>CM072547.1:960000-2265500 GCA_036898215.1 Platycarya strobilacea | reverse complement strand
TACTTCGTATATTAACTCAGCATGCAAAGCCCATTAGAGAGAAAACCAGGCGTTTACACCTACGTCGCTCAATGGCCAATCTGCACACTAGCTTGGTCGGTCCGCCATGACAAGAACGCTCGCCTCGCCATAGGAAGCTACCTCGAAGATTACAGCAACAAGGTGGAACTTGTTCAGTTCAACCATGCCACCTCTGATTTCACCACCGACAGCCGCCTTGTCTTCGACCACCCATATGCAGCAACAAACCTCATGTTCTTCCCCTCCGAGGACACCATGAATCCCGACATCATAGCCACATCCGGCGACTATCTCCGGCTGTGGCAAATCCACGACGACCGCATCGAGCTCAAGGCCCTCCTCAACAGCAACAAGAGCAGCGAATTCAATTCTGCCATTACTTCGTTCGATTGGATCGAATGCGATACGCGTCGTGTGGCTACGTCAAGTGTGGACACGACCTGCATAATTTGGGACATCGAGAAGGAAGTTGTGGACACCCAGTTAGTAGCACACGACAAAGAAGTGTACGATATTTCATGGGGTGGCTTTAATGTCTTTGCTTCTGTATCTGGAGATGGTTCAGTCAGAGTATTCGACTTACGTGATAAGGAAAGATCCACCATAATTTATGAGAATCCCATGAGGGACAGTCCATTATTGAGGTTAGAGTGGAACAAGGCTGATCCAAGATTCATGGCCACGGTTGGGATGGACAGCAACAAGGTTGTACTATTAGACATTAGGTTTCCGACAACTCCATTGACGGACCTGAGCAAGCACAGGGGTAGCGTAAATGCTATAGCATGGGCCCCACGAACCGGACGGCAACTATGCTCTGCCGGGGACGATTCGAGGGCTTTGATATGGGACGTGGCGGGGACGGATTTTCGATCAGAAGCTAACGGTGATGTGGAGCCAGCAGTGTGGTATGGTTCAACGGCCGAGATCAATCAAGTATGTTGGTCGCCTATGGAGTTGGATTGGATTGCTATTGCGTTCTCAAAGAAGCTGCAGATCTTGAAGGTTTAGATATCTATTTAATTATAAACTAATTAGAGAGAATTATTACATGTCAATTTAGGGTGGGGACGGGGGCCGGTTGACGTAATTAGTACATATTATAAAGCTGCTTGATAATTGAGATTCCTGTCCGATCCAATTTCATCATGCTAACAAAACGCTGATTGATCAACAATGGAGGAGAATATATTCTTGTACGTACTATCCAATTTCATGTTAATTTATCTGAACATCTCTCGATCGATGATCGTCACAATAATTCTGGATTCGAATGGGAAATTTAGATGTCCAAATCTATGACACATGATGGCTTTCCGCATCCCAACTAAAATGAAATCATTTGTGGATCAGTACGATTATGAACTAATTATATATCCATCATTGTTATTGGGTGATGCATTGAATTGACTCTCGATATGAGAAAATGGTTCATTTACAACTAATTAATTTCAGCCAATTGGTTATTTACAATTAAAATTAGTTATAAATAATTATTTGATTACAATTAAAAAATCATAAAAATTTATTTTTTAATAGTGGATCTTGATACTGTAATGTATGTTAATTATATTATTTTTTACGATAATCAATCATTGGTCTGAAAGGACGATAATCAATCATTGGTCTGAAAGGATGATCAGCCACACTAGAACAGAGACATGGCCCAAACTCCAACAAGAGAGCGTAGTAGTGAAGAATTTTTCACAATGGGCAAAAGTTTGACAGAACAATTAACATGCATATTTTTTTATTTTTCAATAAATTCATTTCATAAAAAATCAAACAATACAAATCTTTTCCACCATTACAAAGTTAATAATTTGATTGATCTGTAATTGTATAAGAGAGCTAATTTTATAAGGAGAAGAGCTACTGTATTATAAGCTGCCTGATCATCTCTGTCAGTAATATTTAATCAGTCAACTCTTCAATCTGACGTTCCTGTTAAAAACCTTCTGGTATCATCCAATATTGTTTGCCCATGCCATGTTCAATTTCTTATTGACCGGCCGTTAACGGCTTTGATCATGACTGCTTGCGCATCTCTTTCGATTAATACCACACTTGTAAATCCTGATTAAGAGCAAAATTCCATGGCCCTCTCTACAGTGCAAGAACTTACGCTAAAGTACTAGGTTAATTAATAATGTATGAGTACATTCCTTGTATTAATTTGCGCATAAAGATGCCAAAATCTGATCACCAGCTGGCAGCTAGTCTATAATGATGACTTCACTGTATTTTTCTCCAATATTGTTCTTTTTCGGTTTGCATTATAAGAAAATAAGTTTTTTACGATATAAAATTTTATTACAAAAATTTTTAAAAAAAATATTGCAAAATATTATTTTTAAGAAAAATAGATATTTTAATTATAATTAAAATATTATAAAAACCTATTTTTCTTATGGTGTTGGCCAGATCCATTGCTTTCACAAATATTGTGTTCTGCTTTTCCTTTTTGGGAAATCTGAGATTGGTCATGAAATTCCTCTAGTCTAACTGCTTGATCAACTACCATTCTCAGATCAGTACTTTCAAACTGATTTTCATAGATTGGTGCATTTCATCTAAGCCTAGCTGATCCTTCCCATTATGGTTGGTTGCCACTTGCCATGCACTGACTAGTCTAGCTAGCTCCTTATTTTGTAGCTTCATTAACAGTTTCTAGTTTCACAACTCTAAAAAATCTTCGTCCAAGCTCGACCTCTTTTATACAGGGCCAGACTAGTAAATTATGCCCATATATACATGCATACGTCACTTGCTGTCGAATAACTCAACAACTCCATCAAAGAACGGCCAACTGTTTCCTCTTTATAATTTATTCTTTACTGGAGATTGAATATTTTTTTAGGCTGTATAAGGACGTGTTTTTTATATTTCCTATCTTTTTTATATATCCCCTTTATAGTTTTAATGAAATATTATTTATTGAAAAAAAGGTGATCCAATATTGATCATTTAGGCTTTCTGGATTGATCAGAGCCTTCTTTTTCAAGAATAATGGTCACGTAATTTCCTCCTATATATCAATATATATATTATCTAAAGAGAATCATCTTTATAATCTTAAGATATGCAAGTTTTATGATGATCTACGTACATTTTAAATAAATAAAAAATTATGAAATTCACATAAAAATTTACTTTTACTTGTGGGTCTCACTATTTTTAAAGATTATCCCTACAACAGGATCGACTTATTGCTTCTATAATTTTTTAAGCCAATAATAATTGCCATCCAAAATAGATTGATGCAAAGTGGTTACTTTTAAAAACTCTCAAAAGATTTATCCCGTCCAAACTTGTGTGTGTTGCAAAAAGTCTCAGCTATGTCAATAAAAGTCGTTGCCATTATGGGCAACCTACGATGTAAAAAACATAAACAAATGGTAAAGAAAAATACAATTACGACACTATTTGTATGATGTTATCTAGATAATTAACTAACACAAGAGATGAATAAATTATATTATATTAAAAAATTAATACTTATAAACCAAATACACAATATAAAATATAAACAAAATATGACATAATAAGAAATATAAAAAATAAGGATAAGAAGAAGTTAACTCAGTATTATAACGAAATTCAACTCTACAGTTTATGTCGCACCTCAAACTATCTCTTTAGGATCACAAATTCATTATTCAATCTATTTCAAGTGAAGATAAAAATCTATTACACATTTGAGCAACACCACTACAAAGAATTTTTATAGAACACTCTCTACACTTGCAATTATCTCACACTTAATGATTCAACTATTTTCTGTGTAGAACACTTTCTACACATACAAGAGTTATAAACACCCTCATACAAATACAAAAACTGATAGTGGGTAGATTTATCAGAGTACACTTATCAATGAGTTAAATAAGAACAATACATCGCAACCTATATCTTCTCAAAATAAATAAGGATTAATACACAAAACTTAGAGAATAGAAAATGATAGCTTTGAAAGAATGGTGCAAAATTTAATAATTGATGTGTAAGCTCTTATTGTGATTTTTGCAAAACTCAAATGAGCTATTTATAGGCAAATGAGTTTTCATATTCAAATTTAAAAATGTTTACATGTCAAATAAGAGTACTATTCACTTTTTATAAAAATTCAAATAAAAACATTTCTTTTTTACATTTGTCAAAGAAAACTCCATTATTTTCAAAAAATCAAATTTAATCTTTTACTTTTCATACATGACAAAATGAGTATGATTTATTTTTCAAACTAAATTATCTTCTTTTTGTATACATTAAAAAAAATACACAACCAGCTTTCAAGATTTTCAAACAAAATCATCTATATTTTACATTTATCAAAAGAAGCATAATCACCCTTTAAAATTGTCAAACAAAACATACACATGTCAAATATGACAATCAATCATCTTACAAATTTAAATCTTTATACATATGTGGAAAAAATAATTTTCGAAATTAAACATTTTAATAATGTTATGCAAATATAAAAAATGCAATTTGATGCTTTATGAGAAAAGATTAATTTTGAACCTTAATCCAATTTCGAATTTTATCAAGAGATGTATAAAATTATTCTATGATTTTTATTTGTAGATTTATTCTCTTTCTTGTTTATACTTGATGTGCGCTTGACTCCATTGCGTATATAATTTGAGTTTGAGACTTGAAAAATATATTTGTTATGATCAAAATCCATACGTAAATACTAAACTTGGAATTTTGGGTTCAACATATGACGCAAATATAAAATATGGTTTAAACAAGATATTATTCACAATCTTTTTTATAGTCACAAATACTCTAAAAGGTTGTCGCAAAAACCCACCAATCATGGTTAAGTATTATTGCGAGTAGAATTTCTTTCAACAATTTTTTCTTGCTAGGTAAAAGTCATTTATGATACAATCTTTTGTCATAAATAATTTTATGCGATGATTCATTAAATTACAATCCATAAAATAATTACACAAAGAATTTGCTTTATATTCTAAGAAATTACGTTATGTTACAATCCATAAGAACTCTTACATACTACATAATCATTACATGCGATAAACCATTTATATCTCAACTCAAAAACCATTTTAAAACTATGTTACAAATGAGATTAGCCAAACTGAGGTTGTATGGCTTCCTAAAGAGTCAAGCAAAGTTTGACGACATTCTTGTAGAGCTAAACCATCTGGTTCAAAGGAAAAAAAAAATATTAGAGTTTGACATGTAAGAGTTTTATTTAAACTTTGTGTCTCACACACCCATTTTATCAGTTTGAAATAGTTTAAAATCTTATTGGATAATATTTGAGTTATAAAGAGATAAGAATTACTTCTAATAGATAAGATTAAAAGTATGTATCTCTAATTATAGTCAGACACAAATTCTTAGATTTCTTGATAGTCGGAAGTCTATAAATAGTACTGAGAGATTCAAAAGTTTTCACCTATAACATTAGAATGCTTATAGGCATCGAAAGACACTTATGAGGTAAACGTTGTTAGGACAATCCTTCTCTCATAATCAGTATAATACTTTATTAGTCAGATAGAGAAATGTACGTTTCTCATATTATTATTTTATTATTGTAGATCATGAGAAATCGAAGATCCGTTTATTAATGTCATGTTAAAATATTTAACATGTGGTATCAGAGTTTTAGATTGTAGATTTTCTATGATCTTGATAAAATTTACAATAATGTATATTATGTTTTTATCATGTTATAAAAGATTGAAAATGTGTCTTTTAATTTGAAGATTAGATTCATGATGTAAACGTCGATTATGTGTTTGACAAAGAGTGATATATTACTTTCATTAATATATTGCGGTTTGTAGCGTAATTATTTCTCCCTTTATGGTACTGTACATCTACTTGTTATTTCACTTTTGCCTTATATATTGTTGCGTTGGAGAAAGGGAAAGTTGATGATGTCAATAGAAAAACACCATTTGAGCCGCTGCATATTAAGTCTTCGATTGTTTGGAAAGCCGTTGTGAGTATGGCCTTGTATAGTGTGGCCGCCGTGTGGGATGGTGGCTTCTGGCTGGTGGCTGTGAAGGAGTGGCCTTGAAGGGCAAGACAATGGGGCCGTGAAACCCCAAATGGGCTCTGCCCTGCCTGATTAAAGTTCTCATAGGACTACGGCGAGGTCGGTGTTGGGAAGAGGAGAGAAAGCCTTCCGCAACGCCACTGTAACGATAACAGAGGGCTCTAAAGCCCACTACTGACGCGAGTTCTTTGATTTGATCACTTAAAAAAAAAAGACAATACTACCTGGAGTTTAGCGGCAAGAGGTGGTTGAAAACCCATGCTGTCCTCCCTCATCGGCGATGCCCATAGCCACAGCTGAAGGTTGCGGCATCTGAGCCCAAAGGAGTCGGCGGCTGCGTGTCTGCTGCTACTGAAGGATGTTGAAGATGAATATTAAGATTTCATCTTGTTACGGGGCGGGTCAATGGGCTCCAGCCCAATTAAATGCATTAAAATGCTATTTGAAGGGCTTCTGGGCCAGAGGTTGATCTTAAGACCCGACCCAGGTCAACTTAATAGGTTGACTATTTATGATCCGGATCCTGACCCATTTTCCTGACTCGACCCGACCCATACCAAATTAAATAATATTATTTCAAAAAAGAATAATTAAAGTTTTATTATATGCATGCATTTAAATTATATACATGTTATTACGATTATCTACATGTATACATGAAATGTTTATTTAATTTTCTATACATGTTATTATTGGTCTAAACATGTATTAAAGTTTATTTTTCATGCATATTTTATTGTTATGAACATGTATAAATTTTTATTAAAGTTATATACATGTTATTAAAGTTATGTACATGTATATATGAAAAGTTCATTTAATGTTATATACATGTTATTATTGTTACTTACATGTATGAAAAGTTCATTAAATTTTTATGTATGTTATTATTGTGATTTTCTTGTAAAATCAGAATTTGGTTTAAAATGAGAAATTTTATGGACTTTTGCTGTGGGAGTATGGATTTGTACAAACTAAGGCAGTTCTGTCTAGGAGATTGGAAATTCTAAGTGTGTCCGTTGCGACCCTTCAATCTTTCCTGAGAATCTTGAAGTTTTGTTTAAGAAAGATTAATCTTTCCTGGGAATTTACTTAGCAGTATTATTCATATATGCAGTAAAATTCATCAAGGCATTGAAAGGTTTTAATTAAAGTTTATTTTCTATGCATACTTTATTGTTATTCAAATGTATGAAAATTTTATTAAATTATATACATGTCATTATTGTCATCTACATGTATGAAAATGTTATTAAAGTTATATTTATGTGATTATTGTTAAACACGTATGAATTGTTTATTTTGGTTCTTATTATCATACCATATATTATTTATCCAATATGAATAAATGATTTACATCAAAATCAAGAAAAGATTGGTTGTCCAAAGTTACAAAATTTTCTTAATTTTTGTGAGAAATCATTAAACCCATAGTAAGGTGGATATGGTAGAGGGAATACTTTGTGTGTCAAGACCTACTCCCAAATGAGAGTTTTGAGGACACTACAAGTTTATCTATCAAAAGTAAGGTTGGAGGGAACATCTCGTGTGTCAAGATCTACTCCCAAATAAGGGTTTTGATGACATTACTAGTTCATCCATAAAAGTAAGGTTGGAGGGAACACTTTGTATATCAGAGTTTACTCTTAAAGGAGAGTTCTGATGATACAGCTAGCTCATCCACAGAATTTAATACCGGAGGGAACACTTAGTGTGTTAAGATCTACTCCCAAATGAGAATCTTGATGACATTACTAGTTCATCCATAATTGTTTTAATTCTGATTACAGTTTATAAGTGTCTAACTCAAAGTATTATATGATAAGTATTATTGCCAGATTACAAATCCTGGAAATGAAAGTAGAAAAGTTTTTCGTTGTTCAATTTATTCTGAACTCATTGCCACCTCAGTATGATCCATTCCAGATGCATCACAATGCTATTAAAGATTTATAGAATGTAAATAAGTTGGCAAGTAATGTAGTTCAGGAAAAGCTAAGTTGAAACAGCAAAAACATTACTCTGTTAATTGTGTGAATAAAGAAGTTAAAAAGAAAATGCATCATTTTGGTAAAAAGAAACTAATTGGACCACCGAAAGAAAATAAAATTGTGAAAGTTAATCAGGTTTTAGTATAATAGTGGTAAATGCTAAATTTGTGGGAACTATTAGACACATGAAAGCTGAGTGTCATAAATGTAAGGTCTGATTTGAAAATAAAGGTAAGTCACTTACTTTTGTATGTCTTGAATCAAATCTTGTAAATATTCCCACTAATTCTTGGTGGCTAGATTCAAGTGCTAATATTCATATTTTCATAACCATAAAAGATACCTTACAAGCGAAACACTAAACTCTAATGAGCATTTATCTCTATAGAAAATAAAAATAAGGTTGAAGTTTTAGCCATTGGAAATTTTCATTTAGTTTCAAGTATCGGTCAATCTTAGACATTCATAAATGTGTTTTCAGTGAGGCATGGTTTGATTTCTCTATCCAGATTAGAACTGGTGGTTATTCATTTTCGTCCCATGATAGTAGTGTAAGTTCGTTTTAAACTAATTTTTTCTATTGATTCTAGGTTTTTTCTCTATTTCAATAGTATTTTTATTAAAAATACTTACTCCAGTACCATGAAACTTTTTTTGAAGCTAAAAGAAATTTGATGACTTGTGGCACAAAAGATTAGGGTACATCTCCAAAGAAAGGTTACATAGATTAGCAAAAGTATGGACTCTTCTGCATCTTGATTTTATTAATCTTAAAGTGTGTGTAGATTGAATAAAATGAAAACAAATCAAACATACTAAAAAAGGCGCTACAAGAAGTAAATAGTTTCTTGAAATAATTTACACATATATATGTGAACCATTCTTCATAGAATGTTTTGGTGGAGAAAATTATTTTATCACCTTTATAGATGATTTTTCACATTTTGGATATATCTATCTATTACATGAGAAATCTCAAGCTAATAGGTGCTTGAGGTATTTCTCATGGAGGTGGAAAGATAGTTAGATAGAAAAATAAAAATCATCAGGTCGGATAGAGGTAGAAAATACAATAGAAAGTATGTTGAATCGGGCCGTAATCCGAGCCAATTCGCCAAACTTTTTGAACAGCATGTCATTATTGCATAGTACACAATGCTCGGAACACCACAACAGAACGAAGTTGCTGAAAGGCGTAATTGGACCTTATTGAATATGGTTAGAAGTATGGTAAGTAGTTTTACCTTACCCAAATCATTGTGGGGTGAAGCCATTAAGACGACAATGTATATCTTAAACTGAGTTCCCAGTAAGGCAATTCCAAAAACTCCTTTCGAGTTATGGACTGGTAGGAAATCAAGTTTAAGACATATGCATGTTTGGGGTTGCCCAGCCGAAGCAAGACTTTACAATCCATATGAAAAGAAATTGAATCCTAGAACAGTAAGCGGATATTTTATTGGTTGCCCAGAGAGATCCAGAGGGTACAGATTTTACTATCCTAATCACAGTCCGAGAATGGTGGAAACAAGAAATGTCAAATTCATTGAACTTGACGAGAGCAGCGGGAGAATTGAACCTAGAGATATGATCATTGAGGAAATAAGGGTAAATGTCCCTATACCTACATCCTTAGAAAGAATAATGGTTCCTCTAACCAATCATCATGATGATACAGTAGAACAAGGAAATGATCATTAATCTCAGAATGATAATACTATTGATGAATCAAGTTCGGAGTTACCATAACAGATTGTCTTCCATAGATCTCATAGAGATCGGAGACCTGTTATTTCGATAGATTATGTGGTGTATTTCCAAAAATCTCAATTTGACATTAGGACAAGTAAAGATCCACTAACGTTTTCACAAGCCATAGATGGAAGTGATTCTAGTAAATGGATCGATGCCATGAAAGAAGAATTGAAATCCATGGATCATGGATCAAAATCAAGTCTGGGATCTCGTTGAGTTGCCTGAAGTAAGTAAAAGAGTCAGTGTAAATGGGTCTTTAAGACCAAACGCGACTCAAAAGGCAAAGTCGAACGATATAAGACTAGACTTGTTGCTAAGGGTTTCACTCAGAAAGAAGGCATTGATTACAAAGAGACATTTTCTCCAATATCTAAAAATGACTCATTTAGAATCACTATAGCATTGGTAGCTCTTTATGATTTATAGTTACATCAGATAGATGTGAAAACAACTTTTTAGATGGAAGTTTGAATGAAGTGGTTTACATGGAGCAGCCAGAGGGCTTCTCAGAAAGGGGCAAAGATCACCTAGTGTGTAGGCTTAAGAAATCGATATGCCGGCTTAAGCAAGCTTCCTGACAATGGTACCTAAAGTTCAACGATACCATTACTGCCTTTGCTTTTAAAGAGAATATCGTTGATCGATGTATATATCTAAAAGTCAGTGGAAGTAAGTTCATAATTTTGATCCTATATGTTGATGATATCTTGTTGGCTAGTAGTGATCTTGGCTTACTTTATAAAACTAAGGGTTTTCTTTTTAAGAACTTTGAAATGAAAGATATGGATGAGGCATCCTTTGTGATCGGAATCGAAATCTTTCGAGATTGAAAGCAAGGACTGTTGGGATTGTTTTAGAAAAGTTATATAGAAAGGGTTCTTGAAAAATTTGACATGAAAAGTTGTTCATTGTTGGAAAATATTAAAGAACATATTAAAGTACTTGCAAGGAACTAAGGATTGCCAGTTTACCTATAGAAGAAATGATAGTCTTGAGGTAACTGGATACTCAAACTATGTTTTAACAGTTACTCTGAGTTTGTGACGTGCTTTGAGGTCACATTGTATGGTTTATGGCTGAGGAAATTTATCTTAAGACTTGGAATTGTCAACTTATAGCCAAGCCACTAAGAATGTATGTCCTCAGAGTAATTTTTCTTCGAATGATAAGTATTTAATGAAATTTTTAAATACCTAATTGTTAAGGAGAAAGTACAGAAATAAATATGTTAATAACAATTGTATGTTATTGATTACACTTTAAAATGACATGTTGAAAATATGGGTTGTATGTTTATACCTATAATGTGAACATGGTGAAGTGATAATTGATACACTGAGTATTTTGTTGATGAACATTAAAAGATATCTATTATAGTTGTTTCTGTTTTCTTGTCTTTCCATTTAATATGTACATTGAAAGGCGTGGATGAATGATGACAAGCTAATGTCTATAATAGACATGAATTGGAACCCAAAGGCATTACAGTATTAGATTTGATTATCCCAATTAAAGGTCGTGTGTTAAATTAGTTACTAGTGTTGTGGTACATGAAATGAAATCTGTTGATTATATAATAGAGGACCGCCATGACTCACATTGGTAATTAATTTGACATTGATATTATGAAACTCATGAAATGTGTTTTGAGTTATGAAAGGTTCAGGAAATAAACTTGTGTAGTATGGTTGATTTCCTGTAATAAACCCATGAGCGAAAAATATTATTTTATAGGCGTATGGGCCAAGTGGGAGAATGTAAGATTTTTATTTAAATTTTGTGTCTCACACACTCATTTTATCAGTTTGAAATAGTTCAAAAATTTATTGGATAATATTTGAGTTATAAAGGGATAAGAATTACTCCTAACAGATAAGATTAAAAGTCTGTATCTCTAATTATAGTTAAACACAAACTCTTAGATTTATTGATGGTCGGAAGTCTATAAATAACATTGGGAGGTTCAAGGGTTCTCACCTACAATATTAGAGTGCCTCTAGCCATCGAGAGACACTTATGAGGCAAACGTTGTTAGGGCGATCATTCTCTCATAATTCGTATAATTCTTTATTAGTCAGATAGAGAAATGTACGTTTCTCATATTATTGTTTTATTATTGTAGATCATGAGAAATCGAAGTTCCATTTTTTAATTCATGTTAAAATATTTAACATGACAACGATAACTTCCTGTAGAGCTAAAATGGCACTGCTTTGGGGAAGCAAAGATTGGTCTTGAAGTCCTGGGCAATCTCTCTCACCAAACTCCAGAACGAAAGTTTTTGAATAAGAAGCTTCGTGCTCTTTTGGTACTTTCTATCTCCCTTAGTGCCACAGTCCCGGGCCTTAACATGTATGGCTTCTTCACTCCTTCGATAGCCGAAGCGGACTTCCGAGTAGCCTTGGTCGCCAACTGCTTTCTCAGAGCCTTCCCTTTGGTAGACTTGCGAGCCATGTACTTGGTACGGGCCATTGGAAAATGGTATGAGTTTCGAAGAATTTTTGTTTTTTCCCAAGAAAGTGTAGAAAATCTCAATGGTAGATGAGATGATATGGTTTGAGGGAGTGTTTATAGCGTGAAAATGAAGAGGAAAACTGATATAGGAGTGAATTTATAACATTTTTATGAGCTTCTTTCCAAATTTTTGCAAGAGTGAGTATCAACCATTGATAAAAGGGTTAATCAACAACTTTATTTATCCTAAAGAGCCATGACATAGATCACAATTTTTAACAGTGTGCTACCACCCAATAAGCTTTAGTTCCAAATAATTATTTGGATCTATTGCGTTAAAAATTAACGACCACTTTAAAAATAACATAGATGCCTTTTTTTACGTCATTAAAATTCAGACCCAAAAATAAATTGCACCACAATAAGTATTTTACTTTTGTGTTGCTCAAATTTAGACGCAAAAATATATAATTGTGTTGCAAAACCTATTATAACCATTTGAACAATGGTTTGATTCTAGTTGGACCCAAATTGTACTAGTAATTTGGACAAAAAAGAATTTATATGCATCCCAATAGAAATATTTGGTTCTTGCGACCATGAAATATTGACGCTTGACATTTGTACTTTGTAGTAGTTTATGCGGCAACAAAAAAATGATGCAAGTAAAAAGCGACGGGACTGAAAGTTTTACTGTTCATACACTTAATTTGACCAAAAAAATGCAGTTATTTGCGATATATATTATTTTTGAAGATAGAATAATTCATCTTTAGTAACACATTATTGACTGACAAAATATTTTTTGACGTAAGAGGTTGATCATGTTGTAGTGTATACACGATACTTGTTCATTCTAACACTACATAATCTAATATTACTGGATCTACAGTACCATTATTAATAATATATATGTTACATAGGTAACTACAGAAAACAGGCATGTTGAAAATATTACTACACATTAGCAAACCCAACCCAAAATCTAACTAAATACAAGCTGTTTTGTCTACTAAATATAATTGCATAATATTAAGTATTATACCTGGCATGCATTTTATTTATTTAATTTAATATAAGAAGGTTTAGTCGTTTTATTTTATTTATCGGTCTATTTAGTTTTAAAAATACAATGAGAAGATATACATAGCTAACAATAAACATGCGTTTGCTTTAAAAAGCAAACAATAAGCATACGTTTGAAACAAAAATATAAAGGTCATAATCGTATGGAGTTTGTTGTCAATATATAAAATAAATAATAGAATTTATATTTTCTTATTCGCATAAATCTTCAAGATAAGTAATTATTCTATATGTTATCATAATAGAGATTTTGAATTTGAATTGTGAATGTACACTATCTCGATCATATTTAGTTACATATTAATTATATATTATTAAAATATAAAATAAATAATAATAAATTTATTCTCATTAACTTAAGCTTTTGAAAGAAATAATGATTTTACTTGTGTCTCCATATTTAAGATCATATTTTACATTTCAAAAATATAATATTAATCATGTTTACGAGGAAACGAAATATATTAGTGGGCCACCTTGCTACCTTTGTTTCTTCTCAATTTTTGAACTTCCCAAACATATAATTGACGTGTTTATTTTGGATCGTGCTGTTATCCTTCATTCCTGGCATTAATTTGTAATCTTTTTTTATTCAACTGCTTTATTTTGGAATTTTTATTGTAACTCTTGTCATATTTGCATAAGATAATCCTCATACTGTTTATCATATAATAATGATGTTAACGGCCCGCTAGCATTTTGTGCATATGGCTAATATAAATTTATAGTTTTCTAAATATTATTAATTATTAAAAAACCAAAAATAAATAATTTTATTAATAATTACTTTTTAATTATTAAATAGAAACTTAAAAAAATTAAAATAGTCAATTGATAGCTTCTAGGAAGTTAAGTAGCCTTTATTTTTGTTAATAAAAACAAAATAGAAAAATCTGATTGCAAGTGTGCATCTATATGCAGATATATTTAATGTGATCAGAAAAACAAATTTTAATAAAAATAATACAATTTTAAATTTTAAATGTGAAAACAGAAATATTAATAAATAATTTTTTTTACAATTCATATTTGATAAACTGTATTGCAAACTTATTAAAATGCTCCCATAAATAAACAAATGAAATGAATAAATTAAAGTTTTAGCCAATTTTATGTATAAAGCATTGCTCAATATTAATACATAGATCGATTCATAAATTCATTGAGCAAAATTCAATTCCTTTAAAAACAAAGAAAATTTTACGGGTCGATTTTTTTTTTTTTTTTTTTGTCTTTTTTTCCTTGCAAGGATACCCGCTGACCCCTGTGATTTAACTGGCCGTCGAGAAGTGGGTTTGTGTAACACGCCCGATGGATGAGGGTTTGGTTAACTAGAAAATAAGAAAGAAAGTGTAAGAAAGAGGGTCAATTTGAGGTTGATCTAGCCTTCACAAAAATAGAGAGAGAGAGAGAGAAAAAAAAATATCAAATTCATTCATAAGGTTCTGGATGCCCCAGTTCCCGTAGCTTAGTGATTATATGCTAATCTGACAACAATAGAGAAAAGGCCTCAACCTTAAACCACTGCTCTTAACTAAACTAATTGGATGACAAACCAAGGTCCAGCTACTCTACGGCCTAGTCCCTAACTTGTTCACATTTTTAAGTAGATTAATATTCAACTTGTGCCAAGCCCAGCCCAACCAGTCCATCCATGGACTGTTACAATCCATCCCCCATAGAAGCACCTTGTCCTCAAGGTGCAGTTTAGCTTCAAATTCTTCTCTTGTAGCTGAGGCAAGCTTCTTGATGACACGTGCAACTCTTTGTAGTAGTTCCAAAGCAAGAGAAGATGACACGTAACTCACAGTGTAGCAACAATACAATCCAGCAACCATCAACATCAGTTGTTGCCACGAGTTGCTTGACAAGCTGGTGTTGCTGAAGCATGTGAAGATCCCCACTCTTTACCATGGCTTCAAAGTATTCTGGACCATAGCCATTATTCAAGTTCAGGAAATCCATGACCTCCCAGCCCAAGTCTTCGTCCGTTAAACTAGTATCCTACCCAACAATTATGTGTATATCTCTACTAACACTTGTAAGACCGTGAGTTTTCTCCATTTCTCTCCATTGGGAGTGTCCCAAAATTCGTCTATTATTTTAGTTTCATTTGCCTAAAGAGCCATCTCCACAACATCTACACTAACAATTTTTAGAAGATGACCCAAGTTCACTTTGTGGATATTTAGAGCATGTTTGGGATTGCGTTTCAAATCTTTAAAAGCGCTTTTAAGCAGTTAAAAGTACTTTTAAAGAAAAATGTGTTATTTGGATGACTTTATTAAAAGCGCTTTAGTCGGTTGAAAAAGCTAAAAATTAGCTTTTTTAATAAGCACAAAATTAGAGTTTTTATCAAAAAGCTCCTGCAAATAACTATATATTTTTAAAAAACTATCATAACTAACTCTAAAAGTGCTTTAGACATATGTATTCCAAACAATAAATAGTTTTTTAGTAGTAGAGCTTATTATATTAAGTTTTAAGCTAAAAGTAATATTTCTCACCACAACCCCAAACATGCACTTAATATGAGTAAAATGTGGTTTCCGTCATCAGCATACGTTTGACAAAGGTAGTATCGACCATCAAGAACAGGGCAATCTTTGCCAATATTAAAAACAACTCTAAGTGACAGAAAATCAAATATTTGAAGGATAAGGTTTGTATCAACTAAAACTTAAAACCCTTTACAAGTTCTTCCTTCCACTGCACCAAAGATTACAAACAAAGTATGCAAGATTCCATATACCACATAATTACCTTCCGCAATATGTTTTGCACTTGAATTGCGACAAAAATTGAAAATGGCCATATGAAAGTTCTTTGGAACTTCCTCTTCTTGCGACTCAACAGATACCTCCGCATCGATATACCCAACATTCTTTGATAGTTCTTTGCACTGATAAGATCCAAGTAATTTTCAGAATCCTTCGCGACAACGCAAGGAACAACAATAATTTCAGCCAAGATACAAGACCCTAGGGAGCCAATGTCTTTGAAACCTAGCAAGACATGAAAGGAAGTGTGGAAAAAATTATTCAAGATAGGAGTTGATGCGGACGAGGCTTGAAAGAGGAGATAGGACAATCTAGTAGAGATCTGAAAGGTCCCTTCGTCGTTGACCTCAACTATCAGCTTTGACTCGTCCAGCTTCAGTCCTAACACGTCAGTCTCTCGTCCAAAATGAACCATCTCCAAAACTGTAGAAACCCTAGCTTTTTGTGCATTTGAGACCCTTGATAGAGAAAATGAGAATGTTGAGGGCTTTCGAAAACGTAGTGGGGGTTGACAGGCTCAGATGAGTTTTTGGTCATGGGAAAGAAGTGAGGGTGAGAAGAAAATCATTTCTTCCTCCGACGTCAAACTTCCCTTGAATGGCTAGATTCCATTTTACGATTAGTGAATAGTTAGGGTTTGGGGTTACCAACATATTTTAAAGCAAGAGAAAATGAAGTTTAAGAGCAAATGAAGTTATTGGTCGAAGAGGGAGATCTGATACCAAAGAATAATTTATTAGAATCCAAGGAGCATTTCATTGTGATTATTTCAAAAATTATTCAAATGTTGCTGGAGAACGTTAAAGCCTTGTAAATTTTGTTCCAATTGTTCTTTGATAGTGAGTAAGGAAGAGAGATAATTTTTCCATTTTCACAGATTGAAACGACTGCCAAGAAAAAACTGGCTCTAGATACCACTTTGTAATACAACTGATTGATGGATGTTTGGTTAACTAGAAAATAAGCAAGAAAGTGTAAGAAAGAGGGTCAATTCGAGATTGACCTAACCTCCAAAAAAAGAGAGATAGAGAGAAAAAAATATCAAATTCATTCATAATGTTTGCATGCCCCAATTCCCGTACCTACAGTGATTATTTGCTAATCTTACAACAATGGACAAAAGGCCTCAGCCTTAAACAAGGCCCACTACTCTTAACTAAACTGATTGGATGACAAACCAAGGCCCAGATACTCTGCGGCCCAGTCCCTAACTTGTTCACATTTTTAAGTAGATTAATATTCAACTTGTGCCAAGCCCGGTCCAACCAGTCCATCCATGGACTGTTACAATCTGAGAAGTCGAGAAACTCTTTACGCTTTCGCACTCCTGTTCGCGGGCCCTTTTTCCTCTCTCGGTAAATACGAGAGCTCCCCCCTTCTAACTATGGCGATGTCCATTGAAGGTACGATTCCTACTTCGACTCTCTTTTTCCTCGTGTTTCAATTCGTTTTACTACTTTTTTTATTGTTTCAATTTGTAAAATTGTACAACTTTTGGTTATGCCTCAAATTATCGCCCCAAAGAATATGATCAGGGTTCAAGCACTAATCCTTTCTAATATTATATATATGGGATCTGGACAGTGACAGTATGAGAGGCTAATGTAGATTGAGATAGTTAACCAATTTGATTTTCGATCCAAGTTGCTAACGCAATCTTTTCTAATAATTTTGCCGGTTCTAATTATTTTTTGGTATGCATCTATTGTTATGGCTCTAATAATTCCTTGTTGCGGTGCATGGATATGCTGGGATTGCCAAATATTTATGTTCCATACAGTGTGAGTTGGAAATTTTAACTCTTGTGATCTCTGCTCCGTATGCAGCTTTAGTGAAATAAACTTACTATTTTCCTCTCCCTCCGCCCCCCAATGCAGGCTTGCTGGGCTTGCTTTTATGTTTTCAGCTAGCATCTTGCTACAGATCCTGGTATGTTTTCATAATAGACTGGTTCCAAGGTTGTGGTAGTCGTGCGCTTTATTATATGTTTTTTTTCCCCTGAGATAAATAGTCCTAGGTTGTTTCTTATCATATCAATAAGGCTTTATAATCCTGTATTTATTGACTTCCAGACCATGTTACCTCTTTTTATTGTGTTCTCCCCCTTTTTCGTTGCTGCAAAAACCATTTGGCATTATGAGGTTTGGTATCTTCAAAATTTAACTAAATAAGAGAATCAAAGGAGCTAATATCTACAAGAGTGAAAATTGCCTGGGTTACCCGTCTCAAATTCTGCCACGGTTTGGTTTGTAGTTTGTACAAAGAAATATAGTTTGATGGACAATTATTTTCTCGCATGCGTTTGTTTGGCAGGAAAAGTTTCCTAGGAAGCCCACACAACTCACATTTTACTAAAGTGCCACTGTTTCCACACAACAATTACTTTAATAGACTTCTTTAAAGCAATTGTTTCATGAGTAATGCTATATAGAAACTTCCTATCCCAAAAAAAAAAAAAAAAAAGCTATATAGAAACTTCAATTTGATAAATCCTATACAAGTCTTTTGTAAAAAAGTTGGTTTCACTAAGAAAAATAATTTCTTTTATACTTTTTTAGTAAAATCTACTTTTTTACAAAAAATTGTACGATGCTTGTCTATTTGAGACTTGCAAAAAATCATTTCCCTTGTTTCATAGATATAAAGATTGTGGCAATTATCCACATGGTTCTCGCTAAGTGATGTGGCTCCCAGGCTCCCAGCACTAAGCTGATAATGCTACAATTTCAATAGGATATATTTAATGAACTTTCTTTGCTTTGTTTTTCCTGATCATACAACACGAGGTAACAGAAAAAGCAGATAGATATCTGTCTTATAACAAGAGTGAAAATTTGTTAGACAAGGGTTCTAATGTGTACTTCATTTCCAAGTTACGATCAGTGTCAAATTGGACTGATATTAGCTGTACAAGTTACGATGACCATTATTCAAATATGAGTTTCCCCATGGAAGGTGTATTTTTTTTATTATTTTGTTAGGACAATTTCTTTAGGAAAAATCCTCACTTGGGAAAATTTACAGAAGAGGCATGTTTTGGCAGTTGATTGGTGTTATATGTCACAAAGTAGTGGTGAATCTATGGTATCGACCATCTTTTGCTTAACC
Source organism: Platycarya strobilacea (assembly GCA_036898215.1). Lineage (NCBI taxonomy): Eukaryota > Viridiplantae > Streptophyta > Magnoliopsida > Fagales > Juglandaceae > Platycarya > Platycarya strobilacea. The sequence goes on along the minus strand of CM072547.1, from coordinate 2,246,259 downwards.
ATTATAAGGCAAATGCTATAAGGAATCATAAATTTAGTCTATTTTTGGAGTGGTTTTAGCAATACCTAGAAGTGTGGAGAATCTCCTTGCATGTTGGAAAGAACATTGAGCTGCCACCATGGTGAACTCTGCAGAAAGTGACTCCATCGTGCCAAGTGTCGTGTTTATGGTGAGAGAGAAACTATCGGAGATTGGAAGATCATGAGAAATCAGCACACAGGCTAAAAGTAAACCCTCTTACCTTTGGGCGGCCACCCATATTTATAATAGTGATCACAGCTTTCAGGATTTTCTTCTTCTTTTCCGTTTTAATGCTTAGTTATATCCCTTGGACACTACTTGTGTACTCGAGTTCACCATTTCTTGAGTTTGAATGAAGGAAAATGCTAGCCCCCCCAACCCCCCCCCCCCCCCCCCCCCAAAAAAAAAAGTGCCCCCGCAGTTTGCTACCTAGTGCATTTTTTTTTTGGAAAATGCTAGTCCCCCCTCAATTGGTTTTTTAAGTGTTTTTTTTCGTAATATTTAAAAAAATGCAATAGGGGGCTAGGGGGCCGGTAAAGCGTTAGATTATTTTAAATTATATTTCAAATTTAAGTTTCAAATATCATTTCAAATACTCTATCCAAATTTTAAATTATCCATTTTTGAAATTTCCCTCTAATGTAATTTTTCTTAATTCTACATTGATTAGACAGTGAAATTTTCTAATAATTTATAAGTGAATGCATTTTACTATATACAAAATAAATAAAAGGGTAAAAACATTTTAGAAGTGTCACCCAATGCGAAGCATTGATTGCACGCGCGCGCGCGACGCGACACATTGACGAAATTCTTTTTATTAAATGAAATGATGTGCCTGATTACATTATTTGATAGTTGTCGGTTAACTGTCTGTTACAGTTACTTTCGTTATTTCAGATAGTAATTGTTATGACGGTTTTATTGTTCCTATTCAGACAATAACTGTCATATTCGAAATGAAATTGAAACAATGTGTCTGCTGCTATTACATTTGTTCTTTCAAAAAGTTAGTGTTCAGAATTTGCGATCTGCACACTATGTAAATAATGTTGTATCCTGAAGACAAAATTGTTTAATTCCCTTTTGTAGAACTCTATATGAGTGAGAGATAATATTTGTCTAAGAGACAGATTAACAATCGTTTCACTGTACTTCTCATTCAATCTCTATTTTCTATTATGTTTCTGACACAGTGGTTTTTTTTTTGGGTTTGTTGGGGGGGGGGGGGGGGCGCTTGAATGAAACTCATGTACTAATTAAAAAAATTAAGGTTGCATATCATCTCATATATGGGGATGGTTTTTCAAACTTTTTCAACTCAACATTCTATCAGCAACCATGTAAGTGATGCATCACCATATTGGAGAAGGAATGCTAAAATGAGAGAAGCCTAGAGCCTTTTATGCTAAATGAATTTGAAGTAGTCTTGTATATTTGTTTACTCACCGGCTGGACAAACTCGTCGGTCTCTTTCCGATCCAAGGGGCGGTAGCTCAAGTCGAAGCACTGATTGCATGCACGCGCACGCTCGACGCGACACATTGACGAAATTCTTTTTATTAAATGAAATGATGTGCCTGATTACATTTTTTGATAGTTGTCGGTTAACTGTCTGTTACAGTTACTTTCGTTATTTCAGACAGTAATTGTTATGGCGGTTTTATTGTACCTATTCAGACAATAACTGTCACATTCGAAATGAAATTGAAACAATGTGTCTGCTGCTATTACATTTGTTCTTTCAAAAAGTTAGTGTTCAGAATTTGTGATCTGCACACTATGTAAACAATGTTGTATCCTGAAGACAGAATTGTTTGATTCTTTTTTGCAAAACTTTATATGAGTGTGAGACAATATTTATCTAAGAGACAGATTAATAATCGTCTCACTGTTATTCTCATTCAATCTCTATTTTCTATTATGTTTCCGGCACAAAGTGGTTTTTTTATTTTGGGAGGGGGGAGGGAGGGGGGTTGAATGAAACTCATTTACTAATTAAAAAAATTGAGGTTGCATATCATCTCATATATGGGGATGGTTTTTCAAACTTTTTTAACTCAGCATTCTATCAGCAACCATGTAAGTGATGCATCACCATATTGGAGAAGGAATGCTAAAATGAGAGAAGCCTAGAGCCTTTTATGCTAAATGAATTTGAAGTAGTCTTGTATATTTGTTTATTCACCGGCTGGACAAACTCATCGGTCTCTTTCTGATCCAAGGGGCGGTAGCTCAAGTCGGAAGACTAAAGGGAGAGCATGATATTCTCATAGAGAGTGTTTTGGGTGGAGTATTAGGCTAAAGGGAGGGCATGATGTTCTCATAGAGGGCTTTTTGGGTTGAGGTTGGGGAGGGGTGTTTCATTCTTACTTGGGCCTGATGTATTTTGGCTAGTTTTTTACGAGGTTTTGGAGCTTATTAGGAGTTCTCTAGTATGAGATAGGTGTTTTCTTGTATACATCCAATGTACTTGGTTACTTTTTTTGATATATATAATATTTTTACTTATAAAAAAAAAATATTTGTTTACTCTCTGTTCATCTTTTCTTCTCTGTTGCTAGGCTTGTGCAATATACAACAATTGGTGGCCCATGTTATCAGGTTAATAAGTGCATTCAAGTTAGTTGTCTTGTATATTTTAGATCGCATTATAAATATTGGTGATGTGAGCTTATTTTACGTGCAGCTCTAATGTACGTGCTGATACCTATGCCTTGCTTATTTTTGGAGGTGGTTCGACTCAGTTTCTGACTAGTCAGGACAGTGGGGGGTTAGTATTGCTCAATCTAATCCCAATTAACCTACAAAATCTTCTTCTCTTCATTTAAACAATATATATGTGTGTGTATTGATCTGAGTGATAAATTTGATTTGTGGGTGTAGGGTATGTTGGCCTATAAGTACTTCAATTTTTTTAATTTTATTTTTTCTGTCTGTCAATTTTGTAATGCAGTTGGATAAATGCTGCAAAATTTTTTACAGGAGCTTCAGCTGTGGGGAGCATGGCCATTCCTATAATCCTTAGGCATGCTGAAATGATTCAGACAGGAGCTATGCTTATTGAGTTCACATCCTTCTTCATATTTGTTTGCACCGTCCTGTGTTTCCACCGTGCTAGCCTAGAAGACGATTGGTGATAACTATTGACAGATTCTATATGATTATATGAAGGGGAGAACCTGGCTCAGTGGCTCTGATACTATGTCAAATATATGAATTTGTATTTCTGAAGCTTGAATTTACAATGAGAAATTTGTCAAATATATAGATACAAGAGATTAATTTATCTAAGGTAATTAATTCTAGTATGATATGATATTAATTTCCTAAAAGAAAAATGCTAAACTTAAGAAAAATTTATAAAAAATTTACTTCACATGTTAGTTATTGATGGACTGAAAATTATAAAATTATAAATTTTTAAATTTTGAAAGAGAAATAACAAAATAAGTATTGTAAGTAAAAATATAAATAAAATTGTAACTATATGTAGCACTATTCTTTCTTAAAATCAAGTTGCCGAAAATTTACAGAGATTTTTTGCTTAATTTGTAGGATATGATCTGACAATAATAACCCTGAAACTGGCTGTGTTTCCACCATGAATACACTGGCAAGGATACAAAATTTACTGCTTTGTAAAATCCGCTTGATTTATATCTTGTATCGCGCTGTTCGATGAACTCGTAGTTTCCTTTATTCCCTTACAGCTTCGGGTTCTTATGTAAGTCTAGATATTTGGAAGAAGACAACAGAAATATTTGTAAGCCAGTACCAAGAGAAAACGCCAGATTGTTATGAGCATTTGATTGTGAGCATTTCTCTCGATAACTTTTTCTTTTTTATTTTTTTTAAATTTTTTATGTAGTATTTAAGTAAGTATTTTTTATTAATATTTTTTAAATATTTTAAAATATATGATTTTTTTTTTATAAAAAAAAAAAGGCTTGTTGGGCCCAAATTTGGGTCCCGACTCACCACTTTTGAATCTTTGATTGTGCTTCGGGTTATCGGAGGGTGCAAACTGCAAGGCCGAAGCCGAACACGGCGTTTGCTGCTGTTGTTGTTGAATGACTTAATATTTTACACACAGGAGTATACATAATATTTTAAATAAAGATATTTCTATAAATTATTTTATAAAATTAATATTAATTTAGAAAAATATCTAAATACTCTAATTTTTGTAAAATATTGTGTAAAATATTATGTTTAGTGTTATGTGTAACATTTTTTGTTGTCCAGATGACTAACACAAGAGGGAGGTGAATTGAGTTGTATTTAAAAAAATAACAATTATAAATCAAATATATAATATAAAATATAAACAAAATATGAAATAACAATAAATATAAAAAGTAAGGGTAAGAGAGAAGCAAACTCAGTATGTTAACGAGGTTCGGCCCCACTGCCTACGTCCTCGCCTCAAGCTACCTCTTGAGGATCCCCAAATCTACAATTCAATCTCCTTTAGGTGGAAATAGAAACCTATTACACCTTTGAACAGCACCGCTCCAAAGAATCCGTGTATAACACCCTCTACACTTCCAATCACCTTACACTTGGTGATTTAACTATTCCCTGTGTAGAACACCTTCTACACTTCCAATCACCTCACACTTAGTGATTTAACTATTCCTCGTGTAGAACACCTTCTACATACACAAGGGTTATACACACCCTTTTTACAAATACAAGAGTTGATAGTAGATAGACTATCAAAGTACACTCCTCAATGAGTGAGATAGAAACAATACAGCGCAACTTATAATTTTCTCAACAAGAACAAGAATTAAAGCTCAAAACTTTAGAAAAGAGAGAATGAGAGTTTTGAAAAAATGATGCAAAATTTAGCAATAGATGTGTAAACTCTTGTTGTATATTTTGTAAAACTCAAGTGAGCTATTTATAGGCAAATGAGTTTTCAATTTCAAATTTGAAAAGATTCCCATGTCAAAGACATCATCATTCACTTTTCAAAAATTTCAAACCTAATCTTTTTACTTTTTGCATGTGACAAAAGGAGCACACTTTACTTTTCAAAAATTTCAAATCTAATCTTTTACTTTTTGCATATGACAAAAGGAGCACACTTTACTTTTCAAAGTTTTCAAATAAAAACATCTACCTTTTGCATAAGTCAAGAAAAGCATCCACCACTTTTGAAAATATTTAAATAAAACATGCACGTGTGAAAGATGACAATCAATCATCTTAATATTTTTAAAATTCAAACCTTTAATTATATTATGCACATGTGAAAGATGACAATCAATCATCTTAATATTTTCAAAATTCAAACCTTTAATCATGTCATGCACATGTGAAAGATGACAATCAATCATCTTTTAAAATTTTCAAATTTAATTTTCAAAATATTCATGCACATGTGGAAAATGTATTTTAATACTTTATGATAAAATATTTATTTTGAGCCTTAATCCTAATTTTGAATTTTTAAGAGATTTACAAAATTACTCTATGATTTTAATGTGAACTTGTTCCCTTCTTGCTCATGCTTGGTTCCTTGATGTGCTTGATTGTATTGTGTAGACAACTTGAGTTTGAGACTCCTTTATTCTTTGAATTCATTTGTTATCATCAAAATCTATGTGTAGATTTACACGAATCTTGAAACCTTGGGTTCAACATTTTTATAAAATTATTTTCCATTTAATAATTATTAAGTTAATTAATTTTCTAATTAATTAAGGGTAGGCCTATCCTATAAGAGACCTTCTATACTTAGAGTATTTTTATTGAATTGTCTAAATTTATTATTTAAAAAGTACAAATTTAATTTGACTTTTGTTGGACAAAAATCTAATTTTATTATTCACAAAAAATATTTTTATTCTCTTTTTTCACTTTTAATCAAATATGACTATTTTTTTTGGACAAAAATTTAATTTTATTATTCACAAAAATTATTTTTATTCTCTTTTTTCACTTTTAATCAAATATGACTATTTTTTTTAAGTGTATAAATTTGTACTTTTAAAAAAAATAATTTTAAACAGTCTAATAAGAATATTTTTATACATGCAAGATCTAGACTTGGATCTCGCTTGTGTAAAATAAAATTTTTGTTTTTTATTTTGTTTTATTTATTTATATATCTTTTTATTTTTAAATATTTGAAAAAATTTAAAAATTTAAAAATATCATATTAGAATATATTCTTAATTATTGAGTTAATTTTAAATAAAAAAAATCCTAAAGCTACCATTGGAATTTCCAATCAAGAAATCTCGAAGGCAACTCTAGGATTTCTCATCTTATAAACAGTAACAGAGCCACATAAATTTATGTTAGGGATGTCAGATAAAATTAAAATCAAATATATAAAATATTTTTTATTTTATTTATATATAATTTTTTATGTAGTATAAAATAATTTGATAATAAAATTTATAATAAACATAAAAAAAATGTTTAATACAACTTATATATTAAAAAAGTATATAATATGATAAGAATATATCTTATAATAAAAATATATTAAAATATATTAGAAATTATCAAAAAAAAAATTATTTTTATTTTTATCTAAAATAAAAATATGTCATTATGTTATTATATTATATTATTTTATATAAAATGTATTTTATTTTAAATTAGATTAATTTTATAAAAAGATATCAAAATAATTTTTAGAGAGGAAATTAATATAAAATAAAATTAATATTATCTTATAAAATTATATAAAAATAAATATATTTTTTAATTTTTTCTAAAAACACACATTTAATTTTTTAATTTTTTTTTTAAAATTAGAGACGGAGCCCGGAAGAGGGGGATGGCCCCTACCCTACCCTAACGTGTTAGGACTCCGTCACTGCCTATAAACACGTAGTCAGCTTTACGTAACCGTTTGCCCTTTTATAATATCTTGCTTCGAGAAAAAAACAACTTTCACTTGAATCACAAATGAAGGCAGAAGCAACGTGGCCTTCACCAGCACCACTTGACTGAAGAAAGAGAGAAATCCCTTTCCCTATTGGCCCACATATTCACACGTGTTGTCAGCACGCGGTCGATAGTCAGGAAAATGTGTTCCCATTCAAGTGTGAAAAGGCGTAGAATTTCCGGTGAAAATGAGAGGGTCGACGATATAATTAAATTAACAATGCTAAGAAGTATCTATTATTTAAGAATATTTATTATATTTATGAGTAATATTTAAAGATAAATTAATAAATTTTTCTTAAATACTGTCTATGAGTACAATGAATACTCTTAATAATAAATGCTCTAAAGATTTTTTTAATTAAATTTCTATGAAAGTTTCGTGAAGATGTCGCACCTCTAATGAATAGAGACCCATCTTAATAATCTTAAACGAGCTTACAAAATGTAAGTATTTTACCTTTGAATAGTGGGATATTGTAACGAAAGTGTACGTGGATTCCATTCTATAATTCAACTTTGACTCGAATTTTATTAAAAACAATTTTGGTCGACTCATGATCACACTACAAAATAATTATTTATTTATTATTAATTTTTAGTTATAAATAATTTATTTTAATTGCTAATAATCTGAATAGTCATTTAGTTTTTATTAATCATTTTAATTACAAATATTTGATCACTATTACTTATTTTTCTTATAGTTAATACTCTACATGTATGGCTAGATGTAAATAAAAACTATGTTTATATATTAAATTAAACTAATGGGAGTTTAAGTTCCAATTTGAGGAAAGATTGGGGCCACAAAAACCATATTAATGTTTTGCCAAGTGAATTCACTTCAAGAAAATAAATATTTGTGACAGATTGTTTGAGATAAAAATGATTATTTGCTTTAAAAACAAAAACTCATTTTTACAGAATATAATCATTTGCCAGAAAATAACTGATTATGAATAAAAAAAAATTCTTATAGTGATATATTAAACACTTCAATCAAACACTAAAATCTAACAATAATATTCAACATGAGAAAGTACGAAAAAGTATTTAATTAATATAATAGTTGTGGAGTGAAAACCTTTAATTTATATGAGGATTTTTAATGGATATAGGTGGGGAATTGAGTCGGGACTTGGCCGGTAGGATAATTAACCATATATTAGTAGAGTATGGTAGTGATTAATATCCTTCCATATATAAATTGCTGGAAAATGGAGAAAATGGAATACTGATCTTGATGAAAGAGCGATCGACTACCGATGGCGTTGACAGATTGGTAAGAATAAAGCAATTTGGAATATTAATTTATATCCGAAACAGTAGGTCTCGTTGAGTCAAAAAGTTTATTATTGCAGAAAAAAGAGGTAGAATTAGAAACAAATTAAGTCCCAATTTCGGGGGAATTAAAATATATAAGAATGATAAAGTGGAATTTACATGGAGTACGCCTAGTTTATGTCAATCCAGCTAGCGTGGTCTGCTTTCCACACGGATTCAATTTGCCCGTTCTTGTCCAATTGCGCGTGAAGTCGTGCGTGACTTCAATTAATGTGTCAACATTGGATTCATGGATGCAGCTGGGACGATCGACGATATCACGTTTTATTATTTACCCTTAATTTGTACGTGCATTATGATCATGAGTATAACTTTGTGATGTTCACCCGACCCGTCAATATTTGACCCAACCCAGCTTAAAAGACATATTGAATATTCCATATATACCCGTTTAACTGGTACCAAACCCCACCCCCCGGCAGCGTGGCGGCAGCTATCCCCTTAATGCATAAGGATTGGGTATTCCTTGATTTGAGAGAGACAGAGGGTATTTTATTGCCTCATGCCCTCATGACCCTACAAAGATTTTCGAGACAACATAAGAAGAGAGAGTTGGAAGGGCTCCAACTTACATAGTTGTTAGAAGAGATAAAGACGATGGGAAAGAGAGCAGAGAAAGGCGATGCATGCAATGGAGGAGAGAAATTGAATGAGTGCGACAATAGGCAAAACATCCTCATCGAAATCTTCAGAGATTGAAGGGTTGCAGATTTTACAGCAAGGGCTTTTGTTGGAATATTCCGACAAACTAACCAAAGCTAGACTTCTCTCTCTCTCTCTCTCTCTCTCTCTCTCTCACCCACTGGAACTCTAGCGAATCGGTGTTTAAGTGGATAACACATTAACTAAGTTTACATAGAAAGTAATAAGTTCAGTTAACCGATACATATTAGGTGCTTAATGGGTCGGAATTTTCGAGTCCGATTGAGTCGAAAAAACGGACGGTTTGACTTATCAATTTTTTTGAACAATTTTATATATACTATTCATAAATCGTAGATGATTTGTAAATAGTAGTTAGATAATAATAAATAATTTGTAAATAGTAATAAATTAGTAGTTTGAGAATATTTGGGAACATTTATATTTCTAAACAGATCGGCCTAACTGATCAATATCCCAAATTTCTACCCCTCGACGTGGTCTATTTTGACTAACAATTAGCAACGGCAAGGGGGATTAATTATCAGCATGAAATTCCGAACCTATAGTGCACCAAAAACAAAAAGTCTCTTTTTTTTTTTTTTTGGAAAATCAATCCGAATTAGAGTCACAGATTCCCACCTCTCATGCATGTATATTGCCTGTCAACTTTTGATGATGCTGACCCGCATGATAATCTCGATCTGGGGAAGAAATTCTAATATATATAATTCAATTGATCCTACGAAGAAAATAACTCATTTTTCACACCGTTCTACATAGGCTCAGGTTAATTGTCTTGTATGTGGCCGGAAAGCTATTACAAATAAATTGCTTATTTATTATTATTTATTAATCACAAATAATTCATTTTAATTGCTAATAATATGTTTTAGTCATTAATAATTTTTTATTGCAAATAATTTTTTTTTTAATAGTGAGTTTCGCATATCCTTACATATATAGCTAGCTTGACTGTTTTCAAGAGAAGGGAGACGGCCGGTAGTTATTATAATATTGTTTGTGTGTGTGTGCGCGCACAATTAATTAGTCAACAAGTTATAATTACATCAATATGGTTGACAAATTAAATTAATACACAAATTTAATTGGCCAATTACCGATCATGATTAGTTTTCTTTACGTACAAGCTGGTCTGATAGAAAGATTAATTTGGAACGTAAATTACTGGGAACGTACAGTGATAATTGACTAAACTTGAAAAAAAAAATATCTTGGAATGAATTGATTAGTTGCATATTATAACCCCATGCAGTAAGAAAAAGACAGCTAGCGCGACGACATAGTTTCGACGTATTAATTGATCGATCAGACGTTTCGAGCAAACTTTACCAATATATTAACTCTCATATTTATATATACGTACAATTAATTACAAGTACAACATCAGAGATAAATTGATTTTCTCTCTTTTTATTATCGATGGGTATTATACACAAATACCCATCACGTACATACAGTATATGACTCAGACTATATATATTGATCATCACGTACTTTTAAATATATAATATTGATGATCATGTGGGTACGTAGAAGTACTACTCTCTCTTTTTTCTTTTCTTTTTCTACCAATACTGATGATGCCAGAAATCTGTAAGTGGCCTGAAAGAAAATATCGCAATGTTAACTTGTTTTTTGACGAACGAATACAAACAAGAATATTGAAAACTATATCTATAAATAGGGAATTATCGTAAAGATCTATGCACGAGCTAGGGTAATACCCTGATCTCCAGTTTCCATCATGCAGACATGATCAAAGTCATAAGTGTACTATTAGAAAATATGGCCAATTCATAATTTATTTTCTTATAATTATCTTCTTATATATCATTATATAATGGGACGTTAGATGATAGATTTACAAATGATATATAGATGATAGGCCGTTTACAAATAATATATAGATCATGATAGTGTCTCTAATCATCTATTACGTACTGCAATATTATAAAATAATGAGAAATGATGAAAAAAGAATGAAGAGTAGTTTTAATATTGATTATATATGTGTGTGTAAATTAATTGGGTGCAGAAGTCGTGGAAATTCAAAAGATCGCATTTGAATTCATAAATAAAATGAGATAAGTTGAGATGAGTTTAGTTTATTTTTTAATATTATTATTATTTTGGAATTTAAAAAATGTGTATTGAGATTTGAAAAAGGTATATAAGAATTTGTGCTTTGTATAAAAAATTATAAAAATATAATAATAAAATAAAGATAAATTAATATGAATTGAGATAAATTTTAAATACAAACGGGCCAAATCGGATTGGCCTTGAAAGTCTAGGAAATTAAAAGGAAGTCGCGAGCGCACGGCATTGCACGCAACCACTTAACCTAACTCAAGTACGTACCATGATCAATTAAACTAATAAATTATAACGATTCTCAAACTAAATTCAATGACCGGGCATGAGTAAGAAGTATTATATATATATTTACGTAAAATGCCGACCAGACTAGTATTTCCTTGGAATCCAAGTAAACCGAATCCTGTGAATGCATATCCGACCAGACTAGTATTTCCTCGATGATCTCCTAATTTATTTTTGACATCAACAGTAATATATATTCATCATCTTTTATCAGAAATTATCATGACTTTCACTACAAAAAAATTGACTTTTTGCGACATTAAATTTTTTTACAAAAAGTAGAAAGAATGCTACAAAAAAGTATTTATAGTAAAAATAGTCATTTTGACTGCAATTAAAATGTCACAAATAACTGTTTTTTTTGTAGTGTTTGTAATAATTTAAACCTGCCGGCTTCTGAAGCAATATTAGCCTCTTTAATTTGAACCACTATCATTATTTTGAAAGCCAGTTTTACTTTGTTGGGTGTGAACATGCAGTACTACAAATCGAAGAATGTTTGAATTCTCTAGTGCTTAATGTTACATTTGGGTAGTGAGGTGATCTCAGATAATTTGTGAATAATAGAGAAAAAAGTAATGATAAAAATAATAAATAATAGAGAATAATAATAAAAAACAGTGAAAAGTAGTTAAAAAATAATGATAAAATATTAAATAGTAATAATGGGATCACTCCAGTGCGGTCCAAACACAACCTTAAGTACTTAAGTACAAGAGATCGCAAAACCTAGTATAAATTAACATCACGGGTTAAACAAATTTCCATCAGCTTGTAATTTTGAAGTCAAGCAACTCTTTAGATCATACATCTTGTTGTTTGCTGCACAATCACATGATTTGCTGTAGTACTACTAGCTGGAGCTAGCTAGGTTATATAATTCTTATCTAGGGTCTATTTGGAAATATAATTGTTTTCAGATGTTTATAGAATACTTCATTACTAAAATTTACAAATAATTTATTACTATTTTCAAACTATCAACTACTACTCAGATGATTTGAGATAATTTTAGCATCCCAATAGAGCTTTGAAATTTGTATATATTTCATGCATTTTAAGATCTTGATTTTGGAAGAGTAATGTTATACATTACATTTTTGTCTTACTTCTATCCTATTAAGTAAGATGTGACATATTTATCATTATTAAATATAAAAAAATATTTAATAAATAATAATTTAATGATGATAAATGTATCATATCTTATTTAGTCAGATAAAAATGAGATGTTATATGGTCATTATAAAAAAATTATTTATTTGTGACCAGTTATTTCTAATTAAATGGTTATTTTCAATCACAATAAGTCATAAATAATCTTTTTATTACAAATAATTGATCACAAAAATTCTAATTTCTTGTAGTAGGTCATGTATAGATCAATTTTCCATGTTGAAAATATGTTTTCGTGGCTAAGGGTGTAACTGATTCGAGCCCACCACATTTTTGTTTACAGCCCTGATGTTCGTGGTTATAAATGGCTTTTAATTAATATCTTAGGAAGCTGTGCATCTATATATATATATATAGCAACGTCCTCACGTATTGAATCCGTATTCGTCCTCGGCAGTTCAACGAAAATTCTCGACATGTAAAACGCGTATACGAAGAACTTTATTGGTCATATAAACGTGATCAATTTCATGATCGAGTATGACCTTTCCCATTTTTTTTGGGTCTTTGACCCCAACTTGGAAGGCTTAATTATAAACATAGGTCATAATTAATGACTGTATATAAATATATGTCCCTTTATCGACGACAACACGTAATTTGAAAGAAAGCTATATGTATTAATATATGTATACATTTATGTTATTGTGGCCTGGTGCAGAAAGCTAAGGTGGGGCTAAGACACGGAAAATATACTATGTTTGACTGACTCAACAAGTTCTTCACCTCTTAGTACGGACATGAGCAGGAGAAATCATGCGTTCGATACAATCGCGTGGAAGTTTCCAAGCAACCCCAAAGTGTCTCCTCTAGTCTCTCTCCATCTCCTGATTAATTTCCTATTTTTCGTTAGAGCTCTCTCTCCTTTTTGCATACTTGCCTAACTTCCATCAATTAAGCCTCACCAACGTCGATCGAACATGAGATGTCGAAACCACAATATATATTGAGGAAGTACTAGATTATCCTTTGGCATCTCCTAACACAGTTGTCCCTGTGTGCGTGAGAGAGAGAGAGAGAGAGAGAGAGACCAAAGAAAGGGACAAAGAGTAATGGTGGATTTGCCACCTGGGTTTCGGTTCTACCCAACGGAGGAAGAATTGGTTTCATTCTATTTGCACAACAAGCTAGAAGGGGGCAGGGAGGATTTGAACCGAGTTATGGACAGGGTTATACCGGTTTTGGATATATATGAGTCCAACCCATGGGATCTCCCACGTAAATATCTTCTTCTTTAATTATCAATTTATTATATATGTCTCGTTCTTGGCTGTACATTTTATTTCTTCTTCTTCTTCTTTTTAATTTCCTAATCAAATTGCTATATGTTGTAAAAATAGTTGGAGTTAGTTCTTGAGGCCACTTTCAATTCAGTGCTTTGGTCGGCCTGTATTACACAGTACACGCTTCCAGCAGTATTTGTTTTTAACTTTCATAAGCATTATATATAGCTAGCTTTCAATATCTGAAATTCAGTACGGTACCGTTAAGATCAGCTCCTTAATTAATTTCCGTTGACCTGGCCGGATACATGCAATATAGATGATCTCTATGCAGTTTTGAATGTCTCTGGATGATCGTTTTATGGATTAAGATCAGAATATATATATATATATATAAAGAAGAAAACCTTAGAATCTTTGATAGAATAAACATTCTTAGCTAGCCCTAATTAATTATATATGTGCTTAGCGATCAGAAGATTCTTATTTCTTAAAAAAATTTCTACCACAATTAGTACTAGGAAATCTTTCTTTCTTATAACCTCGTACGTATCTTGGAGCTTAATTAACCTTTCTGTTTGAATTGTTTCTTTTTTTTTTTTTTTTTTTTTAAATCTTGGATGAATTCTATATATAAGCTTTTGCGCTTGCTTCCACGATTTCTTCCAAGTAATCGCTCTTTTTGGGGATAATCAGAGTTATCGGGAGACCTGTGCCATGGAGACCCTGAGCAGTGGTTTTTCTTCATTCCGAGACAAGAGAGTGAAGCCCGCGGGGGAAGACCAAGGCGACTCACTACAATAGGGTACTGGAAAGCTACGGGGTCTCCTAATCATGTCTACTCTTCCAACAATCGCATTATTGGAGTGAAAAGGACCATGGTTTTCTACCATGGAAGAGCTCCAAATGGAAGAAAAACTGAGTGGAAGATGAATGAATATAAAGCCATCGAAGGAGAAGCCTCCGCATCTATTGCTGCAGTTCCTACGGTGCGTATAATAATTAAACTGAATATCTGTCCATATAATATATTCACAAAATTAGTCTTTGCTTAATTTTCTTTTGTAGGGCTAGTTAATCAATTAGAATGTTTTTGCATCCTGATAATTTTGCAGGGTTTAATGATTTCTCTGGAGTATATTATATATTCATGTTGATATATCTCTTGATCAAGATGACCTATAAAGAACCATGTCATGATAATTAATCAACATATGTATACGTCCAAGTTTAAAAGTATTAGCTAAATTGTAATCCAATTACAGCTTACTTAGTTTGGTTTGGATCGGCCTGTTATGAAACCCTAGCATTTATAATTAGTGATTAAATTATAAATTAGCTAGACAAGCCTTAATCTCTATATTTGCATGAATATTATATATATATATGATCTTTAGTTATAGTTTTTTTTTTCGATAATTATTATTAATGTGAATACGGTTTCCACAGTTACGCCAAGAATTTAGTTTGTGTCGAGTCTATAAGAAAACAAAATGCTTGAGGGCATTTGATAGACGGCCATCTGGATCAGTAGTAATAGGCCGTGAGCCAGCAGCACAGCAAACTCATCATGGCGATGGTGATTATCATCAGGCAGGACCAAGATCTAGCCTGAATAATCTTCCATTCACTGAGAGACCAACCTCACCGGAGAGTTCATCCTCAGGAGACCATGGGCCCCAACCTGGCCGCGGGGAAGGTCATAACGAGGGAATGGCTGTCGATGATCATGATCAGAGCTTGTGGAATTGGGATCAATTAAATTGGTTCCCTGATGGGATGGAATAGATCATAATCATCATCGCGAGTAAATAAAGATCAGTATTTTTTTTTTATGAATATTTATGCATGGCGCTGTACTGTACTCCAAATTAATATAACTAGCTATGACTTTACCAATGTTAGTAGAATTACATTATTCGTAGTATTTGTAATGAAAATAATTATTTATTATAAAAATATACTCATTTTAATAAGAAATAACTACTACAAATAAATAATTTTTTTAAAATGTTAATACCATTACTCTTAATAATTATGTTAGTAGAACTCCATCGAAGTCATGCTTAACCCACTCAGATTAAGAAAGTACTATGGTACTTTTAGTTAGTAGTACTACCAAATTTTTGGAGAAGGCTAATTTTTTGGTTTCCTCATCGTGTATTAATGTAATTCTCGATCATGACTTTATTGCCAGAGATCACATATTAATATATAAACTTCAGTTAATTATCAATTTAGAGAATGTACAAATATTTTAGCAAATGCACGATGCTTATTAATTGACAACTTGACGTTGTTCACTTCTCCTCTTGATTATCTAAAATATTCGATCGAGTGGCCGGCCGGCCGGGAGTATATATATAGTACATGTTGAGGATCAGATCATATATACCATGTGGATATGTTCAAGTCGTGCATGCTTTCGATTTTACGATCAAGAAGGATTTAACAATATCAGTATTTATTTAACTTGAAAAAGCCTTTTATCAAAGGTTTTTATCAGATTATATTGCTTTGGATCATATGTGTGATATATTTTTTGGACATTAATATATATTTATATATATTGATACTCCATCAAATTTGCATATATATAATAATTACATCCTATATTTTTTTTTAGGATTATTATTACATATTCCAACAATCACACATATTAATTAAACGTGCAAATACACACACACACACACATATATATATATATGAACAATGGCAACAAAACAATTCATGAAGAAGAAGAAGAAGAAGCAATATAATATAGCATAATTTGGAGGAAAAGAGAGTAAAAATCAGATCATACACACACAATACTTATATATATTATGGTAGGGGAACAAAAGAGTCGTGCTGACAAAGGGAAATTGAAAATAATTATAAAAATAATGTTAATTATAAGTCTTAAATACACGTCTTTTGTAAACATATCAGCCCAATACAAAAAAGTGAGTTTAATTTTTACACCTTTTATAAGGGGATTAACATTTTAATTTTTATAAAGACTTATATTGTGAATTTTGTATATTTGAGATTTCTTGACTCGTTTTCTTCACATGACATAGATTTTAATACTAGTTACAATTGTAGATATTTTGCACATTATTTTTTAAGTAAAGTTTATTATTATTATTTTTTATAAATCTTATATTTTTCAAAAAGATATATATACAAGATTTAGTACACTAATACCTACAAATATCATTTCTATTTCTAGGCACTAGGCAGCTTCCCTCTAACAAATCATGAAAGTGGTAGATTTTATAATTTTTTTATAACTCTTTTATTACTTTTTTTTAATTTTTTAAAATATTTTATTTTACAAAATGAGTAAGTAAGTGAATATTAATAAAAAATTATTTTTAAATTTTTTTCATAATTAAGAATGTTTAAAAATTATTTTTAAAAAATAATAAAATAATAAATACACATAAAATAATAAATAAATAATAGATAAAGTGATAAGTGTATCACTATCATCCCTCAAAGTCAAAACTACCAGCTGTCTAGCAGCCTAGCTCCCCCGGTATAACTAATGGTTTTAACTTTTAGGTACGTAATTTACTTCCAACTTTACTAAAGTGGAAATTGGAAAGCAATTATATTTGGACCGGAGAAGTATATGTAAGTTGGATTTGAATTGAAAGACGAGATCAATTGATATAAATTTAATTTATTTTTTAATATTATTATTATTTTAAAATTTAAAAAAATTAAATTAAATTTTAAAAAATATAGATTAAAATTTTAAAAAATTATATTAGAATTTGTATTTTATATAAAATTTTAAAAAAATATAATAATAAATTTGAAATGAATTGAGACTAATATATCTCATCTGTAAATTCAACCGCCCTATAGTATTTTATTTATAAAAATAAATATTATTATCCGTTCCACTTATACTACTTTTGTTTTATCTTATTAATGTGGCATCATTAAATGCTATGTGATTTATTACAAAAAAAAAATGTATAAATATAAATAATAATTAAAAAAAAATTATAGCTTTTATGTTTCAACTTTCAGAACATAATTTTATTTTAAAATTTTCTTAGTAAGCTACGTTGAAGCCTTGAAGGAACGAAAGAATTAAGAGGCTAGGCTGTCTCTCTCCAACAAACCCATCAATCACAGCGACGGTCTTGCTCCCACAGTAGTCAGTACTACCAATTACCAATGGACCAATGGTTATGGAGGGAAGTAATTTCCCTCCAACTTTTCTAAAGTGGAAAGTAACTAATATAGCACAATTTTCTTTGGACATGACATATTTATAATACTTTTATTAACAAACATAAATGCGCTATTATTGCGGCTCATTTATTCTGTTTATTATGCTTTATTGATGTAGCATGTACCATTGTGGTTTTACGTGGCTTGCTAAAAATTAAAAAATATAAACATTAAAAGGATATAAGAGAGAGTTTAAAATTTCAGAGTCTTATTTTTTTGTATTTTTTTATATCATTTTGTTTTAAATATAAATTTTTAATTTTCATAATAAACCATGTATATACGTATACCAAATAGAGGTGCTACATCAATAAGACAAAGTGAACGATATAATTAAGACTACATATAGTAGCATTTCTCATTTATAAATTAGTATGAAAAAGATAATACTTTTTATATCTAGTAATATACTATTAACATTGCAAGATTTAATTTGTAAAAAAAATTAAATTAAATTTTTTTTTTTTAACAAATCAAGTTTCATCATATCAACAACTAGAGGGTGTACTTTACACACAACTTACAAGTATAATTACTGTTAAATAATATATATAGTCTATTGATAAGTTAATTTAGCTGTACCAATTGGGCATATCTTTGTATTGTAAATAAGTAAATAAATGGTTTTAATATTTCTTTTATGTACTGGAATGTAAATAAGTGGCTATTAAAGGGTTTTAGTTTAATCTTTGTAACTAAAGTGATGTGTTACATTTATGTTGTCATTTTAGTTACGTGTACAGCTTGAGTTGTAATCTAGTATAAATACAAGTACAATACATGTAACAACACATGTTGAATAATATGTTTCAAGGTGTTCATTTTGACTTCTAAAATATTCTAAGTGAGAGTCGTCCCATGGAATTAGAACGAATATCCTAGAGTTTTGTCTCTGGTCCCTCTCTCTTTTTGCTGCACGATTTCTCGATTTCTTTCATCTTTTTTCGAAATCACCTTCTAATCTTTGAAAATTGTCTTTTTCTTTGAAGTCTGTTTCATCAAAAAAGGACAATTTCAATCCTTTCCAATTGCAAAATGGAGATTCACCAAATTCTACATTGGTTTCTGCCTTGTTGATGGGGGCTACCTATCATAGTTGCTGTTGGTCCATGAAAATGACACTCAAAGCCAAAAACAAGATCGGATTCATCAATGGAGCCATTTCTCAATCAAATATTTCAGATCCTCTATTTTCAATGTGGGAAAGATGCAATAGCATGATCTTATCCTGGATCTTGAACTCGGTGCCGAAAAATAGTAAAAACCATTGCGTGTGCCAAAATAACTCACGAAATGTGAAAGGAGCTACGCAATCAATTTTGTCAAAGTAATGGACTACAAATTTTTTAATTACAACAAGGAATTATCCACATTATCTCAAGATCAACTCTCAGTGAGTGCCTTAATGCAAGTTTAAATATTTGTGAGATGAATTACTCAACTATAATCAAATGCCAATTGCACGTGTGGTACTTGTCATAATTGTAGCTGTGGTGCTGTAAAGTTGTTTTTAGATTATTAGCAGTGTCAACATGTAATGATATTTCTTATGGGCTTGAATAAGGAATTTTCTCATATTAGAGGTCAAATTCTAATGTTAGAACCTTTACCGTCAATTACTAAGGATTATTTTTTAGTAATTTAAGAAGAAAAACAAAGAGAAATTGAATCTATAGGATGTATTATTGTTGATAATACTGTGACTTTTATGAATAAGTGAGCTGATCAGTCAAAATCTAATTCTGGCAAAACATAGTACAGAAGAGAAAAAGTTCTTTGTACACATTGTAGCATGACCAATCACACTGTAGAAAAGTGCTACAAACTTCATGGATATCCTCCACACTACAAGGCAATGGGAAAAGTCTTATCAATAAATCAGACCACGGCTCAACTTGCGAGTACACCTCTTAAGATTAATAATTCCATGACATTCTCTTAAGAAGAGTGTCAGCAATTACTTGCCTTAATTCGTTCTCAACTATCTGATATCAACACCGTACCACATCAAGCCTCCAATGTCACTTCATCTTCTATTATTATACCATCTTGCTTAGGTAAAATAGGTATACCTCATCCTTATTCAATTTTTTTTTATCCTTAATTAATGCATCTAAATTTTTTTTCAAACACCTGGATCATAGATATCGGTACTACTTACCATATCATTCACTCAATATCTTTTTTTACCACAACTACACAAACTATAAATACATTTGTTAGACTTTCGAATGGAGAAAATGTTACAATCACGCATCTTGGGACTGTCCAATTAGTTTAGTTTTGAAAGATGTTTTATGTGTTCAAAACTTTTCACATAATCTTCTTTTTGTGACTAAATTGACTGCTGACATGAGATGTTGTTTTGTTTTTCTACCTGATACCTGTTTTATACAAGACCTTATCCCATGGAAGATGATTGAGAATGATAGCAATACAGATGGCCTGTATATTTTGCAACAATCTTCAGTAAGTGATAATTGTAAATCTGTTGTTTCTTCATCTATGAATTCTATTTTTGTTTCTACCACAAAATTGTGGCATAATAAGCTAGGTCATCCCTAATTATCTAGACATTAGTTCTTACCAAGTTTATTCTTGAATTTGTTTCAAATAAAAATACACAAGAACATCATTGTACTATGTGTCCATTGGCTAAACATAATTATTTATCTTTTCTTGTTCATTCTTATTAATTCAGTTTTCCTTTTCATTTAGTCCACTATGATATTAGGGGTCTTTTTTCATTGACTACTCATGATGGTTTTAAATGTTTTTTAACCATTGTTGATGATCATTCTTGGTCCACTTAGATTTATTTGATGAAAATCAAATCTGAAGCAAAATCTCTTTTCATATCCTTTTACAATATGGTTCATACACAATTCAATCAAAAACTTCAATGTGTAAGAACTGAAAATGGTCTAGAATTTAAGGTAACTGAATTTTTTAGTTCAGAAGGGATAATACATCAGAAATCATGTGTTGAGACTCCTCAACAAAACTCTATTGTTGAAATGAAGCATCAAAATCTTCTTAATGTTGCTAGAGTCTTAAAATTTCAATCAAATGTTCCTTTGACATTATAGGGTGAATGCATTTTGGTTGCTACTTATATCATTAATCGCATTCATTCCTATATTCTTAATAACAGATCACCATATGAACTTCTTTATGGTGATATTCCTTCTTATTTTCACTTGAAAATATTTGGTTGCCTTTATTATGCATCCACTCTCACTCATAACAGATCAAAATTTTCAGCTCGTGCTAAAAAGTGTGTTTTTGTTGGTTATCCATTTGGCATGACAGGTTGCAAATTATTTGATCTTAATTCTCATACATTTTTTACATCTCGAGATGTTTTTTTTCAAGAGTCTATCTTTCCATTTCAAAATCACTCATCATCCACAAATTCCTCTTTCTCATCTGAAATTGTTATTCCAAAACCAATTTTAGATTCTGTCTCTCCAATTTCAGATTCTAATTCTCCTTCACCTCTTGTTATTCCTCCTTCTCTACAAGATGATATTTACTTTCCTCCACTTAAAAGGACCACTAGACAATGTAAAACTCCTATTTATCTCTAGAATTATCACTATAATTTGATAACAGTTATGACTCCTTTTCATTCATCTTCTACAGGACATTTTTCTTCTAAATCAAGTAAATAATACAACATTTTTGATGTCTTATCTTGTAAGCATTTATCTCCTTCTCACAGTGCATTTATTATCTTCTTCATGTACTAAACTTGAGTTTTATCATTAGGCTATTAAGCACTCTCATTAGAGAGATTCTATGTCTCTAGAGTTAGTTGCCCTAGAATCCAACCATACTTGGCATCTTATTGACCTACCACCTCATACAATTTTTATAGGTTGTAAATGAGTGTATAAAACCAAATTCAATACTGATGGGTCAATTGAGAGACATAAGGCAAAACTAGTTGCCAATGAATATACTCAATAAAGGGCTTGACTATTTAGAGAATTTTTCTCCTGTAACGAAAATGGTGACAGTTAGATATTTCTTATCTTTGGCAGTTATATATAATTGGCATTTAATTTATTTAAATGTCAATAATACTTTTCTTTATAGGAATTTGAAAGAAAATGTCTACATGAAGCCATGTAACACCCTAATTTTTCGCATCGATTACAACGTAATTGACGCATCCAGACAAGTAACATAAGGCTACTTATTCTACATAAATATAAAAAGTAATATATATGCATCTAAACTTACTAATTAAATGCAATGTCGATCGCAGCTGGAAGAAGTAAATTCCCAATATATACAAAGAGATTTAATTCTTGCGTAAATAGATCACATGGCATACTAAAATTATACTTCTCATAACATCGTGTTTATAAAAACATACTTTATTAAATCTTACATAACCTAGTTAATTTTCTCAAAACATAATCTCATATCCCACCATCATCCAGTACTCTTACTTTTTTACTTGATCACATACATGAGATCATCTTAATCGGAGATGAGCATTCTATAGGACCTTCAGGGTACCTCAGAATCTTCAGTGCTGACCGAGTCTCAATGCAAGTTTATCTATCCCTGCAATAACATTTATCATTCCATAAGGAATGATAGACAAAACATAAAAGAGTGAGATTTACAAGAAATCTCAGTAAGTATACAGTTAACGAAATAAGGCACAGATAACATCAACTATCATCATACATAGTCATATTCACCAACATATCACTTATAAGAATGCTTTATGGGACGTGTACAGGTCAATTACTCATCTTTCCATACAAACTTAGATCTTATCTAAACCCATCATCACATACTTAATACTTATACTTTTCATCTTACTTTTTAACCTTGTAGGTTTCCCTTATTTCTTATCCTCGATGGGCGTTACATATTGCCGTCTCCATCGGGATCTACTTATTACATAACCTCGACAGGTGTTACGTATCGCCGTTCCTATCGGGTCTTACTTATCTCTTATTTTCGATGGGCATTACGTATCACCGTCCCCATCACATATAACTCATCAGTCATTCGGGCGTTAAGTATCGCCGTCTCCGTAATGATGAGTCTCGTGTCAATCTTTCTGTCGTTATGTATCGTCATCCCTGTAATGACACGGAACATACTTAACATATATGACAGGCGTCCCCATCAACTTATCAGTCATCCGGGCATTACGTATCGCTATCCCCGTGATGACGTAAACATTCTTATCATAGCGGGCGTTACGTATTGCCGTCCCTGCTAGTCATGTCAATCCTACGGGCATTATATATCGCCGTCCTCGTAGTGACATAATTCTTATTCCTACGACAGACGTTACATATCGCTGTCTTTGTCGACACGTTAGTCATGCGGGCATTATGTATCGTCATCCCCGTCACAACGTGACTAACATATTTATACATGCATATGTTTTTCATTCTTATCTTAGAACCCTAGTTCTCAAAAGTCTTTACTAATATCCACTATTATTACTCGTGGTTGGGCCATACCACTATTGTTACCCGTGGTCGGGCCATGCCACTATTATTACCCGTAGTCGGGCCATACTATATATTTTCTTATTCTTATGAGTTTTTCACCTAGAACTCATTTCATTTGAGACACTAATTTTATTCCAGGAAAAACTCTGGGTCTAAGCAAAACAGGATATCTTGCTCGAGCGGGTGTCGAGAGAGCATCAAGCGAAGTCACGGGTTGGAACTCGCTCCGGCGGGGTACCAAGCGACAGTCTAGCGAGAGTTCATATTCTGAGTAGGTCGAGCGACAGTCGAGCGAGATCACAGCTCATGGGGTTTTTTAACCTAAACCAAACAATCTTTTCACATAAACCTTATTTTTACTTATTAAAACATAAATCTATGTCCTTATAATTTTCCTAACATTTTACCATCACAAAATCATATTCAAAGCACCATAGATTTCAAGCATATCATATAAGCCTAGTTTAAACTCCAACTAACAACAAACTTAATTCCATCAACAATCTACTTATTCTATGCCAAGATTAAGTTAATTTGTATACTTACAAGTTTCTCCAAAATTTGGTTGAATGATCAAATTAGTCCTTGCAATACTTCTCCTCAAAACACTCACTTAGCTCACTTAGGTTATGTTTGGAGGTTCAAAGGTTATAAGGCTATTTTCTTAACTTGTTTCCTTGTGTTGGGCATGAGTTTCTTCTCCCAAAAGATCTCTTATGGACTGAAGATGACTATATATATATGGAGGAATCAATGGCTTGGGGAAAAAGGGAAAGAAAACAAATCAAGGCAATTGGTTAAATCAAACCATGTAAGGGTATGTACTGTCCAGCCTTGGCCTAGTCCAATAATCATCCATATCTCTCATGATCTCCAAGTATTTTCATCCCATGGCTATGCTTCTTCCATATCTAAAATAATCTTAAATTAATGGCCCAAATAATTACTAAATATAGATATAAAAGTAAAATCCAAAGAGCCTAAAATATCTAAGATAAGCTCAACCGGTTATTGGCCTTTCTTGTTCCCCCAAAGCTTCTAGAACCTCTTCTTCACCTTTGGCCATACGTCCCAGACTTCCTTAGTACCCTTAGAGTGATTGAAAAAAATCTTATCACCTACTTCCCAAGATTTGGTTACCAATTGGTTGAAAACAAGGGGAATAGTTGGCTGTTTTGGCCAATCAGATTAGTTCTTCATTTTTGCTTGGTTTTAGACTAATTATTCTTCTAAAAGCTCTTCCTCTACTTCATACTTTCATACATGTATCTAGCTGATAGCAATAAGGAAAACCAATCAAATTTGAGCATCTAAAGTGAGGTGGTGGAGTGATTTACTTTCGGGCTCCAGTTTGCACTTAAAATAGATCAGTCTCATTCCAATCCAAATAATCCATTGATACACTTTGATTCTCCAATATCTCAAATCATAAAAGTTCTAGATCTATTTCTTAAAGTTCTATAGGAACTAAAATCACTTCATTTGGAGTTAATATGACCAAGTTATAATTTTTCTAATAAAACTTGACAGATAAGCCCGAGAACACAAATCCGGGCACACCAAGTGTTGAATAGATGATTCCTCTTATTTCACACGAAATTTACTAAATAAAATCTCCTCATTTTTCACATTTCTACATAATTGTTCAGATCTTAGGATAATCGAGAAAATAATCCAAAGGCTTAATCTTATCCAAAATTTTTAGTCAACTTCAAAGTCAATGCTTATCTATCTCTAATTCAGATCTGCCACTTCAATTTCTATTTTTTATTTGATAAATCCATATCTTTTAAAACTCAAAACATAAAAGTTGTAGATATTCCTCTTAGATTTTCATAGCCTCTTGAATCACTCAAATCCGACATCAAATGAGCAAGTTATAACCGTTCTACCAAAAGATGTTAAGTTTATCCCTGTATCTTGCTCGAGCCAGACATCAAGCGGGGAGTTGAGCGAGATTTCGGGTTAGATACTTTTCCACCTTAAAACAAGCCACATTTATACCCAACCCTACTCCTAACTTTTCAATATAAAAAATCTTATACATATATCCCAAAAATTCTTAAAAATAGTTTTGGAGAAACATAATCATCCTACATATGAAAATTAAGTGGATATCCAAAAATCCGGATTATCATAAGCCATCTCCTGGATGTTTTAGAAATGGGCACACAAGGGTGTGTAAATTATACAAATCCCTTTATGGCCTTAAATAGGCTTCTTGCCAATAGAACTCAAAGTTTACCACTACACTGATTAATCGGGGATTTACTCAACCCAAGTCAGACTATTCCTTGTTCACAAGAAAAAAGGATGATCCCTTCATAGTTTTATTGGTATATGTTGATGATATACTTTTAGCTAGTACTGATTTGGATTAAGTTCAAGTTGTCATAGCTTCCTCAAGTTCACATTTTAATTTGAAAAACTTGGGTCCTGCAAAGTATTTTTTAGGCATGGACATTGCTAGGTCAAAAAAAAAATATTTTTCTATGTCAAAGAAAATATGTCTTAGAATTACTTTCGGACAATGGGCTGAGTGGGTATAAACTAGTGAATTTTCCAATGAACTCACATTGTAAGTTGTCCAAAATTGAAGGTGAATTAATTGAAGATGGGACCAGTTATAGAAGATTCATTGATAGATTACTCTACCTTACTTACATAAGGCCCGATATAACTTTTTTAATGCATTTTTAAGTCAATTTCTTGACTCTCCTAGATTTCCTCATATGCAAGTTGTCTTGAGAATTCTGAGATATGTTAAAATGGCTCCTGGACAAGGTCTTTTTTTCCCAACAACAAGCACGATTCATTTAAAAGCCTTTGTTGATTTTGATTGGGCTAGTTGGCCTAACAGAAGACGATCCATTTCTTTATGATTTTTCTTGGTGATTCTCTTATTTATTGGAAGTCCAATAAGCAAACAGCAATCTTTAAATCTTCTGCAAAAGCTGACTGTAGATTTATGGTACTTACTGTTTGTGAGCTTACTTGGCTTAATTCATTGCTGTTGGATCTTCATCAGAATCAGTCACAACCTTCCTTACTTTTTTGTGACAACCAAGTTATCCTACACATTGCAGCCAATCTAGTTGTTAGGGACGTATTCTGCTGTCTTGTTTACCGATCCCGTGTGGCTGTAACCTGCAAAACAAGGACAAAGGAGGTCGGGGTCCGGGACCGCTCCGACGATCAAGTCAGTGTATGGGAGAAAATATATGTTAGAGCGAATGAGAGAATTTGTGAGCGTACCGTACCTTCGTCGTTGGTTGGGTGTTATTTATAGGTGCTTCCCCCGGGAAGAGGGTCCGTGTGACGAGGGCGCCGAAATCGGGGCATCACCCGTCCGTCATCCTCGATAAGGAAACCTGGTCTGATTCGGTCGGTCTCATCGCATTAATTGAGTATCCTCCCATTTAATGCTCGATTAGCCCCTTTTGGACAGGGGCATTAAATGCCGCCGTATCCTCTGTCAATTTAGGAATTAATGGTGTGTGTTTGTAGTGTCTGTATATTTAGAAAGAGGGAAGATGTAGACCGGCGGCTGTCTGTCGTTCATAAATGCGGGGGTGGTCTTGATGGGAGACGGGTTCAGGGGACATGCCAGCACGTGAGCCGCCGTTCTGCCTTTAGCGTGTTCTCGAAGCTGGTTTAACCATTTCCTGCCTAGATCGGGAAATCAGGGACTCGCTCGTCCCCGATTTCGGTCTTCCCAGTTGAATTCGGACGCTGCGTTGAGGTGGATGCGGGTGACGGGCCTTGGGCCGGACGATCTTGTGGGCTCGGGCCCGACCAGGCTGGACCCCCCTTCCAGTACCCCGCGAGTTTCCACCAAAGGCACTTTGATGGAAATTCCGAACGTTTAAGAGCTAGGGCCTTCCTTTCCTTCTCTCCTTGCTTGACGGTCAATAGGTACGCCGCGGGGCGCCTTCGTTTCCTACTAGCCATGAACTGGGTGATAAAGAGTCGGGCTAACGCCTCGAAGCTACTGACGGATCCCGGAGGAATGGTTCCGAACCATGTCCTGGCCATCCCCTTCAGTGTGAGAGGGAATGCTCGGCATGCTACCTCGCCGGGATAGCCATGTAGGCTGATATGAGCTTTAAAAGCTTCTATGTGCTCCACAGGGTCCTGAGACCCGTCGTACAGCTCTACTTGTGGGACCTTGAACTTGGGCGGGAGAGGGACGGCCAGGACGTCCGCGCTGTAGGGTGTTCCTATGCTTCCTTGTGAGGAGAGATGCCCTGCTGCCGGGCTGATCAGTCTTGCCATTTCGGCGTACTTGTCCCCCAACTCCTTTAGCTCAGTGTGCAT
This sequence comes from Platycarya strobilacea, assembly GCA_036898215.1. NCBI lineage: Eukaryota > Viridiplantae > Streptophyta > Magnoliopsida > Fagales > Juglandaceae > Platycarya > Platycarya strobilacea. The sequence continues at coordinate 2,218,493 of CM072547.1, read as the reverse complement.
CCGGCGTCTTTCTCCTTCGGAGGCTTCGCTCTCCTCAGGGAGTCGGGAGCTCGCATTCTCTCCCAGGTGGGTTTCACCGCAGGCCGATGCCTCTTCCCTCGGTTGCCAGAGGGCCGCATTTTCCTCCTTCAACCCCCTCACCATTTCTTCCAATGCTTCTAGCCTTTCTTCCATCGACGGATCGGCTTGCTGGTCGTGCTTGGTCGTCTGGGACGGCGGTAGAGTAGACATGCAGAAAGTACGTTGATCAAAAACAATTTCAGATCCCACAGACGGCGCCACTGTTAGGGACGTATTCTGCTGTCTTGTTTACCGATCCCGTGTGGCTGTAACCTGCAAAACAAGGACAAAGGAGGTCGGGGTCCGGGACCGCTCCGACGATCAAGTCAGTGTATGGGAGAAAATATATGTTAGAGCGAATGAGAGAATTTGTGAGCGTACCGTACCTCCGTCGTTGGTTGGGTGTTATTTATAGGTGCTTCCCCCGGGAAGAGGGTCCGTGTGACGAGGGCGCCGAAATCGGGGCATCACCCGTCCGTCATCCTCAATAAGGAAACCTGGTCTGATTCGGTCGGTCTCATCGCATTAATTGAGTATCCTCCCATTTAATGCTCGATTAGCCCCTTTTGGACAGGGGCATTAAATGCCGCCGTATCCTCTGTCAATTTAGGAATTAATGGTGTGTGTTTGTAGTGTCTGTATATTTAGAAAGAGGGAAGATGTAGACCGGCGGCTGTCTGTCGTTCATAAATGCGGGGGTGGTCTTGATGGGAGACGGGTTCAGGGGACATGCCAGCACGTGAGCCGCCGTTCTGCCTTTAGCGTGTTCTCGAAGCTGGTTTAACCATTTCCTGCCTAGATCGGGAAATCAGGGACTCGCTCGTCCCCGATTTCGGTCTTCCCAGTTGAATTCGGACGCTGCGTTGAGGTGGATGCGGGTGACGGGCCTTGGGCCGGATGATCTTGTGGGCTCGGGCCCGACTAGGCTGGACCCCCCTTCCACTAGTATATCATGAAAGAGCAAAGCATATATATCTACGTCCAATCTCTAATTTTGTACGTAAGAGTCATCACACTTTGTTCCTTTTGGATTTGTTGATATCTTGACAAAGCCTCTTGGATTTGCTCCTTGTCATTCTTTATTGTCCAAAATGAATGTAGTTCACAATATTTACCATTCATCTTGAGGGGGACTATTGTAAATAAGTAAATAAATAGTTTTAATATTTTTTTCATGTACTAGAATGTAAATAAGTGGGCATTAAAGAGTTTTAGTTTAATCTTTGTAACTAAAGTGGCATGTTACATTTGTATTGTAATTTTAGTTAGGTGTACAACTTGAGTTGTAATTTGGTATAAATACCAGCACAGTACATGTAATAATACAGGTTGAATAACATGTTTCAAGGTGTTCATTTCGAGTTCCAAAATATTCTAAGTGAAAGTCGTCACACTTAATGCTTGTATATTTCTTAGTTAATGTGTATTTATTGTTATTGTCCACGTACGATCGGAAGCATTCATACTATAGATTATCAATAATTATCATCATAACAAATTAATTAAGCCGATCAATGACTAAGTGATATATCCGCGTACGGTCTCTAATTTCGAAGTCTTAAATATTGCTTAAAGGTTGCGAATTTGATCAAATAATTACTAATAATAATTGGTAGATTGGGATTTGATCACTCTCCATAACTATATAATTACAAAATAAAAAATAAAGATTTGTCAGCTCGTTGCCACTGACTACTGTTTAGGATATGATTTTCAATTAAGTTGCAATCGCATTATTTGCGAAGACTTTGAAGACAAAAAGACAAAAAGAAATTAAGCTTGGAGGAGAAAAATATCTCATATAATATTGAGACAGGATAGTGTTCTCATTGCGTGCTTTGAATTAACAGCTATATATAATAATATCAACAACGTTTACAGAGATCAACGACATTTTTCTTTACGAAACTTTGAAAAATTAAAGAGATCAACGACGTCCTGATGATCTGATCACCCATGCATGCAATTCATGAAAGACGTTGTTCTCCACATGACTCGTGCAATATGACTGATGAGACAATAATACTCTTGGCGTTCGCGCTGCATGTGGTTGATGTACTTTCGCTTGTCACCTCGTGGTTGAAATTTGAATACCTTCCATGAGTGTGATAAGCATAGTCAATTAGTCATGTTCATATAGATCATCTATGAGTGGTTTCATACGTATAGGCCAAAATATTATTTTGTTATTTTTTTTCATCTATTTTTTTAATATTTTTACATATTTAAAAAAATCTATAAAAATCAAAGTTTTATTAAAAATTTTATTATTAATCATTAAATCTAAAAAAATAATAATAAAAAAAAATTAAAACTTACTTTTCAATCGAGAATCGCGTATGTAATTTAGTATTTCTCATTATTTATATAACTCACCAAAGTCAAATTTTGGTTTTACCAGTATTTCTCGAGCTGGTTTGTAGAGCATATAATTTAAATGTTTAATTAAATGATAAGATTTGATAATAAAAAAACCTTAACGCCTCATCTTCTCTCTCTTTTATTTCTTCCAAAAGATTAAGGACTCAAGATCTCATTTCTGTTGGATGGGATGGAGACTGTCCCCTCCTCCTCCTCCCTCTCGTTCCCTTCTTCCTTCATTCACTCCCATTATCTATCAAGGTTTAATTTATTTAGTTATATTTTGTTTTATTCAAAGTCAAAAAGATAGATCTATAACTTTTGGGAAGCTATCAAGAGATATAGACGACATGAGCAGATTCACAGGTCAAAAATTATTCGAAAAAAAGAGTGTGTTGCCTTCATAGCTTGTTACAAATTCCAAAATTTACCAGAGTTGGTTTAAAATATAATTTTGTATTAATCTATCTTTTTTTTGTATCTATTTTATTGTTTTCTTTTACGATTTTTTTGTTGTTAATTAATTAATTATTTTTTTTAAAATTGTCTCTCCAATATTCGTCTGTAAAAGTTAAGTCTTCTCTTTATATGAAGGGTGAGATTGAGTCTCTATTTAGATAGAGAATGTCGTCTATTCGACATTTGTCGATAAAGAGTATTAGAAATAGTGAATATCAGACGAGTCACAAAAAGAAATAGTATATTGATGAAGTTCCAAATTTGTTATTTTGATTTATGATGTCATGTTTGATATGAAAATATCTGATAATATATCTGGTCATGGATATAAATTTATCTGATAAATAGATTATGACAGTTTCCTTTAAAGAAAATGGTAAAATTTGATTTGTAATATTTAAATTTTATAATTTATCTTAAAAAAATTATGATATATTATTACTTCTATTTTTATATCACAAATCATGGACGGACCTTGCGGTATTACTTTTGAGTCAAAACCGATAACAGGGCTTGTTACCGTTAAGTTCTATATTATCTTCGCATGAGGCCTCATCTCGCAAAAGTTCCGGGGGGAACTAAGCCCATTACAACCGGGCCAGAACTCACCGGGCCTAGCCCACTAAGAGAATCAGTGAAATTAAAGTAGCCATAAATGAAAAAGCAAAATGAAACGATATAGCACAGCTATGCATTTCGCCGCTAAATCATTTCCTTTCCTTGTTGCTTAGGGTTTCTACTTCCTGAGGTTTTTGTCTTTCTCCTATGCTTCGAAACTATCTCTAAGCGCGGCCCTTAAGATCGCCTTCCACACTAAACAATGGAAGCGTTTCGAGTCATAGCCGCGCAAAATCAATTCATACGGTTCTCTCTTGGGTTTCCTTTTGAGTCCTCTTCTCCCACCTGGAATTGCTTTTCCTTGAGGCATTTCTCTTCGCCATTGGATCTGTCACTTCCTCATTTTTCTTTGGAGCCTTGCGATGGATAGCCTCCGTGCTGTTTCATTCGCGGGGGCTTCAGATGATCTATTGGGATTTCAGCCCCTTTGGTACGTTTCTAGTGTCTCACCCTAAGGCGGGGGGAACAGTTTTTATTTCTTTCAGTATTCTTATTAACTATTACTAATACCTTTGATTTAAGAAAACAGAGATGGAATGGGTTTTCAAGAATGATGATTCAATTAGATGTGTGAAAGGAGAATTCCTTGATGAACTCAATTTTTTGAGGCATATTTAATTGTCTGACTTGTTGTGAGGCTGATCGTTAAAGCTTAGCTCCTCGTTGCTTTTTTTGTTGTTTTTTGGCGTTATTTTTTCTTGTTTTTACATGTTTAAGCTTTGTATGCGATCTAAAATAGCAAATTGGGGTTCGGAATTTGAATGCTTGCGTTTTGAGATTTGAGCCATAATATGCATGATTTTGAGTCAATAGTATAAAGTTTTGTGGATTTTGCGGTTCAGTCGTCCCGGTGATCTTTTGAAGTATCTACAATTCAGTGAATTTGTCCATTTAAATGAAACCGAGGATAAATATTTCTTCGATTACTTTTTACTACAAAGAACACGGATGATGTGTCGTTCTTGGTAGTGTGAGACAACCTTGGTGGATAATGTTTTAGAAAATGGTGATGACTTAGCTGTGTATTCATCTGACTGTCTTCTACGAAAATTAGCATAATTTTAGAGCAAAAAACACTCCTGTATTAGGTGCAGTGAGTATAATTTTTCAAGAAAAAGGAAACCATGTGAATTTGCCGGATAAGACCCTACTTTTAATACTTTGACCGTTGCTACCAAATAATTGTTATTCTTGATTTCTCTTGCCTCTTATTGCTTTCGACGCTTTTTGTTGTATTATTCAATATTCATGTTGGCTTTTCGCGTGTTTTTTATTTGCAGAGCAGAATTTTTTTTTTTGCCGGCATTCTCTATACTTTTGTTTTTGGATAGATTATGGTTTCGGTTTAATTTTAAATTGTTGGGACTCTCCTCAGTCCTCTGTTTGTTTTGGCACAACCCACAATAACCTTGTTTCAGTCCGGAAGAATTGAAATGCAAAAGAGAAGATAGGCTGAACGATCTTAAAGATACAAATTCATGCTTTTGTAAAAATGGTACCCCAATTTCATTTAGCACGTTTATGTATGAGACCAAAATATGCACCAATTTACACGCACCGGAAGTGGTTGAATGCTGTAGAGCAAAGTTTTGAATTTCGCTTTGGTTGAGGTATTGGATCAGAATATTTAGATTCTTGTTCGTTCTGGTGTGTTATTTCGGAATAGACATTATATGAATATATTATATATATAATAACTATATTCTAAAATAAATATGTATATAAATTTTAAAAGCATACTTAATAATATTTCTCAATAGTCAATACAAGTCTTAGGCTGGGTTTGGGAAGCAACACTCTCCAACATCTCCACTATTGTTAATTATTTTATTATTTATTTTTAATCTATTTTTATATTATTCATTTTTTTATTTTTTTTATTTTTTTATTACTATTCACAAATATTCTTAACACTTGCAACACCCAAATGTAACCTATGTAACCTTAAGCACATATTTATAAAATCTAAAACAATATCATAAATTCTCAATCCAATAATTAAAAACCTTTAAATGGATACAGCTATATCAATCTCATAATAAGTAATCTGCAAAATTTTTTATCAAACTCATAAACATTGAATATAGTTAAAAACCTATTAAATACTAACAAGTGATTGGTGTAAATTGTAAATTTAAAATAGAAAATGAAGAATCTGATTATTTGATACACACATTGATGTTAAAAATGAGATCTGTAATCTGGCGTTGTTCGTTAGAGCTATGTCGTTGGCTGTGGAGAGGAGACTGGGTCACCGAAGATCGCGTTGGAGATGATGCCTTGAGCTGTGCTGCTGTGGCTTGTCAATGGTGCTGCGATTTTGTGTTGCATTTCAGATTTCGAAAACAAGAAGACGGAGACGAAAAGACTTAGGTCACAAAGAGTAAAGTTTATGGAGTAGGGTGAAAAAGTTAAAGACTAAAGTTAAAAACTAAAGAGTAAAGGCGTGCTCCGTGACCTGCTGATTTTGTATAATTACCAAAAATAAAAATACAATATTACAATATTGCCACTCTTATAATTTTGAACAGGAATTAATATTTTCGTAGGAACATATAATTCCGACCAGAATAGGTCGGCACGCTTCGCAACAGTTGAAATTTTGACTGGTGCGGAAAGTAAGGCTTTGTCCTTCTGATTATTATTTTGAAACAAAAAATTCTAGCCGAATTCTAGCCGTTCCGGTTAGAACGAAACAAAATTTAAAACATTGCTGTAGAGCAAATGTCTTTTATAAGCTAAGTAAGAACCAAAGTAAAGCTTGAAATTACCAAGTGACATGGGGAGAATGCTGTAAATTAAATTAATGCGTAAGACTTGATACTTTATAAATTTCAAGATCTTGACTATCATGATTTTCACAATCATAAATAACATATTGGAATCTATAACAATTTCTTCAATTAATTCTTGATCTTAAAATGGAGAATTTTCCAAAAAATAAATTTTTCTCTCTTTACTCTTTCTCTTAAATTAAAAGTTACATCCATGCATAAAAATGATGGAAATCACAAAATACTTCTTAAACGTGTAGAGAGAAGACCTATTTCCTTTTGGTAATTATCGACGGTTTAATAACAGTCACTACACTTATCATCAAAATAAAAAGTACAAATAGGAAATTACTTCTCTTATTGTATTAACCAATATTATAGAAATTAGATTAAGATGACTTCATTTTGATAAGAGACTAAAAGCCATACACATGTCATGTGAGATATTAACATGGTGGTTGTATATCAATAAAGCGACACAGTTCATTCCATGTATTACAATACTAATAATCTAATCAATCGTGGTTCATAAATGAAAAGTATCTAAATTGGTCCACCCAAAATTATCTTTGTAAAAGACTTCGTGTTATCATTTATCAAATCTTATAGATGTACGTACAAAATGAAAAAAGGAAAAATCAAAGACATGATTAATGAGAACTCAAAGTGTCTAATAACTATTGCAATCCAAAACATAATAGGCATCAAGGGTTACAATCAAGACCTATCATTTGAACATATTTTTTAAATGTCTTTGGTGATAACCCTTTAGTTAATGGATCTGCAACCATAGATACCCATTGTTTCTAAATTTCCACCTTAACGACAAAATACTTTAACTATATGTGTTTAGCACCATTAGAGTATTTGCCGTTCTTGGAAAAAAATACAACTACAAAATCATCACAATAAATTCTCAGTGGCTTCTCAATAGTATCGACAATAGTAAGTCCTGAGATAAAATTTCGCAGTCATAAACTATTAATTATGGTCTTAAAGCATGCCACAAATCTAGCTTCCATTATAGATGCAACATTAATAGTCTATTTAACACTTTTCCACGAAATTGCTGCACCAGCCAACATATATACATAACCAAAAGTTGATTTTCTACTATCAACACATCCAGCAAAGTCTGAATCAGTAAAGCCAATCACCTACAAATTATCATACCTCTTAAAAGTAAGTGTATAATCTTTTGTTCCTATTAAGTACTTCATCACTTTCTTCGCAGTTTTCCAATGATCCATTTCAGGATTACTTTAGTATCTGCCCAACATACCAATTGCAAAATTGATGTCTGGCCTAGTGCAAGTTTGTGTATACATTAAATTTCCTATAGCTGAAGTATAAGAAATTCTTTCCATCTATTTACGTTCCCATTAATTTTGTGGACATTGCATAAAACTAAATTTATCCCCTTTTTGAAATGGGACAACACTAGTTGAATAGTTCTCCATACCAAATCTCTCTAAAATTGTTTCAACATATCAGTTTTGAGACAATACCAACAAACCACGAGAGTGATCACGGAATATTTCTATTCTAATCACATAAATTGCCTCTCCCATATCTTTCATTTTAAAATTCTCAGAGAGGAATATCTTGGTTGTGTGCAATAAAGCAAGATTACTACTGGCAAGCAATATATCATCAACATATAAAATTAAAATATAAACTTGCTCCTACTAACCTTCAGGTATATATACTAATCAATAGTATTTTTCTTAAATCCGAAGGAAGTAATAGTATCATTGAATTTAAGATACTATGGTCTAGAAGCTTATTTAAGTAATAGTATCATTAAATTTGCAAACCATGTGTTCTTTTCCCTTTATGGAGAAATCTTCACGTCAATCCATATCAACATTCTCTTCTAAGATCTCATTCAGAAAAGTAGTTTTCACATTCATTTGGTGTAACTCTAAATCAAAATGAGCAAATAAAGCTATAATGATTCTACGTGAGTCATTCTTGGATGCAAGAGAAAATCTTATAATCAACACACTCTTTCTAAGTGAAACATTTGGCCACAAGTCTAGTTTCGTGTCATTCGATATTATCTTTTAAGTCGCGTTTGATTTTAAAGACCCATTTACAACCAACTGCTTTATATCCCTAAGGCAATTCGACAAGTTCCCAGAATTTGTTTTGATCCACTGATTTTAACTCATCATTCATGGCATCAATTCATTTATCAGAATCATTACAATCAATGGCTTGTGAAAATGAAACCAGATTTTTACTTATCCCAATATCATAATCAGATTCATGTAAATAAATCACATAATCATTAGAAATATTAGATCTTCGTTCTCTTTGAGACCATCTTAATCTTGATTGTTTTGGTTCCTTCATAATTGGTTTGTTAGTGATAATCTCATTGGGGAGTGATTGATCATTCATTTGTTGTTGAACATTGTCAAATGATTTGACAATTGTAAGAACAATAGCTTCTTTAGAAGTTATGGGTAGTGGGACTTGCACCCTAACTTCTTGAATATTTTTTCCTTATAATTGATCACTCTCATTGATTTTACCACTCTCAATGAATCTGGCATTACCCATTTCAACAATTTTCATACTATGATTAAGACAATAAAATTTATACCATTTAGGTTTCATTGGATAGCCAATAAAGTAACCAATAATGGTTTTGAAATCCAATTTCTTTTCATGTAGATTATAAATCCTGGCCTCACCCCAAATGTGTAGGTGTTTTAAACTTGCTTTCCTTTCTGTCCACAGTTCAAAAGAAGTCTTTGGAACTGCTTTAGTAGAAACCCTATTCAATAAATAAACAGTGGTCTTAAGGGCTTCCATCCATAATGAAATAGGTAAAGAGGAATTATTTAACATACTCTTAACCATGTCCATCAATGTATGATTACGCTTTTCAACCATTCCATTATGCTGAGGCGTACCTGACATAGTATATCGTGCACATATACCATGCTTTTCCAAGAACTTAGCAAATGGGCCTAGGTGTTGACCCAATCCATTATATTTATCATAATATTCATAACCTCTATCTGATCTGATAATTTTCAATTTTTCTTATCTAATTGCCTTTTAACCTCAACAATGTACACCTCTAAGACATCCACTGCTTAAGATTTTTCATACAATAAATAGATATAGCAATAAAGTGAAAAATCATCAATGAAAGGTTTGTATGGACAATTTCAAGAAGTTATCCACTTCTTGTAGCACCATTCTTTGTGTGTTTGATTTGTTTTTCTTTAATACAATCCACACACACATCGAGATTAATAAAATCTAGATTAGGCAAAATCTTATCTTTTACTAATATCTCTATTCTTTCTTTAGATATATGACTCAAACGTCTGTGCCAAAAGTAATAAGAACTCTCATTGATCAGGTTATGTTTAGTTCCAACATCATGATGCAGGATTAGAAGGCTTTTGGCAAAACGACTATTAAGATTCAGTTTATACAAACAATCACATAAATTACTAGAACCAACAAAAGAAGAGTTTTTAAACAAAGTGAATCTTCTATTACAAAATAAAAAGGAATAACCTTTAAGGACGAGTTTAGACATAGAAACCAAACGAGAAATAGAAGGAACATAAAGTGCCTAAAACAAAATCTAGATAACAATCAGTGTCTAAAAATAAATGGGATGTCTCATTAGCAACCATTAGAACTTTGACTCTATTTCCCACAACTATGGAACTTTCATTTTGGTTTAAATCCTGGATTGTAAGGAAGCTCTACATCAAATTAGAAATATGAATAGTGGAACCTGAGTCAATCCACCAAGTATTAGAAGAAAGTTCAATAAGTTTTGATTCAAAATATATGTAAGCTAAAGGTTTGCGATTCTTCTCAAGCCATGCCCTACGTTTGTGGCAATCTCTCTAAACATATCCAAACTTCTTATAGAAACAGTATTTGATACTGATTTGTCCCCTATCACGAACCTCTATATCTTGAGCAGGCTCATTGATCTTAGGTGGTTTTTTCCTTTTGCCCTTTTTAGGTTTCTTCCACTTCTTATTGGCTCAATTACTTATAAGGTGAATTGAATAATGTCCTTATTGCTTAAGCCTTGCATCTTCTTGAACAAGTATACTTATCAATTCATTTACATTTCACTTGTCCTTAATATTGTTGTAATGAATTTGAAATGGCCCATATTGAAGAGGCAAGAAGTTTAAAATAAATTGAACAAGAAATTACTCATCCATATTCATCCCAAGAGCCTCGAGTTTAGTAGCTAAATTTGACATTTCAAGAATTTGTTCATGCATCCCATGAGTACCATCAAACTTCATGGTGTCAGCTGAACGAAAACGTTGTTCCACAATTTTAAAAAATTCCTTAACAGTTTCACATTCAAGAGGTATTGACTTAATGTTATTCATCATACTCATTTGCATAAACATGATGTTCAATATGTTCAACCTTTCCCAATAATGACTTAAAAGTCTATTCTTCCACACTACTTTCCTCAATAATAACATGCGGTTTCTCAGTCCGAAATGCCAAATCAAGATCCAGTACACCTAGGTGAAACTGGACTTGCTCAGACCAACCTGAGAAATTTGTTCCATTAAAGATCGAAACATATGAAGCATGCGAATAAAGCAAAACAGAGACTGAAACTACAATTAAATATATGCTCACATATTAATTCTTTGAGTTAAATAATAAACAATAAATAGTACTATTGTAACACATATTTGGATGAAAATTACGGCATATAAAATTAAAGTCTTGACTATTATGGTGATTCCCTTTCACCTATTAAAAATAATTAATAATGTATTCATAATCCGATAGGTCCGTTACCTTTGGGTATCCGATTCCAACTCTCAATTAAGGATACACATTAATTATTTTACCCTAGTATATTAATCACAAGTGGTGCACCTTTGGGCCAAGCCGAAATATTCTCCTGATCAAAGATACATCTGAATATCTATTCAAAAAAGTTTGCAAAGTCATTTTCTTAATACTTGGGGATATGAGTATTAAGATCTAAAATACAACTTGAAATCTCTGACTTTCTAGTTGAGTCACTTTGGTGATCACCAAACTATTTCCCAAACCATTTCATAAAATAGGATTTTGAGTTGAAATAATCACTTTGCAAAACAATTTATCATCAATCACATAATGTCATCATTTAAATAGTTTCATATATATGAAAATTTCATGTTCCAATAAACTATAGAAAATAATTATAACATATCAATACAAGAAATGTTACTCATAAATTCCAGACATGATTCAGATTTTGTAAATGATACACATTTCGTGCATTGTATTCTATACTTTAGAAGAAATTATGGGCAATATTATCAATCTAATAAAAAATTGGCATGTAGCATCACGATGGAAATAGAGAAAAAATAATGCACGAAAAAAATGTGATTTGCTCAGTTAATTAAACAAGCCAACGACATCATTAGAAAATCTCATGGAAATGGTCAAACCATCATGGTATCATATACGAATCACACAACAAAAATAAAATCCCACTCATCTAGGAATTAGTTAGTCACCGAATGATAAGTAATGAATAATGTAAATAAAATTGAGATTTTATTTTGTGGAAACCTTTAACAGCAACATAAGAGAAAAATAAAATCAAAACTAAATCATATAAAATGTAATCGAGCAGACCTAAATGAAATCTTCCACAAATAATTGATTCCGACAGATAGATCCTAGATTCCTAATGGAAGATCATGAAAGTCTTAACAAGTGCTCTGGATACCGCATGTAAATTAAAATTATGCATAAAACTTAATGCTTTATAAATTCCAAGATCTTAACTATCATGATTTTCACAAACATAAATAACATATCTAAATCCATAATAATTTCTTCAATTAATTCTTAATCTGAAAATGTAGAATTCTTTTGAAGATAAGTTTCTCTCTCTTAGCCCTTTCTCTTAAATAAGAAGTTACATTCATGCATACAAATAATATTGAAAACCATACCATGCTTCTTAAATGGGTAGAATGAGGACCTATTTGAAATAATATTGAAGTTACATTAACTACATATAATATTGAAGTAAGAAGTAAAAATAATATTGAAAACCATACCATGCTTCTTTTGGTAACTATCGACAACCGTTACTCCACTCCATCAAAGTAAGAAGTAAAAATAAGAAATTACTTCTCTTACCGTTTGAACTAATAATCTAGAGATTAGATGAGATAATTTTATTTTAATAAAAAGACTAAAAATCATTCACGTATCATATGAGACATTAAGTACATATTTGAAATTGCGGTGATAAATATTATTTTTAATTTAAAGTTTATAACTTAAAACTTAATGTAATAAGCTCTACTACTAAAAAGTCATTTACTGTTTAAAATCTATATGTCTAAAATACTTTTAGAGTTAATTAGGATAGTTTTTAAAAAATATATAATTATCTGTAAAAAATTTTTGATAAAAATTTTAATTTTATACTTAATGAAAAAGTTGATTTTTAACTTTTTCAACTAACTAAAATACTTTTAATAAAATTATCCAAACATATCATTTTTCTTTAAACATATTTTTAACTACTTAAAAACATTTTTAAAATTTTGAATCACAATTCCAAACACTCTCTAAAAAAAAATAGCTAACAAATGTTTGACTACCCATCCCCTGGTACCAAAAGAATCAAAACTCAAAAAGCCAACCAACAATAAATGGATGAAGGATATCTTAAAAATATAAGCGGATGCCGAATTTCATCCACGTTCTTGTCTTCTTGGTCCAAAATCTGCAGATAACATTAGAAAATATCTGTATATACGCAATCCATATTAATATGATATAATTTTTTGAAACATAGACCCCATCCACCTAAAATTCTGAGATCAAAATGCTCATTAGAACAAGAAAACCTGCTTCTTTTCCACCAAAAGCAAAAACTCAGGCCATAACACTTTCCCACTGGTATACCGAAAGCTAAATAATCAATCCAGAAAACCAGTTTGTCGCCAGATAGCATTTCTGACCTGTCGCAGATCCCTTCCCTTTAGAGTCCTACCAACCCCTTCGAGAACCGAAAACGTCGTCTTCGGGGACACACCTGAGCCCCTGGCGACAATCTCGTGAGGCGGCAACATCTCCGCGTCATCTCCGTCACCGAAGTCCAGGTCTTCAAGCTGTTCCTTCCTCCTCTTCGCCATGGCCTGAGACAGCACTGGTACCTTCATCGGTGCCGACTGGTGGTTGTTTCGGAGGTGGTGGAAGTTCCTGCCCTGTATCGGCTCACAGTACTCCCTCTCCGGCGGTCTCGGGATCGATGGAATCGCTTTCGAAGACGAAGACACCGTGGTCGATATCGAGGGCTTTCGGCACAACACCGGTCCGTCATGGAGGGTCCGGAAGCTCAGATGATCGGCTTCGGGTAGCACGGAGAGGATTCCAGATCCCGTCTGTTGATGAAAATTCAACCGTCGATGTTGATTGTGGTTGCTATTGAAGTGAATCGGTTCTGTGAAATCAGCAGTCCAGAAGATCTCGGCTTCATTGAGCTCGTCTTCGCCACCGCCGGAGGATGCTGCACTTGATGATGGTGTCGAGGAGAAAAGGCCAAGGAATCGGTCGGAGGACGTTGATCGGATGTGACGGTAACCCATGGACTCCATTTTGATTGCGCCTCACAGAGTCACCGAATTACAGAAATAAAAACAGTGGGTAAAGAGTGGGGGAACTGAGATGGTGGAGGGTCACGAAATCGAATTATGGAAGTGGGTGGAAATTGGAATGGAGGTGCGAGTCTGCGACACGTGTGTGGTATTCGTATCTGACGTGGCCGCTGCATTGCTGCTTCTTTTGTTCGTAGATGGGTCCCACGTGCAAATAAAGAAGTTGGAGTTAAGGGTCCCGTCAACTACTCATCTGTTAGACTTATCTGCCATAATTTCGGCCTCATATCCTTAATACGATGAAAATTAGTGAACCCGTAGGCCATACGTTTATATGCGTATGGATTTGCTGGTATATGTGTATTTCCAGATCATCGTCAGCCGAATACGATGTTATAAGAAAACTAAGCCTCTAAATAACATATTGAGAAAAGCTACGAGCAGAATGAGTGTAAAAATAAAAAAAAATCTAACGCAATCTTAATATTCTACGTACTCTCCCCAGTACACCCCCGGGAAATCCATTCCTCTCCCTCTCTCCCTCTGCAATTTCACAGGCTACATTCTCTATCTCTTCGTCGCCGAACACGCCAACACGGGCAGCTGGGTATCTCTATCGTTTTTGGGGTTGATTTCGTCGCTTTTGGGATCGGGATTTTGGGGTCGAAATTTGACCCAAAAGCCCGATCCCAAAAGTGCGACCTCTAGGGTTTGAAAAATGGCGGAAGTAGTTCTCTCCACCCAAGCACCGACGGACGGAGGCCCAAATCCACTTCAGCGAACCTACCTGCACTCCTGCGAAAGATAATTTGGGTTGCTCTTCACAGATTTTCCAAATAATTTACGTTGTTATCTTTGTCAATCATCACCAAACATGCTTGTCTTTAGAAGTTGTGGGTCGAATTTGCCACTTTAGAAGTTGGGTTTTTTCAAATATTAGAAGTTAGCGTATCTCCGTCGCTTTTGGGGTCAAATTCACCGACGGAGAATGTGGGTGTTGTCGGGATTTTGGGTTATGAAATGTATGCGAAATGTTGGAGAGACAGAATGTGGCATCTGAAATCCCAGGGGGAGAGGGGGAGAGAAATGAGTACTGGCAGAAGGGAAGAATATGTGGAATGTTAGGATGTGTTCGGTTTCTTTATTTTTAAAATGTATACGCCTACGTGACTTGCTCTCATTAGATGGGTGTAAGGCTGTGCACCCGGGTTCCGGATCCGGAAACCCGGGTATATTGACCCGGATCCGGATTTCAAATCCGGATCCGGAAACCCGGATATCTTAAACCGGATCCGGATTTGAAATCCGGGCCGGAACCCATAAAAATCCGGATCCGGATCCGGATTCCGGATTTGAACCCGGTTTTTTTTTTTTTTTAAACCTGTTCTGGGTTAGCTAGTAATTAATTAGTAGTTTAAAAAAAAAAAACCATAACACCATTGATCAACTATCGATATTCTTCTACATTCTGGGTCTCCAAATACCAAGTGGCTTCTTAAATTCAAAGTGTCCAACACGTTCAAGGAAAAACACAAAGAAAGTAATTGATGAACAGTAGCATGGTTTCTCACTCCTAATTGTTGCCTAACTTCCTCGTAGCAAACCATAACACCTCGTAGCAAAGTAATTGTCCAACACGTCCAACACGTTCAAATTTGTATTCCTTCAATCTGCAAAGCTTTTTTTAATACAATTAAGTTGGTGAGTTTCCTTTGTGCAGCAGGGATATTGCAAATATATGTGCATGTCAAGACCAAACACAGCCTAAGCGCCCTCTTGATCAATTCAGATTAATAAATAATTTAATAAAATAAAATAAAAAATAAATTTCAGCAAATGGAAAAATACTGTTGCAAGTTGCTGTTGTAAGGTAAGTTGCTATAATTTTAGCAAATATAAAAACACTGTTGCAAATATAAAATAAATTAATATCAATCAATGTAGCAATACCTTACTCCAAGATTAGTTAAACTATCTGATCTAAAGAACAAAAACGATTTAGTTAAACCAACTGCCATTCTATTGTTTTTCTTTATTTATATAGAACATCGAAAAATTTGGAAATTTGTGAAGTCAATTATATCTTTCCAAAGATCCAGCTGGTAACATAAAGAGAGGCCATCTTTAAGTGTAGAAAGTTCTGCACAAATATTTGTAATTTTGTACCAACTACCAAATAAACGGAAAAATGTATGAAATGACCATATTAATCATGAAGGATCCCACGACAGTCACCAAATCCATTTGCCCTTTGAGCTCCATCAATATTAAGTTTGAAAAATGTTAGTATATTCATCAAATTAGACCCCTTAACATCAAAAAATGAATGTAATGCAAACTGTTACAGCTTAGATTTTGCCCAAACAACCATCTAGCAATAGGAATGTCATCAATTATCTTAGATTTTTGAAAAGATGTCAACCAAAAACTCAAGTATTAAAAAAACCATAATCAAGCCGAAGTCTTTTTACAATATACACAAAAACCATAAACAAACCAAAGTCTATAAAATAAACCTAGAAACCAGAATAAATCAACCAAAGAAGACCAGATAAATATTAGAACAAATAAAGCAAGCAAAAACACAATAAACCAACCAATTAAAGCAAATAAAGCAATCAAAACCAGATCCAGCTAAAACTCCTAAACAGATGAATAATAGGAAGACCAAGACTAAAACTCCAAAACAGTAGACAGATAATCTTGTAATTGATTAAAATATCCTTTTTTTACAAATCAAATACTCTAAAAATAAGAAAAACTAATTTTATTTATCCATAAAATCAGAGCATTTCATTTAATCTTGTAATATAGTCCATAAATATAAATCCTAAGAAAACTAATCAGCTTAGTTCTGTACGCCTACTCCAACCCCAATATACACGAATCAACGAATGATCGAACCATTATCCAACCCAGAACCCTAATGTTTTTTAAACCATTTTCCCATCAAGTCATTCACAACCAAAACTAAATAAAAGCATAGAAATCCATTGCACGAAAACAATGATTGATAAGGTCTAAATAAAACCCTAAAATCAAATTGGGTTTTTGTCCTAATCCTCACGCAGACTCGTAGTTGCAAGGAGAAGAGAGAGAGAGAGAGAGAGAGAGTACCGAATAACACGGGGATGGAGGCTAGGGTTTCGGTGATTCGGAGATGCAGATTCGGCGATGAAGATTAGACGATGGAGACGGCGGTGGGTCACGGACTCAACGCGGGGATGGAGGCTAGGGTTTCGCGTAGAGGGATGGAGGCTAGGGTTTCGCCTTCGAGAGAGATCGAGAGAGAGATTGAAGAGAGATAGAAGAGAGACGATGGGGGTGCGGGTGAGAAATGCGGTCGAGACTCGAGACACTGAAGAATTGATGCCTGTGCAGAACGGCGTCGTTTGTTAAAAGCCGGTAATGGGTTAGAAAGCGGGTATCCGGTTGCCGATCCGGTCCGGGTTTGAACCGGCCCATATATAACCGGGTTTGTTAAAAACGGGTATCCGGCCCGTTTTATTTTATCCGGAACCCATATATTAAATCCGGATATCCGGTTATCAATCCGGGCCGGGTTAAACCCGGCCCATATGAACAGCCTTAGATGGGTGTCATTACACCCATCTTGCTCGGGCCTTTCTCAGAACATATTAATTGGAGAAGGGGGTAGTAGTTTACATCAAAATATTTATGATCAGAGACAAAATTGAATTTTTAACAGGAGATTAACCAACGGGGGTAATGTTGGGGAGTAGCCAGGACACTCTCCTTCATATGAACAGTGTCATATACTGTTCATGATACTATTCATATGAGAGAGAGTACACTGAGTGTGGCTTCTCCCCTTCATTTTTCTAACCAACAAACTAAAAAAATGTTTTTAAATCTAAATTTATTGGTCCCCTGTCTTTTTATCATTCCAAAGTGATTATTTTAAGGTATGGATTATATTATATTTCACTTCTATTATTCAGTATCAAGATAATGAAAAAATTAATAGACGATGAATAATTTTTTCTTGTAGATAACCAGTGCCACTCAAATAAAGGGGCTGGTACAATGGTGTGTGTGCCATATGAGATAGTTGTTGCTGCTTGTTGATCTTGTCGGAAGGCGCTAGTTGGATGCTAATTATTGACAGACTCTGCTCAGTGTCGCAGCCTTGCTGCAATGTGTTGTCAATTGGTGATGCTGCTTCTGGCTGTTTCTTTGCCTTTTCTTTTTATTTTCACGAGACCTCCCATGGTCGTTGGTTCCTACCGCTTATTGCTGCCAAGTTTTTATTCATTCTGCCTGTTGGCATCTTAGAGAGACCCCATTGGTCTTAGTAAAGACAAACATGACGCATGTGTGTTGATCTTCATATGAGGGTGCCAATTAGGGTAATTGGGAGATGTTCCTTTCCCAGATGCATTTCTTATATAATTCTTAAGGGTGTAACAAGTCTAGTTCGGTCTGATTTTTAATAAAATTAATAATCAAATCGATATCACCAATTTTACATTTCTTAAAATCGATTACACCCTGATTATTTCTTAAAACCGGTAGAACTGATTTTACCGATTCGATCCGATTTTTCGATTTCAATAAAATATCAATTTATAAAAACCAATTTATTTAAAAAAAAAAAACTAGTTTGAAAATTATGTTTTATTAGAAAGATTGTAATTTATTACAAAAATCTGTTCTAGTAATAAAAATCTGTTATATAAAAAAAATTACATAAAAAAACTGCTATAAAATAAAAACTGCTCTATAAAAAAAAAACTATTTTATAAAAAAATTTGTTTTAACAAAATTTGTTGTAAAAAAAATCTGCATTAAAATACTGCTTACAAAAAATGTTCTATAAAAAATCTACATTATCTCATATATAATTTATATTTATATTATTATATATAGGATAGAACATATTATATAATAATACTAAATAAATAAAAAATAGAATAAATAAATAGAACCGGTCCGGTTCGGTCCGATTTTAAAATGGATGGGACCGAAACCAGACCGATATTATCCGATTTTTCAATTTATGAAACCAATACCAGACCAGAATAATCCAAAATTGGCATTTTCGATCTGGTCTGATTTGATTTGGACCGATCCTTCGATTTTTCAATTTAAATTTACACCCCTAATAATTCAATTAGTTCATGCCGTTGCTACTTGATTAGCCGGTAATCAATGGATTCTGCCATATGAATCGGGGTGCTAGTGTAGAATTCTCTATATCTCTTTAATTTAAGATGGTTTCTATGTATAAGTTCATACATCACACAAATCACATATCATAAATTTTTGTTTTTATTTAATTTAATTTTTTTCAGATTTCTTTTTCTTAAATAATTGAATTCTTCTACTCATTATTTATATGTTAAATATTTTATAAAAAAAATTTAAAATTTTTAAAAAAAAGTATAATGTATGATATGTGAACTTATATTTAAAATTTTCTTAATTTTATATGAAGTTTTTAACTTTCTACTGTAGGTTGAGTTTATTTGAATTAAAAGAAAAAAACAATTCTGAAACTGATATAATTAAGGATGAATAAGAACGAAGTATCAAGACAATTTTTATTTTTATTTTTTTTTTAAATATAATTTTAGCACAAAAAGAAAATATGTTTCTTATAAAAAAAAAGGTAAGTAATTTCATACTCCATCAATTGGGTACACGCCGAGCAACGTAGTCGTATTGGCAATGGCAAAGACACCAGGTGTCCGCCTTGACAAGCATTCGTTTCCCTCGTGTCAACTTTGCGGATTAAATATCTGATCTGGCGAGCTGCCAGCGCACCGGCGCATTATAGCCAAAAAAAAAAAAACAAAAAGTAAAAACGGGGGAAGAATTCCAGGGACCTCGCTAAGGTCGCAACAGGCCTTGCCCTTTGACCCTTCCGGTTGAAAGTTCGGTGGCGGTGATTCTTGTCACTCATTGATTCTTTATCTCAAGTCTCACTTATCGAGTCGGCCATGATTGCCACGGTAAATTACGAATCCGTTACATCCTTCACTCTCTTCTATCGAATTTATCTTCCTCCCTTTTCACAGTTGCCTATATTCGTTCGTTTGTTTTGAAAAATATTTTTATGGAAAATTAATGGAGCAGCAGAGGAGTGTATCGGGGTCTTCTCAGAGCCCTAGATCTCCGTCTTCGCAACCGTATCTTTCCGTCTCAGTGACTGATCCTGTGAAATTGGGCAATGGTGTCCAAGCCTATATCTCATACCGAGTTATCACTAAGGTAATTTCTCAAATCTGAGCTATTTTTTTCCAGTAAAAAGAACTATTCCAATTAGGTTAGGGTTCGCTTAATGATAGTTTGTGTGTATAAGGCTTATTAGTTTCCAGAGCTATCTATGCTTTCTTGTTTGTTTATGCTAATCTCGAATATACGATAATTAAAGAGGTATTAACTGATCGGTATTTTCTTGGTTTATCATATCGTTGCGTGGAAATGGTATATTGTGTTTGTAATATTAAAAAAATAATAATATACGGAGACAACGATAAAGTTGCCATATGCTGGATTTTATTGATGTAAGAACGATAACAATTAACTGCCAAAGAACAATAATCAATTGATGCACACGTTTAGAGGTTGACATTGGGCATACGAAGTACCATATTGGATGAAGGTTTCTGATTGGGGATTTACTTGTCCAGACTTGGGGCTTCATTTAATGTGGCCAGCTCCGTTACACCGATGCAAGGGGAATTGGTTTAACGAGATTATGAGGATCATCACGTAATTTAGATCATCGAGATATAAATTCCGTCCTGTTGATTTAACTATTTCCTTCTGAGTTTAATTTTTGGCTTTGAACATTGTGATGATGTGAAGTGAGTAAGTTATGCCATGTTACAATTTCAATGTTGGAATATTTATTTTTTTCGCAGACAAATTTACCTGAATACCAAGGTCCAGAGAAGATTGTTATTCGACGTTACAGTGATTTTGTTTGGTTACGTGATCGTCTTTTTGAGAAGTACAAAGGAATTTTTATCCCTCCTCTTCCGGAGAAAAGTGCTGTAGGTAACAAGCTAACCATCACGTTTTTCCTCTTACACTTCATCAACCTTTACGGGTAGGAAAATGCTGTGATGATAATTACTTTTCAGGGTGTAAAGGATTTGTTCATATCCCTCAAGTTACCCTGTTGTAGACCTCCACATTGCAATTTCTGCTTTTGTTTCTTTTTTCTTTTTACTTTTTCTTTTTGTTGTTGGATGGGGTAATTTAACTAAGAGAAAAACAGTCAAGATAGAACAAATGAAAACCTTGTCCTTACCATTGCCTTCCTAACATGACGGGAGCTGTACTGACTAAAATATTTGCTTTCTGTGTGTATTGCTCCCTGTTTTGAGCAGTAGACTTTGTTTTTCTTCTTTCCCCCAAAGAAAGCAAGGAGAGGTCAAAAGGAAATTTCACCAACCCTCGTCATTATTTAAACTACAGGAAAAATCATTAGGTATACATGAATGACGTGCGCTTCCATCCTATCATGAAGTGTCGTGTCATTAAAATTGATTATATAGGCACTATTTTAATGACATGATATCATGTGATACAAAGGGAGTACCATGTGTCCAAACTTTGGGACTAGTTAATGATTACTTGTAATTAAACAGCTATACCACTACGTACTGGCCCTACCTTTTTTTAAGATTTGTTTAAATAGATAGAACTTCTTTTTGGGAGCTGGCATGGGTGGTAAAATACATGTGAATGCTATGTATCCCATTTGAGGGTGAGAATTAACCCTGCAATTTGTTGGTGGAAGTGGACTATTCTGATTCTTGCATTTGAGGCTTATGTTTTGCTCACCAGGTTGATCACTCTTGCATTCAACTAATGTTTAAGAAAGTATGCTTCTTGGTTAGCATTCAAGTTATTTTATGTTATGAAATTGTTGTTTGAACTCAAAATAATGTATCTTGCATTCAACTTATGTTTAAGAAAGTATGCTTCTTAGTTAGCATTCAAATTATTTTATGTTATGAAATTGTTGTTTGAACTCAAAATAATGTTTAGATCAGTATTCTTTGCTAATGAGCTGCATGTGCCAATGGGCTCCCTTAACATGTATAGCATGCCTAAGGGCAGCTTTATCTAATTCTCTTATGCTATGAAATTGTTGTTTGAACTTAAATTTTGTTTAGATCAGTATTCTTTGCTAATGAGCTTCAAGTGCCAATGGGCTCCCTTAACATGTATAGCATGCCTAAAGGCAGCTTTAGCTTATACGTCTGTTGAAAGTGCAGTAACCTGCACTGATGCTATTTGTGCTCACATGTTTTTTTTTTTTTAATCATCATAAATACCCTTGACTTGAGGTAAAAGATGTTTCGTCATGATTGTTTGTGAAGCATTGTGAAGTTTAATTGGGACTAACGTCAGTTTTCTTTTGGCAGAGAAGTTTCGTTTCAGTGCTGAGTTCATTGAGATGAGGCGTCAAGCTTTGGATGTATTTGTTAATCGTATAGCTTCGCATCATGAGCTTCAGCAAAGTGAGGATCTGAGAACCTTCCTGCAGGCAGATGAAGAGGTGATGTCTCTGAGTCTGATGCTTTGAGTTTTAGGGCATGTTTGGATGCTCAGAGTATCTAAGAATTTTGTGAATAGTAGTGAAATGGTTCAAGTGAAGATGTTTTATTGGGCTCTGGCCTCTGGGAAATGAGAGAGAAAAATTTGAATAAAAATATTATAAAATTAAAAATTTGTTTGAATATTATTTTTGTTCTGAAGTTTGTAAAATTTGTATTGATTTTTGTGTTTGATTAGGTAATGGTTAGGTGAAAAGGTGAAAATTTGTAATTGAAAAGTGTTTTACATTTGAGTGATGTTTGGGTATGAAATTATGAGAAGTTTTTTACTTTCCAAAAAAACAGTTATGAGAAGTTTTGAGAATTCCTTATAACACACTTATAAATAGATATTAGTAATTACTTTTTATTAGCATGGCTGCACAACCTTTTTTTGAAGGAATCCAAGAACATCCATACTGGTTGGTACTTTTGTGTTGACATCACCTTTTATCAGCATGGGCATTTTCTGGAACTCTTCTTTAGGAAGATTTTGCATACTCAGTGAGGATCGTAGCCCAATTATTTATTGAGTTTGCTACTCATCATCTCCACAAACTACACACCACACTTATTTTTATTTTATTTTAAAATTTTTGGTTTTATTTTTTTTAAATTAATTGAGTTCTTCTACTCATTATTCATACACCACACATTTGATAAAATAAAATAAAAAATTATGTGTGGTGTATGGTGTGAGGATGAGTAGTAGAATTTTTCTTATCTATTGGAAGCTTTTGATGCTTGCACTGTTCCTCAACATTGCTTGTAATTCCTACTCATGTTTCCTTATTTGCTGCTAATATTTATTTTTTGTTTGTTTTGACTCTTGTTCAGACAATGGAGAGGTTAAGATCACATGAGACTGGTATTTTTAAGAAAAAGCCAGGTGATCTGATGCAAATCTTCAAGGTTAGATAGATTCTCCTTGATATGAAGTTGATTTGTAGAACTCAGCACTAACGCACATGTTTTCACAATGTATGACGCATTTGCAAACACTTCAATTAACATTGCTGCTTGATTTTAAGGCTAAACCTTCTAATGCCAATAGTGGAAAGCTGTTGAAATTGTCATGAACTATGTCTGAGGCATAATGCACGACATGAGATTTTTCCATTTCTATTTTTCTTTTATCTGGAGAATAGTCATCTGATCTGGTTTCTCAAACTTCCAGATTTTGAATGCATGATATAAAAATCATTGAATTCCTGGAAAATAGGCCTATGCTTTGAACCTGATATTGCATGCACCCTCTTCATAGTTGTTTAGGTTTGTAGTTGCTTACAAGTTTTATTGACAGAGTAATGGTCAGTTGAAAGTCCTTTCCTCAGGTCTTGGTACCATCTGCATAAATTTTATATGATAGTTATAAAAAAATATATATATATTTCTTCTTGCAATCCGTATCTATGGACTGCATTACAAGTTTAAGTGAAATACTCCGATTTCATGGGTAAATGAAATGAGTTTTTTAGATTTTTAGAGTTTTTGATTTGTAAAATAATAATATTTTAGTCAATCTTATTCTAAAATTGATATTTTTATATTTGTCTATTGCTTGGACTGTAAAGGAATCCATAAAAATGGACTGTATGTAACATTGCTAAAAAAAAAAATGATAGTTGAAATCATGAAATGCAAGCACAAGAGGTTGCCTTTTCTTCCTCTGTATAATGTTTATCTTCAATGCCACCAGTATTATCTTCAATGTTTATCTTCAAGTAATTGTGATAGACTAATGCTATATGTGCAAAAAGCATGGGGAATCAGTAGATTATATACTACTTTACTGCGAGGTGGCTAGGAACATGTGGGATGATTTTATCATGAGACTCGGCTTATCATGGGGTCATGCATCTTCGCTTGGTGGACTTCCTAGCAAGTTGGCAAGGCATCCGGGGTAACTCACAGGTGGCGACCATTTGGTGTATGGTTCCTATTTGCATGTGTTGGTGTATCTGGAGAGAGAGAAACGTAAGGAACTTTGAAGATTGTGAAAGAACTACGGAGGAACTAATAAGCTTCTTCTATGAGTCTTTGCTTTCATGGGGGGGAACCATACCTTGTAACGGACTTAATGTTCATGATTTGCTTCTTTCTATTGTAACCTTGAGCTAAGTTTTTGTCATGTATACTACCTGTGTACTTGGGCAGTGGGCTTAACCTATTTCTATTAATGAAATTTCTATGATTACCAATCCAAAAAAGAAAATTATATGAGCTACCTGAAAGTGCGTGATACACTTGAAAGATGATCGGATCTAGCAATAACTTCTCTGGTTGACTATCTGACAGGATGTACAATCTAAAGTAAGTGATGTTGTTCTTGGGAAGGAAAAGCCAGTGGAAGAGTCAAATCCTGAATATGAGAAGCTGAAGCACTACATTTTTGAGCTTGAGAACCACTTAGCTGAAGCTCAGAAGCATGCATATCGTCTTGTAAAGAGGCACAGAGGTAACAAGGATTTTAAAGGCTTTTTATGATTTTATATGCTTTACCTGTTCATATTATTCTTTCTTTCAGGTTTATCACTTCTTTCAGTCCCACTTTAGAATGGACTTACAAAAATTACATTTATTGTTTACATCTGTTTCTTCAGAGCTGGGGCAATCTTTGTCAGACTTTGGGAAGGCGGTGAAACTCCTTGGTGCTTGTGAAGGAAATTCTCTGGGGAAGGCATTTTCTGAGCTTGGGACAAAATCAGAGACATTATCAGTTAAGCTGCAAAATGAGGTAGGTTTCAATTGAAAACTTGTCATTCTTCCTTTAGTGAAATGTTTGTGTAGTTTGAGTGTTGAAAAGCTCGTAACTAAGCATATTTCCTTTTATTAATTTGCAGGCGCACCAGCTTTTGATGAACTTTGAAGAACCCTTGAAAGATTATGTTCGCGCTGTACAATCTATTAAGGTAGATTTAGTATGTCATTAATGATATTTTGAGGACTGTATAATCTATTTAGATTGGTTGAAACCTTGATAACAAGTGATTATATGGGAAAAATTAATATCAATAGGGGATCACTTGAAGAATGTTATTTTCTTTTCATCTTTTTATCCCATTGGTTATTCCTCCATCTATCCACTATGTTCTGTTTTCTTGAAACAGGCAACTATAGCAGAGAGGGGCAATGCCTTTAGGCGACAATGTGAACTGGCTGAAACAACAAAGTTGAAAGAGATAAATCTGTATGGTTTTGTCAATAATTTTATTTTGTTTTTTGTTTATGCAACTCTATATGAGGGGGCTTTTGATAAGTTGCATTTTTATCTACAGCAACAAACTCACACTAATGCGTTCTGATAAGGTGGGGGAAGCAGAGATCGAGTATCAGGAGGCAAGTCGGCTTACATGATTATTCTTTCTTTTAGGTCTTTTGCGGGATTTCTTGTATTTGATTCAACTGGTTTGGTAATGCAGTTGAAGGTAGAAAGCGAGGAAGCAACGAGAACGTTTGAGATGATCGTAAGACTGATGGACGATGAGATTGTGCGCTTTCAGGAACAAAAAACTGTAGATATGGGGATTGCTTTTCACGAATTTGCAAAAGGACAGGCACGTCTGGCAAATGGTATTGCAAATGCTTGGCGAAGTCTTATTCCTAAACTAGAAGCCTGTTCCTCCTCTTGATAAAAGAATTCTAAAAGTAGAGCATAGTCAATATTCAATATCCAAGGTACTCCTTCACTTGGGTTGTTTCTCACGGATGAGAGGGCAGCTCCTCCTGTGGAAAAACTTCACCTTTCGGCTGATTCTGCTCTTCTGGTGGTGTGCGAGATTGTGTTGGTTCTTTTTTCTTTTTCTTTTTTCCTTTAAAAAGAAATACCTTTACAAATTCAAATCTAAGTAGGAAAGCAGGTCAATTTTCTGAGTTTTTCGCGTTTCTTTCACTTCAGAGCAATTTTTGCGTCAAGTCTTTTAGAGATATGCTCATGTGTGGAAGAACTTCTTCGGTGAATTTTGGAGCTGGTTCTTAAAAAATGATAGAAGAAAGAAGAAGAAAGAGAAGTTAAAATGATTTGGGAGGTGGGGCGTTTCATTTTCCTTCTAGGTCAGGGGGACGTATTCCCTGCATCGTTTGATTTACGAAGTAGCCCATATAAGAACATCATGTATTTTCTTCAAAAGTTTTCGGAAAAGTGGGAAATTGTGAAATTTTTTCGATTTTTTTAAGCATAAGATGAGTTTCAAAATTAATCCCAGTTTTCATGTAAGAAAAGCTTGGGCCGGATGGATGTGAAAAATATTTTTTCACCAGCCAATAACAAATTACCACGTAGGCAATTTATTGATCATTAAAATACACCCGCACTTATAAGAAAAGACGCCCATTTCGCCCTCTCCTGCGTTCTCACTCTCTCCTTCGTATGTTCACTTTCATCTCCCGCCAATCCTCTCCTTTCTCTCCCTCCCATCTGCGACGCTCCACACCGACGGACCGAAAATGTTCATTAGATTTTTGTTTTCCGAACATTATAAATGGGAAAACAAACCTTTGTTTGCTCAGACATCCACCAAAAAACCCCGACTCTGGAATCTCATTCTTCACGGCAAGATTGTGAATGATTGTACATTATTTACAAATTTGAAGAGGCACTTATCCCATGCCGAGAATGCACAAACAAGCCAAGATCAACACAAGACCAATGAAGGAAATTTTTTTACATGTTTTTTTACCTTTCAAACTTCGAAGTCAATATTTTGGGGCTTCCATTGGCATTGGTGTTGAGTGTAGGCGATGGAGGGAGAGAAAGAAGGAGATGGCTGCTTTTTTTTTTGGGGCTTCCGTCGGCGATGGAGGAGTGCATAAGGGGGGGAGAGAAAGAAAAGGGCTTAGGCGTGGAGGAGTGCAGATGGGCTCAAGAGAGCTTCGGCGTGGGTCCGTCGTAAATGGGAGGGAGAGAAAGAGAGGGCTGGGCGGGAGAGAAAAAGTGAAGATGCGAGGGAGAGGAAGAGAATGCTTGCAGTGCTATGAGCGTCTAGATCAACTATATGCAGGTGCATTTCAGTGATGAATAAATAACCCATGTGTCTATTTGTTATTGGGCGGTGGAAAATACCCATCCAGCCCCAATTTTTTCTCTTTCATGTTCTATGAAGCACAATGTTTGAGGGAGTTGATCGAGTGAAAATGTTTTTCCTGTAATGAACTTTTGAAATACAAAAATGATTGAAAGGATTGACACTCAATTTCATATAAATAGTAATGTAGTGAGAGTGAGTTTGAATACACTTTCACAATACTCTTCGAAATATATAGTATCGAAGTCTTTCATCAAAATAATAAGCTTTCATTGAGATATTAGTATATTACTAAAACTATTCTTATTGGATTCGTCAATTTTTTTAAAAAGAAAATTATAAATTTGTATACATACTAAAAAAATTTGAATAAATTTAAAGGAGTATTAATCATTTTTCAAGATAAAAAATAATTTTATTTCTTTCTCTCATTTTTTTTTATTTTTAATTAAATATGATAATTCTTTTTATATATATACAAATTTATACTTTTTTTTTTTTTTAATAAAAATGCTCTAACTTGATTTGAAGTTAATTTGAACCGAATAATCATTTGATCATATGATAATATAGAGAGCTGTTCCCCACCTCAAAACACTTCGCTCAGCTTCTTATCCTGCCCATCTTATCCCACGCCCCCTCCCCCTTCATCCAAACCCCTTTTGTTTTCCGCCATTTCACTCAATTTTACTACTTTTCTAATTTCTACACACTTGCTCTGTAATTGCTCTCTCTCTCTCTCTGAGTAGCCATGCCCTGCGCTGCGAGGCTGCTGCCCCATCCCTTACGTGTCAATTGGCACGTCCAGCTCTCCTCTCCTTCCCCTATTGCGGTTTCCCGTTCACCGTTACTCGCTGCCGGTTGGATCAAAGACCACAATCACCGCTTTCCCTATAAGCTCTGCCAACTCTCCTGCCGACGGAGTCTTACGTCAGTGCCCAAGTCTTCGCCGAAAAGTGACGGCATTGTGCCTGCCGACGATGCCGAAGACGGTGTCTCCTTGGGTACTTTGAAACTGCCCGCTAATACTGATCTTCAGCGATTCGAAACCTTGCTCTTCCAGGTAAATTCACACCCTCACTGACTCAGTTTTTTTCCTCTACGATTTTGTCTTTAGACATCGACCTCTTAATTTGTTAACTTAAACGAACATATTAAGGATTTGTATTCATATTTATTTATTAAATTTTCCTCCATACAGTGGGCCAACAGTCTTTGCCAAGGAGCTAATCTGCCACTTCCCGTACCTTTGAAGGTAGGTTGCATGTACATGACTTTTCATTTCATTGATTAGGTCGGCCTACATGCTTCAGCGTCAAGCAATAGACCCTTGGCCAATGCACATGATGTGCGTCTGAGAATCTGCATCAACAAAATTGCTGGTATTTTACTTTGGAGCAGTGTGGAATGTGGGGTTAGTGTATTAATTAAGTGGTGAATTGTGGATACGAAGAGCAGGTGAAACCCATCAAAATTCATTTGATTATAAAGTCTTTAACTTCATGATCAGTTCATAAGAAAAAAACTTTATCATGTTTCTGTTTGATGCTCGATCCTTTCATCATACAAGCCAAAAGAAAAATCATCTCATTATAGAGTCTGGTAATTAACTTAATTGGAGCAACCCAAGTTGGACCGGGACAACATGCATGTAATCATGCATTACGAATAAAGACTTCTAAAACATCATGTTTTCTAATTGAAGTAATTTTCTTTTTCCCAAAGTTGTTCATACTATTGAGAAAAAATCTCACATTATTTGTGAATAAGGTTTTAGAGATATTTATAAGAATGAGCAATAATTTTTTATTAAATTAATTTTATGAGATAAGTTAGACTTATAAATTTCTTCATAATATTAAAATCTGTCACAGGATGATTGGAGATCTACATTACTTATCTTGTAACAAGAATTGAAAAAAATATTGGATTGCATGTGAAAGAGAGTGTTGAGAAATAAATCACACATTGTCTATAGACAAGAATAATGTACAAACATCTTTTGGTAAATCGGTTTTATGATATGAGTTAGGCTCACAAATTCTTCATGGTATCAGAGTTACGTTCAAGACGAATGGGGGCCTACACTACGTTGTTGGGAATCTTGGGCCTCCAAAATTTCTCCCACCAGGATTTATTTTTGACAGAATAATAAGAAAAATAGAGAAATAAATATAACACAAGAATTTACATGGAAAATTCCAAAACAAGAGAAAAACCACCAGACTCAGAAAAGAAAATTCACTATGTGAAAAATTGTTACAATCACATAATTTTTCTCCTCACCCCAACAACACCCACAAAAACTTCTCCCACTAGTAAAACTCTAACTTTCACCTCTGTTCTTTTTACATACAAAAAGGACAACAGAAGAATTTTACTGAAGTCAAAAGTTACTAGATAAGTTTCTGACTGGTGTAATTAACTAGGGAGACTAGACCTCCTTTTATAACCTCATGTCTTGCCCTACTTTACAAATTCCACTGATATGGGATTTACAAAAGAACAAAGTCAACAATCTTCACCTTGTGATTTTAACTGATCCCACAGCCACGCTCTACCGCAATGAAGATCTTCATAACTTTCGTTATCATATTCCACTATAAAAGCATAACCACTCAGAATAAACCAATTCTAAACATTTCACTTCGACTCATTTCGAAAATAACCTTGCTGAAAAATTATGGTGCAACTTCCACTTTGGTTTTTTTGGAAGTTCATCAGTCATCAACATGAATTTCCACCACACACCTTGCATCAATGTCAAACCAATGCCCGTGTGCAAATTTGTGGAACAACTAACATTAACACATCTCCTAACATGGCAACTTTGGGATTAGCGACATGCCATGAGGATGTATATGTCTCTTTTTAACAGACACTGTCTCCTGTAAAGAGAGATACGATGTTAGTTTCATTGTCAGTATCTCCATTTACTGACTTGGAGCCTCTTGCCGAACCTGCTCCACCTTTTGGACAATTTTTTCTGACGTGCACAGGTTGTTTACACACCCAGAAGACTACTTTTTTCTTTATGGAGTTCTTCCTCTTCCAATCACCAGCTGTCACCATTACTAAGTTCTCAAGTGAACCATTACTTCCACCACTTAGCCTTCTTTCTTCAGAAAAAAGTTTACTGATAACTTCTGAAAAAATTATTTTCTCCTTCACATTGTATCAAAATAGGCTTCATATGCTCATAGGAAGATGGAAGAGACCAAATCAGCCTCAAGACTTGATCCTCGTCATCAATTTTAACTCTAATAGATTCCAGCTCAGAGACAATGCCATTGAAAACACTTAAATGATCTGAAATAGTCGTACCTTCACTCATCCACAGTGTATGAAACTGCTCTTTCAGGTACACTCGATTCGAGACACCCTTCGTCTGATATAACTCTTGGAGCTTTTTCCAGAGTCCTTTTGCCGTGAATATTCTATACACATTTGTAAGAACATTCTTAGCCAGGCACAGATGAATTGCACTTGCCGCTCTCAAATCCAAATCCTCCCAATTTTCATCGCTCATTCTAGATCTGTTCTTTGTTTCACCAGTAGTGCTTGGACCGCTACTGACTTCAGGGACTGGTCTACCTTTCAACGCCTTGTGTAATCTTGATTAAATTAAGATATCCTCGACTTGTACTTGTCACAAGCCAAAATTGATTCTCCCATCAAATTTCTCCACATCAAATCTGATCAGATTTGAAACTCTACCTCCGGACATAGCTTTAATGAATTTTACCATATAAATGAATAGTATCCACTAAGTAAGTTTCCAGGAAAGACTGATCTTTCCTAAACAGAATTTCAAGGTTCCCTGGAAAGATTGAAGGGTCACAACGGACACACTTAAAATTTTCAATCTCCTAGACAGAATCTCCTTAGACCGTACGTATCCACACTACCACATCAAAGCTCCACCTAGCCAAAAGAATCTAGTGACTCTGATACCACTTGTTGGGAATCTTGAGCTTCCAAAATTTCCCCCACCAGAATCTACTTTTGACAGAATAATAAGAAAAATAGATAAATAAACACAACATAAGAATTTACGTGGAAAACTCCAAAACAGGAGAAAAACCACCAGACCTAAAGAAGAAAATTCACTATGTGAAAAATTATTACAATCCCACAATTTTTCTTCCCACCCTAACAACACCCACAAAAACTTTTCCCACTAGTAAAACTCTAACTTTCACCTCTCTTCCTTTTACATACAAAAAGGACAACATAAGAATTTTATTAAAGTAAAAAATTATTAAATAAGTTTCTGACTGGTGTAATTAATTAGGAAGGCTAGGCCTCCTTTTATAACCTCATGCCTTGCCCCACTTTACAAATCCACCGATGTGGGATTTACAAAGGAGCAAAGTCAACATACTTATCTCATAATAAGGATTAGAAAAAAAATTGGCCTACACATGAAGAAAGGTGTTGAAGAATAATCTCATTGTATGTGTACAAGTTCTTAAATATATTGTAAAGAATGAGCAATTATCTCTTATTAAACTAATTTTATAAAATAAGTTAGGCCAATAAATTTCTTCACACACTTGAATGACCTACTTAAGAAGTCTAGCCATATGTGCAAGTTTGTGCTGGTTGAATTAATCTGCATCCCAATATTGCAGGTTGACAAAGTACCTGGTGGAACCAGACTGGGTTTTATTTCAATTGATGATGGAAAGACGGAGGTGCTTGTGTACATAGATTGCTTGGTTTATCCTGCAACTGCTAATGATACAGGTCCAGTTTTTCGAGCAATAAGAAATGGACCCTTAAAGGATCAGTCACTCCCTGGTGAGCCCAGAATCATGAGAAGTCTTCTACAAGCCCTACAAAAGGCAGTTGAGATCGCCAGAGTGTGAATGAAGTTCCAGATTTAACCAAAAATAGTATAGACTCTATTCAATTATTTGAATGCATCCATGCATACTTTGTACTCTGGGATATCCTGTTCCTCTGTCTCATGTCTGTGCTTGCTGACCAATGGATCAACCTGGGTTTAGATATATATTGTCTAAACTTGATACTTAAGCCTATGCCTGTTCGTTCGCAAGTCTCGTGTATAAAAACTATGAAGTAAGATTGGTTACGAGCCTGAGATTTTATCCACATTTGATCCATCTTGAGATTTTAATGGCGAGTCTTCCAATGAGCATGACCCACGAATGGATCCATTTGATTGAAGATGATTGCATTTCTTTCCTTTCCTTTATTAATTTATTATGTAGGTCGGGAAAAAAGAAACGAATTAAACATGTTAAATGAAGCAGTACATGATCTAAGGCGCCAGATCGCGTATGTCCGTTTGGCTAGACTTCTTGGGTTATATTGTGTTAAATATAATTTTTGATGATGAAGCAGTAAAAAGACAGTTTGGCCGAGTGGTCTAAGGCGCCAGATTTAGGCTCTGGTCCGAAAGGGCGTGGGTTCAAATCCCACAGCTGTCAGATTTATAAACGTTTTTTATTTTTGGGTTAAATTGGCAAGCAATACCAAAGCAATTCGCCGTCGTATGACCAGTCACCAAAGTAACCAAACCCTCACTCCGTGTCCCTCTTTTGTATTTTTTCACTTGCACGCATCGAGCGGTAATGCAAGTGAAATGGCGAGAACTCTGAGAAACAAACAGGGTTTCCACCTCCTGAATCGGGCCCTGAACTCACCGACTCCAGCTCTTCGTCTTGGAACTACAACACCTCTACAAACCCTAGCGTACGAAGAAGTCCGAGCTTCGACGGAGACAAAAAGCAACTTAACAGCGTTTGTTCTTCATGGCCTCTTGGGATCTGGCAGAAATTGGAGATCTTTCTCTCGAACCCTCGTTTCCACTCTCTCCAATTCCTCTCCTTCATCTGGTAAACTCCCTCTCTCTCTCTCTCACAGGCGCACGTGCACTGCACTTAATTATCGGGAAGATAAGGTGAAGAAAATTGAACCCAAAGGGTGTTACAAATGTGTAGTTTTATTTCTGAAACCGAAAAAGTTTGGAATCTTGGATTCTTCCGTAACTATGGCTATCAGTACAATTAATGGCACCGTAATCTTCCTTAAGAAAATGGATTCTTAAGGAATCTTTTGGATCATGTTGAAAATTTTTAGTTGTTCCCATACAGTCTTTTGTTTTATTTGTTTTTTCTTGGGAACCAAACGGATGGAGAGTTTTTGTATCTCGCGCTCACCTAATTTGCCTTATATTTTTTCATCGTATGTATAGAATGGAGAATGGTGCTTGTGGATTTAAGAAACCATGGGAGATCAGCTGGGATAGACGGCTTAGAACCACCTCATGACTTGGTCACTGCGGCCAATGATTTGGCTAATTTAATCAATGCTCGAGGATGGGCTTGGCCTGATGTTGTTATTGGTCACTCCTTGGGTGGTAAGGTTGCGCTTCAGTTTTCAGAGAGTTGTGCTCGTGGCGATTATGGTGAATCTGTTGCTTTGCCCAAACAGGTTTTTCTTTAGCAAAACTAGTTATCCACTTTCTTTTGTGCGGCGATTTATATTAAACATATACAGTTTAGTGGCAATGTATTATGTTCAAATTTATAGTTAATTCTTTCGTTTATGTTGTAGAGTTTTTGATAAAAATTTTTATAAGTAATAATCTTTATTGAATGAAAGCAACTAGGCAAAGCCCACGTACATTAGGGGTATACAAAGTACAAACAAGACACCTAATTACCCTCTAGCAAGTTGGAAATAACTCAAAAACTCATGAACATTCTCTCCCTTTAGTACAAAAGCAGAAAACCATTGAACCAAATTAGATACAAAAAAGTTCCATATTTCCCCCACGATTCTTTCTTTGTTGTTGAAGCATCTCTCGTTTCTTTCCAACTAGAGGCACCACAAAAGACAGAGGGATCATTTTCCATGTCGCAGCCAGCTTAACGCATTGATGGTACCTATTCCAACATGCAAGTAGATCCACAACACTCTTGGGCATAACCCAATACAAAACAGCCCTACTAAGTAGTCCATTTCATAACTCCTTTGCCACTTCACAATATAGAAAAATATGGTTGATTGAATTCCCGCTTTTCTTACACAAATAGCACCACTCCACGACTAGCATACCTCTTATTCTTAAGTTTTCAGCCATCAAGATCTTACCTAAAGCTGCTGTCCAGGTGAAGAATGCGACTTTAGGTGGTGCAGGAGTTCTTCATATGGCCTTCCAAGGGAACACAACCAGCTGGTGGTCTTGCAACATCTTGTGGAAAGACTTGACAGAAAAATTCTTGTTTCCGGAGCTTGTCCACAACATTCTATCCCTCCCATTCCCCCCCAACTGTTTAGAGTAGATGAAGTTGTAGAAATCTACTATCTCTCCACTTCTCAGTTCTGAATATTTCTGGAAAAAGTCAAGTTCCAACACACCGTGCCATTGTTACGAAACAACACATCGGAAACCGCCACTTGTTTGTTTTCCACTAAGCTGAAAACTCTTGGAAAGACAACAAATAAGGCTCTTTCTCCACACCATTTATCCAACCAAAAACTAATTCTTGTACCTTCGCCAACCTCAAAAGAAATGTGTGTTGCAAACACCTTCTCTCCCTTCTGAATAAACTTCCAGAGGTTCACCCCATAAGTCCCCCAACCCTCCTTAGAGTGGAATGCACTTGTTCCTATCTTTGTTTATATGCAGACTTATATTTTGATTAATTTTTGTTGTTCTCTCTTTATGCTTTAAATGTATCATTTTGCCTCTTTTAAGATATAATTTCTGCTTGAGAATAAACAATAATATTATTTCCAAATTTGATTATTTCTTCTTTTGCTTCATTGACCATAATGTCTTGGGAAATCCAATAATTACTTTGGCTTAAAGGTTACACTGTAAAGATTTTTCTGTAAGTGTACTTTTCAAAAGTATTTTCATGTAAGTTCTATCCATAATGATGTAAATTGCTTCATATACTGAAACTGGAAGCTTATAAATATGTGTATTTTGCACTTTTTTGTGCAATTTGACTGCTGTTGTTAGAAGTTTGGGTTAGTAATGTTCAGTTACTTGCACACACAAAAAGCTTTGGGCCAATTTCAATTTCCCTGATGCAGAACAGCTCTGGGTACTGGATTCCGTGCCTGGTGAGGTGAACCCTGAAAACAGTGATGGGGAAGTTGAGAAGGTGTTGCTAACGTTACAGGGCTTGCCTTCATCAATCCCTTCAAGAAAGTAAAATCCTTTTTCCCTCGTGTATTATTAGTTGTGGCGAACCTTAGGTCAAGTTCTTTAAGTAAAAAAGGTCCCCACATATTGATTGTAAATGTTTTGTTCAACACGCATACACAAAAATTAGAGATAATATTAGTTCATCCATTAGGCTGAATTTATTTTGTGACACATCTTGTTCCTGGCTTCAGGTGGCTTGTGAGTCATATGATTGAACTTGGGTTCTCGAAGACATTGTCAGAATGGATAGGTAGTAACCTCAACAAATCTGGAGAGCATGAGACATGGGCGTTTAATCTAGAAGGCGCTGTGCAAATGTTCAATTCGTACAGGTAAACATGCGTCTTTTTTCATAGAGAAATTTCAAATCACTTTCTTACCACGGGGGGTTGGGGGGCCGGGGGGTTGGGTTATATGTTTTTGAATTTGAGACAGCACACAACAACTCTTCAATAAGATATATGTTTTTGAAATTTTAAACCCATCGAAATCAAACAAAATTCAGATATAAAAATCATTACTTTATTAAATAGTTGTGCAAAAGTTGTCTTTATCATTTTTTATCTTCTATTAATATTTTTCTGGATGTTACTATCATATGACATAAAGATAAAAATGAATGTAAAAATCGCGTAGGGAGAATTCTTATTGGTCACTTTTGGAGCATCCACCAAAAGGCATGGAGATTTCAATTGTGCGAGCGGAGAACAGTGACCGGTGGGACTTAGATGTGATCCAGCGGCTTGAAACCCTTGCCAATAAGGGAGGAGATGGCCATGGGTCTGAAGGAAAGGTTTCTGTCCACATTCTGCCCAATTCAGGCCACTGGGTTCACGCGGACAATCCAAAGGGACTTTTAGAGATTATTGCTCCAAAGCTTGCATCACTTACATCTAATTTTGGTTGATATATTTGATGTCGGAAATTGAAAAACTACGATATTTATTGAATTCAGTATCAAAGTCTTACCTGTTTACTCATAAAGTAATGTACTCTATGTGCTGAATTTTTATTGTTTATTCAATAATGGCATTCTTAAGAAAGAAAACTTGCGGATGTTGGGATAAGGCAGTGTTATTTTCTTTATGTTCTTCCTGTTTCTGTATTGCTTGGATTTTCTGGTCTAATTTCGGGACTAGAATGTCTGAAAATGTCAAAACATATAACCCCTTTCACCTTACAGATGTGGCACTAGACCATCGAATTATTATTACATTTTAACAAGAGGTGAGCCGGTGGCGGTAATGCCATGTCAACAAAGTGAAAGCGAAATGAAAATAAGATAAAGAGTGTAATATATATATATATATATATATATATTTATAGACATCCCCCGCTTTACATGTTACACAGACCCGAGTTTGGTTTTGTGATCATGCAGTTGTTCTGAACACCTTTTTTGCTAGGTTACTTCTAATGTTGTTGGCGTGATGTTCTGAAGGAATTGGATATAGAAGCACGACTTCTTATTGTCTTAATGCATCTGCTTTTGCATTATGCAAATCTAATTTCAATTTTTGGGGAATTTTGGTAAGGATACCTTTCATTATGAAGTGGAGCTTCCATAGTCAATATTTAAGAAAAATCCTTATTGCAGTCGTGAGTGGAGGATTGTATTCCTATTAATAAATGAGGGTAAAAGGGAAAATAATATTATTTTTTAAAAAATATGATTGTAATTTCAAACATTTTTTATACTTGACTTATGTTACAAAAATGAGGACTATATTTAACATTGCTATTTTTGCTAATATTTTAAATTAGAGAAATTATAAAAAGCAAGGAAGGGGGATAGTGTGCGTGATGTTAGGTGC
The DNA here is from genome assembly GCA_036898215.1 of Platycarya strobilacea. Lineage (NCBI taxonomy): Eukaryota > Viridiplantae > Streptophyta > Magnoliopsida > Fagales > Juglandaceae > Platycarya > Platycarya strobilacea. Next base: position 2,180,979 of record CM072547.1, on the reverse strand, counting down.
TTTATATATAATGATGTCTCTATAGCCCATTTTCTTGCTGCTGCCCAATTTATCTGATGTAAACCCATAAACTAGGGCCTAGTTCGGGTCGGTTCAAGTGCTGGGGATATCAATATCGAATTCCTAGACTAGAAGTCTAGACGTCGAGGCGTCGCCTCTCGAGACGTGAAGAAACCAAGGGGAAACCCTAGTTCATCAACTATAAAAAAGCGTTTGTCATTGCTACTTCCTCGGCAATCCCTTTTGCTTTGGAAGCAAATAACCAATAGGCAGGAAGGAAGAGAAAAATGCAAATTTTCGTGAAAACCCTAACGGGGAAGACCATAACTCTCGAGGTCGAGAGCAGCGACACGATCGATAATGTCAAGACTAAGATCCAAGACAAGGAAGGTACTTTTACGTTCAGATCCTAACCCCTTTCTTTCTTTCTAGATTTAAGTGGGGAAAAAAATCTGAGCTTACGACATGTCATTGTGTGCATGACTTCACAGGAATTCCACCGGACCAGCAGCGCTTGATATTCGCGGGAAAGCAGCTCGAAGATGGCCGAACCCTAGCAGACTATAACATTCAGAAAGGTCTACCTTTCCCACTTACTGTGTTGAAAATTTGTAACCTTTTTATGAGTATCGGGACTTTGGAAAACTTTTGAGTTTCCTTGTTTGTGTTATTCAGAATCGACCCTGCATCTTGTACTGAGGCTTCGTGGTGGTATCATAGAGCCTTCTTTGATGGCATTGGCCCGCAAATACAATCAAGACAAGATGATTTGCCGCAAGTAAAAATTCTTTGTTTTCAAATCCGTTCTTCACATTTAGCATTTCCCTCAATATGTGTGGTTTATATAATTTGCTGCTTCGTTGGGTTTGTCTGAATTGGTTATATTGATGCTTGTAAATTTGTCATTTCCTTTGCTGATATTCTTTTACTCTTTGGCCGTTTGCTTGATGGCGAAATGTAGGACACGAATAGCGAGCCATTTAGTTCCATTTTTTTTCGCATGTATTCTGTCAAGTCCTTTGTCATGTAACATTTATAGACTTTACCCACCTGTATTATATCGAAATCGTATAGTCGATAGAACTTGTATTCATGGACCTTTCCTACCTGTATTGGTCATGTATTATTGGTTGAGTGGCGGGTTCTATTTCTTGGCGTTCAAAGGATTGGAATTAATCTTTTGCTTTCATATGTGAAAATGGGTTGTTACGGGACAAATATATAGCCTCTTCTGCTGACGCAATGCATAACAGGTTATGGTTGTTCCCGATATTATTTTCCATTCATAAACTTTGTCAGCTGGACTTGTGAACTTGCAGTTGATTTTCTAGGGTGGGACATCATAGCAAATTTTTTTTTTTTGAGACATTATGATGATATAAGAGGGGTGACGCATTGTTTTTGTTTGGTCTTGGAAATTGGGAATATACGGGTGAGATTCAATTTGAGGGTGTTGGATACTGTGTGGCTGTTGGTGAGCTCAGGGGTTGTGTTTTGGGATTGTTTTTAGTAACTCCTTGGGTTTTGCAACTTGAGACATCATACATATGTTTTTTATACTGGCGGGACAATAACTTAGCCTCTTCTGCTGTTTCAGTGCAAAAGTGGTTATTCTTGCTCCCAATATTGAGTTCCATTCTTTAACTTTGTCAGCTGAACTCATATAACTGCAGTTGATTTTCATGAGTGGTACATAAGATTTTTGTCAGCTAGACTCGTGTCTGTTTGTGTGAAAGCACCAGTTGTAAAAAGATTTCTTGATGAAATCCTTGGATGAGCATGCGCAGGTTTAACTTTACTGTTTCCATGATGTGCTGTGTTTAGCACCAGTGGTTAAGTTTGTATACACCTTTAGTCATTTATCCTTATTTTTACTATGTGTGTGTTGCTCTATCTATTTTCTTAACCAAGATTGATCTTTTCTGTTTTCAATCTGCTAGATGTTATGCTCGTCTTCACCCAAGGGCTGTAAACTGCCGGAAGAAGAAGTGTGGTCATAGCAATCAGGTATTACTGTCATGCTATAAGTATTGACGGAGCTTAGATTCTGTGCTGTTGAAAATTATAACCCTGTTTTTATATCATGCAGTTGAGGCCGAAGAAGAAGATTAAGTAAACTCTGGACCACTGTTGTGTTTTGCGCCTGTTATTGAAATTCGATTATTAGAATCAAGATAACCAGTATATTGTTCACATCGTAATTAAATTTTTTCTCTTAATCAAAACTAGTTGATGTACTCCAATTTTGATTCTGAAATATCGCAATGCTTCTTATTTAGCTATATCTCCCTATTTTTTTCCTCTATCCCATCAAAACATAACTACGATGTATAAAAAGATTGTGCGAAATATTACAACCATGGCATAGGGAGCCCTCCAAAATTTGTATTGTCAATCCTCCATGAAGGGGGTTGACATTAACGCCACTTCCTACTACCAAGCCCTCGAGGTCGGCTTAGATGTGGCCATGAACGTATAGTGAGTTGTGAAAGAATGTCAATTGTTTTGGAGAGAAAAGCAACTAAAAGGATCTTTTGTAAGTTAAATTGTACGAGTTGGACCTAAATCGGAGGAAACAACATACGAATCCTTATGGTTGTAAGAGGCGTTGTGCAATTGAACACCAGATGCGGTTTCAACTCGTTAATTACTAGACTTTGCGCTTCAATGCTTATCTGCTCTGGCTCAGTTGAGCGCTATCCATGCTCCATGCATTTTAGAGTCTCGACAATGATATTCTATCCCGTCGTTAAATGCGAACAAGCGTAATGGAAGACCTTTTTTTATTTTTTGATACATTGGGGGTGGAGGGAGGGGGATCGAACCCAGGTCCTACATTTTGGAGGAGTGGATCTGTGCCAACAGACCTTGGCCGTAATGGAAGACTATTAAGTATGGCATAAACCCTAGATGGGATATGCGTTTCGGCCTCCAGCCCCAAAACTTTCCACAGCAGAATGATCGCTTTGCAATACAACATCAACGACTGAAACATTCAGAGAGAGACTAAACAAGACAGGCGTATATTGTTGTAGATTTTCTGAAGCTAATGTCAATAATCTAATGTTTGCGTCATGCAAATATGTAGGCATAATGTTTAATATATCAGCGTAACAGAAATATACTTTATGAAAGCAAAACTTGATTAGCAGTTATTCCATTAAACTAGAGATGATCATTGATATCCCTTTTTTGACTTGCTTATCGAATATTTGAAATCTCTCCCCTCTAAGAACAATTCTCCAATACGCCATTGTAACAATTGCTTCCCACTAGTACCAAGCCACACCATTCTTGGAACAGCCTGATACATTTTTAATGAAAATCAAGTAATTGATCAACTATTGAAATATAAGCATTCTTTTACCAGCATTATCTTGATGTGTATCGGCATCTTATCTAACCCCACCAAATCCTTCGGTTCTCCCAGCATCAAAGAATGTCTTTGAGGCATAAACGCTGTCATGGTCATATCTCAGCTCGCTTCAAGCATCAACTATGTAGTATCAGGCACATATCTTTCTTAGGATAATATGTTCCAATTGTAAGTACTCATCCAATAAGGTTAAGACTCACCGTTATACATGCTTTACACTGCGCCCAAGCATTCATTCATTCATACGAGCACAGACAATCATAAGTTCGATCACCTTCCTATTCAGAAACGACATTGCTCAACTGAGTATACCACATCAAGCATCACGACTAGATGTCAAATGTATGGTAGCAGCAGTCAGCCAACTACCAGATGTGTGGGGCTAAGACCATCATAATCATTTGCAAGATACAACTTTTACCTGTATAAGTTATGATGTGATCAGACTGTCCAAAGCATCAACCAAAAAGTCTCGCAGCAAGTCCCAGATGGCCTCTATAGTAACAAATGTGTTTTGCAGATATATGACGGACATTCATCTTTGATAAATTTGAGTTTAAACAAACTACCCAAATATACCATTCATGCTTTGGCTGCTCTCAAGGAAGCAAGTTACCAATAATCATCGCACGAGCAAGCCCCCATCTTGAAGTGGTGAAATCGACTGGCATCTCGAACAATGATCTCCCTCTGTGTAATGGCTGACACCATCTTACTGAATGTGTGACAGTCACCACAAACCCTAAGATTTTTTGTAATCCTGATAGGAGTTCCCACAGGTGTTGCAAAGAGGCCGAATGCTATTGCCAACTTCTCACTATGCGTGTACAAAATTCCTAGCTTAACTTCCTCTTCAACATCATGCAACACAAAATTTGTATCAGGGACATAACCAGCCAACTCCAACCTCTTGCTCAAACTTTTGAGCATGCCATAGATCTCCTCTGACTGAGGATGGGTTTTGTCGCCCACACTAAATTGATAAATTATTTTATCCACCTCAATCCAAGTCCAACCAGGAATCTTTTTTAATCTCCTTCGCATCATCATATTTCTGATCTTTGCCACATCTTTCCACCTTCCTGCTTTTGCATAAATATTTGAAAGCAATACATAGCGCCCTGGGTTCTGAGGCTGGAGCTTAAGAAGGGATTCTGCGGCCTTTTCAGCCAGGTCCATATGGCCATAGATTCTGCATGCCCCAAGCAAAGCACCCCAAAGCCCCTCATCTTTCTCAACTGTCATATTCTCAATCAGTTTCAATCCCTCGTCAAGTCTCCCTGCACGGCCCAAGAGATCAACCATACAAGTATAGTGTTTCACATCGGGCTTCACCCCATGATCATCCCACATCGAGGAGAATAAATGAAGGCCCTCTTCAATCAAACCTGCATGACTACACGCATATAAGAGTGAAATAAAAGTGATCCTATTCGGTGATATCCCACTTCTCAACATCATAGGGAATAGAGCAAGAGCTTTCCTTCCTTGTCCATGATACCCATAAGCTGCAATCATAGCACTCCATGAGACAACATTCTTTTCTTGCATTCCATCAAAGATTTCCTTTGCAGAACCAACATTCCCACACTTGGCATACATATCAATCATGGCAGTTCCCAAGGTGATATCCAAAGAAAACTTATTCCTACAAATATAATCATGAATAAATATCGCCTTATGCATAGCCCCCAGTTTTGCACATGCATAAACCACCGTCAGCATAACAACTTTATCAGGGACAATGCCTTGAACTATCATCCTATCAAACAAGACCAAAGACTCTTTAGCATTCCCATACTCAGCATACGCACCAATCATAATTGTCCACGTCACAAGGTTTCTATTTTGCATTTGATCAAACAATAGTCGAGCATCATCCATTGCCCTACATTTCGCATACATCTCCACGAGCGCAGCACAGACAAAATGATCCGGCTCCAACCCGCATTTCAAACCAATTTCATGGATCACTCTACCCATTTGGAGGTCCACTATATCCCTACAGGCCCTTATCATGAAAGGTAATGTATAATTATCTGGCCGCACCCCACAACGAATAACCTCCCTAAATATCCCAAAACAATTCATATAATCACCAGCTTTAGCAAACCCATCAATCATTACATTCCAAGTAACGGAGTCTTTCTCTCTCATTCCACTAAATAAGACGTAAGCATCACCCATAGCCTTATGCTGTGCATATGTGTATAATAGCTTGTTAGCCACAATGAGGTGTCGGAGCATCCCAATCACAGCCACCTGGGTATGAACTTGTCTAATCTGAAATACGTTTCTACAGTTCAGCAGCAGAGATATGTAAACCCTGGGGTCTACAGTCTGAGAAAAATGAGATTCTAGTGGTGGTTGAATCTGGGTACAAGGGACTAGTTGGTGAAAATAACGGTTTCTCGTAGAAGCTGAGAGTAGGCGAAGCGTATCATTGTTTGTGAGTAACAGGATCTGGGTTTTAAGTTTGAGCATTAGAACATTGGAATATTGCTGGTAACGTCTAACTACCTTCGCAACCGGCCGCAAGAACCATTCAAAGAAAGTCATAGAAATCCAAGCATTCAACCGCAGCAGCTGTTGGATACGATTTTATAGTTTCCTTCCCCTCGCCAATGGCTAAAGGCAAGTGAAGGCGAAACATCCGGGCCAATTCTCCAGTGCTCCAAACTTACCAACTCGGCCCATTAGAAACTCTCTTCCCAAAGTTTAATAAAAGGTATTTGATTAAGGCTAGGTACAAGTCTTACCTGTAGAAATTTTGTACAAGTTTTTTTTGTAATAACGTGGATTCTATAAACAAATAAAAAGTTGTTACAAAATTCATGAAAGGAGACGATGAATGATCCCTTTACAAAAGTTGTTGGATAATTGATAGGTGTGAATGATCCACCACCTAATTGCCTTAAATCTTGGCAATCAAATCGAATTCAAATTCATCCTTTAGCAGACTTTAAAGATCTATATATACACTAGCTTATTATCTTTATGTATGTGTGAAGAAAATTTTCAATGATAGAGTAATTTGAGATTCTAAAGTTTTCTTACAAGTTCTTTACAATTGTTTTATATTTTAGTTTCATAACACATTATTAATACGACATTCTACCAATACTGAAACTAGTAATTTTATATTTTAAGTAAGTTTTTCAATATATTATTTACTGAGATGAATATAAAAGATAATATTGTTAAATATTACTTGATAAAATTCTACTTTTATTCTCATAATTATGTGAATATATTTTTTAGATCCACAAATTTATTTTTGTGATTCATATATATAGAAAATGTCAAATATTATAAAATTAAAATTTATTACTATTGACATTTCTGAGAAAAGTTATTTATCCAAAATCTTTGATGAGATCCATTTAGATATAATGAACTTAGGAGATACAATCAAAGAAGAAAATCACGTATCCCTGTAGAACCATGCTGTGTATCTCATGGTGAAAAATCTTCTTATTGTGTGAAATGATTTAAGGGAGAAATATGAGTACCAGAAGATGAAATCCTCCCAAAAGATCATTATAATTTATTGCACCTGAAATTGCTAGATTTTAAGAATGGTAGTGAATATAACTCTGCACTCTTTAAAATCAACTCAATATTAAAATTTTGTAATGAGAAAGTCACTAATGATGATATGTTAAAGAATACATATACTATTTTTCATGTTTCGAATGTGCTCCTACAACATCAACATCGAGAGCGAAAATTCAACAAATATTCTAAAATTTTATAATATCTTCAAGTGATTGAATTAAATAATAAGTTTTTATTAATAAATCACCAGTTACGTCCTATTAATAATATTGAATTTACATCATTCCCAAAAGTGAACGGCATATCTTTTCAAAGGAACCAAAAGCGTAAACGTGGTAGAAAAATTATAAAAGTGAGTTCTAGAAGCAACAATACTAAAGAATATAATAATATACCGTATCACCAAAATAGTACAAAGGTCCTCAGAGAATGGTAAAGGCCATCAGAATAATTTTTTATAGAAATATGAAGATATTTGTCATAGATATAGTAAGATTGAACATTGACCATGTACTTGTTGTACGGTCAAGCACTTGATTCATTTATACTAAGTTTTAAACTTATTAATATTTTATCATATTTTGAAATAATGAAAAGTCGATGCCTGAAACACAACAAGAAATTACTTGAGATAATAAAATCCTGTCTAAATTTGATCATCTTACAAATGAATGAACCAGAAATTCAGAGGGTTACCTATTTGTAAAGTGTTGCAAATCAATTACTAGATGTATTTAGTGACACTAAAGGTATTGTAAAATCATATATTACTGTTTTTAATGCTTGGACAAGAATTGAATTCTCTAAAGGACAAATTGTTAAAACAGTATTAGATGAGTTTAAGATATACCTGAAGTATTGAAAACCTGTTGATACAAAAAAGAAAAGAAATCAGTACTCTTGAAGAGACCGTACCTACAAAATAAACAATAAGATCTATCCAAATTTTATTTACAAAATAGAAACCCCTAAAGAGTATAACTCTTAAAGAGTATAATCCTCCTGAAAAGAAAACTTTTTAAGAGTCTTTTCATGAAATGTTTTTTTTTTAAGAGGAACAGGTACTTGAAAATAATGAGATCTCAATATATTTCATGAGTACTGGAGAAATTCTGGATAAAAATAAAACTGTTGTTGACAACATATTATCATATAAGATGACACTTGATATTACCATAAGTAATGAAGAAAGTGAGTCAAAAATCGTTGAAAAATATCAACGTAGAAATAATTGGCCAAAATAGAAATCAGCTATTGAAATTGAGTTAAACTCACTAATGAAACGAGATGTATTTCGACCTATTGTCCGAACACCAAAGGGTGTAATGCATGTTGAATATAAATAGGTATTTATATGAAAGCGTAATGAGAAAAATAAAATTGTGCGGTACAAAGCACGATTTTTCACACAAGATTTCCTGCAGAAACCCAAAATTAGTTATGAGGAAACATATTTTCTCGTTATGAATGCAATCACATTCAGATTACAAAAAGATTAGATATGCGGTTGATGGATGTGGTCACTGCATATTTATAAGGTTCATTAGATCATGATATATATAAGGATATACAATACTTGAAGCATCTAATCCAAGTATATTTAGGAGTACTTACTTTATAAAATTTCGAAAATCTTTATATGGATTAAAACAATCCGGATGCATGTGATAAAATTGACTTAACGAGTATTTATTGAAAGAAGGATTTAAGAATAATCTTATATGCTTATGTGTTTTTATCAGAATCTGGATTTGTCATTATTGCAGTTTACGTTGATGATTTATTTTGTTAGGACTCTTGAAGAGATCACAATGACTGCTATAAGTTCAAATAACGCATTTGAAAAAAAAAAGATCTTATTATTCAAATGCTAGATGAGTTACAAAAATTTGAAACTTCTAAACTCATCTCTCAAATGCATTTACTATTCATGAATCAACATGACATCCTTATCTAAAGGATTAGGCAGTCGAAATGAAGATGCAGACAAAGATTTTAAATCTTTATTCTCTTATTTTAAGTCTGCTATTTTTCTGTCAGACTCTTGAACGAGTCATTAAAGTACAAAAATTTTCTCGTTAAGCTCCTCATTCTCACGATTTTTAAATTGTAACCAGTTGAAAAATCCAACAATAGAGGAAGAGTATTAAGTATCGAGAGTCACCAGCTTATAAATTGTTTCACGATCTGACCTTTTAGTCAAATTATTCGTTTGCTGCAACATGACACCCACAGAAGATGCATGAACAACTTGTAATTAGGGTGAAGGATACCTCATATATTGATCATGAGGAATATTGAAAGGAAACTTATGAGCCATTGAAACTTTATAAAATAAAAATACAGATGAATAAGATTTGATGTGAATTAGATAAAATTAGAACTTGCTCTTATAGAGATGAAAATAAAAGCAAGACAAATCATTATTTCTTCAAATCTCACTTAGTCAAGAGTACAAGATATACTGAATGCATATTTTCAAAAGCTAACGAGATTAATTGTAATTATTCCTATTTTTCTCGTAAATGCTGAACCTCTGCTATCAGCTGCTGTTGTTGATCTTGTATTTGAGTTCTCTATCATTCCAACTCTTCTATTCGTGGTTTCAGGTCACAAGAATATCAGTCTGTAATTTTTTTCAACTCCTTGTTTTCTTGTCTTAACTTTTTATTCTTCCTATCTTTAGTTACAAGCTTTTGATACAATTCATATATTTGTTAGTTAAGATGATCAACCTCACTCACTCTCGTTAGTAGCCTCCGAGACATGGTTGTAATAGAGACAGCATATTAAATACTGAGAGTTCTTGGTGCTGCAACCATTTCAGAATCAATTTTACTAGAAAGATGCGAAACTTTCAAATCTCTTCAAGATCTCATTTGTCAATAATGTCAAGCGGATTTGATTTTCCGCTGAACCGATAAAATTAGACCTCAAGTTTTTACAACTTTTATGGTTTCCAATGCGCTTTCCGTCGTACATAAACAAATTATTTCTAATAACGCCGAATGAGGAGGAGAAAATTATAGATAAAATTTATATTTGAATTCTTAACCCTTTTATATATGCTGAAATCATATTTGTTTATTATTTGAAATATTAACGCATATTATCAGATGGAATTTAAGTATTACTGCAGGTCTCAGATTTCGACTAAGTCTGTCAATCAGACATTATCTTCCACATCTTCAAATCACTCAGAGATTATTATAATTCATGAAACAAGTCGAGAGTGTATTTGGCTGAGATCAGTGATTCAACAAATTCAAGAAAAGTGTGATATTTTCATGATCAATGATAGCCCAACAATTTTATACGAAGGTATTACCAACTGCGACATTGAAGAAAATTATGCAGAAAATTAAAATGCAAAAAAGATCTATCGTTATGCATTTTTCAGATGGAGTAAATGTCTTGAAAACTTGTGCTGATTGTACTTTTTTTCTTTCGCTGAGTTTTTGTCTCACTGGGTTTCCCTTTGTAAGGTTTTAATGAGACAATTTTAAGTATTTGGAAACACACATGAATACTGTACTCTTTTTCCTTCGCTATTGATTTTTATTCCCACTCGATTTTTTCTTAGCAAGATTTTAACGAGATATTTTTTATGGGTGATCATTCAAGGAGAAGTATTGTAAAAGTCATGAAATGGAGACAATGAATGACCCCCGTTTACAAAAGTTGTTGGATGATTGGTGAGTGTGAATGATCCACCACCTAATTGCCTTAAGTCTCAGCAATCAAACCGAATTCAAATTCGTCCTTTAGTAGACTTTAAAGCTCTATATATACACGAGCTTATGATCCTTATGTATGTGTGAAGAAAATTTTCGATAATTGAGTAATTTGAAATTCTAGGTTTTCTTACAAGTTCTTTACAATTGTTTTATATTTTAGTTTAATAACAAAAGAAAGCTTTTCACACATTTTCATAATGAAGTTCACTTTTTTATAATTAACTTGTGCAAAACTTATAAATTTAAGACTTATATATATATATATATATATCATTTTCTCCTTCTAAGAACCCTCTCCAAAAGGCAAAAAGATACACCAAATTGAGGATTCGATTATCGTCATAAAAAATGCTCCACACACACTCTACAAGTTGATTGTTTTCACGGTCAATTTCAATTACAAAGGTCAGTGTAATACTGCAAGTCTGCAAGTAACATCGCCTCCATAACATTATTTATATTTTGTGACGAACATATAATAACAATAAAAAGTTCGAAATTTAAGGATCAATCCATGAACTTCAATAAATACATAGCTACAACAGTGGTGTTATGGTACAAATAGCATTACTTTAAAATTACCGTGTCGAATGACATCAAGTGTTATTCAAAGAGCATTCCAAAAATAAATTTCAATCGTGAACCAAGATTTGCATCAAAATACAACATCCCTTTTATCAAGCTACAAGTTGCTAAATCCCAAGGCAGGATTTACTCATTACCCTGTACGGGGACATGACATTACATCCTCAGCAGCACCAGATTCTAAGAATTCTCGTACATCAACCGTATGTGTACTAGAATAATACAAATACATATATGAAACTTGCAAATGAGGCAAAGACCTCAGCATTTTATTTAGTTCAGTTGGATAAGCGGTGAGCGTGGTATGAGCGAAGGTTTCAATTCCTTCACTTGCAATGATTCATATGAATGGTTTTCCCGGAATTCCTCAATAAGCGCTTCCATTGGCATGGCTCGAAGTGACTCGATGGTCCCCCTACTTGGAACTTCTGGCTCACATCTTATTGGTGTTGTGCCACTTGCCTCATAATCCTGCACATTATTGCTTAATGTAACTATATCTTGCGAAGGCCGGTAATATATCAGTACTGATTTGCAAGCATACTAAGTTTTTTTTTTCTTAGCACTGGCCACTGGGTGTCCAGAACGGCATCCCGACTAATTGCAGAGGTGCACAGGCTCTCGACAAATAATTTTCCACAAGTGCATATCGGTTTAGAGCATACCAAGTAAATAGATGAAATATACGAATCAACATTCTTAGCATGACCAAGTGTTAGATCAAAATACCATATATTGCTGCTGAAAGGTTTCCCGTGCCTTCTCCTCTATGCATGCCGCTTGGCCAGAGTGATCTTCCCTTAAAATTTCGAGGCTATTTCCATGGGCTTTCACAACCTCCAAAATTCCAGATATAGATGCTCGCTCCTGCTCAGACACACCTGCAGCAATCAATGTCCACAAGTAAAACATCAATGGTAATGATATATCATCAAAAGTCAATCATCCATCTTTATTCATAGAAATTTGCATGCAAATAACCAAACCTAATTGAAATATAACATAAATCAAAGATATCATGTCCTTTTAAAAGCAATGATATTGAAGCTTCACTATATTCAAGGCCAGAACTAGGTTTAAAAATTCCCTTTGTTCAAGTCCTGCAAACTTCAATCCTAGCATCATCACATGATTTCCACCCCTTGACCAACCACCTAGTGGTTGGATATACTATCCTATTTTATACCTTCCACACCTTAACCAACCGCCTAGGTTTAAAAATTAAAACCAACATGTTTTCCTTCCAATTTCTTAGATGCAGAAGGACATCATCCATTAACTTCTTTTTTTTTTTTTATCGGTAAATCATAGAAGTACATCATCCATTAATAACGGAGTATAATATTACCTCAGTGGCATCTTAGGACACATCAAGAATAGTGCAACTTAAATTACTATTTATTGGCGTTTCTCTATAAGATTCAGACTAGTTAATGGAGGGTGAAAAGTTTTCCTCAAAAAATGACTTTCATATCTACTTGATTTAATGGAAATTCCTAGGTTAATTGCCAGTTGCAAAAGCAAGATTATATTCAAACAAGTCTCAACACATAACACTCACTAGCAATATGCTGTAGAACATCTTCGCTATTCTTTAACACATCTTGCTCAGCTGCAACACGAGCAGAACTAATCTCAACATCATGCTGCTCATTGCTATCAGAAGCATTCCTGAATCAGACATTTGAAATTAAACTAGTAAGTAAAAAATCAGACTAATGAGGGATATAAAATCAAGAGAACAAATAAAGATCCAGGTATCCTTTTTTTTTTGCCACAATAATGATGCGTCCATAAGATGAAGTTAGAAAGAGTTGTCAAAGTAAACATTGAGCAGAGGCACCCACAAAACATTATCAATCAAGAGGAATTCAATAGGACCCATCGACCGCTCACCTGATAAGTGACACCATAGCAGAAACATGTTTACTGCCCATCTCATTCACACACTCGTGTGTCCTTTTCAAGTGTTTGAAAGCCGATTCAGCAGTATTTACGCTAAACCAATTGGATAAAATGAATGTTAAGAAATAGATGAAAAGATATGATTCAGAGTCAAAGGAAGCATTGAATGAAACTTACCATTGCTGCAGGAGTACCTCCATGTGACAATGTTTTGCAGCAGAGTATTCAGCACCATCATTGGCATCATTTTCTGCTTGTGTAGAAAATGTCTGCCACTTTCTTTTTGCATCTGTTGTGATACCCTCCATCGATGAAACATGTCTATCCAAGAATGCCTTGTTTGCAATAGCACTTTCTTTAATATCAACAAGCCTTGTATCAACCTGTCAGCTCCACTCTTAGACAATTCTTGACAAAAACATCGAAACAGAAATGAAAGATATATAAAGAAATACACACACAACAGACCAGCTCTTTTTGACGCTGAATGTGATCAGAGACCAAACTGGTTACATCAGCAATAAGCTTGTCTGCTTCAAATTTTGATTGCTCCTGCAAAAAATAACCTCGACATGTTATTTTCACAGACAAAGATATATCTGTAGTAAAGCTTATATCTTTCATACCTCATAGGCTTTTCGAAACTCAGCAATGCTCCTCACTTGGGTTTCATCAGCATGCACTGCATAATTTTCGAGCTTCTTTGATTCTTCCAGAAGCTTTTGAAGAAGACCGTGAGTGTACTCAGAAATGTTCCGCGTTTGCTCAATACTAACGTTAAATCTCTTCTCAATACAAAGCGGACAAAAGAAATTATTAGATCATCTTAGTCAAATAGTTTAAAACCAAAAAAGGAAGAACAATGGCAAGACCAAAAACGAAAAATACAACTTTCCAATTCTTTCATTTATCAAACCTTCCATTTGTAGATCAATTACGAAAATTTCACTAAAAATTTATATCAAAAGAACACCAAATTTCCATAACAAGTTTCCTGGCATTAGAGATGCCAATGTATAAATTCTCGCTAAATTGTGAAGATAACACTAGCAAACATTCCTTTGTTTGTTCATTGAACTTTCATATCGTCTGTCACAAATAGGATGTCAATCTTGAAAACTCAATCCACCAATCAGTCAACTAAGAACCTATTGTTAACAAATTTTCTGAAAACAAACATGGGGGAAAGAAATAATGAATTTACAGCAAGACAATCTAAATACAAGACACAAACCTGTCGCAATTCCCTCGCAAAAACAGCTAATTCTCCCTGGTGAGTGGATAGAGAACTCTGAAGATCATTGAATATTGAAGAGGCTTCACAGGCCTCTGATGCTAAAAACTAATTCACAAATAACACAAATTACAACAAAACCAATACACACCAGAAAAAGGAATTGTAACCGCAAAATAATAAGAACCATCCGTGAGGTATATTAGGAGATAAAACAAGAGGAAACTTCATCCGTGTACCTACTTCTTCAATAGAGTGTGCATTAAGAGCAGCCAAAGAAGAAATCTCCTCTAGCCCAGCATTAGAGGTCGCCTTGTGCAAGCGCACAACATTTTGCACTGCATCTGTATGAGACATATATAAAGTCCTCAAAGCTGTAACTTTCTTCTTGACATCCACAACAGCCTAAAGGGAGGAAAAAGGTGACTGGATCAAATATGAATGAAACACAATAGTGTCCTGAGGCAACACTACAATTCCAATTTATATACATATATCATAAAAGAAAATAGTTCAAGTGAAAACAAATATTTAATGAGAATGAAGAAGCAAGCATCATTTGATACCTTATCATGTATGCCTGTAAAAGAATGACATAGCTTCTCAACACTCTGAAGCTGTTCTTTCTGTTCAGACAATGAAGTTGTCACCAATTTGCAAAGAGAACCAACTTGGTGGGAAAGCTCTAATTCGAAATTGTTCACCACCAATCTGTTATCAGCATTTAGTTTGTCTTCTCTTCCTACAGCATATCACATAAGAAAGCAGAATGTTTTTCAGTGACAAGTCAATAAAATTTAAAGCCTACAGATAAACTGTGGACTGCATACCAATTTTTGAAAACAATAATGCATTATCGTGAAGAGCTTTTTCCAAGCCGGATTGTAAAACACAAGCTTGATGAGCCAGTGCATTTTCTGTTCCACAAATAGAGCAAAATATGAATACGAGAGATAACATCAAAACATGAAAAATGTGATTCATGCATACCTGCTTTTTTCTGTTCAGAGATGATAAAATTCTTTTCTGTCAAAGCATACTGACATTTATGGAGTTCCTCCTCAGTATTGGCAAGTAATTTGTTGGTTTGATTCAGGTTTTTCTGGGTGGCATTTTCCACATCAGGATCAAAACCTACCCAAAAATTCTAAAACACATACAAAAACATATAACAACTGACCTCAGTAGCATCAAGTTTATGGCTCAAATCAGAGCATTGCCTGATTTGGACATTATACTTATCTTGCAATTCCTCGACTTGCTGTTCAAAACATGATAAAACATGATAGGTTAAAATTTAACAACTATATGTAACAAGAAAACAATGTTTAAAAATCTATGGCCACACACAAACCTTCTGATTTGTTTCTAGCATAATTCCCATTTGCTCAATCTGATCTGCCATAGCCTAAGCTCAAGAAAAAGAATGCATTCCAAATAAAGGAAAAAATAGATGCATCAGAATTGAATACCAATGAAAAAATAACACAGAAGATGAGCATCTACAACATTCAATATGTATCTGGTGCTTATTCCAAGTCAAATAAAGACATCCCCCCCACCCCCCCCAACCCTTCTTAACAATCTGTATCCACATTGAATAAATATCACATTCACAGTGCAATAAAAATGAAACAATCTATGACAATGCCGATCAAAAGTTACAAATGGAAGCAAAAGCATTAAGGAAAAGAAGAAAATGGAACAGGGAGGAGGGGAGAATGCAATACCTTTCTTTCACTCTCCTCTTGATAGTATCGCTCCTTAGGAATATAAACACCATTTTTTTCACGTGCAGCATAAACCTCTAAATAGAAGGACAATGGTGAAAAAACAAGAATAAGAATCCCACACAAATTTCACACAGCACCACTAAATGCAAGCAAATATACAGTTTCACCAACAATGAACACCTATCTCACCTGCCTTCAGGCGATCAATTTCACCATAAAGATCCTTGATAAGAGTTGTCTTCATCATTTTTTGGTTAACCTAAAAGTAATCAAAACAAAGAGAAACTTACTATAGACATAATAATTAAATTTGAAATGCTTAAAACTTTGCTAAATTACTAAAAGTAACAACACAATGTGTGCATGAAATCCATCCTGAACAACCCTACAAAGACATCGAATTTGTGAATGTCAGAAAACAAGAATTTACATGGAACACAAACAATCCCCCAAAGATCTTTCCACTCATTGTTCAAGGTCAACTACAATAACTTCAAAGTATAGCCTTTCTGGCATTACTCCTAAAAATCTCAAAAGCAAGCAGAGAAAAATGGTGACACTAGGTTGTGTACTATGTACTCAGATTACAAAGGTATGAGCATATACCAAGATCCTATCAACAAAACCCAGCATGGAAACAGAACTGAAAAGCAAAAAGTAGTGATTGAAGGAAACTAATAAGAGTTTACTAAAGAAAAGGAAACCAGAAAGACATATGTGGCGCAGGGTATATCATTCAGTTGTTCATAGTATATAATGGGCAAAAATGCATGGAAATGTTAGCAGAAACGTTTACTCTTTAAATCACACCAGTAACTAAAAAACATAGCACAGAAAAAGGCATCGATGCAGTAGACAGCAGGCTTATTCTTTATGTTTTGAACATATTAATATCTCAAAAAAATCATGAAATAACTAACCTCGGGCTTATTTTTTATGTTCTTGGCCCTATGCGCATAATCAAGCGTACTTAAAGTTTCCTCCAAACAGTGTACAGCAGGTGAGACCGTGGCTATAATGCATGTCTTCGTTCTTCCTCCCAGCGAATCACGAAGTAAACGGGTAAGCTTGCTATCCCTAAATTACAGTTGAAAATTTAACAATTTGTGGGAGAAAGATAATGGAGATATAACCTGAGTAACTTTAAAAAAGAAGTGCAAACCTGTACGGGATATGCCCAAGATGCTCAACGAGGGCATTAATCACTCTCCCTAAAGTCAGTAAACTTTTGTTGATTTCTCCAGCTTCTCTTGCACGGCCCTTATGAATCATGGTTAAAAAAATTACCATAACTTTCAGCTTGAGGTGTAGCTCAATATCAGAGGAAAATACAAAGCAGAAATAGAATCATGCATCAAACAAAGCATGTTACCTCCCGAGCACCAGAACGAGAAATGTTTTCCGAACCAGCTAAATCAACTAGATTCAGCTTGCCACATTTAATTAGTTCTTCACCTTCTGGTGTTGCTTCTTTAATGTGTATTGTAATGGAAAACAAAGAATGTGATCGACTGCAATGAAAAACATCTCGTTAATTACAAAAGGAAGCATGAAGTTCACTCTAAGCATAAGAACTAATTTAGAAACGAAAAGTACCTTGACTGCTTGTTTAGTAAAGTTTCTGCAGTGCGACGTTTTGCGGATCCTCTTTCAATAAGAGTGAAAATCTCACTTGCACTTGTCACAATTTCCTCCTCCAGACCTCTAACAAGAACTCCACCTTTCCCATCCTCCATCAGAGGCAACTGCTTTTTCGTCTTATCTTCCGAAGCAACTCTCGAAATTTCCTCAGGCGCAAGCAAGTCGGTGATCTCCTCATTGTACAGTTCCAAGAAAGTTACCTTTACACTGTATTCTGCATTCTGGCTCTCAAGAGTATCAAATATCTGTTGTACAGCCCTAGGTATAACCCCAGCTTCTGGAGGCAAATCTCCTTTTGGCCCACTCTATCACAACATCACGGGCACCAACAAGCTCTCATATTATGATTCACGCAGTAAAATGCACAAACGTTAACATGAACCAAATGATTAGATACGAAGATATTATACCTTTGACCTCTTGCATTCACCTTCCATTGTGTAAGTCTTTCCCGTACCAGTTTGACCATATGCGAATATGGTACAGTTAAAGCCCTCTAAAACTTCATTCACTATCGGGATCACTGCTTGTTGATAGAGATCTTTTTGTTGGGCTGAAGGGCCAAAAACCTTCATATATCCACACAACAAACTCTTAGCATCTACCACCAAACATCAAAATGGAGTTCAAAAAACATTGTTGAATGCTTCTGGCATTTATGTACGAATTCTTTACACTTACAGCACTCCCTCGAAGAAAACGGGGTTTACCAAAATTCAAAAAGTGAAGTGCATACAAACACATGTGAACCTACTCTAGTGCTTACCGTAGACCAAATTGTATAGTAAAATAATCCGCTTAAGCTAACTAATCCCCAACACCAAATAAAAAACTAAATTTCAGCAGCAATTCCAGTTGGAGATTTAAACACCAAAAGCGCATCAAAGTAATCCTCTAATTAAGAAAAGAGACTTATTATTATTGTAGGCAGATTAAGGAAAGGTTTCTAAGAAACCAGTTACCCATTAATGAAATTGACGCTGCCCCACTAACCCGATAATTTCATGAATTTGTTAATTGTCCCACAAAACGGGGCACCGACAAAGAGGTCCATAGCATTTTCCACAATCTAAAGACCCACCTCGACATTTATGTTAGCAAATTTACCAGGCTTAATTTTCGTACCTTGTCGAAAGTGAAAACCCTGTCGATATGCTTTCCGGCAATGTTTTGGGACACGGCCACTTCTCTGTTGTACTCGTTGCAAGTAACAACCTGCGGTGCATTACTCCGCAACTCTTCCTCGCTAAAAGGCCTGAGAAAAAAAATTAGAACAAAAGGAAATATATTAGGGAAAAAAATATGAATCAGTTACATGTTGCAAAGCGTACTTTCCAATCCAAAAAAATAAAAATAAAAAGTACCCGACTCGACGAATTCATTCTGGACCACAAAAGAAAAACATAGAGAGGAGTAATTTTAGTAGTGTATGAAAGAGGACTGAGTACCTGCACCGAAGAAGGACCTGAACGTTGACGCCCTTCTCTTTTGACATTTTGGATCGGCGGCGAGACAGAGCGGATCCGCTAATGAAAACACTAATCTCGCTACTACGAATGCGAAATGGTTCGCTATCGCAGTCCACTGTCCACTGGCTTTGTGCTTTCTCTCTCTCTCTCTGTGAAGTTGGGAAGGAAGCGGGATGGGTAGAAATTTGAATTTTTCTCGAAGCCGCTCCCTTCCACTCTCTCTTTCGGTATGTATCGACGGCCCAATATGAAGGAACAGTGATCTGACGATCAATATTCACAATTCTTTTTGTTCACTGGAGTACCCCTATTCTATTTCATAATGCCGGATTAACCCGATCGTATGGACGGTAGGTTGGGCTGAAAAGTTCTCTAGGGCCTGGCCCGTTTGATTTTATAGTTATTTTAACTCATCTCTTCTTATTATCGAAATATCATTTAAATTTAATATTCTTTAATTTCATTTTTTTCCAATTTTTTTAATAAGATTTTAACTTCTACTCATTTTTTAAACTTAGTGCATGTTTAAAATTACGATAGAAAAATGTAATTTATAATTTTAAGATTTATAGTTTATAACTTAAATAATAAGTTCTATGTTTCAAAAGTTGTTTACTATTTGACAAATATATATTTAAAGCACTTTTAAAATTAGCTCTAGTAATTTTTTTAAAGATATAGTTATCTGCAATAACTTTTTTATAAAAATTTTAGTTTTGTACTTTTTTTAAAAACTGACTTTCAATATTTTTAATTTATTAGAGCATTTTTTATAAAGTTATCAAACATGATGTTTTTTCTTTAAAAGTATTTTTAATTATTTTAAAACACTTTTTAAAATTCGAAACACAATCTCAAACAAGTTCTTAGATCATTACAGTATTGCCAATACTCTAAGCTTTGTGTCACCCATAGAAGACCTCCACATGCATCGTGCATGTAGGTGTCAGGTTACATCAAAGAATGCCCAAAGCCAAAGTTTTAGACAAGCATAAACAACTGAGATTGTAACACTTTTGAAGGCAAGCTCGGCTTTGGATAACTTTTCTAGGAGCCTAGTGTATGCTTGAAAAATTTTGGAGGAAACACACGAGTTAATTGGGAAGTTGCTTCAGTTTTCATTTTTGACCGTGCCAAGACTCAACCCGAACAGCCCCACTAGCCATGCCTTGGCATGGCTTAACGGCCCTATTGACCATGTCTTGACATTGTCGCCAACAGTCCTTGACAACCCCATAGACTTTGCTTTGACAACCAGCAAGATTAGTGAGATGCCTAACATCATGCCCAACACAGCCCAACTAATGTAGGACATGGGCATGGGCATCAATGCGGAAACTGAAGGCTCTAACTCCTGAGTAACCAATTACCAGAAGGCATGACGGGAGTGTCATGCATCTCATGCATCACGCCTAAAATCACGACGTCAAAGACCTTTCCTATTTTGAATTGCTATGATTCTCATTGATTTATGCTAGTTTATTTTGTTTCCTACTTGTAAGTTATTTCCTTACAGATTGTCCACTTTCCTTTCATGAATTTTATATATTCAGCTGTCAATGTAATGGAGTGATTGAGTTTTGTCATTTGAATAAGAAAGTTACATTTATCAAATTTTCCAACAATTCTCGTTTGTTAGGAAGACACAGTTCTTCCAATTACTCTGTTACAAAACCTTTACTACATTTTTTCTACAATTCAGATCTTCTGCTACGCCAAATTTGATATTAGAGTAAGACTTTACCTGGCTTGATGGCGAGAGACAATACCCGCGAGGATGAACGTGGCATGCAGGCTGTTTAGGCAGCAATCAACGCTCAAGACCAGCAGAATCAGCAACGTTTCGAATGAATTGAATTATTGAACGGATGCTACAATAAATCCAGATAGCCATCACAGGCGTTCGTGTTGGTGAGAACGAAAATAGGAATGGGGAGGACCAAAATCGTCTAGGAGGAGATCGCAACTCGGTGCATAGATAGAAGAACCAAGTACTAAATGATTCTTCTAGTGATGAGGAAGTATAGGGGCTCGCTCGTGGAAACCATGATGCCAAAAGGGCTTTGGACAACAACAACAATTTCGAATCAAGATTGATCTACCTTGTTTCAATGGCCACTTTCATGGTGCTCGATTGCATGCTCAAGGTGGAAAAATGTCTTTGATTATATGCAGATTCCCAAGACGCAACAAGTGAAGTTAGTTGCATATAAATTACGTGGTGGTTCTTTGGCTTGGTGGGAACAAATGCAAAATAATCGACGAAGACAAGGCAAGCAACCGGTGTGGGCGTGGCCCAAAATGAAGCAACTAATGAGAGCTAGATTTCTTACACCTGATTATAAGCAAATTCTATACCAACGATATAAAATTGCAAGCAAGGGGCGCAATCTATGAGTGATTATACAGAAAAATTTTATCGATTGAATGCTCATAATAATCTATCTGAAACTGAAGGACAGCAGATTGCAAGATACACGGGGGGTTTACACATGGCCATACAAGACAAGGTAGCACTACACACTGCTTGGTCTCTATCAAAGGCAATAAATCTTACCATGAAGATCAAGATGCAGTTGGCAAGACCACCACCAAGGATACAAAATCCACCACCTCAAGAGAGGCCAGTGGTGCAACCAATATAACCCAACGATACATGCCTAACACCATTTAGCAAGCTTCAAAAAGGGGCGAGTAGCACTCAGCACGCCAAAGCTCCAGTTAACAAATATGGGGATAGCAACAATCCCTACACACAACCTATAATTGGAAAATGTTCTCGGTGCAGTCAACCAGGACATCGATCTAATGAGTATCCCACACGCCGTTTAATTCATGTGATCGAGGAAGGCAACGAAGAACTCAAGGACGGAGAAAGCAACGATGATGATGTTGTCGAAAACTTTGTTGAAACCGACGAAGGAGACTCGATACGTTGTGTCAGTCAACAGATCCTATTGTCACCAAAGATTGAAGAGAAAAACCAACAGCACTCTATATTTAAGATGTGTTGCACTGTTAAAAATAAAGTGTGCAATGTAATTATAGATAATGGGAGTTGTGAGAACATAGTGTCCAAGGTCTTTGTGAAGGCACTCAAATTGAAGATTGACAAGCATCCACGCCTATATAAGATTAGTTGGATATGAAATGGGGCTAAGACCAATGTTAGTTGTGTTTGTCGTGTCTTTTTTTCCATCGGGAAGCACTACCAAGATGAGGTTGTGTGTGATGTTGTGGACATGAATGCTTGCCACATCTTATTAGGGTGACCATGGCAGTTCGACGTGGATGCCACCTATAGGGAAGATAACATGTATTCCTTTTGGTGGAGGGATAGAAAAAATGTATTGATGCCCACTGGAGATAAGGTTCCTAACTCACTATAGGCTGAAAGAAAAAACATCTTTCTCACCCTCAATGAAGACCCAAACTCAAAGACGAGTTTCTTTCTAAATAGCGGGGAACTGATGCAGGACATGGGCATGGGCAACAACGTGGCAACCAAAGGCTCTAACTCCTGAGTAACCAATTACCAGAAGGCATGACGGGACTCTCATTCATCACGCCTAAAATCATGACATCAAAGACCTTTCCCATTTCGGATTGCTATGATTCTCATGATTTATGCTAGTTTATTTTGTTTCCTTCTTGCAACTTATTTACTTACAGATTGTCCACTTTCCTTTCATGAATTTTATATATTCAGCTGTCAATGTAATGGAGAGATTAAGTTTTATCATTTGAATAAGAAAGTTATGTTTATCAATTTTTCCAGCAATTCTCGTTTGTTAGGAAGACATAGTTGTTTTAATTACTATGTTATAAAACCTTTACTCTATTTTTTCTACAATTAACGTCTTCCACTACGCCACCAACGGCAAGCCCAATAGCCCAACACACCAGGCTGTGCACAGCCCATGCACGCCAACCAAGCGCAGAGCAAGCACGCCCATGCCTTGCGCCCAATACTAGCCAGGCCACGCCCAGTGTCCAACAGCCCATGCCCATGTATAAGCCACTCCAGGGTAGCGACAGCTATGACCAAGCATTCTGCCTGGGCCACGCCAATCAGCCAACCAGCATATCAGCTTGCTCATAGCCTCATGCCACGAGCTATTATAGGCCAACCAAGAGCCAACCCAAGTAGAGTCTTGGGCTGTGTTTTTTTAGTAGTAGTGAGTTGAAATAGTTGGGTGGTTTTGTGAAACTCACTCACTTGAGTTTAAAATATGTTCGAAAAGTTAGATGAGTTTAAATATATTTATGGAGTATTGGTAAATTTGTGGGGTCTAAAAATTGTTTATTGACAATGATAGCAATTTTTGTCTCTCATGCATGCGTGCACACTCGAATTGCAAAAAAATAAAAATAAAAAGTACAGTGTACGCTGCACATAGAGAGAGAGAGAGTGAGTGAGAGAGAGAGAACGAAAAAAACCAAGTTTACTGTAGTATTACTGTAGCTATAGTAACAATAAAATAATATTGACTTTATTAAATTTTAATTTGAATTGAAATAAATTTGTGTGTTTGAATGATGAAATAAATTTGCCTTGACAACTAGCACGGTTAGTGAGATGTCTAGTAGCACGCCCAACGCGACCTAATAGCCCACGCACACCAACCAAGCACACAGCAAGCATGCTCATGCCTTGCGCCCAACACCAGTTAGGTCATGTCCAGCGTCCAACAACCCATGCCCACGCATGGGCCACTCTAGGCTAGCGACAGCCATGACCAGCTATCCTGTCTGAGCCATCCCAGCCAGTCAACTAGCACACTAGCTTGCCCATAAGCCATCAAGGGCCAATCCAAGTAGAGTTTTAGACTACGTTTAAATATCGAAGTGTGTTAAGTTGATCTGATTTTTTTTTTAATAGTACTAAGTTGAAATGATTTAGCAAGTTTTATGGGACCTACTTAAATGAGTCTAAAATATGTTTAAAATATATTTATGAGGTGTTGGTAAATTTATGGGATACACACACACAGAGAAAAAAAAAACCAAGTTTATTGTAGTATTACTGTAGCTATAGCAACGCTACAGTAATTTTGACTTTATCAGATTTTGGTTTGAGTTGAATAAAATTTGTGTATTTGGATGAATAAATGAATTTAAAGTAGAGTGTACTGAGTATACTTTACGAACCAAACAGGAAGTTTAAGTTATGTTTTATTTATTTTTTTAAGAGGCTCATTATGAGTTTTCAAGTTATTTTATTTTCTTATAAATAGGACCTTAAAGAGTTTATTTTACATTTTTTGAACATTTAGAATACTTTCCTAGAGAGGAACGATTTGTTCGAGAGATAGTCACAATGTTGTTGCACTTGAACTTTAATGATACAATTCGTGAATCCTTTGAAGATGATTAATACTTTGCAATTCGTGAATAAATATTGTCCATTTATCAATCTTATGAGTAATTTTTTTTCTACATTTATCTTGCATCATTCATCTATTTTTCTAGTTCATTTTTATATTTTATCACACTTTCTCGAATATCAAACATACCATAAATATTGTTTTCACATATTTTAATTCTCTCAAAGAAAAAAAAAGAGCATTCTTCTTCTATTTGTCAATCGTAGCCAAAGTCCACATTTTGCCAGCTCCATTAATTGTCATAGCCATATTTTCACACACTTTCTCACCCATCAAACACTTCTATTTTTCTATCCCACTATATAATCATTTGCCAACCAAATACCAGCTTAGAAAACTTTTTCCCATCATTCAAACACCATAAGCCGAAAATCATAAATCTACCATTAGGATTTTCTACACTTCTAGGAAATCTTAATCCAACTCCAACTTCTAATTTTTACCAAATTCAAATACCTTATTCCTCACTCATAGTACAATCACAACTCTTACAAATCGTATCCCTCCTCTACTCAAATACAAGAGTCCTTACCAACAACCAACAATCCATTCTCATTAGAACTCTTACAATTTAGGAATTCTAACCTTGCCCAACCTTATCCAAATACATATATCATAGGAAGTGACGAAACCAACTTAAACTCCACATTTCTTACATCCTCCACCTTATCCAAAATATCAAAATCATAACCCTAGTTTACAATCTCGAAATTTTCTTAAGCCCACACTAAAGCCATAGCCTCACTTTACCTTATAAGTCATATACATTACCAAAATGACCCCCCATTACCAAAATGACCCCCCATAAGCAAACCCACAAACCATTTCTTTAAACTTTTTGCCACCACAACTCACAACTTAGACTACAATATCTCCTTACCATATCAAATCCATTCATAAACACCGTAATCACATAACCATAAGAACTTATGAAAGCAATAAACAAGTCAATTTCAATCAAGTTGTCGAGGAACTTTTATTCATCATAAAGAGACATGCGTAAAGGGGGCCTCAGTATTTAAAAACTAGACTAAAGTCCTTAATAACAGGCCCTTGGCGATGTTTTCACCCACAAAGGTGGCCAATAGGCCCTCTTTGGTTATCCCAATAGTGGGCCCATTATAAAAGTAATCTTATCAAGGGCCACCAAAAATAAGTGAATTTTATTGAATTTTTCCTATTTTGAAAAATATATTAAATTTTTAGTTAGTTTTTCTATATCTAGTTACTTAGTTTATATTTTATATTAATTTTATATGTTTTTAAGTCTTAATGACGTGGCATGCTAACTGAGTATCTTTTTTATTTTTTAAAATAGTAAATGTGCAATGTCGAAATGTGATTGATTGTTGTAGGGCAAATGAGTGTTATGTCAATATCTTTTTATCAAAAATTAAGTGAAGTGGGATCAAAGGACCAATTTGAAATTTTCTATATGCCATAATGATCCTAATTTTTTATTCCAGAAAATCTACACTAAAAAGTTGTTTAAAATTAGGTAGAATTCTATTGATCAAAGAATGAGTTTGCCCTTTTTAGTTGGATCATGTCCAATTTATGGCTAATTATTATATTTATGGCTTTACATTTTAGTTTTAATCCAAGGTTTTGCATGTTACGGCCTAATACCTTCATGTATACCAATCTATACGTTTATAGTCACTCGTTTAGCTGCATGATTATGTTAGTTTCACTTTTACAAAAATTTTCATCTCATTTAATATAATTATTACAACTTTATCAAAATTTCACACAAAATAAATTCAAAATTCAAAATTTTCAATTTTCAAATTTTAAAATAAAAATAATATTATAAAAATATTTTATTTAAATTTTAACTTTTATCTCAACACATTGTATATTTAAAAATACCCAAGGCATTAATCTCTCCACGGCTAACCACTTATTAACACTAAGAAGGTTCATTGAGGATGGATCATTGTGAGATAGTGAATAACATCACAATTTCAACATTTGAATTAGTGGCAGAATCAACAATTTTTTTTTAGAGGGAGCCATCTCTTCTATCACACGAGATATTTATATAGAATACAAAAAATATTACAAAAATACAAAGCATATAGAAAATTAAATTTCTTTGAATTTCCAAACAACATAAAAACACACTTAATATTTATTTCAAAGAATAACATTCATCCATTGTTATTTTTGGAAATATGAAAGATTATAAATTATTTTATTCATAGAAATTATCAATTGATATTTTCAATGCCATTTTTCATTCTAATATTTAAGTTAGTTGATCAAATTTAATGTAAAATCTATCTATTTTAGTATTACATTAAGCATAGAATCTACAAACGAGACCTTAAATAATTTTTTTCTTTCTCAATAAGGTTTAACGAGAATAAATCATCTCTACTATTTTTTATATAAATCATTAATCTTAAATGATCTTTCTAGTATTTTCACTTTGAATCTATGTTAAGACACTCAAAAGTGTATAACATAAAATTGGAGTAAGTATTAATAGTTTATTATTTAATTTAATTTTAATGTAGCCACATCCTAGAAAATAGATAATATATAAAAATATAAAAAATATACTAAATCTAAGGGTTATAGAAAAAAAAAATTAGAGAGATATTTTTATGTATATTGAAATTTTATAAAATTTTAAAAAACATATGAAAATAAAATAATTTTATTTGGAGGGCCAATTTCTCTATATATAGAATTATGAATAAAAAATAGAAGATATTTTATATTTTGAAAAAAAAAAATTGGGGGCCTATTTAAAATTTTAAAAAATTTATGGGGCGGCCATGGGCCCCCTGCCCATACCTAGTACCGCCATTGATTTGAATTAAGGTAGATATATAAAACAAGTTTAATAATGTTTATTGTTATCAATATCATTTCTTGACTAATGTCAAATACTTAATAAAAGCCACAAATCCATTACGCATATTTATCCTATTTATATTGGATTATAATTAACGTTTTAATAAGAAATTCTTGAAAACTTTCATACACAACTAAATGCACAAAAAAAAATGCAGATTAATACATCTTATTAAGTTATAGTTTTGACATGGACTTCAAGAGATAAATAAAACTCATTTTTATTTTAAAGTAAATTCTAACTCATCATATAAAATTATAAATTATTATTTTATTTTATAAATCTTTTTTTATAAAATCTTTTTGTGATCATGACCCTTCTCTAAAAGTTATTCGAGTCACCTCACGGACTTCTCTTCTTACAAAACTCTTTGGAATT
This sequence comes from Platycarya strobilacea, assembly GCA_036898215.1. Lineage (NCBI taxonomy): Eukaryota > Viridiplantae > Streptophyta > Magnoliopsida > Fagales > Juglandaceae > Platycarya > Platycarya strobilacea. The sequence continues at coordinate 2,153,110 of CM072547.1, read as the reverse complement.
TCATCCATAAATGTTCCTTACCTTGTGAACAATTCAGGAAATATCAGGCAGTGACGTACCATATTTCGGGCTTATTAATTGTTGACTCCATTCCAAAACCAGCCAACAGTGTTTACTCAAATTTGGTTAGTACGGGCTTATATTATTAACACTTTCACCGAATTGGAAGTTAAAATTAATGCTTTACCTTACTAAGAAAGATAATGATCTCTTCAAACGATTTTGATTTAAGGGTGAGTTGGTTGGGAGTTGGGACATATGGAATATGGATATGGGAGGCGTATCAGTTTTAGCACATCGAGGTAAAATGTATGAGGTGGTCGGCGGAGAATGAAGATTGCGTGATAAACCGTCGAGACAAATGATATTTAGGTTCGGTTTAAATTTAAAGTTGAGAGAAAATGAGTTTAGATGAATTAAAATAAATAAATAAATAAATTTATTTATTATTATTATTTTAAAATTTAAAAAAATTATATTGAGTTTGATATTTTATGTAAAAATATAAAAAAATATAATGATAAATTTGAGATGAGATGAATTCATATACAAATACAAATGGGACCTTAATAATTTTAAAATCCTTAAATCTTATATATCATTTTAAAAAAATATTAATAAATTTTAAAACTCAAGTACAAAAATGATTTTTTTTATAATATATTTTGTATTTTTTCAATTACGCGAAAATTTTATATTCTTAAACTGCATGTAAGTTGTAACTCTGCTCAAGCGTCAAATGTAGGTTTTAAAATGAACAGAAATGATATAGTTATTATTATTTTTTATTTATTTATTTTTTAATTTTTAATTTTATTTAGTGATTAAGAATATGAATATTAATAAAATTATTATTATTATTATTTTAATGATTAAGAATATTAATTTTTTTCTTTTAAAAAAATGATAAAAAATAAAAAAAAATTCTATTACCCTATAAATTGTAAAAAAAAAAAAAAACGTAAAATCAATCGTACGTATATCACCACTCTTTAATTAATGTAGAATATCCGTTGGCTATGGCTCGTGATCTTTCTATTATCGTGCAAGAATATAAGAGCATTAGTAGTGAAACACGAGACAAAAGGAAGAGAGAGAAGTTGCATCAGAGAAATTGACGCGTAAGAGGTTTCGTTTAAATTCAGAGATGTTGAGATGAGTTTATATAAAAGATAATAAATTAAATAAAAAATATTTTAATATTATTATTTTTTAAAATTTTAAAAAAATTATATTATTTATTATATTTTATATAAAATTAAAAAGAAATTATAATAACGAAATTAAGATAAAATGAGGGTGAGATGAGACGGATCGAATCCAAACAAGGTTAAAGAGGACATGAAGGCAAGAGCAGATCAAATTTATTTATTGCCAGAAGCTAGCTAGGCCATGGCTGTGAAGTTTGTGTGAATTCTATTGATCTGAAAGCCGATCGAACACCAAAATCACTTCAGTGCTGTTAAAACATGTCTTCCCAGAGGCTCAAACCACAACCTTTCGTCGAGCCCAAGGGCCGACCGCTTGGTGGAACCGAGTATAGTTGGTGCCGAGCGGTGCCTGGTGGCACAGGCATAGCCGTCCTCGCTATTCTCCTCACCAAATCCCCAGATATTGCACGTCTCCAAAATGCCATCCACAAGCTTCAGAATTCCCACCCAATTCTCAAGTCCAGAATACATTCCAACACCACCACAAACACAATCTCCTTCATCACATCTCCTCCTTCAGTTCAAATAAAATCATTCACTTTGTCAGCAACCTCTAGTATTCTAGACAGTACTCTTTCTTGTTCTGCTACTACTATGATCTCGCCCTTCCATGCAATCCTCGAATACGAGCTGAACCAAAACGCTTGGTTTAATATTCCGAATCCTTCATCATGCACCGACGTCGACACGTTCTTTGCAAGCATATACGCTCTTCCCGACACAAAGTGTGCTGTGGTGTTTCGGCTTCACGTGTCGGCATGTGACCGCACCACGGCGGTATCTATACTGAGAGAGTTGCTGGCGTTGATGGGTGGGTCAGGAGAGGGAGAAGAGGAGGCCGGAGAGAAGGAAAAATTGGCCGGGAATGACGAGGGGAAGATTTCGTTGGGAATTGAGGATCTTATTCCTAGCGGTAAGGCTAAGAAGACTCTTTGGGCACGGGGAGTGGACATGCTTGGTTACTCTGTCGGTTCTCTACGGCTCACAAATCTCAAGTTCAAAGATACGAGGTCGCCTAGATCGTCGCAGGTAGTAAGGCTCCAAATGAACCATAACGAGACGCAGAGAATCATCGCTGTAAGTTGATTTATATGCACGAAAAAACTTATTTTGTTTAAGCCACTTTTTTTGGGCTGTCGATGGCTGGACTCATTAATTCTTGCAGGGTTGTAAATCACGAGGGATCAAACTATGCGGGGCATTGGTAGCAGCTGGATTGATAGCCGCATATAGCTCTAAACGCCGAGCCGAAGATCAACGAAAGAAGTATGGAGTGGTGACTCTCAGTGACTGTCGTTCCATTCTTGACCCTGCTCTTTCCACTCACCATTTTGGTATGCCCCTCCCACCAGCTAGCACTCACTCAATATCTACGTCTTATTTAGCATGTGCGCTAATTCTACATTTCCCCCCTAATTTCCTCGTTCAAACTCCTTGAATTCTGGTGAGTTGGCTAAGCAAAAACCAAAGTCTTTGATCAACTCAAAAATAAATAAAAAATAATAATAAAGATGTAATTAATAAATAATGATAATAAATGACTAAGATAATAATATAATAATTCTTCTTACTATCTATATTTGGTAGTATATATTGCAATCCTCTTTAAGATGCTCTCGTTTTTGAATAAATAAAATAAATTTTTAAAATTTTTGATTTGTAAAAATAATATTTTAATTAATTTTATTTTAAATTAAAACTTATTTATTTATTTATTGCTTAGACGGTTAAAATATCTAATTTTTTAGATTATATATAATATCATCCATAAAAATGAAATGATGGTATAATACTATAAATATATAGAATTTTATACTCATCAAAAAAAGATTTATAGAATTTTATAAAAAGATGTGTATAAGTTGGACGTACGTATAACAGAGATTTCCACGTATTTGAAAACTTGGCACGTTACTTTCAAGTTTCAACCAGCTGTTGGATTGGAGGCAAGTAAACCTGGCCCAGCAACATGGTTAGACAGCCCAATACAAGCACGTCAGTGTCGTTCCCATGATCTCTTCCAAGAGTGTAAATAATTCGGTTCGGTGTCTGAAAAATTTGTAGATCGATTTTATTTGATTTAAAAATTCTCTCATCTTAGACTGGATCAAATAAGAGTTTGGTCCATACTGGTCTGATTTAATTCGGTCTAAAAGCAGTCTGGTCCAGTTCAAGAATCTCCCATATGATTTAATGAGCTAAATTTAATCTAAAATTATATAATAATTAAATATTTTTTTGGCCCAAATTTAACTACTATAAATTATAATATGTTAATATTATAAAAGTATATATTATATATAAATATGTTAGTATATATTATATATTAAGTATATTAGTAAATTATAACTAATAACACTATAAATAATAATATGTTAATATATATTTATATATTAATTTATTTAATATTAATATTATAATTTATATACTATTTTTTATATATACATATAAATATATATATATATATGTGGAGTTCGGTCCGGTCTAGGAGGAGAAATTCTTTGGACTGGACCAGACCGGACCGGAATTAATTGGTCCATATAAAATTTGGACCAGACTGGATCGAATGGAATTCGATCCGGTCCGATCTCGATCCGAGACAACTGGTTCGGTTCAGTCCACCGGTTTGATCCGGTCTTTTTACACCCCTAATCTCCTTGTACAATTTGGGTGATGAAACGGGCCCACTTAAATGAATCGTCTACTAGCGCTGATCGAAATTCTAGGGTTTGCCTTTTGGAAAGGTTTGATTGAAATTCTTGAATGAACTAGTGCTATTTTTAGGTCCGATTTGCTTGTGAGATAAAATTAAAAATTTAAAACACATATCAAACACATTATTATATTTTTTTTAATTTTTATATAAAATATAATAAAAAAATTCTATTTTTTCAAATTTTAAAACAAAATTAATATTAAAAAATAAATTATAATAATATATATATATTTTAATTTCCATCACATCTCATTTCTAAAAATAAATCAAGCCTAAAATAAGCAAGATTTGTTATCCTCTCCCGAAGATAGCTACGTGACTGGCTAAGGCTTGTCAGGGAGGATCGATCTATTTATAAGCCACCTAAATATTAACCCGCAGGTTCCTTTTATTAATGCGCCTAATTAATTGCATGTTATTGGTTGCAACCGTATCGATTAAGTCACCCAGAACAGCTAGTACCACTACCACATTGCCAAAAGACAAACTCAAATATTCAAGATTAACATATATATATATATATCTGTACTGGCCTGTGGTACCAACCTTTTCTGTAATACCCAATAAAACTACGTATTAAACTAATTAATCTTCTTTAATTTTTCAGGGTTCTACCACTCTGCCATCCTCAACACCCACGCCATCAGGGGTGGAGAAAAGCTATGGGAGCTGGCCCAGAAAACTTATATGGCATTTGAGAACTCAAAGAATTGCAACAAGCATTTCTTAGACATGGCTGACCTAAACATCCTGATGTGCAGGGCCATTGAAAACCCTGGATTGACTGCGTCGTCTTCCTTAAGAACATCCTTCATGTCAGTCTTCGAGGATCCCGTGATTGATCAAACCAGCGAGTTGCGGCGAGATGTAATTGGAGTGGAGGACTTTATGGGGTGTGCCTCGGTTCATGGTATCGGCCCATCCATCGCAATCTTTGACAAGATAACAGATGGATGCTTGGATTGTGTATGTGTGTACCCGGCGCCATTGCATTCAAGAGAACAAATGCAAGAGCTGGTTGACACTATGAAGGGTATTCTTGTTGAAGGTGGTAATTATTAATTATGCCTAGATCAATATGACTCGCGGGTTCGATTAATGGGTTACTATATTCTCTATATTGGGATATTATTTTAGCATTAGTATTGTGAGGGTACTTACATTTATTTTGTATGTGTGGTTCTGCATAATTTGTTTATTTCACTTTAATAGTTAGTGCTCACTTAAATTTAGTTCCTCCTCTTGTGATGTGGTTTATTTTTAAACTTATTCCTGTGCTGTCAACTTGGGTCAAATTATTCTTTGCCACCATTTCGTTTGTTAGTTAACTATTAAAAGCTAATAAATATATGATACATATGTATTATTTTTTAAAATTAGAAAAACGTATAAATGATATAAAAAAAATTAAATTAAATTAGAAATAAAAATCCTAAAAACACATTTGTAGGAACAATTTTAGTATTTAATTTTCATCACTTTTTAATATTCATCAAAACACACCAGAATTCTATTTCTAGACACCTTTATTAGAATCTCAAGACCTCGCAGGCTCGCACAATGATACATCACAATGTTATCCAAATGTAGCGTTGAATTGCAAGTTGAGAGTTTTTCTTTCTCAGCCGTTCAAGCACGTTTTCTTGCGGAATATTCCACTGAAGATGTCGAATAAACACGTGGAAAAATAGTTTTTTTTTTTTAAAGAACGGGGAGACTAAAATGTACTTCTTTCTTTGCCTTCTATTTGATTTCGTCGGTCTCTCAGACTCCCAGTCGTTGTTCACTCTCTTACTCTCTTTAATTTCTTGCTTGAACATGTCTGACGAGAGCCCCAACCCGGAAGTTGCCGGGCCAAAGACTCGAACCGTGGGTGGCACCGAGTACAGTTGGTGCAAAGCCGTTCCCACCGGCACCGGCATCACCGTCATAGCCCTCCTCCTCTCTACACCCCCAGATATCTCGGCCACCCAAACTGCCCTCCAAAATCTCCAAAATGCCCACCCTATCATCCGCTCCAAGCTCCACTTCGATACCACCACTAAGAATTTCTCCTTCCTCATTCCTCCCACCACTCACCTCCAAATCCGACCGTTCGATCTCTCATCAACGTCCCAAATCCTCCAAAGCCTCCGAAATCCAGACGACCACCACTCCTCCATCACTCCCTTCCATCTAATCCTCGAACACGAAATGAACCAAAACACGTGGCTTGATTCCGACCACCCATCGTACACAGACGAAGACGTGCTCTTCGTGAGCGTGTACACCCTGAGCGAAGCCCAGTGGGCCCTGACGCTCAAGCTACATACCTCAGCATGCGACCGCACTGGGGCCATGTCCCTACTGAGAGCGCTGCTGGGGTCTGGATCAAGAGAAGGGGAAGGAATGGAGATGGAATTTGGGGACAAAAGGGAGGTTAATCTGGGAATTGAGGAGCTTATCCCGGCGGGCAAAGCAAACAAGCCATTCTGGGCGCGTGGAATGGACATGCTTGGTTACTCTTTAAATGCATTGAGGTCAACAAATTTGGATTTTAGGGACACGAATTCGACTAGATCTTCTCAGCTGGTGAGGCTACAGATGACTGCATCTGATACTGAGAAGCTTCTCGCAGTAAGTCGAATTGGGCAATATTTTCATCACTTTTGCGGCTTTGCCACTGTTTTATAGTCTTTACCGCTTTATCTGCCATATCTCCTACTTTTTAACGTCAACTGTTTGTTTGGCACCCAAACTTGCATTTTCAGAAATGTAATAACAATTCTCTTTATCTTGAAATTGGATATTTCTCATGTTATATATAGTTTTAAGTACTAGTATAATATATTTGTTACCATATTGATTGGGACGATAATTATGCCTTTATTTCGTTATCATTATGTGTGCTTATCTTAAGTTGCGTAAGAAAATGAAAAGATGACAATCAACTGGAAAAGATCCAAAGTACGGCCTTGGCCTGGGCCAGGTCCTCATCCTTGAGCAACGTACACGGACCCTTTTCTCTTTGTTCAAATGGCTTGCACAGGTGTAGCAGCTCGGTGCCGTTCACTTTATTGAACTCAAAAGCTTAGACGTAGACTTGATATATTGGGTTTTTATGATATATTTTCTTTCCAGTGAACCATATCCCCTTGTAATACATAAGTTGTTATTTACCCAATTGTAAGGAAAATGCTACTATGTCCTGTGAGATTGTCTCCTCATTTTGACTATTTATGTATTAAATTTTTTTACTTATAGTTAAAGAGGTGACTTTTAATGTATTGGTGTAATTTTTTGGTTTTTTAAAAATATTTAAAGATGTTTAAAAAATATGAAAAAGAAAAGAAAAAAACATAAATTGTGAAATTTGTGTTAGTGGTCAAAGCTGGCCGGCACACTAGCACTACTCCAATTATAAAGAGGTAACTTGTATAATGGATCATGAATAAGTGATGTGACAAGATCTCAACAATTTTGTGTTAAACAAGGATGAGCAGATTGTTAGAAGAGTGGTAGTTCAAGGGTAAATTAGTTATCTGTTGGTCATCTTTAGTTAGGAAGGGACAAGTATAATTTTCCCCAACTTTCAAATCTATGTTTTTGTAATGCTGTCAAAGGCTGGCTAGAAATTAGATTACTTTTTTGGTGTTCTTGAAAGGATCAAAGACCGACTTATAACCTTACTACCATGCTGCTTGTGGCACGGTATGAAGCACTAACCCTCAATGATTCATATGATAAGATCTGTCATAGGTGCATAGGGGTCACTCATATGCTATTCGAATTTTCTACCTATTTGCTTTATATAAGCTCTTCAATTCATGAAAACATGAGTGAAAATGTTTTGCTCCATAATCTAGATAAATTTGTCTAACAACGGCATAGTCTTTATAGCTATCTTAATTATATCTTAAGAGTTCCAAGTTTGATTATTAGCATCTTCCATTTGTCTTTTCTTGCTACGTGACATTGCCACTTGTGTTTTGGCACAAATTCTGTAGAAATGCAAGTCAAGGGGGATTAAACTTTGCGGAGCCTTGGCAGCGGCTGGATTGATTGCAGCTTATACCTCTAATAAACACCTTCCTGATCAGCAGACGGAGAAGTATGCTGTGGTGACCCTCGTAGACTGCCGTTCACTACTTGATCCTGCCCTTTGCAGTCAGCATTTAGGTAAACCTCGTTCCTAGTAATCTTATCGTGCTACATCTATAACGGGTTATGGAGTGTTTTGTATGCCCAAGTCTTCTTTGCTCAACTTTAATTAGTTCTATACAGAAGTTGGTAAGATGACAAAGGTACTTGTAACATGCAGGATTCTACCATTCTGGCATTCTGAATACACACGACATCTCGGGGGAGGAAAATATATGGGATCTGGCGAATAGATGCTACACGTCCTTTGCGGATGCTAAGAAAAACAACAAGCATTTCTCAGATATGTCTGACCTTAACTTCCTCATGTGTAAGGCCATTGAGAATCCTAGTTTGACCCCATCATCGTCCTTGAGAACCGCCTTAATCTCGCTGTTTGAGGACCCCATTATCGATGATTCTAATGAAACGCATCAATTGATTGGGTTGGAGGATTATGTCGTATGCGCTTCAATCCATGGTGTGGGTCCCTCCATTGCCGTATTCGACACAATACGAAATGGTTGTTTGGACTGTCCATTTGTGTATCCAGCGCCCCTTCATTCAAAGGAGCAGATGGAAGAACTAATTGATCATATGAGGAGGATTCTTGTGGATGGTTGTAATCAATTGGAGAGTGAGAGCTAGACGAGTCTGCAGCAGTCTGCTTTCATTCTTGGATCTATATCTTTTCTTACGAGCTTGTGATTGTGAAATGCCCTCTTTCTTTTGTTAGGGACGATGAACATACAATCGTTGCATTCGATCTTGATGCACATCCCATATTAAGATATATTAAAATAATAAAATTGATCTCTTTCCATCAGCTTAAAATGTTGGAATTTGATCATATATATGAGGTCTTCAAACTTAAACGGATCAAAGTGATGGTTGAGCACTTTAATACATATTACTCTAACCGTGTCTCAAAACCTGCATTACTCTAACCGAACCAAAGATACATATTACTGCATGGTTGAGCAGGTGGAGAACACAGTACTGCATATCAACCATGAATGGAAGCCGGAGTTCCAATGATCCATCGTTTGGGTTAGAGAACTTATTGGCCGGAATCAGAGGTTTGCTTGGATCGATCATTGATTCCGATGAGCACGAGAGCAGCACTATGGATTTTTTGTGAACTATATATTCACTATCGACATGTAGATTGCAGAGGACAGGTAGTCCAACTGCAAGTATTAATACCCAGCAAAACAATCCCAGCTCTTTTAAGGTCTAATTCTTTTATTTTACCGCGTGGATTATATGAATGAGTAGAACCATGGAAGTCTACTATCTCTAAAAGGGGGGAGGGAATCAACGCTTGTATTTCATGACACCACACATGATCAAACTACCTCAGCCATTTTGAAGATTAACTGACTTGTATTTCTATAAGAACCTATTAGAGGCACTTACATCGGTATAAAAGTACGTACTAGTTCTATATAAATATGCTATCTAATCTTAATTCTTCTACAATCTAATTAAACAAATTCCTCAACTAGTTTCCCGAAGTCAAACTTGCCATTACTGCATTCTACAACGTTTAAAACCTCTTGAAAAGTAGAGACAGTGCATGGAACCACCAAACCAGTGCTTTGCTGGAACCCAAACTCGTTGCATGATTTCTCCAACAGCATCTTGAAAAGTGGGTGCGAGAGAAAGCCGGTCGGAACCACGAACCTTTGGCGCTCGTCCCCTACATACACCGCGAAGAAGCCTGTTGGCGTTGTCGAATTAGAAGGGCCCGAAACTTCCTCGAATCTCTGGAGCAAGCATTCATGATGTGATGGCTCCTGATCGACTCTACCCACAGCCTTTACCTTCTTCGTTAGCTTCTTCAAAGACACCATTTTCTTCCCCAGCATTTTTTTTCCTTTTCTCTTCGTACAGTACTACTTCAAAGAGGGAAGAAGAAGGGAGAGGATGGATGATGAAGATTTTGAGCTCAAACATGAGTGGAAATGAATGGATGGAGGGGGTTTTATTTGAAAAGTAGTATGGGACGTGGAATGTCGCGTGGACTGTTGTATGTTGACTCTATAGAAAAATGTGGAATCTATAATTACAGGAATTTAATTATTGATTTATTTATATTAGGAAACTATGGGCAAGTTAATAAAAGTTAATTAAGAGAAGCAAGCATATTTGATTAACGATTTAAAGAATCAAAATCCATGATGGGATGGCATTACATTATCCCACATTTGTTGGTGATTGGCCCGAGAATCCTGGTCAACTGTTTTTATTTTGAGGCCAGTAAGAATCTCCATCTCACATGGCATGTAAATCTTTCAGGTCCATTATTGGGGGAAAATGATAAAGGTGATCATTTGCTGAAGAATCTTTTGAGCTTGAATAAATTAAGGTCTAAAATTGTTTCCATAATCATTCTAATTTCATCTGTTTTTTTCGATTTTATATAAAATAATATAAATAATAAAATATTTTTAAATTAAAAAATATATATATATTCTAATAATATTTTTGTTAATTTTTAATTTAATTAATCTCAACTTATTTTATTTTATCTATAAAATGAAAGGAGGGAATAAGGAACTGACTATCACTGATTGTAATTTGTTGCTTAATTTAGTGCTTTAAGTGAATTTTGAAATCTAAACCACCCACCATTTGTACCTTATCGAAATCTTAGTTCAATCAGTAGTCAGAAGAAATAAATAACTTCGACCTTTTAAACTAAACTCCATATTTTACGCCAAAAATAAGAATAGGAAGATTGGGCTGGCTCAAACGAGGAAGCCTACTCTTAAACATCCCATGTAATTCTCTTCTCTTTGCTATGGGGATGTTGATAGAACAATCACATTTGCGATGTAGAAAAATTGCTTTGCCAACCATTAAAAAACATATATTCTTTTCATGGGGATGTAGAATTTAAGGGCAGATGGAGAGAGAGAAAGAGTTTTGGTGGGTGGCATGATATATACTTGGACCTCCATTATTGGAATTAATTTAGTAAGGAATAATCAATAAAGTATGATGTTCTTAAATATTATCAATTATTAAAATGGTCAAAAGACCACTCAAACGAGTGAGGTAGAGAAGTCCTCTCACCTACAACACAAAAATAAGGAGCCGGAGAAATTATGAAGGGAATAGTTGACATGGGACACGAATTAGGCTTCGAGTAGAGTTGAAAATCCATTATCAATACAACACGTTGACTTGTTAAGTCGTATGCGGGCGTGAGTCTTCCGTATGTCCCCCTTTGTCCAATTTGTACTTTGAATGTAGAATGTATGCGCGTGTACCAATTTTCTTTAGACTTTTTGATGGCTACTTCCACTTGTTTGTTTAACAAGAAAGTCAAAGAAAATAAGAGAGTGATACTCGAAAAAATTGCGTGGAAAAAACTCAATCCCAACAAAAAATATTGTCATTACATGTTAATGATGATGTTCTGAACGAAATCTAATAAAATTTTATTGCTAAATTCATATTCTTTTGTAGTATCAGACCAATTTGTCAATTTCAAATGTCTTATAATTTGAGAAATACTATTGGATAACCATAAACTAAAAGTTTCGTGCGTTGTAGTCTTTCGTTAGAGTATAATTCAAAAATTCAAGTCTATCTATTGGTCACTTTTCTTATTTGGCACTGTAATCTCAATATCTAAGTTCACATTGAGTGTAAAATGGAATTACTCCACTTGCAAGGACCTATCTTGTCTTCTTCATACCAGATCTTTTTTTTTTTTTAAAGTCTTAGTTTCATTATTTTATTAAATTCAATGTTGAAGCATTATGAACTATGAATACATTGTTGAAAAATGATCAAGTATTTTGAACCATGATTTTCAATCGAGTAATGTTAGATAGTCGAGTGCACAATCTTTTTGATAAAAAGTGAAACTTAATATTATAAAATAAAATTTATTTTTTCATGTAAATTCCTATATTACTTTATTTTTTTTTTATAGAGATAGTACTATATTTATACATTATACGATTATCAATATTATTTATTTTTTAATTTATTATTATTACTGTTGTGTCTCTTGATTTTATTTTGATAATTTTTCAAAATAATAATATTACATGTATAAATATCATATAACTATATTTTAAAAAAGAATACCATTCACATCTATTCAAATTTCAAACAGTATCAAAAAGTAAAGAACAATCGAAGACACTTCATTATTAAGTCTATCGCCTAGAAATGAAAAGAGTGGGTGTTTGGTCTAGTGGTATGATTCTCGCTTCGGGTGCGAGAGGTCGCGAGTTCGATTCTCGCAACACCCCCGCACTTTTTATTTTACTTTAATTTCAAGTGGGCCGATGTCGTCTAGTCAAGGCCCATTATTACATCTCCAGCCCAATAGACAGCCATTGTAATCCAGTCCTGCATCTGGCAAAATCTTTTATTTAGGGTTTTGGTCCTCCTCCCCTCTCTCTCGCGCGCGCGCTCTTGCCCGCTCGCTAGACCCTTCAACATGAGCAGGTCAGGCCAGCCACCGGATCTCAAGAAGTAAGTCTGACCCTTTCTCTCCAGAGCATTTGGTAACTTGGTTCTGGGATTGTAAATTTAGATTCTAACTCTACATATTCCTTGTGATGTAACAGATACATGGACAAGAAGCTTCAGAGTAATAATTTTTCTGCCGTCATTTCTTTTCCATTTTCTTTTTTACGTTTTGTTCTATTATGCGTTTTTTTTTCCTTTTTTCGGTCCTTGAGAAAATCCAGAACTCGATGACCAAGCTGACTGTGAAGCTTAGTTGAAGCCATTTTTGTTCCACAGAAAATAAAAGTGCTAAGAAGTTAGTACTTGACGTTTAGCTTCTCATTTTGTCCCTCGCCGTCTAGTAAATTCTTTAACTGTAGCAGTTGCATTCTCGGAAAGTGTCTATTATTTTGTTGTTGGGCATGTGAAATATTGTGTTGTGTTGTGCTTGTTGTTTCTGGTCCTTACAAGATAACGCTGCCCGGGCTACTATTGGTATTGAGATCGTTTGGTGAATGTTTTGTACCGAAACCTTTTGTTGGCGTTGACTCTTTATTACCGTAAGTGTGAAGGTAATTGTAACTTACACTGGCCTGCTCTTGTCCTAATCACTAGTCACGGGTTTTACATTGTGGTTAATTCGTCTCGGGGATGTTCTTTCAAGTTTGTTTGGTTGTCTTCTTTCGTATTTGTATTCACCTATTGCGTATACCATAGGTCTCAATAAGATTATAAGAAGTAGAGAGTCGTAAATACATCCTCCATGTGCCCAAGGAGCACATTTTGGAAGTCCTTGGAAAAGTAGTTTAAAGTTTAGAAGTGCTCATTTGCAGAGGTTCTCTTGCAATTATTTGTTAGGGTTTCTGGTTTATGTTCTCTACAAAGTCTTGTTTCCATGAAACTCACTTGATATCTCGAGACAGTGATGTGCTTCTCATCCCTTGGTTCGTTTTGAATAGCACAACATGCTGACATCTCAAGTCTTTTAAGTTTCATCCCTGAATTCTTTATCAGCCCATGGATGGATTTTACTGAGGACTTTTAGTTAGATATCTGTTTGTGGTGCGTAGTAATATTAGATACATTTATGAGCAAACGAAGATGTAACTGATGCACTTGCGCATGTATTTGTGTGCCCATGTTGCGGGTATGTAGCTTAGTTAATTAGTTGTGTTTTCTTTGGACTCTAAACTTCTTGGGCTCAAATACTAAATATTTACAGTATTATTATGAGCACTCATCTTGTGCCAAGGAAGGAAGTATATAGTTTAATTTATTTGTAATGGTACAAATAGTTTTATTTTTGAAGCAATTGGTGTTTTATATTGCAGTCAAGTTGAATGCAAATCGGATGGTTGTTGGAACGCTTCGTGGTTTTGACCAGTTTATGAATCTAGTGATTGACAACACTGTGGAAGTGAACGGAAATGAGAAAAATGATATTGGAATGGTGGTGGGTACTTTCTTTCTTTGTTTCCTAGCTAGCTGATTAAACCACCATTAGAATAATGATAAACTAATTACTGCCTACTTTTTAGCTCATATTACTTTTATTGCTTCAGGTGATCAGAGGAAATAGCGTGGTCACTGTTGAGGCTCTTGAACCAGTAAACAGAACTTAGTAGTTTCATAATGCTGCGGATTCTCTGTGTGAGCAGTGTTTGCTTTGGATAGTATGGCTATTATTGTGGCAAGGAAGATGTTCTGGTAATCTAGATTAGGTGATGATTTTGTGGAGCAGTTTTAGATCATATTTCTGCATTCCCATTTTCAAGCAGATTTAATAGTATTGTTTATTTCTATGGATGCTGTTGGAATAGCCATGATTTTGGTCAATATAGTTCTGATACTTTATAAGGTTTGGCTTAGCTGTGTCATTGAAACTTATGTATATATTTTTTTATTGTGACACGTCTGTTTGGTATCAAGGTTTTGGCTGATTATATGTCCTATCAAATCCAGCCTGAATATATATATGTGGCTGTGTTACTTATCAAAATATATATATATATATATTTGGCTGTGTTTGAGCCCAAATGTCAAGCTAGTACCATTATTTGTTTAATCTTCATTTTTGTCCTGTCAGGTGAGGTCATGCTTATTCATAAAATTTAAAATTATTCCTAGCAATTTGCAGGTTGCATTTTATCCAACAGAGAGGCCCCTCCCAAAGACCTATCCCCCATCATCCCAAATGTAAGAGGCTTTCTTTCAAACGTTGCATGCAATATGAAGGGAGGTTGAGATACTGTTCGCGTTTTATTCTTCTTGTCGTTAAATTTCCTAGGACTAGCCCTACTTTTTTAAGGCACACAAAAAGATGAACAGCGGCCCGCCCCGTGCAGTTTGAATTTTGAATAGTGAGTGACCTTGGTCCTTGTGAGTTACAACGGTTGTCTTCTATTGAAGTTCGCTTTTGCAATCCAATAAAACAGGTCTATTTTGCTTTTCCTTTTTCTTTGTACACTCTCTCTAATAACTGAAGAACTGTCTCAGAAGGCATCAAGCACCTTTTGGTAAGCAAGCTTAAAATTGAAACCGGCATCGAGGTCAAAAAATAAAAGTAAAAAACAAGCAGCTATATATGCTTTGTGCTTCAGGTTCCCTTAATGCTGGGAGATGCTTCACACGAAGTAACAAAGATGTATGCATTATATTATAATAGTGTCCTAGACA
Source organism: Platycarya strobilacea (assembly GCA_036898215.1). NCBI lineage: Eukaryota > Viridiplantae > Streptophyta > Magnoliopsida > Fagales > Juglandaceae > Platycarya > Platycarya strobilacea. The sequence goes on along the minus strand of CM072547.1, from coordinate 2,137,912 downwards.
ACTCAGACCCACCAACCATTAGAGAATCTCTCTGTTCTTACATATTACCACTTGCTAAAAATTTGTGTGCCTTAAAAAGGTCGCACATGTGTTTGCTGGCAGCAGCAATACTAGATTAAGGTCATGATGGCAGTCTGTTTTTACAGCTGCACTTCCATTGCTTATCCAATACTTTGTTTTTTTATTTTTATTTTTTCGGAGTCTGAAGTTTTTATTTGTCTTTTGGATCTTGGAAGAGGGTAGGTGGTAGTGGTGGTGGTGGTTGTTGTGGTCCAGAGGCATGTTAAATCATTTGAGAAGAAGAATGAAAATAAATTTTGGTTGTCACTATCTTTGATTGATTCCATGCATTAGTTAATAATGGAGTTTCGGATAAACATGCGTATTGTCAAGGGATTCAATCATCTCAAGAACTCATTAAGCTTTGATAAGGAATCAAGGAGTACAGTACAGACAATACGTTCGAGTTTCCAACTAGAAGAACCAGCAAACGTGTTTTCAGGAAACTGGTGGACCCGGTTTCAGACATTACTGCTGCATTTTTAATGTCTCTTATCGAAATTTATTACTAGGTCTAGAACTAGGTGGCCTTAACTCTTTCGACATAACTCAAGGATACCCCCCAAAAAACAAGCCATAATAAACAAAAAGATCAAAAAAAAAAAAAAAAAAGATTAGTCTTTGATGGTCTAGTAACCTAGTTGATCTTCGATTCTGTCTTTTACCTGTCACTGTCAGAATCATGCGGCAGCGTAGAAGACCCTTTGTGCTTCTAGACGGGTAACTGTCTAATTACAGTCTGAATGTAAGCATATCTAGTGGAATTATGGCTAAAAAAAAAAAAAAAGAGGCTAATAATACGAACAAATCTTGATATCATAATTCATTACTATCCGTATAATGATCAAATTCTACTTCTTTTTCTCCCTCGATATTCTAAAAGTCATCACAAAACTTTGGCTGTTGGACGTAATGATGGATAAAACAAATATGGAAGTGAGCAATATGATTGCAATCAAGAATGGTATCTTCAACTTCTATTTTTGTAATTTATATTGTATTAGACAGAAATTTAAAATTATACAGAAAATCTCCCTTATTGCAGGTGAATCATCACAAAAATAGTAGAGATTAATTTCCAAACTTAAAGTTTAAAATAATTTTTTTTGTAATCTATATTTATAAACTGTATTAAAAATTTACTTAAAATGATTCTATTTAATGAATAAATAAAATAAATTAAAAAAATTTAATTTATAAATAAGAATATTTTAATTGATTTTATTTTAAATTAATTTGTTTTTATCTAACTATTATTTAAATTGTACTTAACATTGCCCTAGAGTCTAAAACCTATATCGTCATTCCCGCTAGAACTATTTGCCATCGTTGTTACCATTAATTATTAATTTTGTTTCCTTGGGGTACAAGAAGTTCACAGAGCCCTACAATCCTAAAGGTGATAAGACGACTTGCTTGTGAAGCGCAAACAACTACCCACCTCCATTTTTTTCATCGAACTAGAATACAAAAGCAAATTAATAATTTGTGCGCTCTCTCTCTCTCTCTCTCCCTCCCTCTACATTTCCATCCTACCCTACCCCCCCCCCCCTTCTTCCCTTCTCTCTCCGCAAAATACATACCCGTTCTTCTCTTTTCTCTGTCTATCGCTTGCTTCAGACATCTGCGCAAGAAAAGCCAGCAAGGATAGAGGAAATAAAAGAGGCAAAAAAGTTGATGATAGGCACGTCTTACCCCCCAAAGACCTTCCTTGAATCCAACTCTACTCCACATTCATACCCAAATCTTGGTCTTGCCAAGGACCCCTCCGAAAAAAATCCAATAAAAATTAGCCAAATTCATCTCGACGAAGATAAAAAGTGGAAAAAGACTCTGTCTTGCCCACCAAATAATTTCCCAAAATATGACTGATGTACTCCAATCTCCATCTCACTTCCCTTCGCCTTCAAGCTCTTCCACACCGAATGATGGGTCACACCCTCGTGCCCTTATTAACAGTCCTACAATAGAGGACCATTCGGATATAGAGGAGGGAGAGGAAGGTGTTGGAGGAGGAGACAGGAAAAGGAAGGAAAGGGACAGAGAGGGAGATCAGCTGTCTCTTTTAGCACTTTTGGTGGCTGCTTTTAGGAAGTCTTTGATTGGGTGTAGCACTGCTGGGTCAGGAAAGCTCTCTTCCATGGAGATTGGGTGGCCTTCCGAAGTCCAGCATGTTGCCCATGTCACGTTTGATCGCTTCCATGGTTTTCTTGGTTTGCCTGTTGAGTTTGAACCTGAGGTCCCCAGAAGGGTCCCTAGTGCCAGGTCTGTATCTAAATTTCGTGTTTTCTTTCATATTGTCTTTTCTCCCGCAGCGTGTATGTGCTTCACTTGGAAGTAGTTTTTGGTCTTTATGAAAATTTTACTCTGGGATTTCATAATCTGGTCTAATCACATTCTTGAACTTCCGTTCTGAATTTGGGATTTGTGTGTAATTCAAATTATTTCTGTTTTCCTGCCAATTCCTTCAAGTAAGTCACGTTCTTTGCTTGCTTATACAAATGAGTAGCTTTGGATTTAAGTAAAGAATCTGGTTTTGGGTTTTATTTCTTGAATTATAGAGGCTTATGTCCTTGTAAGGCATCGTATGATGGTACTCTTCGTAAACTTGTGTATGAATTATGTGACATTATTATGTTCGATTAGCATAGTACATCTTTAGGAGTTGTAAGATTTGTGCGGGTTGAATTAACTATAGAACTGGGGTTGGATTGGAGTCACTAAGAATCATCTTGACCGTCTGTTTATTTTGGTTGTGTTTCTGATTTGGAGATTTTTTCTTTATCCTTTTTGAGTTTATTTACTTGGCTCTAATTTCGTTTTGCTTTGGTCTTTGGTATTAGACCTACTGGCGTACCTCCTGTTGGGCTCGGTAATTCAATTTCACCAACCATCTTGCCTTTTCCTTTTTAAATCTGACCTACTTTTGAAGGGTGTGTTTTCAAGCAACCAACTGACCTTTAATCTCTATATTCTGGTTTTTCATTGTGATCCAAAGCCAATTGGAATAACCACTCTAAACTCCTCTTTCTCGAACAATATATTGACAGTTCCATTAAAGAAGGAAATGAGGTGGTTTTATGTGAAGGTAAAAACAAGTATCTACTTGATGCTGTATACCCAGACAGTCCTTTGCGTTCTCTCACCTCGCCTTCTGCACACTTATGCAAGAGTTTTCTTTATTACCACCAGAAGTCGCATCAACCTGCTTCTTAAGTTCTCATATACTGGAAAACTCTTGGGCGATCTCATTCTCTTTCATTTTTTATATATTCATATGACATGCTTCTGTTGTCAGTACCTTTTCATTTGCTACTGTTTTTTTTTTTTTCCCCAAAGTTTCATGTTACATAGTCTACTTACTATCTGTAACATATATATACATGTTTGGTTGTCATTCTGCAATGATCTGTGTGTATATTCACAAGTCATATGGCGTATTCTACTTTCTCATTTTCAATGGTGACTGTTTCCAAGCTATTTATTCTAATGACATGGCTAATTTTCATATGCAGTGCAAATGTTTTTGGGGTTTCAACTGAATCTATGCAGCTTTCATTTGATGCAAGAGGAAATAGTGTGCCAACAATATTGCTGATGATGCAAAGGCGATTGTATGCACAAGGGGGCTTGCAGGTACTTGATTATTAGTCGTTTGTTGTCCCTTTATTCTTCAATGTTAAGTGGATGTGACAATTTATTACATCAAGGTTCAACTTTTTAAATCATCAGTAATGCTAAAATCACCGAAATTTTGATCCCGATGATGTCTTCTGACACTTTTTTTTTTTAACTTAGTGATTAAGTAATTGTTTTTGTAATGATGTTGTATTTTTTTTTTTAAATGATACGGGGTCAAAAGAGTTTCTTCTATCACGATTGCTTCTTGAATGGGATTTTATAATGTAGCATTGAAGCTTTTAGAAATCTTCATACTGTTCCACTCCAGTAAACATTAAATGACTGTAAACTCAAACATGCAGGCAGAAGGAATCTTCAGAATTAATGCTGAGAACAGTCAGGAGGAATATGTTAGGGACCAATTAAATCGAGGTGTGATACCAGATACCATTGATGTACACTGCCTGGCCGGTCTTATAAAGGTACAACATTGCTGACTGATCTTCTGTTCATCTGTTCACGACTAATGCTTCGTAATAAATAAGTCACGCATTTGATATTGTTTACAACATGCAAACTGAATTATTATTTTTTTCCTTTTGTGGTTCTGATTTTCTAATGTTAACTGTAAACTGTCAACGCTGCTGGTTCATCATTCATTGGTTGCAGATGCCCGACCCCCCTCCAAAAAAAAAAAAACCTCCCAATTCCGTAATGCTGGTGGATTCAATGTTGTCGACTTCAACTTTACATTTTACGTTAGTCTGACCTTTTCTGTGCTCCAATAGGCTTGGTTTAGAGAGCTCCCATCTGGTGTTTTGGACTCCCTCTCACCAGAACAGGTGATGCAATCCCAGTCAGAAGAGGAGTGTGCTCAGCTTGTGCCACTACTTCCACCAACAGAAGCTGCTCTGCTGGATTGGGCAATAAACCTAATGGCAGATGTCGCACAACTGGAACACTTGAACAAGATGAATGCTCGCAATATTGCCATGGTGTTTGCACCCAACATGACTCAGGTAAATGAAAGTTATTTTCTTTCTTACATTTGAATCACGTATATGAGCCAAATCCATCTGTGTGGAGTGGAGTGGAGCTGAGGTTTGGTTGTATCCATGTTCATATGTTTCTCGGTGGTGTTCATAGTTGTGCCTTAAACTTGTGAAAATAGCAGAGTTTGCTGACACGACAGGGAATTAACTAGGAGCATGCCAAAATCTTCCTAAAATCAGATAATTGTCTGGATGTTTTAGTAACATGAAAAGTGTGCGACGATATTTTACTAATAATCTTGTTCTGCCGTCTGTCTTACTAAGAACCTTATCTTTCATTGACCATAATACTCAGGTTAATATACCAAATATGGTTTTGATCATGCAATCTGGTTAATTTGAACTGCAATAACGGCCCTTCTAAATCTGATGCAAATGCAGATGGCAGACCCTTTGACTGCATTGATGTATGCAGTCCAGGTGATGAACTTTCTCAAAACTCTTATTGTTAAGACGTTAAGAGAAAGAGAAGAATCTGTGGTAGAGTCAACTCCTACTTCACACCTGGAGCCTTCTGATGAGGATGGATATCAAAGTTGTTCAGAACCATGCATTCAGGGACCCAAAGAGGAGGAAAACAATGTTGAAGAGAAATCCTTTGCTGCTGAAGACCCGGCATTAGAGAGCCCCGGTCACTCAATTCAAGTTGACACTAAAATAGAATGCGGAGCTAGAAATTTCCTCCATTCTAGTGAAATTGTCACTCCTGGGGGAAATCAGTTTCTGGTTGATAACTGTCCCTGTGAGGTTGTTTCTCAAGTGAATTCATCCTTTGTAACCGGACTGGAAGAGGGTGGTTCAACAACCCCGAGTGGAGGAGGGGTTCCAAAAAATATTTCCAAGAGCAAAACTGGCCAATCAAGTATTTCGAGTATGAAGAAGGGGTCGAAAAAAGTCAACGTAGGCGTCATCTCTCGTGCACCAAGAACCGCAGAGAAAACCAAGGGGCAAGGAATTGTTGGGCGTATAAACTCAAGGACCGAGCTGTTTGAAGGTTGGCGTTGAAGGGGATTTTGATTGCTGTTTCTGGTGGGATTGGGGAGTTGGGGATGGGATGTTGCATTTTCCACCTCTGTAAAAATTTGTATGATTTTCATGTGTGCTTTTTACAATGTGCTTCTGAGTGGAGAGGGGGGTGGTTGTCTTTGAACTTTTCTTGCTTCTTAACTTGTCTTTAACCAGTTCTAACATCTTTGTGTTTCCACTTCAATAGTACAGCCTTTGTTCAGTTCAAATTCCTTTGGCCACTAATGTGAATACCACTGGGCTGTGACTTTTGAAAACCCTCAAGTTATTATTATTTTTTTTTTTAAAAAGCAAGCATGATATAGATATATTTAACAGATATAGTTGTCAACAAGATGGGAGACCGTGACATTCAATCTAAGTTAGCAAATACAACGCAAAAAATGCGAATTAAAAAAGAGTCATTTGGGGTCAATAATTATAAGTGAAATTTGCAATATCGTTATAAAACTAAAAAGAAAATTACTACTATTGCAATAGAAATATAAAATAAATTCTTAAGAATTAAAACTTTCTTTCTCTCTTTATATTTTCTTATGAATTTCATTACAACTGAAACCCATAATTATAGGCGTTGAAATTACTATACAAGTTACTATGTAAGTCACTATGCAGATTTTAAAATAATAGTGATGGGGTCATTCACATAATTTTTAGTGGTGGGACAGGGGGCTGCTGCCGTTTCGTTCGTTCATTACAATTCATAACACTCCCTCTTGAATGACCACCCATAAAAAATCTGCCTCGTTAAAACCTTGCCAAGGAAAAACCCAGTGGGAAGAAAACCAATGGCGAAGGAAAAAGAGTACAGTCTCTGTATGTATCCACAAGTGCTTTAAGATTGTCTCATTAAAACCTTGCAAAGGAAAACCCAATGGGATAAAATCTTGGCGAAGGAAAAAGAGTACAATTAGCACAAGTTTTCAGGACTTTTACTCCCCCTGGAAAGTGCATGACAATAGTTTTTGAGTTTTCACATTTTAATAATCTGTACAATTTTCTTAAATGTCGCAGTTAGTGATGTTTTCGTGAATAAATCTGCCAGATTATCACTTGATCGTATATTTGATATATCCTCCTTTGATTTGAATGATACAAGCAGCATTATTTTCGTATAAAATTGTTGAGTCATTGATCTCAGCCAAATATACTCTCGACTTGTATCATGAATTGCAATAATCTCTAAGTGATTTGAAGATGAAAAATAATATCTGGTTGACAGACTTAATAGAAATCTGATACTTACAATAATACTTAAACTTCCACTGATAATATGCGTTAGTGTGTCAAGTAATAAGCAAATATGATTTCAGTATATATAACAAGTTAAGAATTCAAACACGATCTCCAACTAAATAATGCATTAGAGAGAGTATGATAATATTTTCATCTAAAATTTTCTCCCCCTCATTCGGCGTTATTAGGGAGAACTTGTTTATATATGGCGGAAATAATATTGGAAACTATCTATGTATGATAAAAGCTGTAAAAACTTTGAGGTTTAATATTATCGGTTCGGCGGAAAATCAAATCCGCTTGACATTGTGGACAAACGAGATCTTGAAGAGATTTGAAAGTTTCGGGTTGTTGTTTAAATATAACCAATTTTACCATTGGTTTACTCCAGCAAAAAGATCTCGCATTTCTCATAGATTCAGTTGTTGTTCATTCAAAACGATATTATGTCTGATAGAAATTCTAATGTCCCAGATTTAAACCACGAACCTTTTATACCTCAACCACTTATATTTTCTCCTGAGACTGTAAACACCATGATAGGAGCAGAGATATATCTATCTAGTAAATCTGATCCTGAAATTGTTGCAGCATCAAGAACCCTCGGTGCTCAATATGCTGCATCTCTTACAACCATATCTCAGAGGCTACTGGCGAGAACGAGTGAGGTTGATCATCTTAAAACTCAAATATCTGAATTGCATCAAACGCTTGCAACTAAAGATAGAAAAAATAAAGATTTAAGACAAGAAAACAAGGAGCTAAAGAAACTTATAGACTGGTATTCTCGTGACCTGAAAACACGAGTAGAAGAGCTGGAACGAGAAAGAGTTCAGATACAAAGTCAACAACAGCAGCTAATAGCAGAGGTTCAGCGTTTACAAGAAAATAGAGATAGCTGTAATTAATCTTGCTGGCTTTTGAAATTATGTATCCAGCATATCTTGTAAAGTGAGATTTGAAGAGATGATGGTTTGTCTGGTTCTTATTTCCATTTCTATAAGAACCGTCTTTAGTTTCATTTAGTACACATCAAATCTTCTTGTCATATTTATAATTCATCTGTATTTGTATTCTTATTCTACAAATTTCCAATGGCTCATCAATTTCCTTTTACTATTTCTCACAATCAACATATGAGGTATCATTCACCTCAATTACAAGTTGATCCTGCATCTTCCGCAGGTGCAATGTTGCAGCAAGCAAATGATCTGGCTAATAAGTCAGATCGTGAAGCTGTTTAAGAGATGGTGACTCTCGGCACCCGATACTCCTCCTCTATTGTTGAATTTTCCAACCGATTACAATCCAAAAATCGTGAGATTGAGGAGCTTAACGAAAAGGTTTCCGTACTTCAACGACTTGTTCAAGAGTCTAACAGAAAAATTGCAGACTTAAAGCAATAAAATAAAAATTTAAAATCATTGCCTCTTCATTTCGATTGCCTAATCCTTTAGATAAGGATGGTATGTTGCTTTATGAAAATCAAATGCATTTGAGAGATGAGGCTAGAAGTCTTAAATTCTTGTAACTCATTTATGAATTGAATAATAAGATTTTTCATTTTCAAATGCATTCCTTGAATTTATAGCAACCCTTGTAATCTTTTCAAGAGTTCTAACAAGGTAAATCATCAACGTAAACTGCAATAATGGCAAATCCGAATTTTGATAAAACACATGGACATATAGGAATATTTTTAAATCCTTCTTTCAATAGATACTTGTTGTTCAATTATACAACATGCTTTCGGATTGCTTTAACACATATAAAGATGTTTGAAACTTTATAAAGTACATACTCCTAAATGTACTTGGATTAGATGCTTCAAGTATCGTATATCTTTATATATGTAATGATCTAATGATCCTTATAAATATGCAGTGACTACATTCATTAACTGCATATCTAATCCCTTTGTAATAACCAAATCAATTAAAAATATGAATGTGATTGCATTCATACCAAGGAAATATGTTTCCTCATAATTGCTCAGGTTTCTACATGAAACCTTGTGCGACAAATTATACCGCACAATTTTATTTCACATTACGCTTTCGTATAAATACTTATTTATATCTGACAAATATTACACCATTTGGTGTTTGAACAATAGGTCCAAATGCATCTCGCTTCACTAGCGAGTTTAATTCACTTTTAATAACTGCTTTCCATTTTGGCCAATCATTTCTACGTCGACATTCTTCGACGATTTTTTGGCTCACTTTTTTCATTACTTCTGGTAATATCAAGTGTTATCATATATGTTGTCGACAACAGTTTTATTTCTATCCATAAATTTTTCAGTACTCATGAAATGTATTGAGATCTCATTATTCCTATCCAGGGGAAAACATTTCATGAAACACCTCTACAGGAGGTTCCTCTTCAGGAGTTTTCTCTTCAGGAGTTATACTCTTCAGGAGTTATATTTTCAAGAGGTTTCCTCTTCAGTAGGATTATATTTTATACAGAAAATACGGTCTCTTCATGAGCACCGGTTTTTATTTTTCTTGTGCACCAATAGGTCTTCAACGCTTCAGATGTATCTTAGGCTCATTTATTACTGTTTTAACAACTCGTCATTCAGGGATTTCAATTCTTGCTTAAGCATTAACAGCAGTAATATATGATTTTACAACACCTTTAGTGTCAGTAAATACATCATGTAATTGATTTGCAACATTTTGCAGATAGGTAATCCTCTGAACTTCTGGTTCACATTTATTTGTAAGAGGATCAAATTTAAACAGGGTTTTATTATCCCAAGTAATTTCTTGTCGTGCTTCGGGCACCAATATTTCATTATTTCAAAACATGATGAAATATTAATAGGCTTATAAATAAAAACTTAGTATAAGTAAATCAAATGCTTGGCCGTACAACAGGTACGTGACTATTATTTAGTCATACCACATCTATGACAAATATCTTCATCTTTTTATGAAAAATTATTCTGAGGGCCTTTACCCTTCTCTGAGTTGGATCACTTCTGGTGATATGATATATTTTTATCATTTTTAGTGTTGTCGCTTTTGGGACCAACACTTCTATAATTTTTCTACCACGTCTACGCCCTTAATTCCTTTGAAAGGATGCACCGTTCACTTCTAGGAATTGTGTAAATTCGATATTATTAATAGGACGTAACTGGTGTAACAAAAACTCATTATTTAGCTCAATCACTGGAAGATAAAACAAAAGTTCAGAATATTTGTTGAACTTTCACTTTCGATATTGCTACTGCAGGAGCACATTCGAGATATGGAAAATCCAACAATAGAGGAGGAGTATTGGGTGCCGAGAGTCACCAGCTCATAAACGGCTTCACAATCTGACTTATTAGTCAAATCATTCGCTTATTGCAACATGGCACCTGCGGAAGATGCAGAAATAATTTGTAATTGAGGTGAAGGACACCTCATATATTGATCGTGAGAAATAGCAAAAGGAAATTGATGAGCCATTGGAAATTTATAGAATAAGAATACAAATACAGATGAATTATAGATATGACATGAATATTTGATGCGTACTAAATGAAGTTAAAAACGGTTCTTATAGAGATGGACATAAGAATAAGACAAACAATCATCTCTTCAAATCTTACTTTATAAGATATTCTGGATGCATAATTTCAAAAGCCAGCGAAATTAATTACAGCTATCCCTATTTTCTTGTAAACGCTGAATATCTACCGTTAGCTGCTGTTGTTGACTTTGTATCTGAGCTCTCTCTCGTTCTAGCTCTTCTACTTGCGTTTTCAGGTCACGAGAATACCAGTTTACAAGTTTCTTCAGCTCCTTATTTTCTTGTCTTAAATCTTTATTTTTTCTATCTTTAGTTGCAAGCGTTTGATGCAACTCAGATATTTGAGTTTTAAGATGATCAACCTCACTCGTTCTCGCCAATAGCCTCTGAGATATGATTGTAAGAGAGGCAGCATATTGAGCACTCAGTGTTCTTGATGCTACAACAATTTCAGGATGAGATTTACTAGAAAGATATATCTCTGCTCCTATCATGGTGTTTACAGTCTCAGGAGAAAATATAAGTGGTTGGGGTATAAAAGGTTCATGGTTTAAATCTGGGACATTAGAATTTCTATAAGACATAATATCGTTCTAGATGAACAACAATTGAATCTATGAGGAATGCGAGATCCTTTTGCTGGAGTAAACCAATGGTAAAATTGGTTATATTTAAACAACAACCCGAAATCTTCAAATCTCTTCAAGATCTCGTTTGTCCACAATGTCAAGCGGATTTGATTTTCTGCCGAACTGATAATATTAGATCTCAAAGCTTTTACAGCTTTGATCATACATGAATGGTTTCCAATGTCATTTCCGCCGTATATAAACAAGTTCTCCCTAATAACGCCGAATGAGGGGGAGAAAATTTTAGATGAAAATATTATCATGTTCTCTCTAATGCATTATTTAGATGGAAATCATGTTTGAATTCGTAATCTATTATATATGCTGAAATAATGTTTGCTTATTACTTGAAACACTAATGCATATTATCAGGGGGAGTTTAAGTATTACTGCAGGTATCAGATTTCTATTAAGTCTGTCAACCATATATTATTTTTCATCTTCAAATCACTCAGAAATTATTGCAATTCATGAAACAAGTCGAGAGTATATTTGGCTGAGATCAATGACTCAACATATCCAAGAAAAGTGTGGTATTTCATAATCAATGATAGCTCAACAATTTTATACGAAGATAATGCTGCTTATATCATTCAAATCAAATGAGGATATATCAAATATACGATCAAGTGATAATCTGACAGATTTATTCACGAAGGCACCACCAACTGCGACATTCAAGAAAATTGTGCAGAATATTAAAATATGAAAACTAAAAAATTTATCGTCATGCACTTTCCAAAGGGGAGTAAAAGTCCTGAAAACTTGTGCTGATTGTACTCTTTTTCCTTCGTTAAGGTTTTGTTCCATTGCGTTTTCCTTTGCAAGATTTTAATGAGGTAATCTTAAAGCACTTGTAGATACATAAGAAAATTGTACTCTTTTTCCTTCGCCATTGATTTTTTTTTTCCACTGGGTTTTTCCTTGGCAAGGTTTTAACGAGATAGATTCTTTATGAGTGGTTATTCAAGGGGGAGTGTTATGAATTATTAGGGGCGGTCTCCGCCCCCTTAATTATTTTGTAAATGATCCCACCACTATTATTTTAAGTCTTGCACAGTAACTTGCATAGTAATTTCAACGCCTATAAATATGAGTTTCAGTTGTTATGAAATTCATTAGAAAATATAGAGAGAGAAATAAAGTTTTAGTTTTTAAGAGTTTCAGAGAGAGTTTCTTATTTCTCTTTTACAATAGTAATTTCTTTCTTTAATTTTATAACAAGACGAATAAATTATGCTGCATTTGGTGAATGCTCATAATTCCTTAGAGAAAGATGATTTGAGGAGAAGATCGTCAAATCATATTCAAGCAGCAGAGTGGGCCCATAAGATTGAATTGGTACCGGATTAGCCCAAAGTAAACGGAGAAGTTCTCAGACCATTCAAAAAGCCCGACCCAGTCAAATAAAAATGACAAAAATAAAATTGAAGTTAAACAATTTAATCTCTTTCGCAATTATCGAAACGAACCCGTTTATGGCGCCTTCGCCCTTCGGCAATCTCGCCTGTAGAAGACGCCTCTCTCTCTCTATGAACTTTGTAACCTGACACCCCAAGAAATCAACGATCTCACGGATTCAATTTCCCCCAAGGGAAAATTGGAAGCTACGTGAAATTCTTCATTTATATATTTTGTGTAGTGCAGCAGGCTTCGTTAGGGTTTACCAGTCAAGGAAGGGCCGAAGGCTTATGTATTGGATATATAACCAAAACGTCTCAGGCAGTGGATGTTGCTCAGGGGTACAAGGAATGCTTTCATGAATATACGTTACTTTCAAAGGAACTTATCTGCTGCTTCATCCCCGCTGGTCCCAGTACCACTTCCATCTCGAATGTATGGCGCTTTATGCCATTTATTTTGTATAGGATCTAGCACATATGTCTTGCCGATACAGATTAGGATTGTTCTACGGTTATTTCTTAAAAAAATTCGCATTCTTTTCAATCCAATGGTCTGTATTTCATTATCTCGGTGCTTACTACCTTTGGGAATTCTTAATTTCCTTATATATTTTCATTTTTTTGGGATTGTAGGGAAACCCATTTGTGGTATATAGTACCTAATGAGGTTAAGAGTGAAACCCTTCTTAATCAATATTTAGAACTTCTGTCACCGCGCGAAAAAGAAAATGTTCGCGGCATGCGTGGATATCAGCTCCAAAAGAGAGCCCTGCTAGCTCGTGCACTGGTTCGCACTACCATTGCAAGATGTAGGTCCTCCTTCACTTAATGCTTTCTCGTTCATTCTGCTTGCTATTTTCATTTGCTTATACCTTACTTTTAGTTTGCAAGATTAAGGTGAAGTATGGTCAGTTGGTGAAATGCTTCTTCTTACTTACATGGACACTGGAAATTTATGCGCTTTTATGGTGTTAGGAAACGAATTATTTATTTACCGTTGGGTAGATTACTTAATTATTAATATTAAAAGCATTTTTAAGCCTGATTAAAGAGAATGGTGTATATTAATGTAGATTTTCTATTCCCTTTTTAATGATTATTTTAAGGGTAAACCTCCTAATTAATCTTTCAGTACATGCATATATGTAGAAAATGATTTTAATTATCTCAAAAGTATATAAGAAAAGGAGATTCTTTTTAATATTATTAATTTTCAAAAAGAAATTAACTTTAATTATTGAAATACCATCTCCATCCTTTTGTTTCGTTACTTGTATATTTACGTTCTCTGTTCTGTGCTGTTCCCAACTTTGTACAGAGAGATCAGATGTATTTCTAACCATTATTCTTTATTACTAGATCAGACAAAGTGTCCAGTTCATCCAAGATCCTTGAGATTTAAGAAGAATATCTATGGAAAGCCTGAGGTGAGTTAGTTTCCTGACTGTTGATGGATGGTGAAAATTGTTGGCTACATTTTCATAGACTTTGCTCGCTTTTCACTATCATATGTGAGTGCATGCGTGTTTCTAAGTGCATTTTGTTTTCTCATATGTATACAATATAACTGATAGCATACATAAATAGGTAGAATGGGAAGATGTTGATGACCGCCAGCTTCCACCCTTGCACTTCAACATTTCACATACCTCTTCGTTAATAGCTTGTGGAGTGACTGTGAATTCACCAGTAAGTTTTCTGAATATTGACAGACCACTTATATCGCCTGCATATGCAATAATTATATTGTCCTTTGATTTTGTTTTATACATGTCTGTTTATCTAGTAATTTATTGTTTTTTGTGTTGAAGAAACACTGACTTTAGGCCGTCGTGGGTCGTGACTCGCTTTTATAATTGTAGATTGGTATTGATGTGGAGGAGAAGCAACGGAAGTTAAAGAACAATGTTTTAGCTTTTGCTCGAAGGTACTTTTCTCCTTATGAAGTGGAACTTTTAACTGCTATTTCAGACCCTGAAATTCAGCGTCAGGAGTTCATAAAATTATGGACTCTCAAGGTGAGTTTGGTCGTAGGAATTCAATATGCATAAAGTGTTTTCAGTTCATTGTATGTATGATTGAACATGATGCTAAAATATGCTATTCTCACTTAATCTACAAGCAGTGATCGTAGTAGAAAAATGGAAGTGCATTTTTAACTTGGTTAGACAGTTCTACAAAATTATACAGTTCAATGTTGGATCCTCAGCAGAAGTTTCACCTTTGAGAAACTAGGAATGGCTACATATTATTTATAAAAGCAACAAAAGAATAACTAGGCTTGGAGATGTTATTGTTATGCTTCTTGTACTTTAGCCATGTATTAAGATTATGGGTCACACTTTCAGGAGGCATATGTGAAAGCGTTGGGGAGGGGTTTCTCGGCTGTACCTTTTAAGACCTTTACAATTCGGTTTAGGACTACTATGGAAAGGGAAATTCGTCCTCCTGAGCATGGTGATTCTGAGGTATTTGACTGAACTTAGAATGGATGCATAATTGCAAAATTTGGTCTACTTACTACTTAGGCATCTGTTGTAGGCGTCTGTTGGGGACGTTATTATTTATAGGCATTCCCCTTCATCCTAGTCCATGGGTGCTACATACGATAATAAAATTTCTCCCAACCTCTCTTTCTATGCACAACATTTTACTATTTTTTCTTTTACATGAAATGTTGATCATAAAACACAATATGCTGTCAGGCATTTCATATAGTCGTCGATTCTTTTAATGACCATGAGAAGCTTACAAACAATTGGCAATTTGTGCTCTTGGATTTGGCGGGTTCTCATTATGCTGCCATATGCACTGAAAGGGACAGAACAGCTGGAGGTGAGAATCTGATTTTTCTATGACGAAACAGACTAATTGAAAAGCTGTGTCTACATTTTTATATCATGGTATATGCAGGTGAAGGGACCCTTCCAATGAAATTTACAGTACGTAGAACCATTCCTTATATTGAAGATGAATGTGTTTCTGGAGTCGTAGCAATAGGGGGCTTGACTTAAAGCAATTGTGAATGGTTCGTATCTGTAGTGAACCAAACTCTTTGAGCTTGTGTTCTGAATTATGTGACTTGAAAGCAATTGGAAGGTAAAAGTTCACATTCTTTTTATCAGCAATGCGCCTCTACATTGCCCGTTGAATGGATACTGCATTTTGTGAGAGATTTATAATGTACATTTATTTAATTTTTAAATATAAATTATTAAATTCCTTGCATCTTTGTGATGAGTTGAAGCCCCATCGTTTGTATTGTTAAAATTATCACAGTTTATAAAAGTAAAAGTTTAGTATGCCGGTCGTTTATATTAGCCTTATACCTCCATATAAGTACGGTGATCAGGAAAAATAGAAAGAATACTGATCAACTGTTTTTGCTGATCATTCTTGTAAAACCAAGTTTCCTTCACTAAAGTTTTCAAATAATCCATTGCTGGTCAATTATGCTTACATGTTGCTCTTGTTTATGTTCTATATACTTGAGTGATGCCTATTTCTCATTGATAGAAATCTTTATAAGCTTGTGAACGAGAGATCAGCTACCGTCGGACTCTTCATATCCGGAGTTCCCTGTCTATGCGTGACCTTTAATACACCATGGATTTGGAGTGGGTGAACATTGGACTTAGTGACCGTGTGGCGCTTATGTATGATATCGGGAAACGACAGGACGTTTATTATCACAATGATAGGACTTTGACTAAATGGATTAGAAGTCAACTTATGTTAGATATCATTCATCATTAAGTAAAATCTGTGAGAATTATAATATATATATATATGGGGGTAATTTTCCAAATTATCACAGTATATTCTTACAAAATTTTATACAATTTCCCAATTAAATGATCTGGACTTCCTTAGCTTCGATATATAAAGAAAAAAAAAATCTATTTATCATCCATGTTTTCATTCTCTCATCATCTCATTATATAGTATTAAATGATAAATTCACAAATAAAATATAATAAATAGTCTTTAATCATCTAATATCACGTTATGAAATGATGATAAAAATATGAAAATTGAGATGATGAGGTATCATTATTCAATATATGAGTGTGATGTAGAGATGATGAGCATAATTTTTCTGTATAAAAATAAAGTAATAAATGAATTTTGGAACAACCAAGAGATAAATTTCAACGGTTCCTTTTATTTTAATTAGTAAACAAAATATTTTATTCATAAAAGTAGGCAAATTCCAAACATACGAGAAGTATATATGAAAGATATCAAATTAGAGTTTACAACTTATAATAAAAAGTCATGGACATTAAGTCTATCGTAAACAATATCTCCCACCCATGAGATCTGTGTTTTAAAAAAAACTTTTAGTTCCTTCATTATTTTCTCACAATTTTTGAAACTTCTATCATTTCGTTCACGCCATATACACTAACACATGCAAATATGAACCATTTTCCAAATTTTTGCAACTTGTGAATTACCACGAAGGCTTCTCTAACTTGCTAAAAAATCCACCAAACTAAAATGCATGATCCACGATAAACCAAGTCCTAAGAAGAATGATCCCATGTGTTTCTTGCCATTTCACAATGTAGAAATAAATGATCAGTCGATTCCTCATCTTTCTTGCACATACAACGTTAATCCAAAACCATCATTCGACCTTTTTTCAAGTTATCCGAAGTAAGAATTTTGCCTAGTACTATTGTCCAAACACAAAACGTAGCTATTGAAGAAGTTTTTGCCTGCCACATGCTCTTCTATGGAATGTGTGCATGCTTGGGTGTGTTAGAATTTCGAAAAAATATTTAACAGTGAACTTGCCTATCTTAGATGGATTCTGAATCATTCTATCCATAGTACCCTCGATCAGACGTATAGAATATAGTACTGTATATAATTCCATGATTATTTCCACCCCTTAATTTTGGATTGTCTTAATAAAATCAATGTTTCGTTGATGGAAGCCATTAGAAAACACCAAAAGCTCCATTATCGTCTTCATTCATGTGAGCTTTAAAATGAAAGGAAAAGTATCTTTGAAGTTTCGTTCACCACACAATTTATTATATTAAAATCTAACACGAGAGTCATCACCAACTAAAAAATATGTCTATTGAACATTTCCCAATATTTTCTAATGTTATCCACAAACCCATCTCATATGGGTCATATACCTTGTTCGAACTAGCACCAACCACCCTAAATCTCTCTAACCTGCACATCTATAATAGTCTTCTACAAGTTCCCTCTTTGGTATTGATACTATCACAAATATTTGATCGACAGAGTTTGGTTGAACTTGGTTAAGTTTCGATTTCCAATCCACCCAAGTAATAGAGTATTGACCAATTAATTAAATAGAACTTGAAGTCATCCCACTCAATAAAAAGTCACGCTATAGCTTCTTAAGACGGTTTGCAACCACTCCACAACTGTTCTTGACATCGAAAAAATAAAATAGATTGGTAGTATGTGTAAAGTTAATCTCTCTCATTAAAAAAAAAATGTAATATTTAGACAATTTGTAACTGTATTTTTAATAAATTTGTCATTTTTCATGTCCAAAGTTCAAAGCCAGTGATATTTTGATATTTTGATGAGTTATAAATAATAATATTTTATAAATTTTATTGAGATAGATTTAACTTTTTAAATTAAGATAAAATTAAAATTTTTGATTAAAATGTATAAAATAAGTTGAGATAAATTATATTTGAGATGAGTGGAGTTTAATTAACTTAATTGTAATAGTTCTCATTAATTATATTTGAGATATTGAGATGTATTTGATTTACAAGCAAATTTAACTTTTTCAGATTACAATATATAAAATAAGTGGATACCAAATTTATTTATTTATTTAGGGTTGCAATATTTAGGGTTTATTTATTTATTTAACTTATAAAAAAATAATGATTGCTGTTAATAATTAATTTGAGAAGAAGTGAAATAAGTTGAAATTTGGTTCAACGTCCAAACGCAAGTGACATTGATAAGATAGAACCGGCCGATATTTCCGAGCGTTTTCGGTGGATAAACCCACTGTACACGCAGGGAGAAAAGGGGCTTGAAATCCTCCACGGCTCTGGGCGATGGAGGCCGTGCAATTCTCGACTGTAGCTTCCCGCCAGTTCTCTGCAGCTTCTCACTCCTTCTCGACCAATACAAAAAGCCGGAGCCGCGGCGTGTCGACCGACGCGAGGAAACCGAGTCGACTTCGCTCGTCTTGGACCGGTTCCAACGGTCCCGTCACACTCTCTTCCAGGAACTTGTTTGCTGTAAGCCACAATGAGCCATTGATAAGTTCGCAATGCTGTTCAAATTAGAATCTCGAGTACTTTTATATATTTTTCCATATCGGGTCTTTATGTTTTGTAAATTAACGTTCCTATTTTTCTACAGAGAGAGGTATGGGGCTGGGTGAACTCCAAGAGTGTTACTCTGAGAAGAGGTCTGCGCGATGGTGCTGTGAGAGCTGAGATGTTTGGGCAACTCACGAGCGGTCTTGAGTCGGCTTGGAATAAATTGAAAGGAGAAGGTTGGCCTTGCCGTTCCTTTTATCAACCATCTACGTTTATTTGTTTCCACTCGCTGTAGGTTTTGTCATTCTTTCACATAAGTTGATCGATTTTTCCCATGTGCTTGAAAAGAAAGGAGCGACCTTTTGATATAAATAAGTGTATATACACAGGCACATTGCCAAAATATGATTTCTTTTGTTTAGCTGTTTTTCTCATTATGATTAGTTCCTTGTCTTAATGTGCGATTTCTCTTCGCTTCAGAGGTTTTGACCAAGGAAAATATAGTGGAGCCCATGCGAGATATTAGAAGAGCTCTTTTGGAAGCAGATGTAAGTGAGTCTGTGTCTGTGTGTTGTTTTGCTTGAGTTTCAATGTATACATAATAAATGAAATCGTTATTACATTTCTGTTAACAGGTAAGCCTTCCCGTTGTAAGACGGTTTGTTCAAACGGTCAGTGAGCAGGCTGTTGGTGTTGGGCTGATTCGAGGTGTGAAACCAGATCAGCAGCTGGTTAAGGTATAGATGCCTATTAGCTAAACACTTGTTGCTACAAATACTTGTTTTGATTTTATCATGTCCTTAATTTCTGTTCAACTGAAAACTCATACAAATTGCGTTAAATTGTTGTTTATTTTGCTTTAAGATAGTTCGGGTTCCAGACTGTGCTGTTCAGCTTGTACTCTGAGAGTCTGATTGAATGTATTCTGCTTTTATTAACTTTCATAAATCTATATGCACTTTTGGTGATTGCATATCTCGAGATCTTGGCTGTGGTAGATTCCCATGACCATTATCTCTTCTTGACGTAGTACTTTGTTCTTTGATTTCGTATTTTCCCTTTTTGGTTCTATTCATTAATAAAGTCATGGTTTTAATGCGAAAGCAAGAAAAGCTCAGGTAATCTCTATTATTGTTATTATTATTTTATCTCTATTGAACTTTTACTGCTGCTATTATAAGGAATATGTGCTTTCTGTTTCTTGCAGATTGTACATGATGAGCTTGTGAAGTTGATGGGTGGGGAGGTATCTGAGCTAGTTTTTGCAAAATCCGGTCCCACTGTAATTTTATTAGCCGGTCTACAGGGGGTTGGAAAAACAACAGTGTGTGCAAAATTGGCTTATTATCTCAAGAAACAGGTTTGTTTCCAAAACCCTCTTTTCGATGGAGGGTTGGTGTATGTATAATGGTTGTTAATACATTACTTAACTTTATAGCTAAACTTTACTGACACCAATGACATAACATTGACCACAGGGGAAGAGTTGCATGCTGGTTGCTGGGGATGTGTACAGGCCAGCTGCTATTGACCAACTTGTTATTTTGGGTGAACAGGTATTGGTATTCTTTAATTGTTAATGAGGTTTTGGAGTTTCACATTCAAGGAGAAAGATACCATTTCAATAATCCATTATGCTTTCATTCCATGCGCTCTTCACATGAGTAATAAATATTTTCTGACACAAACTTTCTGGAGTCAACTCCATGCAAACTACTGTTCCAAAATTGAAGCAGAAAACAACTTTGCACAAGACTATAATAAAGAATGAGAAGGGGAAATGTAGAATAATTAGCATTTTGATGGCTTTTGTGTCGTTTGATTGTTCTACCCAAAAGACTAGACAAGTAATTTACAAGTGATTTTATAGAATATTTCCTGTATAAAGTGGAAATTTGTTTAATATGCATTAATCAATCGAGAGTTGTTTATCCAATCTGGACACTTCATATAAGTACTGTTCATCTAAATTTGCTCACAGTTCATTTCATTAGCTATCGACCAATAGGAGAAACAAGAGTATGACAAAGTGGATCGGGTAGTTATGCATCTCTAAATTTGCGATTTTGAGAAAATTCCAATTTGTTTTCTTGTCAAAGATTATTTTCTCCAAATTAAATTGCTGATTGGTTGTATTAATTAACTCATTCTCACATCTCTTTATAGCTTGTGACAGGTGGATGTGCGTGTTTATGCAGCAGGGATTGATGTTAAACCTTCAATAATAGCCAAGCGAGGTTTAGAAGAGGCTAAAAAGAAAAACATAGATGTAGTCATAATGGATACTGCTGGGAGGCTTCAGGTTGTACTTCCTATATGTTGTTTATGATGATTTTATAGATAGTTCTAAATTGATGATGATAACAGCAGCTGGTTTACTCTTCAGTTATCAATCTATGCTGATACATGTTCCATTTGTTATCATTTTGGGCAGATAGACAAAGCGATGATGGATGAGTTGAAAGAAGTGAAGAGGGCATTGAATCCCACAGAAGTTTTGCTTGTTGTTGATGCAATGACGGGACAAGAAGCTGCAGGTAATTAAAACTTCTTTTTGCTCATTGAGAATGAAACAATTCCGGGGTTTTTATTTTATTATCAAACTTTTTTTAGTTGTCTACTCGTATCATGGAAATAATGAAAGTCCTATGCAACGATCTAAATTCGTACATGTGTGACATATAAGTTTTAAGGTCAGAGTTAACAAATTTGATCAGATCACCTTTTTCTTGTTTAATTCCCTTGTTTAATTTCTGTGATTAGAGCATGAATACTCTCTAACTTGAATCTCACCTTCTTTGATGTGAACTTGCAGCCTTGGTGACCTCATTTAATCTAGAGATTGGGATAACAGGAGCCATTTTGACAAAGCTGGATGGGGATTCTAGAGGTGGAGCAGCTTTGAGTGTTAAAGAGGTTTGCCTGATGATCCTCCCCTGAACAGAACTGATATTATTTTTGAGTTGCTTCTTTGAATACTTTGAGTAGTGAAGACTGTTACCTCCTTGGAAGTCATTGTTTCAGTTTTTAAAATATCTGTGTACTTGTACTTCAAAAAAAAAAAAAAATTTTAACTACTTGTTGAATGGTTTTTACTAACAAGAATTTTGTATTTTGTTGCTGTAACTACTACTGGGTTACAGGTATCAGGAATGGTGTTTTAGTGACCGGGAACACAATGTAGATGAATTTTGGAAGTTTTTTATAAGCACTTTGCTTAGCTAGTTTTCTGCTATTGTATTCAAGGGAGGGGCTGTAAACGAGTTCTTGTCTTCACTTTTTTAGTATTAGAATGTAACTAGGTGTTTTTTTTATATACTTCTTGTGTACTTGGTCTTTGTCTATTACATTGTGAGGAATACAAATTTTAACTTATATATATATATGTATATATATATATATAAACCTCCTAATGGTTACAGGTATCAGGAAAGCCTGTCAAGCTTGTAGGGCGGGGAGAACGTATGGAGGACCTTGAACCTTTCTATCCTGACCGTATGGCAGGACGTATCTTAGGAATGGGAGACGTCCTCTCCTTTGTTGAAAAGGCACAAGAAGTTGTAAGTTTTGGAAATTCTATATTATATTTTATATAAAAAGAGAAATATTTTGATGGGTTTTACATTGTCTTCCTAGATGCGACAAGAAGATGCTGAAGAACTGCAAAAGAAGATAATGAGTGCAAAGTTTGACTTCAACGATTTCCTAAAGCAAACTCGAGCCGTTGCACGTATGGGCTCTGTGACCCGTGTTTTAGGAATGATCCCAGGTATGGGGAAGGTATGAAAACCTGGTTTCCATGATACTCCTATTTTAATTTTACTGGTAGGTGTAGTGATTAAAATGATGATATGAAATCTGGTTCTAGTTTTGCTTTTTTGACCAAAAAAAAAAAAAGAGAGAAAGAATCCTGACCTGTTTCTCTTTCTTAGTCGTTTTCCTGGTTTACATTTGTGGTGCTCCAAGTTTTGTACTTTTTTGTAAATATCTTGAGAAAGTCTTATGAGGCAGTTGTTCTTATGGCCATTTTCCTGTTATACCAAAAAAGTAGAAGTTTGATATTGATGGTATCTTAAATGTTATTTTTTGTATTCAACTCTGTAGAATTAACTTCCCTACATGCATGTACTCAGGTTACTCCTGCACAAATTCGTGAAGCAGAGAAGAATTTAAAGATAATGGAAGCAATGATTGAAGCAATGACCCCTGGTCTCTTCATCTCTCTACTTTATATGGGCCCAATGAATGAAACAATGTTCCTTTTCTGTGTAGAGTAGGGTCTTCAGTTTAAGTTTTTTCTCTGGATCTTAATTGTCTTCTTTGCTTGCAGAGGAAAGAGAGAAGCCAGAATTATTGGCAGAATCTACAGCCCGGAGGAAAAGAGTTGCTCGGGATTCTGGGAAAACAGAGCAGCAGGTTTGTATTGCTGCTATTTGATGCAAGATTGGCAAACTGGCCTCATCTTAACTCTCCTTGACGGGATGTTTTGTGTGACATAAATAACAGGTGAGCCAAGTTGTCGCACAACTCTTCCAAATGCGCGTTCGAATGAAGAATTTGATGGGTGTAATGGAAGGTGGATCCCTTCCTACACCGAGTAGTCTTGAGGAGGCGCTCAAAACTGAACAAAAGGTGCCTTGACCAATTTCAAGCTTTATGCAATTCTCGTATGATTTTAGTACAATTGGAATGAACATCATATAAAATGTTTGATTCTTCCACGAGTGCTCTCTCATCCTTGATAAGTTTCATGGAAAAATCAATTTGCAACCTTGGAGAACTGATGGGCCTTTCGCAAACTTCATTACTGTTTGAGTGTCGTTGTTATGATTTTAATAACGAACTTAATTGATTGGGTTCAATAACTGTGTCAGGGTCCTGCTGGTACTGCAAGGAGAAAGAAGAGATCGGAATCAAGGAGGCAGTTCATAGACTCGGCATCAGCAAGGCCAAGTCCTCGTGGTTTTGGGTCTGGGAACTAATCCCAGAGAGTTGTGCTGTATCAGACACTTGAGGTCGATTGGATCTGAATTTGCTGCTGTGGCGAGATGTCAATATTATTAACAGATTTTTAAGTTCCTGCATCGGTGGATGTAGTAACCGAAACACCATGCACGTCAACATTTCTTGTTTACAAGTTGGGTTCTGTATTTATAATGCATCATTGCTTGAGATGGGGTAACATGATGGGGTAATGTTACAACTTAAAATGTTTTAAAGTCCATAATAATTTTCCCAAATCAAATCGTACACGTCTTCATAAAAGAATATTTATTAATTATGAAAAAATAAATAAACAAAAAAGTTTGTCCATTAATCACCTAGTCGAAAGCCCCAAAGGTGAGCCACCCGGCTGCTTGTTGCGTCAGGGAATTGTCTGGATGTTGTCATTGGGCTTAATTGAGGTGGCAAATTACAATTAGCAACTCCAAATCAGTATCTATCTGTTATGATTAGGCTCCAAAATCCAAACGCAGAGCCGAGGGTAATCCCGTCATTAGAGAACATCCAGGATTAGATAATTCCGACAGTTTTCCCGGGCGGTTAAGAACAAAGAAGGGAGGAATGCTACAAACATTTGGGGTTCCGACACGTGTGCTGAGACGTGTCAGTGACTCGAGTTTCATAAAATATGGACAAACCCAACCTGATGATCTCTCTTTTTTCTCGTATCCTCTCGGAAATAAAACAAAGAAAGAATACCAACCTTCGGAGCTAAAACTTGTGTCTTGAGGAAATGGCAAGTCCGGAGGTAATTGATGGAGTTACAGAAGCAATCTCAGAGGAAATATATGGAGCTACAAAAGCCTCTGATTCGACATTTCCGGCTATCGATATTGACAAAGAATTGAATCCCGGGATGAACAAGAATTTAGAAGTTGATCCCATATCGCATGACGTGGCTACCTCGTCGGAGAAGAAGGTATATTTGCTACTCTTTTTTTTTTTTTTTTAATTTTATTTTATTTTGTAGAATGATCATGCTTGTAAATCGTAATCCTAAGATATCTATCTTGTCAGCCCCGATTTTCCAGAAAAATTATTTTGATTATTTTGAGTTGGGATCTTGAAACCATAATATGATAGACATACCTTATGCGAACGAGGAGAAATCGAATGAAAATGTAATCAGGCATATAATCATTAATCTTAAAGGAATCAGAGAAGCTCCAATTTTTGTTGGAAAAAGCTACAATTCAATATATAAATACGGAAATAACAACAAACGCCTTTTAATTTGACGTCGGCTTTTAATAAGACGGCATTTTTTTTTAAGGTATGAGTAGGGATGAAAAAATTGATTTTAATTAAATTGATTTTTTTTTTCTGTTTCTGCACTATTATTTGAGGTGATTGTTTGGGGAATTTCACTCCTTACTCATATATTTTCTGTTTAGTTGTAGAAATTTATGAATTCAATTCTCTCGTAAAATCAGTTTAATAAAAAAAGTTTATATATTTTTTATAAGTATGTTCAAGATTTTATCCATAAGTAATATGAGATTTATTCTTCAACACTTTTTCTTTACGTGCATGCTAGTAATTTTTCTTAATTTTTGTCACGAGTATATTTATCTTATAAAATCAGTTCAATAAAAGAAATTTGAATATTATTTGGAAGTATGGTTAAAATCTTATCTACAGACCATATAAAATTTATTTCTCGACAAATTTAAAGTTATTAACTTGCTTAAAAAAGAAAAAAATTGGACGTCGGCTTTCACAGGTCTCTTAGATTATGGAGATTCACTCCAGTACTAACAGATTTCTACAATTTTTTTTATCACTTATACCTTTTCTAATTGTGCTCATATTCTTTATGCTAAAGCGACAAGTTGAAGAAAAGAAAAAGGAAGAGAAGAAGAAGCAGGATGGGTTGCAGACCCTCAAAACAACCATTCTAGTGTCGGTGGTGGTCGTGGCTGTGGCAGGGATGGTCTTTGCTGTAACCAAGAAATTGAGAGAGAAATGAACCTGTTAGCCGGATGATAGTAACTCTGGCTTCTTCTTCTTTTTTTTTTTTTAATACTGTTTTTATAAATCGGGTGCTTTTTCTTCTTCGATGTTTAATGTCGAACATTGGACTTAATCACACGGTAGTACCCTGTTTTGATCTGATAAATGTATTAATATTTAATAATGGAATGGAACAATCAATTGTGTGTACATTGAGCGGGTCAGTTATTGGTCCTGATCATCCTTGATGGTTACAAGGATGGTCAGGAGAATGGCAGATCACGATTCTAATTCATTAGGGTTACTTTTAATATATTAGATAATAAAATCTGCATTTTTATATAAATTTTAATTTTTGAGATAAGTGATGATTTTGTATAATATCAGAGTAGAGGTCTAGAGTTCAAATCTTGATTCTATACTCTATCTTATTTAATTAAATATTTTATATATTAAGTCCATTAATTGAGAACAAATCTGGTCTACAAGTGAAGAAATATTAAGATATTAAATAATAATTTTTTTTATCATCTTAAAATTTTAGAATAAGTAGTGATTTTACAGTTATGATGCTTATGTGAAGAGACTTGGAATTAGGGTCAAGCTTCTGAGGATGAAATATCCCAAAGTAGGCCCGGACCTATTATATAGTGCATTAGAAGACAATAATACGTGGGGGACATGCATAAAGAATGTAAACTGATACACGCAACCTAAATGGTCTATAAAAGGCCTTGGACAGATGAAACAAGGCTGGATCGATAAAGGGCTCTCTGGATGGACAACAATTCATCTCTTCTCCCAGATTGCCTGTTTCGTCTTTTCAGATGAATCCAATAGCTCCTACCAGTAGAATTATGTATATAATTCATATACAGTGAGAGCCCTGAGAGACTGTAAAAATATTTATTATAGTGAATTTTCTTCCCCAAACTCCCGTGGACGTAGGCCTTACACCGAACCACGTAAATACTGTGCTTATTTATTTATTTATCTGCTATCCGCATACATATAGCCGTATCAGAATCTTATCGGGGGCCCCAAATGACACCCATCGAAGCCCAAATCACTTTAGTGAGCTAGGAATAACTCATTTTTCTGCCCTGACCTATTGACCGATTTTTATGGCCTCAACAATTGGCGCTGTCTATGGGATCTTTAGACCAGATGTAGGAAAATGATGATTTTTTGGGACACTGGATGACTTCTCAGATATGCAAACGATGTCCCCATGTGAGTATTCTTAATTGTGCTATTTTTGTATAATATTAGGCAAATGTGGAAAAATATCTCGCGTAAGAGAAAGATTTGTTGTCCTCATTTCTTTTATGTATAAACATTCAGTATTTTTTCACGGACACTACACTTGCCAATTATTATTTTTATCTTGCAAAAATAGCACATATATACAAGCTCGCTAGATAAAAACCAGGCGAACACACTCACAGCACAGTGCACACAGACGGATCACGTGCACTAGACTTGGAAAAGTACTGTGCACTTAGTGCATAGTGGGGTCACGTGTGCATGGCATTGTACAGTGCCATGCACACGGGCACGGCAAGGTGCCATGCCCAATTTCTTATGGGCATGCACTCAGGGACTCGCGGCACCCCGCCGCAAGTCGTGGAGCTCCGCAGTTGTCCTTTTGTGACCGTTGGAATTTTCTAAACCCGCCATCATGGCGGGCCTGCGACCGGTGGCACGGGCCTGCATGCACGCCCGCCTTGCACTCATGGGACTAAGGCTAGTCCCATGGCCCATTCCCGGAACGACCATCGGCGGTGGTGACCGCCGGGATTTTCTGTCTTCGGCAGAATGTCCACCTGCCGGAGGCATTCAGAAAGTATGTGGCGTGCATGCACGTTGGCGAGAGAGATAAGTGGCTCGCGGCGTCATGCCGTGAGCCTAGGTTACCCACCGGCAGTCACCACTGTGACCGCCGGTATTTTCTGTCTCCGGCAGGGTGGATTCTCACCACTGTGACCACCGGATGAGTATTCTCTCATGATCTCTCGCGTATAGTGTTCACCAACTTACATACTCCCTCGCCAACATCCACTCAGCTCACCTACGATCTCGCTACACACAGATGGCCTGCCACTACTCGGGCGCTCGCCCACACTCACCAGTGAGCATCATGCTTGCCTCAACCACCAAGCTCGCCATATCTTCTTCACGGCTCGCGCATGGCACTTGCCCGTCTCGCCACTTGCCCCGCTCAGGATTTCGCCATGCAAGCTCTGGACTCGCCTCTGCACGGGCTCGCCAACTCAGAACCTCTTACCCGGGCTTGGGATATGGACCAGCATATTTGATGTACTCAACCATGTTCGCCCCTCGCCCATTCCACCACCTTAAGCTTGCCCATAGCTCACTTCAACTCTCCTTCCTAGCGTACACCCCCTCGCCCAAAAAACTTCTCAAGCGTTCGCCATCTCACCCAGTTCGCGCACAGTAGCCTTATGCTTACTCACGCCTCTCTCCACTCACAGCACATGGCTTGCCAAGTTTTTGGCACTCGCCCAATACACATCATGGGCTTACCATTTACTAACTCAGAACAAACTTCTATGTTTCAACGTCACTCAGGACTCACAAAGAAACACACTATTACGCCACACCATGCATAAAATACACGGTCTCACACTTTCGCCGTATTACACAGGATGCAACCATACCATCCATTTTCGGCGCTCGCCATAACCACTCGGAAAAGTCCTTCAAGACTGCACTTTTGGGTGCTTGCCATCTCGCCTAAACACATGGGGGCTGTGTTTCTAGCCCACACAACACACCTTATCCATTTGGAAATTTATTGATTTACATGCAGCAAGTGTCTCATCTGGGACTTGCCTATTTTCTTTTTTATTTTTATTTGATCGGAAAGGTCACTCGCCACCTCAGATCATGGAAACTCAAAATGCAGTGATACTACGGAATCGATTTTGACAAAATTTATATTTTGACTGTGTACATGCAAATTCGGACTCAACACTTGGATTTAATGGCATGAAAATTCATATTTCTATTAACAAAATTATTTATTTCATAGTGCAAAGTCGAAGCACACCACTCGTCATATGGGGACAAGTTTAGTAGCGGGGTCGTCCGGCCACCCATGACCAGCCCAACGATTTGTTCGTTAAGGGCTCGAGGCTTGAGGTCCACTACCCAAGCGCATTCATCAAGTCCTCATATCCATGATAGGCTCGAGGCTTGTGATCCGCCTACCAAACACATTTGACAAGTTTCATCTTGGATGCTTGCGAATCGCGGGGTTGAATCCAGAGTCTAGGTTTGTGTGTAAACCCTCGCACGCCTGGTTTCCCGCCAATGACCGCTTGTGAATTGCGGGGTCGTAAACTCTCACACCTTATGTCATTTTTTTAATAAAATATATATTGCATGTTTTTATATCTTTCTTACCTCAGGCTCGGAAGATAAACTACCACCTTTTCAGTTTTTGGATATTTTAGAATTCCCATCAAAGTATCTTTGTTAAGAATTCGCGGGGTTCTGTGAGAGTGAAATATCCTAAAGTAGGGTCCAGACCTATTATGTAGTGCACTATAAGACAAGAACACGTGATGGACAAGTATAAAGAATGTAGACTGATACACGCAACCTAAATGGTCTATAAAAGGCCTTGGACAGATGAAATAAGGCTGGATCGATAGAGGGCTCTCTGGATGGACAACAATTCCTCTCTTCTCCTGGATCGCCTGCTTCGTCTTCTCAGATGAACCCAATAGCTCATACCAGTAAAATTGTGTATATTATTCATGTACAGTGAAAACTCTGAGAGACTGTAAAAATATTTATTATAATGAATTCTCTTCTCAAAACCCTCATGGATGTAAACATTACGCCGAACCACGTAAATACTGTACTTCTCTATTTATTTATTTTCTATTCACGTATGTATAGCCGCACCGAAATCTCATCGAGGGCCCTAAATGACACCCATCGAAGTCTAACTCATTCCAGTGAATTGGAAATGACTCATTTTCCCGTCCTGACCTGTTAACCGATTTTTATGACCTCAATAGAGCTAAGGAGAGATCGATATAATAGTTGCTGGATAATGATTCTCAGATTAGTTCAGGTGATACCTTATTTACTCTCGACAGTAACTAAATTGAAGATGCAATGTAAAATGTTTGTGCTTGACCATCTACTATGGTTTATGTGTCGTTCAAGGAAAGCAGAATTGCAAAATTAGGAAATTTGTCTACCTTTACTTTCGTTCTACACTATTAATTTATTGCACTTTGTTTTGATGGTATTATAATTATGATGAATAATATAAAATTAATTATAAAAAAAAAAATAAAACTATATAAAGATTTTACGTGATTTGATTGTGTGCATATATCAATGGAAACAATCGGTAAAATTTTTATTATATCTAAAAGTAGGATTGCATCATATATATTTATATTAATTTTAAGTGGACGCACATTAAATATGAATCACATACTTTAACTCACTTATGAATTTTTTGACTGGTTTAATATTTAATGAATACTATATGCCTGTGGTTTTCCCACTTAATATCTTTCAACTCGGATAAAAACTTTGAAGCATCTCGCTCCCTCAACAATGGGAGCATTGACATTTATAATGCGGTGCCATGAGAATGACTATGGGACCTAAGCAAATGAGTTCCATGGGCTGTGATAGGCCTCACAAAGCGGGCTTAATCTTAATAAGAAAGGCCCAAGAGCGAGCCAAGTTACCAATGTAACATGTTTTTAGCCCAATCACGTCATAAGAAGCCCCGCGCTGCTCAAATTTCTGAAGAGACCCTACATTTCCGCGCTCTTTGACACGCTCCCGCTCGACTCCAGAAGTTGTGCGTTTCGAGAGCTCCTTTCCCTCAGCGATCTGTTCTCCGAATTAAAGAGTTCAAAGTTCAAACCCTCCTAGATTTCTCGGTGCACTGGCCTCCATTTCTCCGAAATTGTTGCAAAAGCTAGGGTTCTCTTTCACAGCATCAAAACGCGGCAATTAATAGTCAGATTTAGGGGGATTTCAGTACGGTAAGTTCTAGCATGGTTTCATATGATCTCTTAGGGTTCTTGAGTTAATATAATAATCAGATTTACCTAAATTTTCAGATAAATACCAACGCACCACTATGACTTTAATAAGGTTTGTTACTAGTTAACACGATGTGAGATGGTCCCCTCTCCGATAGACTCCCCCTTCAGTTGTTCAACCGTTTTCCTCACCCCCTAAATTTCGTTCTCGACGGATTCCTCTCACTTCCCATTTTCTCTACTACGATTATTCATTAGTTTTGGGTGCTGTGTTTTCATGGGTTTTACCAGAGCTGAGTCGCCATCAAGCTTCCTCATTGGAACGGTTGGTTAGGCGCCGCCGTATACCACCCTACTCACACTGGTAACTCTCTCTCTCTCTCTCTGTGCTCATCTCCCCACTCGAGATTTATATATTTATTTCTAGTTTTCTTTACTTTTTCCTCCCACCGAATAGCCGTGCGCACCACCTTTGTTCGAGGGTTTTGGTTGCTGTAAAATCTTCTCGCCGGACTTATAGTTGAAAAACGGTAAGTGCTTTTTCCATGTGCCCTGTCTGATACGCTTCTCCTCCCTCCTCTTGATATCTAGTTAACCCTCGGACTCTCTCTCCCAACAGATTGCCTCTGTTGGAGCTAATCGTGACTAACTTAAGCCACCGGATTCGACATACGCCGCTACACACTTAGGTAATTTGCTTCTGTTTGCTCGGTTTTAGTTAGTCATTGCGTACCACCTTCAAAGACGAAATTTAACGATAGTGTTGTTTGCTGGTTCATAGGACAGTGATTAGGTATGATACTTCAGTATAATATGCTCGGTTGCTAGGTTATGTGTGCGCGATATGAATAAATTATGACGGCTGGACATTTTGGTAATGAGTTGTATTTGTATGGTAGAACTTATGGGTCGAGTGTTTTCTCGTTGAATTGTGGTGTTGGGAGTCTTCTGGTTGTGTGAAGTGGGTACAAGTATGTATAAAAAGGCTGTTTGGATTGATGTGGCTGTGTGGGAGGAGTTACATGGTTGTTTTGAGCTATATGTGGCTGTATAGGGGGCGTTCCAAACACATTTAAAGGATATTGAAATGAATAATTTTTGTAAGATGCGTGAACATGAAGATACACCAAACCTCCATTCTGTTCTTTTGACCACTTGTGTAAGTAGGAACATTTGTCCTGATCCTCAATCCTGAAGTTTCCATCTACTGCCAGTATAGAAGGTATGGGCATGTTTAACTTACTTTTTTGTTGCAGAAGAGACTATATATACAGCCAAATATTACACCTAATTCGCAGACAATATTCTAAGACTTCTAATGTCATTCCTGCCTGATCATAGCTAAAAAAAATAATCAACGACATTGTCTGATGAAAAAAAGTATTCTGATTTTGTATGCAAACCAGAGTGTTGTGGCTTGTTCCTATTTCCTAATGTTTGTGCCCCATATAAGGATTTGTTTTTCAAAGGAGATCAGTTTATGGAATTCCTGTAATATAGTTTATCTAGATAGTGTTCATTTACCACTGGCCTGTTATTTTTTGGAGCTCTGGACTAACGTGTTTCCTTATGTGGTTTGAAGGAGATGGATACCTCAAACCCTGCAGTTTTTGTTAATGCAGAGCTTCTGCGATTGTATGTCAGTCGTAGAGTGCGGGCAGTGATACAGGTTTTGCGATCTGATGGTGGAGTTGTTATGGGAAAATCTACTGATGAGAATCAGATAGTTGTCAAAGGCTCTCCGCCTGCTTCCCTCTCAAAATTTGTTGAGGTTATTGGTATAGCTGATAGTGAAAAATCCATCCATGCGGAAGTATGGAGCAACTTTGGTGACTCATTTGGTATGGGTTTTTCTCCTCTTATCATAATTCTTCTGATAGTGAGCTGTGCTAATATTATGGGCTGCCTTTTTGTTGCTTGAATCTGAAAGATTGCTCGGAAGTTAGATTGCATCCATGAGCACCTGTGTGTTAATAGGAGCTAGTTTATATATTTGTAAACACTTTTACTTATAAAAAAAAAAAAAGTTTATATATTTGTAAACACTCAGGGCTGATGGATGGTTTAGAAGTTTTAAATTTTCCAAATACATTTACACTCTGCTATCATAATTAAATACGGATGCTGAGCTTGCACTGTATCTTGAATGGAGCAGTAATTATCTGGTTATATGTTTAAAGTGCTGCTTGATAGCCAGCAAGTGTGTCCTTATCCAGAAAAAATCATTCCTATTGGGAGCACCAAAGTAACTTTCGCTTGCCTTTATTAATTAGTGTTAAGACTTGTTGCTAATTTTTTATCAATTTATGGTTTTCATTTAGAAAACGAAAATAACCAAAGTCTGAAGTCATGCCTAAATCTTAATTAAACCATGGCTTTTTTCCTAGTCTGTTGAAAAAAATAATAATCTGAAATTGGCTGTCTCTGCACAGCTGCTAGATGCAGTTTTCTCTCTTTAAAGCCGATAGATGTCTGCTGGTGGGATGCAAAGACAAAGTCAGTTAAGAGTACTAATGGGTTATCACTTATCCGTAATGGGGCATGGTTGACTTGTGGCCTGTGGGGCTTTCCTCCTCACACATGTATCCGATAGTTGCCTATTCTTCTGGCTATATCTGCTGTCTCTTTCGTTTATGTTATCCTTTTTTGGTCTCTAAAGACGATCGTTTGCTTTTTGGCAGACATGCATACATACAATCAGCTGTGTCAGCTTGCAAATGGGGAATTTAAACACTTGTTCCTCTGAGGTACGAGGAGCTTACTTTTTTATGCAACTAGAAAGTGCTTCCCACTCGATGGCAGTTTAAAGAGGCGAAAATGATGTATATGGTATATGGTAGCCGGGAATCAGTTTTTGCTTGAACAGTCATAATGATCTATCTTGCTTGAGCCCTTGCGGATGAACCTCCTGTTTATATTTTAAATTTTCCTTAACCTTCGCCTTAATTGAAGTTAATTTTGCTATCTGTTGAAATTTTCAAACATGCTTCAAACATTCAACACTTTTACTACTATAAACTATAGTAAGATTTGCATCCTCCACATGTCATGATTTTATTAGGATTATGGCTTCTTCCGCCTATACCATCTTTCGATTAGGAGGCCTAGTACTGTTTCTCATCAATCCAGAACGGTCAGTTCTGCATTGAGATGACAAGAAATTCACAAAAAGTGTCGCACAATCAAGGGTTTAACCTATTCCTAGGCCATGCCATGTTTGTTCGATCCAGCTTAAACATAATGGGGTCTTCCCTAGAACAAGTGTGAATAACTAATATTTCTCCAAAAAAATCAGCCAAAAATTTGCCCTTCTACCAATTTTTGGCATAAAAATTCTTAGGGCATATGGGTGGAGGCACAGCAAAAACACTCTCAACTCCAAAGTACAAAAATGAGCTTAGGGCAGAATAGCACCACTCTAATAAATATGCATGGATGATAAGTACAACAGTCAATTATTTTAATAAGAATAAAATAAAATGAATAAAAAATTATAATAATATTAAAATATTTAAAATATGTGGCATGGAATGATGAGTAGCATTCCTCTTCTATTTAGTGCGTTGGTACCTATTTGATTGGTTAATTAATTTTCATGAGGTAAGACTTTAATATTAAGAAATAAATTATTCCAAAAAATAAATAAAGAAGTTTGTAATTAAAATAATAATATGTGGAAGTAGAACTTTTAATCTAACTTACTCATATTTCTTAATGGGTAAGTTATATTTATTTACCCAAAAAATAAATAATATTTTTTTGTAAATAAAAAAATGTGGGTAAGTCAGGAATTTTAATCTAAATCCAAGGATTACATTGTTAATTTGTTTTCAACTAGGCATTTTCCTTAAGATTTAAGAATAACAGAACTGCTCATTCCTGTACTAGTAGTTATCCTTGTCATCTGCGATTAATTAATATATAAGAAAAAATTATAGAAATTGTTTTTGTTTCTTAAAATCTGAACCAAATCAGAGAGAATAATTTATGAAGTTTGAATCAAATCAAGTGGAATATACTGAATACGTTACAAATTAGTTATGAGTTTTGATGATTACCTTAGGGTCAGAATTGTAGCCATATCATAAATTTGAATTTTCTGGCCGCAGGAAATTGATGATGGATTAATTAGCAACAATTCAAATATTTGTACTTATTTTATGTATAACAGTACTTGTAACAACGACTCAGACTAGTATTAATCATGATAAAGAGAAATGCTAGATGTATGCCTATATCGTATTTCTGCCTGGAATTGTTTATCAAAGAATTTAGAATATATCATATTCGATCTAGCAGAGATCATTTTTTCGCTAAAAAGAGAAAAAAAAATTAAGAATAAAAAAGATTAAAAAAAAATGAAAACTAAGATAATTTGAGAGCTACGAAATTTAAAAAAAATATATATATATATATTTGCGCTTAATTAACGGGATAAATCTTTAAAATTCAAATTTCTCCTGAATGGGACCAGATAAGCCTAAAATTCGAATTTCAACTCATCAACAGGATGATAAACCCTTTAAAATTTAACGGTACCTGATAAAAAGTTAGATCTACGTAATTATAATATCCTATAAGACTCCTTAAGATTCTGAGGAGGGTTATATATAATATTGGCTATTGAGAAATACTGTATGCTCTTTTGATTATCGCTTTGGGAAGTAAAAAATGAAGAGCTTTCTCGTTTTTCTTTCCCTGATCCTCATATTAGCAATATCATCCGTTCATGGATCTTTTAATGCTACTCAAAAGGTATCATGTATACGTTTGATCATCTCTAAATTTCTTGTTTAATTACTTGCATGCTTGATTCATCTAAAACGAATTGTGACACTAACTTGGATCATGTGGTTATATAATATATATGTCTATATACATTCTTCTAGCATTACATTGTGTATATGGGTAAGCATCCATATACAGATAGTGTGAGCGTGGTCAATTCCAACCATGAAGTACTTTCTTCAGCTATTGGCAGGTAATTTCTGAATTAAACCACTCATGTATATTTATTTGTTCATATTTATATTAATATATATTAATATTTTGGGATTTGTACATCATTTCGCTATATATACCAAGAGCAGTTCTACATCTACCGTGGATGTAGCATGAGTTTATTTCGAGAAGAACAAAAAAAATTCATTCTTTTTTTTTTTAATTAATATATATATATTTAAAAAAAACAATTAACAATATTCATGTATCCTTTTCAGTGTCGAGGAGGCGAAAAAGGCAGCAGTCCATCATTACTCCAAGACTTTCAGAGGCTTCTCAGCTAAGCTTACACCAGAACAGGTGGAGAGGATATCAAGTACGTGAAAAATGCATGATACATGCATAAAGCGTTTGACTTTTTGTTTCTCTGTGATCTTCTGGTCTCCTTATAAACATAAATATATGTGTGTGTGTGTGTGTGTGTGTGTTTGTTTTCTTTTGAACTTTATACGCATAGTATATACTAATAATTATTTTTCCGTTTGTACAGAACATGAATCAGTTATTTCTGTTTTCGAGAGCACTCTTCATCATGTTCAAACCACAAGGTCATGGAATTTCATGGAAGACAGTAAATTCAGTAATTTTGCTGGCCGATATAACAAATTCAGAACAGATGCAAATAACAATGATGTCGTAATTGGTCATTTTGATAGTGGTAATTACTCTGCCAGCACTGAAAAGTGAAAACTATTCTCTATTTATTTTTATGTATTTATTTATTATTTTTATTTTTATTTTTGTAATCTACAGGTGTTTGGCCCGAGTCAATGAGTTTCAACCCATCTAATTTAGGTCCCGTGCCAAATTACTTCAGAGGAGAATGTGTTACAGGATATGGGTCAGCAACTTTTTTTTGCAACGAGTAAGTAGAAACAGAACTCTTTAATCTCTCAGATGATATATATATGTTAACAATATCCTTTTCAAAATAATATTTTTATCCTTTTAATTTTCGTATATCAATGAATCTGCATACGCAGTTCCTACCCGAAAACTATCATTTTCTTTTGCTGAGGCTTGTATTTGGAAGAAAAAATGAAGATTGTATGTAAGTAATTTTCAACTTTGATCTAATTTAATTAATATGCAGGAAAATAGTTGGTGGTCGTTACTACATCAAAGGGTATCTGGCAGATCATGGGTATCCTAAACCACCAGCATCAATTTTTCTATCTCCTCGAGATGATTTTGGGCATGGCACTCATACAGCTTCGACAGCTGCTGGAGCAGAAGTGAAATTAGCCAGTGTAAGAGGATGGGAGAACGGCGTCGTAAAAGGTGGAGAGCCTTCTGCTCGTATAGCTGTTTACAAGGTTTGCTGGCTAAATATTTGCAGTTGTGCTGACATTCTCAAAGCCTTTGACGATGCAATCCACGATGGTGTTGATATCATTACCATGTCCCTTGCCGAAACCAAACTTCCTTATCCACCTTACCTAAATGACTGCTTTGCCCTTGGAGCTCTGGAGTCTTTTAGAAATGGAATTCTCGTTTCGTCTAGTGCTGGCAATCTTGGGAATCATGGGACTGTTGCCAATTCAGCTCCTTGGTTTCTCACTGTTGCGGCCAGTTCAACTGATAGAGAAAGCTTTTGCCGATTGAGTCTTGGACACGCAACCTACGTTGTAAAGGTATGATGTACATATATTATACAAAAATAATATATAAACTGATATGATTTTTTGTTATTCTTATATCTACTTTATAATTGATAAATCATATAAACTCACGTCAGTTTATAAAATTATTTTTGTATAATTGATAGAATAGTTCTATATATATATATATGTCATGTGTTTGTGTGTGGGGAATTATATGTAACGGGATGAGTGAAATATTTACAGGGTCATGGGTATAACTTGTACAACCTCGAGGGCGATTATGACCTCGTATCAGCATATTTTGCAGGGCTGTCTGGTGTTTCTAATGAGCAAGCAGGGTACGTTTAATATAGTTGAGCATATTTTGATTCAAAGATCTCTATTTCGATCGATCTAAAGGACCTTAAAAAAACTCTCTTTGTTTTTGTTTTTCAGGTATTGTTACAGAAATACGCTGGATCCTTCTCTCGTTGCAGGAAAGATTGTGGTATGTGCAATGAATGGGAAAGATGATGCAACGGGTAAATCAAGAGTAGTAAGAGAAGCGGGAGGTGTGGGTATGATTCTCTTGGCCGTGGGTGTAACAGATAGTTTGATTTACAAATTTGACATCCCTACCTCTGTAATTACTGATCAACAAGAATTCACCACATTCGACTCCTACATGCGTAGCACAACGTACGTAATTATATGTCTTTTCTGATCTTTCTTTTGTTTCTGTTGCATTATTATATAGTACTGATCGAAAGAACGCGCAAGTAACTGAACATGAAGTTTTGCTTTCTTATTACAGGTCTCCATTTGCGAGCATTTTATCAAATAGCGATGAGATTGGAAAGATACGTAGTCCCCAGATGGCTAGCTTTTCTTCGAGGGGACCAAACCCAATTTCGCCTGACATTCTTAAGGTAGGCTTTTTTTTTTTTTTTTTACATGACAAAGAAAATCAAATGTAAAATTATTATATTTATTTGATTCACAGCCCGACATTACGGCTCCCGGAATAAATATTTTGGCAGCTGTGCCTCCATCAAGTCGGGAATTTCGTTTTTCGGATTCCTATGGAATGGATTCGGGTACATCTATGGCTTGTCCTCATGCCGCCGGTGTTGCTGCAACCATCAAAGCCATGAACAGAAATTGGAGTCCTGCTGCAATAAAATCAGCATTGATGACAACAGGTTTCGTACACTAGAAATATTCTTTAATTAGTTTTGTTATATTTATAAAGATATTATACAAATTAATGTAATTTCTTTTGACAAAACCATATCACGACCCTTCAATTTATGGAATTG
Organism: Platycarya strobilacea; assembly: GCA_036898215.1. Lineage (NCBI taxonomy): Eukaryota > Viridiplantae > Streptophyta > Magnoliopsida > Fagales > Juglandaceae > Platycarya > Platycarya strobilacea. The sequence goes on along the minus strand of CM072547.1, from coordinate 2,099,165 downwards.
TTTTTATGTAATTCTTTTATGAGTACAGTATTTCCCTCCAATATTTTCCTGGTTCTTACCCAATCTTATACTTTTGGAACAGCTTTCATTAAAGATAATACGGGAGGTCGGATTCGATCTATGGGAAGTGATGGAACACCATTCGACTTTGGATCGGGACATTTAAATCCCGACTCGGCTGTTGATCCAGGATTGGTGTATGATTATGACATGGATGACGTAGTTGATTATTTGTGTTCCCAGAATGTAGATATGTATCAACTGCGGAATTTCCTGGGGGAGTATGTAACATGCAAGAATCCCCCAATTCCTGGTTTCAATCTCAACTTACCTTCCATTGGGATTGGTGCCATGAAAGGCGCAATGTCTGTTTATCGCACTCTCACCTTTGTTGGGAGCCAAAACGATCCTAAAATTTACAGGGTTTCCATAGAATCTCCTCCAGGGATCAGTGTTAGAGTCGTTCCCGATACTCTTGATTTCTCAGGGTCTCAGAATTTGGGATTTAGAGTTGATTTTGAGCCTTATGGGTACAATGGATATACCTTCGGAAGCATCACTTGGAGTGACGATCACGGTCATGCAGTTAGGAGTCCAATTTCAGTTAATATTTCATTATAGGAGGGGTTTTTTTCTTCTTCTTTCTTTTTTTTTTTCTGTTCTTTTATCTTCCTTTTCTTTTCCTGTTGGACATTGAATTTTGAATAATTGTTTGTTTAGAGCCAGCCCCATTTGGGTGGAGAAATGGTTGTAATCTTCAACTTACAATGATGCATGTGTTTCAGATTTTGAGTTTGTTTTGCCATTCCTTTTACAGTATGTTGTTCTTTATCCCAAATCTCATCTACTCCAAGTATGTGACGTTTTCAAAGAAGAAAGAAACATTTTTGTATGATCATAAAATATAATTATAAGTAAAAAAAAAAAAAAATCCTAGGAACCAGTGGAAATCTGACTTTGGATATATCATATCTGCACAATTGATAGATAAATTCAAAATATCATTAAGCCTTAATCATATTGATTAGATTTTGAGATCAAGAAATTAATTGGTCGATGGCAAGTCAGAGATATGGTGAGGAAAAAAAACACTTCCCCATAATAGAGCAAGCAAATCAAAACATAAAGCATCTAGGAGGGTCTAAAACCCACTTTAGAACCCCAATTCCCATAAACCCAAAAAAGAAAATAAAGAAATACAGAGAGATTAAACCAAAGGATAGCAGCTAAACCCAAATCAAAATACAAGGGGAAAGGATATGATTAATCATTGTATTGAAATTAACAGCAAATAGGGCAATGAATCAACCCATTTTCATTGCAATCACCACACCTCACCATCTTCATTTGCTCCCCATCCAAAACCTTGCAACTCCCACTGCAGCCCATGCACATCACAAACCTTACTCCGCCACACCCTTTGCACCCTTCTAAAGCCTTTGGAATCCCATCCAACAAACTGCTCAGTTTCCCCTCTTCTTCCAACTTCACCACCTCCTCTACTCCCCCAATCAACCTCCCCTTCACGAACAAGAGTGGAACTTTCACCTGCTTTGTCTCCATTAGTCCCCTCAGTTCTTCCTTGAATCCTGAATCCATAGATATATCTCGCTCCATCACCTGAATACAATGCGATTCAATGATCGATCGGACATTGTTGCTGTCCTCAAAAGTCTTCCTTATTCCTCGTAATGTGGTTGTGTAGATAACAACCGCATTTTCTCCACCCGGCGGGCACTTTATCTCAAACAGATGAAGAATAGACTCCAACCCTCTGGAGTTTCTTGCTTTACGGAATTTTTCTGTCGGCGACACCATTCTCTTGATCTGTTCTTCCTCTTCAGACAATTCTTTCTCGTATGCGGCAAGAAGTTCTGGATCAAATAGGGGACTAAAGCTCTTCCGTCGCGAGGAAAGCCTCGAATCGCTGCCAGGACTGTCTCCTTTCACCGGATAACTTATATTCAACGCTGCGTTACACGAATCTTCGGTATGATTCTTAGTTTTCAGAATCCCTTTCGGGCTATAGTCAGAACGTCCGAACAAATTAACCCGTCCTTTATTCTCTTTCCCAGCAACTCTCTTCGACTTCTTCGGAGAATCAATCTGATTCGAGAACTTCAGCGGACTCCTAGCATCGAAACCCACGAAACCACGGAGAAAAGCTCTTGGTTTCGGGCTTTTCTTGGCTTGAGTATTAGAAATGGGCATTCCTTCTTCAAGATCCTGCATGAGTTCCCAAGCATTAATGACTTCTGGATCCTTGGGCGGAGGAGATCTCTGTAACATCCTACTCTCTGTGACAAAGTGCTCTTGGATGGGTTTCTCATTGTCCAAATTGAGAAGACCGTAGGAGCTTGAAGTAAGAGAAACCAAATGGTTCACGCACTCGCCGCCATTGTTGAAATGGACTTCTCGCTTGAGATCTTGTCTGAAGTGTTTTGACGAAACGCAGCCCATTGATCAATGGGGTTGGCTCTGGCTTTTTCTTTGTTTTGTTTTGGGGTTGGGATCTGCAGGAAGAAAAGATATGGCCAACAGTATGGAAGGTTTTTTTTTGTCTGCGAGGATTTTGAATCGAAAACCGTTACCTTGTGTCTGTGTCGGAAGCCAACGGTCGAAATAAATTCGAACAAACACGGCATGCCCAAGACATCTCTTGCTATTGGTTTATCGCTCTCCCACGTTTTCTGACTCTGCCACAGTCTCTTTTCGCTCTCGTGTTTCTTTCCTCTCCATCACGTTCAGCCATCTTCCTCACCGTCGTTTAACCGCTATTTCAAAAAGATTACTCCCGCACCTATCCCCGATTAGAATTGGACCCTTTATTCCAAGGTAAAGCCTCTGCTTTCCGTGATCAGCTTATGAAAAAAAAAAAAAAAAATTATCCATTTGAAAGATATTGGCATTGTGGGAACATTTTCCTTGGATGTGGGAACTGGGAAGAATCATTTGCAGATTTTGTTTGCTTTGATTTTGGAGTTGGTCGAATTGACTTTGTTGTTGGATTCGAGTTACGAGGAATTATGAGAAATAAATAATTCTTTTATAATTAAATAAAATAGATTTTTAAAATTTAAAATTTTTTTATTTATAAATAAGAATATTTTAATCAATCTTATTTTAAAATAGAATTTTATTTATTTATTATTTGAATTGTAAAAAAAATCAATTTTTTTAAACTATATATAATTGATAATGAGAAATACTCGGCATAATTTCATACCTATTCCACTGAACGTTCTATAAAGTCCATAGACACAACTTCAGCCGAAAGTGGCAGAAAATTTTGTGTCGTCTATTTCAAAACTTGCACAATAATTAGCAAAAGAGATGCTAAATATCACAATTTAAGTCCAAAAGTTGTATGCCTGGTTATAAGGTTCACGAAGTTTTAATGTTGGATAAAGTTGTTTTATGGTCACACGAGGGAAAATGTTGTGCGCAAGATCTTTAAACCAATGAGAAATATTATTTGTAAATGACTTGGTAATTTTTTCATATATGTCGTATATAAATATTATTTTTATATATATTTTAATCTAATTGTTCATATATTTTATTTTTATTTCTCTTTTATTATATTCTTATATTCTTTTTTTTTTTTTAATAATTTAACTGATGTGACAAAAATGCTACTCACCGATTTCACAAAAAAATACCAAACTGTATATCCCTAACTTGTTCTAAGAGAAAACAGCAATTTGATACCTGCCCCAGGGGTCGGGACGGACTGAACCTGGATTAGGTCCCCATTTGGACCAAGTGTAGGCCAGTAGTGGGCCCAATATGGGTTGCACTTTTGAATACATCCTATACTCTCTTTAGTCATTAGTTTTTCTGGGGATCGTGGCGTGCCTTGCTGATTGGGCCTAAGAAGAAATGAGGCTCAAGATTGACTTTGATTTGATTTTAAGAATTAGAGGCTTTCCTCGCGATGGAAGGCTTTGGTACATATGAAAAGAATATATTTTTTTTAATAATTAACCAATATTTTCCTTTACATGAGAGTCAATAACATCAACAAGTGGGATTAAGACGTATAACATTCAACCAGAATGTCGCAATTCCTATATCATAATGTTTTATTAATTTTCTAAAATCTTTAAATTGTTGAAAAAATGTAGGTTTCATATGACTAAATCAAGTATTGCTGTTGAATATTCAATGGGAAAACATCGTCCACGAGGGTTATATTAGACTTTCAAAAGAATATATTCAAAATTGTTGATGGGTTGATCGTCACCCATGAGTTCCATTCGTTCTCCTTTGGACTGGTTCCATGATAGTCAAAAAAGCATGTTATCGTATATTCAAATTAATGCTAAAATCAATCACCAATATTTGACCTGTAGTTTAATTGGTAAGTTCTAGTTCCTTTATAGTAATAAAACGAAGACTGGTCTTCTCTTTATCATAATAAAAAAAAAGAGAGGTATAAATCTTGAAAAATAAGATGAATATATAATTTTTAAGATATTATCGAATAATTCACTATAAGAAATCTGCTTATAATAATTTGTAACCAGTTAATTTCAACGAAATGATTTTTTATAATCAAAATGAGTCACAAATAATCTTTTCATCACAAATACATAACTAGTCATAAAAGTCTATTTTTCTTGCAGTAATCGTAAGCTACTCGGCACTCGATGTAATATATCTATCATCAAACCAAAATAAATGCCACCCAATTAACAATTTTCTTCTATTTTTCACTAATATGATCTAATTAGTTTGTCATCTTCAATAATACTGATTGATGCTCTATATTGTTAGTGAACTTTTATATTAATCACTTAAATAAAAAGTCACTTTAAATATACCATAAGAGCGAAACTGATTATGAATAACAAATCCATTAATATATCATTTGATCACTTTGTCTCCATTAATTCATTTATAAATCCCATTTGGCATTTTAGTACTCCCACCCTCTATTTGGGTTTGTCAAAGTATTGTTCATGCAGTTGTGTATTTTATTATCATCCAGAAGCTGCGGATCAGAGGAAGAAACTTCATCACGGCTAGCTCACGTCGTTAATGACTTGTGTTGGATTGAGACCTATTTAAAGCTTCTGTCTCCTACCTTCTTCTTCTTCTTTTAAACAGAAGGCTTTTGTCTTGTATATACGACTTGTCTTCATATAATTATACTGGAGAATTGATATTGACATGGTTTACTTCGTGGACTCGAACAGATCCCAATACTAACAAATCTTTTATCATTCTGATCTACACCACAAATTAATATATAATTTATTAATTTTATTTTATATTAATTTACACACATCATGTAAATATGTATTTAAATAGAAAAATAGAAATTAATGACAAATTAGATATTAATTACTTAATTGTTTGGCTTGGCGAGACTCGGATTAGGTTGTCATTTTGTGGACCAAAAAGGAGAGAAGATGGAAAATTTCAATACCTAATTGATCAAGCGTATTGAATGCGTGTTTGGTTTAAGTCTTTGAACTTAATTATTGAAATTTTGGATAAAGATATCATCAGTACAGATCATCGATTTGAACATGTCGTTTAATTAGTTTTTTTTTTTTTTAACAACCTCTTATACAATTTTAAACAAGGGGCATTTTTATAAAGTAATTACTTATAAAAATACATCACTATATACATAAATTACCTCATTTTAAAATATGATTGTATAAAGAGTTATAAAAAAGATTATATAACATATATCATTATTCTTGGTTTAATATCTACACTTGGGGGCCATGTTGTCATTGTTCTATTGGCCTTGGAATTTGGATATATTCCTAGCAAATTAGCCTCTTTTATGGTTATCATATTTATATACTAGCAACGAGGAGTGAAGAGACCATGATTTGCAATTGGTACAAACTTAATTTGTGTCAATTTTCTTGGTAAAGTATTCGTTGAGAGTGGTTCTAGTCTAACTACTACCCATTACAAGTTAAAAAAAGGCACTAAACTCTTTTCCTCTCATATATATCGAAAAGTGATAGTATTATTATTATTTTACCCTAAACCCTTTTTCTATACTTATTTAGAAGCTCTTTAAAAAGAGAGAATATTGTAACTTCTTCATTAATTTATAATAAAAAAAATTATAAATTGACATTATTTTATATAATATGTATAAATAGTTTGATAATCTAACCATATATCAATTTATAGATTTAAATTTACAAAATCTTTTCTATTAAAGCATTTAACTTAATTTTATTTTCACTTGCTTTCTTTTTCATTCAAATTCCTTGTTCCAAACGCACTAGCTAAGCTAGCTTCCTTAATCTTAAATCTAATTATGATTTTAGGTGGGCAGTGTGAAGAAATCCAAAGTTGTTAGGCAGATTTGTAATAATGAATTTGTGACGGACCAAAGGTAATGATCGTGGTTTGGAGTCGTTCTGCTATTAACTTATCATGAAAGGAGAAAAGCTGATGAGAAACGAAGAAAGTGGCAGCGACATGAATGTTTTTGTCATATGTGTCATAATGATGTCATAAATTTCATGCTGTTATCACACGCCATTATTGCTGACTTTGCGGGATATCCCACCTTAAATTTTGTCTAATCTGCTTTATCATATATTAAACATAGACATTGAACCAACAAAAATAAATAATAAATAATAAATAAAAAACAAAAAAAAGGAGAAAATTGAATGGATTATTTTTAGACGTGGGAGGGAACAGATCCCCCACTCCCTTTGGCTGTTTGCAACTTTGCAATTTTCTGCCCCAAGTTTCAGGGTCTCCTTTTTGGTTTGATAAAGGGACGTCAGTTAATTTATTGTGTTTCAATTTGATTATATTCCTCTAATTGCTGAGGTTAGGATAGACCAGACACAATCTAGTACTATAAAAGACTGCACTGACGTTAACGGATGTCCTAAATTCCCATTGCTGTTTTGGTAGAAAAAATCAATTCATTCTCTTATTATTCACATAATTTTTATATACTACATATTATTTTATTTTATTTTTAATTAAATATTTAATATATAAATAATAAATAAAAAAATTAATTTAATTTAAAAAGAATAAATTAAAAAAAAACTATTAAAAAAATTTAAAAATAATAAAAAATAATGATTTGTAGAAATTAAAAAGTTATGTAGAAATTAAAAAATTGTGTAGAAGTGCTCGTTTTGATAATACGTTGAAACCCTTTCCTTTCTTTTCTGGTTTTTACAGTATGCCTTTTTTTCTTTGTAATTTCTTTTATTGTTTACGTGACATCACATCCATAATAATAAATAATTATTTCCATCTTGTGTAATGAACTAATAATTAGAGAAAATATATTTGTAATGGTAAATCGTGCAATTTTTATGTAATTCTTATTAAAAAAATGAATAAAATATGAACATCACATAAAAAAAAATTTAATAATAAATCTTTTTTTTTTAAATAATTATGCAACGTACCTTATAATGATTATATGTAAAATTATTCTTAATAATATAGCATAAAATTATTATTTATGCCAATGGGACACCCACAAGACGAATGAGGATTGTAATTTGTACTCCTTTCCCTCTCCCAACTTTCTAACTATTTATTTTCATTTTTATATATATAAATTTGGCATGGTCCTGCAGGAAGACTTTTCTTCCCCGTGTATTTGTTGCAGGTTGTACCTAATCGGCCTTTATTAAGAAATGGTCCTCCTACCACAACTATTATCAACTCAATCTACCTACTTGACTCAGCAAATTTAAAGGGACAAAAACGAGGTCACCACCTCAATTTGTTGAGGCGTCTGGCGTTATCTCTTCGACCTCGCGTGTTGTCAAGGACTAAAAGGTATATTATATAGATATCTTTTAACGATATCAATATCATCTTTAGTTTTCATTTTAACGTACATGAGTCTCAAATAAAATATATATATATATAAAATAAGTCCTATAATATTAAGGGTCGTTGGGCCAACTTCATATACAATGACATGGTCGACTTATTATTTAAAAATCTAATAATGTTTTTTTTTTCCATTTGAAATAGTTTGTTTCTTGTTTTGTTTTAACCATATTTATTGAATTACTCATACTTTTTCTTAATCTTTTGCTTTTGGGTTAAAATTTATTGCGTGTAAGATACGTTGATGTAAGAGTAGCTTCGTTTGAATTTGAAAATGAGATGAATGGAGATGAGTTTAATTTATTTTTTAATATTATTCTTATTTTAAAATTTAAAAAATGTGTATTGAAATTTGAAAATTTTATATTAGAATTTAAAAAAAGTGTATAAAAATTTATTTTATATAAAAAATTATAAAAATATAATGACGAAATAAAGATGAGTTGAGATAGATTTTAAATACAAATAATAAATATTATGTCCATATTAATTAATCCTCGTCAGGATTCCCTTTTTAGGTTTACAAGTTACATACTAATTAACACTACAAATCTTGCTGTATCTTCTAATATTCCTTGTTATACTTGTTGGAAGAATTGTATATTGTCCAGCTAATTTTGTGACTAAATAAATAATCATATATACAATTCACGATCCTTGGTCATTAAATAATATATTCTTAGTACTCAAGAGTATAAATTGAATGATTAAATTGTGAGGGAATAATCATGTTAAGGGATAAAATGATGATCGTCAATGGGCTTGACGCCCGCCTACTCTTCCCTTTGGTACCTTAAGAGAAATTAGGAAGTAGATAAAACAAAAAATTCAATTTCGATTCCAACCAGCTCAACTATATTTCTCCTAATTGGTTCCTATTAGATAATTACGGTGAATTTGATAAATTCATTGGGATTATCCCTAACACAAGAACAATATAATGATCAGGATCCTTATATGCATTTAATGTCTGACAGCGTGATATATCACATTAAATGCAGACTGATCGATATAAATATCCGAAATGCTTACAGATTGCCCAAGTATGATCATACTAAAGAAGATATTATTGAAAAGAAACAAAAATGATAAATGATCTGAGAGAACGAGGAAAAGAAAAGAGAATGATTTACTGACATCCTCTCCTGTAATCCTAAATAGTTACACATATGTCCGATTGATATTTCGACCCATATAAAAGAGAAAGTTCATCATAAACAGAGGTACGTACAACTATAAAATATTTTCTCTAAGTTTAACCTTGATCTATCTGAATTTTCTCTAATAAAGACATCGGAGAGTTTTAAAGGTTAAAGAATCCAATCCTCCATCTTTTCTTGTATAGATCAATTAGCTTGCAATCTAGACGCTACTTAGGAGTGCAGAACACATATCAACATAAATTATCGGATGTATTCCATTTGTTAAGCTCAAGTTTTTTCATTTGTTAAGAAGATAGTTAATAATTTGATTAAACGAGATTATATTAATATCGTGTTTTGTATGTCCGGATGAGATTCCAGCAACTCGAACACGATCTTCACCTACAAACAAAAAGATGAAGGTGGATTCAAGGTGGTCTGGAGAACTTTTGCTGCTTAAGCCAATCTTACGTGTTTTGAGTATTATTATTATTTTTTTAATAATAGAGTTCAGAGATAATTCTTTGTATTTGAGATGTAGCTTTTATATGAGGTTCATGGGCCGGTACATCCTATTCCTAGTGTCAAGGTTTGGTCGACCCCGCAAATGTTTTTGTCTGCATATTTAACGTGACATGATGTCCTAGGTTAAATCTTTCAATGTGGCTTGACTTCCAGGATGTGTCCTAATGGAAGGTGAGTAGTGCAGTCATTTCTAATCTCCCTCATCAAAGAATGGGTGGTTGTTCGCATCCTCCATTTATTTGCTGGCGTAGGTCCTTTAATATTAGGTCTCACAAGAAATGTTAAAGTTGGCGCGTCTCATCGTGTCCTCCATTCGTGATCATTACTCTCTAACGACTCCAACCTTAAATCTTGTTGGTGTATCTGTTTTGATCTGCACTGCGACTAGGGTTAGTCACTTCGATTTGTTTTGATTTGTTTAGATCTGTATTACGATCAGTTTTGATCTGCACTACGATCAGTTTTGATTTGTTGGTTGCTCTATTTTGTTCTGTTTTACTTTGGAACTTTCAATCCATGATAATCCCTGACGATTTGTATGTCCATGGCGCATAAAAATCGAAGTGAGAAATTGGTATGAGGTACTCCTAACTCCATATACATATATTCGATATATGTATATTCCTATATTTTTTGAGAAATTGGTATTTATATTGTGAGTTGTTATGAGTGAAATCTTCTATTCTAGCCAAATTTTGGGATAAAATTGGGTATGTACTGTTCTGTGCTCCCTCTCATAAATTTTTTTGATTACTACATTTTTTGAACATGTAAGGATGCTTTAACATTTGGTTCTCTGTCAATATGTTAAATTGGTATGCTAGATTTCCTTCCGTCTGTAGCTTCCATCCATAGGGATTTTTTTTTATTACTATATCTATATTTGCGATGTTTTCATTTTGCCACAAATAAATGTGTTGTTGGGACTATATTTTAAATACGTTACTTTAAGGCAAAAAGCAGCAGACAGTGATGTCCACTGTGCGATACCGTGTAAGACGCTATTGTTGTTCAATTGCAGTTGAATTGAAGGGTTTATGCTACTAAAAAAAATAACTGGAAAGGATGATATTTGTTGTAGTGACTGTCTTTATCTAACACAACTTAAAAGGCTGAATTTGAGCAATTGTGAGATCGTTGGAGGGTAAGGCTTGGATCGGACCTCACTATCTCGCCCAAACCTAAACAACATAGATCAGGTGAGAAACAACTCTCCCAATATTCAAAAAAAGCTTTTAAGCTTACTCGATTAACTTGGATTTTGAATTGATTAAGGAAGTGGTGTGATTTGATTCTTTGTTTTTTTTTTTAATAAAAAATAAAAATAAAAAAAGGAGAAGAAGAAGATTACAGAGAGTTATTACAATGTTATTTCAAATGGAAGGGTGGCTGTAGGTGCTAAGTTTGTTTGAATTTTAAGATATGGAAATAATTTAATCGATGAGTCACCTATTGAAAGCGAAAGTAGCCGAATTCGAGTTCCATCAGGAGCCATTGCCCATTGCTTTATAATTAAAAGCCTTTTGAACATTAAAGTTTAAGGCCGAACGGGTTGAAACTTTTTTTTTAAAGGGAAGGGGTTGAAACTTGAAACTTAAAAGCAAACCGGCGTTTTCATATTCGTTTTTTTACTAATAAAAAGATAGGTTTAAAGTGATTACTTAAAACTAAAAGGATATCTCAAAAAAAAAAAAAATCGTTTGGATTAAAAAATAAGATGAAATGAATTCTAAAAGTTGATTAAAATATTATTTTTTTAATATTATTATGTTTTTGATATTTGAAAATTTTAAATTATTTATTATATTTTGTGTGAAAATTTGAGAAATTATAATGAAAAATTTGAAATGAATTCAGATGAGTTCTGATTATAAATGGGGCTAAGGCCTAGTTTGTTTTTATAAATAAGATGAGATAAAAGTAAAAAATTGAATAAAATTATTATACTTTATTTTTTAATATTAATTTTATTTTAGAATTTGAAAAAAATCATTTAAGATTTGAAAAAGTTAAAATTTTTACTTTATTTTGTATAAAAATTTAAAAAACTAGTAGTAATGAGATTATGAAATGAAATAAAATACAATGAGATGAAAATATTTATAAAAATAAACAATATATAAAGAGAAAAGATTATCTGACCCTTACAATCCTCCGCCATCTAGTAGTGTACAATTCTATATGAAATTTCGGATGCTTTATAAGTTTGAGATTATTTTATTTTATTTTAATGAAGCGGCTGAAGTAAGGCTGCAAATGATCTAATCAAATATGAGTTTGAGCTGAATCGAGTCGAGTTGAACTCAAATAACTTGAGTTCAAGTCGATAAAAGACAAATTCGAGCCGAATCGAGTTATTTTCAATCTTTGTTTTTATTCTTTAACGATCCGCACGAACAGAACCAAACTGAACTGAGTCAAGTTATTAATCGAATGTCTTACTCTTTATAAATATTTGATTCAATAATATTTTATAAACTTAATTCATTATTATTGTAAATAAACAAAATATGTTACTTATACATAAAATAACAAAATATATTACTTATACAAAACATTAAAAATAATGTATATAATATGTATAATATATATAATAAAAGAATATATGTAAGAATATATGCAATAGTGTATATATATAAATATTACGAATATTGATACAAGCCTAAAACGAGTCGATACGAGTTTATACGAATTCTATTCATGAACACAAATTGAGTCGAGTTGATATTATACGAGTTTAGCTCATATAATATTCGAACTAATATTACTAATTGTGAACAACTTATTTATTAAATTAATCGAGTTTGAATCGAATTTATATGAGTTAAACTCAAATTATTCATGAGCAACTATGTTCGTTTACAACCCTAAATTCAAGTAAATTGATTGACTATAATAAATTGTGAAGTACTTATGAAAAGATTGTATTTGTATCATTACTATTATATTAAAAGCAAGGTTAGTTTTATAAATTATCTTATAAAAGTAATATGATTTTATTAAAATATCTTTATTTTATATCATGTATTAAGAGATGAATAAATAATATTATTCATCATCTAAATTTTTAACATTTTCTTATTATTCTATAATATAATATTAGCTAACAAGTAAATATAATAAATAATTTTTAATTATCTAATATTATATTATGAGTTAATAAAAAGATAATAAATAATATTACTTTAAAAATAATTTTATAATTTAACATATTACATCAAATAACTCAATTTATAAATTTATTTTTATAACATATTAAAGCATTTAACGAAATATATTTTACAAATTTTTTTTTTCTCTCTTAAATAGAAAGTAATTTACTCCCGAAAGAGGTGTGTCCACCGAACCTGAGGACCAAGAAGTTGAAACTCTCCCTCCAAAAATTTACCATCATTCTCTCTCTCTCTTCAAATTTCCACACCATTATATTTCTTTCTTCGCATGACCACTTTTATAAAACTTCATAGTTCCTTCAATTTCTTTCTCTTCTTCAACATTCCCTCACTCTCTTCCCGTGTTCTTTCTCTGATCTGAGTTTTATTTTTTGGAGCGTGTACGATGCCACAAGTTGATCTGGAAACACTAGTTTCAGCCTGCGCCGGCGGCTCAGATCGGAAAATCGCCTGTGAAACCCTCGCCGTAGATCACCAGCCGGAGCATTCAGATCAACTGGAGGTCCCTCCGGATGTCCCGCCTGAATCGTTCTGGCTCTCCAAAGACGCCGAGCTCGACTGGTTCAACCAGCATGCCTTCTACGAGAGGAAAGATTCGAGCAAAGGAAACTCCAACTCGACGAACTTAAATCCAAATTTGAATCCGAGCTCCAACTCCAGCTCCCAGCGGTATTCTTTGAACTTGAAATCTAAAGCATCGATTATCGGCTTACCGAAGCCTCAGAAGTCTTGTTACGTCGACCCAAAAAACCGTCGGATCTGCAAAACTGGGAACATGCGGTTGTTTCCAAAGAGGTCCGGATCGGTCGGAAAATCGGGGGCTACACTGGTTGAACCATCTTCTCCAAAGGTCTCATGTATGGGAAGGGTGAGATCGAAGAGAGACCGCAATCGCAGATTGAGGAATCGGCAGCAATCCTCTGAACCGGTCGTGGAAAAAGAAAAATTGTCTGTGAAACGGAAGACCGGGTTATTCGCCAGTTTTCGGGCAATTTTTCGGTCCGGTTGCCGAGAAAAGGCAGCTCATACAATCGCCGCGCCACCGGCTGAATCGCCGCCGAGAAAGAGCGCGATAATTGGAGCGCGTCACAGTACTGCGTCCGATATCGACGTGTCGTATGCGGAGTCGCTTCCCAGAAAAAGCGTCTCGGAGATTGAACCACCAGGTTTGGGTGGAATGAAGCGGTTCGCATCTGGAAGGAAGTCCGACGGGTGGGCCGGAGATGTGGCTTGATCCGATTCTTTCTTTGAATCTCACTATCGTGCGGCGACGGCGAGTTTGGTGGGCCCACGCATGCAAGTTGGCGGTCGCGATTGGCAGTCTCTGGTGGGCCCTCTTCTATTCTAAGTGGTCGTTGAAATGACGTGGCACGTTAAATAACGGGTTACCTTCCCCCGCGTGAAAGGTAAATGGTTATAGATTTTCGTACACGTTTATTTTCTCCCTCTCTCCTTTTTTTCGCCATTGTGTTTTATTACTGTTGTAAATACGCATGAGTGATCTGGAATGAGCATATGCTAATTTTCCGTTTTGATAGTCTTGTTTTCTTAAGGTTTTGATAGTCTTGTTAAGTTTGAATATTAAGGGTATTTAAAGAAATAGTGGTTTTTTAAGAAATAATGTAAGTAATCAACTTATTAAGTTACTAAAGTGGTGTGCTATCGGAAATCATAAAATTGAGAATAAAGATGGTGTTATTATTGTTCAAAGGATGTGTTTTATGTGTCAATATATACTTTTTTTAATTTTAAATAATTTAAAAAATTATAAAATTTGAAAATATAAATGATTCAATATAACAGGAAGTTGAAAAATTAATATTTATTTACTCGATTTTTTTTATTTGCACACCCTATGAAAGAAAATTTATATTTTTAAATAAATATGTAATACATATAATCAGGGACGGAATGAGAAATTAACGTTTGGGGGCCAAACAAAGTTAAAATAAAATATATAAAATATCTTTTTTGTTCTATTTATATACAATTTTTTATACGGTATAGAATAATTTGATAGTAAGATTTATAATAAAAATAAAATACATTTAATATAATTTATGTATTAAAAATATATATAATATAATAACAACATGTCATCATAATAAAAATATATTATAAATACATTATAAATCATCCAGCTTCTTTTTTATTTTTATTTTTATCTATAATAAAAATATGTCATCATGTTATTATATCATTTTATTTTATATGAAATGTATTTTATTTTTAAATTAGATTAATTTTGTAGAGGAAGATTATGATAATTTTTAGAGAGGAAGTAATACAAGATAAAATTAATATTACTTTACAAATTTATAAAAAAATAAACATATATATTTTTTCTTTAAAAAACATATATCATTTTTCTTTTTCAATTTTTTTTAAGGGTAAGGATGGAGTCCGTGGGACCAGCCACAACATAGAGTAAAGTACTTATCAATATAATTTAATTTAAAAGATAAATTTTAAATTGATAAATATTATCATTATTAAATCATGTAGATGACAACGTAGAAAAACTATTTGAAAATGAAAACCGTTATACAGCATTAATGTACAACACTTCTCATGCTAACTCGGGACATTACCTTTTTTCTTTCTTAATTTTGGCGTAGTGCGGAGAATTCAAATTTCTAACCTGTTATTTATTCGTTAATTGGCCCCTTATGTTGTGGGCATATTTGGATTATGTTTGCCAATAAAATACTTTCATTCAGTTTTTAACAATAACATGTTTTAATATAAATAATTTTACGTATAATCATGATGCTTTGAAAAAGAAATAAAATCTACTATTAAAAAGTTATTATTATTATTATTTTTCATATAAATCTCATATTTTCTTTACTTTTTTTTAAATCCATCACCGTTGGAGAAATATTTTCTCAGTTATTTTAATCTTTCGGAAAGGAATTTCATCCAATTACTTCACTGCTTTCATAAAAATTCAAAAAAATTACTTTTACAAGGTCTAAATAACTGGTGCGACAAAAATACAAGACAAACTTGATTATTATTATTATTTTGTTATGCAATTATGCTCTTCAATTTCAAGGGAAAAAGAAAATTAGGAACCTTTTTTTTCACAACTTAGGAAGAAGGAAATAATGTTGTCAGTCTGTGCGTCATCCAATCTGTTTTGTAATAGGAGGTCATTGCCCCTCAATTTTGTACTCCATTGATATTTCATTTTCAAGTGCAGTTGATCAGATGCTTCTTGATTGTTGGTCTTCACTGCTCTGTCACAGGTCACTGTTATAACTTATGGGCATAAGTTGCCATGGACCAATGTGGATGCCACCTGGTATTAAATGGTCCATAATGTTGACTAGACACGGGCATCTTGCCCATATATCCCATCTATAGAGTCATAGACTATTTTATTCAACCCCTACCGCCTCACCTGCCATCCTAATTTGGTTTTTGCCTTAAATTAATTGCCCAAAATAATTACAATGGCTGATTGGTGGTTGTGATTTTTTTTTTAATGATATAAAAATAAAAGATAATATCGTCCTATTTTTTATTATTTTTTCATTATCTTATAATGTGACGTTATTTAATTAAAGATTATTTATTATATTTTATTTATTAACTTATTATTTAATATCACATTATAAAAAAAAAAAAAAAAAGAAAAGAAAACGATAAATATATTTATTCTTTAATTTTAGGGCATAACATGTTCATACACGAACCAAAAACATTAAAAGGAGCTCGTATGGTTAAAACTAATTAGTACTTGCCGTGAAGCTCATCATGATATACCTCAATATGACGCCCATTCAGTGGCTGTATAGGCCTAGAGTTGTTCTTGCAACTTGACACCAATGGTGCTTTGAGATCCTTTACTTGATCCTTGGAGACTGATCTCACCTGGACATAAATTAATTAATGTCAACTACTTGGGAAGGGAGTGTTTCGAATTATAGCTTTCATTTGACATGATCAAATTATCCTATTTTTAACAACTTGTGTACCTTGCCGAGGATGTTCCACATGATCTTCTCGGTGCACGGTGGAGTGGTGAGGGAACCAAAGTATCTGTAATATTTGCGTGTCTTTCGACTCAAGTATTTTGTCTTCATGACTCCAAGCGGGATTTGTGCCTCTTCATACCCCTCACGCTCTTCCTTGGCTAGTTCATCCATCTTCCTCTTTATCTGCAACTATGAACATCAGTATTTCCGTTTCCTTTGTTCGGGTTTTGGAATTATTTGTGTTTTTTTCTTTCCTCTGAGCTTAATGTTAATTAATTTTGACGTTTGCTATTTAAATAATATATATATCAAATAAAAATAAAAAATAAAAGGGTAAGAGAACATAAACCTTAGAAAGAAAAGGATCGGGATCGCCATAATGGTAGAGTGCTGACACAACTGCGAAGCTGCCATCATCTGCCTGGTGGACCAAGTGCATCTCCACTGGAAATCTGTAGTTATCCAATGTCTGTTAGTTTTGCAGGTAGTTATCCAATGCTTTTTTTTTTTTTTTTTGAAAAATGATACATGCAGTCATGGATTTGCAAGCGGCATACAGTTGTTTTGAAAAAAAGTGAATGTATATGGGACTCACGTAAAAAAGTTAATTTTTTTTCTAAAACGACTGTACGTCGTTTGCAACTCTACGACTATATGTAGCATTACCCTTCTTTTTTTTTTCCTTTGATAAGTCATGCCACTCTGTCTATGTGCGTTGTAAATCAAAAGATGTCTCTTTTTGGGTTTGGGCTCAAAGTTGTTCTTTCGAAACCCATATGGACTTTGAAACAGAGCCCGACTTTCGGCATTGGATTGGCTCAGCCCATTTTACAGAAAAAAGTTATATATTAATCAATGAGTAATACTCCATAATCGTGGAGTTGCAAGAAGCATACAGTCGTTTTGATAAAAAGTGAAATCTACTATTTAAAAAATTGACTTTTCTCATGTGGATTCTATATATCTTTACTTTTTTTTCAAAGCAACTGCATGTCACTTATAAATTCATATTTACATCTATTATTTTTCTTAATCAAGAGTGTTCTGATGAAATAGAGAAGGGACTGTATTAGAATTTTGAACTGACATTAAATAAATTGAGTTTTTTTTATAAATAATAATGAGTTAAAATTGATGAATGAGTTTTATAAGATCTATTTAAGATATAGCTAACGAATTGGTGTCTTTAAGTGATGATATAAATGAGGTTATGTAGGCCCCACTGCCTTGCTGTTACTTGTGTAGTTACCATATACGAGATGGATAGAAGAAGTTGTGGCAACATAGGAGCAAAAAAAGGAAATTTTTTCATCTTATTTATTGCGTTAGATAAGTTTTATAATTAGTAAACTAGATTTATTATTATAAGCTATATTTTCTAATAAAATAGCTCGATTTAAACCATGATCATGGATAAGTGCATAAAATATATACAAGATTTAAAAAGATTTTGAGTCTTTTTAGTAATATGAGTCTTGTATAAAGAACTTTTGAGTTGAAAAAGATTATTTATATAAATAAATCTTGAGTTCAGTAATATTTAATGATTTGAGAGTTATGTATTTAGATATTAGATTAGACTTAAATTTGAATTCAATTCAGACGAGCTCAACCCGGATCCTTGGGGACCAGACCTGCACATCCATTCAGTTTTACTCACAATTAAGAGAAGTTCATGTCTAGAGAGAGAGAGAGCTAACCTTTTTCCATCAATTTGATGCTCAGAAGGAGAATGCCAGTGCATTTGCATGAAGGTGAAGTTCTTCCCGTCTGCAACCAACACTCCCACTTGTCCCTCAAATCTTATCTGCAGAAGCAAAGGGCCTACGCATTTTATTAAAGTTTCTAATAAAGCTATTTGTTTTGGATTTCTAGATTGTCTCTCATATCATTATTAAGCGACAAAAATTTAATAAAATGGGATTCTAAAAAATGATTAAATTATTTACCTCTTCAGCTCTGGGAAATTCATTAACCTGAAATTCTATTGGACGATATTCTAAAAGGTGCTAAAACAAACAGTCACACATAGATAGGTAAAAGTTTTCAGTTGAATATTTAATCCTGATTGATTTGGATTTTGGTGTCTAACCAAGTTTGCTTTCCCAATTCGATCGGATAGTGTAAGCTTTTGGTTTTGGACGTTTAACGAAAATATCTTTGGCATCAAGAAGTTTTACGTGTATACACAAAACGCATGCATCCTTATATAATTAGAGGTGAAATATATTGCTAATTAAACGAGAAAATTAAGATGATGGAAAGAGAAGAGCAGATCAGAAGAGAAGGAAACCAGTTATTTGATAATTAAGAACAAACCGCAATGTTAAAGCCATTGTCGACCAGTGTGGCATTAACAGCAGCGTAGTCTCTGGTCAAGGGCTTCAATTTTTTGTTATGGACAACCTTTTCCCTCACAATGTTCACCGGAGATTGCCATTTCCCGTGTGAGCAGGTCGTGTAATTTGGATTCAAGTTTCCCCAGTGTCCTGGGCCAGTCGTGCCGACATAACCGAACGGAATTGAACTTATCTCTGGTTTTCGAATTTTCATACATGACATAAATTAGTAAACTTGACACAAATTCCCTAAAACATTTAAAGAAAATAAACGAAGAAAGAATGATAGAGGAAACAAAAAATAGATCAGACAAAACAGGAATCTTTTCAACAGAAGAGAGAGAGAAAAAAAAATCAAACATGTGGGTATATACGGACGTTGTGGAGAGAGAGAGAGAGAGAGAGAGATCGTACGCTTTTGCTTAGCAAAAGCCGACGTTCCTACAAGAAGCAATGCGATGGCAAAGACCGAGAAGGAAAGTACTGTAGGGGCCATTGCTACTGCGGGCGAAGTATCTCGATCGGCAACAAAATACTGAAACAACGGGTGATCACGAACGGTTGTTTTATGCTGCTACACTAGCTGTGCTATATGAGAGAGAGAGAGAGAGAGAGAGAGAGAGAGAGAGAGAGATGATATCTCTGCTAAAAATATGAGTTTAGGGGGAGGGATGGATGGATGGTTATTTTCCGATATAGTTTGTGGCTATGGTAGCTTATTCAGTTGCTCAGCAGCAGTACTAGTTGTGGTAAACTAGAAAGTTGACAGTTGAGAGAGAGGTTGATAATAAGTGAGCTATATATGGAAATGTTTCCTTGAAAGTCGAGGAGCAGAGCAGCTCTGTCTGTATGTATTTATACAGTTTGTGCCGTTTCTTATTCTCTATCCCTGATTGTGGTTTTGATCCCTTGCAAAACACACCTCATTTAACCTTTTTTTTTCTCTTTGCTATAAATGATTACCGTTTTACACAATTTTTCGACCAAAAATATAAATACACAATATATTTTGTAACACTTTACTCGATAATATTTTAAAAAAATAAGTAATTTTGTAAAATGCTTTATACAATTAACACCACTTTATAAAAATATTCTTATTTTATAATATGTATTGTGTAAAGTATTGTAAAATATATTATGTAGATCATTTCTCAATTATAAAAAAAATACTTTACTCACCCCAAAAAAAAAAAAAAAAACTCAGAAAGCGTTGTAGCGTCCAGAATGCTTTAATGGGCGGAATCCTTGGCCCTTTGGGCTAAACCGGATTAAAGATAAATGATAGTGCCTTAAGTCCAGATGAACGAAACAAACAGATGAGGCTATAGGATAATAGGATTGGCTCATGCTTCACCTTCCATTTTGAGGATTGACGTAAGCAGTGATGGAGAATGATAGAGTCCACTCAGCAGTCAGCACTTGAGACTGTACACGTCCATTATCAGCCGGATATCCAATCAATTATCACCCAAGTGGATCCACATCGATCACCCCTTCCATTCATTCATTAACGAGTTTACTGGCTTACACTTACCCGGTACACATCATTACCGAAAGGTGCCCTTAAAATCACTTTATAGTTTTATACTCACCATGCTCACCGCCAAAGGAGGAAACTAAAACTCATTGAATATAAAAATGTTACTTATCATCTCACACCAAATATTAACATATGAATTATCATTCTATTTAAATACACGCATATTAATATGTAACACACCAAAATGTAGTGTAGGAAATGTAGGAGATGATAAGTAAAAAATTTCTACTCCAACGCGCACACAACCTTCTGCTATTCGTTTATCACTATTGGATTATCATTCATTCCCATGTGTCCCAAAACATTATGCCTCTGCTTCTTGTCCCTTCATTTTGGATTTTGGAGTATCCCCCATGTGGTGTGCTATCCTAGAAATCATCAAAACAAGACAGCAAATGGTCCCTTAAAAAACTCAATTCAAGCACACCTTCGATAATTTTATTTTATAAAATAACAGTATATTAATTATATGAGCATTAGAGCACACTTGATGACATTTTGCATAGTGTGGGCACGGATCTCTCATTTGATCAAATTTTTAGTATTGAATGATTAATGTTCTTTTAGATGCCAACGGGCTGCCTACATGTGCTTCACCCATATGCCAACCTACACAGCCTGTGACGACTGTAACTAAAGACAACAATGAAAGTTGGGGGATTTTTATTTTTTCTTATGATTGAAGGCAGAAAACATTAAAAAGTTCTCTGAATCATTCAGGTGTCCCTGTAATCTTATTATAGTAGAGAATACACTTAGATAAATGGCACATTAGAAGTTGATAGATATAAAACTTAACTAAACTATATAAGTCTTTATCTCACTTCAACCTTGATAGAATTAACTCTAATAAGTGAATAACAAATAATTGCAAGGCACGGTATGGCATGGCTTCGGTCCAACATTGACCTAGGAATCTGGCATTGATTATACTCTGACAGACTAAAGTAGAACTGAGAAGAGGATAGGAGAGAATGCATGTGCATGCTTGTTTGTTTTACGATAATGATGTGTGCAAAGACCGGGAATCAGATACCCCATCCCAAATTCACAATGCAGTTGATGCAACAGCTTCTTTATAAAAGGTGAGAGCATGACAAGATGCCCTGAAGTGAACATGTAATACTCCAATTGCCACAGAAAGTGGAGAAAGTAAGAGGTACCTGTTGACAACTCTTTTCTTCTGAGCTTCATAAACAGAGAGAGATTCTCCACTACAGTCGTGAAAAGGCCAACTTGGATATACTCAAGGTCCCTACATTGTTAGGACCATAGACGGTGCCCTGCAAAATCTAGAAGCATATTCTTCTTTAGATGTAACAACACTAACAAGTATAAGTGCCTCATTTCTTCCTTTGTTTGACATTATAGCCACCACCCATGAAAGAAATTTGCTCCAGAAGGGAACACTTAACTGGTAATTCTAATATATTTGGATATTTGCATCTTAATCACAGTTGCCTTCCTGTTCATATGCCTTGTATGGTTTTATTGCAGAATCCTTTCCTTTATGCACCATGTTTGTTATTATTTCTAGCTCACAATGCATGGAGAGATGCAAGCCTCTCCTAGAACTCTGAAAGCAAATATCTGCTTAAACTATCATGCTCTAATGTAAGACATATTCTCCATCAACTTAAACAAAGGGAATTATACATGGTGACTAAAACATTTTAGATTAGGACTCAAAATGCTGTTAAAACTTGAAATTTGCTATGTTTACTCAAGCCAATGGCTAGCCTGCATTTCACAAATTTTGCTCAAGTCTGTCTCACAAACTTCCATTTTGTCAATTTTTGCACTTTTCCAAATCGAGTTTGAATCGGACTTAGTCCTGACTCAATTACAATGTATAATAACTCAAATAACCTATATTTGATACTAGGAATTTAACAGCACAGATATTTGGCAACATCAAGGAACAATGTAACAGTTCGGTAGTGCCAAATTCAAACACGTTTACCATCACTGAAATCCAGCATCTAAGGAACTCTTAAATTACCTATCATCTCAT
Source organism: Platycarya strobilacea (assembly GCA_036898215.1). Classification (NCBI taxonomy): domain Eukaryota; kingdom Viridiplantae; phylum Streptophyta; class Magnoliopsida; order Fagales; family Juglandaceae; genus Platycarya; species Platycarya strobilacea. Next base: position 2,076,589 of record CM072547.1, on the reverse strand, counting down.
GTTGAAACTTGGAATACTGAGAGGGATATGTCTATAGATATACAAATCAGAAGTATAATTCAACCATGTATGATGTTACACTATGGGACCTGAATGCGGTGCATGTTGATTTTGTTTACTTTACATAAAGGGTGTAAATTCAGTATACATCAAGATTCTACAATTGCTCTGTCACTAATTTTCTTTCCATTCTACTTCCAGTGCAATCTCGTTGCGGCGTTGAAATGGAAGCGTAAATGGTGGATTATACTGCAACAATGATAAGTAAAGAAAGTCACTAATGTGTGAAAGAGGCTCTCATGCTACAAAGTACGAAGGAATTGATTATAGGGATCTCACCTGTGCAATTTCCACTGAAGCACCCTCTTTTATTCGAAACTGTCTATCACTTTTTAGAGCTTCTCTTAACTTTGACTCCCTCCGTTTAACTTCTTCATCGGTCACAAAGCCTATTTGAAACCAAAAAAAAAAAAAACAAAGAATATTATAAGCATGCTATTAGCCATATCCACAGTTGAAGACCAAGACACTTGACTGGATAACGTGATACTCTCTGTTCCTTAAAGATAGGGTTATTGTGGCAGAAGTCTGATTCATTGCCAATTAACAATATATAAGCACACAAACTAAACAAGAACTACTTTAATTATGATCATATGACAAATACAAACCTCCAAATGCACATAACTCATACATACAATCACATGTTGGTAACAACATACTCCAAGCCTGCCTCCATGTTCTTAACACTTGGGACAGACTTAGTGCCAAATACCATTTGTTCAACAACTAAGAATGAACGTGAAATTACAAGATTCATAACCCATATGCCAGTTTCTGCATCCAAAGAGCTCAGGGCTGTCAGATTAAGGGAAGGACAGACCTGAAAAGGCAAGAACTGCAATAATTTTCCTTGGAACTTCTTCAATCCTCACGGATGGATCTTTAGGCACTGGCAAGTTGGCACCATACTTTGAGGGCATGACAAAAGACATCTGCCACTTATCTTGATCTTCCAACTAATACATTAGCAAGAGTATCAGATCATATTGAAAAAAAAAAAAAAACAGATGCAACAGTTTTAAAAGAAAAAACTTCTAACAATTGAGCTTTTTGTTCTGTACAACTGCTCTTAGACAAAGCAAAGAGACCTTTATGCTAAAAAAGACCAACAAATAGAATTTCTCAATAATATGTGGAACTGGAAAATTCCAATAATTTTAATCAACCAAAAGAAGTAAGCACTCAAGAACAATGTTAGAAATATGAAAGTAGTAATGTCATAAGAAACAAAAGAAAACAAATTTATGCCAATAGACTACAATATATAGCAGGTCTGCAAAAACGCCAAACTGAAATAAAGATCTTAGACAGCTCAAGCCCAAAGAGCATGTGATAACATTGACTTTGTTCGAAAGGCACAACAGGCATCACAAATGAATTTGAAAAACACACAAGGACGAGTAAAAATTCTATAACCTGCGAGCTAAATAACTATTGACGTATGATGCATATAAAACATCATACCCTCTTTGTTATCACTGGAGTTGTCATCTCCATTTTCTCCCCAACAGGTTGGGCCTTACGAGTTAAAACAGGTGTAGTCATCTCCATTTTTTCCTTGGTCGTATTCTAAAAACAGCACAAAAACTAGGATAAGCAGAAAATAATAAAGATGCCATTACAATTAGGTATCACAGTGAGATATTATAACAATTTATTACAGAACATCGGAGTACCTTACCAAACAGGTACTCGGCCAATACGTTAAAGGATTGAGACGCTCCATTGAAGTCAAATCCAGTCTTCCCAGGCATTGTTGTCTCCGCTATAAAATAAGGCTGTTTGCGCAATCACAGCTCTGAGAGTTTAGATATAAATACAAGCATGAAGAGATGTTTCCATGCATGACTTTTAAAATTTCTCATTTTTTACAAGCTACAACAAAGTGTATACATAGGGAATCACATTCCCAAAAACTGAATCACAATAGTCATAAGACTAAAAGGCAGAGTAAAGAAAAACGTTAAAGTGACTGGATACCTCAACTTCCCTTATCTCGTACCGGTCTGTCCTGCTCAAAACAGTGAAGTTCACTGTCTCTAGGTCCGGGACTAACACAATCCCAAAATAATGAAACACAAAACCAAGAACGCCCAATTCAATAAAAGATCGATCAAGAAAAAAAAATAGACACAAAATTTCACATTCAAAAATAAAAACAAACGAAAAGGCCACCACCTGCCATTAGAGCCTCCTCGAGATTCCGACTCTCGAACCTTTTCGGGAACACGTACTTCACAGCTTCGGTCGCCGTATCGAATAAGACTGCACGAAAACTCCAAAAATTATTGAAAAAAACAGGGGCAGAGATTGCTTTCAACAACTTACTAAGCAAGTCTCTTAAAAATGGTGATTGATAGTGAACATGTACGTCTCTGGGAGAGAGCGGAGGCTTGGGAAGCGAGAGCGAGGACCAAGGAGACTCGGGCTTCGAAGGCGGACATAGGTCTCCGCCGCGGTGGAGCCGTGACCCTGTCGGTGGCCGTGGAGTTGGTTCTGATAGAGCGAGATCTTTTGGGATTACTTGGAGTGGAAATTGAGGTTCCGCGTATTGTAAACACTGAAGAAGGGTAGCGGAGCAGCATTTTTTCTCCTTGTTCTTGGCCTTTTCGTTTGAATATCTGTTTCAGAGGTGAGTTTGAGTTGAGGGCCACGGCTGATAAGCGTTCGTGGTTAAGATTCTCCCGGCAATTCCAGAAGAAAATAAATACATAAATTGTATATCTTAGTCAGATATCCGTTTTCCTTTTTTCTTTTTTTGGTTTTTTCTAATTTTTTTAATATTTCAAACAATACTTTATTGGTAGATAACATTAGTTATCTAGTAGGGAGTGTGAGTAAATACATAAATATATATATATATATATATTAGGTATAAGTAACGTGTAACGTAGTTTCAATTTTTAGTTTTTAAGAATTGTTTTTAGATTTGATTAGTTAACATTTCACACAAGTCGTTTTATTGCCCTTGCACGTTATCTAGTTAAATAAAATAAATTTTTATAGAAGTAATTTTTTTTAATAAAAATATGAAAAAATAATTAAATATTTAATAATACTGGAATAGCTTAAAAAATAGTAAATCTATTCATTTCAATATGCTGTGCAAGTTGATTTCTAAACATATTATGTTAACAGTTATTTGTTCATCTTCAAGTATATTTTTACTACAAGAAAGAGTAAATGCTCAAAATGAGCACTATTTGAAGAGCAAAACAGAACTCTTCCCAAATATAAAAATTTTAAAATAAGCACTTTTTTTTTTCTGTTCACCATAAAGCTGTTAAAACCACTCCAAATTATTAAATTCAGTATTCACATAAAGTTTAAACTTAAAAAAGCTCTTCTTCTAATAGCTTAACTTTCTCTCAATGTGTTGGTATTTTCTTGAACAAATATCCACATTAGAGCATCAAACCATCAAGAATCTTGAAAAGTTCCAAATTAATATCTGCTTTAAACATGAAGAGTTGTCTATTTATATATGGACAAGACAACATAGTTTCTAATCGAATTTAGCAAACGATAATTAAAAAATAGGGTTCAGCTGAAAATCTAAACACCATTATATCATGCTACTTTCTTTAAGCCCCTGTGTGTGGTACAAAATAATACTTTTCAAAGTAAAATTGATTAGGTGAAGGAAAAATGACTTCCAAGTCATTACTGTATACACAACTATGATCAAATATTCACAATTGAACCAGCACAATCATCTCCTCATATATGTGCAGTTTCGAGAGCTCGTTATAAGTGAGCAGAGTATATAATAGAGATGCTAGACTCCTTAGATAGTCTGTCAGCCACATTTAAGAGAAAAAAGATCTAGTTTTAAGGTTGAAGTAGAACAGAGAACCTTCCACAAGGCTTATAACCATATTGGTTTTTGAAGTGAAACCAAGGCACATAAAATCTATAGGTGAAAACTTACAGCAGCTGCTTGTTGTCTTCCAGCATCATTTAGTTCAATATCTAAGTGAGGCAAACACCCTGTATATATTGATGAGAAAACCATATAACAATCATAGGGTAATGAAAGGCCATTTATAGGATTCTGATCTATGCCCTATATAATTGCCATTTGAATTTGTAAAGTTTTGTAAATAAAACACAAAATTGATCTTGAAATATGAAAAAACGCAACTCTTACAGAACATAGGACAATAATAGATTTGTATTTTTTTGTAATAAAAAGCAACACATACCGATGCTCATACAAATGAAAAATAATCCAATTAACAGGTGCCTTTTCAAAACTCAACCAAACTAATATTTTACACCTTGAAATTCGAAAAAAGAAGAAAGAATGGGCCTGAATTCTTTGAATTCTTTTATCGACATTTGTGATTTGAGTCAATTTTACTGTGACGCACCACAATTATCTCGGCATTAGTTGGATTTACGACGCTGCAAAAGACCAAAACTTTAATGTTAAAGCTAAAAAACAACAAAGATAGAGAAGAAAAACATCTTCTAATCAAAGATTTTAAATGTGGGTTGGATCGGACCTAGAATTGACCTTGCCACGCAGAAAGACAGGCACACAAACAACCAACTTACAGATGCTAAAGCCTTTTGGGTATACGGATGGCATAACTATAAATAATTTGTAAGTGCGATTTACCAGCGAGGAACGAGGAATATTTAAAGAAAATCAAAGAACGCGCCAAAAGAGACGATTAGATTGCCAAGAACAGAAGCCAATGTCGCCCCATTAAATGCCAAGATTTGCTGCACTTGTTAAAAACAATTGATCCTAACGTTTGTTTTCCGATCAAGAAATTTATTAGAGCATTTGTTTTCATTTATTTTAACATTTGTTTTTCATTTACTGCACTTGTTAACGGAAGGACTTAACAGACTAATAAAGTTTAACATTTTTCGATAAATCAACATTACTTTTCTGTTAAAACAATATTTCTGTTAGATAGACTTTATATATATATATATATATATAAATTCCCAACAGTTATTCTCTCTTCTATTTGATTTTTAAATTATTTTTTAAAAATCTTGCTCGACTAATCTTTTTCAACTTACAAATCTTTGAAAGATTAGGAACAGAGTGAGTTGGGAGGATGGGGAAGATCTCTCTCTTGAGTTACAGCTGAATTCTCTTGGCATACAAAACTTATGAAACCGTAGAAGCTAAACACGGAAGTGAAGAATACCCAAACGAAACCATTGAAGGAACTAAACTGTAAGAGCCTACTGCTGGGAATGCCAAGCAACGACGTCTTTGTAAGCCAATTTGCCCCCAAATATATCCAAAGCGCTGCCCACAGTAACATCCACACGTCCCATCCCTGCATCCTTAATCCTTTCGAGATCGGCCATTCCGGTCACTCCACCAGCATAAGTCACTGGAATCTGTCACCACCAAACCATATGCTGTATTAACTACTTGTCTAAGATAGTATGCAATAAAGGGCAAAATATACAAGCTCATTGACATCAAATGTAACTGACGTGCTTGCTGAAAAGGTAATCTGGCACGAGTTGAATCTTTCTCTGCCCATTTGGGCATTGCCAAGATATTTATATTCTTTTTAACTGAATAAGTTTTTACCGTTTTGTCTTTATATAATTTCATCTACCATCATCTATATAAAGACCTCTTATCAGCACTTTTGACCAAGATGATGGCCATTGCCTAAATGGGGACGCTGGAGAGTGTTTTGGCAAAATACAATGCCCCAGGCATTATCAATTTACGAATTTCAAACCACGAAATGAGAAGGTAGCAAGACAATCTGAAAGACAAATGACAACAAATAATAATGAACGTAGCTACCCACCGGTGAATGCTTCCCAAGCAATGCCACAAGTTCATCATCTATTCCCAGCCTGCAAAAAATTGTCCCGAGTAAATTGTCTTGAAAGCAGAGATACTTGTACACATCTATACTCTCAATTCAAAAGTCTCTTTCTTCCCTCTCTTTGTCTATCTGACCATGGGCAAAACAAAACCCAAGAAGTCAAGATATCTTACAAATAATATATAATCTGAAAGCTGACTATATGCTTCTAAGAACCTCAGGGAGCTAGAAAGTCTCAAGGCATACGGCAAAACCTGTGATTAAATTAAAGATAGCAATTTAGACCTACTTTTTTCCTTCAACATCAACACCATGGACCAGAAACTCGTCCGCATAGCTGGCTAGGAACTCCAGTATTTTGCCATCAAGATATACATCAGTAAACTTCTGCCATCTATCAGTCACAATTGCATATTTGCCTTCCTGCAAATCGAAGTCAGCACATAAAAGAGGATTGTTGAAACGGAATGCTAAAACGAAAGGCAGGCTCATAAAAAAGGATCTAATATGTTATTTCTAATTCCGTTTCTAATCCCCAATCCTCTTTTTTCTATGTCTGATCCATGACCCTTTCTTATAAAATTGTTGTCCTCTTTTATCCTTCCTTGCACTAGAGCATCCAACCCTGGAGCACTCATGTCTGAACAACCATTACAACTATGAATATAACCAGTACAAAAACTGGCCCAAACCCAAGCTTTTTAGATGTCACCAATTCCTGCCTGGGGAACATTTTCAAATGAAATCTCAAGCTCGAACCCAGTTACCCAATGCATAAAGGAGAAACATCTAGAATTTGTTTTAACACCTTCCGTCTGCAGCTAAGGTCCAAGACAAGCCTCTGCTTTCCAACAACACGAACAAGGTCTTTAAGCCTTTCAAGATCCATTTGTCCATTGCTGAATACATACTGTGAATGAAATCAAGATTTAAAAAAATAAAAAATTTGAAACCAAAAGGTGAATAATAGAGATCAGTTTAAACATTTAATTGAGAGAAATTGTCTATGGATATTAGCCCAAATTCTTTGAATCAACTGCCATGTAAAACTATAATTGTTAAGTGGTTATACAAATATCTTTGTCCCATAAGCATTATGCTCTAACCACCATTAATGATGACTCAGTGTCATTATTTGAGCACTAACCTAAAATAGATAAAGGTATATATTCATTTACCTTGATCAAGATAGTTCTGGAAGTAAAACTGATATTCAACCCCACCATCCCTTCAGTGGTCATTAGAAATATTCCTTCTATCGTGTTCAACACCAACAATCCAATGCACCCTCGGGATTAGTCGGGACATTGTTCCAGACACCCAGTGACAATAAAAAACAAAAAAACACCAACAATCCAATACATCTGACACCTAGGTTGCTTCTAGAATCAAGTAGGCAAAAAGAGTCCTATAATCTTTAGGTAGCTATGACATAATTCACAGAGAACTCATACAAGGTAATAGACATATCCTGCCATGACAATAATTGGGCTTACGATCAGCCACTTTCATTTCAAGATTATTATTTTTCTTTTTTCTTTTTCTTTTTTTTTTTGCTTGGAGAGAGGGGAATAGATATGGGTTCTTCATGGTTGCAGTCAGCTTTCCATCTCTAAGTGAGGAAGCAATACTTAAATCAGTACAAGAAGTGCTACTGGCTCCATTGGGTCAGCCCATGAGGCTGTCCCCCATTTCAAGTTAACATTAAACAAATCTCACATACCCGAATCTACAACAAAAAAAGGATAATGAAGAATGGTTCATTATCTGGAAAAATTCATACACATTTTGGGAATCGAGAAAGTTTGTAAACACTTATAAAAAACAGAGAAAGATTAAAAATTGTATTATATCACTGAAGTATCATTTCATGTTTCTGTATAAATGTTAGGAAAGAATTAAGAGAAAAGATTATCACATACTGATGTGACAATGACATGGCAAGCTCCTTCCTCTATGTAACTCAAAGAATTTTCAGAATTGATTCCGCCTCCAACTTGCAAACCGCCTATTACCAGTCCTCGCAGTAAGTTCAGCAGAGGAAAAGTCTGTAAGTTTTAAACTTAAAATCAATCATACAACCTAATTTCAGGTGCTCAATTTCGTGGGCTGAATGTCTCAACATAAGAAATTAGAGTGGTGCAAATGCCAACCACAATCCAAAAATTCAAATTGAAGTTTTGAGAACAAAACTGATCGGCTAGGACAATGATTCTTCTAATTATTTAAGATAAATAGATTTCTTATGGTGAAATACGGTAGATCCATTTATCAAACAAAAAAGAAGAAGAAGAAGAAGAAGAAAGAAAGAAAGAAACACAATAGATCCAGAATTATAATTTCCAAAAATTCAAGTTAAAGAAATAAATCGTAATTAAGGAAACATTTAAAAAAAAGGTAACCACAAACACAGCATATAAGAAAAGAGCAAAAAAAAATCACCAGGATAAGCACGTAATGCTTCAATGGCTGCACTTTTACTCAAAGGATCTGCTCCAAGCATGATGACATGACCACCTGCAAGTCCATCTTCTTTGTATAAATTTGCAAACTCAGCGGCTGACTTATCTGACTCAAAATTGGTCACGAGAACTGACCCATCCTCCTTAGAATCCCGAAGGGTTGACCCAACAATCTGTTTCACTTTCCCCTGATAAGAAACCACATTAGAAACACGATATTAGTAGAAAATTACTCGAGTCCTCCCTAAGAAAACTACCGCACAACTGCATGGAATTAGAAAATGTACTACTCATGCAGCATTTGTTTCCCCTTTATAGCCTTTATACTACCCAATAACATATACGGATCAACCTAAAACTTCAATAGAATCATATTTTACATATTCTAGACAAACAAAAAAGGACCGAAGAAATCATCTTTGAGACGAAAAATATGTAGAAGACAACCTTGATCATAAACCAAAAGTTGAGCTAACAAAACTTCAATGTCGCAAAAACGTATCTCCACGACCTTTTGTCAAACACATTAAGTTGAAGAAGGAGCGACAGGCAGAGACCGTAACCAAAAATAGATTTTTCAGTTGTGTGTACCTTGTGTATATCAATGCAAGGCCGGAAACGAACAGCACACCTAGTGGACAACCGCGAAAAACCTGCACCAAAAGAAAAAAGTGAATAATAACAATAATAGTGACAATCAATGAAAATAAAATTTTACAAGTACGAAAGAGTTTAGGAAAAAAGGTGAAGCAGTGTTACTGGAAACCGGAGAAGGAATAGCATTGATGATTCTTCGTCTGTTCTGGCTATAGAAAGAGTCTAAAGGTTGGAGCGAGCTCAGGTCGCGTGTTGAGATTGTATGGAGGCTTTGAGCCATCGTGATGAGCCGAATTGCTACAGGTACCAAGACGAGAGGCTGAGTGGTTCTATAGGTTGAAACCGAGGAGCAAGTGCCAAGGGTGCACTTGAAATGTTTTTTAGGGATGTTTGGCAAGAAATCTCCTCTAACTCTAGTACCTTTTTAGTAAAGATGTTTCATTTCTAAACATACAAATATGCAATATAAAAAACTTTCAAATCATCTCATTACTTAAATTGTAATATTTAATTTATAATATTTTAAATTTTAAATTTTAAATTTATCTTTCAAGTCAAACTATATCATTTAAATAATTTACTATAACTCTTCTACACATTGATTTGAGAATGTAATTTCTCAACACAAATAAGTTTTTTTACCTTTTTTAATTGTGTTTTAAGAATTATTTATTATATTGTCTAAAAACTTAACTCAAGGATTTTTGCATTCAAACTTTTTAACGGGTTTCGCTACTTTTATAAAATCCAATCGAAACGTTATTTCGATTGTTAACGCCATGTTTAGTATTCATGTGGGTCAAGATCTTAGAAGCTTGGATCTTCTGACTTCGTACTTGCAAAATTGATGAAGAAGAAGGAGATGGGAGTGGTCATCTTGAAAAATCAAGAAATTTCTAATACTTAAGTTAGAAGAAGTTTTTGGAGGTATTTTAATTATGAAAGTTATGAGAATAAATTATCAAGAGCAAGTGCCTCCAAAATTTTATTGTGATTAAAAGTTTGTCATTTATATATGAAATCTGGAGAGGTTAGAACGTGTTTGTCCCTTATAGGACTCTCGCTCTTTGCCCTATTCATTTGTCAGGATTTTTTATGTAGAGTGGTCTCTACGACGATGATATTAATACGACGTATAATTCAAATTGTGGCACCATTAATGTGATATGTTTCTATTGTCTTTCCCACTAATGCATTATATGTTTTCTTGCTTGTGTTCTTTTGCTATTGTCTATGTTCGTTCGTCAATATCATTGTGTTAGTAAATCGAAGACTCTTAATCTCTATTTGCTCGATTGGTTAAGGACTCGAGTACTTGACATTGCTCGAAGGATGATGTAGGATGACATGTCTCATCCCTTGTGCTATCTACCAATCTTGCATGGGTTATACCATATAGTATCTTTTGTAGTGTCATCCTTTATGACTGCTCGAAAGGTCGATTTCTCTCAAGTTGAGTCAAGGAGTTGACCCGCTATGACGGGTGTATCCTAACCTCAATTTACTCATTTGTTTAGATTTGAACTTACTTCTTAGGTCCATGAAGGGGGAATCCCTTTACAACTACTATTAATAAAAATCTTTCCAATCCATATATTCCTTCATCGGGTCTTTAAAAACACAAACCTCCAATTACTAGAAATACAAACCTTCCAATTCATATAATTTTATCTTATATAATCATTATATATATTTAAATTCTTATAGAAAATATAATAATTAATTCATTTTTTTATTTTAAAAATAAAAATTATTAAAAAAATATTAAAATTATATTTTATTCAACTTTCATCTTACTATCCAAATATTTCCAAATGAATGCATCATACTACTGTGTGCTAAATTTTTTAATCTATATATCAACTTTTAAGCAAAAAAAAAAATTGAGACAGATCACAAGTTGATCTTAGTAATATGTGAATAAAATGATTTGATAAGTGGATTTAGGTGATTTTGTCTCGCCTTAATTTTTTATTTTTTTATTTTTTAATAGTTTTAATATTTTTATCTAAAAAAATTTAAGAAAATTATTCATATTTTAAATTCAAATTCAGAATCCGAATCAACAGACTTTGTGGATCACTTGGATAGCCCATGCTCCTGCGGATTGATTCAAGTTTCAAAACGACCTTGTTAATGATAGGATCAAACTCAATTAATCTCATTGATTTGAATTTGATTATATTTGATCCTAATTTTATATTTATTTTCTTGTGTCAAATGCACAAATTGAGTAAAAAATTGTTAGCCTAACATACTAGACATTTGTTGGGAAGTCGAAAGAGGAGAGAGAAGCTCTCGCGAACCCCTCATTTGAAAAAAACCTTTTCGTTGTTCGCTGCCTGGGGGGAGGGCGAAGCTTCGTCTATGGCCTTCTCCTCCGACGTTTTCTTTTTTCTTTTCTTTTCTTTGGTTTGGTTTATCTCCCGACCACCAGTTGTTCCTGGTTTTGATGGTGATTTTCGAGGTTGTGTTTTTTTGTTTCGACTTTTGCAGGTTGTTGTAGTTACAATGATTTTAGACCACCACGTGTCTCGTCTCCGCTCTCATCGTCTGCCGATTCTACTGTCGCCCGGAGATCTTATCGATCAGAGTGGCATGTGCTACACACGCGCGGAATTGGTTTACGCGCTCAGCGATTTGGTGCGATATTTTCCGTCGTATGCAGCTGTTCATGTGCCGCTGAACTACTGTAACTTGTAGTTTCCACTCCTAACGAGGCGTGTGTGTTCCCGCATCTCTACCGCCAGCTGGTTTTGGTTGTATTATTGTGTTTTGTTGTGATTTGTTTGTTGGTTGTATATATTTGTTTGTATAGAGAAATTTACATTTGAGAAATAATCTTTTGGATTTCTCTTGTAGAATTTGAATTTTCTCCTATTTTTAGAGCAGAAGTTTAGTACACTCCTCTATTAGAGGTAGTGCTTTTAATCTCTCAGATTTTATTTAAGAGTTGTAGAAATCTGTATGCTCATCTATAATCAATTGACATGTAAATTAAGTTTCTTAGTTATAAGGATACATTATAGACTTATTCTTTATAATTGAATGAATGTCTACTATTTTTCTTAAAAGAACCAAGAAAAAAAAAACATACTAGATGTTATGAATTATATGCCGACGGCAGTCGCCCCTATCCCACCACTAAAATTATGTGAATGACCCCACCACTATTATTTTAAATTCTGCATAGTGACTTGCATAGTAACTTGCATAGTAATTTCAAAACCTATAAATAGGGACTTCAGTTGTAATGAAATTCATAAGAAAATATAGAGAGAGAAAAAAAATTTCAGTTCTTAAAAATTTCTTTTATATTTTTTTTGCAATAGTAGTTTCTTTCTTTAAGTTTTATAACACGTTATCAGTACGAGATTCTACCAATACTGAAGCAAGTGGTCTTCTACTTCAAGTAAGTTTTTCAATATATTATTTGCAGTCCTCGAAATAAATATTAAAGGTAATATTGCTGAATATTACTTGATAAAATTTTATTTTTATTCTCATGATAATGTGAATATATTTCTTAAATTCACAGATTTATTTTTGTAATATAATGTCAAATATTGAAATTTATTGCTATTGATATTTCTGAAAAATGTTATTTATTCAGGATCCTTGATGAGATCTATTTGGATATGATGATGAACTTGAAAGATACAATCATAGAAGAAAACCATGTGTATTGAAGGACCGTGCTGTGTATCTCATGATGAAAAATCATTTTACTGTGTGAAATGAATTAAGAGAGTGATATAAGTACCAGAATATGTAATCCTCTCAAAAGATCATTATGACTTATTGCACCTGAAGTTGCAAGATTTTAAGAGTGGTATTGAATATTCTGCACTCTTTAAAATTAGCTCAATATTAAAATTATGCAGTGAAAATGTCACTGATGATGATATATAAAAGAATACATTATTTTTCATACCTCGAATGTGCTCCTGCAGTAGTAATATCGATAATGAAAGTTTAACAAATATTCTGAATTTTTGTTTTGTCTTCCAGTGATTGAGCTAAATAATGAATTTTTGTTACACCAGTTACGTCCTATTAATAATATTGAATTTACACAATTCCCAGAAGTGAACGGTACATCATTTCAAATGAATTTAGGGCGTAGACGTGGTAGAAAAACTATAGAAGTGTTGGTCCAAAAGCGACAATACTAAAGATGATAAAAATATATCGTATCACCAGAAGTGATCCAACTCAGAGAAGGGTAAAGACTCTCAGAATAATTCTTCATAAAAAAATGAAGATGTTTGTCATAGATGTAATATGACTAAACAGTAGTCACGTACCTATTGTACGGCCAAGCACTTGATTTACTTATACTAAGTTTTTATATATAAACTTATTAATATTTCATCATGTTTTGAAATAATAAAATATCGGTGCCTGAAGCACGACAAGAAATTATTTGGGATAATAAAGTCCTGTTTAAATTTGATCTTCTTACAAATAAATGTGAACCAGAAGTTCAGAGGATTATCTATTTGTAAAGTGTTGCAAATCAATTACATAATGTATTTACTAACACTAAAAGTGTTGTAAAATCATATATTACTGCTGTTAATGCTTGAGCAAGAATTGAAGTCCCTGAAGGACGAGTTGTTAAAACAGTAATAAAGAAGTCTAAGATACACCTGAAGCGTTGAAGACCTATTGGTGCACAAGAAAAAAAAAATCAGTGCTCATAAAGAGACCGTATTTTCTAATCCTCCTAAAGAGGTAACTCTTGAAAAGTGTAATTCCTGAAGAGGTAACTCTTGAAGAGTGTAACTCTTGAAGAGTATAACTCCTGAAGAGTATAAACCTCCTGAAGAGTATAAACCTCATGAAGAGGAACTTCCTGTAGAGGTGTTTCATGAAATGTTTTCCCCTGGAGAGGAACAATGAGATCTCAATATATTTCATGAGTACTGGAAAATTTATGGATAGAAATAAAATTGTTGTCGACAACATATATGATAACACTTGATATTACCAGAAGTAATGAAAAAAGTGAGCCAAAAATCGTCGAAGAATGTCGACGTAGAAATGATTGGCCAAAATGGAAAGCAGTTATTAAAACTGAATTAAACTCGCAAGTGAAGCGAGATGCATTTGGACTTGTTGTCCAAACACCAAAGGGTGTAATATTTGTCAGATATAAATGAGTATTTATACGAAAGTGTAATGCGAAATGAAATTGTGCGATATAATTTATCGAACAAGATTTTCTGTAGAAACTCGAGCAATTATGAGGAAATATATTTCCTTGGTATGAATGCAATCGCATTCATATTTTTAATTGATTTGGTTATTACAAAAGGATTAGATATGCCGTTAATGAATGTGGTCACTGCATATTTATAAGGATCATTAGATTATTACATATATAAAGATTTACGATACTTGAAGCATCTAATCCAAGTACATTTAGGAATATGTACTTTATAAAGTTTCAAAGATTTTTATATGGGTTAAAGCAATCCGGACACATGTAGTGTAATTGAATCAACAAGTATCTATTGAAAGAAGGATTTAAGAATAATCCTATATGTCCATGTGTTTTATCAAAATTCGGATTTGCCATTATTGCAGTTTACGTTGATGATTTACCTTGTCAGAACTCTTGAAAAGATTATAAGGGTTGCTATAAATTCAAGGAATGCATTTGAAAATGAAAGATCTTATTATTCAATTCATAGATGAGTTACAAGAATTTGAAACTTCTAACCTCATCTCTCAAATGCATTTGCTTTTCATAAAATAACATACCATCCTTATCTAAAGGATTAGGCAATCGAAATGAAGAGGCAAGTAAGGATTTTAAATCCTTATTTTCTTGTTTTAAGTCTGCAAATTTTCTGTCAAACTCTTGAACGAGTCGTTGAAGTACGGAAACTTTTTCGGTAAGCTCCTCAATCTCAAGATTTTTGGATTGTAATCGGTTGGAAAATTCAACAATAGAGGAGGAGTATCGGGTGCCGAGAGTCACCAACTCATAAACAGTTTCACGATTTGACTTATTAGCCAGATCATTTGCTTGCTGCAACATGGCACCTGCGGAAGATACAGGAACAACTTGTAATTGAGGTTAAGGATACCTCATATGTTGATCGTGAGAAATAGTAAAAGGAAATTGATGAGCCATTGAAAATTTGTATAATAAGAATACAAATACAGATGAATTATAAATATGAGAAGAAGATTTTATGCGTACTAAATGAAACTAAAGACGGTTCTTATAGAAATGGAAATAAGAACAAGAGAAACCATCATCTCTTCAAATCTCACTTTACAAGATATGCTGAATGCATAATTTCAAAAGCCAGCAAGATTAATTACAGCTATCCCTATTTTCTTGTAAACGTTGAACCTCTGCCGTTAGCTGCTGTTGTTGACTTTGTATCTGAGCTCTCTCTCGTTCCAGCTCTTCTACTCGTGTTTTCAGGTCACGAGAATACCAATCTATAAGTTTCTGCAGCTTCTTGTTTTCTTGTCTTAAATCTTTATTTTTACTATCTTTAGTTGCAAGCGTTTGATGCAACTCAGATATTTGAGTTTTAAGATGATCAACCTCACTCGTTCTCGCCAGTAGCCTCTGAGACATGGTTGTAAGAGATTCAGCATATTGAGCACTGAGAGTTCTTGATGCTGCAATAATTTCAGGATCAGATTTACTAGAATTTCTATCATGGTATTTACAGCCTCAGGAGAAAATATAAGTGGTTGAGGTATAAAAGGTTCGTGATTTAAATCTGGGATATTAGAATTTCTATCAGACATAATATCGTTCTGGATGAACAACAACTGAATCTATGAGGAATATGAGATCTTTTTGCTGGAATAAACCAATGGTAAAATTGGTTATATTTAAACAACAACCCGAAAACTTCAAATCTCTTCAAGATCTCGTTTGTCCACAATGTCAAGCGGATTTGATTTTCCGCCGAATCGATAGTATTAAATCTCAAAACTTTTACAGCTTTTATCATACATAAATGGTTTCCAATGTTATTTCCGCCATATATAAACAAGTTCTCCCTAATAATGCCGAATGAGAGGGAGAAAATTTTAGATGAAAATATTATCATACTCTCTCTAATGCATTATTTAGTTGGAGATCGTGTTTGAATTCTTAACTTGTTATATATACTGAAATTATATTTACTTATTACTTGAAACACTAACGCATATTATTAGGGGGAGTTTAAGTGTTACTGCAGGTATCAGATTTCTATTAAGTCTGTCAATCAAATATTATTTTTCATCTTCAAATCACTCAGAAATTATTACAATTCATGAAACAAGTCGGGAGTATATTTGGTTGAGATCAATGACTCAACAATTTTATACGAAGATAATGCTGCTTGTATCATTCAAATCAAATGATGATATATCAAATATACGATCAAGTGATAATCTGGCAGATTTATTCACGAAAACATCACCAACTGCGACATTCAAGAAAATTGTGCAGAATATTAAAATGTGAAGACTCAAAAACTATTGTCATGCACTTTCCAGGGGGAGTAAAAGTCCTGAAGATTTGTGCTGATTGTACTCTTTTTCCTTCGCTAAGGTTTTATTCCATTGAGTTTTCCTTTGTAAGGTTTTAATGAGACAATTTTAAAATACTTGTGGATACATAAAGAGACTGTACTATTTTTCCTTCGCTATTGGTTTTTCTTCCCACTGGGTTTTTCCTTGACAAGGTTTTAACGAGGCAGATTCTTTATGGGCGGTCATTTAAGGAGGAGTGTTATGAATTATATGCCGACGGCAGCCGTCCCTGTCCTACCACTAAAATTATATATGAATGATCCCACTACTATTATTTTAAATTCTACATAGTAACTTGTATAGTAATTTACATAGTAACTTGTGTAGTAATTTCAAAGCCTATAAATAAGAGTTTCAATTGTAATAAAATTTATAAGAATTATAAAGGGGAAGAAAGTTTCAATTTTTAAAATTTTTTTTTATATATTTTTTACAATAGTAATTTATAACACTTAACACATTTTATTTCGGTAACAACGTCAACAATCGCGAGAACAGAAGACGAAGAAAAATAGAATTTGTGTGGAATTCGACAAGAGAGAGAGAGAGGGAAACGAGAACGGCACCTTTGTTCTTCTTCTGCAAATATATCGGTTCGGGGAAGAATGGGTTTCAAGAAGCTTCTGAAGCGCAATCCCAAAGTTCTCCTATCTTCCAAAACACCACAACCACCACTCTCTCCGATCCCAGACCCCTCTCTCCCACTACCACCACCATCTGACTCTCTCACCCCTCTCCCCATTCTCACTCTTTCGCCCCACACCCATAAACCCAAGCACCATGATCACCTTCTCCGCTTCCTCATGGCCCATCTTAAACCGCCCTTCAATACCACCCACCTCCTCCACTTCCTCAGGTCCAAGCTCCACCGCCACCCTGATTTCACTCACTACGACTTCCACGTCTTCAACTGGGCCTCCACCGTCGACTCGTTCCGTCACGACCACTCTACGTTCGAATGGATGGCCGGCACTCTCGCTATCACCGACCGCTTCGACGACCTTGGATCCCTACTCCGGTTCATGGCTTCTAACCCCTGCCCCTGCTCCGACGGTATCTTCTCCTGCCCTCGAATCGAACCCATATTTAGATTTTCGATCAATGCTTTTTCTAGAGTTGGAAAATTAAATGATGCTGCGGTTGCCTTTGAATGTATGAGAAAAATGATCGACGGGAGGCCTAATGTGGCGCTTTATAACATATTGATTCATGGATATGTGAAATGTGGGGAGCATCATAATGGCTTAAAGCTGTATGATAAAATGCTCAAGGATCGGGTTAAGCCGGATGCGTATACGTTTAACATTTTAATTAGCAGTTATTGTCGTAATTCACAGTTCGGGCTAGCTCTGGAGTTGTTTAAGGAGATGAGAGAAAAGGGGTGCTGTCCAAATGTGGTTAGTTTTAATACCTTGATCAGAGGGTTCTTTAGGGAGAGGAAGTTTGATGAAGGGGTTGCAATGGCTTACGAGATGATTGAATTGGGATGTGAGTTTTCAAGAGTGACCTGTGAGATACTGGTTGATGGGCTTCGTAGAGGAGGTCGGGTTCTGGAGGCATGTGAGCTATTAAGTGATTTATCAAGGAAAGGAGTTTTGCCTCATGGGTATGATTACTTTGGTCTGATGGAGGAGCTCTGTGAGAAAGGAAACACAGGTAAAGCATTGGGGGTTGTGGATGAGTTATGGAGGAAAGGTGACGCTCCAAGCTTGATTTCTTGTACCACCTTGATCGAAGGTTTGAGGAGGTCCGGGAAAATTGATGAGGGATTTATGCTGATGGAGAGGATGCTTAGGGAGAGCATGGTTCCAGATAGCGTGACATTCAATTGTCTCCTCCAAGGACTTTGTGACATGGGTAGAACTGTGGATGCAAATAGATTGAGGTTGCTGGCTTCAAGCAAGGGTTTTGAACCAGAGGAAACAACTTACAGTATTTTGGTGTCCGGTTATATGAAAGAGGGAAAAAGGAAGGAGGGGGCAGTGGTGGTGGATGAGATGTTGGATATAGGGTTTTTACCTGATCTTGCTGCATATAATAGGTTGATGGATGGCCTTGCAAATTCAAGAAGTCACGTTCGGCGCCAAGCAAAATGTTAATGGTAATTGAACATGTCAACATTTTTTCAGATTGGATTTTTATTTCATTGGCTGCCTTATGTGTAGAACCAATGGTGGTGTTATTGGTATAACGTACTAACGAGAAAAAGATCCTCCATTGAGGGAGTTTATACGCCAGGGATATTTCTGATGTTGATATCATGCATGTTTTTTTGAGGGGAAGAAACGTATACGACTGAAGAGATATAGTGGGTCCTGACAATATAAAAACTTGGATTATAGAAGGTATATAATCTGTACAAGTTTTAGATGTGGCCATCAGAAGCATTTGTGTGGAATGGGAAAACATTATAACTTCGTTCTATTTATCTGCAAGACAAGGAAGCAATATGCGGGATTCTCTGTGGAATTATATGTGGGCTTTTCAATTCCAGGTGAGACAGGTTTGCCATGAGGCTTGCCACAATCAAGTGCAAGGATGAAGGAGCCTTGTATCTCTTCACTTCTGACTTGCATAACAGCTTCTGACCTGTGTTGGTATTGAGATACTCAGAATTTGTTGTTGAACGCGACTTTCGTGTAAGATTGGCTATACTTGTAACGTTTGGGGAACTTTGTGAAGGATGAATTTGGTGGACACAACAATATGATCTCTAGCAATGTTTGATGCGGGGCTTGAATGTATGTGTCTCTTGTATGGTGTTATCCAAAAGGAAAAATCTATACTCTATATTATTATCCCACTTTCATTTTACTAAGTAAGATGTGATATATTTATCATTATTGAATAATTATATATTATATATTTTTTTATCATTTAATGATGATAAATATGTTATCTTTTTTATTAGAATGCAAATGAGATGGTAGTTATTGTATAGCATTACTCTTTATTTTAATTAAAAAAAATTAAATTATTTATTATATTTTACATAAAAATAAGAAAATTGTAATGATTATGAAATGAAATGAGATTTGTTGGAAAAATAAATAAGGTTGCGTCTAACTTCTAAGGATTCAAATCTAATGGGTTAAAAATCTCTTAACTTTTCAAGGTGAAAAATTTCATTGTTAGGTTGATATTCTCTTTATTTATAATGTAGTTCGAAATAAAATTCATCCATTTATTTTACTGGTAACGACCGACCAATATTAAAAAAGACGAAAAAAATATCAAAGGCGAAATTGGCGAGGCTTTCGACGTAGTGGGCGTGATTGCGAAAGCTCTGTCCAATCCAAGAAAAGATAAAATGGGTAATAATAATGATAATAATAATAATAATAAATCATGTAAAACTCTGATTCTTAGCCACTCGCCAAGTGATACCGTTAACGACACCAGTACCACAGAGTCTACGTTACTACCGCTGCAAATTGCAAAACCCTCCTCTCTTTCATGGCTGAAACTTGAAAAAAACTCGGGCTTTTTCCCCCAACTATCAATGGCCTCTATTTCCATGTGCTTCACCATCTCACCAACTTCTTGCCACCTCTACTCTAAACCCTCCCCCCCTTTTCCTAAACATTCCTTCACCTTTCCTCCCATCCAAACACCGATTTTTTCCCCTGGAATCCCTGTGAAAGTTCGCGAACCTAGGGTTTTGGTAGGGGCCGTGAGGGCGAGTATCGATGTACCTTCCGCGATTAGGCCTGGAGGTTCAGTCGAGAGCGATAGCTTATCCTCTGATGTGAGGAAGCGGACGATGGAGGCCGTGGATGCCTTTGGAGGGAGGGTCACCATTGGTGACGTGGCGAGCAAAGCTGGGCTTAAGTTGAATGAAGCTCAGAAGGCCTTGCAAGCGCTTGCTGCTGACACCAATGGCTTCTTGGAGGTATAAACATACTTGCATACGTACATGCGCTCCTAAAAACTAGATGTATATGTGTGTCTGTGGATGTTCAAGTGAATTTAAGCGGGCTAGTTTTTATTTTATTTTATTATTATCTTTATCTTTATGTTTAAAAGATAGTGCATATGATACGATGTGAGAGGGAATTGTACATTTGGATTTGCTAGTTATAGTGTTGGATGCTGTTGGTCCTAGAAGTTTTTGATTTGGTGAAGTCAATTGTTTTCAAGACGCTCTCTTGCAGGTTTCGGATGAGGGTGATGTTCTCTATGTCTTTCCAAAAGATTTTCGAGCAAAGCTTGCGGCCAAGTCATTTAGATTCAAAGTCGAGCCTGTTATTGAGAAGGCAAAGGTATGTATTCTCGTTACTTTTGATGTTCAGATTCGCCATCCTAAGAAATAGTGGTTTATCGTCTGTAAAATTGACTTGACAGACTACGGCTGGGTATTTAGTGAGGATTTCCTTTGGTACTGCACTGATCGCTTCAGTCATAATTGTTTATACCACAATTATTGCTGCTCTTTCGTCTGGTAGTAGTAGAAGGTAATCTCGGGCTTTCTATTGTTCAAAAACTTGCACGTCTTTTGACCTTTATGCATTTCCCTTTATTAAACAAATCCTCTGTAATATGCTGACATGGATAAAGGCATTTCTGGTGACAGTGACGAGGACAGTCGCGGAAGACGCGGAGGTAGAGCATATGATTCAGGATTTAACTTTTACTTCAATCCAGCAGACTTGTTCTGGTAATATTCTATGCAGTGTCAGGATTATGAGAAGTATTACTCACAGAACATGTTTTGTAGGACCATATGAGTGTTTTCATTGGTTGACTGACATGCCATGTAGATTGAAATGGTCTAGTCTATCATTGGAATTGTAACTGAGAGGATCGAAGTATGAAAACTTAAGGTTACTAGTAAAATTTTGTAAGAGTTTGTCATTCTGTACAAGGGTATCTATGATTTACTAAAGTATCATGTAAGTGTTTGATATTCTATGCATATATGAGTTTAGTTTTTTATGGTGGTGGACTGTTGATAAATTGTTCTTATTAGACTTTTCAGTGGTCTCTGGCTAATTCTTCTTGTGGATAATGACGATATGTATGATGCTTCTGTCTGATAATGATGAGCATCGCCTTTTTGAAAACATCCATCCTATCATATTATTAAAGGTCAACTAGGCATATTATGATTCATGCAATTGTATACTTGAGAGTTGCAAGAATGTGATTCTGGTTTCGTTTTATTTAGGTACTGGGATCCATATTACTATAGGAGACGACAAAGACAAACAGACGATCAGGAGATGAACTTCATTGAATCTGTAGGTGATAGAAGTGATTGTGATTCTTTTGTTCTACTGGCCATCTCAAAATATATTCATTTTATATATGGTTGTATTTTAGATATTTTCATTCGTGTTTGGGGATGGCGATCCGAATCAAGGAATCGAAGAAGAGAGATGGAAGTTGGTAATATTTTAGCACTCAATTCAGTTGTACATTGCTGTCAAGATTTTATATAAACTCCTTCAGTCTTTGTATTTTGTGTTAATTTTGTTATTCTTTGCCATTGCCTTATTTTGTTTAAATCTTGTTTTAGATTTAATTTTGCTAGTAAACTCTTCTCCTCTCTGAAACCGCTTGTAGTACGTCCTTACTTCTTTATGTGTCTTTCTAGAAAGAGTGGTTTAGAAGAGAGAGTTCTTATCTAATTGTGATTACTAGTAACTCGGTGTTCTCAGCTGTATACTTGTTGTGTACTTGGGCTATACAAGTGTACTTTCTCCCTATCTCTCTCTCTCTACCGTTGATATTATAAGTAAGAAATGAGGTCACAGGTTTTAAGTCCTGATGGGAATTTGAATTATAAGAAAGAAAAAAGATAACAAAGGAAAGAGGTAATTAAGGCCTTGTTTGGGAACACAAGTATTCTCAAATACTCATAAATATTTCCTTCCCAAACATCACTCAAACACAAAACACTTTTCAATTTCAAATCTTCAACTTTTCATCTAATCATTACAACTTTCCCATCCTCTCAAACAAAAACACAAAAACAATACAATTTTTTCAAATTTCAAAACAAAACAAAAAAATAATAAATTATATTCAAACAATATTTAACTTTATAATATTTTTATTCAACTTTTTCTTCCTCATTTTCCAAAACTCAATACAACATCTTAACTTAAAAACCATTTCACTACTATTCACAAATTGTTTCACTACTATTTTTATAGATATTCGAAGTGTCCAAATGAGCCCTAAATCAACATGGGCATATGGTACTGTTAAAAAGAAAAAGGAAAAAGAATGCAATAACTTGCTCATTTTCCTGAAAACTACGTGCAGATTGGGCAATACATAACTTCTCATGGTGGTGTTGTCACAGCTGAAGAACTTGCTCCATATCTCGATGTAGAAACCACAGAAGGGACCACAGTAAGTTCATGTTTGATGTAGTCTAGTTTTATCATGCATTGTAAGTTTGTTGTTTAGCCATTCAATTGGGAGTACCATAGCTTGCATCACATATCATTGTGATTATATTTCATGCAGTATTGCTGTGCTCTCCCTCTTTTTCTCAACCAATAATTCAAGAAGTCAAGATTTTGCCTGTTTTAAACCATGCTTATTTTATTTATTTTTTTATTGGTATTGGGTGTCTAGAATAGTGTTTCGACTAATCCCGGGGGTGTACAGACTCTCAGCAATGAGTTTTTTGTAAGTACACCTCGGTTAATTCAAGAGAAAAAATCCCCCAGTCCAATCACCCCTAGAGATTGTTTGCACCCAGGGGGATTTGAACCTTAGACCTAGGGGGAGCATACCTCTAAGCCCAAGGCCTTTACCACTTGAGCCAATCCCTAAGGGTTGTTTTAAACCATGTTTTATCTAAATTGATTGTGCTTTACAATCATCTATTGATTATTGGTCTAAGTTCTTTCTTCAACATTTCTCATCAAGTCAAATTTCTTCCCTCAACATTTGAGATCATCTCCATGATTACGTTCGGAATGTTCAAATTCTGGTGCTTATTGGATCTTAAAGTTCTGCACTTGATACTTTTACATTGCAGTCTTTCTTTTCACCCTTTTTCAAGAGCATAATTGCAGTTTCTCAAAATTAATAGTTTTGCCTTTTTTGTCTGCAAAGACTGCAATCATAATTCTAAGACACAATTTATTTGATTTTTTTCTTTGTTAGTGGATTTTTCAATCAATCATTTAGTTCTTACACTGCAGATGTACTGTTTGTTTCATTTCACCTTGTTTTCCTTTTTTTTGGTTGATTCCAGAATGATGAATCATACATCTTACCTGTTCTTTTGCGGTTTGATGGTCAGCCTGAAATAGATGAAGAGGTATGTCAGAACAATTTATTGGAAGAATGTCAGTTGTTGGACCTTGAACTGATTCGTCAGATCAAAGTTTAGGAAGCTATGATACTGTGTAAATTTTTTATCTTATACCATTGATATGCCCTGCACTCAGATCTTAATGCCAAATATGCTACCCGTGAAATTTCCCTACATCAAAGCATCTGGTACAAAAGTGTTCCCTTTGCATTTACTTGCCCATTGCTTATGATGCAGGGAACTATCCTTTATCATTTTCCATCCCTACAGCGTACTGCCTCTAGAAGGAGTGGTAAAAAAGAATATGTGGGAAGAAGGTGGACTGATTGGGTCGGAGGGGTTGAGAAGTTTTTCAAGGAGAGAAAATGGGAATTCAGGTTATATATTCCCCCATGCCAAAAGTTATGTGGCAAAACGTCATCTGTGATTTCTTTCTTGACATGTTTATTTCTTTTCATTTTCCTTTTTTCACCCCTCTTTGCAGTAAAACTAGCACTTCACAGAAAGCTATGGTAATTGGGCTGGGTGGACTTAACCTACTTGGTGTCATTATTCTCGGAAGCATGTTAAAGTATGGTTCTCTTATTGTTAATTGATGCTGGATGGCTTCCCTTGATGTTGCCCTAATAATCCCATTTTTTTCTTTTTTTGAAGGGAAATTGCAGTTAAACCTAATGGGTTAATTAGATTTGTTTCCGATATATTTCCTCTCCTTCAGGTATGATTTGATGTATTAGATTCCATATGAACAGTCTGCTTTATATGGTTCAAGGAGTTCCGGATGACTAGTTCTGTAGTTTTCACTGTATGAGCAGAACCATAAATTAAGTAAATATCAGAGAAAAGGGCAAAGCATGTCTTGAATACTTTTTTATCAACGGAAATGTTCTTGATCTATATAATCCTCTGAAAATACACACAAACACACATGTATATATGTATATAGAATACATTTTTCATTTAGCCCCTTCACTCGAAGTCAAGTATTTGTTCTAGTTGTTTTATGATGCCTTCATTCTAAGTTTGATGGCTAGCAGCTTTTGTGATTTATCAACTTTTTAACAAATATCATTATGTCTTTGTCGAACACTTTCATTATTTCATATCTTACTTGGTCATCTAAGATTTCTTTTAATTACAGTTACCAACAAACTAAACTTCATTGATGTCCTGGTGGTGCAGAGGGTTGAATTTTTTGAATTTTGTATGTCATTTGTTGCAGTTTAACATACAATAGAACTGGTTCTGCTCATCCACTTTTTGGCTGGTCACTGAATTGCTGAGAATTTAAACTTGCTGACATGGGATATAACTCATTAACTGGATTTTTTTTTTTGGCTTGTGGAACTGATATCCAATTACTTTCCCAAATTGAAGTTTTTCTCTTAACAACTGTTACATTTTTTCTTTTGCTGTGTTTGCATGATTTTCACTTTCTACAAATATAAGATTGCAGTGTTGGGCAATGTTGTTAAATGTTGGTTTAGCTTTGGTTGCATCTATTTATTGAACAATTACTTTGCAGATCTATGCTGGTTCTTTCTTTGCAATTCCTTTGATCCGGTGGTTCTTCATCCGCAATAGTAATGCTGAAATAGAAAAGAGAAACCGAGCTCGGCAACAGCGTGCTCAGGCACTTGAATTGCCTGATATTTCACTTAGACGGAAGGTAACTATATTGGTGCTTATCTAGAAAAAGTTGAGAAGTTGCTTTATGTTCCAGAAGCTCCATGGGGATGAGGTTTATTTTTTCAAAAGTAATTTTCTTTTCCAAAAAAAAGAAAAAGTCACGTGGACATCTTTGCCATAGTAGCATATTGTTAGGGTTGAATTTGCTTCTGCATGTTGAAAATTTCTGCAGCATAGATAACATTTGCATGGATAATTAGTAATTACTTGATTTCTGTCCCCATATCCAGCTCCTCAGTGCTCGGGACATGGCTCAGAGAACAGTCATAGGACAGGATCGAATTGTCTACAGCACCGACCGGGACTTAATTGAACAAGACTATGAGGCCAAGGAATGGGATTCGAGATTCCGAGAGATTGAGAAATCAGATTGAGTTGATACCACTGTAAGTCTGTGAATCTTTAGTTGGTTGTAAGATAAATATGCTAATAATAATAAAAAACAACTCTTTTGTTGGTTGCATGCTATTTTTATCGATTGAAAAGCAAAGGATACTTGAATCTAAAAATGCTAAAAATTTCTCATGGCAGTGGGCCCCTTGGATGTTAGTTTGATCGTTGATTGCTATAAGCTTGCAGGGATACAATTCCCGACTCCCTTGGATGCTCTTATTATAATGGTGCTTTCATACTTGACAATCCCTCCACTGTTGCTTTTGTTGTTTTGGAGAGCTGAATTCGTGCTATTTTTTCTTTGAGAATATCATGGTATATCTCGGTCTGCTACTTCCCTCCAAGCCAAGCTTTTCACCTAGCAACAAGCTGGGGAATACGAGTAAGGATGGGTTCTGCCGTCTCCCGAGAGATACCGAAGGAAGCAGATTGGACAGCAAAGCTTTGTGATACAATTCAATTGGACCTCATCCGCAAATTGCCATATACAGATGAAGAATAGGACATTACTGTAGCTACTTATACAAGAGTGTAGAGTTCAAAATATTATATGCTTCATATTTATTACTTGATCTTTTTGCTAACATCTCTACGAGCCTTAAGAGAGAGGGGAAGAGGTGAAGCTGTTACAGTCACGTCTTCGAATTTACCCAGTTGATGTAAATGTGCCACAACAAAGATGCCACGTCTAATTACATTATTTATTTTTATTCTGTATAATTTTTTTTAGATGGTGGTTAAGAAGGGTAGTATAGACAATCAATTTGAATGGATCTTCAAAGGTTTACCATGAAAAATGAACACAAGCAGGGGTAAATCAGGGCCTGCAATTATACATCAAAATACCGTATTAAGCCCACCAAGAAATACGTTCTGCTAGAAGAAATGACTCGGGTATTTACTTATAATACTTGCAGTTGTGGAGGTGTAAACATCACACAAATGCTTTAAGAAACTGTATATAAGTATAAAAATACATGAAAAAAATCAATCTTTTAATGGTAGATCCTTCTCTCTTTTAATGCGTTTGCTTGATATTTACACGCTCCACAATTATACGTAGCATAACTCCTCATACCCACACTGCTATGCAATGTAAAGACAACCATCATCAGTCATCAAAACCAATTTGTTTCTTTTACTTAAAACTGGTGCTTATCAATCCGTTCAACACTCAACGATGGACTCCCAGCAGAAATGATGGGAATCACACGATCAAGGAATGGTATAAATTGATGCCCGTTGGTACAAAAGTTTCCACGAGTACAGACAGTTCTGTGCACCCTGGCTAGATATGATGTGTCAAGAAACGGGTGAACTAGCAATTCTTCAAGCATTTCCTGTATACAGATCGCAGAACAATACCCGACAATATTGCTCTAAGCTAATTGGCAGACCAAAACACCTGCAAAAAGTGAAAAAAAAAAAACATTTGTTTTGGTTTTGGAGAACTTAAATATATTTAACCAGATTGATAGCTTATAGCCTTATACTAGAAAAAACTAGAACTATAAAATGAAGAAAATGATGTTTTAAGGGCTGCGTACCTAAAATTATTACAGTAAACAGTATTATCAATATCAATCGAATGAGATGTTGATTAACTCGAACATAGACTGGAGATTTTTGAAATCTTGCCCAACAGGAACCTATGCTCGTTCTCATCTGCATTCCCATCTGCGCACACATAAGCACCTACATTATCCCTTCTCCCCTTCAACATAGTCACACTCTCAAGACACACAAGTCACAAAAATATTCATATACAATTGCACATACTTCCTAATACATCTGATAACAGTTTGCCAGATGATATATCATTATAAAAAAAAAGGGATAATGTTCATGCTAGTATACTTATTTTTTTCCCAATAAAATCTTGATTACTTGCCAAAGGAGGATAATGTTCAAGGAAACGCACTGCAGATACATACTCCTTAAAATGTAATAATGTGCCAATGATGATGACAGATCATTGTAAATGGATGTGTTGTTTTGACTGAGAGTTTATGGGCTTACGTTTCCTTTTATTTTCTTCTACATATCTCTAGTATGGCTCCGTGCACTAGGGCTACACATTTTATTAGCCACAAAATCCAAGCAACATCATATGCATCCTTTAGCAACATTGTTAAATGAAATGCAAAGTAATGACAATTTTATAGTGAATAAAAAAAATACATTTGCAAGTGCCAATGGGGGCCTGTATAGTGCAAACACAGGTAGAACACACCGACAAACTCAATAGAAACTGATTTCCAACAAAATTCTCTAATGCGTCGTGGCCATATGAATCTATGATAACTCCATCAACAATCTTCCTTACGACAACTCTTATGGAAAGATTCCATATCATGACAGATTGTACGTTTTCTCTCCCTACTGATGAATTGCTGGACAGCCAAAAAAATGCTTCAACAATATAAAAGGGTATTCTAACCACCATGCAATCCTAATTTGTCCATTTTCAACAATTATTATGAAGATTTACTGCAGTGCATATTTTGAACACATATGGCCAAGTTACCTGTACACCATGAGTAACATCAACGTATGATGGGGAATGCCTTTGTTCTTCTCCATCCTTTAACCTCTTTGTATAACTCCTACTGACAGTGCTCCTACAGGCAGTCCGTAAATTATTCAAGAAACCAAACGAATTCAATCTGCCCCATAATGCCTGCGACTTGTTCTCATGAAAGAAGCTTTTAGGTTTGGGTTCACCGGCTTCCAGATCCCAACTCCCACCCTCACCATGTATGTTACACGAGGTCTCTTGAAGAAAATCCAGAGCTTCACAACCCAACCTTGGAGTAAAATCAGAACCCACCTTTCTTAGCTTACTCACCTTCCTGATATCAGAGTTGTGGTCAATATGTGAGACCCCATTAATATTCAGGTTTTCAATTTCTCTGCTCCTGTGCTCAGCAAGCCCAGCAGCAGTATCTTTTGAACTAGATGTTGTATTTGGATCAAGAAATCTTCTCAATAAGCTACTGCCTTCTAAATCAGAACAATTGAGGCTTTCTGTGGGCTTTCCCCCGGAAAGAAACAATGCCAACCTATCTCTGTCCTGTTCATCTAAGTTAGCTCCCTCGGTATTTGTCACTATATCTTGCAATGAAGCATCTTCCAGGCTTTTCTGCAAATGAATTATTTGTTCCTTGATGGCTCTGATAAACTGCTTGTGTCTTGAAACTACATCTTCCCGCCTTTGAGACTGGTCTATCACAGATGACAAGTTGACTGCTCTTTCAAAATCTTCCAACTGATTAGAGATAATAACCAGTATAAGATCAAAATTAAGAAGACTTAACAAAATAGATAAATAGCTGAGGTTGAGGTCAACATTAATACCTGCCATTTTGCTGTTTCAAGGGTTGTTGCAAGATCACGCCTATGATAATTAATTGACAGAAGTAGCTTTGGGTCTGGGTGCTCACCTTGAAGACTTAGCTCGTGCACCAAAAGACGGAATACTGATTCCATCCTAAATTCCAAACCAAAAGATAGAATTGGATCATTGCCAGTAAAGATTCCAAGGGAAAAAGTTCCACCGTATAATATATATCAAAACAAAAACATAATTTGAGATTCTAGGACAATGAACTTACTGTACGCATCTACAAGTTAAGGAACCTCTTATATTTTTCAGTTTTAGCTTAATTATAAAGAAAATTAACTTGTGGACAAGTTCCAACAATTGAGGAAGCAACTTCTCATACTTCCAATGCAAATCTTGAAAGTCCTGCCACCAAGGAATTCAACATTTGACCTATATAGAATCTTTTGAACCATAAAAGTACCATTGTCTCATGAGTAAACTCCATTAGATTACATGACACCATTAGCACCTCCACTACAGATGCTGAAAGGAAAATTTTCTCGAGCTTTTATGGCTTCGTGTCCAATATTTATAAATGACGCCTCAAAGGCAGCTTATATATAAACCATTAAGGCCGTTTTGTAAACAAGAAGGGATAGCAATAAATTACGATAAAATTGAGCTCAAGAGTGCAACCACCCAAATGCTTAACATACAGTACCCTTTTGCTGCGTAAACCCAAAAAAGATAACCCAGTTCCACGCCGCCTTTCAAAAGGCAAACATTTTATAGTTTCAGAAGAAAGAAAAAAAATTCCGAAATAGCAAAAAGAAAACCAAATATAAACTGACCTGTCGACGGAGTCTTGAACGACCTCGGCTGCCGAAAACAGAGGGTCCGATTCCCACCGGAGCAAACTCGACCCCATTTTTTTTTTAATTTACAAAAATTCAATTAAAATGTGAGAATCGAATAACATTTTAGTAACTGTATTTTCTAAAGAATAACGCCATTATAAAGAAAAAGCTCGAAATTAAAATGTTCAATAAGAATCATTCAGGGAACAGGTTCAATAAGAAAAACGATATTTATAAAAATTGATGGGTATGATGGAATTGAAGGTTAAATGTAGCGCAAAGTCTAATCTTAAAGATAGTTATGAAGAATGGACGAGATTTTAGGGTTACGGACGAAAAGAGGGGGATCTTTTAGGTTTAACAGGCGAGAAAATAAAGTATACAGGCACAAAAGCAGATGCGTACGGACGGAGAGTAGGAATCATGTGTCAGCTTGATCTTTTAGGGTACGGATTCGTCAATTTAAAAAAAAAAAATTATAAATTTACACGCATATTAAAATTTATTTTTATCATATATAATTAAAAATAAATAAAAATAAATTAAAAAATAAAAATATTTTTTATCTTTAAAAATAAGTAATTAACAAAAAAAAAATTAAATTTATGTATAAATTTTTTTTTAAAAAATTGACTAATCCAATAACTTACACACAAATCAGCCTTTGCCACGTTCAAATAACGAATGAAAATCTCTCTAAAAACGAAAAATATTAGAACACCGGATGAACGTTGGGAACCAAACCAAAAAGTCAATATAGATCGAACCAAATTAAACCAATTAACTTCTTTAGCTAAAAAATAGGTTTTTCTTTTTTAGAAAATCGTATATATTTATATAAAAAAATTGTCTATATTCTTAAAAACAAATATATATAAACTGTCGAGTTTAGTTATCTTGTTATTATTATTTTTTCAAACTAAATGAAACATCAAAGATAGTGAAAGTGAACATTTTCAACAAATTCACCAAAGTATTCTAACTATAACTATTAGAGCATTTGCATTGATTTTATAAAAAATTATTATAAATATAAATTTAATATAGTTATTTAAAATATTTTTACATTAGATTCAACAAATAAAATCATAGAAAATTTTGAGTTTCAATAATTTTATTTTATCCTTTAAATATGAAGGTCTACTATTCACCTATTAAAATAATTTTTATTTATTTTTAATATGTTTGTTAGATAAATAAATTATAAATATGTTTTAGATTTCATAAATTATATATTATATTATGATTTTAATGAATTTAATATAGAGTTATAGAGGTGAAAATGCTAATTTTTTAACAAATTTATATTTTTTATCAAATTTTAAAAAACTTTAATAAAATTAATATGAATACTCTTAGGTCCTCGAGTAGTTATGTTCCTCCCAATAAACGTCAACGATGTATAAGATATTTTAAAATATTTGTGATAGTAATGTATCAGTTTGTGAATAATAATAAATAATTTATAAATAATTACAGATAATAATATAAATATTTAAAAATATATGAAAATAGTTATATTTTGAAACAGATTCTAATATTACGATGTTGGAACACAGTGATATAAAAGGTGACCACTGTCGTTTCGACGTCCGCTTTGAGAGCTGACTTTACACCTTCAAGGGATGGTGTATTTAAGGTTGAGACGAGACGGTACCGAAAACGAAAAATGTTGTCACCAGTACTCATAGCTAGTAATGTTTTTCCCTAGTTCTTATCACTCAGCGGGTCTTATGCGCCAGAATTTGGCCACATTTAGCCACACACTATTCATGTCCATGGGATATGGCAACAATGCTTATCGGAAAATGCTTGACGCCTTGTGGGATAATTTTCATTTTGCAATCGATAGAGAAATTAAAACTAACCTCTCCAAACTCGATGTTTTTTGTGCTGACTGGAACCTATGTTCATTGATGAGCTATACATATATATATAAATGCTTTAAACATTAAAAAAAAATAATTATAAAAAAATTAATAATAAATTGACATAATTTGATATAATATATTAAGTCGTTAAGTCAGAGTAATAGACGAGAGATTTGTTACTAAACCAACTCTAACATTCTAACTAAGATGATAGAATTACAAAGCTACAAATTAAAAATCCCTATTACAATTCACCACTCCCACGCTAGCAAAACAATGGACACCAGCTAATTTATTGATGGGACTTGTTTCATGCCTTTCAAAATGATAATAATAAACGGACAAGGCTGGACTCATGATGAAATGATGGTTGTTAAAAAGGTGGTGATTAGCATTTTTCAACTCAATATTTATCGATGAATTTTGTTAATATACTGGAAATTAAAGAGCATCTTGATTCTATGAATTCTACAGTACGATCACATGTTATTTTGGTTTTCTCCGTTCTCATAGAAATCAGACACCAATGGCTACCAAAATTACAGTAAGAAACTCACACAAAATACTTGACCATTTGAATTTCTTTTTGCTTGAAAGTTGAAACCGCATTTCTCATAGAATGTCCTATTCTCCAAACTGCAGTCAAGAATCACCTTATAGCAACCCATAGAATGAGCATGATCCATGAGGAATTCAATCACTTTCTTGCCTAATTGCATCTCCCGAGCATTGGAGTCGACCACCACATCTTCAATGTGCCCAACTTTGCCGAAATCCCTCAGAAACTTGTTCTCAATGAACACACACCCAGTTGCAATGATCTTTCCAGACGATTCATCTTCTATGACACAAATAAAGTGGTAATCTTCAAGAGAGTTGATCTCATAAAATCGATCGTCAAAGTTATTGTCAGAAACAGAGTCACAAACGGTTAGTTGTCGCAGCAGCTTTATAAAACTCTTACTTTTGTCTGAGATCTGTAATCTTCGTACCAGAAACTTCTGATTTTTGCCGGACGAATTACTGGCCTGCAATTGCGTCCCTTTCTTTTACACGATAAGATCGGGATACATTCTTTCAAATATATACAAAAAGGATGACGCATTAGATCTGCCTTGATTTGAAGCCCGAAACAGGACTTGGCAGTTAAATCGACATGGTAATTATGGGCCTGAGCTAGTGGGCCTATCTCAGAGTCCAAGTGAATCCCAATTAGTTCAGAGTTCCAGTGGGCCCAATATTTTAGAGTCCAAGTGAGAAATCATCGAGGAAGGATCCAGAAACCCGAAGCTACAGAATATGGCTATGGCGTTCTGAGAAAATTCTTGGTCAGAAAAATATGCCGAGATCGTTGATTCAGCGCCTGGCGCCATACCTGGCTGGTCGAATCCGACAGAACCAAAGGCTTTTAAGCTCTGTTTCTTCGTCTTCTGCTCTTTACGAAGCCTCTCCATCACCTTCTTCTCCATCTCCTTCTCCCGATGCCGTCCACTTGACCGACAATTGGGTCCGAGTACGCTATATCTCACAGAAATTTTTATATTTTTAGGATAGGAATTAAGTTATTTTTTCATACTGGATTTTCCCCCATATTCTGAAAGAAATTGAACGATTGAAAAAAGGGGTATCTTTTGGAAGAACAGAATATCGCATTTTCATGTGCTTAGAAAACTGCAAGATTAAAGGAACCCAGAAGATTTATTCTGTAAAATGAAATTGAAATTGAAATTTGGTCTTGATGGACGTTGATCATTATCTGGTTCCATAATATTTGACGTCCCAGAGTTTATGCCTTTACATATTATTAAGTTGTGTGCAACTGTCGCAGAGAATGAAAGAGCTGCAAGCTACCGAAGATCCGGGTGGTGAAAAGATGCTTAGGTTGAGCGTGGAAACTGGGGGATGTTCTGGGTTCCAATATGTCTTTGATCTGGATGACAAAAGCAGCTCAGATGATAGGTATGCGTTTGCATGTGATTGCTTACCGGTTTCTGTTCTAATTGACTAGTGTTATCAGAAGTTCTACTTAATTTAGCTAAAAACCTTTGAATTTCTGTAGAATTTTTGAGAGGGAAGGAGTTAAGTTGGTGATCGATGATATTTCATATGATTTTGTAAAAGGGGCAACCGTTGATTACGTTGAGGAACTGATCCGCTCAGCATTTGTGGTAAGTTGATATGGATGTACACCCTTCGTATAACTTGACATCCTTTTCTGATAGGTGCTTTTTTTATTTATTTATATAGGATTAACTTGTAATCCTGAGATGGAAACTCCTTGTTTGTGGAAGTTTGAATTGATTAATTAGGATAATTAGTCTTAAGTACTTTTTTCCCTTTAGAAATGTCCTCTGGTAAGCGGTTCCTGTCATATTATCTATGCAGGATTTTATTAGGACAATGAAATTTGAGGTGAGAGTCTGTTGCTTAAATGACATAAACTTTCGCTATGATAGCCTGTGTTAGGCCCTAGGTGGGGTACTAGTAGCCAAAACAGAAATAAGAAATGCAGATGAAGCCCACAAGGCAGAGGTTTATGTAGATCCTTACAAGAACAATGAGACCTAAGACAAAATTCCAAACTTTATACAAGTTAAACTTGATCTATGATAGCCTGCATTAGGCCCTAGGTGGGCGGCAGCAGCCAAAACAAAACTAAGAAATGCGGATGAAGTCCTCAGGGCAGAGGTTGATGCAAGTCTCTATCCTGTTAGATGTCTGGTTCATGTTGGTTGGTTGGGGTTTCACAAAATTGAATATACGACTGTTTACTTTTGATCTGGAATCTAGGGACTTAAGTTTTGTCTTTACAGACAAATTCAAGCAGCATTATGCCATGCAGTTCAAAATTGTCTATGGTTTTATTTCTGACCTTGCTAAGCTCTATTTACATCTTTTTATTGTGAATAAGTGATGCTGCAAAGGTCCTATTGAAAGAAAATGGCCCCAATCTAGAGTAATACTAGATACAAACCTAAGGCTAAAGTATGCAAAGCCTTGCACTGGCCTATTAAAAAAAGTGCTTTTTTAATTTATTTATAATTTTTCATGGTGGGGTCCTCTTTTTTATAAAGGGACTGCACAAGGCTTGTATATTAGGGGATTGTACAAATCCTTATTCTTTCCATATAATGTTTTTTTTTTTCCCGTGAGTAAGAAAGGTCTTTTCCATATAATGTTACTGCAAGCATCCTTCTCTGTTAACGGAATGATGCAATAGTTTGAGCAACCTGCAAAATGGTGCCAGTTTAAGAGACCATAATTAGATTTGGCTGTTTGGGTTGAAACTCAAGATGCCCATGGTTTGCAGATTTGATTATATTTTTTATATTTAGAATTGCGTGACTGTACTTCTGCTGGTTAGAACATGTCAGATGTCTACAGTGATTTCTGCAGATTTTTTAGTATAAAATGGGAAATAATATTTCCCTGAAAAACTATAATCCATGGGCAAAAAGTGCAATTTTCCTTGGAAAGTTTTGGTAGCGTAGGTTCCAATTTGAAGATATAGGAAGTTTTGGGTAGAAATTGAAACCTTTGGTAGTTTAAGGTACAAAGGGAAAATAGGTGTACTTTGTGGGCAAAAAGTGGAATTTCTCTTAGAAGGTTTGTATGTTACTTATAGTGCTGATTTTGTGTGGTGATATAGTGCCATCAAAATTTCGCATTTGTAATACGTGATGCTGCTTTGGCTAAATTCCAGTGTAATGTGCAGGTGACTGAAAATCCAAGTGCAGTGGGTGGGTGCAGTTGTAAAAGTTCTTTCATGGTGAAACAGTAGCTTTGTTGCAAGTACCTTACCCATATACTCCCAGCACAGCTAAGAGGTCACTCATGTTTGGCCCCAACTGGTTATTATTTATTTATTTTTTTTGTTTTCCAATAACAACCATTTCAATTGAAAGAAATTGCTTCTGTATGACACTATTGTACATGTAAGAAAGCAAGGTGTAGAACGGTTGTCTATCATCGAGCTCTTGTATTTTTTTATCTTTAAAGGGTTCGTACTGGAATGGTGGTAATTCAGTAAATGCACTTTGTTTGGCATTTCCGACATGGCATTTGTAAGGGCGTGCATCTTACATATTGTTCACTGCTGCCATGTTGGTTGGTAGGATTGTTGCAAGCTTTAATGGTACATGTTATAGATGCTGAAGATGGAAAAAGTACTTATGTTTTTTGGATGGCATCTCATGTTTCCTCATTATAAATCAGATTAACTTCCGCTTGCTTGGAAGGATTTCAAAAAGAATTTGAGATCAGTATGATTTAACTCAGATCCTACTCACATTGGACCTAGTGCAGGTCCAGGTGGTTTGGCAAATAGTGGCCTAGAAATCATTGTTTTAAATACTGTGTCGTACCGGCCGAAATTTTCCGTACCAACCGGTCGGCCGGTACAAAAAAGTTGGTATTTCATTTCGGATGATTTTTCGGCCGTACCGGCTTGTACGGCCGAAATCGGCCAAAAAATGTCCGGTAGGGCCGGTACCGGCCGTATCGGATTTCGGCTTTCCAGTTTTTTTTTAAATTTTTTATTATGTTTTAACCTCAATTTAGACTAAATTAATTACATATATATTTATCTATATAATTTATTTATATATTGACTATTATTTTGAAATATAATTTATAATTGTATTTATATATATAATTTATTTATGTATAAATTATTTCGAAATGGTACACGAAACGGTACCGGTATTCAAAACATTGTTAGAAATATTGAATGGTGATGTAGTCTGGCCTTTTCGAGGAATATAAATAACCTCTTGTTTTTTAGATTTGGCAAGCTTCTGGAATAACTAGTAAATTACGATTATATTGTACTGTAATTATTACATCGATCTTTGCAACTTTAATGCATTTTGCTGGTTGATTCCATTATCACAAAGCTGCTCCAAAATTGGCTTGGTTCCATTATCACTAAATGTTTGAGTAGAGCCTAAAGAAATCCAAAGTTTTTAAAAGATTTCATTGTTTGAGATGTTACAACGTATCGAACTCGTGTAGAGGGATTATTACCTAAAATGTTTTTGCAAAGCTACAACCTAAAAGAGAATGGATTAGTCTAACTAATAGAAACAACGTACGTTTTTTTAAAAGACTTTTGTATTCCAATTGCCCGGCGGTAATTGTTGTCCCTTCTCTTTTTCGCGGGATAATTTACGTTTTTTTTTGGGAATAAAACAAATCAGACCAAATGGAAGTCGAACCTAATGCATGTACCAAAAACCTGCGACATGACCAGTTGTTAACGTGCGACGCTTTCGCATCGCTATATATATATATATATATTTTTTTTTTTTGCACTGTACTCTTCATAGGGGTAAATTCACAAGTTTGGCTGGCAATAATTAATGGGCGTCCCCTCCAAGCAAAGAAACAGTAATTATTCAAATGCCCGAGAATACAGGAATAAGAATCCTTCGCCCTATCTATGGAGCATTGGAAATCCTTGCAAGTTGCAACTATAAATAGGCGAAGTTCAAGCACGATGTACCCATGCTTATGGGCTGTATTCACTTTTTATGTAACACAGACGGCACCCCTCAGGCAAAGTTCAATCATGCAACAAAACCATGCCAAACGCCAACCAAAGGACGCAACAACATCAAACTAAAACAAAATTAACGGCCATTAGCATACTTTAAAGAAGCTTAAGAATCTAAAATGAAGGAAACAAAAAGGTCCACAGCAGCATTTCTCAAGAAATGTATCACTCACACAGTGCTCATAAAACGTTTTGCTTATGCTATCTCCTGAAATAACTCTCACAAACAGCAAAATGAACTTTAGTAGAGGCGGATTGCAGGCCCCATTGTACTCTTCAGATGCAAGCACCTCACCTGTTTAAGCAGACCAAATGCACAAAATTAATAACCACTGAACAGTTCGAAGATAAAGCACAGATACACCCATGTAATGAACTTACATTCTGCCAGTTTTTCTTCAATAATGAAACAAGGAAGTTGACACTCATTTGCACATTCTGGAACAGTTGCTTCTCCTCCATACTGCAATTCCCCACAGCAACACCCATACAGAGAACTTTCTTAAGCTGAAACTTCACCATTGCTTTTGTTTCATTAAGCTTCGATTCCAAGGTTTCCTGATGAGACACCAGGGTCGGAAACTTGCCTGCAGTCACATCCGTTATGTTAGTAACGATGGTCTAGCCAACTGTATGTAGCAATTGCATTGGTACGATGGTGACAACAAGAATCAGGTTCTATGTTGGGGGTCACAAAGAAAGCCTGCTAACCAGCAAGTCAAAATTCTCTAAACATCTTAATCCTCCAGGATTTTCGGAATATAAATCTGGGATCTAATAAAGGAAAAGGCAGGGCCTTAGATTCAGGGCACATTCAAAAGCTTTTTGGAAAAACTACTTACAAAATGGCTAGTTTGAAAACTAAACAGGCAACTCCACAGCCCCATGTATTAATAATGCTTGCAAATAATGATCAAGTGCCAATATGTGCTAGAAATGGACATTAAATCACAAATCAATTAATTTAAGCACATAACAAGCCACCAAACATCTATTTTTTTCTAATACCACCAAGCATCTTAATCATCAATAATTTATTTGGATCAAAAAGCAATTGAGCACAAAGAGTTATTGGTGTAATATGCCTTTAATGTTTCTACTGGGAAATGTCCATCCAGGAGAGGCATCCTCATTGACAAAGTGCTTACAAACCCAAAACAAGAACTAAGTGTTGGAATCTAAAAAGTTGAATAAAGACCCAACTCTAACACTGCCAATACCACATTGGAAATCATTACACTGCAACAAAGAAGAGAAAATGCATCTAAAACAAGAGCTACTTGCCTGCCTTGTTAAGACCAGGGCCCAAAAGACGAGGAATTTGCTTAATTACGGACTCAGATGCTAAAAAGGCATGGTACTTCTTCGCAAGCTTCTTGACCAGTTTCTTGTTCTTATTGAGCTTCTTCAACCCTTCAACATCCATATACTCCAATCCTATCTTCTCAGCCTGCAGTAATAAATAACAGAATCAATACATGAAATGTTTAGCTTTGCGGCAAAAAGCAACTTTAGAGACATTATATAGGCCCTTAAATTGTAAAAGTGCAATTAAATTTGCTACTTCTAAGTTCTGCCCTAACTTCACACGCAAAAATAACTTAAATGTCCATTAAATCGCTTAAGAGGGACACCGCTACAAGAAAACATGTTTTCTTATACCGCAACCAACCCAAATACTCGTTGGGGGTAGGTCACGTCAGGGCAGTGCAGGGCGTACAATACACATACATAAATTGAAATATATCATACAACCAAATACGAAAGGACAATAGGGAATGAATAAAATCGGGTAACGGATCAGTTGGATTACCTCTTCGACGTGCTGAGCATCACCCAGCATGCAAACCTTCATCTTGGGGCGAGGGATGTGGGGGAGCTTCACGGAACCACTGAAGCGCTTGTCTTTTTGGGGATCATAGTTTTTCAACCCGATTTGCAGCTCAACAGTCTCCGTGAAGTTACGCTTCTTCTCCTTCGCGTTGTTGAAGACCTGGGAGATTACCTCCCTAAGAGTATCGCTCTGAAGCTTACTGTTTATAATAACATAAAAAATAGAAACAAACGCAGAAAAAATATATATTTATATGAGTAAACACAACGTAACACAGAAACACAGGAAAATGCGAGAAAGAAGAGCGATTGCCTCATGGGTGGAGCTTTCTCTTTCCAGCTGCTTCTCCAATGGTAATCTGCAATACATATAATCAAACAAAACTATGTGATTGATTAATTTTGATATCAGAAACATATAACCCTGGAATTAGGGATGAATCAGAAACCCTAACATGTAAGACGGGAGAGAGAGAGAGAGCGAAGGAGCGAACCTAAGCGGAGGCTGCAGTGAGCGAGTGCGACGGCAGGAGGAAAGCAATAAGCATTTTATGAGCATATGAAAAAAAAAAAACCCTAGACACGTGCCAAGGGTTGAAGACACGTGCTTCCAGGTCCTGT
The DNA here is from genome assembly GCA_036898215.1 of Platycarya strobilacea. Classification (NCBI taxonomy): domain Eukaryota; kingdom Viridiplantae; phylum Streptophyta; class Magnoliopsida; order Fagales; family Juglandaceae; genus Platycarya; species Platycarya strobilacea. The sequence goes on along the minus strand of CM072547.1, from coordinate 2,036,672 downwards.
AATTTTAATTTCGTTAATTGGTAAATTGTTGGCGTACCTATTATCGTAGCATATAGTAATCTAACAAATACATTAAAAAAAATTAAAATTAAAAAAATAAAACCACTAATATTGTTTTACACAAAAATATTGTATCAAATAGTATTGCTCCTAGAAGTTAAATAAAATAAATTAACTAATTAATTTTCCTTTTAGCTTGGTCCTATTTAAATTCGAAGAATAGATGAGTTTAGTTTATTTTTTAATATTATTATTATTTTAGGATTTGAAAAAAATATATTGAAATTTGAAAAATGTGTGTTGGAATTTGAAAATTTTGTATAGAAATTTGTATTTTATATAAAAAAAAATTATAAAAATATAATGATAAAATAAAGATGAGTTTAGATAGATTTTAAATACAAATAGAACTTTGTGTTACATCTCTTGTTTCGCTTTAAATCAACAAGTAATAAAATGTTGCTTACCTTTCTTTTCTTTTCTTTTTTTTTTTCTTTTTTATAACAAACATTTCATTCATCCAGAAACCATAACAAATCATGTTTTTCAGATTATACAATAAAATTAATAAACTAAGGGCAGACCCCTTCCAAATACATAAGTCATCAATAAATTTTGTATGTCTAGCTAGCTTGTGTGCCCCTTTCTAAACAGGATGGGAGGTATACGGAAGAAAAATAAATTAAAAACACAGCAAAACAAAATTTAAGGAGCTTTCACAGAATAGTTAAAAGAGTAGTTCTATAAACAGTTAAGGGTTATCTAAGAGTCTTGCAATTTTTTTCATAAAAATAAATATATTATTATTATTAATTTTTTTAAATATATCTCACATATATTAACATTTTTTTTAAGTGTCCGATACCTAATCTATAACTATAAATATCATTCCTCTAGTTTAAAATTCACTCCCAAATTTGAGTCTTCTTCAGAGTCAAGCGAGTACCAATAATAATAATAATAATAAAATATTAATTAATAATAAAAAGTTGATAAAAAAAATAAAAAATAATATAATATTCTAAAAATAGTTAAAAATATTCCATTAGTCAAATCTAACACAACCTTAATACTCATGTACGGTACATGAGTATTAAGGTCACAACTGTTATAAACTCTGCATAATCAGTACACTCCATGAGTGACTGTTCTTGATTTGAAGCTTGAACAACATATTCATTTAATATTCATTTAAGCAGATGGACCTCGACATATCCGGAACAAATTTCGTAGTGCTCTTACCACACGAATATATGTGTGTAGCTTCTACAGTCCCATACAAACCACTAAACCAACATGCAGAAGACGGGGATGGGGACTCACGATAACATGATTAGAAATTCAGAAAGTGAAATGAAGATACAATGTTCCCGGCTGAGACGAATCCTTTTAGCCGTACATAATTTGTACCAATTTAACACTTCCGACAGCTAAGATGAATCAAACCATGCTTGGAAAATGTCTGATGCACACAAGCATATAATACTTTATTTGAAAACATTCACAAAGCTATCAATTACATAAACGCCTCAAACTCCAAAAGTATCGACTTAAGAAGTCGCCAAGGGGAGGAATTCAAAAAGTCATTCTTCTGATTGCCTTTGCCCCAAGACTGGAATGTCTTCATAACGTTTCTGCAGCATAATAAGGAAATTAAAATTAGTACAAAACAATAAAATAGACTGCAAAAGTTTAGGTATTACTATCAAAAGTCATAAGTGGTTACATGTGGGCCAAAAGTAGAGGTTAGCACATATAATGATTGAATATGAATTGGACAAAGACTAACAACACAATCCCCACCCCCCTTCTTCTTTGTTCTCCTCCTCTTCTTAGAAAGGGTACATTTTCTGCTCGTTACAAACCAGCATAATGATCACTTTCCTTGTAAAAGCATTTGTAGAAATAAGGTGCCTCTAAATGCGGTATTTTATGCTTGGACAGTTTCTTTTGGGAAGATATTGACAATTGATAACTTGTGGAAATGTCAGGTGATTGTCGTGGACTGGTGCTGCAAGTGTAGAAAGAATGGTGAGACAGTGAATCATCTACTGTTACATTGTGAGGTTGCTATGACATTATGGTATGGTGTCTCCAGAAGATTGGAGCTAGCCTAGGTTATGCGGCATTCCACAAATCACAGCTATATGGAAGATGGTTCCTATTTGTATTTTATGGTGCATATGGAAGGAATGAAATGATCAGACTTTTGAAGATGGGAAGTGCTCACTGGAGGAGACTAGATTGTTCTTTGTTAATATTTTATTCCTATGGGCTAAAGCTGTTGATTTCAATGGCCTAGATCTTCATGATTTTCTTGTTTATATCTCTTCTCCCAGTGTTACCTCTTATATACTCCCTATTTATTTGGGCTATGCCTGTTTTTATTCAAAGAATCCTTTACTTATAAAAAACGAACAGTTTATTGCCCACTCCCACTTAAAGCAGTCTGACCCTACACCAAATGAATCATCAATATAAAATTTTCAATTCTTTTTTCTAATTGGCACTAGTGTCCATAATAGCATACCAACTAATCGCAGGAGTGCACAGGCCCTTGACAAAGAGTTTCCCACAAGTGCACCTCAGTTAATTCAAGGGAAATATCCCCCAGTTCGATGGCCCTTAGAGATTGTTTGCACCCAAGGGGATTTGAACCTTAGACTTAAGGGGAAGCATATGCCTAAGCCCAAGTCCTTTACCACTTGAGCCAACCCCTAGGGGTTTTTTCAAATTTTCTACATCTATGCACAAGGGATTTAGCCCATTTAGATAACTAACAGCAGGCATTATTACAATCTGAGGCCTATGACCAGTGCAGTAAATTGAGCATCGTTGAATACTAAAGAGAATAGACATTGTTACAATCTGAGTCCTGAAACCAATATATTATAACTGTAGATTGAGCATCTTTGAACGCTGTAGAGAACATATTATAACAATCTGAGGCCTGTGACCAATGCAGTAAATTGAGCATCTTTGAATGCTGTAGAGAATATATTATAACTACTTCACAAGTGCCTTGACCTTCAATGAAATCAGGAGATACATGTCATCTAAAACCATGTGCTAGGTCTTTTAATACTCCCAGGCTAGAGATTGTCAAGGAAATGCTTATTTAAGATGGCTAAGAAGAAATTTGGCAACAATAATATCTCAACCAACCTTCAAATCCGTGTAAAAGGACAGCAATAGAATGAGGGAAGAAAGCAATTAGAATGACAAGACCAATCTCCTCGAGATGGAGCAGGTGCTTAAAACACACCGATACAAATCAATTCTTAGAGAATCAGAAAAATCAGCATGAAGTCTAATAAATTCATAGGGATAAAGTTGCAAATTCCCACCGTAGGAATAATAACATTGAGATGCTTAAGATTAATGGCATGGAGAGTAAAGATGAAACGGTTATCCGAAGCCACATTGTCAACTATCACGAGAACTTATTGATGGAACAAGAAGATTGGAGACCTAATTTGGATGGTCTCGCTTTCGACACTATTCATCCAGATGAGGTGGCTCGGCTAGAGAGGACTTTTGAGGAAGAGGAGGTCTTTAAGGTCATCTGCAAAATGGTCAAAGACAAAGCACCTGGATCCGATGGTTTTTCTATGGGTTTCTTTCAGGAATGCTGGGAAGTAATCAAAGATGATCTCATGCGGGTGTTTTAGGAGTTTTTCCTACATCAGAAATTCGAAAAAAGCCTCAACTCTACTTTCTTAGCTCTCATACCCAAAAAAGTGGGGGCCATAGAAATCAAGGATTTTCAACCAAGTAGCTTGGTTGGAGGGGTCTATAAGATCATATCGAAAGTGCTGGCTAACCGCCTCAGCGAGGTTATTGGGAAGATTATTACTAAACCTCAGAATGCTTTTGTAAAAGATAGACAAATTCTCGAAGCTGTTCTAATAGCAAATGAGTGTATTGACAGCAAAATAAAAATGGGTGGGACTGGAATTCTGTGTAAATTAGATATGGAAAAGGCTTATGATCATGTGAATTGGAAATTTCTTTTGTATCTTCTTGGTAGATGTGGCTTTGGGAAAAGATGGACAGCGTGGATGAAGTGGTGCATATCCAGCCCAGATTCTCAGTCTTGATAAATGGTTGTCCTGAAGGTTTCTTTCCTAACTCTCGTGGCTTGAGACAAGGCGACCCATTATCCCCGCTTTTATTTGTTTTGGTTATGGAAGCGCTGAGTAGGATGTTGTCAGCCCTGGTGGATAATGGTTTGGTAAAAAGGTTTCCAATCGGAACACCACATCGAGGTTTTGCTAATATCTCCCACCTACTGTTTGCAGATGACCCTTGTTCTGTGTGAGGTGGAGATAGATCAAGTGCGAGCCTTAAAGGCCCTTCTACTTTGCTTCGAAGCAGTATCGGGGTTAAAAGTGAACTATAATAAATCTGAGATGGCCCATTGGCGACATGCGTAACCTGCAACAGTTGGCCGGCTCCCTCAGTTGCACGACTTTCTCTCTTCCACTGACATATCTGGATCTTCCCTTGGATTCGCCATCAAGGGCGGCTGAGATTTGAGATACAGTGTTTGAAAGAATGGAAAAGAAACTAGTAGGGTGGAAAATGATGTATTTGACTAAGGGGGGCCGAGTCACTCTCATCAAAAGTACTCTTTCCAATTTACCCACGTATTTTCTATCTCTTTTTCCAATCTCGGCTAGAGTGACTAGCCGCCTCGAAAAGCTGCAACGAGACTTCTTGTGGGGAGGATGGGGGGAGGAATATAAGTATCACCTAGTCAAGTGGGAGTACGTGTGTCGTCTGTTATTGGAAGGTGGTTTGGGCATTCGTAAATTGAGGTTGTTTAATCGAGCGTTGTTTGGTAAATGGTTATGGAGGTATCATCAAGAACCAGAAGCTATATGGAGAATAGTGATTGATCATAAATATAGGGAAGCATGGGGAGGGTGGAGCTCCAATGTGGTCAGGGTATCGTGTGGTGTGAGGGTGTGGGTGTGGGTGTGGGTGTGGAAAAATATTAGAAGTGGATGAGATATTTTTCATTAGCACACTAGGCTTCTTTGTGGTACAGGTTCAAGAATTAGATTTCGGAAGGATGCCTGGTGTGGAAATAGGGCCTTGACTGACTTGTTTCCTTCTCTTTTTCAGGTAGCTAGCGCAAAAAACATCACTATGGCGGAGGCGGTGGAGGCATATGGCGGCCGGCTACATTGGAACGTCAATTTCAACTAGGCGGCACAGGACTGGGAACTAAACTTTTTTGAGGAATTCTTCAGTCTCATCTACTCACAAAGACCAAACCTCCAGACTCAAGATGGATTATGGTGGAATCCTGAAGGCAGAGGAAAATTCACAGTCCATTCATTCTATAAAGTGCTCAGTCAAGGACCGGCGACGCAATTTCCGTGGAGGAAGATTTGGTGACACAAAGCACCCCCAAAAGCGACATTCTTCGTATGGTCAGCTTCATTGGGGAAGATTCTTACTACAGACAACTTGAGGAAAAGGGGAATTATTATCATTGATTGGTGTTGTCTATGTCGCAATGGGGGGGAGTCGGTAAATCATCTCCTTCTACATTGCAAGACAGCTAGAGCCCTCTAGTGTGCGGTCTTTTGTAGGTTGGAGTTAGCTTGGGTTATGCCAGAGACCGTAATGGCAACAATGGTATGCTGGAACTCCATTAGAGGCGAGCAGCATATCAGAGCTGTATGGAAGATGAACCCCATATGTATCATGTGGTGCCTTTGGTTAGAACGCAACGAGCGAACGTTCGAAGACAAGGAGAAAACCAAGGAGGAACTAATTGCTGTATTTTTTAGAACTCTCTGTACTTGGTCCATTGTCGTGAATTTCAACGACATGGACCTACATGATTTCCTAACTGCTAATGTGCCTAGTAGATAGGACATGACTTTCTTTGTTTGTAATTGTTGTGAACATTTATAATTGGCTTTTGCCTGATATTAATATATTTTTACTTATCAAAATAAATAAATTCATAGGAATCTGACCATACTACCATGCAAATTTCAACAACGTGATCCAAACTCGAATCACATTAAAATCAAAATTCAGCTTGGTTTGAGTGAAGTCTTCTTCTAACCATCCTAATCTACAGCAAAGGGCCTGGTAATCCATCCAGACGTGCATAAGAACACAAAACTAATAAAGGTACTAAGAACCTCTTGCAATATGTTGAGTATCTATCGACAGGAAAGACATGATGTTGGTATCACCCAATGCAATCAAGAAACAAAAAGTTTTTGTTTTGTATAATGTTTTATATCTAGGAGAACCAAAATTAAAACTGGTCTGCTGATTGGCAAGATCAATAACCATAAATCATTCCCAGTTCTGGATCTCAACGGTTGTAGGTATAGAAGCAGCATAATTTCTTAAACCCACATATTTTTATGTAGCACCCAAGTGTAATACTTATCTGAAATCAGCTGTTCAAACCATGAAATCCACAGAAAAACTAATTGAAGTGAATGAGAATAAGAAATTATAGAAACATAAATTTAAAGAATTGTGATAGTAGATGCACACCCCAATATTGTTGTATTCCCACAGCTTGTGAACTCCATAATCAACAACCTGCACCCATTTGAACTAATCTTATAAGAAGCCTAGCCTTTTAGCGGTAACATGTATTCAGAACATTGTCAAAAAAAAAAAAAAATCTAATTACCCACAATTTTTTTTTTATCGGTAATCAAAGAATTTTATCCATAAAAGTAGGCAAAGCCCAAGTATACAGGGAGTATACATGAAAAATACCTAACTAGAGTTTACAACTGATAGTAAGAAGTCATGGACATTTAGTCTGTTACAAACATTAGCCCCCCACCCATGACAACAATGTTTTAAAGAAAAAAACTTTCAGCTTCTCCATTGTCTTCTCACGGTTTCCCAAGCTTCCCCACGAATTTATGCATTGATGTACTGTAGTCCAAAAATCTTAATGCTACTAAAACGATCAGTATTAATAATGAAAAACAGTTTAGTAATTCCAGGTCCCCTATTTGGTTGCTTTCGATATGTACGTTGTAATATATTGTGATTTTAGCCCCCCACCCATGAGAACAATGTTTTAATTCCATTACGCTATGGCAAATCAGAATAACATGCACAAAAAGAATAACATGTGTCTCGTGACATTTTATAATTCAGAAGTCTTACGGCAATCATAAATAACATAACCATATTTTGGAGCTGAGCTCGCAGTTAGACTTCAAAAACTATCATTTCCAAAGTTATCCCTCAAATTTCTTTTTTTCTTTTTTTTTTGATAAGTAAGAAGTAATTTTATTGATATGAATGAAATAGGCAGGAAGTATACAGAAGTAGGCTAAAATAGGCATCCCTCAAATTTCTCTGGAATCAAACAGGATAACATTAGAGATCCGAAATCAAAGGTTAAATAAATTTCGAAGCCTCACCCGTTCTCCAACAAAAGCACCGGCGATGACGAAGGTGGCATAGACGGAGGTTCGGCGCATGATTACCTTGTAAAAACCTTCGAGAAGGCCTCCGCCGCTCCTTCGAGCAGTTGAATCCATTGAGATTTAGACTGCTGCGTCGCTTCTTCGCTCACGAATTTGTGATTTCGTCGCTAGGGTTTGCAGAGCGCTCTATGAGTCTCTATGCGAATGGGACTGGGAGGTCCATTTAGTAATTGTGAAGGCTTATGGGGACGGTTTGGTCATCAGCGGTCCGAAATTAAGTTAGACCGCTTAAGTGCGAATCTTTTGGGCCGGGCTAATTGGCTCAGTGGTCGGTAATTGACCAACGAAACGCGTACGCCGGAAGAGAGTTCTGCGTAGCGCATGGTTATCATGCGGTAATATTTTTTAGTAGAAAAAAGTTTTTGGAAGAGCGAGTTTGATTGAGAGGAGGAAAATAATAAGTATTTTATATAATTATATGAATGAGTAATAATATATATAATTGTAGAATTATAAGTGACGTATAATTATTTTAAAAAAAAGTAGAGTTTATGATTAAAAAATTAACTTTTTTAATTGTGAATCTCATTATTTTTTAAAATGACTGTACGTTACTTATAAGTTTACGATTATATCTGTCATTAAATAATCTCTAGTCAAAGTCTAATTTTTCAGCCCAAACAAAAAAACAGATATGATGAAGGGTATTCTAGAGGGGCTTAAGGCCATATTGATAATAAATTGTGAAAAGTACTCCGCTTGCCAATTATAAGCGACACGTCACGCTACAATACTTTCACGGATATTAAGGATAAGATGTGGCAAAAGAATGAATAATTGAAGGAATAAGTATTGTCTCATGCTGAAAAATAAATACTCCTAAATTGTAATGAATTATATAGTAAGTGGAGGGACGGCCGCTGCCGTCTGTCCCACCACTAAAATTATGTGAATAACTCCATCACTATTATTTTAAATTCTGTATAGTAACTTGCATAGTGATTTGTATAATAACTTGCATAGTAATTTCAAAACCTATAAATAGGGACTTCAGTTGTAATGAAAGTCATAAAAAAATATAGAGAGAGAAATAAAGTTTCAGTTCTTAAGAGTTTCAGAGATAGAGTTTCTTATTTCTCTTTTGCAATAGTAGTTTCTGTCTTTAATTTTATAATACATTATCAGCATGACAGTTCTACCAATTCTGAAACTAGTGGTCTTATTCCTCTAAAATGACAAATCTTACAAAATTGGAATTTGTTGCTCTTGACATATCTGGGAAAAATTATTTATTCTGGATACTTGATGCTGAAATTCATCTTGATGTAATGAACCTGGGAGAAACTATTAAAGAAGGAAATCAAGCATCCCTACAGGACCGTACTAAAACAATGATTTTCCTTCGCCACCATCTTCATGAAGAATTGAAAACTGAATATCTTACAGTAAAAGATCCCTATATTTTGTGGAACAGTTTAAGGGAGAAGTATGAACACCAGAAGAGTATCATCCTCTCAATAGCTCGTTTTCATCGGTTGCACCTGAGGTTGCAAGATTATAAAAGTGTTAGTGAGTATAATTCTGTACTTTTTAAACTAAGTTCAGTATTAAAATTATGCGGTGAGAAAATCACCGATGATGATATGCTAAAGAAGACTTCTACTATATTTCATGTCTCGAATGTGCTCCTGCAGCAGTAGTATCGAGAGAGAAAACTCAAGAAATATTCTAAACTTATATCATGTCTTCTAGTAGCTGAGCAGAACATTGAGCTCTTATTAGAAAACTACCAGTTACGCCCTACTGGCTCAATATCATTCCATGAAATAAATGGTAATAAGTTTGCATCATTCCCAAAAGTGAATGGTGCATTATTTAGAAGAAATCGGGGGCGTGGACGTGGTAGGAGAAATTATAGAAATGTTGATCTCAAAAGTGACAACATTAAAAGGGATAATAATATAACGTATCACCAGAAGTGGTATAATTCAGAAATGGGTAAAAATCCCCAGAATAATTCTTCAAAAAAAAGTGAAGAGGTGTGCCATAAATGCGGAATGACTGGACATTGGTCACGTACCTGTCGTACGGCCAGGCACTTAGCTGATTTATATCAAACTTCTATTAAAAGAAAGAATAAAGTGCATGAAACAAATTTAGTAGAACCATCAGATGATTTATTAGATTCAGTAGATGTAGACATTACTCATATTGATGTATCTAATTTCTTTAATCATCCTGAAACTAGTATTGAACACTTAATTGGAGATGGAAGTGTTCCACTCAATTAATGTATTTTCTTTCTATCTGTAATAAAAGTTTTGTATATTTTGTAGAATCATAGATCATATTAATGAGCATTTTATCTCTAAGTTGAATGATAGAGATATATGTCTGGCTGACAGTGCTACAACTCACACAATTCTAAAAAAAAAGTAATATTTTTAAAATCTAACACTAAGTAAAGTCTATGTCCATACCATATCAGGTTTATCGGATTTAATTGAGGGCTCCGGAAGAGCTTATATTGTGTTGCCTAATGGTACCAAATTTTGTATTGATGATACTCTATTCTCTTCACAATCCAGAAAAAATTTATTGAGTTTCAAAGATATAGGTCGTAATGATTACCATATTGAAACGACCAACGAAGGCAATAAAGAGCATTTTCTTATTATTAAAACAATATCGGACCAGAAGCTCATATTAGAAAAATTGTCTGCTCTATGTTCTTGATTGTATTATATAAAAATGAAAATAATTGAATCATATGTGGTAATGTACCAGAAGTGCATTGACCCTAAAGTATTTATGACTTGGCATGATCACCTTAGACATCCGGGTTCTATAACGATGAAACGAATTATTGAAAAACTCGCATGAGCATCCCTTAAAGAATCAAAAGATATTTCTACCCAATGAATCTCCGTGCTCTGCTTGTTCTCAAGGTAAGTTGATTATCAGACCATCTCCCTCAAAAGTCATTGTTGAATTTTCATCCTCTTTACTAAGGATTCATGGAAATATATGTGGGTCTATTCATCCATCAAGTGGACCATTTAGATATTTTATGATTCTAATTGATGCATCTAGTCGATAGTCACATATTTGTCTGCTTTCCATTAAAAATGTTGCATTTGCTAGACTTCTTACTCAGATAATTAAACTACAAACACAATTTCCTGAGTATCCAATTAAGACCATTCGATTGGATAATGCAGGTGAATTATCTTCTTAAGTTTTTTATGATTATTGCATGTCAATAAGAATAGATGTTGAACATCATGTTGCCCATACACACACAAAAAATGGTTTAGTTGAGTCTTTGGTCAAAAGGCTTAAACTAATCGTTAAACCTTTACTTATGAAATCAAGACTACCTATTTCTATTTGGGGACATGTTATACTTCATGCAGCATCTCTAATTCGCATTAGACCATCTAAATATCATAAATATTCTCCATTACAGTTTGCATTTGGTCAACAACTAAATATTTCTCATCTTCGTACTTTTGGATGTGCTGTATATGTTCCAATTGCACCTCCGCAACATACAAAAATGAGCTCTCAACGTAAATTTTGGATATATGTTGGTTTTGATTATCCATCTATTATTAGATATCTTGAACCCCTTATAGGGGATATGTTTAAAGCATGTTTTGAGAATTGTCATTTTGACGAATCCAATTTTTCGTTAATGGGTAAAGAAAAGTCAATGTCTGAAGCACGACAAGATATTATTTGGGATAATAAGACCCTGTCTCATTTTGATCTTCCTACAAATGAATGTAAACGGGAAATTCAAAAGATTATTCATTTGTAAAATGTTGCAAATCAATTACCGGATGTATTTACTGACACTAAAGGTATAGTAAAATCTTATATTCCTACTATTAATGCTCCAGTAAGGATTGAAGTCCCTGAAGGACAAATTGTCAAAACAGCAATAGGTGAATCTAAGGCATGCCTGAAGCGTGGAAGACCTATTGGTGCAAAAGACAAAATTTTCAGAGGAAAAGAATACAAAATGAATTTGGTGTTCCTGAAAAACACGTACCTACAATACAGGCTACAAATATAATTGGTACTTCTAAAGAACTCAAATCTTCTATTTCAGAACCTCCTAAAGAGGAAACTCCTGAAAAGTATAAATCTCCTGAAAATGGACTTCCTGAAGAGGTGTGTCATGAAATGTTTTCCTCTGAAGAGAAACAGGTACCTGACAATAATGAGATCTCAAATGATTTCATGAAAACTGGAGAAATTCTAGATAGAAATAAAACTGTTGTCGACAACATATTTTCATATAAAATGATACTTGACATTATCAGAAGCAATGAAAAAAGTGAGCCAAAAAGCGTCGAAAAATGTCGACGTAGAAATGATTGGCCAAAATGGAAAACAGCTATTGAAGCTGAATTAAATTCGCTAGCAAAGCGATAAGTATTTGGACTTGTTGTCCAAACAGCAAAATGTGTAATGCCTGTTGGATATAAGTACGTATTTGTACGAAAACGTGATGAGAAAAATAAAATTGTGTAGAACAAAGCATGGCTTGTCACTCAAGGTTTTCTACAGAAACCCGAGATTGATTATGAAAAAACATACCCTTCCGTTATGGATGCAATCACATTTAGATTTTTGATTAGTCTGGTTATTACAAAAGGATTAGAAATGCGGTTAATGGATATGGTCACTGCATATTTATATGGATCCTTAGACCATAACATATATATGAAAATCCCTGAAGGATATAAGATGCCCGAAGCATCTACAAGTACATCTAGAAATATGTACTTAATCAGACTACAAAATTTTTTATATGGGTTGAAGTAATCCGGGCGCATGTGGTATAATCGCTTAAGCGAATATCTATTGAAAGAAGGATTTGAGAATAATCTTATATGTCCATGTGTTTTTATTAAGAAATCAGAATCTGGATTTGTCATTATTGCGGTTATGTTGATGATTTAAATATCGTAGAACCTCCTGAAGAGATCTAAAAAACCGCTATATATTTAAAAAATGAATTTGAAATGAAAAATCTTGACAAAACAAAACTGTGTCTCGGCTTGCAGGTCGAGCACTTGCCAAATGTAATTTTTATTCATCAATCAATGTATACTGAGAAAGTCCTAAAACATTTTTATATGGACAAATCTCATCCCCTGAGTACTCCAATGATTGTTCGAACACTTGATGTGAAGAATGATCCATTCCGTCCTTGTGATGACGATGAAGAAATTATTGGTCCTGAAGTATCATATCTTAGTGCAATTGGAGTTTTGATGTATCTTACAAATTGCACTCGACCAGATATTACATTCTCAGTTAATCTGCTTGCAAGATATAGTTCTGCACCAACTCAAAGGCATTGGAATGACATTAAACATGTCTTTCGTTACCTTCATAGTACGGTTGTATGTGATTATTTTATCAACGTGGATTAAGTCCATAATTGATTGGGTATGCAGATGCAGATTATCTTTCAGACCCACACAGAGGTAGATATCAAACTGGATATTTATTTACTTATGGAGATACTGCTATATCATGAAAATTTGTTAAGCAGACATTATCTGCTACTTCTTCAAATCACTCAGAGATCATTGCTATTCACGAAGCAAGTCGAGAGTGTATTTGGCTGAAATCAGTTATTCAACATATCCAGGAAAAGTGTGGACTTCTCATGATCAATAATAACCCAACAATTTTATATAAAAATAATACTACTTGTATCACTCAAATCAGAGGAGGATATATCAAAGGTGACAGAACCAAACATATTTCACCTAAATTTTTTTATACTCATGAACTTCAAGAGAAATGTGAAATTGATGTCAAGCAGATACGATCTAGTGATAATCTGGCAAATTTATTCACAAAAGCATTACCAACTTCCACATTCAAGAAGATTGTGCATAACATTGGAATGCAAAAACTCAAAAATCTTTTGTCATGCACTTTTCAAAGGAAGTAAATGTGCTGATTGTACTCTTTTTTCTTCGCTGAGGTTTTGTCCCACTGGGTTTTCCTCTGCAAAGTTTTAATGAGACAATCTTAAAGCACTTGTAGATACATAAAAAGGCTGTACTCTTTTTCCTTCGCCATTGGTTTTTCTTCCCACTGGGTTTTTACTTGGTAAGGTTTTAACGAGGCAGATTCTTTATGTGTGGTCATTCAAGGGGGAGTGTAATGAATTATATAGTACGTGGAGGGACGGCCGCCGCCGCCTGTCCCACCACTAAAATTATGTGAATGATCCCACCACTATTATTTTAAATTCTGCATAGTGACTTGCATAATGACTTGCATAGTAACTTGCATAGTAATTTCAAAACCTATAAATAGGGGTTTTAGTTGTAATGAATTCATAAGAAAATATAGAGAGAGAAATAAAGTTTCAGTTCTTAAGAGTTTCAGAGAGAGAATTTCTTATTTCTTTTATGCAATAGTAGTTTCTTTTTTTAGTTTTATAACATGAACGTAATTATTCAAGTAGTCCTTAATTACCATTTTTTTTAACGAAGAGACAAAGGCCACATGTCTGAGGGCCCATTCCTACACCTATTCATAAAAATTTCATTTATAATAGAAGAAAATCGTGATTCCACGTAAATATAAAATCAAAATCAACCAAAAAAACAAGCCTAAAAGTATCTCAGAACATACTCTTAAAAAACTTTAGGCTCCATTTTGGATTTAGAGATTGATATGGGTTGAAATAAGTTTAGTTTATTTTTTAATATTATTATGTAATAAATTGGGGGAGGTGCCCATATGGGGTAGACCTCCTGCCCTCCCATGTAAATGGGGGGGAGGCTCCATTATGTAACGTAAAATGCATGGCATTTATTACATTATTTTTATGACTGGCCTTTCAGGCCAACCGTGTGAGAATGGGGGCTATATATAGCCTCCCAGTTTGGTTTTTGAACTATCTGGAAAAATAAGAAAATTTCTCTCTTTTTGTTCTCTCTTGAAATTATTTTTAGGCTGTGGATTTATTTAGTGTCATTCTAGTTTTATACTACGTAGTGCATTAACCACTTAGAGGAAACGCCGGTGTTTTATCAGTCTGGAGAAACTTGTGGAGCAATTTTTTAAACTAAACTTGAGATATTTTTTCCGCTATATTTTTTCTAACATTGGTATCAAAGCGCAGGTTAAATTGCTTCTAGTTGATTTTTTGCATACACTTAAAATATGTATATTTTTTTTTAGTACTGTTTTTGTACGAAAAAAAAAACTAGAAGGTGTAGCGCGCAGAGCACCACCGCGTGGTGCAGTGGGCACCACAGTAGTGCCGCGCGCACCTGCTCTTCATTTCCGGCGATGGGCAGCTGCCTAGGCCGCTGTTTTTGGTTACTGGAAATTGGGCACTGTTCATGTGAACAGTGCCCTGGCCGAAGGTTGAAGAAGAGCTGAAGCTCTTCTATTTCATGGGCCGGGCTCGGGCCTTGCAGCCCGTTCGTGTTTTAAATATCTCTTGGGCTGGGTCCTTACACAGCCCAACTCCTTATGTTTTTTTTTTTTTAAAAAGGGTGGCCGTGGGTTTCGAACCCAAGACCTTCAAATGTTTTAAGCAAGCGCCCCCACTGGATTGTGAATGTCTTCCGGTCTAAGAGTTTTTTTTATTTGTTATGTATATATTTTTTTAAAATAATAATAAAAAAATTGATGTTTTAATATATGTTTAGATATATTTCCTGTTATAATATGCGATATTTTATTTAATACTTTAGATTAAATATGATTGCACGCGGATATTTGATGATATTCATGAATTCCATTATGATAAATTACATGTGATATTATGTTTATTTTTATTTTTTGGATTAAATGTGATAACATGTATGTATACAACATGTGGATGTGTTTTTATTTTATCATGTATAAATGTTAAGCTTGTATGATTACATTAGCCTTTATGTATTCTAGTGATAAAATAGGAAATTCTCACTAAGTAGTCTTAGTTAGTGTTGTCAGTGTAGATTGATAGGCTGAAAGAATTGCAGTGACTCCAGTAAGAACTGTAAATGCACTGTATAGCGACAAAACCATGGTAGCCCTAGTAAGAACTGTAAATGCACTGATGGAACAAGAAAAATGGACTGTAATGGTCTTATATGAACCATCTTTGTAGACTGGCCCAATAGGCTACTGTGGTTGTTGTAGTTGTTTTTGTAGAATGATCTAACAGGTTACTGCAATTTTAGTGGGATCTGTCTCTATGCGTGATTAGGACTAGGTGATACTTTAGATAATGGGAGTATGGTTGAGATTTATGATTAAATCTCCCATGTTTTTTAAATTTGCGCGGGAATTAGGTTAGAAATTTAATAATTGAATATTGTGGCGCAAGAAATGATTCTGAAGCCTAGCGATTTTTAGATCTTGCGACGTGTCTAAATTATTTATTTTCTAATTTGGATGAACGCGGCAGATTTCTTAGGTGTGTGTGTAATATCTCTTCTTTGCGTTTTGTAATAATATGGCATCCAAAAGTATAGTTGCCGATTTAAACAAATGGGAGAAATTGGATGGGGAGAACTATGACATATGGCATCGAAAGATCTAGTATGTCTTAGATGAGCAAGAATTCATAGAGGCCTTGTCTCATTCCCTGACTAAGTCCAAGGAAGGGGACTCAGAACAACACAAATTAGATGAATTAGCCTATTTTAAACGGGCTAAGAAAAATCGTTGCGTGAGCATAATAATGTTAAGCAGCATGCACAATGATTTAATGTGTGAGTTTGAGATATATGACACTGCCCAAAGCATGTGGGAGGCTTTGAAGTTGAAGTTTGGTGGAATTTCGGCTACTAGGTTGCGTTGATTGACCATGAGATTTGACTCCTATAAGATGCGCCCTAATCACACGATGAAGCAGCATCTTAGAGTTATGTCGACCATGATCCGCGAACTTAAGACGGCAGGAAATGACCTGACTGATGAACAACAAGTCCAGGTAGTGATAAGATCACTACCAAGTTCTTGGGAGAATATGAGCCATAATTTGACGCATAATGAGAATATCAAAAATTTTGATGATGTCTCGCGTCACTTGGAATTGGAAGCTGAGCGCCTAGAGGCTGCTAAGTCCAATCATTCAACCTATGTGGCTAATTCTGGCTCACGCAAGGTATCAAGGCCTAAACGTTGGAAGTCTAAGAATAGGATAGCTGCTGGACAAACTAAGAATGTGTCAGAAACTTCTCAGCGCAACAAGAGGGGCAAGCGTGGGAAGAATAAGTCAAAATTAGAGTGTTACAATTGCGGAAAGAAAGACCACTTTGCTCGTGACTGCACTGAGTCAAAAAAGGTATACTCTAACTTTTTTCGTATTATTTTTGTAACTAGCCATGTGATGGTTGCTCACTCCTATCCTGTGTGGACTGTTGATTCAGGAGCGACCGAGCACATAGTGCGAGATAAAGTCAGATTTGTGGAATATCGCCGGATTCCAGCTGGGAGTCGTGATATCAAGGTGGGGAATGGAGCTAGCGTGGAGGTGCTAGGACTTGGTACCTACAAGCTGGACTTGCGGAATGGCCACACTCTTTTCCTCTACAATGTGTTATATGCTCCTGAAATCCGACAAAATTTACTTTCTGTAGTTACTCTTTTAAGACTTGGTTTTTGAATTGATTTTGAAAACAATCATGTTTCCTTTTATTTGGGCCATGTGTTTTATGGCAATACTTTTCTTCAAGACGGTTTTATGATAATGAATTTGGATTATTCAAATATGAATGAATCTATTGC
This sequence comes from Platycarya strobilacea, assembly GCA_036898215.1. Classification (NCBI taxonomy): domain Eukaryota; kingdom Viridiplantae; phylum Streptophyta; class Magnoliopsida; order Fagales; family Juglandaceae; genus Platycarya; species Platycarya strobilacea. The sequence goes on along the minus strand of CM072547.1, from coordinate 2,019,468 downwards.
TTCTCTTTCTGCATCTCATAATTTGGATTCATATAAATGGCATGCTAGGGTTGGCCATATAGGGCAAGATAGAATGACTCGGTTAGCTAGAGAAGGCCTGATGGGCAATCTGGCTAAGGTCATCTTACCCACATGTAAATATTGTCTAATGGAAAAAGTTAAGAAAAAACCGTTTGGAAAAGCCAATAGGGCATCTTTTTCACTGCAATTAGTCCATTCAGACATCGGTGGTCCAATGACTGTCAGGGCGAGACACGGAGGTGTTTATTTCATCACATTTATAGATGATTTTTCACGTTATGGTCATGTTTACTTAGTCTTCCATAAGTCTGAAACATTGGAGTATTTTGGGCGATATTTAAGAATGGTTGAGAATCAGTTAGACAAGAGTTTAAAAACTCTGAGAACTGACCGAGGATGAGAATATATTTCTGAGCAATTTAAAAGGCTCTATGTGAAAAAAGAATCAAAAGACAGTTGACGATGCCAAATACGCCACAACAAAATAGCATGGCGGAAAGGAGAAATTGAACACTGCTTGAGATGGTAAGGTCAATGATGGCGCAAGCAAACCTACCAATTTCTTTTTGGGGGGATGCTCTTTTGACTGCTGTCTACATTCTTAACCGAATTCCCTCTAAATCAGTAACTTCCACCCCATATGAACTATGGACTGGTGAGAAACCTAATTTGAGTAACTTGCGGCCATGGGGTTCAACGGGTTTTGTTCACGATCTTTCTTATAAATATGGAAAGTTAGGCCCTAGAGGGAAGAAATGTATCTTTATAAGGTACTCAAAACACTCTAAAGGGTATGTGTTAATAGGTGAACAAACTGATGGAAGTGTGATTGAGATTGAGTCACGAGATGTGGATTTCATTGAAAATGAGTTTCCAAGTAGATGTGAGGTTGATAGGAGTTTAGAACTCCATGAGATTATAGAATAAGAGGAAAGTGCTCCAAAGAATTTAGTTGAGAATGAGAAAGAAATTCTTCAAACTCTTACAAATTATAAAAATGACTTGAATCCGAGTGGGAGCACACCATTTGTCAATCAATCACAACAACCTCAGCAGCGTAGAAGTACACGTGAAAGTATTCCCCGTTATCGTTTTGAGATTGAAGAGGAAGCTTTCATAGTTGCTCCGCATGATGATGATGAGCCTAGGACAATTCAAGAGGCTCTCTCATATTCTACTAAAGATGAATGGATGAAAGCACTTAATGATGAAATTGAGTCTATGAGAACTAACCAGGTTTGGGATCTGGTTGATCTGTCGACAGGGCGTAAGGCTATTGAGAACAAATGGGTTCTTAAGATCAAACGCAAGTCGGATGGATCAATAGATAGGTATAAAGCTCGCTTAGTGGCGAAATGATATATCCAGTAGGAGGGTATAGATTATGAGGAAACATTTTCACTAGTGGTGAGGTTTGTTTCAATTTGCCTGATTCTAGCTATAGTAGCAAGAATGGATTTGGAACTCTACCAAATGGACGTTAAGACATCATTTTTTAATGGAGAACTAGATGAGGAAATTTATATGGATCAACCCACGGATTTTGTGGTCAAAAGTCAAGAGCGCAAAGTGTGCAAGCTCAAACGATCTATATATGGCCTAAAACAATCATTTAGACAATAGTACATCAGATTCCATCGAGCCATTCTCTCGAATGGGTTTACGATGATCACAGATGATCATTGTGTCTATGTCAAAAGGTCTAAGAAGAGTTTTATTATGTTGTCATTATATGTTGACGATATACTACTAGCTAGAAATGATAAAGGGTTAATAGTTGCCACAAAAGAGTAGTTGTCCTTCAATTTTGAGATGAAGGATATGGGTGAGGCATAATACATTCTAGGAATTAAGATCTACAGAGATCGCTCTAAGAAATTTTTGTGTTTGTCCCAACAGATTTACATAAATAAAATTTTTGAGCGTTTCCTAATGAATGAATGTAAACCCATTGACACCCCTATTGCAAGAAGCGAGAACTTGTCTAAAGAGTTGTGTCCTAAGACTCAAAGTGAAAAGGAAAAGATAACCCGTGTCCCTTATGCTAATGCTGTGGGTAGTTTGATGTACGCAATGATGTGTACTCGACCTGACATATGCTATGCAGTTGGCTTAGTGAGTAGATTTCAATCTAACCCCGGACTGGCTCACTGGAAATCAGTCAAGAGGATTATGCGATATCTCAAGGGAACTGCGGACTATGTGCTGTGCTATCAGGGTTCAGATTTGCAGCTAAAAGGTTATAGTGATGCCGATTGAGGCAGTGACCTAGATGAGCGCAAATCAACCACTGGGTATGTTTTTCTACTCAACAATGGCGCCATTACATGGAGTATCAAGAAATAACCCTGCATAGTTCGAAATGTTTGACTTGATACGATTAAATAAGTCTAGGACATGACCATACATTTCAGGGATGTTACTATGCTGGTCTTCTCTGGGAGAGATTTAGTATATGTACTCCCACCTTTCTGTAAACGTGCTTAGTGGTCGCACGGCTTATTTACTTGTATGAATAAGATTGAGAACATTAGAGAGATGCAGATATGGGGTCATGCCCACTGTGTGCGAATGGGAGATGTAATAAATTGGGGGGAGGGGGGGGAGGCGCCCACATGGGGCAGACCTTCTGCCCTCCCATGCGTTACATGCATGTAACGTAAAACGCATGGCAGCGTTTTATATTATTTTTATGGCTGGCTTTTAAGGCCAACCGTGTGAGAATGGGGACTATATATAGCCCCCCAGTTTGGTTTTTGGACTATCTAGAAAAATAAGAAAAATTTTCTCTCTTTTTGTTTTCTCTTGAAATTGTTTTTAAGCTGTGAATTTATTTAGTGTCACTCTAGTTTTATACTACGTAGTGCACTAACCACTAAAAGAAAACGCCGATGTTTTATCAGTCTGGAGAAACTTGTGGAGCAATTTTTTAAGCTAAACTTGAGGTATTTTTTTCGCTATATTTTTTCTAACATATTATCATTTTAAAATTTTAAAAATATGTATTAAAATTTTAAAAATACGTATTGAAATTTGAAAAATGTATATAAAAATTTGTGTTTTGTATAAAAAACTATAAAAATATAATAATAAAATAAAGATGAGATGAATTTTAAATACAAACGGAGTTAAAGCAATCGTGAATAGTAATTTCGAAAAAAACAAACAAGTTCCGCTGCGGTCTATGAATAATATTTTCAAAAACTCAAGTTTTCGTAAGTAAAAAACGCAGGACTATGCTAAAACTCAAGTTTTCGATAATTTTCTTCTGCCAACCATCAAACAAACTATGCTAGAACCTCAATGAAGGCAAAACTGCTTTATCAACTTGGAAAATTCCTTTAAGATTCGAGGGAAGCCTTGTCGGGTCCAACCAGCGACAAGTATATCCTTTAGCACCCATCTTTGCCAAACCATCTGCCAATGTATTACCTTCCATGTAAACATGCGCGATCCTGTACGTCAATGAGGCAAGTCTCATATTGATTTCCTCCCAAAAATCTTTAAGGTACCAAAGGCCACATTTATCCTCCATCAATCCATTTACCACTATCATCGAGTCCAACTCAAGTTCCAACTGAGTTAAACCCAAAGAATTGCAAAATTGAAGTCCATAGACCATAACCAAGAGCTCAGATTTATTGTTTGAGCCATTTACGGAATCAACGGAGTAGGCAAGGAGAAGGTTGCCATGTGCAGGGTTGTTCTCCGACCCGGCTCGACATGATACACATTTCCGACTCGACTCGAAATCACCAACTTTCGATTACCGATTAGCCGCTTAGCCTGATTAACCGATTTCCTCCTTTACTTATTCTTCTACCTTTCCAAAGAATTCAAACAAAATCTCATTTCAAGGGAATCCAAAGTCCAAACATCCCAAATCAACAAATCTCATTTTCAAAGAATCCAAACAAAAATCACAAATCAACAACTCCCATCTCCAGTGTATCCAAACAAAAATCCCAAATTAACAAAAATCTAAGAAATTTAGATCACAAACGGAATACCCGTTGCCGAGTAATTCCCTGATATCGGCGATGATGAAAGCTTGGTCTGCTTCATGACTTGGTTGTTGCCGTCGCCGTTCACACGAGCCACGAGTGGAGACAGAGATGGACCGGCTAAGGAAGATCGAGCAGTTGATGGAGAACCAGACACATGGCATGAAAGAAAGTGAGAATCGTTGCCACCATTTTTGTTGCAGTAGAGAGAGTCAGGACGCTGTTATATGCCTTAAATAGTAGAGAAATGTTAGGGTTTGAAATGGGGAGAAGACTGGAACGAAAAGAAGAGAGAAATAACAAAATGGGCCGCGCTTGGTTGTTTAAGGTAGACGCTGCTAACGAGAAGCTTGGTCCAGCAAGGTCTGGAGGTTGACGTCGGCGATTTGAAGTGGCAGCGAGAATGGAGCGAGAGAAAAGAAAATCAAAGAGAGAGAGGTCTGCAAAGATAAAAACAGAGAGAGAGAGAGAGAGAGAGAGAGAGAGAGAGAGAGAGAGAGAGAGAGAGAGAGATATGGGTTTGCAAAGGCAAAGTTTATCGGTAGAGTAACGAATATTCCGTTTCTGACATTCGGGCAATCGAGTCGGAACGTTTCAAGAAATTGGGTCAGGTCGAGCAGATGGTTTTTTTGTTCACCCCTAGCCGCGCGCATCCCAAATAGAACCACCCACTCCCAATTGTCCCGAATTTTCTAGACTGCATCCATCAATGTTAAGTTTACACCAACCGTTAGCTGGTTTTTGCCACGCAACTAGGTTAATTGGCTTCCTCGCCTTGTGTTTGATTGGCACACCCAACTCAACAAGTATTTTGTCATCTACTCGATTCCAACTTTTAGTAGCCTTGAGTTTAGCACCAACCCAAGCTATCCAATACACTATTTGTCTCTACAATTCCTCTGAGAGGGCAACTAGACTTTCCATACATTTTCTACACCTTCAGTTCCAGAGAAGCCAAATGAGAATGGAAGGTATTAGTTTGAGTAGTATGCTTCGGTAGAAGATCTTTTTGCCCTTTGAAACCACATGGTCATTCATTGTCTTTAGGCTAATTACCATATAAATGTCTTCAGGCTACCAAAGAAGTTGTACACAAAATTAGCAATTATTATGACTAAATTTTGGTGGGATTTCAAAGAGAATGACAAGAGAATCTAGTAGAAAAGTTGGTAAGATCTAGTAGAAAAGTTGGTAAAAAATAGAGATGTTAAAAGCTGAGGGGGGATTGGGGTTTAGAGAGATAGAAAGCTTTTAATATTGCTTTGCTAGCTAAACAATTTTGATGGGGCTTTATATAACTTCTTGATGGGACTGATATGCATAGTTGGTACTGAGCATAACATAAAAGTTTGGGGTCATAAATGGCTCCCAATTTCTTTAACTCATTGTATTCAATCTCCAAATGTTTTCTCAATAATGATGCAAGAGTGAATGAACTTACTGACTCCAGAAGGAGAGTATGGAAGGAAGAACTAATAAATTTGGTGCTTAGTGGGGATGAAGTTCTAGTAATCTGCAGTCTACCTATAAGAAGCGCCCATTATCTGGGGAGAGAGAGAGATAGAGAGAGAGAGAGTCAGAGAGGGCTAGTGTTAATAAGAAAAGCTTAAATGTGCCAAGAGTAGTTGAAGTCTTTCAATGGAAAGCCTTGAATGATTGCCTACCAACCAAAAGAGTTTTGGTAAGAATAAGAATGATGGAAAATTCTTTGTTGTTTTGTTTGTGAATCTGATGTGGAGTCTATTACTCATGCTTTATGGAGCTGTAAAGGGGGTCATGGATGTTTGCGCAGAACAGAAGAGTACTTTACAAAAGTGGTCAAATAATTAGGTGTAGTTTACTGATTTATGGGACAATTTATTTAAAAAATTACAAAAAAAAATATAACTAGAGTTGGTGGCAACTATGATGAGAAAAGTGTGCCTTGGAAGAAATGCTCTTCTCTTTTAGAAGTTTGCTAGTCCTAGTTCAATTTTTGAACAAGCTGCAACAACTCTAGAGGAGTTTCAGTTGGCACAAGATTTTGTGAGTAAGGGGCTGTATCTTTTGCAATAGGAAGAACAGGCAGTAAACAGAAGGCCCCAAGTGGTGATCCGGTGAAATTTAATTGAAATGCTGGCTTAAATCATAAAGAATGAAGAGTCATGGGGACTAGCATTGTTGTAAAGGACGATAAGGGGGAGGCATTGGTATCTCTTTGACACTTTGTTGCTTGAGGGGAAGTTGCTGCAATATTGTTGCAGCTAAGCTTTATATTTTATGGAGAGCTAGGAGGCTGTGTGCAGAACTAAATTTTGAGAGAGTTATTTTTTAAAGTGATGCCTTAATTGTTGTGAAGGCTGTAAATAATAAAAAGGAGAGTTGGAAATGATTTGGTTATATGGTTGAAGATATGAAAGGAGTCCTCAAGAAAAAATAAAGATAGAAAGTACATCATTCTTTTAGGAAATGTAATCAGGTTGCACGTAAGCTTGCTAAAATTTCTTTTTCTATAGTTGTTAAAAATTAATATGAAAATAATATTTTTTTATTGCTCTAATAAACAATTCTAGATAATTTTTATTAAGGTCTTGTTTAGGTAGTGAGAAGAGATAAGATATTTCTAAATAAAATTTAAATAAATATTGTTAAAAATTATTTTTTTAATAGTATTATTATTTTAAAATTTAAATTATTTATAATATCTTATATAAAAATTTGATAAAATTATAAAGATGAGATGGTATGAAATCGTGTACGTATCTGAACAGAGGATAAAGCAATTGCATGACATGTTCGATATTCAAACTCAACTTATATTTTTAACTTTTTAAGTTGTTATATAGTAGAAGAAGTGTGCAATTAGAAAATAAAAATTCGAAGGAATAAATCAAAGGTTATTTTGATTAGTTTTAGGTTAATATTATATAATTATGGGTCATGCAAGTGTCATGCATTTTTTTTTTAAAGAGGAGAGAGTCCATTATTTAATTTTTTTTTTACATTAATTCTATATTTATATTTCAAAAAAATGCAAGGCAGCACTTGCAAATTCTATAACCATAAATATTATTTTTCTTGTTTTTATTACATATCGTACAAGTTTTATCTTATTGGATATGCTTTAAAAGCAGTTTATTTTGCCATTGAGATGGATATAAGTCTTGTTTAGATCTTAAAAATATTTTTAAAATTTAATTATTATATATTTTAACTATAAAATAATAATTTTTTAATTTTTAATTTAAAATAATAATATTAAAAATAATATTTTATTTTATTTTTAATTTTTATCTTAATTTATTTCAACTCAAATCACAAATAATATATTAGATTGGTTAAAAATCAAATCCAATGAGAATTTAGACATCAAAACTCATTTTAAATCCACATTAGATTGTTTAAAAGTCAAATAATTTGACTTTTAGAACATTCACAACCCACTAGCTAAAGTTTAGTCAAATTTTAGCTTAAAATTTTATTTTTACAAATTTTAATTAGTCACTTTTTACTATATCAAATAACATGCTTAACAAATCAATAGATATTCTATTAAAATATTAATTTTTAAAAATAATTTTGAAACTATCAAAAGAGTAAGGAAAGAGAAAACTAAATTTATTTTTGTTTTAAAGAGTCTGTTGAAACAGATTTTTAATATTTTTTTAACCAAAATTTAGTTAAAAATGTTCTTTAACTAGTGGGTTGTGAATGCTCTTATGAATAGTAAACCCAAACCAAATACTAAATATGGTCAATAAAAGACAATGATTAAATCTTTATTTTATTATTATTTTTTTTCTTTCTTACTTCACTCTCTCTTTTTATAGTTCTTGGGTAGAAAAAATTAAGTTAGTAAAAAAATATAGTTGGATGAGAAATAAGTAAATTTTTTTTAAATATCGATTAATAATTTAATTTAAATATATAATTATTAATTATTTTTTTAAATTCATAATTTAATTAAAATATGGTTATTAGTTAACATATAATAGATAGAATAGTCTGATGTGGAGATTTGATGTGAATAATCATTATTATGTATTTTCATAAATTAATTAATTTAATATTTACAGATAATTAAAAAAAGTTAATTATTAATTATCATTATTAAGTATTTTCATAAATGAATAATCTAACCTGAATTATTATGTATTTTCCTAAAATTATTATGTAATTGATGTAAATAGTTAAAGTCAAAAGTTTATTATATTATTTTATTGTTATATTTTAAAAAAATAGTCCTTCTAATGTAAAAATTTATGTGAATGGAATGACAAAATTAAAAAAATTGGGGTTATATTAGTCACTAAAAAAATATTTTAATAATGGTCAATCGAAAGAGAGTGCTATTAGAATTAATAATAATAATAAAATAATAAAATAAGTCTATATTTTAGAATAGTAATTTTTTTAAAATATAATAATAAAATAATGTAACTAACTTTTGACTTTAATTATGCGTATCAAATCTTTATATTTGATAATTCATTTATGAAGATATATAATAACGAGTAATTAGTAATTAAATTTGTTTAATTATTATCAATTATTAAATTAATTAAATTAATTATATTTGACTATTTTATCTATTACATGTTAATTAATAATTATATTTTAATTAAATCATGAATTTAAAAATAATTAGTAATAAGATTATATTTAAATTAAATTACTAATCAATATTTAAAAAAATTATTTTTATTTATTTTTCATCCAATTATATTTTTTACTAATATAATTTTCTTTATCCAATAATTATAAAAAGAGAGAGTAAAGTAAAAAAGAGATTTATTCTATTATTTATTTTAGCCAATATATTTGAATTTTGATTATATTTGAATTTTTTATTTGATTTTAATATTTATTTTAATCAATGTATTTGAATTTTGATCAATTTGACGTGGATTGAAAATAAATTTTTTTTATTTAAATACTTATTAAATTTGACTTTTAGTACGTTTTAAGCAGACCATAGTCCACCGGCGGTCAAACCTTCAGATTACAGAGTGTGCCCGCGCGTGCTCAATCCACCCCCAATCAGTTGAGTCGACTTTAGCGCCGCCTCATAAGTCCGATTGTCGCTCATTGCCTTCCTACAATTCGTGCGATGGAGTTGTGCGAGGGAGGGTGCGACCTGAAGCTGCTCGAAACCCTCGAAGGCCACGGCGACAGGGTATGGAGCCTGGCTTGGAATCCAGCCACTGGCGCCTCTGGGACTCCTCTCGTCTTCGCCTCCTGTAGCGGCGACAAGACCGTCCGAATCTGGGAGCACACTCCCTCTCCCTCTGCTACTTGGACCTGCAAGGTTAGCTCCATTTGCTTTCTATGTTCTACTTTTGGTGCGTGATCTTGGATAATTTTCAACTTAAGCGTGATTATGCAGGCAATTCTTGAAGACACGCATACTAGGACCGTCCGATCTTGTGCTTGGTCGCCGTCGGGGAAGTTATTGGCCACCGCGAGCTTCGATGCCACCACTGCCATCTGGGAAAACGTTGGTGGTGACTACGAATGTGTCTCCACTTTAGAGGTATCTTCTCCTTCTTATAGATGTATTTTGTTATGTATTATCTGTTGTTATCATCATTATCGTAAATCTTCTTCCTGATCATTTGATTGATTTATTTATTTTTAACATAGCTTTATTTGGCGTTTAATTTCTACACAGGGTCATGAGAATGAAGTGAAAAGCGTTTCATGGAATGCATCGGGGACGTTGCTTGCAACGTGTGGCCGAGATAAATCGGTTTGGATTTGGGAAATGCAGCCTGGCAACGAGTTCGAGTGTGTTTCGGTGTTGCAGGGACATACTCAAGATGTTAAGATGGTTCAGTGGCATCCGACTACGGATGTTTTGTTCTCTTGTAGTTACGATAACACCATTAAGGTACTGCATTATTACCTATAAAAAAAGGGTACTGCATTGTGCTCAAGTGGCTTTTGTGATTTTCTTTTTAGCTATGAACACCCTAAAAAATGTTTGATACTGTCGGGGATAAACTGTATCGGATGGTAAATTTAAAATATTGCAGCGGAAATAAATACAAAAGAAACTAATGACAATCATACACAGAACACTAGATTTAAGTGGTTCAGCTCAATGTGAGCCTACTTCTATTGTTGGGGTCGGTCAGAATGAATTCATTATATCGAAGATGGAGTACAAGAGATGTTTCATAAATTCTTACAATCTTAAAGTCTCAATACACCCAATGTACTCTCAGGATTGTTAATAAGATGAATTTTTTTTTTTTTGTAAGAAGTAAATTTCATTAATGAGAGTGAAAAAGGCAATGTCCAAGTATTTAGATAGTATACAAAAGAGCACCTAAGTACAAACTAAGAGCTGGGAGTTAAAGAAAAGAAATCATGAACATTGTTCCTTTTCTTCTTTCCTTTTCTTCTTCTTCCTTCCTTCCAAGAGGAATCTCTCTATAGTGAAACGGCGCGAAAACCCTAGAAAACGGCAACTCGCTCAAGCGGAGTTAAATCTCGCTCGAACAACTACTAAGGTATGCATTTCATTCGAGCTAGAAGTTGAGCGAGAGTTGAGCGAAATCTTTGTGCAAATATCGCTCGAACTGGAAGTCGAGCGAGAGTCGAGTGAAATATTGGGTTGAGGCGCTTATTCAACAATATTCAAACCACACTCAACAGATACAATGGTGCTTGCTTTGTATCTAAGGCTGCCAAGACTGGATAGTAGGATTTATGATGCCATGCAATGTTACTTGCAGGTTTGGGCGGATGATGATGATGATTGGCAATGTGTTCAGACTTTAGGTGAACCTAACAAGTACTCTACTTAAATCCTTGATCTCTCTGTAATATGCACTTGGGTTTGATATATGTTGTGCTTGCCAATCTGTAGACTGTCAACCATTTTGTTAACAATACGCTCATCTAGTCTAATTTATCTAGGCTGATTTTCTTGCCAGTGGTCACTCTTCTACCGTTTGGGCACTTTCTTTCAATGCTAGCGGAGACAAAATGGTCTCATGTAGGTGGGTGGAAGTATTTTCTCATTTCCATACTCACTAATGGACATTTTTTTTCCTGTCCAAATCTGTAAACGACATTGATACTGGATCGACTTTTCAGTGATGATCTTACCTTAAAGATATGGGAAACAGACAACGTACAGATGCACTCTAGTGATGGTTATGCTCCTTGGTGAGGAATATGCCGTCTTATGTGTATTTTCTTTCTTTCTTTCTTTTGATTATGTATATGTGTTGAGGACTTTAGCTCTAAAAACTAGGAGCATGTTGATGGAGTGCTATTAGAACGTATCAATGAGGTAGAGCCTAGGGAGCATGTGCTTAACTCTTTTTCTTTTGAAACATGGTATATGTGAGTTTGAATCTCCATGTCTTCCTTCCCTTCTCTCTTATTTTTTCCTTCATATTCTTTCTAATGCCTTCTCGTTAATCCTCTTCTGCTGCTCCCGATAAGGCTGTGATAGGAATACTATTATTTTGAAGCCTGGTTGTTCGAATTCTACACACACAAAATGTGATTATGCATTCCCCCCCACCCCCAAATTCACGATTGAGACTTGTGGTAATGCGTTGTTTGCTGAATATATTGCTTTCAAGTTTCAATAATGCATTTTCATGAGTAAGAAGAGCAATGCTAAAAGAACTGAACAAAAATTATGCAATGCGGCTTTCATAACACCTGCTTCATTAAGTATGGCATGCATTCGATAGGAATTGGAACTAATTTGCCCAGCATGGAAGTACTTGTTAGAGTGGTAACAATTCGATTTCTGATTTCTTATATGCACACCTTTAACAAGGTCCCTCTCTCATTGGTTTTTCAGGAGACATCTCTGCACTCTCACTGGTTATCATGATCGAACAATTTTCTCAGTTCATTGGTTGAGGTAGTGGAAGTCAAATCAACTAAGACAAATAATTGCTCGTCTGCTGCTCGAGATGGACTTAAATTTCTGTGATTATCAGATTTAAACCCCATTCCCCACCCTTTTTAATGTTCAATTAAAATTACTACAGGTTAACAGAAAAAGTTGTTATACCTGTTGACTTTGCTCCTTTGTAATCCCACATTGGTGGGATTTGGAAAATGGAGCAAGGCATGAGGTTATAAAAAGAGGCCTAGCCTCCCTAGTTAAATACACCAGTCAGAAACTTATCTAGTAACTTTTGACTTTAGTAAAATTCCTCTGTTGTCCTTTTTATATGTAAAAGGAAGAGAGGTGAAAGTTAGAGTTTTACTAGTGGGAAAAGTTTTGTGGGTGTCGTTGGGGTGAGGAGAAAAATTGTGTGATTGTAACAATTTTTCACATAGTGTATTTTCTTCTCTGGGTCTGGTGGTTTTTCTCCTGATTTGGGAGTTTTCCACGTAAATTCTTGTGTTGTGTTTATTTCTCTATTTTTCTTATTATTCTGTTAAAAGTAGATCCTGGTGGGGGGGAATTTGGAAGCCCGAATTCCCAACAGTGGTATCAGAGCCACTAGGTTCTTTTTGCAGGGTGGAGCTTTGGTGTGGTAGTGTGAATACGTACGGTCTAAGGAAGTTCTGTCTAGGAGATTGGAAATTTTAAGTGTGTCCGTTGTGACCCTCCAATCTTTCCTGGGAACCTTGAAGTTCTGTCTAGGAAAGATCAATCTTTCCTGGGAACTTACTTAGTGGGTACTATTCATTTCTACGGTAAAATTCATCGAAGTTATGTCAGGAGGTAGAGTTTCAAATCCTATCAGATTTGATGTGGAGAAATTTGATGGGAGAATCAATTTTGGCTTGTGGCAAGTGCAAGTCAAGGATATCTTGATTCAATCAGGATTACACAAGGCGTTGAAAAGTAGACCAATCCCTGAAGTCAGTAGCAGTTCAAGCACTACTGGTGAAACAAAGAGCAGATCTGGAATGAGCGATGAAGATTGGGAGGATTTGGATTTGAGAGCAGCAAGTGCAATTCGTCTGTGCTTGGCTAAGAATGTTCTTGCAAATGTGCATGGAATATTCACGGCAAAGGGACTCTGGGAAAAGCTCGAAGAGTTGTATCAGACGAAGGGTGTCTCGAATCGAGTGTACCTGAAGGAGCAGTTTCATACACTGCGGATGAGTGAAGGTACGACTATTTCAGACCATTTAAGTGTTCTCAATGGCATTGTCTCTGAGCTGGAATCTATTGGAGTTAAAATTGATGATGAGGATCAAGCCTTGAGGCTGATCTGGTCTCTTCCATCTTCCTATGAGCATATGAAGCCTATTTTGATACATGGGAAGGAGAAAATAATTTTTTCAGAGGTTACCAGTAAACTTTTTTCTGAAGAAAGAAGGCTAAGTGGTGGAAGTAATGGTTCATTTGAGAACTTAGCAGTGGTGACAGCTGGTGATTGGAAGAGGAAGAACTCCATGAAGAAGAAAGTAGTCTGCTGGGTGTGTGGACAACCTGGGCACGTCAAAAGAAATTGTCCAAGAGGTGGAGCCAGTTCGGCAAATGGTTCCAAGTCAGTAAATGGAAATACTGACAATGAAACTAACATTATATCTCTCTTTACAGAAGACGATGTCTGTTAAAAAGAGACATATACATCCTTATGGCATGTCGTTAATCCCAAAGTTGCCATGATAGAGGATGTTAATGTTAGCTGTTCCACAAATTTGCACACGGGCATTGGTTTGGCATTGATGCAAGGTGTGTGGTGGAAATTCATGTCGATGGCTAATGAACTTCCAAGAAAGCCAAACGTGGGAGTTGCACCATAATTTTTCAGCAAGATTATTTTCGACATGGGCCGAAGTGAAATGCTTGGAATTGGTTTATTCTGAGTGAGTATGCTTTTATGGTGGAGCATGATAGCGGAAGCTATGAAGATCCTCATTGCGATGGAACGTGACTGTGGGATCAGTCAAAGTCGCAAGGTGGAGATTGTTGACTTTGCTCCTTTGTAATCCCACATTGGTGGGATTTGGAAAATGGAGCAAGGCATGAGGTTATAAAAAGAGGCCTAGCCTCCCTAGTTAAATACACCAGTCAGAAACTTATCTAGTAACTTTTGACTTTAGTAAAATTCCTCTGTTGTCCTTTTTATATGTAAAAGGAAGAGAGGTGAAAGTTAGAGTTTTACTAGTGGGAAAAGTTTTGTGGGTGTCGTTGGGGTGAGGAGAAAAATTGTGTGATTGTAACAATTTTTCACATAGTGTATTTTCTTCTCTGGGTCTGGTGGTTTTTCTCCTGATTTGGGAGTTTTCCACGTAAATTCTTGTGTTGTGTTTATTTCTCTATTTTTCTTATTATTCTGTTAAAAGTAGATCCTGGTGGGGGGGAATTTGGAAGCCCGAATTCCCAACAATACCATCAATTTTATTTTGTGATTACTCTGCCGCCAAAAAAATGAGAAAAAAAAAGAGAAGAAAGAAACAGATGGGCTAGATTTTGCCTTTTCACTTGCATCATTATCACACGTTTGTTAGTCATATGCTTGGTCTGAAAGCTTATTCTTGTGCAAAAGGGTATCTTGAAATGAGAAGATACCATAGAAATCATCATCATCATGCGCACCACATTAATTGCAACTGTTTGGCATCAGATTAAACATCACATATGAGATTAGATACTATGTGGTACTCTAGCTAGTTTTATCTGTTTTTATTTCATGCTGAGTATATGTTTGAGACTAGCCCTCAATTTGGTTTATGTACTCTATTCGATCAAAGTATGTCATAAACATAAAGTATATATGCAAGTATATATAAATGACAGTTCAAGCTGTCAACTTGAGTTTTGATTGAGTGAAATTGATACGAGTTTTTTTTCCCTCTTCATGGTTGAGTTATGGACTTCCCATTGTGAAAACCTAGCTGTTCCATTCTGTTTTCTGTTCCCCCCTCCCCTTCATTATGAATTAAATACATTCTATATGTGAATATTACAGCAAGGATATTATTGCAAGTGGAGCAGCTGATGATGCCATACGATTTTTTGTGGGGAACAAAGACGGTTTGGTATTCATAATATCTAATCTCCTTTTTATTCATTGCTATGATTTATTGTCAATTCCCAGTAATGCAGCGATATTGCCCCACTGTCATCAATTTTTCTGAAAGTGATATGGAATATGGACACTGATCTCCACTGTCCTCAATACATCTTAACCTCCAATTGTACTGAGGATAATATGTTTATAGAGGGCCAATCTTGTTTAGATAATGTGACATGAATCTTGATTTCCCGCATGTAACCGTTTTGGGGTGTTTATATTAGTATCCCTTGAAACTATTTACGATTATATGGATGCTCCATCCGCTCTACAAAATGCCCTGGGGATGTATCTGGAACACATGCATATGGTGTCATTTGTTTTTTTTTTTTTTTTTTCAAGGAATAGTAGAAATTATAGTGAGAATTGATCGGAACATGATATATACCAGCACAGAAGCTTATTTGGATTAATTTAGTGGGTTGAAATTAGAAGTCCTTAGCACTGATGGGCAATGGGCTCTTGGTTTTTCATTTTAAAAGTGAATTGCGCGTTGCCCTTTGTGAAGTTGATAACCCAAGTCGCTTCTTGAAAAAAAGTTGATATCCCACGTCTTCTGAGAAAATCATTTCAGCAATCATATATATTGGAATTGTGAAGGCCTTAGAATCTTTCCAAATTCTAGATTCCTGGATTTTCTCTTTATGCAGTTCAGAAACAAGCAAATAAGTTGATAAACTCCATTGTGTGTTATATGATAGGTTGATGGACCTTCATATAAATTGCTGCTGAAGAAGGAGAAGGCTCATGACATGGATATAAATTCAGTGCAATGGAGCCCTGGGGTAAGATTTGTTACTCGAGACTTATAAAAGTCTGCAGTGTAATCCCCACTCACATTGCATAACTTCTTCATACAAGATAGAATTTAGTGGGTGGACATAATTTAATTTAGATGTTTAGTCTTATCAAATAATTTAAGTTAGATGTTTAGTTTATATTTGATATTAACAGGTCACCTTTTATTGGGACTTAAAAGTCATTCTACTTTGTCTATTTACCGTTTGCCATGTTTGAAGTCTCAAATTTTTTTTTTTGTTCCTGTACTGGTGGTTTCCTTTATTATGTTGTTAATTATCAGGAGAAACGACTATTAGCTTCTGCGAGTGATGATGGTGTGATAAAGATATGGGAGCTGGTTTCATTAAGTACAGGTACTAAACGTACATGATTGGGGCTTTAAAATGTTATATTTGTTTAGTTGACAATGAAAATGTTTCAATCCTCATCTATCTATCTGTATTAACATATTCCTTGCTGTTTCAATTGTCAGAAAACGGCTACTAGGTACTTGCTTCTGCTAGCGATGGTGATGCATTAAATATATGGAGATAGCTTCATGTAGAAATGGCTACTGCTAGTCTTCTAATTCAGTGTGTGGTAAATCAAGATGGTTTTTGTGGCCAATAGCCTTCGGCCCAAATGGATTTAAATTTTAATCCCTCAGTATGTGGATAAAGCCCAGTTTTAAGCTCCGTACATTTGGGTATGGAGGGAGTTTATTTATGGGGCCGGACAAAACAAGCTATAAGGGGATAATTAAATTGTGCTTAATAGAGGAAAATTTTAGCTATAACTAGTAAATTACTCGAGCAGAATTGTTGATCGTTTGAACGATATTGTGGAATATTATATATATAGAGTTACTTTATGAAGTTACTTATGGTTCTGAATTTTATGGATTATAGAGTTAACTTTTGATTCTGAATTTCTATTCTCCTCTCTGTCCTCTTCGACCATGTCTTAATTGAACTAAATAATATTATATATATATATATATATATATATATCCAAGTAAAGGTAATCAATTGGTTCCGATTAGTATAATTTTTCTTTTTCTTTCTTTAAGAAAACCCAATCATAGTAATTAGAGCCGTAAAGAAGTTGAGTTCGAGAACGCAGATTAAGATGGTCCAATATCTGATCAATTCATTAATTCTTATTCAAGCAAAAATTGAGTTCGATTTCATATATATCTTATGATTTTGAGCTTTGTGTATTTCTCTTATCTCACACTTATTTTTATTTTATAATTTTTTTGGGTCTTATTCTTCATAAATTAATTGATTTCTTTTAAGTACTCATGGCCGATCATGATCTATATACCACACATTTGGTAACAAGAGAAAAAGAAAATTATGTGGTGTGTGGTATGAAGATGATGAGTAAATTTTTCTATGATTTTATCTATAAATGATCTTTAGAATTCTATATCTATAATATATATATTGTTTAATTTTGTAAGTGAATGATTTCATGCAGCATTGTCTTGTTTTTTCACATCGCATAATCATTCAGACAAAGTTCAACAAATCCCATCATTAATTATCAGTACGTACCCATGCATCAAGCATATGAACTCTTTTACAGCACCTCTTGATCTAGTGCCGGATTTACCTGCATATATATACAAACCCTAGCATGATATATTATATATATATGGTTTTTGTCCAATACTCGAGAGTTGAGATCAGAGCTAGGATTGCCATAACCTAAGGGAGAGTTTGTGCATTTTCTCTCTACTCATGAATATATATATCATGGTTCCAAACGTTCGATCTGATCTAGCTAGCTTCGGCCCTAGCTTTTTGTAGACCATAATTCTATTTCGATCTCTGAGCAAATCATCTCAGATCAAACATTTCTTGATATAAGAATCAGATCATATGATAATCACAACATATCCTAAATATCATAAAATTAAAAGGACTAATCGAGGATATTCAAATATTATTCACCATGTTTAAAGACTAGAGAAAGAAACTCATGATACCCAGAAAAAGAAACCGATCACATATATATATATATATGAATATATTTCTAATTTTTTGTTATCAACTAGGGTTTTAACTATTAAATATACTCATACTAAGTGCATTAATGTCAATAAGCTTAAACAATGGAAAATATCTTAGAAGAAAAATTAAAAAAAAAAATTCAACACCTGTTTACTATTCTTAATCCGCTAGAATTTGCTCTTCTTCCTTCTTCAACCAAGGCCGCACGAGCCGACATGATTCCGTTGGGGACTAGAGAAGCATCAAATGCAGAACAATCTATCCAGTCATTCAGAAGCTCTTCCTGTCCCCATATATCAGGAATCCAAACCCGACCCGCCACCTCAACCCTATGCCTCTTCAGCCTCTCACGTCCGCAATCTTCAGCCATGGCCTCGGACGACATAACTACTACTGGCCCTTTTTTATCTTCTCCATCATCATCATCATCATCATCATCATCTTGATGATCTGGACGCGAACTCATGCCTGCAAATAATGCAACTTCTTCCTCTCTTTCAAACTGACGGATTCTCGAAGATGAGCTGATGATCGACTTTGTTTCCTTTTCATTATTACCAGAACCGCGGCTGTCTTTTTCACTCCCATCCTCGGACCGATCATCATAGTTTTTCTTGGACTCAAGTGGTTGTGAAGGAGGAAAACCATCGAAAACAGGTGACTGATCTTGGCGATCCATTGATCTGTTGGGTTTTTTCCACATGCAATGAACTTTCTTTCTCTGTTGCTTGCTTTTTGGATCGAGAGCCGAAGATTACATTAATATAATGGGGTAGTTCGATTTATGTGTGGGAATAAAGAAAGCAAAGAGAATGGGTGGGGAGTTAGGTTACACGTCATTCACAAGTGGACTCTTTTTGTATGGTAAGTGACAATCGTACGTGTCTTGTTTGAGAATGGATGGCAATATGTGTGGCTTTGGTTTTTGAGTTTGGTATATATAACGAAAATTGTAATAAAAAGGCTTTTAAGCTCCATGGAAGTGAACGATTCCTTGGATGGATATTTGGAGGATTCTGAGGTTGATGTTGATTTTGGCCACCCTGCATACGGATTTTTGGGTCTTGTCCAATCATATTGATCTTGCATCATTCGATTTGGGGAGGGCTACCTATTTATTTATTTATTATTTAACAATAAATTCTAAATAAAATAATAATAATAATAGAAAGCTCTATATATGAATAATATTTAATGAGATGACGACTTGTGTACTGGGAGATTGGAGGAGATATTTTCATTTCCTCATGTATGCCTTTAATTAAGTTAGATTTAACTACCCGGCCATCTTTATTTATTTTGGTCATGAACATGACTTATTTGAAAAGAAAATGCTTCCTTTGATTCTCTTCCTCACGTATGAATTAAACGGAGATATATACAAAAGTTGAATTTGGACAAGTAGATCAAGTTTTGTTAATCTTTTTTAATTCCAACGTGAGTCAAAGTTCGAGTTTAAATTACGTTTAATTAGTATTTACAAACAATTCATATATTCATCAAATAATTTCATATTTGTTTACGAGCTTTTATTTTAAATAATAGATAATTTATATTATATCTTTGTATACATTTTTTTTAATCAAAATAACTTTGAATTTATCATTTTCCATTCATGAGTTGTAATTCATGATTACATACATTCATGTCAATTCATGCAATCGTTTTAGAAAAAAATGAATATATATGGGCCACTTGAAAAAAATTAATTTTTTTAATAGGGGACCCTACTTTTTACTAAAATGATTGTATGCTGTTTGTAATTCAATGACTATTACTCTTTTTTTTTTTAAATAACAAAATTTATTTTTTTTGGTAAATGAGTGAAATTTACACACTTCAAAATTGTATCTAACATATTACTCTTATATCCAATTTGTATACAAAAATTTTCTCAATTTATTTTTAACTTATCTTATCTAACAATTACAACTTTTTAAAATTTTCATAAAAAATATAATAAATAAATATTTAATTATTCAAATTTTAAAATAATAATAATATTAAAAAAATAAAATTTTAACAAAATTTGTTAAAATTTTATTCAATTTTCAACTTTCATATTATCTCAACCCATTATCCAAACTTTTTTTCCACTCAAAGAAAATAAAGGCTAAATCACAAATAGCAATTCATGTTAAGGAAACATATCAACCATATAGCCAAGGGCAGACAACGCAAAAGAACTCTATAAAATATTAAAAAAATGAGGTGTGGAAACAAATTATAGTCACCACTAAATATGTGACCCACTTTAACTTGGCCTATTGACTATAATTGAGTTTAGTGATTGACAATCAACTTTGTGGCCGGATTCAAGAAAACCAGACGGATTACATTATTTTCTTCCTGTTGCTTTCCCTAGTGACTAGTCATGCCAGAATACCATTGATCCACATGAAAATAAACAGGAATTTCCGGATGCCTTCGAGTCGATAGTATTCCTTGATAAATAATTGCTTTTTACCTTTAAAAAAAAATTGCTTTTGACAGGAAAAAATAGTTCTTCAGGAATTTGGAAAAAAATGAAAAAATTATAGCGCAACGTTCAAATCTGACAAGGTTTTAGTACAATCCAAGAACAGTATATAACACCAAAAACATTCATTCAACAATTATTGCTTGCACACCGCTTTAAACTTATTTCAAGCCGGTAACTCTGTACAACCCATTTTTTTAATCTGAAATTTATCAACTTACTTAAGCACAAAACAAACCCAGAACTTACTCTTAGCTATATATTGATCAGACAAGCTAATCTCTCAAAGTTTCCTTACGGGAAATCCTATTAAGCACTATCAAAGAGCACGGATTGTATATACAACCTATAAAGGTGTACTTTGAATACCTAAGAAGGGATGCGGAAGGGAAGAAAATGAAGAAATGGAGTAGTTTATGGGAAATCCTAAACTCTGGGAAAGCGTGAGCGTCCTTTCTTCTTCAAGAAATCTGGAATTTCGACCGAACTGCCATCGGTGAAAGAAGGAGGTCGCCGATTTATTCCAAGGTTGCTGTCTCCTTGTGCTAACTGACTAGCCTGTGTATTGACCAGAAAAGAGTCAGAATTAGGAGAGAGGAAGAGGAAGAGGAAGAGGAAGAAGGAGAGCGAGGGGGGAATACCTGAAGGTGCCTCCCTTCACTTTCTTCTTGGCGTTTGAATCCAGTAGCAATTAAAGTTATACTGACCTGAACGAAGAATAAAAAAAATTAGATTCCATTATGGAAACCACCTTGTTACCAAAATTTTCAGGCCAAAGCACTACAAAAGTATATCATGCATTCAAACTGAAAAGTTAGCCCATGCAAAAATGACCCCAGGGATTGTTATGATAATTTCTATAGCATGATTTGGTTAACATGCCAAATCAATAGGTGTAGGAAAATCCCTTTGGCACATAAGACATGCAATTTGTACACTCCCTACACAGTGGCGGAACTAGGTATTCATTTTAGGGGGGAAGTAAAATTAAAACTATAAAAAAAAATATTTTTTTGTACTATTTTTATATAATTTAAGTACTGAATCTTTCATATATTTAAAGTTGTGAGCTTTTTCAAATTAATATATTATGATTGTTTATATGTTCTGTGCAAGCATATGCTTGTTGAAATATATATAATTTATATTTGACTGTTGCATTCTTTATTTGAAATATGTTTATACCATTAATCTGTTTTTAAATTTTGTTAATATGTATATACATAATATCTATGTTTATATTTATATGCTCCAAAATTTTGAAATTACAATAAACTTTAAAATATATAAATTGTAAGTTTAAAATTAAACTTATAAGTAATTAATCTATAAGATTAAAATAATTTTATAGAAAGGGCCAATATAAAATTATATAAATAACATCTATTAAATCATAAAAAACTAATATATATATATATGTATTTTTCAAAATTAATATATATTATAATTAATATATATAAATTATATAAAAAAATCATTAATCCTATTAAGGGGCAGGGGGGCCATGCCTGCCCCTTAATAGCTCCGCCGCTGTCCCTACACAAGAAAGTGAACATTTTTCCTCGGAAAAACAAATACCAAAAAGTAGTCACATCGCAAAGGCATATTATCAGATTCACAAAATGACCTTGAGGGCAATTTCACCATATATAGTCTTACCTATTCATTGCTCTTTTTTCTCAATAAAGCAAAATTTTGACTGTTATATGAATGGCAGTCATATGATGAGCCTACGTTGTTGCACTGTTGCAGGTACGTCCATGACATAATGTATGAGGATGAATAGAAATTTACCCTGCTTATGTTAGACTAAGCAATAACTTACTTGACCACTGATCGATGGATCTATCACTGCTCCAAAGATTAAATTGGCAGTTGGGTCCACAAGGTCGTATATGACCTCTGCAGCGGCATTTACCTGCAAACATACCCACATAGTAATTGAAGGGAGAAGAAAGATTATGAGTCAGTAATAGAGCTTGACCATAATCTGAGAGAAAAGTGGAAATTCAAAAATAATAGGCATTTTAAGATAATTAAATCTCAGCTAGGTAAATTATCTAGAGAAGAACAACACAACTAATTTGATTTGAAGGCCAAGAAGGAGTGATATAATCACCATCAACAATATAATTTTTCTGAAAAACACACACTGCACTCTCTAACTACTAGGTGTTCTATACTTTGCTCCCCAAACTACCAAAGCCAACACATTGCACTCTTTAACTACAAATAACTGACAAATAACACTATTTTTCAATTCGGGCTATGCAGATGGATTGGGCAAGATATAAACAATGAGGTTGCAACTTCTCTTAAGCAGGTTGGGTTGAAAATTAACATTTAAATTTCAATGGGTCAAGTATATTTCACGATAGCCTTTGCTTAATTTATAAATTATATCATGACATTTAACAACGGAAAAAGAAACAAAAAATCATAGGAGCAAACCAAGATGTTTCAAGAACTATAAAATGCGGATGGTATGTAAATGCAATTTGACAAGTTAATGATACATCCCATTTTTTATGGATATATGAAATAATTGCTTAAAAGTGGGCTGAGATTGTAACACCCCATCACTTTCTTTCTAAGATTTGAGCAAAACTTCAGGCTGCAATGCATTCAGTGTCACAGTAACCAACATGGTTTTGACACATGGATGTGGGTTATTTTTGGAAAAAGCCAAAGAACGATTCAGGCAGAAAGAAAGATACGATGCAGGTCAAGTCCTCTACCTCATATAAGGTCAAATCATTTCCACCAGTTATATTCCACACAATTCCAGTGGCTCTCTCTATACCAATATCTAGTAAAGGTGATTGTATGGCATTTAATGCAGCATCTCTTGCCCTGGTCTTCCCTACACAAAAACAAGCACCACAAAAGCGTTTTGAGTGCAAACTTGATGAGAATAGACAAAAAGTTCTGGTCGAAGAAGCTCAAGCAAAAGGCATTCTGGGGAAAATAAATTGCTGACAGCATGAAAAGCTAAGCATCGTGAAAGTACAACAAATTATTGGGATGTAAATGATCTTGTTTTCCTTCCAGTTGTATTGAACACAGTATTTTCAATGCCAAAATATAAAAGTAGCAAAACTATTTCTGGAAACTTTATTATGTAGATGTAAGTGTGCTTGAAGATCAAACTACAGGTAGTGCAAGGACAAATGTTTGGCTACCACACTAACTTTGTGAAGATCATAAGCATCAGACCTTAATGAACTAGTGACTGTTTGCTATGCCCACTGTTGCATCATGCACTTCTTTTCCTACTTGACAACTGCATGAGCTGAATTTGATAACCACCACTTGTATGCAGCACCCTCTTACCCCATTTAGAAATAAGAAGGTGCACCATATACAGGCTGCTGAGCCATAATTTACCTAGCTGACATGTTTTCAGCTAAGCTCCCTTCTAGATTAAGTTCACATTTTCAGAAAAAATCCAACCTCAGTG
The DNA here is from genome assembly GCA_036898215.1 of Platycarya strobilacea. Lineage (NCBI taxonomy): Eukaryota > Viridiplantae > Streptophyta > Magnoliopsida > Fagales > Juglandaceae > Platycarya > Platycarya strobilacea. The sequence goes on along the minus strand of CM072547.1, from coordinate 1,995,712 downwards.
TGAATTGGCCAGTGAGTGATTATCCAAATGCATAAACGTTATTTGTCCTGAGGTTCAGCCATCTATCTTAGATCTTACTACTCCAGGAAGCATTTTTCTTTTCAATTTTTCAGATGGTTAGGCAAGAATCAGACCTAATACAGGCCCCAATCTATCATGACCAGCAATACATACAATGGATTTGAAGATCTAGACACCCTTGTAGGAATTAGCTAGAAATTACCAGTTGCAGTTCCTATTCCCATCAATGAAGAACCTGCATTTGCCATTATAGCTCGCACATCGGCAAAATCCACATTTACTAGTCCCGGTATCTGCAATTAAGATGTCTCTCAGAAACCATAAAATATTTATAATGCTTTAGTCATCAACTCCGTTTACCTAAAAAATTAATTTTGTATCAGAATTATCCCTGATTGACACATCGTTCTGAAAATATTACTCAGATGCAACCTGCATATGTCCACACATTTATAGCAATATGTGCATAACAAGAAATTTCAACATCCAAAAAGTTAGAGGTGCCATGATAAACATAGTGTATTTCAGTAACATGAACTTTCAATTTGCCCTACCTATTGCAAACATGCCTTTCCTACATTCTTTCCACCATCTTTTTATAGGTAGCCACTCCCCATGAATATGAATTAAATCATAAAGAATAAAAAAAATAACTATTGTAGTCTATGAGAAGACAAAGGAAGGAAATAACATGTATCCTTCTCCTTTTGTTCTTTTCTCTTTTGTTCCTTTTTTCGTTGATTAATACATCATTTAAATTGTTACTATTATTATGATCATTATTATTACGTTAAACACAGAAAGGAAATAATATAAAGTTCTAATAAAAGGTTCTATGCACATCTCATACCGTAATTATGTCAGAGATACCACGGACACCTTGACGAAGAATATCATCAGCGAGGTTAAATGCTTCTGTTACTGGCGTAGATGGGGAAACTGCAGTCAATAACTTGTCATTTGGAATGACTATTAGTGTGTCAACATTGTCTCTTAAAGCTGCAATTCCTTCCTGTGCTTGAACTGCCCTCCTTCGTCCCTCAAAAGAGAAAGGGGTTGTGACAATGCCAACAGTCAATATACCCATTGACTTTGCAACCCCAGCAATTACAGGAGCCCCACCAGTGCCAGTTCCTCCGCCCATTCCAGCCTGAAAATATAGAAGTTTAAAGTTTTAGATAAGAAAAGAGTTTTTTATAGGTAAAGTAAGATTTTATTAATAGAAGAGCTTACACGTGGCCCAACTACACCTAGATGAGAACATAATACATCTATGTATGTTTTCATGAATGTATCAAACCGAGAGTTCTGTGAATCATGTTCCTAATGGAGAAAATATATATTACAATGTTTGAGCATTCATTTGCATGTAGAACTAAACATGAACATGAACAAAGTCTTACATGCTTGTTTCCAATACTTTCCTTGTAAAAAATGCTAAGGACAAACGTAAGGCGAAAGCTAACTAATAACCTATGGTGTTTGGTGCCAATTGTGTGTTGTACAATATCTGTGAGTTGAGGAATAAAGAAATGGATCCGAAGCTGAAGAAAATGAAAATGTTGCATTTTGTTTATTATGCTATATCAGTTGGCATTTGTCCCTAGCATTGCTCTTCCTTTTTAACAATCTTTCAAAAAATATACAAATAAGATGGAAATGTAAACAATCAGTAAACACATTGTGGTCTTATATCCATAAAACAGCAGCAATAATTGTTGTACAACAATATAGAAAAGTTTCTAAAGTCATAATGGCTAAAGAGAAGTTGGACATACTGTAACAAAGACCATGTCTGATCCATAAAGGGCCTCTTCTATTGATTCTTTGCTTTCTTTTGCAGCATTCATGCCAATTTCTGGGTTCCCACCAGCACCAAGACCCCTAGTAAGCTCCTGACCAATTTGCAAACGGTTCTCAGGAAATACAGGCGACATTTTCATAGCTTGAATATCCGTGTTGACAATCCAGAACTCCACACCCTTCATTGCACTCTCTATCATGCGGTTAACTGCATTTGATCCACCACCTCCGACACCAATAACTTTGATCTTAGCTTCATTGTAATTATTCGAACTAGGCGTGTCCTCTAAACTCTCTTTGACAGTTCCACCTGAACTATCCTTTCTTGGATTGTTCACAGAATTTTTCCCGTCCCCTCTAAGCAATGATACTTCAGGGTGTAGATTCAGAAAAGGGTCTCTATTGTGATATGGACTAACACTCTGGGAGTTGGTGGAACACTTGAGCTGAGGGAAAGTCAACTTTTGACGACCACCCAAAAGCCCATTCTTCTCCTCTTTGAGAGAGCAAGTTCTGCCAAATTGATTTTCCATTAATACTCTCCCTCCCAGCACAGTTAATACACCAGTTGGGTTTCGAGCGCTAGAAGGCATCAAACTCGTCGGCATACAAATCTTCATGTCTAAATGGCAAAACTCACGGGAATTAGAGAGCTAATGTGCGTGAGGAATTTTAAGGCCTCCAAACGGCTTAAATTCTCAATTTCACAACAAATCTCCTTCCAAGACCTGCTAATAAAAACCAGACGATCAAAACAATACCCAGCAATAATTAGAAATTTAGAAAATCGCATTTTAAACATTACAGACTGCACAACGGTTTGTGAGTGGCCTAATCTAAGAGTTGCATAAAAAAATAAGTCCTAGGAAATGTATGGTATACTGCAGACTGCCACGAAAATACAAGACCTGCTTGCAGTTTAGAAAAAGACAGAAGAAAACGCCTTGAAACAACCGAGCATTGCTTCAGACAGGTTTCTCACAGTAGATGAGGAAAATCATAGAACCAAATTCTTTCTAAGCATTGAGCCTATAGCAAACAGAGAATCAAAATTCGTAAAATGAGACGCCATTGGAGCAGATATTGAGAAGAGAATTAACTCAAACATGAAAGAAAATGCAACAAATTGAAGCAAGAGAGAGAAAACGGCACCTGTGTTTAGGAGGAAGAGAGGACCTGAGAAAGCAGAGGAGTCCAATGTAGCAGAGAGGACAAATCTCCTAGAAGCTTTTGGGTACTGACCTGAGAAAGGGGTGCCGACCGTCTAGTATTAAGCTACTTAGCTTAGCAACGAAAATCTAGTGAGAAAGGAGTAAAGTTTCAAACAAATAATTTGCTTTTTGAAGAATCGCGTATTAAATCAATTAATTAATTAATAAAAATTTCTCTTTGGGAGGAAGGAGACAACCGAGACGTAGGGCTTACCTATGAAAATCCAAAAAACTAAAACTAAAAATAAAAAAGGGCTTGGGCCAACTCAAGAGTCCAAAGCCCATGAAAAAATCCTTCTTCTTCTCTCTTTGGGGCTAGATGAGAATGGCATTGGCTCGGCCCTGGGTTCAGATAAATCGGGAAATCGATCATGAAGGCTTCTCGGATTCTGGCGGCGGCGTCGAAGATGGGATCCGCAGCGGCGAAGCGCCAAGCGCTGAACTTAACGGATGCCGCCGCTGCTAGAATAAGCCACCTGCTACAACAGCGGCAGCGGCCCTTCCTCAGGTTGAGCGTCAAGGCTCGTGGCTGCAATGGCTTGTCGTACACCCTCAACTACGCAGGTCGGTCTCTCTCACCCGCTTCCATCTCCATCACTCGCAGTTTAATATCACTGAATGAATATTCTATTAAACGAATTCTTGTCTCCCTGGAGCCTGAGTAGCTTCTTGCAAAAATGGATGTCCCTGTTTTTTCCTTTTTTGGGTTCGATTTCTCTCTTCCTTTCAACGTTGTACTTCCTTCCCTTTCAAAATCAATGCATCTTTGATTTAATAAAAAAAAACCACTGCCTCTTTGAGTAGTCATGTGGGTTCTTATGTCCCATATTGGCTTAGTTAGGAGGCAAAGATTAATGGATCTTTTACTGGTCTTCTTGAGCCTTTTGAGGGGACTCTTGCTTCTTTAGATCAATTGTTCTCCAAGCAGGCTTAAGACATAATCACTTATCAAAAAAAAAAGAACAGCCTTAAGACAATCTACGGCATATATTTTTCCTTGGATCGGCATGTTGCCCCTTGAATAAATGTTGAGAGATAGTACAGCCCTTCAGTTCAAAAGGAGGTAAAAAGTTAAATGGTGTATGGTTTACAGTTTCACTATCTCGACTCATATCGAGGATAAGGAGCAGTTCCCTCCATTGTTCCTTTCCTGGATGCTTTCTAGCTTTCCTTATCTTTTCTTATTTTAAGATTTTCTTTGAAGAACGAGAACCCAGAGGGACACGTCAGAAGAAATTATATACAATTTATGAGTAACCATATATGTAAGGTCAAATTGTATCTCTATCTTCAAGTGTATGCTGTAAGTGAAATAAGATGCATAATTAAGAATTATGTTGCAAAATCTTTTGCTCTAACATATAGACAGTTTGACGTTTCAATGGGAGTTGTTCTCCTAGTGTTGATGTAATAAGCTCAAAAACATAATGAAAACTTCATAGCCATCATGGACATATTGTTCTTATACTAAACATGCCTCTTTAAATGTTCTGTAAGAATATGTTATATAAGTTGTTAAATGATTCTTATTTACTCATCCAAACAAAAAATAATAAGATTCAAGGAGGAGCCCATTTTTTATTTCTTTGAACACTATTTTGTTATACTGATTCTCATTTCCATATGGTTTATCAAATTATGATAGAAGAAAAGGGGAAGTTTGACGAATTGGTCGAGGACAAGGGTGTAAAGATATTAATTGATCCAAAGGCCCTTATGCATGTAATCGGGACCAAGATGGATTTTGTAGATGACAAACTCAGGTACACTTTTCTTCTTCATTTTGGGGGTTTATACTTTATAGGCATTATACATATTCAAAATGTGAATGAAATACATTACGTCCTCGGTCACTGTTCTTTAGATATTTGCGGTGAGAAGAGGTTGTGCCATTATCTAGCATCGGAATTGGCCCCATTGAATTCACCAGGTTTTTGTTGTTGCATTGGTCTGGCCATGGCACATAGATAATTGATGTCAGAACGGAAATGGGCACTTGGGATTAACTAATATGAAGAAAATATGTCTCCAAGTTCCTTGTAATTTTCGGGAGAGGCAAATTCTTCACTTTGAAAGAAACTGAAATGTTAGGTGTTATGTTGTAGGGCACTAATTCTTCACTGTCAATTGGCCATTTTATTCTGCTCTCTCAAGTACCCTATTCTTTAGTGGAGATGGCTTACGTACTAATGGTGATGACATATCCATTATGCTTGATTTTGTGTTGGCTTTATTTGCGTTTTTCCTCTTATTGTTACATATCTGAGTTTATGCCTATGTTAAGTTTTGCTTCACTGTTTTTTTGTTTTTTTTGTTTTTCCCCAAAATTCCTGGTCAGGTCCGAGTTCATATTTATCAATCCGAACTCTAAAGGGCAGTGTGGTTGCGGTGAATCTTTCATGACAACACCCAATACTGGAGCTGCTTAGCAGGCTGATGGTTAAAAGTTATGTTTAACTTGTGATGATGAATCAAGACTCAATGAAACACTTCATTTTATACTTGCACTATTCCCTACCCAAGTTAACAGCAATGGTTCTTGACGAAAATTTCAGCAGCGAGAATGGCGTAGAATGAAAGAAGCAGGTTTGTCATGCTTGTCTCATTGTCTGGTGGACTCTCGCGGCAGCGGCGGCAGCAGCAGCAGCTATACATTGGTTGTGTCATCCTCGCCATTCACCATTTTTTTTTCACAATAACCCTCTTTAGTCTTTTGCTAATGTGATTCGTATAGATGGCGGATGAACTGAAACATGATAATGTCGATGCATGCCTGTCATGTAAAAAATACTGAAATTAGAATTATTTTTCAGAATAAGCACGCCTCTGGGGATGTTGTTACCCAACTATTGGGAAAACCTTGCGAGCGATCCCCATGCTACCTCCTTATGCATGACGTATCTTCCAGATTACAAGGCGTGGAACTGTCATACTGAATCTTCACTATTCAAAACCGCAAACCCACAACCCTCCCCTCCGTACTTTTTACTTCTAGCTGATTTCAAGTCAATAAACTGGCCTGAAATAAAATCTTTATTTTAAAACATAAATATAATGTAGAAGTTTATTTATGAAAGACCGTGCGTGTTTGATTTCAACAAATTATTTAGGCGGAAAAAGAGAGAAATTCCCGCGCATGCCCATTAACGAGAGATTAAGGTCAAAAGAAAGGATTAATATTAGGAATAATCTGGGATCGGACCATGAAAAATTGTCGACGGTAATTTTGGTGGCTGTGGGCGACTCCGCCCATACAATCATGATTGCCGGCCTCCGGCGATCACACCTCTGTAATGGTGACCCACGACGACTTTCGGTGTGCTTTATGTAGTCTTAAACCCGTTTTGGATCAACGCCAACGACGACTAGGTTGAGGTCGAATGTCTTTAAAAATCATCTTTATTTTATATTTTTATTATGTCTTTTATTGTTTTATTTATTTTATTATGTTTTCTAAATTTTATTTTTTATTATATTTTTTATTATATTTTTATTAGATACTATTTTTAATGAGGATCGGACGATCCCCAGCGTCTCCCGTCCCGTCCCTTAACTGGTTTACTCTTTGAAACAAATATTTTATTTTGGTGGCCTGAGCCTGGTTTATAACATAGGTACATACTAATATGCGTGTAAATAAGCATTTAGCTCAAAAATGCAAGAGTGATGATATACTTATCATTTTTTTTTAATTATTTTTAGTGTGTTTATTTTTTATTATGTTTAAATTTTTTTTAACATTCTTAATTATTAAGAAAAAATTCAAAAAATATATAGTTTCACTAATAATCATTCTTTTTTATCATTAAATAAAAAAACTTAAAAATAAAAAAATAATAATAATAAAAGAGTGATAAAGTATAGAAAATCTGTCATTATTCAAAATGCAAATCCATGCGTTAATCAGAAAAATTGTAAATGTCCATATATATATATGTGTGTATATATATATATATATGTTCCTAGTTGCTCGATCCTAAAAAAAAGTAAAAACTATTTTCAATCATTAATATTTCACTTTGAGAGAAATATTCTTCTCATAATATGTATTTTTTTTTGTATAATGGGCATCAACTTCAATACTTTCTTAGAAAAAAAATTATAAATGTAAGTAATATTGATTATCTATATATATTAATATTAAGATAAAAAAATGAATTTAATAAAATATTTAAATTAAAAAAAAAAAAAAAAAACGAAAACAACGTGGTAACACAAAAAAGTAGCAAACCAACATCAATGTGTTGGCAAATAAATGCTTGCTTGAAAGTGAGAGCAACCAAGATCTTACAGACGATGTGCCAGTTTTTTAGTGCACCCTTGTCCTTTTAGGCGGCAATCCTAATTTCTCTTCTTAATCGATGCACGTGGGTGTTTTTTTTTTTTTTTTTTGAAGAAATAATTTTATTTCATTTAAATTAAAAAGATATAAAGTCCAAAATATAATTGAAATAGTTAATTAAATATATATTGACGCATAATTTTTAAAACTCAACAATCGGATTGTAAAAAAATTAAATCGGATCTATGAATCGGACTGGGCTGGTTGTCTCGAATCGGTATTGGACTAGACCAAATTCCATTCAGTCCGATTTAATTCAAATTTTATATGAATCGATTAATTCCGGTCCCGATTCAGAGGATTTCTTTTCCTAGGTCGGACCGGACCGGATCGGATTGGACCGAATCTCACATATATATATTTATATATGTATATATAAAAATAGTATATAAATTATAATATTAATATTAATATAAATTAATAAATTAATATATAATATATAATATATATTAACATATTAATATGTAATATATATTCTTATATACCTATATAGAATATTAGTAATAACTTATAAGTAATAAGTATATTATTATTATTTAATATATTATTACTAATTTATTACTATTTACTAACATATAAATATATAATATACTAATGTAATAGTATTATTAGTTATAATTTACTAACATACTTAATATATAATATATACTAATATATTAATATATAATATATATTCTTATAATATTAACATATTATAATTTATAGTAATTAAATTTAAGCCAACAAAATATTTGATCATTATAGAATTTTAGATTAAATTTAACTTATTAAATCATATGGGACACTATTAAATTGGACTAGACTACTCCTAAACTGAACTGAACCAAATTGATATGGATCAAATTCCTATTCAATTCTATTTAAAATGAGAGAATTCTTAGATTGAATAGAACCAAATTATAAATTTTTCAAATCAGACCAAACTGAATTATTTATATTCTTACTCAACAGACAAAATCTAAAAGATAAAATACTGTCATTAATAATCACTGTAATCTCATCTTCATAAAAAAGAAAACTAAAATCTATGGATTAAAAGTCCGAGCACTACGTGGGTGCTCTTCTTTTCACTTAATTTGGTGTCAGAAATGAAGTGATCAAGTGCAATAAAATCAAAATGCCACCAGGCTGCTGTTGTAACTAATTACTTCGATAATTGAGATAATTTTGATTTTGATTTTGATTTTTTTTAGGTTTTCTATATAATTTTTATTGAATTATTTTTGAATAATATTATAATTTTTTTATATTTTTAAAAAATATTTAAATATATTAAAAAAATCATATAAAAATAAAATAAAATTAGGATCCAACCGAGTCCCAAACTCCCAATGATCGAGATCGTTAGCAGTGTCCTGTAACTAAATACATGTGCTTTTATTAGAAAAAAAAAAGTATTTAATTTTATATTCTTTAAAGTTATTATTGTTATTACTATGTTTATGAATTTAATCCATACTTTTAGAAATATTTTAAGCATTGTAAAAGAAATATAATTATAAAATAGAGTCATATTAATGTATTTTAATGTATATTTATAGTAAAATAAATTTTATAAATGAATCGCATAAAAATGAACCATTTCTGTTAAAATTTACCAAATCAGCCAAATTATTAGGCATGAAAAAGAAATATTTAAAGCTTCAAAGAAAAAAAAAAAAAAAAAGCTCCAAAGAGGTTCAATTGGCTAAGGTCCTGACGTCATTAATTTCTTCTCGTATATTCCGCAAGACAGCAGTCTATCCCTTTGCTCGCAAACGCTGGGCTACTGCTTGATTGACCATTAGCATGACCTTCCCTATATATATAAGCTTAAGCTTAAGCTTAAGCTAAACCCTATCTTGTACGCTCCAACGCGCAGGTGCATTTAATTGCAATCATCATCACCTAGCTACTAGCTGCAATCTGATCTGCTTGACAAAAATGGTGGCCACGGAGTCTGGGATGGTCTCCGAAAGCCAGGCCGTCGAGACGTCACTATTAGCAGATCAACAGCCCAAGAACAATCCTTTCTTGTCGCTCGGAAGACAATCCGCAATATACTCCCTCACTCTCGACGAGTTCCAGCACACGCTCTGCGAAAGCGGCAAGAATTTCGGGTCTATGAACATGGATGAGTTCCTCACCAGTATTTGGACTGCCGAAGAAAACCAAGCTGTCAACACCGCCGCCGCCACCAATGTTATCGCCGCTAATAATATGAGCAGCCACACCCAGCTGTCTCTGAGCGAAGAGCATACCGAGAGGGGAATAGCAAAGCAGCCAAGCTTGCCGCGACAAGGTTCGCTCACGCTTCCGGCACCTCTCTGTCGGAAAACGGTGGACGAAGTTTGGACTGAAATCCACAAAGGACAGCATCAGAGTAATAATAGTACTAGCCATAAAAATGGTGATAACAACATTCAGAATCCCGAGTGTGGCGCTCGGCAGCCGACTTTCGGAGAGATGACTTTGGAGGATTTTCTGGTAAAAGCAGGGGTGGTGAGGGAACCGTGTGCAATGCCAGTATCTCAACCCCAACCTCAGCAGCAGTACGGGTTATACCCACCCGGGCCGCCGGCGCCTGTTTGTTATGGTGGAAGGGTAGTGAATGGTGCCGGTGGTTATGGGGCGGCGCCGGCAATGGGAGTGGTGGCACCGGTTAGTCCTGTTTCTTCTGATGGCAATCAATTTGGACTGGACATGGGGGGACTAAGGGGAAGGAAGAGGATCATAGATGGTCCGGTGGAGAAGGTGGTGGAGAGGAGACAAAGGAGGATGATCAAGAATAGAGAGTCCGCGGCCAGATCTAGAGCCAGGAAACAGGTAATAAATCCAGTACTGTTTGTTCCACTACATATTTTGTTCAAATTGTATACCTCTGCTCTTTTTAATTTAATTTACTTTTACAGGCGTACACAGTTGAACTAGAAGCAGAACTGAACCAATTAAGAGAAGAGAACACAAACCTTAAACAGGCTCTGGTAATGGCATATCGAATGTTTTATTTTTTTAAAAGGTTCACATTCATATGGAAACTACTCTTACAAGTCTTGCTTTGTTTCTCTTCTTCGAACAGGCAGAACTTGAGAGGAAAAGAAACCAACAGGTAACGCTCGTAATTTCTTTTAGTATCAATATGCATAAGGGTTCATACGCTTTTACACTTACCCATGCAAAAATGTGTTGTGTTATTGCCAAAGAACTTCGTATTTAATCAATTAATTGATGGCCATATGCTTGAGGTACGCAAACTTTTGCAGATTTGCAACCTGATATATAAGGCCGTACTCCCATGTGGAGTTGTGGTTTTGATGCGAATTTCTTTCAAACAACTCTTCTACATTATGCTTATTCCTCTTTTGCCGTCAAAATCTTTCTGCAAAACCCTAGTATAATATGCATTTCTTTTCCCTGATATGTCTTTTATAATTTATATGTTCTTTTTTTAAAATCCTTCTCCATTGCTAGCAGTATTCTGAAGAGATGAAAACGAAAGTTCAAACCAAGGCTCAAAAAGCTAGAGAGAAACTGAGGGTGTTCAAAAGGAACCAAAGTTGCCCATTGTGATGTTAAGGATCAGCACTTGATCAATGGTAATTGCGACGACATCATATTTTAGAGTTTTGAGTTGCAGCATTGTAGAATCTCACTTGTTCTATGCGGCACCATATGCATATGTATGCCTGAAGAATTACCTTTTTATGCAGCGTATTGAGGAATGAAACCCAAAAAGTTCAAATCAAAGCAAGATGATCAAAAGCTAAAATGGATGAAGGTGATCATGAGAAGAAATTCTATTTTCCCATTGTGAAGCAACTTAAATCATAATTGTATGATGCGTGCCATCCATTACATAGGATTAGCTTATTGAGACTAATATATTAATCATTACCTAATCAATGTATCAAAAGTTAGGTGCGCTTGGTGCTGTACGTGGGCTTTACATGTTGATATATACATATACTCCTTTCTTTGTAGCTCGTAGACAAATCCTGACTCTTATGGTTATTGCAGACAGTGCCTAGTTGTTGTACTTAGTTCTCTTGTTTTTCAGTCCGAGTCCATTAAGATGATATAGAGCTCTAAGCATAGACTTGATTTAGTATTGTTTGAAATATTCTTGCATGTTAAGATACAAAATATATAATAAAATCATCTTTTTCTATCAGTTAAAATAATAAGTGGTGATTTCACAGGTATCAGAATAGAGATTTTGAGTTCGGGTTTTGATTTTACATTCAATTCCATTTAATTAAATATTTTACGTATTAGGCCACATTTTGAAAGAGTCTAACCCATAAGTGAGGAGAGTGTTAAAATACAAAGCATATAATAAAATTTATCTTCTTCTATTTGCTTAAACTTTTGGGTCGAATGGTGCTTGCACAGATGAATATCCCTTACCAAATGCATTGCTTTCTATATACGCGTGTCTGTGTCTTGCCAAATTCAACCCAGTTTATCTCACTTTATAGTGAGTTTGGCATCCAAAAACACAAAATGGACAGATTTCAACCAAACAAATGTGATTTTGGCCCCACCACATACGAACGACAGCGCCCAAGAATTAATGGACGACAAATGTGAGTTTGGCCCCACCACATCATCACTCTAGGCTGTCAAGTCTTCTCTCTCTCTCTCTTGGTTTGAGCCAATAACGAGCTGATCATTTTTTTTTTCTGCAGGTGAATAGTGCAAGTTGACAACCCTCTGCAATGAACGGGACATGAGTCACACAAATCTCATAACATCTCATAAATAGATCTAAACGCATATAAACATCCAAACGCATTTAAACTAATCTAAGTGAATCTCACAAAACGCATTCAACTATTTCAACTAACTATTATTTATAAATAATTCAAATTAGCTTAACTCATTTCAACATTCAAACAAAACTTAGTCTATCTTGACACTCAAGAAGACACAACCTTTATGCTTTGGCCCACAGGGCAGCTACACACTCAAAAGTCTATATGTGGAGACCCCATAAAAAACTATCTATGGTCAAGGCCTTAAACACACATGAACACTCGAATTAGCACCACTTGTGGGGCTAACCACAGCATTGGAGGACTTTTCTAGGGGTCTAGAGTATGCCCTAAGAAGTTCGGAGGATACGCACAAGTCAATTGGGATGTGGCTCACTTATTTCTACTTGACCGTGCCACGACTAGGCCTTGACAGCCTCAGCATGCTAGCCAACAGCACCAGGATGCAGGCCAATCGCTCATCAGCATGGCCAACAAACAGCCTCAGTGCCCATCAGCTTGTCCAACAGCATCAGCAGCCTATTAGCACACCCATAGGTAGGCCATGGCTCCTACCATGACACCCACCTGACAGCACCACAGGCATGTCATGGCCTTTGCCAAGACATGCCCATGACAGCCCAACAGAAGTGCTATGGCCTTTGCCATGGCACACACTGGACAACATCATAGGCATGCTCTAGCCCTTGCCATGACACGTCCATATCAACACCACCGATATGTCGCAGGCATGCCATAGCCCCAGTTATAACATGCTCTTGATAGCCCAGGCCATGTGCACACCAACTGTAAGCCATGGCTAGCACTTGGCCATATCCATGGTCTTTAACATGGACCAACCAAGACTACCCAAAGCACGCCACCAACAACACACCATTCGTGCCCATGGTTTGTGCCATGACACGCCCAGACAACCCACAGGCATGCTATGGCCCCTGCCATGACATGCCCAAGTCAGCCCCCACATGCACTCTAGCACCATGACTCGACAAGGCTAGTGGCATGCTCTCACAGGCATGCCATCCAGCGCACGACTTCAGTCCATGTCTTACAGGCTAGGAGAGTGGCATGCCCATCAGGCATGCCATCCAGCGCACGGTTCCAGTCCGTGCCTTGCAACACTAACGCCCAAGTCACTTACCTAGACCATATGAAACCAATGTCCAAGCCACTAACTTGGGCCATGTAGTAGCAGCACACGACATCAGGATGTGCCCACCAGTAAGCCCATACATGGCACCCTATCATGCACACCAGCAGGCTAAGCACAATCCCATGTTGTGCACATCATCAGCCAAGACCACGACCAGCCCACCTATAGGCCATGCAGCACACTAGCCAACCATGGGCCCCTTGCATGCCAAGGCCACATGGGCCATCCAAGACCATCCCATTTGCTTTTATTTATTTTATTTAATTAAGTATTTTCTAAGGACCTTTTAGGAGTTTCTATTTTGTAGGCTCTATAAATAGGACCTTAAGCTTCTTAGTTTACATCTTTTGATCATTTGTCATTTTCAAGACACCTTGTGTGTAGGAGGTGTGTAGCCTATTTATCATTTCGGTACTTTTGAACTTGGATTTCTTGGGGTACAATTTGTGAATCCCTTTGAAAAGAATCACACCTTGCAATTCTTGAATATGTGTGATTCATCTATTTATCCATTTATGTATGTGAGATTTCTTTTCAATTTTGTGCAATTCGTGAATCAAAGTTAAATTGTTTATCTTGTGTTCTTTGAAGTTCTTAAGTGTTCTTTATTTTCCATTTTGTGAGATTCCCTTTCAACTTGGTGCAATCCGTAAATCTAAGTTGATTTGGTTTATCATGTGTTTTCCAAGTTCCCAAGTTGTGAGTTGTTGAAGTTGTAGTTGAATCATTTGAAGTAGCAAGTGTGCTCGCCAAAGTGCACTCTTGTGTTCTTCGAAATTGTCTCTTTTGTCTTCAAGTTCTTTATGTGTTTATCTATTTTCTTGGATGTTCATATGTTTTTTTGAAGACTCTTGAAGTTTCTCCTTGCCAAACACTACATTTGTCCAACCCTAAGACCCCCAATTACACACATGCCCAAACCTCTTTGCCATACATAGTCGCACATTTCAATCACTCTTACATCAATCTCCATCTTCCAATCAATAATATTTTCTTACCATGTAAGACCACCCTCAATTAAAAACTCAATATAGTCTTCTAATAAATTCTCAATCAATATCCAATCTCCACTCCATCATATCCAATCTCTCCCTCAATCATATATTCCCATATTTGGTTGATTGGTCAACAATCCCATAATTGACTCAATTATCCACACAATTGACTCAATCATCCAATCCCACCATACCTACTTGCCATAGTCGATCAACCCTCCACAAATCACTCTCAATCTATTTGCCACTCATATCAATCAAATATCCCACCTACCATAAAAATTGTCATTCGGCTATAGCATCACTTGCCATAGCCAATCACTACTTGCCACCTCACCATCAATCAAATCCTTCCATACTTGGTTGAGTCGTCAATCCATCTTTAATTGATTCAATCATCTAATTCCACCATCCCAAACATATCCCAATCATATCCAATCACCATCCCATTAGACCATATTCGGCCAAACACCAAATCTAATCAACCTTAATCTCTCATCAATCAAACAAGTGTCTTACACCCAAACCCTAGCCAAAATCACCCAAGTCAACCCTAGTCTCATTCATCCACTACCTTATCCAAATTATCAAAATCCTTACCCTAGTCCGAATATCAAAATTTCCCTTAGCCACCATCCAAACCCTAGCCTTTCTTTATCATACCAACCCTAAACATCATCCAAGAGGTGCCAACATCAAGGGTAACCTTTAAGCCATTCCACATTGTCTCAAACACACTTAATCATCACTTATATCATCACATCTCCCTACTTAAATCCAATCCATCCTTAAACACCACAACCTCATTGTCATAGGAACTTAAGAAAGCTAGAAACGTACTTAAATCAACTAGAAGACGTGTGTGAAGAGGACCCCATTGTTTGGGGGCTGGACCGAGGTCCCCAACACTATGGCCCACTAATAAGTTTGATGCCCTGTTTAGAAACGGAACCTAGGGGAACATAACACCCTTTCAACCCAGAACATCAATGTTGGCTGCAAGTATGTGTGTGAAATCTCAAACGACATGCAAACAATACAACGAAGTCAAACCTTGTTTAGTCCTCAAAGGGCATGCTTGATGATATATATTCTTTTTTTGGAACAATCAAATAAGTCCTACTAATATTGCATTAGTCATTCAGACGCCATTGAAGCGAGCTAGGGAGGTGATCGGTTCCTTAGAATAATCTTATCCATCGTTTTAAACCTTATTCTAACACGTCTTTATTTTTTTGGAGAGCAAACAAATATCAACTTTCCTAAAAGGTCAAATCAAAGCAAGATGATCAAAAGCTAAAATGGATGAAGGTGATCATGAGAAGAAATTCTATTTTCCCATTGTGAAGCAACTTAAATCATAATTGTATGATGCATGCATTACATAGAATTAGCTTATTGGGACTAATATATTAATCATTGCCTAATCAATGTATCAAAATCTAGGTGCGCTTGGTGCTATACGCGAACTTTACATGTTTATATATACCTATACTCATTTCTTCATAGCTTGTAGACAAATCCTAGCTCTTATGGTTCTTGCAGACAGCGCCTAGTTATTGCACTTGGTGCTCTTGTTTTCCAATCTGAGTCCCCTAGGATGATACAAAGCTGTAAGCATAGTCTCGATTTGGTATTGCTTGAAATATTATTGCCCTGTTAAGATACAAAATATATAATAAAAACATATTTTTCTATCAATTTAAATAATAAGTGGGGATTTCACATGTATCAGAACAAAGGTTTTGAGTTCAAGTCTTGACCCTACATTCTATTTCATTTAATTAAAAATTATACATGTTAGGCCACCTTTTGAAAGAGTCTGACCTATAAATGAGGAGAGTGTTAAAATAAAAAATATATAATAAAAATTTTATCTCCTTCTACATGCTAGATCGAATGATGATTTCATAGACAAATGCCCTTTACCAAATGCATTGCTTTCTATATATGCGTGTATGTGTCTTAGGTATCGTTTGGATGTCAAATCCAACCCAAATTCATCTCACTCTAGAGTGAGTTTGGCATCCAAACATATGGAATTGACGGATTTCAACCAAACAAATGTGAACTTGGCCCTACCACAAATAGACTACAAGGCCTAGGAATTAATGGATGACAAATGTGAACTTGGCCCCACCACATCATCACTCTAGGCTGTCAACTCTCTCTCTCTCTCTCGATTTGAGCCAATCATTTTTTTTCCTACAGGTGAACAGCGCGAGCTAACAACCCTCTGTAATGATCAGTACATGAGTCTCATAAATCTCACAACATCCCATCAATATATCTAAACTTATCTAAACATCTAAACGCATTTAAACTCATTTAAGTTGATCTCACAAAACGCACTCAACTATCTCAATTAACTATTATTAATAAATAATTCAGATAAATTTAACTCAATTCAACATTCAAACACAACCTAATCTATCTTGACACTCAAGAAGATACAAGCTTCATGCTCCAGCCCACGAGGGCAGCTACACCCAAAAGGCTATGGCCCACTGATCAATTTGATGCCTTGTTTGGAAACAGAACCTGGGAGAAACATGTAACCCTTTTGGCCCAAAACATTAATGTTGGCTGCAAACATTAATGTTGGCTGCAAGTGTGTGTGAAAGCTCATACGAAATGCAAGCGATTCAAAGAAGTCAAACCTTGTTGATTTCCCGAAGGACATGCTTAATGATATATATTCTTTTTTAGAACAATCAAGTAAGTTCTACTAATAGTGCATTAGTTATTCAGACGTCATTGAAGCGAGCTAGAGAGGTGGTTGCTTTCTTAGAATAATCTTATCCATTTCTTTAAAGCCTATTCTTAACTAGTCTTTATATTTTTGGAGAGCAAACAAATAATCAACTTCCTTACTTTTACAAAGAAACCCTGTTTCACCCAAATTACGTCCCTTCGTTCTAATTCCTTGTGATGCTAAAAAAAAAAAAAATCCTTTTTATGCCGGAAAAATTATATATAAGCACGCCAGCATTTTCAACCCCAAGGGCCCAAACCATGAATTTGAGTACTACAAGCTACTAGGGGGCTCTGATCATGTGACTGGTATGTGGGCTAGCTTAAGTTTCTTATAATGGGTAGGAATTATACGAAGTATGTACATGTTGGTTTTGATGTCATTAATTAACTAACATCAAAGCATCTGATTCAATAATGATGTCATAAAAATCTAGCAGAGAGACCAACTTTAACTGTAAAAATGTCTACAAAAACATTTATACCAATCCCCAAATGAATGGAGAAGTCATGTATGTACTATGAACTGTTCATAGTGATCTCAAATAATCATCCCACAACATTGCTATGTAGACGGTAATCACACCTGATTGGGCAGGCTTTTGATACAATGATGCATCCACGTGAAGGAAAAAGGACAAGGGGCTGAAATTTAAATGTTAATATTGCTTCAAGTTTAAGCATATAGAAGTATCAAAAACATGTCTCCGAACTGAAAACGGCACATGAGTTCATGATTCTCTCCTACTTTCCCCTGTTGAATCGCAATTCTGAGAAATCTATGATTCATTGGCCTCTTTATCCCTTCACTCCCAAGCAAATGGTAACTCCAAACTTACCATAATATCCATGTTCCTGTTCGTTTGTTACTGGTAACACATTATACTTTCAAGGAGTTATTTTATCATGTCAGGTAAAATTGTAAATTCATACATGAATTCATGAGTCACCTTTAGTCACGTGAAAAAGAGTAATTGAGAACCTATTAATCATCCTAATTATGGTTGTCACCTTTAGTTACTTTTCAAATGAGGATCAATAAGATAGTGGTTTGTATAGGCAGAGGAGATTATTAATGGTGGGACACATATCACTAGATTATTGTAATGTATCAGCTTCTTATACATATTCCTTGAATCTCGCAAATCAAATTCTCAAATCCTATGTTCTAATTATAATCTTAGGTTAAACAGTAAGGACATTCTAGTACTTTATAAATCTTATCTACCTCTATAAATTATAAATCTCATTTAAACCTGAGCTAAGTCTATTCAAGAAATGTCTCCACCTTTATCAGTCTTGTTTGTTACGTTAGCATTCTCCCTCCATTGTGTTATAATTTCGGCCTCAGACCCCGACCCAGTTCAGGATTTTTGCATACCAAACCCAAGATACGATTCAATAAAAATTCCCCATCTTGCTATTCCCCCATGCAAGAATTCATCGGAGGTCACCGTCGATGATTTTGTGTTCTCCGGCATGCAGAGTGCCGGCGACTTCTCAGACACAGGCCTGGCAGCCATACCAGTGAACCCAACAATCTTTCTTGGCATTAACACTCTGGGCATGTCATTTACACGAGCTGACCTTAAAACTGGTGGGATTAATCCACCACATTTCCACCCAAGAGCCACTGAGATTTCTTATGTGGTGCGAGGAAGTGTTTATTCAGGCTTTGTGGATTCGGGCAACCGGGTGTTTGCTAGAACAATCGAGGAAGGAGAGGTGATGGTGTTTCCAAGAGGTCTAGTTCACTTCCAAATGAATGTGGGTGATAAGCCGGCAACCATATTTGGTAGTTTTAATAGCCAAAATCCCGGGTCACAAAAAATCCCAGCAGCCATTTTTGGATCTGGAATCAATGAGGAGCTCTTAGAGAAGACTTTTGGATTGAGTCCTAAGCAAATTGGGGAGATGAGGAGAAAATTTGATCCCAAGGTAGTGTGAAGGAGACGGGGAAAAGAATGCATTATATTTTTCGCATGCTATTTTTGCTTTAATTGGTGTTGGTTGTTTGACTGTAGAAGGGTTATATCCTGTATGGTCTTTTAAATGGATTGTACGTCTTCATCTCTTTCTCAAGCTCCTTTGTTTCTCTGTCTCTCTTTCCATTCCTCTATTACTCCTGGTTTTTAGCCTTAATAAGCTATTTTTAAATCTCATACATGTCCCTAAGACATGGGTTTCCAAGTGTAGAGAAACCAAATGGGACTCCATGCCTAACCTCCCGGCAGTTGGATGAGTGCAGCTGAACCCAGATGCACGCAGGGATGGGGGTAGGATGAGAGTAAAAGAGTGCCATTTTTTCCAAGAACGGTTACAAATATAAAAAGATAATATAAAATAAACTCACAAATTAATATAATTTCACAAAATTTGTTAAATTAATTTTATAATAAAAATAATTTTATAATCTGATATATACATCAAAAATCCTTTTATAGTTAAAAAGTATTTTCCTTTAGACAGGATCTGGGCTGGGATCGATGCTATCTAAGCCCATACAAGGCGGATGACCGGTCTAGTTGTGATCGCAAGCCTAATGCCATAACCATACACAGAAAAGGAAGGCAATTACCAAACCATTAATGTACAAAAAATCACCCATTAATTTCGCCTGTCTCATGAAAGATGGTGAAAATAAATACGCTCATAACATGCAAGTGTAAACTCCAGACCTTTTAACGTTTTCATTACAAACTCCGTCATTAGCTCTGTTTTTCTTCTGACAACAAGCCAGCTCTTCCATTCAACATGAACCCCAGGCAACAGACTCAACGAACGCGAGATAAATTATACAGGCTTACATAAAATAGCAAATTAGCAACTGCATTCAAATACAACGGTCCATGAAAATGCTAATGCCCGGTACAGGATTTATCAAACAGAGCCAAATGGTAAAAGGAAATTCTAGATTACCACATCAGGGAGAAAATAATGCACAGGGGGATAGCCCATTACATATGTGGAAGCCTACTTCTCCCCTACCAATATTGCCTTAATGATACTATCACACATTCCATCAGCATGGGGAAACAGGTGCCCAGCACCCGCTAACTCGTGATAGTGAATCCATGGTAGCTGTTGTGCAATGTAACGTTGCAGTGTAACAGGCACAATCTTATCTTCATCTCCCTGCCACAGGTGGACTGAACCGTCCTTGTTTGGAAATGGGTTTTCCAAATCCATGGGACTGAACTCCCACTTCCCAAATCCAACAATCACGTCACGATGGAGGGACTCGTATTCTCCTTGCTGTCTTACCTGTGCCTGAGGAAGCCAAATTCAGTAAATAATTATATTTTGTTTTAGATAATGGTAATCATAATAACACGCAATTCTGAACTAAAATCTGCATCAATCACACAAAGAAAATGAGGAGAGAGAGAGAGAGAGAGAGCGCAAGTAGAACATTCTACTTTATTGGTGATGCTGCATAAATTTATCTACTTGGAAAAGGCTGAAAAGAATCCACTTCATTTTTACACAAAAGTTCTATTTAAACTTATGTCTATCAGACGGTTTAACTAATTAGTCAAGCATTAAATTTGGATAAGAAAATGAGCTGAAAGAATCTTGTCACAAAGTCTGATTCTTTTACCAGTGCACCAGAACTTGTAAAATAAGATCACAATAGGACACCCATTCAATTTTAAAATCAAGGTCTGATAGTACAATGCTCAGCAACTATGGTAGAACAAGGACTTTATTGAGGATAAAAACAGGCATATCCCAAGTACACGGGGGTCATCCCTACAGATTAGTTGGTCTATTTCAAGTGTCCTAGCTTTAGAAAACAAGTAAATGAAGTCACTCGTTCTTAGAATGTGTTTAGGTGTTCTTTTGTATACTTCATGTGCACACGAGCTATGCCTATTTCATTCGTATCAATAAATTTACTCACTTAAAAAAAAAATAGAAAGCAAGTAAATGAATATGGGTTGCAAAAAAGTACAGTATCATTTCTGTCCCTTAATGTCCTAATCTTTCACAATTTATATCGTTCCAAGGGATCTGTTAGAGGTCCTTCAAAACCATTAATTCTATTTTCAAACAAATTAGGCTACAATATATATATATATATATTACCAATAAATATTTTTGCAACCCTGCCTCTATGTTCTTTTCGTGTAGAATTTTTGAAAGAAAGAAAAAAAGAGAAAAGAAAGCTGTGCATAGAAGGCCAAAACCTATGCCCAGAGAACAATGAGGGCAGAGCATTTGATTCTCTCGTTGTTATTTTATAAAGCTAATCTCTAAATCCCTGTTAGAACTTAATCTTTCCTTGGCAATGTTGGTAGAGTGCCAATAAAAAGCTATCAACAATTAATCCCATACCACTACTCTCTATATCGGTGTCATGACAAATTCTCCAGGACTGCAAGCAAACTACAATCTCAGAAGAACACTTTTTTCTTGGTCACAAATAACAATCACCAATTAGACATATACTGTCAGGCCATGAGGCAGTGAAATAGCAAGTTAGTAATTGATGCAACTGGGAATCTTCTCACAGCAATTTTCATTAGATTGACAGAAGGTAAGGTGAAGTAATTTCCTTTTGAATAAAGAAAAAAAATCACAGAAATTTTGAGACGTTAACATTTCAAGAAAAGCTAGATACTAACCACATAGTTTTCCCTATCGGAACGCTTAGACATGAGTTCTCTATCCTGTTGAGAAAGGATATCAGGACTAAGAGCTGCAACGCTAAGAGCAGGGAACCATTTTTGTGTCTCCCACCAGTTGGTGAGCCAGGGAATGTGGTGAGCAACACGAATTGCCCATTGATCTCGCGGTAATTGTTGGTTGTAGGCTTCACTAGATAAATTTGCAGGAAAACCAGACCACCAGTAGTTAATCACTGGCGTTAATAGCCCCACTCCTGCTAGCCTGTTAGTGTTACAAGGATACCTCGCATGAGAGAAAGGCATAAACAGTAGGTAGAAAACTCTTTATTTCTCCCTTTCTTCTCTTGCATATATTTATACAGCTAAGACAACTCATACCTGTGAGGTATGTACTTGAGGCAACTCCAAACAATCTGCCCACCCATGGAGAAACCAATTATATAGAATTTGGATCCAAGTTCCAATTGAACAGCAAGCTCTTCTATATCCAAAGCGATGCTCTTCACTGTTCTCTTTGGGTTAGGATCACTCTCCCCATAACCAGGTCTATCAAAAGAAACAATGTAGATCCCTAACTCTTCAACTATATCCTGGAAGAACCCACCATCGATTCAAACAACAAATCTAAGAATATCATATCTAAACTTAGATAGGCACATAAAATATAGAAATATAATAAACCGATTAAAAAGTACCGGGGATAGAGTTTTGGCGACAACAGCATCATGCCTGCACGAATCATAACCATGGACGAAGACAATTTTATGGGTCGCCATTTCTTTAGGCACACCATGCTCTTTGTAGGCCAAATGTCTTCCATCACTTAGTTGAATCCTTGGTGCTGTAATAGGGGGACCATCAGCGGAACCACATATCTTCGGTGGAGGAGGTTGGATTGCCTTATAAGCCCATGCTAGGAACCCCACCAAACACAAAACTGTTGTTTTCTTTAATAGCCCTGCAAATTTTGAGCTTTAAGGAAATAACAGCACAAGGATTGGATAAAACATCGAACAACTCTACTAAATTATGAAGAGAACAGCAATTGATCAGGTGAAAACGAAGAGAAAGACAACCAACCTGAGGGCAGCCGAAAGGAATTTCCTTGCTTAGCTCTTCTGGTGTGAGCTCTGGCAGATGCCGCCGATATCTTCCTGTTCACGCCCCCCGCCATTTCCACCCCAAATTACCCACCAAAACCTAGCAATAAAATCACCCCAAAAGTCAAAGATCCAGAGAGAGAGAGAGAGGGAGAGAGAGAGAGCGCGAGCGAGAGATCTGAAAGTTTTATGTACTTGAGTTTTTTATGGTTTTTTTTTTTTCTTTTTTGAATCTGAGTTTTTTTGTGTGCTGGGGATTGCTGAGACTTGAGAGTTTTTAAAAGTATTAAAAATATTTTATCTTATCATTATTATTTTTTAAATTTTTATATAAAATATAATTAATAATTTAAATTTTTTTAATTAAAATAATATTAATATTAAAAAATAATATTTTATTCAAATTTTAACTTTAATTTTAACTCATTTCATTTTAAATATCCAAACCTTACCTAAAAAGACCTCATTTATTCTATTAATTTGCTATAAATTTAGCACCTTATAACATTAGTATTGAATTAGACATAATTAAAATTTAATCAAAATTTAACTAGTTAACTTAAAAGACATCCAAATCAAACTTTCTTTCTATAACCCATATCAAACTTTTTACATATTCAATAAATTATAATGTTTGAATTTTGACTGGCGATCTAGATTGCCAATATCGTTGGCCATATGTTTGTTTGACATAAAAATATTATGATAACCAGTCCATCTGATCTTTCAACAAAACCATCCATTTAATAGAAATTAGCCACGTCATCATTTTATTGTAAATAAACATGAGCTGGCCAACACTATATGCCGTACTCATTTCATCCCGAATCATGTTTCCGTAAACGAGAACCAGCCCATCACAAAAACTCGAACCTCTCGGACGGCTACTCGACCCAGAACGACAGATCAATATAAACTCGACGGACGGCAAGGGTTGAAGCTGAACTCCATTAATGGACAAAAACTCGGCCCTGCTTCACTTTGCTTGCCCATTTTAGCATGTTACTTACTACATCCCAACGCCACTGGACTTCCTTGATGGACAAAAACTCAAGAGGCTCAAGTTTCTCAAAGTCTACCAAGTAGACTCTCCCTAAAGGAATTTACCAGAACAAAATAATCATTGAAAGTTATGACTCAAATCCTTGGGCACTAATTTGCTAAAAATAAAAGGAAAAAGTTCGGAGTAATTTGAATTGAAAACTACCGTCAACCAATTACCTACATTATTTGTGATTGAAAGACTCTTCAAGTAGTTTGTCTCATAAACCCTAATCCAACTACAACCTTGAACTTCAAGGAATTCAATTTTGGGGGATGCAAGAGAAAGAGAGCAATTACCCAAGCCATAAAAATCCAGCTTGCACTGTCGCAAATGATCTTCTCCATTTAACTTGAAATGAATAGTATTTATATAGTGTAAAACTAAAAAATAATACCCAAGCCATAAAATAAGTATTGAGAACCGACCAGGGCTGCTTTTGGCATGGTTTCACGGAGACGACCAGTGGGTTTCGGGTCTCAGTGGCGTCGTCGTCAAGCTGTGCGGTGGGTTGGGGCCTCGGTGCAACGTCTGATTGTGCAGTGGGTTGGGGTACAGCAAGAAGGTGTTTTCGCGTGTGTTCCTTCCTAAAGGTATTTTCTGGTGTCTTCACGCTGGGGGGAGGGTAGCTATTCTGGTGTGGTGACAATGCATGATAATGTAAGGAATAAACTGAGATGTCGCGTTCTTATAGGAGGGCTGATATTTCCTTATAACCAGTTGGGCTGGTCAGCAACGCCTCTCAAATATTATTTCCTCTCAAAGAAAAATTGGCGCTACCATCTAACGCTACCTTCTTTTTTGTTATTATTTGTAGCTTTCGCTAGTTACAAAGCTCAAGAACGGTATCACGTTTGGCATCGCGTAATTGCAGAGCTTTCTTGTTTCCTCGTTTGGCATCATGTTTAATGCTGATCTTTTGATCAGATGTGGGCAATTGCATAATATGTAAAATAACATATTTATGTGAAAAGCTGTAATTAGAGGACTGTTAATTGCCTAAGAACAACTAGACCGGCACAGAGGTTTTCTCTTAATACAACCATACATGATACATTATATTCGTACAACCATAAATCATTAATATAACCATACATGATAATGTCATAATCACTACAAAAAAATGTGAGTTATTGTGACTAATAAATAGCAAAAAAAATATTATTTACAATTAATTTTAACTGTAAAAACACTAATATCATTTGGTTGAAATTAACTGACTACAAAAGGCCAATTTTCTTATAGTAAAAACACTAATACAATAATAAAACAGTATTAATGCAATCATATATGATAGTGCCATAAAACATTAACAAAACCATACATAATAAAATATTATATTGAGTAATGTAATATTGTGTTATGTTTTATGGTAGAAGAATATAACCATTAGAGAACTATAACGAAAAATACAATCATTAAAAAAAATACATCTTAGAAAAAATATATATGTGGAAGAATATGAGCATTGTAAAAGGAAGACCGTTAAAAAAATTATATATGTTGGTATAATATAAACGTTAAAAAAATATTTCAATTACTATTACAATTACAATAAATAAAAAGTACAGCTAAAATAGTATATATATATATATATATACAAGGGGTGGGGGATTTTGAAACAAGGTTTTTTATTTGGAAAATTGGGTCTTATGTCATCAGGCGATAGGCTCTTGGCAACTTAGAGAGTTTGTTAGTATCGTTGAAAAATGACTGACTAAATTTTAAAAAGTATTTTTAAATTAAATTTTGACTAAAAAATGATTAGATCACTAATAATACTCTTATAGACTCATAGAGTAGTGTAAATGCAAAAGTTTTGTGGGTAGTTTTGACCTTCTATTGGATGAGGATCAAGCTTATCTCTATAGGATATAGTTGGGCTTCAGTAATTTGTGAAAATTGATTCCTGCAAATTGCAATTAGTAAAAAGTTATCAAAGCCTTCGATTGAGAGAGTGACACATAAATACAGCCAATAAAAATAAACAAGTTCAATTAGACATTGTAACGTTACGTTAATTTCAAAGTAGAAGCAAACAAAAATAATAAGAATTTGAGAAGATCCCATCCCGGGCCTCGAGAATTGCAGCCACCTAATCATCATCCCATTAATCTATGTTGGATATTGGTCATCGGCCCAACTCTAATCTTCTTCAGAACCATCCTGAAGCCCAATCCAATCGTTAGTAGCCCCATACCCAAAAGGGTGATCTACGTACGTTAGCGTATCTTCCTAATAAATACTCTTTTCATTTGCATTTCAACCCGGGATACAAAATTTAGTAGCTCACCGGTAATAAAATGCGTTATTTTTTGCACTAGCAGGCAAGAAATATGACATATGATAGGATTCTTAACTGTATAAGAAAAAAATTTGAATAATTACAAGAAAAATAGACTTTTGTGATCCTTTAATTATGATAAAAAAAATTATTTATGACTAATTTTAACTATAAATAATTATTTTATTAAAATTAAATAACTGCAAATAAATAATTTTTTTATAATGAATTGTGAGTTGAAATTTTTTATTAGGAAAATGATACACATATAATATTTTTCATAATCTTATTTTAAATAAGGGATATTTTTATAAAATAATATATATATATATCTTTGTTTTTTTTATATATATAAATAATATCATCTATAAAAATATTTTCAATTTAAAGCATGATTATATATATATATATATAGAGAGAGAGAGAGAGAGAGAGAGAGAGGTGTTCTAACTTCTAGGCTTACAGAATTGGGATCCCACGTAGGCTAAATTATTAGTTTTTTTCTGCTTTTTTATCATCTATTTTTTTAATATTTTTACATATTTTTAAAAAAATTATAAAAATCAAAATATCATTAAAAAATATATTCTTAAAGTTAAAAAAATAATTTAAAAAGTTAAAAATTTACAGTCGGGCCATTCCCAACAATGTAAGTTTAGTATTTCTCATAATAGAAATGTTACATATAAACTCATACACTACATATTATATTATTTTTTTATTTTTTTATTTTTTACAATTTTTTTCTGAATTTATTCTTTGTAAATTAATTAAATTCTCTATTTATTATTTATATATTAAATATTTTATAAATTTTTTTTTAAAAAATCAAAAAAATATATAATATATGATATGTGAACTTATGCGTAACTTTTTTTCTTTGACATATATATATATATATATATAATTATACGTAGAGGCGGAACTGCCACTTGATTAGGGGGCTACCCCCTCTCCCCCCAACGAACTTTTAAAAAAATTATATATACTATATAAATATATATAGTTTTTTTATATAAATAAAATTTTTATACCATCAAAAAAAAAAATTTCCCCCCCCAATTCTTGAATCTCTAAAATTCTTACTAAAATTATTTTTTCAAATCTTAATATTCACCTAACTTTATTCTAATTTTCACTTCACTAACTGTTGATACTTAAATTGTCTCACATACTCTAGTTTGATGTGGTGATATATCTAAATTTTTAAAATATGTCTAAATTATCTAAACTATGCAAATGATTAGAAATTAAAAAAAAAAATTATTATTTGATTGATATTTGACAGATTATTAACTTTTTATGTTTTATTGCTACTATTGACTTTTTTTGATATAAAACTTATAAAAAAAATAGATTGCATACTCAAATAAAAGATGAGTTTTTTATAGGCTGTTTACTAATTTATATTAAAAAAAATTGTCAATAATTTTACTTTAAAAATAATAATAGATAAATTTTATTCTATAAAAAAGTATCGTTGAATTTAATTTATAGAAAAAATTCTAAGTTCATATATATATATATTATATTGTAATGATCTCTAATAAATTATAAAAATTTTAAGAAAAAAATAATTTATAAATATATATTTTTTATATATAATTTTATAATATATAATTATTATTTTATATATAATCATATAAAAAAAATTTATATTCACATATGTTATATATTTTATCAATCACTTTTCAAATATTAAATCTTAATTTTGTCCGTGATTATAAGTATGTCATTTGATAGATTACATCGGGTTTTGGGCCATCTCTTGGAAGCATCACGATCGATGCTAGACTTTGTTCTTAAAATATTAGGAAAAATTAGACAAACGAGGGTGATCAACGACAAGGGCGAAGGTGCAGGGAAACAAAGAAAAAGCAGAAGACAATTAAATAGGTGGGAATAAAAGATGGTGCGAGCATGCATATTATTATATGGGGCATTATTAATTGAGAATTATTACATAAGGATGAGGTTAGTAAAGCATGGGATCATAAACATAAAAAGTATTTGGGGTTCTAGTTATGGAAAATCCGCCTTCTTTCAACCTTCCCATTTTGGAACTGAATATCTTTTACATTGAGATGACCTCTAAGCACTGAGGCAGCTCACTACGCTCGCCATTTTTGGTGGAGTTCCTTTATTCCCTAAAGCTCTGAAAGAATCTCTAGAACTGGTAAATTTCCTTCGTACACGAGTGTTTTAGGAAAGTTCTAAGAGTTTCATCCAACCATCTCTCTCTCTCTCTCTCTCTCTCTCTCTAACCTTAAATGCAAAAGATGACTTAACTTCAGAGTTACCCTTGATCAACGTTCACAAAGAATCGTAAAAGTTTCTTGTTTTTCCTTAATTTATATTTTCTTCTTTTGAAGAGAGAGAGAGAGAGAGAGAATGACTAGCTAGTTGAAAAGCAAGGACATGACAGTTTGCTGCAGCACACATGCTCGATCTAGAACTAATTAGAATTTAGACAAAAAAAACTTTTTAAGGGTCCAGACTCCAAATGATCAAATATTGCATCGATTATTAGGAAAATATTTAGCATTGAACGCTCATTGTGACGAGGATTGATCAGCATTAATTATCAAGTCTCGACTAGTCCTGTTTATATATTCTGCGCGCTGGGAGGACTAAGGAAAATCCAATGCCCGCCGCATATTTGGATTTACTGATGAATCAATTTTTCCAGGCTTATTAAAAGGCATGCATCTTCGTCTCATTATTGCGCTAGCTAGCTGCTAGCTACCGGCCTGCATCAAAATCTAGCCGGCCCATCATTCCTTTCAGTTTCTTGTAGAGTGAAGATGATAAATTTGAAACTGTTGTATACGTAGGAAATTAGCTAGTGGGAATAGCATGTGCCACCTGATGCAGTAGTACTACCCAATGCTTGATCATTAAAATGAATTGATACGCGGGATGGGAAGCCAATTTATAAGGTACTTTTTTTAATACACCCCAAACAAGTAATTCATAATTTTCTCTGACACCCAAATTAAGCTAAATAGAATTCGTACTTCTCCTTCGATATTGTAATGAAAAAGAAACGGTGTGTTTTGATCATCTGGAACCCTCCCTCCCTCCCTTGGCTATGTAGTGATATTAATAGTGTCAAAATATACATTATTGGTTGGGAATACAGCCAATCAAATAGAACCAATTCCGTGATTTAGGGACCCATGCAGTACTATATATGAGATCAGGCCGGACTTCACATACTGTTAAAAGAGTTTATAAAGCAAGGCACTAAGCTCTTTGATGTGCCCCACATTAGATAAAGAGCTATCGAGAGAGTACCCGGGGATATGTTTTTTTCAGATGTTCACTTATTCTATTCTTTCTATACTCAATCCGGAGCCACATTTTGATCTGAAGTGACTTGCTGCTACTTCAAAAGTACTATAAATAAGGTGCTTCAGCTTCAATGGCAACCACAAACTCGCAACTTTTACCTGCACTTTTTCATTCCTAGATCACTTCTCTCCCTTTTTCTGCCTTGCTCTTTCAATGGCAAAAATGTCAGAACCTCTCATTGTTGGGAGAGTTATTGGAGATGTTCTCGATTCTTTCACGAGAAGCATAAAAATGACTGTCGCTTACAATACCAAGCAGGTCTATAATGGCCATGAATTCTATCCTTCCTCAGTCACCACCAAACCTAAGGTTGAAATTCAAGGCGGCGATATGAGATCTTTTTTTACACTGGTATATTTATATATATATTGGCCGAATATATAATCCCTTCCCTTAATTTATCTCCTCTTTTATCTTCATATATTACACACACACACACACACACACACATATATCTCCAGTACTACTAGTGCTGAAGTCCTGATCTTGATTTTATGTTCACCTTTTTTTGTGTTCCTTAATTTTATGTGCAGGTCATGACAGATCCAGATGTTCCTGGTCCTAGTGATCCTTATTTAAGGGAGCACCTGCACTGGTATCCCATAACCTCTGGCTCTGTCCAACAAAAAGCGAACTTAATTATAACAAACAGCAAATTTGACACGAATTCTCGGCTGTACTGTTCATACTATAGCACATGATGATCTCTTGTCATGCCCTTAATTAAGCATGAAAAGATAACATGCATATATATAAATATATATATATACATATATATGTATGTATACAAGACTAATTAAAGATTAAAACTTGGTCACAGCCTGAACATATATATTTGTTTTTAATCTCTGTGCTCTTATACTAATGTAATCTAATTATATGCTGCTGAATAATTAAGAACAGTAGTACTCAAAAGAAATCCAACATGAGGAGATCAAAAGGATAGAAATATACTTTTGGAACTATGAATTAACATATTAATTCATGCTGTAAATTACATCTGCAGGGTGGTCACAGACATTCCTGGCACAACTGATGCTACATTTGGTATGCTATTTATCATCTCTTCCAAATCAATAAAAAGGAGAATTACCGAATTAGATAATTAGTTGTTGATCTATTGAAAGTAACCGATCTCTTAATGGGTTTTTTGTACATTACAGGAAGGGAGGTGGTGAGCTATGAGATTCCAAAGCCTAATATAGGAATCCACAGGTTTGTGTTTGTTCTGTTCAAGCAGAGACGCAGGCAGTCAGTAACGCCACCTTCTTCAAGGGATAACTTCAACACCCGAAGTTTTGCTGCAGAAAATGATCTGGGCCTCCCAGTTGCTGCCGTCTACTTCAATGCGCAGAGAGAAACTGCAGCAAGAAGACGCTAGATGGCCAGCTAATTAAGTACCGAAGAAAGAAAGAAAGAAAGAAAGAAAAACTCCATGTCACTGCAGAAACCTAGGCTATTAGAATAAAGTGCAGTATGGAGTACTAGTTATCTAGCTAGCTAGCTCGCTACTTAAGGCTCACTTTTGTTCAAGTGTTAGATCTTTTATCCTTGATCGATCCATTACCGTGTTACCGTGTATGTGATAATGTGATTAAATAAAGCATGCAGATGAAAAGAATCACTCCCTGATCTGTATTTGTGACGTTCGTACACTGTCATTTTATCCTTTCCAGCCAGTGAAATCTCATCATGTATTTGTGATCTATTTCTGTCTTAAATTAGCTAGTATCTATAGTGACATTTACATTTTTACCCTTATATTGTGATGTACTCTTATTTCCTGATATATATAAATTATATTTCGATAAATATTATTCATCATCTTATATTATATATTTTAAAATTTTAAAATTTTATTTTTATTAAACTAATTGAATTGTTCTATATATTATTTATATATTACATAATTTATTATAAAATAATAAAATTAAAATTAAATAAGTGAAGTGTATAATGTGTAAAAATGCCGAGTAGAATCACGAAAACCCAGCTTCCACTCTCGGCCTTCTGTATATCGATCTCCAATGACCATCAATGACGCGAGAATTCTTCTTTTCTCATGGTACTAAAGAATGGTAATTGCTCTAGAATTTTGTCATGGATTCGGTTGCAATTTCTTTTATCTCCCAAATTTCACTTGATGATCCTTCAAATTCTTAATTTTTACATTATGCGTGTACTGAACATACGTAGTCCATTTTGAGAAGGACTTTTAGAAAAATTATTGTGTATTTACATTTGTACCAATGTATTGTGATATACTCCTTTTTTAACGCACATATTTTCAAAAGAAGTACAGACACAGAGATCAAAGATATATGTTTTTCAAAGGGATAATCAATTAGGCCATTGTCTAAGAACTTTATGATTTTAAGTAGGCCCTACATGATTTTGAAAGATAAAAAATTAGATAAAAAAAACTTAAATATAAATTTTTATTTAAAAATTAGTAAAATTAAAATAATAAAATGATATGTATTTGATGTTAATAGTCTTATTTATTTTTAAGATTAAGTATTAAAAAAAATATATTACTGAAAATAAAATTAAGTAATTAAATTATAAAAAATATATGATATTTATATTTTCAAATTTTATTTTCAAATAAAATTTTATTATTAAATTAAAATATAATATATTTAATAATTACTTAAGTCCACAAAATATATTAAGCAGATATTTAATCCTAAATTCTCTCTATTCTGTCGAAATCCTTTCGCCTTTCAATATCACGATCTTCAAGGAACATCGTGGTTGAGTTCTTCTTTTTTCACTTGGAAATGAAGCCTATTATCTATTATAGGAATACAAAATTCATATATGGAGATTTCGACAGTGGGGTTTTTTTTTTTTTACTTCGTAATTATGATTGTATTTTTTTTTAATAATTTTGATTTTTTTTAATATTAAAAATATATATATTAAAAAAGATAAAATGAGATAATATAAAATTGTACTGTCTGATTTTTATCAGAATTTTCCACGTGTGAATATAGAACCACTCTATTTTCAATGGCAGAATCATGTTGAGGACATCTGGCACTAACGCAACGTGCATTTCTATCCAACTTTTTTACTGTTTCCAGATAAGTGTGAATTTGCTTCATCGCTGTTACATAGTGGTTCCAAGCATGAACTGTACGTCGGTATCACATCGGCCATCGTTTCTCACCTCAGTCCTCCCTTATCTTCTTCAATTTCATGTCGTATACTGGAAAGTGCAAAGCTCGATGTGGGCCGGTCGTTCGTTTTTCGACCTTACGAGCTTTCTATAAATGGAAATACGGTTTCATGTCGTATAAAGTGTATATACGTACCTATTAATGGCTGGAAACCTTTTTTTCTGAATAACAAATTCAGCCCCCATCACCACCCAATTCAAGTACTACTGTAGGGTTGATTGATTAGCCATCCGCTGGCCGGTCGTCCGTTTTTCCACAGTGTCGTCGACCTTCCGAGCTTACCTTAAATGGAAATACGGTTTTCATGTATAGGAAATATATAGAGTAGTGATACAGTTATCATCAATTTATTACATACTTATCATTTATAATATATTTATTTTTTTTGTATTTTTTTATATATATTTTTAACATCCTTAATGATTAAGAAAAAATTTAAAAAATATATAATTTTATTAATAATTTATTCCTTAATTATTAAGTAAAAAAATATTTTTAAAAAAATTAAAAAATTAAAAAATTAAAAAAATTATAAATAAAGTATAACTCCATCATTATTCAAATATTTAACTTTAATTTCTTTAAGTGTATATACGTACCTATTAATTTTGGCAAACCCTTTATTCTGAATAATAAATTCAGCTCCATCACCACCCAATTCAAGTATTACTGTAGGGTTTGATTGATTAGCCATCTGTTGGCCAATAATTATAATGTCTTACGTGTTATAAAACTAAAAAAAAAAATTACTATTATTGTAAGAGAAATATAAAAGAAACTCTTAAGAAACTTTTTGAAACTTTCTTCCTTATATATATTTTCTTATGAATTTCATAACAACTGAATCCTATATTTATAGGCATTAAAATTACTATGCAAATTAGTGTACAAGACTTAAAATAATGGTGATGGGGTCATTCAAAAAATAATTAAGGGGGCACGGACCGCTTCCAATAATTCATAACACTCCCCCTTGAATGACCACTCATAAAGAATCTGCCTCGTTAAAACCCTACCAAGGAAAAATCCAGTGGGAAGAAAAACCAATGGCGAAGGAAAAAAAGTACAGTTTTCTTATGTATCCACAAGTGTTTTAAGATCGCCTCATTAAAACCTTGCAAAGAAAAACTCAGTGGGACAAAACTTTAGCGAAGGAAAAAGAGTACAATCAGCACAAATTTTCAAGACTTTTACTCCCCCTGAAAAATGCATAACGATAGATTTTTGAATCTTCACATTTTAATATTCTGCACAATTTTCTTGAATGTTGCAGTTGGTGATGTTTTCGTGAATAAATCTGCCGGATTATTACTTGATCGTATCTTTGATATATCCTTCTTTGATTTGAATGATATAAGCAGCATTATTTTCGTATAAAATTGTTCAGCTATCATTGATTATGAAATATCACACTTTTCTTGGATATGTTGAGCCATTGATCTCAGCCAAATATACTGTCGACTTGTTTCATGAATTACAATAATCTCTGAGTGATTTGAAGATGTGAAAAATAATATTTAGTTGACAGACTTAAGAGAAATCTGATACCTATAGTAATACTTAAACTCCCTCTGATAATATGCATTAGTGTTTCAAGTAATAAGCAAATATTATTTCAGCATATATAACAAATTACGAATTCAAATATGATTTCCATCTAAATAATGCATTAGAGAGAGTATGATAATATTTTCATCTAAAAGTTTATCCGCCTCATTCGGCGTTATTAGGGATAATTTGTTTATATACGGCGAAAATAGTATTGGAAACCATCTATGTATGATAAAAACTGTAAAAACTTTGAGTCTAATATTATCAGTTCGGTGGAAAATCAAATCCGCTTAACATTGTTAACAAACGAGATCTTGAAGAGATTTGAAGGTTTCGGGTTGTTGTGTAAATACAACCAATTTTACCATTGGTTTACTCTAATAAAAAGATCTTGCATTCCTCATAAATTCAATTGTTGTTCATCCAGAACGATATTATGTCTGATAGAATTTCTAATGTCCCAGATTTGAATCATGAACCTTTTATACCTCAACCACTTATATTTTCTCCTGAGGCCATAAATACTATGATAGAAGTAGAGATATATCTTTTTAATAAATCTGATCCTGAAATTGTTGCAGTATCAAGAACCCTCAGTGCTCAATATGCAGCTTCTCTTACAACTATGTTTTAGAGGCTACTGGCGAGAACGAGTAAGGTTGATCATCTTAAAAATCAAATATCTAAGTTGCATCAAGCGCTTGCAACTAAAGATAGAAAAAATAAAAATTTAAGACAAGAAAACAAAGAGCTAAAGAAATTTGTAGACTAGTATTCTCGTGACCTGAAAACACGAGTAGAAGAGTTAGAACGAGAAAAAGCTCAGATACAAAGTCAACAATAGCAGCTAACGACAGAGGTTCAACGTTTATAAGAAAATAGGGATAGCTGTAATTAATCTCGTTGATTTTTGAAATTATGCATCCAGCATATCTTGTAAAGTGAAATTTGAAGAGATGATGGTTTGTCTTGTTCTTATTTTCATTTCTATAAGAACCGTCTTTAGCTTTATTTAGTACACATCAAATCTTCTTTTCATATCTATAATTCATCTGTATTTACATTCTTATTATACAAATTTCTAATAACTCATCAATTTCCTTTCACTATTTCTCACGATCAACATATGAGGTGTCTTTCACCTCAATTACAAATTATTCCTGTATTTTTCGTAGGTGCCATGTTGCAGCAAGCGAATGATCTGGCTAATAAGTCAAATCGTGAAGCCGTTTATGAGCTGGTGACTCTCGGTACCCGATACTCCTCCTCTATTGTCGGATTTTCCAACCGATTACAATCCAAAAATTGTGAGATTGAGGAGCTTAACAAGAAGGTTTCCGTACTTCAACGACTCATTCAAGAGTCTGACAGAAAAATTGCAGACTTAAAGCAAGAGAATAAGGATTTAAAATCCTTACTTGCCTCTACATTTCGACTGCCTAATCCTTTAGATAAGGATGGTATGTTGCTTTATGAAGAGCAAATGAATTTGAGAGATAAGGCTAAAAGTTTCAAATTCTTGTAACTCATCTATCAATTGAATAATAAGATTTTTATTTTTCAAATGCATTTATTGAATTTATAACAGCCCTTATGATCTCTTCAGAAGTTCTAATAAGGTAAATCATCAAAGTAAACTGCAATAATGGCAAATCCGGA
The DNA here is from genome assembly GCA_036898215.1 of Platycarya strobilacea. Classification (NCBI taxonomy): domain Eukaryota; kingdom Viridiplantae; phylum Streptophyta; class Magnoliopsida; order Fagales; family Juglandaceae; genus Platycarya; species Platycarya strobilacea. The sequence goes on along the minus strand of CM072547.1, from coordinate 1,959,873 downwards.
TTCTGATAAATCATTTTTTCAATAGATACTCGTTGATTCAATTATACCACATGCGTCCGGATTGCTTTAACCCATATAAAGATTTTTGAAATTTTATAAAGTACATACTCCTAAATGTATTTGGATTAGATGCTTCAAGTATCGTATATCTTTATATATGTAATGATCTAATGATCCTTATAAATATGCAGTGACCACATTCATTAACTTCATATTTAATCCTTTTGTAATAACTAAATCGATTAAAAATATGAATGTGATTGCATTCATAACAAGGAAATATGTTTCCTCATAACTACTCTCGGGTTTCTGCAGGAAATCTTGTGCGATAAATTATACCGCACAATTTTATTTCGCATTACGCTTTCGTATAAATACTCACTTATATCTTATAGGCATTACACTCTTTGTTGTTTAGACAACATGTTCAAATACCTCTCGCTTTGGTAGCGATTTTAATTCAACTTCTAGCTGCTTTTCATTTTGGTCAATCATTTCTACGTCGACATTTTTCGAAAGTTTTTAGCTCACTTTCTTCATTAGTTCTAGTATTGTCAAGGGCCATCATATATGAAAATATGTTGTCGAAAACAGTTTTATTTCTATCCATAAATTTTTCAGTACTCATGAAATGTATTGAGATCTCATTGTTCCTCTCCAAGGGAAAACATTTCATGAAACACCTCTACAGGAGGTTCCTCTTCAGGAGGTTTGTACTTTTCAGGAGTTTTCTCTTCAGAAATTATACTTTTCAGGAGTTACCTCTTCAGGAGGTTTCCTCTTCATGAAAATTATATTTTATACAGAAAATACGGTCTCTTCATGAGCACCAATTTTTTTTTTCTCTTTTGCACTAATAGGTTTTCGACGCTTCAGGCGTATTTTAGAATCATTTATTGCTGTTTTAACAACTCGTCCTTCGGGGACTTCAATTCTTACTTAAGCATTAACATCAGTAATATATGATTTTACAACACCTTTAGTGTCAGTAAATACATCCCGTAACTGATTTGCAATATAAATATATAATCCTTTGAACTTCTGATTCACATTTATTTGTAAGAAGATCAAATTTAGACAGAGTTTTATTATCCCAAGTAATTTCTATCGTACTTCAGGCACCGATATTTCATTATTTCAAAATATGAAGAAATATTAATAAGTTTATATATAAAAATTTTGTATAAGTAAATCAAGTACTTGGCCGTACAATAGGTACGTGACCACTGTTCAGTCATACCACATTTATGACAAACATCTTCATCTTTTTATGAAGAATTATTCTGAGTGCTTTTACCCTTCTCTGAGTTTGATCACTTCTGGTGAAAAAATATATTTTTATCATTTTTAGTATTGTCACTTTTGGGACCAACACTTCTATAGTTTTTCTATCACGTCTACGCCCTTAATTCCTTTGAAAGGATGCACCGTTCACTTCTGAAAATGATGTAAATTCAATATCGTTAATAGGATGTAACTAATGATTTATTAACAAAAACTCATTATTTAGCTTAATCATTGGAAGACAAAATAAAAATTCAAAATATTTGTTGAATTTTCACTCTCGATATTGCTACTGTAGGAGCACATTCAAAATATAAAAAATAATATATGTCTTCTTTTATATATCATCATTAGTGACTTTCTCACTGCATAATTTTAATATTGAACTGATTTTAAAGAGTGCAAAATATTCAATACCACTCTTAAAATCTTCCAACTTCAAGTACAACAAGTTATAATGATCTTTTGAGAAGATTACATCTTCTGGTGTTCATATATCTCTCTTAATTCATTTCATACATTAAGATGATTTTTCATCATGAGATACACAGCACCATCCTTCAGGGACACATGATTTTTTTTTATGATTGTATCTCTCAAGTTCATCATCATATTCAAATGGATCTCATTAAAGATCCTGGATAAATAATTTTTTCTAGAATTGTCAATAATAATAAATTTCAATATTTGATATTATATCACAAAAATTAATTTCGTGAATTTAAGAAATATATTCACATTATCATGAGAATAAAAGTAAAATTTTATCAAGTAATATTCAGCAATATTACCTTTAATATTTATCACGAGGACTGCAAATAATATATTGAAAAACTTATTTGAAGTAGAAGACCACTAGGTTCAGTATTGCTAGAATCTCGTGCTGATAACGTATTATAAAACTAAAAAGAAAACTGCTACTATTGTAAGAGAAATATAAAAGAAATTTTTTAAAAACTTTCTGAAACTTTATTCATTTTATATATTTTCTTATGAATTTCATAACAACTGAAACCCATATTTATAGGCGTTGAAATTACTATACAAGTTACTGTGCAATATTTAAAATAATGGTGGTGGGGTCATTCACAAAATAATTAAGGGGGCAGGGACCACTCCTAATAATTCATAACATTACAACATTTTTTTTTTAGCAAAATTGTCAAACATTTTATTAATAGAAGATGCTAGTGATTTCGATTTTAAGATTCTAATATTTTTTAGTTTTTTTATATAATTTTTAAGTAAGTATTTTTAAATAATTTTTTTATATTTTTATATTTTTAAAAAATATTTTAAGATGTTAAAAAAATCATATAAAAAATACTTAATAATCATGTAAAAAAATTAAAGAAAATAAAATAAAAATCGAGATTCCTAATAAAAATTTCAAGTAGGAATAAATAGCATTTTTCTAATTAATAAAATTATATTGTATTCTATTTGAGAATACAATTATGGTTATAAAAAACCATTTTGTAAAAATAAATTTATATACTAATATATCTTTATATTAAACATTAGATTTATTATATAATAAAATAATTTTACAATATGATGGGCTATATCTAACTACCTCATAATTCTATAAGTTTATTTTTATAAAATTCATTTGAGTTAAAACATTTTTGATTGAATTTTTGATTATATTTTATTTAAAACTTTTAAAAAAATTATAATAAATTAATGAGATAAGATGAAATAAGTTTAGATCAATTAATCTGAATCCAAACAATCCTTTACCAGTTATAGTTCAAAAGTTGAAGAATTTTTCAATATAAAATAAAATGAGTTGAAATCAATTGATTTGAATCCAAACAATTCATTACTAGTTATAGTTCAAAAGCTGAATAATTTTTTAACATAAGATAAAATGAGTTGGAATCAATTGATCTGAGTCCAAACAATTCCTTACTAGTTATAGTTCAAAAGTTGAATAATTTTTCAACATAAGATAAAATGAGTTGAAATCAATTGATCTGAATCCAAACAATCCCTGTTAAGGTCGTGTTTCGCGGCCTGAGCTACTCGACAACATCCAAAGAAATCGAGCCTACAGAAGGGTTGAATGAGTGGGACAGTGGTGCCTTAAGATCACTCCGATACAAAAATTAGTGAAATTATAGAGAGAATATGGAAGTATGAGAGTAGGGGTAGATAGTTTAACCTATGAACTGTGGAGTCTCGGCTATTTATAAGGGTTGGTGTGTCCTAGGTGCACCCCCGAGAGGCATGGTTGCTGTCCTGCTAACTTGTCAGATCGTCATTCCCTTTGCTGTGTCTAAGCGGATCTCTTTGCTATCCTAATCCTGACCCGACGAGTTGTCCCCCATTCCGTACCATGCAACCCATGTTTTATCACAGGGGCATGCCTGAGCTCCTGACTCTCATTTGATGCGGTGAGGGGGATTTCGGTTGTGCATTTAGCGTGCTAAGAGCTTCAGACTCCTCTACCTGATTTTGCATTTAATTTGGCGTGGTCGTGGCAGGCACTCGCATTTAATGTGGCGTGGCCTTGACAGGCCCCTATATTTAATGCCGTAGGTGTGCTTGCCTTCTTCTGACTCAATTCTAACCATCGTATGACATGTCGTACTGGTAGCCTCTCGCCTGGTCTACCATAGGCTTGCCTCTCATCCTGAGTCCCATGCCGCTTGTTTCGACCGAAAGGGCGAGACGGGGCCTCCTCGAGATTTGGGCCTTCCTTAGGCTCATGCTAGGCTCAAAACCCGATCTTTCCCAAGTGGGCCTCCCCTCACAGTGCCACGTGAATTCTTATCGAAAGGACTGAGGTGAGAATTCTTATCCCCCTCTTGGGCCCTATTGCTGACTTTGGGGGGAGGGGGGTTACCATCATGCAGGTTGGGCGCCAATCTTGAGTCGGGGGCTTGGCATGTCCGTTCGTCTTTCGGTGTTTAAAATTGTCGTATCTGATAGGATCGTGGCGTTTGGTTTCCCCGCCAGTGATTGGATAGCTGGCCATTAATGCGCAGTTTAAGCATGCATGTCCCTTGAGCTTCCCAACTGTAAGTTCCACATCCTTAGGTTTTGATTGGCTCAAGGTCCTCGTGCTCCAGGTCATGATTACCCTTCCAGGAATCCTCGCCCACACTTCTCGGTTCCCATTGGTCTGTGTCGTTCACGTGCATGTCGCATTGTCTTTTCGATGGTTACTCATGGGTTGTCACATCGCTTTGTTTCTCGTATGCATTAACTACCCCTTCGAGTATAAAAGGGGAAAGGATCCTTTCAAATCCTCACTTCTCCATTCCTTTTTGGCTCATTGCTCTGCTTCAGCTCTCCCTAACGTTCTTTTTCCTCGCGTTTTTGCCTGTGCATTCATCTCTTCTTCTTTTCAACTTCTTCTTCTGTCAATCATGGCTGCTGGTGGTACGGCTGTTTCTAGTTTTGCCAGAATGGGGAGGTCGTCATCCTTTGCTGAACACACTTGGGTCCCAGGCTTCCCCGCGAGTGCCATCCAACCACTTCGCTAATGCCACCAGGTTCCTAATTCAATTGTGTTGGAGCCTATTCGGGACATTCCCTACGACGCTGAGGGGAGGTTTGAGCATGTTTTTCTATTCAAGATCATGTTCGACAATGACCTTCGCCTCCTATTCATTCACCCAGTGCGGGAGGTCCTCCACTACCTCGGATGGATGCCTGTGTAGTTGCTCATGAACGTCTGGCGTCTACTTCTGGCCAGCTGCATAGTCTTCCTTATCGCCCTCCTAGAGTCAGGCGACGTCTATCTTGACTTAATCGCTCGAAAATTACTATCACTATACCGGATCATTCGCAGAGGGGGAACCTGATTGGCTTCCAGGCGAAGGATGGTGAGGAAAAGCTGTGCACCCTTGAGATCCGGCACTCCCGCGCCAAAGATTACCAAAAGAGGCTCTTCTTTATCTCAGGGAACGGTTGGCAGAACCCCAAGGACTAAACCCAAGGGGAGTTCCCTATGCAGGCCGACTGGGGGCTGCTCTCGCCTGCTTCTCTCCTAGACATCTAGCTCAACCGAAGGGAGCGCATTTGGCGTCGAGGTGGTATAGCCTCGACACGCCACCATTCACATAGGTTAGATTTAGACATGCTGCTAACCAAGGAGAATATCTTGACGTTCCGAGTTAAGCCTATGCAGAATGCCAAAATATCCTGAGGGTTCCCGCAGGCATACTGTCGAATCCCTCGATTCGCCCTCGCAAGCAGGCTACTTCTCGCCACTCGCCACCTGAGTGGCGATCCAAGGCCCGACATGACTTGAGCATCTCTACTTTTGTCATGGGCTCTTCTTCCTATACCTTGGTGCGGCCCCTGCCTTCACAAGCTTCGGTCCAGCCCCCACTTTCCCAGACTTTACAGGGCAAGGGTGACACCGGGCTTATGATTAGCGAGAAAATGAGAGGCTGGTTGCCGAACCCAATCTGCTGCTCATCGGAGGGCAGAGCTGGAGTCCCCTCCACCTTCATCCAACTCGTTCGGAGAGGAGAGGGTGAAAGAGGACAACGAGGTGGAGGCGATTCTTAATGAGGTCTTGTCGGATCTGCCTCCCAATATTCCCGAGGTTCTTAATGAAGGGGATTTCATCTATGCATTTAGTGTGCTAGGGGCTTCAGACGCCTTTGTCTGGTTCCACATTTAATGTGACATGTGGTAGGCACCAATATTTAATGTGGTGTGGCCTTGGCAGACTCCAGTATTTAATGCGACGTAGGCATGCCTGCCTTCTTCTGACTTGGTTATGACCATTGTATGACATGTCGTACTGGTAGCCTCTTACTCGGTCTACCATAGGTTCACCTCCCGTCCCGAGTCTTGTGTCGTCTGTCTCAACCGAAAGGGCGGGACAAGGCCTTCCTCAAAATTTGGGTCTTCCCTGGACTCATGCTAGGCCCGAGGCCCAGTCTTCTCCGAGTAGGCCTTCCTTCACAATCCTTTACTAGTTATAGTTCAAAAGCTGAATAAATTTTCAACGTAAAATATGATTAAAGGAGGCAATAAAGAAATATATTCGAGTTTCAATTCTATACTGTCCGTGACTCCTTTAGGTGTTGCTAAAATTGATAGTTTCTAGATTTTGTTTAAAATTAATTTTTATGTATAGTACATTATGCGCAGAAGATAAAAGTTCACGTAGAGCTTCAAAGCTAGCTAGAATTTGGGTTTAAACTCCATTAATTGAAAAGAACCCAAAATACCTATTAATTCTATTATTTTTCTTATATATTAGTGGAGGTGTTAAATAAATAAAATCCTCATGTTTGAAAAGACTCCAAAATAGCAAAACCTCATGTCCAACGGAGTCATTATATAAAAAGTGGTCATTGAGAAAATAACCTTAGGCCCTCAAAAATTAAAAATAAAAAGTCATTCCATATTTGAGTTTGAAAAAGAGACCTTGACTTCTTCCTCATTTCTTCTCATCCTTCTTTGTCTTCGTTCCTCATCATATAGTTTATTTTTCTTCTTTTAAAAGTAAAAAAAAAACCATATTTACAATTTCTTGCAGCTCTTGAGAAACATGCACAATACAAAAAATCTCTTAATGTCACAAATCATTTGAAGGATAGTGCGCATTTTTGCAGAAATCACTACACGTAGTCTTCATGCACTATTTGTTCCAATAGCTCTTCTCACCACACATCGGTCACCAAAATAACTACCACCAGATATGACTTTTATAGTTGAAAAGAGCCAAATTTGTTGTCAAAGTCTACTAGAACTAGTTCAAACTATAATCTATCTTTATTCATTCTTATTTTCCTTAATGTATAATAAAAGTAAAAAACGAGTTCGTTTCTTAGGCAATTTATCCATAGAGGTTGAGTCATCTTTAAAAAAAAATAGTGAGATTGAGTCTCTATTTAAGTAGAATGTTATCTCTTGAATGTTTGTATGTAGAAAGTATCAACAACAGTAAAATCCAGACCAGTTCAGTAATGTACTGATTGAGCTCCAAATGATTGATATGTGAATATTTACATATATACTCAAATGTAAATTTTTCTTGATGAATGAATAAATAATGACATTTTTTTTATAAAAAAATTAGACTTGACATAAAATTCTGGTTTAAAAAAAATTGTACTAGGTTCAACTAATATTAGACAATTTAAAGTTTTGACTCACTCTACGATAAACATCTCAATAACACTTATTCAACATATTTTTTACCATTAAAATTGCTTCCATACAAGTTTTTCACAGTGCATTATAAATAAACTTTTGTTAAGACGATTCATAGGTTAGTATGCACAAAGTGGGATGCATAAAATAAGAAAAATACATGAGTTCAAGAATTTATTAGGTGAGTATCAACATGTTCAAAACTTCAACATACCATCAATCATGTACTTTACACCATTAGGCTGGACCAAATTTTTTATTTTCATTTAAAAAAATTGAAAAACAAAAAACAAAAAATAAAAAAATAAAAAAAATTAAATGCATGTCTTAAACTAATGCTATGCAAGAAGTGCACAAACATGCAAGTGATCCAATAACTTAAAGTGACACAACATCATTTTTGACCACCCACTTTACTTTAAATTTTGACTTATTCTTTTCATTATTTTTAAGAACAGTCTTACCAATTCATGAAACTCACAACTTACAAAATTGATTTATTGGCTCATATTATCAACTCAATCTTGTAGGCTCTTTACTCGTTTCCTTGGATTTTTTTCAGTTTTAATTTTTTGCACTCTAGACATGTTAAAGCAATATGGTATTATATGACCTATAATTCCACGATGATGACAAATAAGAATACGATTACCTTCATACCTATCATTTTTCAGCATGGATTTTTGTGCAAGTTCTTTGCATGGACAACTTTCAACACCAAGGATTTTTGTTGTTCTTTTCTTGACTCCCCTTAACATATACAATACATTTGGAAGTAGATTTTAGTAGATAATTGTATTTGTTTTTCTTTTTCTTTAGAAGTGACATATCCTAGGCTCGTTTTATCACTACTTGATTTTTGAAAACTTAAAATCTCATTTAATTTTTATGTTGCTAAAATTTGTTTGCACTCTTTTTTTTTTTTAACTCTTGTTCTAGTACAATTTTTTGATCTTTTAGTCTCAAAACCTCAATCATAGAAACTTTTAGAGCCTCAACCAAATTATTTTTCTCATTTTTTACTGTTGTAGAGTTTTTATACAATTTTTTGTTGAGCTTTTTCAACTTGACTACCTATTCACACACTTCATTGTAAGCATCTTGAATATTAAGTTCTTGGTCGACATCAACTAAAATATTTTTGTTAATGTCGACATCAACTAAAATCATTGTACAAATCACTAGAAGCATAAATATTTTCAAATTTTGTTGATGAATTTTTAGGCAAATTATTCACAATAGAAAAAAAAATCATAAAATACTTTTCATCGTCTCGATCCGAGATGAGTTTTCACTCTCGAAATCCGAAATATTACTAAGAGACCCATTCAATGATTTTCTTTCATTTTTCTTGAAGTTAGGACATTCAGTTCTAATATGACCATAGTCTAAGCATTCATAATACTTTATTTTATCTTTCTTCTCAATTTTTTTTATTCAAATTTTCTGATTCGTTTTTTTTTTTTGCTAGAAATTCTTTTACTCTCTTTTGTTTTCCATTTGTCTTTTTATTAAACATAGATTTTTTGAACTTCCTAGCAATTAGAGCTTTATCTTCATCAGTTAGGCTTTCCTCACTACAAACTTTCTCGTACTTTTCTTTCACAATTTTCAAATAATAGATTTACCTTTCTTTGCTTAAGGAATGGAGAATTCATAATCAGCTCTTCGACTTTGATTGCATCCAAAATATTTGATTTTTTCAATAGCTGTGACTTTGAGCCAAAGTCTCTCGTGTAGAGACCTTAAGATTTTCCTCACGACTTTTGAGTTTTCGACCTTTTTCATCGAGATTAAATCTAAAATTTACAATAATTCAGTTTAGCATAGAAACCATTAAAACATTCATCTTCAAGCATTCTAATCTCTTCAAATTTAGAGATTAACAATTGTAAGTTTGAATTTTTCATAATCTTTGTTCCCTCATGCGCAACCTCCAAAATATTCCATGCCTTCTTTAATTAGCTATTTCACACATGAAAATCTTTTTGAACTTTTCTAGAGATACTACCATGAAGATGGTGTTCAACCCCTTACTAATGAAATTGCTATTATTCAACTCATCTTTCGACCAAGTATCAATATTCAGGGGCGGACTTACGTTGTACGTTGGGGGGCTACCGCCTCCCCAAAGTTTTTCAAAAAACATATTTAGTATATAAATATATGTGATTATTTATATATATAATTAAAATTATTTCATCAGATTATAAAATAAAATAAAATTGTCCCCCCAATAATTTTTATTAAATTTTTACTAAATAAATAGACTAAACTTCCAATTTTTTTCTGATGTTTTATATTTTTGAAGTTTTATTTAATTGTTTTGTGTTGATGTTTAGATTTGTAAATTTCAAATTGACTAATTTTACTTCTTTTGTTGGTCATGACATTTATGAATTATGAGATATTTTTTTAATAATTAACTTGCTCATTTGTCACTTTGAAATGATTATAAATTTTTATAATTTTCAAAATTAATTAATTATATTTATTTAATCTCACTCTAATTTATATAATTGTGAGATTATTGGAAATACAATTTTATAATATATGATTATTATATTTATATATAGTCACGTATAAAAAATATATATTATTTATATTTACATATATCATACATTTTATCGATCGCCTCCCCAAACACTAGATTCTAGTTTCGCCACTGTCAATATTGGTCACGAGTTTCGTCCATCCTCGTTCAGCGAAATGCCATACTCGTTCACCTAACAATTTGAGAAAATCTCTTATGCGTACTTTCCAATATGCATAATTTTCACTATCAAAATATGACAACACATATAACGACATCAATATGACCTTACAAGGGCATAGATTACACTCGGATGAGTGAATTATGCTTTGAACCAATTAAAATTTCCAATGTACCCCTGTATGGCCGAATATTATCTAACATTTTTTTTCCAATCAAATTGGTTAGATCTCAATATAAACAATCAAATATATGCAATAAATCAATAATAAAGCATAACACCATTGTTGGTTATGAAATGAAACCCTTAAAAGAATCCCTCAAACGTAAAATTTTACGGGACAACCAAATCTAGAAAAGTTAATTTTATTATATTAAGATCAATTACAAATAAAGTTTTCTCAGATTATAAAATCTTTACAACTAGACACTCTTGATTAGACAAACGACTTGTTTGTTTTCTACTGCAGTAGCAGTCACAACGTTTTCTACTGCAGTAGTAGTCAAAACCTCTAATGATCTTCAATATATTGTCTTTTCTCTCAAAATTTCTAGTGGCTTAAATTTGATCACTAATCAACGATTTTCTCAAATTTTGAGTAAGATCACACCTACAGGTGTATATAAAACACAACAAGACTTTCTAAGGAATTTTTTCTCAAACGGCTCTGAAATATATATGAATATCTGCTTTGGCCAAAAATCCTCACTAAGGTTACAATCTGATTTGATTTAAATAGACAGTCCAAAAAAATCTTGTTGAAACGCATTTGCTGATAGATTGTACTTCATCAGAATTATTCTGCTGATAGGTTAGTAACAGATTTCCAAAAATCTCTATAGCATCTTGATTTCAAATTATCTTTTGATTTGGCAATTTCTAGACTTTGAAATTAAATATACCAAAATCCTAATTGACTCTTAAGACTTTTAAAATCACTAAAATCACTATGAATAAATCCATAGATAAATTATATTCATTCAAAAACCAAAACTTTAATAATAAGATAAAATTCTATCTAATTCAACTCAAACACATAATCATCTAATCCATGTCAATAAAATCTGCATTAACATTAACATTTTCTTTATTGTATAATAAAAATAAAAAAGAAGTTCGTCTCTTAGATAATTTATCCATAGAGGTTGAGTTCTCTCTTTTAAAAAATGTGAGATTGAATCTTTATTTAAATAGAATGTTATCTCTTAAACGTTTGAATGTAGAAAGTATCAACTATGGTAAAATTCAAATTGGTTCAATAGTAAACTGGTTGAGCTCTAAATGATTAATACGTGAATATTTTCATATCTAGCACTCAAATTTATTTTTTATTTTTTTTAATTGTTGATGTAAAATTTGATAGTTGACAATTTTCTAGTGAAAAACCTAATATAATTGAGTTGTAACTAATGGTGGATAGAGTAAACATGAAAATGATCAAGATGGCTCGAGAAAAACCGAACACAGTGATCTCGCTCAACAGTCGCTCAACATAGCGCTCGAGCGAAGTCCAGGCAGAGATTTCGCTCGACACTCGCTCGACATGGCGCTCGAGCGAAATTCAAGCAGAGACTTCGTTCGACACTCGCTCGAGCGAAGTCCAGGCAGAGACTTCGCTCGACACTTGCTCGATATCCCGCTCGAGTGAAATTCATCTTAAACGAGTTTCTCTATGGTTTGAGCGCCGTTTCAGCAGGAGGCCTATAAAAACATCCTTAAGTCCTCTGCTGTAGTGTGGAGAAAAACTGAGAAAAAGCCAAGGAACCCCATTTCATCCCTTGAGAGAAACTCTTCCATTGATTCAAAGATCATTCTCTCTTGGATTATATTACTTTCCCACAACACACATTCATATCTTTAGTGAGTCCATTGGAGTGGATGTGTTCATCAAGCTGGAAGAGTTCTTCAAGGTGCTTGGATGAAGAAATCAAGATGTTTGTGTGAGAAACTATAGAAGGTCGGAGTTCCGGCACTACATGCATGTAGAGATCGAGTGGGTCACTCGTGGTGTTGCAAGCCAAGTTTAGCTGTTACAGTGGGTTTGTGAGTGTTTCTAAATTGATTGTAACAAACTAAAATTTCTATAGTGGATTAGAGGTGGTGTCTTACACCCGGAGTGGTTTTAGATTTTGAAAAGGTTCTTCAAATGAGTTTCCACTTCGTAACCAAAATCTGTGTGTTGATTTCTCCATTGATTGCTTGTTTATGTTGATTAATTTTTTAAACTGCCATCGTTTCTGTTAAACACCTATTCACCCCCCCTCTAGGTGTGTAAGGTAATTAGCTACCGCTTTTTCAATTGGTATCAGAGAGGGTACACTTCGTTAGGATTAATTTATTGAGTGTGATCCTGCTTTAATGGTCAAAATGGATAGGTCTCAATCCCTCTCATCACCACCATATTTTGATGGTAGCAACTATGCTTATTGGAAAGTTCGAATGCGAGCGTTTCTTAAGTCTATAGATGAACGTGTGTGGGTGTCCTTAATAAGAGGATGGAAAGAGCCCGTCACCATTATTGATGGAGTAGAAGTTCCCACAGACGTGGACAACTACTCAAAGGATGAGTTGAGTGAAATTAACTGGAATAGTAAAGGCCTAAATGCAATTTTCATGGCCGTGTCCCAGGAGGAGTTCAAACGAATCTCCATGTGTAATACAAGCAAAGAGGCATGAGACATTTTTGAGATCACTCACGAGGGAACTATGGCTGTAAAGAATTCTAAACTCCAAATGCTTACCACCAGCTTTGAGAAAATTAGAATGAAGGAGGATGAAACATTTGATGTCTTTTATGCAAGATTGAATGACATTGTAAACTCTCGGTTCAACTTGGGAGACAAAATCTCAGAAAATAGAGTTGTAAGAAAAGTTCTCAGATCTCTTCCTGAGAGATTTCGTCCCAAGGTCACTGCAATTGAGGAAAGTAAAGACTTGGACATCATGAAAATAGAAGAACTGGTGGGTTCCCTGCAAACTTATGAACATACTCTGTCGTTGGATAAGAAGAGCAAGTCCATTGCTCTTAATACAATTCAAGAGGACTCAGATGAGTCATTCGATAAATTAGCGATGAGTGATAGAGAAATAGTATTTTATGTTAAGAAGTTCAGAAAAATGTTTGTAGCTAAAAAGCACAGGAGCCAAAAACCAGAGAAGAAGAAGTTTGGGAGATATAATGAGGGGTCAAGCTCAAAGAATAAGGAAAGAGTTTCCAACAATTACAATAGGCCTAACAAGGACAAGACACAAGTACAGTGTCATGAATGCCGTGGATTTGGTCACATTCGCTCGGAGTGTGCAAATTATAAGAGGAGCAAAGAAAAGGCAAAGATTGCCTCTCTAAGTGAAAGTGAGTCTGAATCGAGTGACTCATCTGGCAACTCCACTCCCAAAAGGAATCTCAACTACATGGCTTTTACATCTTCTGTTGGAGATATAAATCAGTGCAGTGAACAAGCTTTTGATGATTGTAACATACCGGAAGATGAGTCCGAGTGTGAAGATCAACTACAAGAAATCTATGAAAAACTTTACAAGGAGTGCGTGAAATTGAGAAAAGTCAACAAAGCATAGATTGAAAAGATAAATCTGTACAAACAAGAAAATGATGAGCTTCAAGGCAAATTGAATGAAGCCTATATCTTGACTGATCAATTACAAAAGAAAAGTGAGTCTTTAGAAAATGCTGTGGAAGCTAAGGAAAATGAATTAACCCAGCTAAACGGAAGATTGCGAGCCTTTTCCACTGGAAAACAAAATCTGGACAAAATTCTAACTCTTGGAAAGCCCTCAGGAGACAAGAGTGGAATAGGATATGTTGGAGGAAAGTTTGAAGCGGGTACGAGCTCAAAATCTCCTCAAAACAGTATGGTGAAAAATCATTCATTAGCAAAGCGAAAGAAAGTTATACATGCCCAAAAGTTTGTTTCATCTCAAGAGAAACAAATAGCTCACAACACGAGACCCGTGTGTCATCACTGTGGGAAGTTGGGTCATATGAAAACAGATTGTTTGAAATTTAAAAGACTCACCAGAAAAGCTCCCAAGGATGACTTGCCTTTCAGGAAACAACAAACTCACAAAGAATATTGCATTTGTCATAATTGTGGCAAGTATGGTCACATCCGGCCAAATTGCTATGAGCTCAAGAAGCTCTCTGTGAGAAATAAAAGGAGACAACCAAGAGGAGATCATATAAATCTGTGGGATCAAGTCATGGTTCTCACTAGACAAAATGATCGTCTAAATGCTAAGATAGACAACCTGACAAGTACCCAGAAGACTGTGCAAGTCAACCCTCCAAAAATCAAAAGAGTATGGGTCAAGAAGGAGAAAAGAGACACATGTCACATTGCTCACATTGCCTTGAAGACCCAGAACAATTCACTGTGATATCTTGATAGTGGGTGTTCTCGACATATGTTCGGTGATAAAACTCTTTTTAAGACAGTTGAATAGTACAAATGTGGGACAGTGACATTTGGAGATGGTGGAAAAGCGAACATAATTGGGAAATGTGAAATTAACATTACTGGACTACCGGCATTGAGAGAAGTTCTATATGTTGACGGATTAAAAGCAAATCTTCTTAGCATAAGCCAAATGTGTGATAATGGTGCCGAAATTCGGTTCTCAAAAGATATGTGCATTGTTTCTGATAACAATGGACAATGCTTGATGTAAGGAATCAGGACCTCTGACAATTGCTATGGTATCGCTCCCACTTCATAGTACAGTTGCAATAGTACTAAAAATGAGGCCACTACTCTTTGGCATCAAAGACTTGGGCATGTGAAGCACATAATTTTGTTTAAGATTGCTAAGAAAGAAATGGTGATATGACTGCCCGAACTTGGGAAAGTGGATACATTTGTTTGTGGATCATGTCAAGTGGGAAAACAAGTTTGAGCAGCCCACAAGAACACAACAGATATCCTGACCAAAAGACCCTTAGAGTTGTTACACATTGATCTTATGGGACCCTCTAGGACTGAAAGTCTAGGAAGAAAGAAATACATACTGGTGGTGGTAGATGATTTCATCAGATACTCTTGGGTAGAGTGTTTGAGGGAAAAGGGTGAGGCTTCAAATGTGATAAGGAATTTGTGTAAGAAGCTTCAAAATGAACAAGGGAACCCTGTTGTCAGAATCAGGAGCGACCATGGATGAGAATTTGATAACTTAATTTTAGAGAGATTTTGTGATGAAGAAGGCATTCGTCAAGAATTCTCTGCTCCTATTACTCCACAGTAAAATGGAGTTGTTGAAAGGAAAAATCGAGTTATCCAGGAAATGGCTCGGGTTATGATGCATACCAAAAATGTTTCTGCTCATTTTTGGGGTGAAGCTGTGAACACAGCATGTCACATTGTGAATAGAGTCTACCCTCGATCTAACACTTCTCAGACACCATATGAGCTGTGGAAAGGAAAGAAACCAAATGTGAAGTACTTCAGGGTGTTCGGGAGCAAGTGTTACATTTTGAGAGATAGGGAAAATTTGGATAAGTTTGACCCAAAGAGTGATGATGGAATATTCCTTGGTTATTCTAGAAACAGTCGTGCTTACAGATGTTACAATCTACGCACTCAAACTGTCATGGAATCCATCAATGTGGTTATAGATGATACTACTAAAGAGGAGTTGAATCAAGATCTAATTGACACACCGAGTGGAATTGAAGAGAACTCTAGTGAACTTAATGAAGATCAAGAGACCTCATCAACAGAAAAAGTTCATATTCACAAGGAGCCATCTTCGAGAGTGAAGCTAAATCATCCTCAAGATAACATAATCGGGAATGTAAATGAAGAGATGAGGTTGAGGAAGAAAGTGATAAGTCAACTAGCTCACTTATGTTACATCTCTCAGATCGAACCAAAAAGGGTGGAAGAAGCCTTAAAGGATGAGAATTGGACAAATGCCATGCATGAAGAAATTAATCAATTTGTGAGAAATAATGTGTGGTACCTGGTCCCAAAGCCTGAAAAGCACAATGTTGTAGGTACCAAATGGATCTTCAAGAATAAATCTGATGAAAATGGAATGATTGTACGGACTAAGGCAAGATTGGTGGCACAAGGTTATGCCCAAATGGAAGGAATAGACTTTGATGAGACATTTGCACCGGTGGTAAGGCTTGAGTCAATCCGAATACTATTGAGTGTTGCTTGCCATATGTGCTTCAAACTCCATCAAATGGATGTAAAGAGTGCCTTCCTAAATGGAATCCTTCAAGAAGAAGTATATGTCGAGCAACCAAAAGGTTTCGAGGATCCAAAATATCCTAATCATGTCTACAGGTTGAAGAAAGCCCTGTATGGTTTGAAACAAGCTCCCAGAGCCTGATATGAGAGGCTAACTTCGTATCTTTTGGAGCACAAGTTTCTGCAAGGAAGTATTGATAGGACACTTTTTATTCGGAAAGTGGGTGAGGAGATAACTGTAACTCAAATCTATGTGGATGATATTGTGTTTGGATCATTTATTGATGACCTAGCTCTCGAGTTTGCAGAATAAATGAAGAATGAATTTGAGATGAGTATGGTGGGTGAGCTAACTTTTTTCTTGGGACTCCAAGTAAAACAGCTAGATGAAGGGTTGTTCATATCCCAGTCTAAATATGCAAAGGACATGTTGAAAAAATTTGGATTAGATGGGAGTAGTCATGCTAGAACTCCCATGAGCACAAGTGTAAAACTTAGTGCTGATGTGTCAGGAAAGGGGGTTGAGCAATCTCTGTACAGAAGCATGATTGGGAGTCTACTGTATCTCACTGCTAGTAGACCTGACATTGCATTCAGTGTTGGTGTTTGTGCTAGATTCCAAGCAAACCCCAAAGAATCCCATCTTGTGGCTGTCAAACGTATACTTCGCTATGTGAATGCTACAGTGAATTATAGAATTTGGTACTCCAGAGAGTCTAACACTGAGCTTGCAGGCTACTTTGATGCTGATTGGGCTGGAAATATCGATGATAGAAAGAGCACTTCAGGTGGATGTTTTTATATGGGAACAAATCTTGTTGCTTGGATGAGTAAGAAACAAAACTCCATTTCCTTATCTACAGCTGAGGCTGAATACATTGCTGCTGGGAGTTGTTGTACTCAATTGTTGTGGATGAAACAAATGATTCGTGATTATGGCATTACTCAAGGTGTGATGAGTATCTATTGTGATAATACTAGTGCCATCAACATCTCTAAAAATCATGTCCAACACTCTAGGACCAAGCATATTGACATTAGGTATCATCTCATTCGGGAACTTGTGGAAACACATGTAATTACTCTTGAGTACATTCCCATCGAACATCAATTAGCCGATGTTTTTACCAAACCATTAGATGGTCTTCGTTTTGAGTGTTTTAGAAAGGCGATTGGTATTTGTGCCTTAACACAAGAGATGTAACATGTATTTCATACACATTGCATGCATATCATTTTTTTTTCTTATCTTTTACCTTGTTATTTTTCTTGTCTTTATTCTCTTTTTTGTCTTTCCTCTGTCTCACTTGACTTTCCTTTCAAGCATGTGTCTTGTGAAAATTGTATCATAGGCTTATGTTGCAAAGGTGTAAGATGTGTGTCACTTTTAATATGCATTTTGCCGCACACACTGCACGCCTAGCTCAATCTCTTGACATTTGACTTTATGTGAGACTTTGGGGAGGCAATCAAAAGTGTAAGGGAGCCTTACGAGTGTTCAGAATTGACCTCGGGCTAGAAGACCTGTGTAAGAACTTTTGTATCTCGAAAGGAAAGAAAATGAAGAGGCTCTATCGTTGTATTAAATTAAAAAAAAAAAAAAAAGAAGAAGAAAGAAAAAGGGCCAATACAAATCCTAAATCTGATTCTATTAGATACAAGAAATTAGGTCCTAGCAGCATTGGGTTTGACTTTCTGCACTTTGAAGAGTCTCCCAAACACCTATGGTTTCTTGTTTAGCCCAACCCCACTCACGCCTCTCGGTTAGAATTTCTTGATTGAGCAAGGGCACCGTCTAAACATACATATTCATATTAATTGTGACATACAGGCTTTATACTTGTGTGATATTTAGAATATGATATTATTTTACATTTGCTATGCTATGGATGTTTTTAAATTGTCCTCACTGAAGTTTAAAATCACTACTGTGAGTATTACTCTGAATCTGGGCAAAAATGGAATCTCGCTCGATGTCTCGCTCGACCATAAAATTTCGCTGGAGCGAAAAACCCCTATATTGTGCTTTGCATCGAGCGATAAGCCAAAATCGCCGAATTCCTTTTCTAAACATTTCTCTAACACTTCCCTCCTCTCAAACACTTAATCCACGCCATACTCTTTCCATTTTAATCAAGAAAAAGCATCCCATTCACGGCAAGCTTTCTTCTCTCCATTTCTTCTTCCATTTATTTCCATGTCTCATTCCACTCATAGGGAAAATGTTGGGTTGTGTTTGGATCATAATAGTTTCGGGTTCTCTTGTATTTAAGAAACCTGGTGGGTCATTCTGAGTATGGATGATCCTATGAGAGTGCTGTTGTATTTAGGGAGGGATGAGATTATTGATTGGGTGTTAAACCCATAATTGCATAGCATGCACACTACCTGTTCGATGAAATGCCTCAATGAAAAATTGTCTTCCATTTTGTCTCTCCTTTGGTGCATTGATCTTTTAGACAAAATGTAGGTCTTATTCATAGTTTGCATACCTTGTTGAGAACATTGTTGGGTCACATTTTAGGCACGTTAGACATTTTAGGCATGTTAGGCATATCAGGCATTTTAGGCATATTGGACATCCATATGCAACACCACATCATGTCATATATGCCTCACTGTCTGTGCTTGGTCCGTCTACAGCTGCCATGGCATCACGGCGTGTTCGTCCTTGCACTGCTCCATCCGCCTCTCAGACTTACTTCCACAATCCCCAAGCTGAGGAACTCTACACACAGAATTTTTCTCATCGCTCCCTTCTTGTGGAACGTGAAGTTCTTCTCGGTGAGTTTCGGAATATTTATCCCATTGTCCCTCAGATCTTTGAGTCGCGCCAGTGGCTCGTTTTAACCACTGGTCATCCCGCTCCCTCGGTGGAGTTGGTCAGGGAGTTCCGGCACTACATGCGTGTAGAGATCGAGTGGATCACTCGTGGTGTTGCAAGCCAAGTTTAGCTGCTACAGTGGGTTTGTGAGTGTTTCTAAATTGGTTGTAACAAACTGAAATTTCTATAGTGGATTAGAGGTGGTGTCTTACACCCGGAGTAGTTTTAGATTTTGAAGAGATTCTTCAAATGAGTTTCCACTTCGTAACCAAAATCTGTATGTTGATTTCTCCAGTGATTGCTTGTTTATGTTGATTAATTTTTTAAACTGATATCGTTTCTGTTAAACACTTATTCACCCTCCTCTAAGTGTGTAAGGTAATTAGCTATCCTTTTTTTATTAATGAATGAATAAATATTGACATATATATATATTAAAAAAAAACCAGACTCGTTATGAAATTCTGATTGTTAATGCTGGAAATGGTCTACAATTAATTTATAAAGACCAGGCCTTTTCAGAACAGAAAAACGAATACATGTTTCAGATACTAAATTTAGAATACAAACTAACATACCATTGAAAGTAGTCGTTGGCCATGATTCGATGGATCGAGAAGCTAATATATAAATTAGACCTACACACCTCACACCTAATGGCTAATAGTATATAGATTCTGCACGTGAAAAAAATAAGTACAATAAAAAGAATGACCTTGAGATCAAAACTCCCGAATGTAATGATAGTGGGGGGGGAACTGGAAATTGGAGCAGGGACCTTCACTTCCATGACAATGACAAAAAGGGTTCCAACGAATCGGATCTTTTCTTTTATTTTTATTTTTTAATTTTTGGTGTGGTGGGAGGGTTGTGGGAGGTTTTAAAGCGTCCCAGATTCCACGTGGTTGATATACCTCTTTTGTATGAGCCCCATGCAGTAGTCCTACGCTCCTACTGTATTCAGATTTCAGGCGAGGCTAACTTAATACGACGCACCAATATCTATTTTCTCTCCTCTCTCGTCTCTTTCTCTTTTTGTTTCTTTCCTTTCGCTAGCTTTTCGTATTTTGTTCTCGATTCTCATCATGAACAACTGATCCAACTGAGTACTCTCCAGGAGAAATTTTTTTCTTGCCATGGTTAGAAATAAACCGAGAGAAAGAAGATCCATAAAAAGGATTGAGTACTCTGCCATCGAGGAGGAGGCATAAGAATAATTATGTACCTTATATCTGAGTATATATGACACTACCATTTGGCTTTATTTATACCACCTCTAATAGGTAAAGGCCCTACACTTTCACTTCTCACGTACCATAGGCCCTACACTAGTCTATATCTATAAGACCTATAGACTTCGGGCGTGATGTATGTCCCTATACATTGCACTTTCTTTTTCTTTTCATTTCATTTTAGATATTTTTAGATACAAATATATTAATAATCTTCTTTTTAATTATTAATTAAAAAATGTATATAAACGCTCGAATTGATAGAGCAAACTATAAAATCTATACGGTCAAATTAAAAGAACAAACTCAGAGATATAAATATTATTTTCTATATATATATATATATATATATATTAGGAAGCCTACCTAGCTACCCTAAATTTGGATCATTTCCAACCAACATTCTAATGGGTTATTAATATCGAACACCCTATTCCTTGGCCCACAAACCCTGCTGCAATCCCAATTCAAGAACTTTTGGGCCAAGCGGAAGCCCAGTCCAAACTCAAGTCCAACTTGTTCATAATTGTCTGCCCCATTCCCGGCCCCTTCGTTATTAAAATCCGGGAAAATAATTTAGGACAAGGCAAGAAAAATAAAAGAACCAATGTAGAGGTAAAACAAGCTATAACATTTAACACTAAAATTGAGTTCGTCGAACCTTTGCATTTCATATACAACAACATAATTTGTTACAGAAAAATGGGCTAATTTTCTTTTCTGTTAATGTCTCACTAGTCCTCGCAAAAAAAAAAAAAGAAAAAAAGAAAAAGAGCCCACCACATAATATACATTGATTGATTTAGCATTTGCACTAAGCTTTTGTAACAAACTTGTCCGACCCTGCCAAAAACGTTTCGCATGGTTTTGATACGGTTGGAAAAGTGCCAGAAACATGTTTGGATAGAATCGGTACGGCGCCGGAGATGTCGGATATGGGCAGCAGACAATTGGCAAGAAGTGCATTTCCGGTAGTCGTGAAATAGCTATCCCAGTAATGTGGAGGAGGGATGCTGTTAACGGCCTCGAGATTGATCTCGAAAAGGTCTTCGTCCTCCATGTCTGCTAAACTTTCGACTAGAGAGAGATCATCATGTTCTGAATTAGGATCTTCAACAAGGGATGCCATGATGGTGCGTTTGTGGGGTTGCATTAAATTAAGTTTTGTGGTCTCGTATATATGTCCCAAGTTTATTGGTGGTTGGGTAGTGGGAAGGTGGTAAGTAAAACGCCCTTCAACAAATTATATAAATCTATAAATGTAAAGAGGATGTGAAGATTGGTCTCCAAGATGGCATCTTTATTCTTTAGCAGCTCCTCTTACTTCCATCTAACGTACGTGTTGCTGACAGAATGCCCGTCCTTGTCTTCTTTCGTTTTCAACTGTTCTTCTCTGAGTCAGGACAAAAGGAGAAGCTCTTCTTCTCACAATTCCAATCCTCTCCTTTTTCCCTCACGAGTCATAATATTTCTTCTTTTTCTTCATGCTATTGGAGTATAAACCCAACGTATTGAAACACCCAACTTTATTCTTGCCCCATCATTTAATGAAAGTGTCCCCAGTTTAATCTATATGGTGGTATATTAAAGTGTATTCAATGTTAAACGTTCTCGGAATCGTAACTCATTGCCTTGAAATTTGACGATATACAGACCTGAAGGCTGAAGTTAATAATTTAGCAAATTTCAGGTATAAAGTTTCATCGAGTAAACTTTTTCCCATTACCACCCGATCCTTCTTGCTGCGGCGAAATTTCTACGACTCACTTGGTCACGCTTATCAAGAGGGCTCATAGAGGGGGGAGAGAGAAAAATCTAATAAAGAGAATACAACGTTTTTAATTTTTTTAAAATTTTAAAATAATAATAATATTTTAAAATAATTTTTTAATAATATTTTATTCAACTTTCAAAACTCATTTCAACTAATCCCATCTTAAATTTAAACCTAAACCGGATCTAAAAGAACTTTAGTGAGACTGTTCATTCACATCCGCCAAGACCATCAAACAAAGCCAAGAGAAGTAGACCCAACTACCTCAACAAAAACCCAGGATTTTGCACGTATTCTCGACTAAATAAAGAGTCGATCGAGCAATGGTTTGAGTCCTGACCAACAATTCCAAAAACAGGACGACAACTACAAGCACAGATAGTTAGATAGCACAATATTAGTTAAAGCGATATCATCCTCATTCAGGGTGTTAAAAAAAAGTCAACCTTGAACACAATTTCAAACAGACATCAAGGTTGGGGTATTAACGGGCATATTCAAATTTCAAAGCGTATCATCTGTAACTTCTTATCATATATCAAATATGATACTTCATTTAAAAATGACGAATGAAAATGATATTCACTATAAACAAAAAACAAGTATTGTTTTGATTATTTCTATTATTTTTGAATGTAATAGATTAGTTATTTCTATTTATTTTTCTTGTAGTAATTTCAGAATAAATTTTGAACAGAAACTTCACAAAACAAAATAAAAAACCTTTACTGCACATAAAAGCTAACGAGAAATCTGCACCAAGGAGAACACTGCAAAATCCAATATGGCTTGTTCAGAGATTCCTATCACAGACAACAATGCGTCCAAACATACCAGAGGCCAGAGGGAAAAGCCAGCCCTTAATATTCCACCTTATACTAGTTGGGCTGTTTCAAACTAGCTTTTAAAAATATTTGGATGGAAAATAGTAAAATTTCCATGCCATTTTTATAGCCTCGTACTGTACCAATAATACCGGCCTGTATGAGTAATGACCCCGATGTATACTGGGTATCACTAATACCCAGTATCAAATTATCTATATGTACATGAAAGTAAGGCCTGATTTGGCACACAAATCAAACCATTGCATCTCATTTTTATTTTATTAATTATTACAATTTTTAAATTCTTTTATAAGATATAATAAATGATTTAATTTTTTTAAAATTAAAATAAATCTTTTGTTTTAACAATATTTTATTTAGTTTTTAATTTTTATCTCGTTTTATCTAATGTAATCAAACAAGACATAAAAAAGACTAGTTAGTAAGAGCGGCAAAAACACAATTGCTGCAACAGTTAGATTTTACGGCGATAAACATCGTCGCAAAAAGTGTTACTGGATTGTTCCAGAATTCTAATACGGAGATTTTAATGTATCTAGTGGCGATACCTGATCGCCACAAACGTTTATCCCAGTGATTATATGAACACGTGTGGCTCAATTGTGGCACATTGTAGTTTTAATTGCGGTGAATATATTTGCAGCGATTCCAGTCATTCGCTACAATAAATTATAATAAGCTTTTCGATAATGCTGAACATGCGGCTCTATGAAAATTTCAGGGAAGGTTTGATTATGATGATTTTATGGGCTTGTTGCAGTGAATTCGTGTGGGAAAAGCCAAATTTTTTAGAGTGTAGGATCGTGTCTGTTATTAAAGTGAGGTGATCTTCCCTCTAAATAATTAGTAAATATTATGGAAGATGCTCCCAACTGGAGTTTAGAGGTTGCCCGTTTTACATTTATCAATTTGACCATGCACATAGACGATTCTGATAAATCTTTATGGTTCTTACAAGTTTTTAAAACGGTGCAAAAGTTCTAAACTAATAATTAGTTAATATTCTCGTATATTTCATGATGCAGGGCAAATTAATGAAGACAATAATGTCTTTTGCAATTGTTTTGAACTGATGGGTTTTTTACTAACAGTACTAAAAAATGAGTTATTCTCATCACTTACATCATCCATCTATTAAGAAAAAGAATTAAAAAGGTAAAAATTAAAAAATAAGTACGTAGTGTAGAACTCTAGAATTTTTTTAATAAATAATATATTATTATATAAAAGTTTTTTTCATTTACAATAGAATTGTAAAAAAAAAAAATTATAAAAGAATCGTCTCCATGTTATCATTTAAAGAGCACTTTCATTGAATTGGCTAGAAGTTATCATTCAATAAATACATTTTTACACAAATACAAAAAACAAATATTATATTTGATCAATTATGACATTGAAGTGCGTAAAAAAAATGTAAAAAATACTTTTTATGAATAGTAAAACTAATATAATAATAAAAAAGCTAAAATAATCGTTAAATTTGGTAAATATTTTAATTTTTTAGCTATTATCTTAATTTTATGATTTATAAAAAGTGTTTTTTTATACCTTTTTCCACACATTTTAATAGGATATTTATTTTTTAGTATTTATATAAAAATATATATTTAAAAAAATAAATTTTAAACCATCTAATAGGAATACTCTAACCTGATAATAAGAAAAATTGGAAAAAAATATTAATAATAAAGACAGTTGTTTATCTGGTTATGAGAGTCATTCCGCGAGAGACTCCAAGCAGTCCTCCATGGGTCAACCAAATCCCGTAATCGAACAGCCGTAAAGGAAAAAAGTCCAGCTCCCCCAGGTATTCAAGCAATCTCTGCTTTCGCCCCCCTCCCCTTTTCTCTCTGTCTCTGTCTCTGTCTCTCTCTCTCTCTCTCTCTCTCTCTCTCTCTCTAGGTTTTGGAGAAGCTTAAGCCTAAAGGAATGGAAGAGGCCGGGGTCGTTTCGAAGGGGACGGCAGTGATGGCCTGTACCGCCATGACCTTGTCCTACGTTGCGATTCTCTACGCTCCTACTTTGATCCTCCGCCTTCCACCTCCTCCCTCATTCAACAGCTTCATGATCCGACGCTTCGTATGTGCCGCTATCTCCTCCATTGTTTCACTCCTCATCTGCGCCCTCATCCTCCCCGTAAGCTCCAATCACCTCACCAGTCTACTTTCACTTATTTGAGAGTTCACTGAAAGTCCGTTAGTAATTGATGCCAAAGAGGAATAGCGACTACCATATATCGTGTGCCATTTAATAGGTTTTGCTTCAGAAAGACAAAAATTGCTTAAAGCTTATTATTATTTTTTCTTAATGTTGAATTTTATCAGATAAGAAGGAAGGAGGCATCGGTTCTACTCGGTGTGTACGGAATCCAAGTGGATCATATTGTCAGTATCGTATTCTAACTCGTAAATTTTGTAGGTTCCTCTTAACTGTTTGCTAAAGTTATGAGTGATGAGCTTCTTATTCTGCCTATGTTGATTTTGGAAGAAGAATGAGTGATTGCTTAATTTGTATTGCTGAATTGCGATTTTGTGTACGAATCAGTGGCAAGCTGTGGTGTTTCCCGTTTTCTTGACTTCTTTAATGTACGCCGGATCTTTGGTGCTCAAGTCTATGGTATTGGTGGAATCGTGGAGGGACAATGTGAATCACAGTGAAGGTGTTTCCCTTGAGTGTATCATAATCATCGTACAAAAATTGATTGCATCGATAGTTTCAGTTACTTCCAATGTTCTGGCTTGGCGTAATTTTGTTGTGGTTAGTTAAACTCATCTTTTAAGTTTCTATGCATTGATCTATAGTTGTAATTGAGCTATTCAAAAAATGATAAATGAGCATGATCTTTTTTTTTTTTTATATATATATTTATATATACATAAGTAGATAAATGAACATGATCTACCATAAACAACAAAAGTAATTTGGAAGGAGAATTTCTAAACACTCTACCTTGCACGCTTATCTGACACTACTCATAAACATTTGAAAACAAAGTGGGTTGGGAGTAGGACAGGGTTTAGTATATAGTTTGAAAATGCTAGTGTCCATAAGATAGGAACATGAGAGAGAGAGAGAGAGAGAGAGAGAGAGAGAGAGTCATAAATGTTTATCCCTTAACGATATGCCTTCTGAATTGTGTACCTACTTTATTGCATCCCATACAATAAGTTTCTTTGACCCCTAGGGGTTGACTGAAGTGGTTAGAGCCTTGGTCTTGATGGTATGCTGCGTCTAGGTCGAAGGCTCGAACCCTCTTGAGTGCAAACAAGTTTAGGTGCATCGGATTGGGGGAATTTTCCCTTGAATTATCTGAGGTGCACTTGCGAGAAACTCATTACCGAGGGTCTATGCACTCCTGGGATTAGTCGTGACTTTATTCTCGAACACTTTGATGCCGGAACCAAAAAAAAATTTGTTATGATTACTTTGCTTACTTACATTATCAAATTTATCATGACTACTAGTTATTTAACGATTTTCATGTCATTATTGAAACCTTTTTGGTTATTTGTTTTTTTTTTTATTGACACCGGGTGTCCAGGAATAGCATCCTGCAAGTCCTTTTTGATATTTTTAATTCAATAAGGACCATCAATTATCTTGATTTCTGACATTGCTTTACTGAACAGGCACCACTTACCGAGGAGCTGGTTTTTAGAGCATGCATGATACCTCTGCTTCTATGTGGAGGATTTAAACCATACACTGTCATATATCTCTGCCCAATTTTCTTCAGCTTGGGTAAGTTGATACATGTCACATATATTAAGGAGAGGTTTGGATGGTGAGTTGAGTTGAGATGAGAGTTGAAAGTTAAATAAAATATCTTTAGAATATAATTTTTTAATATTATTTTTGTTTTGAGATTTTAAAAAGTTGAATTGTTTATTATATTTTGTTTGTAAGTTTGGAAAAATTATAATAATTAGGTGAGATGAGATGAGTTGAGAGTGTTACATTATCCAAACCACCCCTAAATGTTTGACTGAAATAACTATGTGGCATTTCTCATTATGTGCTTAGAGGCTAGAGCTTTGTGGTGCCCTATGTCTTTATAACAATCATTGTTGCGTCTTAGGAGTTAGATGGACATTAGGAATAAAGTATCCATTTCTGCACTGATTGGCAATTGCTTGAAACTTACATTCACATTTGATACAAGGAAAATTCTACAAACTACACCCTCATCCTGCTCCTACCCTCTATGATGAGGTGTCAAAACCCATCAATCTTTGGAATTTATTTTTTAACAGTTGAAGGAAAATCCAATGGTGTTGAATAATGTTGATAAGCATGCCACATTTTATATAGTGGGATGAAAGTGAGATAGGAGTGCAGTGTGTAACATGACTCTTGAAACAATGTTAGTGAAAGCACTAGGCATACTTAAGTGCAAATGTTGCCTAGAGCTAGGTGCAAAGCACATCATGCACATGTCTCATTGAACTAAAACGCACACTTTTTATAAATATAAAATATTCATAAAATATGCACAACCATGATATTTGATGGACATCACTAAAATGTATGCATGCATATATATATTTTTTTTGATAAGTTAAAATGTATGCATATTTGATTCAAAATATAACCAAAAGGCAATGACCAAAACATGACACAAATTATAGGTATTGACTTTATGCTAACATTGGCAACACAATGCAATTCTAAGTATATAATAATCTCATTATTAAGGATAGGGCCATCATCCTTTTCATAAAAAGATTTGTAACCCTCATCATCTTCCTCATCTAACTCGTCTAACTTAATGGTCCAGATGAGCAATAATGGTCAGGGTTGATATTTTACATTTTTTTCTTCCAAAAAATCACTCCGAGCTCACTAAAAAACACGATTGAAATTTCACTTCATGAACACTTTGATAAATGCACTTCACTTTTGGTGAGTGAACTGCTCGGTGCTTTGCACTTAAGCGTGCCTTTACCATCAAATTCAAGTATGAAAAACTGGGAATTGCTAAAAAAGCAAGGTAGGAGATAGATCACTTAAACTTTTGGCAAGTGAACCGCTTGGCATTTTGCAATTAAGCGCAGTTTTACAAACAATGTTTTAAAGTGAGAAACTATGACGATTCGCCTTCAACTGCTACAAAAAGAACAATGTTTTTAAAAGTTATTTGAGCACTTGAAGGTTGAAACATTCATTCTGATCATTGTTCATACTCAAGACTCACTGTTTGCAAACATATTTTGCAGCACATCTAAACCATTTAATGGAGTTCTACAGCAAGCAAAACTATAGCTTGGTCAAAACTTCCATGGTTGTAGGTAGGCACAAGATTTACTCTTTCCATGGAACACATAGGTCACAGAATTTAACATTCCATCCATCAGATGTCAATTTCTTCAACTAGTTGTATGTGTGGTGTGTGGTTTTCAGGACTCCAGCTTGGCTACACGGTAATATTTGGGTCATATGCATCTTTCCTCTTCATTCGGACTGGTGAGTATTTTGGACACATCTGCACCTTATAACTAATATGAGTGATGGGAGATTTTTTTGAACCCTATTGGCTTCCTTCCAAGAAGTCTTAGAGAAGATTATATGTAATTTACTATAATTTGCCAAGCCATGCTGCCAGCTGGTCAATCAAAAAAATGACTTCCTTGGTAATAGTTTTTTTATAGTGGATGCAGATATGCATATTACATAGTGGCACACTTGATTTTATTATATGGAAATCATATAGCAACCCACTATAGTCTGTTTTTCTTATTGTAGGTAATGTGGTAGTAGATACTTTTTTAAGGTTTAAATTGTAAACTTAAAATGAAAATGGAAGCACCTCTTCCTTAAGACTCTCATCCTTATTTTCAATATTGTGACTCCTCTTTTCTCTCCGTACCATGTTGGCTTTTGGTTTCCTTCGTTACATTTTCCTAACACCTCGTCGTCTCCGATGATGGGTTTGGGTCTGTAACAGCCCCTGTTTTTAGTGCATAGTTATCAGATTGCTTGCTTTGATGAGGAGTGTTGTTTCAGAATCAAAGGTGTTTGAGGTTAGGAGGGATGGGAATGCATTGGTCTTAACAAAGAAAGGATGGATGGTGGTCCAAGGTTTTCGGTTGAGCCTTGACATCACCAGATGGTTGTCACGCTGCTTGGAAGCTAGCAACAAAGCAGGTGGTAAGAGTTTTTATTCTGCTCAACGTGAGGGGAGTAGGGGTTACACTCTCCAATGATGCTTTAACAGCTGAGGTCCCTTCATGTCTCTAGTGGAGTATTGCGGCACTGGTCGACAGAAATCCATCCTCATTTCCGGTGACAAAAACGGGTTGGCATGGGCAAGACTGGCGGTGGTTTTGTTGGAGGTTGTAGCGTAAATCCGGTTTCTATCACCGGGACTAGAACCAACAAGGAAGCATTGGAGCAACCTTGTATTGAGTTTTCGCTGGTGAATTCTATACTTTCGACAAAGGGATAGCATGGGACAATGCAGGATGAAAAACATGCAAGGCTTCCTGCAATTGAGTTTGACAAAAGTGACATGGAAAAGGAAAAAGGGAGTTTGCCACACGCCAACACAGAGGAAAGGGAGATGTAGAGAGCTTTAGTTGACTTGAGGAGGGAAATGGTGGGCATTAGAGAGGAGTTGGCCTCTTTGAAGATGTTTTTCTCGGCTTGGGCTGATGGTTCTAAGGGTTCAGTTTTGGGCCAAGGCCCACGTCACAAGGGACAGCCCCCTAAACGCATTCTGCGCTCCAACAAAACCAAAGATAAGAAGACTGGGCTGGGCCGAAACACCAAGCTGTGAAGACCAGCCCACTGGGAGCTTGGGTCTTCCTCCGGGCTAGTGAAGGGGCCCACCGTGCCCAAGCCTGCTGGAGTAGATCCGGTACACAAGCTCGATGAGCTCGAACTTCCGGCGTTGACCATTGTCACCGACATTCCTATAGCCAACACCGGTGGATCTTCTGTTCTTAAACCTTCACCTCTTTCAACACACACTTTGGTAGACGAGCCCGACCCGATCTTCGTCAGACCATCACAGACTGCATTGCCGGCAGCCTCTGGGTCTTTTCTAGTGACGCCGGCGGTTCTTGTGGTTCTTGCGGTGGTTTTTGGGCCATTTTCTGCGACAGTGTCTGACTTGATGCCTACGCTGGCAGTTTCTGGGTTGGTATCTTCGCCGGCAGTTCTTGGTTTGTTTCTAGCAGCGATTTCCGGTATGGTCCCCTTGCCGGTGACTAGTTTGGTCACTTCGTCGGAGTGTTCTAGGGTGGTTCCAGCGGTGGTCTCTGGGTTGGTTAATGCTCTTGTTTTCATGAATTTCGAAAGCAAGGAAAATGCTTTGATCATATATGAGACCCCTAAGGAAGGTGTGGACAACCCCATTCCTCTAAATCAGCTCAAGGAATCAGATTGGGCCATCCAATCTGCATGGAACATAAAAAATATTATAGGAATTTCTTATGAGGGTTTTGAGGCAGAATTTTTGGCACTTCTTACCGCTGCTGAGGCTGCGCACGCATAGTCCAAATCTGAAGATTTCATTTACTCGGCAAACAAAAAAGAACATGAACTTAAGAGACTTACCCAGGACATGAATGATGATGGGGGAGAAAAAAGTTATAGTCGGGAGCGTCTTAAAGGGAGGGGCAAGTCAGTTGATCCGTGAAGCTAAAAATAATATTATGGAATGTTAGGGGATTGCACGACAAAAACAAACGGCTTCAGGTGAGGAGTTTACTTAGACAATGGAAGGGAGATGTTATTTGTTTACAGGAAACCAAACTGGAAGTTATAAATACTCAAATAGTGTGTAGCCTATGGCGAGGGCAGCATGTTGAGTGGTCTTACCTCCCTGCAAGGGGTGTCTCTGGGGGTGTCTTGTTATTATATGACACAAGGGTGGTTGAAAGGGTGAATGAGTGTTTGAGAGATTATACTGTTGCTTGTTCTTTTAAGTAGGGGTGTAAAAAGACCGAACCAGACTGGCGGACCGGACCGGACCGGTTGTCCCGGACCGGGACCGGACCGGACCGGTTGTCCCGGACCGGGACCGGACCGGTTGGAGTTCGGTCCAGTCCGGTCCAAAAAATATATGGACCGGAAAATTCCGGTCCGGTCCCGGTCCAGGGAGTTCATCCCCCTGGACTGGACCGGACCGGACCGAATCCCTATTTTTAATTTTTTTTTTTTAAAAAATATATGTATATATAAATAATAATATATAAATTTTAATATTAATATTAATATATAATATATACTCTTATAATATTAACATATAAATAATAAGTGTATTATTATTATTTAATATATTATTACTAATTTATTACTATTTACTAACATATAAATATATAATATACTAATGTAAATTGTAATAATATTATTACTTATTAGTTATAGTTTACTTATATACTTAATATTTAATATTAATTAATATATTAATAGATAATATATACTCTTATATATTAATATATAAATAATAAGTGTATTATTATTATTATTTAATATATTATTAATAATTTATCACTATTTACTAACATATAAATATATAATATACTAATGTAAATTGTAATAATGTTATTACTTATTAGTTATAGTTTATTAACATATACTAATGTGAAAGTGTTATTAGACTATTAGTTATAATTTACTAACATACTTAATATATAATATATACTAACATATTAATATATAATATATACTTTTATAATATTAACATATTATAATTTATAGTAATTAAATTTGGACCAAAAAAATATTTGATTATTGTAGAATTATATATTAAATTTAGCCCATTAAATTATATGGGGCACCCCTGGACCGGACCGGACCGGACCGCCCCTGGACCGAATTGGACCGGACCGGTATGGACCGAACTCCTGTTCGGTCCGGTCTAGGGTGAGAGAATTCTTGGACCGAATGAAATCGGTCTACAAATTTCCCGGATCGGACCGGACCGGACCATTTACACCCCTACTTTTAAGAATTTGGAGGATGAGTTTAAGTGGACTTTCGCTAGTGTCTATGGGCCTAATCTAGACCCGGAAAGAAGAATTTTGTGGGATGAGCTGACTGGTTTTCTAACTTGGTGGGAACTACCAAGTTGCTTTCCAAGCAAATGGTCAGGTGCCTCTCACATCTCTAGGCCCATGAGGGAGTTTTCTGATTTCATTGCAGAACAGGAACTTATAGATATCCCTTTAATGGGAAGTACCTTCACATGGTCCAACAACCGTGAACGCCTTGCCTGGTCGCATATTGATAGATTCCTACATCCCTTGAGTGGGAATCACACTTTCCGGATGTAGTGCAAAAAAGACTATCCC
Source organism: Platycarya strobilacea (assembly GCA_036898215.1). NCBI lineage: Eukaryota > Viridiplantae > Streptophyta > Magnoliopsida > Fagales > Juglandaceae > Platycarya > Platycarya strobilacea. The sequence goes on along the minus strand of CM072547.1, from coordinate 1,927,563 downwards.
GCTTGTGCTATGACCATTTTTCTATCATACTAGACTGTGGAGAGATCCAAGATGGTAGAAGGTATTTCAAATTTGAAAATATGTAGTTTAAAACTGATGGTTTTGTTGACAAAGTTAGAGTTTGGTGGACCTCTTATAACTTTGAAGGTTATCCTAGCTACATTATGACAAAGAAGCTGAAAGCTTTAAAGTAAGATTTGAGGCAAAGAGCTACTCTTTTGGAGGAAATTTCATGGCGTCAGAAATCAAAGGCGCTTTGGCTTAAGGAGGGGGATAAGTGCACAAAATTCTTCCATAAAGTGGCTAATTCTCATAAGAGGTACAATACCAAGACACTTTGATGGTAGATGCGGTAGCTTCAACAGATCAGACGGTTATCAAGAATCATTTGGAATAGTATTATCAACAGCTTTTTTCTGAAGAGCACAGTTGGTGACCCAAGGTGGATGGCTTATCTTTCTCAGTTTTAGATCCTCAGACCGCAGACTGGCTTGAAATGCCGTTTACTGAAGAGGAGGTGTACAAAGTAATTAGAAGTATGACCGACGACAAGGCTCTCGGGCCAGACGGCTTTTCTGTGGGTTTCTTTCAGATTTGTTGAGAGGTGATCAAGGAGGACCTCTTGCAAGTCTTTCATGACTTTCATGCCAATTCTAGATTCGAAAAGAGTATTAATTCTATATTTTTACCTCTCATCCCTAAAAAGTTGGGGTCATTGGATTCTAGGGACTATCGCCCCATTAGCCTTGTGAATGGAGTGTACAAGATCCTATCCAAAGTACTTGCTAGCAAACTGAGTGTGGTGGTGGAAAAGCTATATCAAAGCCCAAAAATGCCTTTGTTAAAGGTAGACAAATCCTAGATTTGGTCCTCATTGCCAACGAAGTTGTGGACGGCAGCCTCAAATCTTAGGCGCCCGGTTTGATCTGCAAATTGGACATGGAAAAAGCCTACGATCATGTCAATTGGTGATTCCTGCTAGATATGCTCTCAACATGCGGCTTTGGGGACAAATGACAGAAATTGGTAGAATTCTGTATTTCTTCAGTTCGGTTCTCTATCTTGGTAAATGGCTCACCGATGAGTTTCTTCAATTCTTCCCGTAGATTTGAGACAGGGAGACCCTCTATCTCCACTTCTATTCCTTTTTATTATGGAAGCCTTAAGTAAGATGATTGAGAGAGTAGTGGATGCGGGGATACTTCATAGCTTTTCAGTTGGGGACGATACTCTTTTCATCTCATATCTTTTATTTGTTGATGATGTGCACACCACGGTCACATTAAAGTCCTAAGGGGACTTCTTCTTTGCTTCAAAGCCGTATCAGGTCTGAAAGTCAATCTTTCAAAGTCTACACTAGTGCCAGTGGGAGTTGTTCAGGATGCAAAGTTGTTGGCTACTTTCTTGGGTTGTCAGGTATCCTCTCTACCCCTCACTTATCTTGGTCTATCATTGAGAAACTTCTTCAAATCTGAAAGGATTTGGTATGGGGTGATCGAAAAGGTTGAGAGTAGACTGGCCTCTTGGAAGAGGTTATATTTTTCTAAACGGAGAAAATTGACACTGATCAAGAGCACACTCTTAAACCTTCCCACCTATTATTTGTCCCTATTCCTACTTACCACAAAAGTAGTCAGTTGCATTGAGAAGTTACAAAGAGACTTCTTGTGGAGTGGAATGTGAGAGGAGTTCAAATTTTATTTGGTTAATTGGTCAATAGTATGCACACCAATATCTGGAGGTGGCTTGGGCATTTGTCACTTAGTGAAATTCAATCAAACTCTCTTGGATAAATGGTTGTGGAGATACCAAAACGAAGGGGAGGCGCTTTGGAAGATGGTAATAGATTCAAAATATGGAGTTTCCCGAAGTGGTTGGTGTTCGAATGGGGTCTAAGGCATATACGAGGTGGGTTTATGGAAGTTTATAAGGAAACACTGGGAATCTTTTAGAGGCCAGGAAGATCTTGTGGTAGGGGATGGTTTATAGGTTAGCTTTTAGCATGATAATTGGTGTGGAGACACAACTAGCCTCAAAACCTCATTTCCCATTATTTTTGAGCTTGCAAGAGAAAATGATGCATCGATTTCAGATCTTGTAGTCCTTTCAAATGACACCTCTCAATGAAATATTGAGTCTGTGAGGGATGCCCAAGACTGGGAGGTGGAGATTATTATGGAATGCTTCACATCATTATTCTCTTTTAACATCCCGAGAGGCACGGGGGAATAAGTTGAAATGGAGATACTCTAAGAAAGGCATATTCTCAATTAGATTTTTCTACCAAGTCATTTCTACTCCCGGACTACCTAGATTCTTTTGGAAGAGTATTTGGAAGACGAACCTTCGAGAGTGGTGTTTTTTGTATGGACAGCAATCCTGAACTCCTTACATTAGACAACTTGAGGAAACGCCGTGTAGTTGTAATAGATTGGTGTTGTATGTGCATCAACATAGGGAATTAGTGGATCATTTACTCCTACACTATGAGGTGGCCAAGAAGATGTGGGATGATTTTTTCAGAAGACTTGGCTTATCATGGGTCATGTCTCTTCACTTGGTGGATTTTCTAGCAAGTTGGAGAGGACTCTAGGATAATTCACCGATGGCGTCCATTTGGCGTATAGTTCCTATCTGTATGTGTTGGTGCATCTAAAGTGAGAGAAATGCAAGGACCTTTGAGGATTGTGAGAGATCTTTGGAAGAATTAAAAATTTTCTTGTATAGAACTTTGTTTTCTTGGGTGGAATTTATTTCTTGTAACGGACTTAGTGTCCATGAACTTCTTTCATTATGTAATCTCTAGTTAAGTTTTCTTAGATATACCACCGGTGTATTTGAGCTTAGCTTTTTTCTATTAATGAAATCCTTTTGATTAGCTATATATAAAAAAGAAAGACTCATCCTTCTTTGTAAGACTGCTTAACCCCCCCCCCCCCCCCCAAAAAAAGAAAAAAAGGCAAATTTTTCTTCTTTCTCTAATTTTGTAATTGTGATTACAAAAATACTAAATGAATTGTACCTGGTTATTATTAAGTATTTTAGTCATGTTTCCATAAGTTATCTAAATTTTCCGTTTCCCAGATTGCATCTAATTTAGGTTGTGTTTGGGTAGTGTGATCACTCTACTATTATTTAATATTTTATTATTACTTTTTACCTACTTTTTATTACTATTCAATATTTTATCGTTACTTTTTCACTATTATTCACAGATCATCTGAGATCACCATACTACTCAAACTAGCTGTAGATGCCTAATACGGACGTTATTCTTGTTAAGAAATTACTGTTCTGTAAACTCCCCTGGTCCTTGCATATAGTATTCATATCAATTCGATTAAAATGGATCTTGTTGCTTTAAAATTTGCACTTTTTTTCTTTAATATTAATTCTCTTACTGCATGATACAACTGTTCATTCCTAAATGTTGAGGGCTTAACTGGTCTCTATATTCATTTGAATTTTCTACCTCACCACTGCATACTTTTACTTGTTTCAGGACATCTGATAGCTCCTTTAGTTGCTCATATGTTTTGCAATTTTATGGGACTGCCGGTGCTGTTTTCACGGAGGACTGGTATGCCAATTACTTTTTCTTTGAACTGAGACATGACTTGAGCATATAAAAACAACACTCAGAATATTGGTTAATGCTTTTCTTAATTCTTCTTTCATATCAAGCAGTTATGATCTTTCTTGAATCTGGTGCTCTTGCTCTGTCTTTGGTTATACAATTTATACTTCGTAAGGGAGGCCAGAGAAGGGTTTATCTCTCCTTACACGTACAAAAGCACTAGTTTTTTTTAGTAAGTACAAAATCATATGGAAAAGCATGTGCTACAATTGTTAAGAAACTAGATCTTAGGTTGTGTTTGGGTGAAAATTTTGAAATAGGTAGAATTTTCTAACTAGCCGAGTTTAAATTAACAAGAATTGCAATCCTATTACTTCAAAATGTAATGTCTTGTTTGTGTACATTTGAACTGAAAACTTGCCTCAAAATATTGCATTTAAACTTGATATTAAGAAAAAATTAAGTAACCTTCTAAAGTATGGGCAACTCTTAAAGCTATGAACGAATGATTCCTATGAATTGCTTTTACCTTTGTCTTGTCTATTGCGATTTATTTGTCCTTGGTACATGCAAATGAATATGAACAGATAATTCCTCCAAAGTTGAGAATGAATGTGAAAAATTACAAGTTATTGAAATTTTGGATGTATTAATCATCTGCAGCCTCTTCTAAATGTTGGTCAAGATTTATGTTGTCTTTAACAATCATCTATTTAAGTTGCTCTTCGTGATAATGTGTGGTTACAAATTTAAACTTGTTCATAGTCAGATCCTTGGAACTTTGAATATCAAGTTCCTGATGGCACATTTTATCATCTTCAAAGAAGCTTCTTTTGTGAAAGCTCACTTTTTTTTTTTTTTTAATATGGTCGGTTCAGGTATGGTAAGCATAGCATTTGTTGCAGGAATGGTTGGCTTCTTCTCACTTCTTTTTCCAATGACACGCCCAGATCTGTATAATTATAGATCTAATAATTGCAAATGTTGGCATGGATATTGTTCTTGGAGCTGATTATGTGCCATTTTTCAAAATAGCTTTTATTTTTTTCCTAAGAAAAGGAAAAGAAAAAGAAAAAGAAAAGCGAGAGTGATGCAATATTTGTGGTGTGTATTGTCTTGTTCATTAAGTGTAACACCTCTTAATACTACTGATGTGACGAGCACCCAAGTAAATGACGTTTTCCTTCATAGCCGATGTGGCAGGCATATCAATGCTCATCACGTCGTCTGCGGCGTTATGAGTGTTACGATTTTGTTTGTATTAGGATTCTATTTATTAACTCATGCTGCTTCTTTTCTCTCATTCAGGTAATTGACCTTTACTTTACTTTGAATCGGGGAAGTTAAATCTAAAATGGCTGTTTCCAATATAGATTTCCAAGGATTCTCATTATGGCTTCTTCGTAGAGGTTGGAGAGAATGCATTCCATGAGCTATTACAAAAATAGAGTTAACAAAACATGTGAAAGATAAGTTTAAAAGAATTTCGCATGTCTCGCAATCTGTAAAATGGTTATTTTACTCGTTATTTTATACACTTTCTTTGAGGTCGAAGAGAACTCTTTTACCTAGTCCCATAGAAGGGAGAACTGCACATTTCATCTTTTAACTAATGGCTGTTTTGTGCTTTGCATCTCAAACTATGAACACAAACTATAAACTTTAAAAGAGTTGTATCGTGCATCTTCTGATAAGATCCGTTAGTTTACATTATATTGCATAATTTTATTTTGCTTATTTTTCATACATTTTAACATTTAGAATTAGATAAAAAGGTTATATGTCAATTTTAGTAATTGATATGATGTGTCAATGTTGGTAATGTGTAATGTCCGAAAAAATAAAAAACAATGTTGGTAATGTGTAGATGGTCGGATGGTAAAGAGGGTGGGTGATTTAGGAAATAGGAGTATTCAAATTTACAGGTATTCATGTCTGGGTGGATTTGGGACGTGTTTTTATTCCTTATTCCCTTCGTCTCCAAGATGTCTTGGTTAAAATACCTTTTTAGACTCATAATCTCTTCCAAATAGACTAACTCTTAACTTATTTTCATATATTTCCGCTCGTATATTATTCCATAAACTTCCCGTTATGTCTGTTAAGAACGCTATATTTGTCCAGGATGTAATACGACATAGGGATTTCGGAATCATCAAATCTTTTTTTTTGGCAAAGAGAAAAAGATCACATGCTTGAGTGATCATTTTTCAATTTTATTAAAAAATCCTATTTTTGGTAGAGGAAAATCGTGATTACAACATGTGAACCACTTATTAAAACCAATGAAATAATAAACAAACATTACCCTATACATCTTTGAAACAAAAATTCACCTATTTACCCAACGAATTAACTCTGCAAAAGAAAAACATTTAAAACCTCATAAAATTGAACAATGATAGGTTCCTACATGGAATAACATTAAAAATCCAAGATGAGCCTAGACATAAACTTAATAAACCTATACATATATATATATTTTTAAATGATAAACACGTTAATTTTACTACATTTTATACAACAATATTTTTAAAATGGGTGAGATTCTTGTAAATTATTTTATAAAATTAATACTACTTCACATATGTTTATTTTAAATGTGTTGTAAATTATGGTGTAAAATATATTGTGTGAATATCAATTTTTCTTTTTCTTGGAAGTCTATTAATGAGTCTTATCAAATCCAACAGTCATCAAGTGTTTGTTCTGCACTAACACTGAGAACTATATCTACCCATTTCGATTTGCTTTCTGAGTGTTCAGAAGAAAAATTTTACTTTCTGAGCTTTTCAAAAGTCTTAAATATCGTTATGATGAGTCAGAATCTGCAGTGTACCTTAAGGAAAAACTTGGCAAATATTATATTATATTTGTACAAGTCCTACCCGTATAGTAAAGCCCTATTTTAACTATATAGTGACAAGTTGTGTCCATTTTGTCGAAGTCTTACCTGTATTTGGGAACCAGCCAAACAAAGTAAGGGAGAAAAAGAAAATCCTAAGTTGTTTAAAAACAATGGGAGGTTTTCTAGTTACCATATTTTTCACCACACACTAAATATATTTTTTCATTATTTATATAACAAATATTTGATAAAATAAAAAAATAAAAAATGTGTTGTGTATGGTGTGAAAGATGGTGCATACAATTTTTCAAACAATGATCCCGTCGGACCTTTCAAATTCTTTACTCTTCTTTTTAACCTTATCCACACCACATCTCATAATATACTTTGCAATTTATATTTTTAAATGATGGTTTTACAAAATAAAATTATTTTTACAAGTTATTTTCATAAAATTATATTTTTATTATTAAAAGTATAATTAATTAAAGGGCTGTGAGTTTAATATATATATATATATATATATTAATTATGAGATCCAAACGATGTACTTATAGTCTTACTCATTTAATTAGTTTTTTTTTTAATTTAAAATTTAAAATTTTATAATTTTTACATGTGAAGAAATAATTTTTACAACTTTTTTTTTAGATAGATTTTGCATTTTTCATTTTATATTCATGGCATCCCATTTTGGTTTTCGAGGGTAACCGCAGGTCATTTCGGGCATCGAACCTCGGCCACTGATTCAGCTTCTCAACTTGACTTGGCTAATTTGTAGACATGGTTTTCTGAAGCAGATGAGTTCTATAAAGCGCAGGGCCATGGGGTTGAGGAGGCTATAGTTCGAGGCAATCGAGTTTTGATTAGACATTGTTTGTTGTTATCGGACGGTGTTGGTTTGATGGTCAACTTGGCATATATGCCTGCCGGGAGGCTATGTCATGACTCACGTCGATGAGTTTGATATTGTGGGTTACCACTTTGTCAAACTTATAAACCTGTATTGACTTTGTCTTCCGAATCTTTGATGACGTTACCGTTGATTAGATCCTCCCATCACTCTCTTCTCAGACAGAATCTGAATGAAAAGGCCCTTTTCTGATCTTTACATTATTCTCTCTGTTTTGCATTGTTTTTTCTTTTTCGTGTTAAGTTTCTGCTTTTCTCTTCTTCTTCTTCTTCTTTTTCTTGTGTGAACGTTTTCTCCTCTCTTAAGGAAAAAAAGAAAAAAGGATCAACATATCATTAGCTTCTTTTGTAGTTGGTGGTAGAAGTCAGCAAAGGAGTTATATCTATCTGTGTTACACAATATATGGACAGTTCAATTGATGGCCAATGGGACATACGCTAAACCAATGTTATTTGGCCATCTTCTCTGGCTTTTACATTGAACAATTTGGATTCTTACTTGGGTCTTTGATTAAATTAAGGGCATATAGAGTTTTGAAACAGATATGACTAATTGTTCGAGTAATTGGGTTCAGTTTCTCTCACAGCTATGAGCAGACGGAGGGCACTAATTGTTCGATTGATTAGGGATAGGCAATTATGCCCACAGGCGATTGTTGATAATTAGGACCTACGTTTCAAGTGTTGGAAAACATTACATCAATACATTGATCTAAAAACCCAGTTCAGTAGAGAGAGAGAGAGAGAGAGCTAAAATTATGATAATATTATATAATTCTTTCTAGAAAATAGCCTGATACATCCTGGTAGTTCAGTAATCAATCTCTTACCACCCCAAAAAAGAAGATATGATAAAAGATAATGGGGGAATAAAAGCAAAAGTGAAATTGGTAGAAAGACACTTCTACTGTCCTATATTAACTGGGACTGGAACTAAGACTGCGCTGAGCATGGTTTTACACAAAAAGAGCAAGGAAAGTCTAAGTACTGGAGTCAATGATATTATATGCTGCGATTTCAGTTTCTGGAACTGGACGGATTCTGGGTCGAGTTGGAGCTAAGATTCAGGTCAGGAACATTATTATCTGTACCATTGGTTTTTGGATTTCCATTTGAGAGCTTTTGTTTGAGCTCAGAGAGAAGCACTTGATTCTCCTGGTTGAGAACTTGTGCTTTCTTCCTTAGCCTCTCATTCTCTTTCATTATGTAACAGTTCTGCAAGTACAGCTTTGAGTTCAGCCTTTCCATTGTTATGAAAGATAAAAAACTTTCTACTCTGCCTGCAATACCCCTGAAAACCCAAAACGACAGAAACCATCAGAAAAGAGTATCTCCAAATAAGGTTCTTTATTTGCCACAAAAATTATAAAACACCACAACAGAAACTACTATTATACTATACTTTATTTGAACAAAATATCTTCTTTTTTTTTTTTTTTATGGCATCTGAACAAAAAATATCCACTGTCAAGTTGAATATCTAGAACCCCAAAAAAAAAAAAAAAGATCTTTAGTATTTACAGAGGAAATATTACAAAATGGAAAGGAAAGGAAAGGGATCAATAGCGCCCCCACCCCAGTTCCAATATCTAATGAACACTTGGATGGAATGAAGAGATAAGCTAACAGAGAAAGAGTTCACTCCAACCACAAGTTAAGAGATTGGAAAACAACTTACAACCAATACCAATGGAAATTTATTGGTTTATTCTACGGTTTGCTAGTCACAGATAACGCTCTAGGAAACCAGAAGAGGTGGAGGCTAAGAGCTTGATGTTTTTCGGACCACCATGAGAAATAAATAGAGCAAATGGGAGGTTGTCTGAAATCTAAAAGGAATTATAATGATGGAATAACAGTTGTCCAAATTCGCACTCATTAGAATTCTTTCGGTTGTCCATACAAGAAAGAAAAGGATAAAGGCTCATAACATATGCCAAAATGCAGATTGAAACTTGTTTGCTTTTGTATTTGCATCTATTACAAGTTCCATTCTAAAACTTGCATACACTACACTTAAAATAATAAAGCAGTGGGCCGAAAGTTAAAATATACAGATTAAAATAAAAAAGAAAAAGGAGAAGACAGCCATGGAGGTAGAGAAAGGCAAATAACTGGTTAAAAAGAAACAAAATGTTGGAGAATCCAAGATGGGGGAAACATTCAAAAGACATTCTCTCCCCAAAATGAGGTGGGATAAACAGAGGAATCCAACAATGTGACCCCTTTTGCAGTTCTCATATAGAATAGAGACATGGAAAAGATGGATAAAGGCATTAGACAACAAAGAGAACAAGATCAACTAGCTTAGACTTCCTACCAAAACAAGCACCCCATCTAGAATACCATGTCTACCTTTCCTAGTGAAAGAAAGAAGATAACGAAGAAACAAAAAACAAGTCACAGAGAGAGAGAGAGAGAGAGAGAGAGAGAGGTGGGGGCCTCTGTCTTTGCTTCTCTCTTTATCTTTTCAAAAAAGATCTCACCTTTTCAAGGTGGTTGGTTAGAGGAACCTCGGTCGAGGAAGCAATATGGTTTCTAACTAGAAGCAGCAGTAAAAATAAAAAACAAGGAAGAGTCTGTGAAAGTGAAGAGAAGTGAGGGACAGAGAGAACAAATAGGCCGTTAATTTATAGAGAAGAGAGTGAAGAGAAAAATCAAGAGAAGAGAGAAGGGTGATGAGGTTGTGGGGGGACATGCCCCTCTCTCTGACACAACAATCATGCATGTGTAAGCATGGAAGGCGGCTTAATAGGGGCTTTAAGTTTAGGAGCCTAAAAGATTTTAATGTATTTTGGTTGTATGATGATGATGGTCGTGGGAATATGATGATGATTTTTCTTGGGGTTTTGGTAGGAAACAACTGAGGGCATTTTGGTCAACCTATATTCTTCACCATAATGGTTGATGAGAGGGACAATTATGTGACTTTTGCTAGGGCTTCTAAAATGATGGTGGGCTAGGGGTCCGTCCCAAGATTCGCAATGATGCTTTGGATTGGCTTCCAACTATAATCACCTTCCTTCCTTCCTTCGTCATCGATTACTCTTTTGTTTTATTTCTGCCCGCCTTCTCTTCTTCTTCTTCTCCTCCTCCTGCTATTTCTTTTTATTGCTGTTCCAATTCGTAATTTTCTGGTGTTGGGAACTGTTGGCAATAATCATCTTGTGCTATAAATGTTTTCTTTGTAGAAATTGGATGGCTTTTTCATTTTTACTCGTGAAGAAGACAGACTTCGCCACTTGTTTGTGGATTCTCACCTTCAGCCTCAGGATTTCATGTGTATCATGTCATCCTTGTCAACGACTAAACCTACTAGACTTGTACCATAGATTACATCTATATATAGGGGTCATTATATGGTAATTGAATCTTGGATTTTTTTTTTTTTTTTGTCTTCGGGAAAGATCTGTTCATCCAAGCAAACATTCATGCTATTTTATTTAATGTGCCAAATTTTATACAATAAGAGAGAGTTATATACTATTAATAGGTGTAATTGGAAGATACATGAATAAATGCCTTATATATATATTTTTTATAATTTCTTAAAGAAAATACTTTTACTATAAAAGAATTACAGAAAAATAAAGTCACAAACTAATGTGATTTGATGTAGTACGTCAAATTGTAAATTTATTTTTATTATAAAGTAAATTTAACAGATTTCATAAAGTCATATCAATTTATGAGTTTATCTTATGTAATTTTTTTATATATGTAAAAATTCTTTTTATTTTTATGAGAATAAATAGTTAATGAAGACAATTGCATAACCTAAAAGTATAGTATATTAAATAGTTAATGAAGACAATTGCATAACCTAAAAGTATAGTATATTGATTGCATCATAGAAAATGTTGTATGCCAACCAAAAGACCATTTGAAGGTATATAGTTTGCACTATTTGCAACACTGATGGTCTTTTGTTTTATAAGAATCATAATCATATATATGCCAAGTATCTATCATAAGTGAAAACAGAAAAGGGAAACATTTCTGCCAAATTATAGGGTGAGCTTGAAATAATGGAAAAGGGTGGTTTCGGATGAGAGTTGGGGCCAGCCACCCCCAAGCCCTCCTCATGGGTTATGAGTAGCTTAACGTGAAACATCATGGTTGACAGTAGGTATTTTTTTTTTTTTTTGTTGGATGCGTCTTTCTTCAAAGGGTGAAATTGTCAACTAGTTTTGTCACCCCTTGTGGTACTCCTTCTATATCACCCTTCACTTGGCTTCTTCAATGTAATTATGGATGCTCAATCCACGAGCTGGCAGTGTTAGAATTACCCAATTGCTCTTAACGGTTGTTCTAAAAAAAGTTACTATTTATATCACTTAAATGATAAAATTTAATACGTAAAATTTAAATTTTAAAAATTACTTTATGTTATATAAACATTTTACAAGATATATCATCTACACAACTTATAAATAAATCATCAGATCCTTTTAAAACTATTTTAGGAAACATCCCTTCATTCAAGATTGATAAAAATCCCATTTATGATTTTAAAATCATTTTTTATTTTATTTTGATGTCTGTTATATATTTACAAAAATGATTAGGAGCATTCACACTTATCACACTCACATTCACACTTATCCTCAAATATTATTGTTTATGTGAGGATAAGTATGATGAATGGGATACTCTTTAATAATGCTCATATCTTTATTATATTAATATGATTATTGGGGATTAGGATCTCACTGGACTTTATATCTTTATATCTTTTAGTTTAATATATATTATGCTTGCCTTTTTAAAAAAATTAAAATTATTAAAACTAAGCATATCCTCTAAATTTATAATTACACACTTCATTTTTGTGCTTGAAAATATATTTTGGATAAGTGAGAAACATGATCTGCGGAAGTATTTTCAATGTTGATACAAAGAATGGAAAAATGAGTCTCCCAGATACTCATATTGTCGGTTGACTTACATCTAAACTAAAATTATTAGACAAATACAAATAATTAGAAAACTGGAGAAATTCCAAAAGATAACACAGTTGCATGTTTGGAAAATAGTTTGAGGTCATTCCATTGCGTTGCCGACAAACCCCAAATAACTAAAAATTAGAGGGAAAAAAAACCCATTAATCATATGTTGCAATGTCAGACAATAATTTAAACACAGAAGCCAGAAAATCCTGTCGTAAAATCGACAGAGTCCACATGTGATTTTTCAATAATTTAAACTTCAAGGGTGCATTTTAACTTCAAGGAAAAAAAGAAAAAAGAAAAAAGAAAAAAAGATGAATAATATATGGAACCTTTTGTTTTTGTTTTCGGCCCTGTACTATACTCTACTCCTGTCACTCGAATGACATTCAAGTTAAAACAGCCATGACTAGTTTTCCTGGCTCATTGAAGCTCTTGGTTTCCAACTTTGTCCTTAAAAGCTCGACTAAACTGAGTTCTATAACTCGCTCACATCTCAAACCAAGCAACACGTGGCAGGTGCAGCCTATCCGTCATTCAAACTAGGATGCAGTCAAATTAAATAATATAGGGGGAGGGGGGGGCAAAAGGGGTCTGTCAAAACGTGCAAAGATGGAAGTAAATTCGGCTCTCTCAAAGTGTGAACGAATATAGGGTTATAAATCCAGTCTGAAACAACCAATGATGGCAAACCCCAATAATAATGGGTTTCTTCCTCTTTGTAATCCTTCAACTCTTCTTCAATAAAAGCATTTTTGCTTTTTGCAGTAAATTTGAGCCCAGCCTTCAATTTATTAGAGAAAAGTAACTTCTTTTTCGGGTGTTATGATTTATCTCCATAAATGTGTATGGCAGTGCTCAAAAGATTTGTATGGCCTTAGATAACATGCATTCATGAATACTTATTATCATCATCATCTTCTTCTTCTTCGCATTGCTTATAATTACAATTATGCAGAGGTGGTAAAGACCCTTCATTTACCCAAAGAGAGAGGGGAAGATGATTGCATCACCCGTTGGGAGCTAAGCAGTTGACCCGTGTGGGATTTGATTGGATAGCATTGATGCAAGACACGTGAGGTTTACGATTTAATGATCAAGTTGTTTTTAATTTTTTTTTTTAATCTTGTTCATCAATGGGGTGAGTTGTGATCTTATTGGCAGGGGTTATAGTTTACGTGACCCACAGGTAATGAGCAGCCCCGTGGGGGCATTACCTCATCAATATTGCGAGCCTTTAAGTCTCCTATACTTTTTTTTTGGGGTCTGAGGTCATTTTAATGATTTCACATAATAACAATCCCTGCATGGCTAATGATGAAATTTTACAATTATTAGGGGATAGTAAGTGCATTGAATATTTGAATCCTACGTACACGTGAACGTAGGGGGTTTGATTTTAGGGTTTCATCATTTGCCATTAGTAGTGGATTGGCGATTTTAGGGGACCACAGGTTGTAAAGATGAGCACTCATGGAAGGCTAAGCAATATCTTCAACACATTAAAGTTCACGCGGCTGGGTTGGGAACTTGTTCCTTTTGGGGTTTGGACATGGACTTGTAATTCTTATTCAATGCTTTGGGAGAGGCTTGGGCTCTTGGAGAACTGCTTTGAGATCCTAGTGTTATGGCTACATCTGCTTACTAAATTTAATCAGAGAACAGGGATCGAGGATTTTTTTTTCCCTTTTTCTCCTTTTCTCCTTGTTTATCAAATAAGATGCGCTAGCATTTTTCAAACATGATATTTGGATATTGCAAATAGAAATGAAATTTGTAATTGTGAATATATACAAAACCCGCAAAAAAAATAATTTTTTAATAATGAATCCCACATTTTAAAACGACTGATGACAATTATACACCCCACGACTCAACGTAGTATTTATTCTTATTGAAATGAAACTACTATTATGTCATCCTTCTTTATTAAGCAACTAGAGTAGTTATTCACTGGTTAAAAAACAGATGTTGAAGTTGATTTAGCCATAGCCGCCTTCATAGAGTGTCATGTGGCTTTACATTGAGGACGGGTGAGATACAGGGATCATTAAAGTCAACACAACACAACTACTGCAATTATCCTCGTGAGCTTTAACTCAAGAAAAAATTAGCATTTTCATCATGCTCCGGCTTGAAAACCTGTCCAACAGCAAACAACTTTTGTACAGGGTAAGCGTGCTATATCCACAGTAAAGTAGTCATTTGCACTTCCAACTTGGCTTATCCTTTTGTCACTACGGCTACTTCCATTTTCAGGTTACATTAAGATTGGAACAGGATTGGGACGAAAAAAAAAAAAAAGTAAAGAAAAGAAAGATGCACGAATCGTATTTACCCAAGAGTAACACTTCAATCACAATCCAGTAGGGGCCACTCTACTTCTGTCTACTTTTGTGCACAGCCGTGCTATAAAGAACCACAACTAATTCACTAATTTGAGGAAACTCCAAGTTCACATCACAACAGTTTAAAAAACAACAGCATCGCCATATTTGACTTTTCAGAACATCATTATGAATTTAAAAGCATGGTGCTCAGAATTTAGGAAGCATAGGAATGTAGCGAAGTCATTACATATCATGGACGGACACCATATAGATGGACAAGAACATACCTATGTTTGTCAACAAGATTTGACCCGGCAACAAAGATAATCTCATTTGGCTTGTGGATGGGGTTGCAAGGTAGTCAATTAGATGAGCTGTGGTTGAAATCTTGTTGGCTTCATTTTCTGGGATGTAAACTGCAAATTTTTCTTCCACAGCTACCATAAGTAGCACATTATCCAACATATCCTGTTGCAAGTCATCCTAAAGACTTGCTGTTAGAGTCACCTGCGGAATTAGCTTTAGCCTAGAGGCTTTCCTCAAAACAGCGGCTATGGGAGCAGTGCAAATTGAAAGAGATAATTTTTCACTTGGATTACAAGATCCAAATACTCCAACCAAAGACACAGAACAGGAGAGGGGAGAGATCCTATACCTCAGAACCGAACCCCAAAAAAAAAAAAAAAATCCGTTTATCATTTTAAACTTCAAACTAACTACGGGCATGAAGTATTGAAGAATCATTGGAAGAAAAATAGGTGTGAAAGCACAATGGATCTTGCTTCTTTTTTTTCTAAAGAAGAAAAAAAAAAGAGAGACCTGCCCACAGATTTTATATGTTTTTTATGGCATGGAACGACACTAAGGTAGGGCTCTTCAGACCAACACTGGGTATATGATCCCACCTGCCAACACTGTACTTAAGATTTTACCTGTTAAGGTGCTAATTTACTACATATAGATTTCCATACAGAAAGCTGGATCAAAAAGCCTTTGTTTGCTCAAATTTGTACTCCCTAAAACTGAGCAACTAACAAGAAGATATGTTGTGGTGGAATCCTGCTGGTATAGGATAACTCTTAGTTCGCTCTTTTTATAAGTCTCTCACATAAGAGACCAACATTCAGTTTCTATGAAAAAGGCTTCGGAAACATAAGGCACCTCCCAAAGATATTTTTTTGTATGGATAGCTTACCTGGTTAAGATCCTCACAACCAATAATTTTTTAAGACATGTAGGGTGATTATCAAAGATTGGTGTTGTGCAAAACGGGGGGGCGAGTCTGTGGACCATCTCCTACTACATTGTGAGACAACTAGAGTGTTATGCAATGAGGTATTTGTTGGGAATCTAGGCCTCCCAAATCCTCCCCACCAGGATTTACTTTTTGACAGAATACTAAGAAAAATAGAGAAATAAATACAACACAAGAATTTATGTGAAAAACTCTCAAAACAGAAGAAAAACTACTAGACCCAGATAAGAAAATCTATTATGTAAAAATTTGTTACAATCACACAATTTTTCTCCTCACCCCAACGATATCCACAAAAACTTCTCCACTAGTAAAACTTTAACTTCACATCTCTTCCCATTTTACAAAAAATGAACAGAGAAATTTAATTAGAGTCAAAAGTTATTAGATAAGCTTCTGACTGGTGCACTTAAACTAAGGAGGGCTGGTCTCCTTTTATAAGCACATGGGTCTTGCCCCTTCTTCCTATCTCTCTCACGTGAGATTCAAGAAATGAGCAAACCTAACAATCTCCACCTTGCAACTTTGACTGGTTCCACCGCCACACTCCACCGTAATGAAGATCTTTATAGCTTCTGCTATCAAGCTCCACCATAAAAGCATACCCAATAAAAATAAACCAATTCCAAACATTTCACTTCGGCCCATGTCGAAAAATAACTTTACTGAAAAATTATGATGCAACTCTCATGTTTGACTTTTCTAGAAGTTCATCAGCCATCGATATGAATTTTCATCACACACCCTGCATCAATAACAAACCAATACCTGTGTGCAAATTTGTGGAACCGCTAACATTAACGCATCTTCTATCATGGCAATTTTGAAATTAGCGGCATGCCATAAGGATATACAAGTTCCTTTTCAAAAGACAATGTCTTTTATGGAGAGAGAGACACACACAATGTTAGCTTCACACCAATATTTCAATTTACTGAATTGGAACCACTTGCCAAACCGGCTCCACCTCTTATTGACAACTTTTCTTGACGTGCCTAGATTGTCTATACCTCCAGCAAATTGTTGACTTCATGGGTTGGTCGACGCCTTGTGTAAGCCTGATAAAATCAATATACTCTTGACTTGCACTTGCCACAAGCCAAAAATGATTCTCCTATCAAATTTTTCCACCTCCATTCTTGACATTGTCTCAATAAATTTTATCGTAGAAATGAATAGTATCCACTAATAAGTTCCCAGGAAAGACCGATCTTTCCTAAATAGATTTTCAAGATTTCTAGGAAAGATTGGAGGGTCACAACGGACACACTAAAAATTTTCAATCTCTTAAACAAAACTTTCTTAGACCGTACATATCCACTCTATCACACCAAAACTCCACTCCGTCAAAAGAACCTAATGGCTCTGATACCACTTGTTGGGAATTTGGATTTGCCAAATTCCTCCCACCAAAATCTACTTTTGACATAATATCAAGAAAAATAGAGAAATAAACACAACACAAGAATTTACGTGAAAAACTCTCAAAACAGGAGAAAAACTACCAGACCCAGATAAGAAAATCTACTATGTAAAAATTTGTTACAATCATACAATTTTCTCCTCACCCCAACGATACCCATAAAAGCTTCCCCACTAGTAAAATTTTAACTTCACATCTCTTCCCATTTTACAAAAAATGAACAACAGAAAAATTTAACAAGAATCGAAAGTTATTATACAAGCTTCTGATTGGTGCACTTAAACTAAGGAGGGCTAGTCTCCTTTTATAAGCACATGGGTCTTGCCCCCTCTTCCTATTTCTCCTATGTGGGACTCAAAAAAGGAGTAAACCCAACAGTATTTAGTAGACTAGACTTGGTTTGGGTTATGCCCAAAATAGTGGTGGCAGTTTTGGCCAGTTGGATAAATTTAAGATGCATTCAACAAATTAAAGCTAGGTGGAAGATGATCCTTATGTGCATCATGTGATGTCTGTGGCAGGAGTGAAATGATCGGACGTTCGAAGATATGGAGAGATAGATGGAAGAACTAAAAACTTTATTTATTAGAACTTTATGTACTTGGGCCCTTTCTATTGACTATAATGGCTTGGATCTATATGACTTTCTTGTCTCTATTGTGTCTACATAGTTAGGGCATACTTTTGTAGTCTATTAGTGTATTGTACTTGGCTATGCCTACTAATTGGTAATATAATTTGTTTACCCATAAAAAATAATAAAAGCCTCGGTATTATGAATGGGTATGGTGTTAAGTTATTGAATACTGATAGATGAATGAAGCTGCCAAAAGGGAAAGGGCTACCACGAGTCTATGCCGATAGGGTGGGCCGCCGTGGAATCCGACAATCTTAGGGCTTTTGAATCAATGATCCAGTCTTTAACACAATCTCAGATTTATTTGAAATCACCCTTATGTTCTTGACTCTTGAGTTTATGATACATCAATTTAACCTTTTTCTTATTTTGTAGATTTTCTGGATTCTCTCTCCTCTTCTATAAAATCTTTTTTCGTTGATATCTTAGGCTTAACCCAACCCATCCCAACCCAGGTACACTTGAAATTGAAACCTAAAACAGCAAAGGCAAAAGTTTGTCCAAGTCATCGTTGAAAATCCGAGCGCCAAGATCACTCTTCGAGTCTAGCTCTCGTTCAAATTAAACAAATAACACAAGATTACATTTTTATTTTGGCCAGATATGCACATAAATATTTTTTGGTTCTCGTAGGACTCTCAACGCAAATCGTATAGAGAACAGTAATTTGAAATGCCCCCAAAATAGAACACAATGGAACCCTCTATCGTTAAAACTAAATAAAAACGAGCCAAGCCAACATATATTCTCCGCCGTCGGATAATTATCTAGCATGCTAAGAACTAATATTTCAGTTCAAAAATACTAAATTTTGTTTCGCCATTTCCTACGATATCTATCCCGTCGATCAAATACTAAGTTAGAAAACCAACTAAAAAAATAATTGAGTTTTGTATGTGAGCGAGAGAGAGAGTACCTTGGCGGGATCGATTAATTAAGGGGTGGATCTCAGAAGATCTTGAACACGCGAAGTGACTTCCTGCTTTCGAGGAAAGCTGAAGGTGAAGAAGCCGATGCCTCTGATTGCGAAAAAATGTAGCTCCTCCGATTGTATGCGCTGATGACGATGACCGTAGAGCTCGGATATCAGGTCGAACGGAGGCGGCCTCGATTTTCTCGCTCCTTCACCTACACAGGCGCATAGTTCTATCCACGTGTGAACTATACGTGTGGAGAAAACGGTTCGTTTGTTTGTTGTCTAGATGTAACAGTACCACATTATCATTTTATTTTTATTTTATTATATATAATATGACACATTTATTATCAAAGATCTTGATCATCAAATAATAATAATGAATCACAACTTATATAATAAGAATATTGTTATAAAACTAAAGTCAAAAACTACTATTATAAAAGAAAAATAAGAAATTTTCTTTTTGAAACTCTTAAGAACTGAAACTTTCTTTCTCTTTCTATATTTTTTTATGAATTTCATTACAACTGAATCTCCTATTTATAGGTTTTGAAATTACTATGCAAGTTACTATACAAATCACTATGTATAATTTAAAATAATAGTAGTGGAGTCATTCACATAATTTTAGTGGTGGGATAGGGGCGGCTGTCGTCGCATTTAATTCATTACACTCCCCCTTGAAAGACTACCTATAAAGAATCTACCTCGTTAAAACCTTGTCAAATAAAAACTCAGTGGGAAGAAAAACCAATGGCGAAGGAAAAAGTGTACAGTTTTCTTATGTATCCACAAGTGCTTTAAGATTGCCTCATTAAAACCTTGCAGAGGAAAATCCAGTGGGACAAAACCTCAGCGAATGAAAAAGAGTACAATCAGCACATTTACTTCCCCTGAAAAGTGCATGACAAAAGATTTTTGAGTTTTCGCATTCCAATGTTATGCACAATCTTCTTGAATGTGGAAGTTGGTAACGCCTTTGTGAATAAATCTGCCAGATTATCACTAGATCGTATTTGCTTGACATCAATTTCACATTTCTCTTGAAATTCATGAGTATAAAAGAATTTAGGTGAAATATATCCTCATCTAATTTGAGTGATACAAGCAGTATTATCTTCATATAAGATTATTGGGCTATTATTGATCATGGGAAGTCCACACTTTTCTTAGATATGTTGAATAACTGATCTCAGCCAAATACATTCTCGACTTGCTTCATAAATAGCAATGATCTCTGAGTGATTTGAAAAAGTAGCAGATAGTGTCTGCTTAACAGATATCCATGATATGGCAGTATCTCCAAAAGTAAATAAATATCCAGTTTGAGATCTACCTCTGTGTAGGTCTGAAAGATAACCTGTATCTGCATACCCAATCAATTGTGGACTTGATCCATGTTGATAAAATAATCTCATATCAACCGTATCATGAAGGTAACGAATGACATGTTTAATGCCATTCCAATATTTTCGAGTTGATGCAGAACTATATCTTACAAGCAGATTAACTGAGAATGTAATATCTGATTGAGTGCAATTTGCAAGATACATCAAAGCTCCAATTGCACTGAAATATGGTACTTCAGGATCAATAATTTCTTCATCGTCATCACAAGGACGGAATGGATCATTCTTCACATCAAGTGTTCGAACAATCATTGGAGTACTCAGGGGATGAGATTTGTCCATATAAAAATGTTTTAAGACTTTCTCAGTATACATGGACTGATGAATAAAAATTTCATTTGGCAAGTGCTCGAGCTGCAGGCCGAGACAAAGTTTTGTTTTGCCCAAATCTTTCATTTCAAATTCATTTTTTAAATATATAGCAGTTTTTTAAATCTCTTCAGGAGTTCCCACAATATTTAAATCATCAACATAAACCGCAATAATGACAAATTTGGATTTTGATTTCTTAATAAAAACACATGGGTATATAGGATTATTCTCAAATTCTTCTTTCAATAGATATTTGCTTAAGCGATTATACCATATGCGCCTAGATTGTTTCAACCCATATAAAAATCTTTGTAGTCTGATTGAGTACATATTTCTAGATGTACTTGTAGATGTTTCAGGCATCTTATATCCTTCAGGAATTTCAATTATATGTCATGGTCTAAGGATCCATATAAATATGCAGTGACCACATCCATTAACCGCATTTCTAATCCTTTTGTAACAACCAGACTAATCAAAAATTTAAATGTAATTGTATCCATAACGGGAGAGTATGTTTCTTCATAATCAATCTCAGGTTTCTGCAGGAAATCTTGAGCGACAAGCTGTGCTTTGTACCGCACAATTTCATTTTTCTCATTACGTTTTTGTACAAATACCCACTTATATCCAACGGGTATTACACCCTTTGGTGTTTGGACAACAGGTCCAAATACTTCTCGTTTTGCTAGCGAATTTAATTCAGCTTCAATAGCTGTTTTCCATTTTGGCCAATCATTTCTACGTCGACATTCTTCGACGTTTTTTGGCTCACTTTATTCATTACTTCTGGTAATGTCAAGGGCCATTTTATATGAAAATATGTTGTCGACAATAGTTTTATTTCTATCTAGAATTTCTCCAGTTTTCATGAAATGTATTGAGATCTCATTATTTTCAGGTACCTGTTCCTCTTAAGGAGAAAACATTTCATGACACACCTCTTCAGGAGGTCGCTTTTCAGGAGATTTATACTCTTTAGGAATTTTCTCTTCAGGAGGTTCTGGAATAGAAAATTTGAGCTCTTTAGGAGCACTAATTATATTTGTAGCCTGTATTGTGGGTACGTGTTATTCAAGAACACCAAATTTATTTTGTATTCTTTTCCTTCTGAGAATTTTATCTTTTGCACCAATAGGTCTTCCACTCTTCAGGCGTGTTTTAGATTCACCTATTGTTATTTTAACAATTTGTCTTTCAGGGACTTCGATCCTTGCTGGAGCATTAACAGCAGGAATATAAGATTTTACTACACCTTTAGTGTCAGTAAATACATCCGGTAACTAATTTCCAACATTTTGCATATGAATAATCTTTTGAATTTCCCGTTTACATTCATTTGTAGGAGGATCAAATGAGACAGGGTCTTATTATCCCAAGTAATATCTTGTCGTGCTTCAGGCACCGACTTTTCTTTACCCATTAACGGAAAATTGGATTCGTCAAAATGACAATCCTCAAAACGTGCTTTAAACATATCTCCTGTAAGGAGTTCAAGGTATCTAATAATAGAAAGAGAATCAAAACCAACATATATCTCAAGTCTACGTTGAGGGCCCATTTTTGTACGTTGTGGAGGTGCAATTGGAACATATACAGCACATCCAAAAGTACGAAGATGAGAAATATTTGATTGTTGACCAAATACAAGTTGTAATGGAGAATATTTATGATATGCAGATGGTTTAATGTGAATTAGAGATGCTGCATGAAGTATAGCATGTCCCCAAGTAGAAACAAGTAGTCTCGATTTCATAAGTAAAGGTCTAGCAATTAGTTGAAATCTTTTGATCAAAAAATTAGCTAAACTGTTTTGTGTGTGTGTATGGGCAACAGGATGTTCAATATCTATTTCTATTGACATGCAATAATCATCAAAAACTTGAAATAAAAATTCACCTGCATTATTCAATCGAATGATCTTAATTGGATACTCAGGAAATTGTGCTCGTAGTTTAATTATCTGAGCAAGAAGTCTAGCAAATGCAACATTTCTAGTGGAAAGCAGACAAACATGTGACCATCGACTTGATGCATCAATTAGAACCATAAAATATCTAAATGGTCCACTTGATGGATGAATATGCCCACATATATCTCCGTGAATCCTTTGTAAAAAGGATGGAGATTCAATAATGTCTTTTGAGAGAGATGGTCTGATAATTAACTTACCTTGAGAATATGCAGAGCACGGAGATTCATTGGGTAGAAATATCTTTTGATTCTTTAAGGGATGCCCATGCGAATTTTCAACAATTCGTCTCATCATTATAGAACCCGAATTTCCAAGACAATCATGCCAAGTCATAAATATTTTAGGGTCAATGCACTTCTGGTACATTACCACATATGATTCAATTGTTCTCATTTTTGTATGATACAATTCAGAACATAGAGCAGACAGTTTTTCTAATACGAGTTTTTGACCCGATATTGTTTTAGTAATAAGAAAATACTCTTTACTGCCTTCATTGGTCGTTTCAATATGGTCATCATTACGACGTATATCTTTGAAACTCAATAAATTTCTTTTGGATTGTAAAAAGAATAGAGTATCATCAATACAAAATTTGGTGCCATTAGGCAACACAATATAAGCTTTTCTGGAACCCTCAATTAAATCCAATGAACCTGATATGGTATGGACATAGGTTTTACTTAATGTTAGATTTTGAAAATATTTTTTTTCTTTAAAAAATGTGTGAGTTGTAGCACTGTCAGTCAGACATATATCTTTATCATTCAACTCAGAGATAAAAAGCTCATCAATGTGATCCATGATTCTACAAAATATACAAAACTTTTATTACAGATAGAAAGAAAATACATTAATTGAGTGGAACACTTCCATCTCTAATTAAGTGTTCAATACTACCTTCAGGATGATTAAAGAAATCAGATACATCAAGATGAGTAACGTCTACATCTACTGAATCTAATAAATCATCTGATGGTTCTACTAAATTTATTTCATGCACTTTATTCTTTCCTTTAATAGAAGCTTGATATAAATCAGTTAAGTGTCTGGTTGTACGACAGGTATGTGACCAATGTCCAGTCATTCCACATCTATGGCACACCTCTTCACTTTTTTTTAAGAATTATTCTGGAGATTTTTACCCCTTTATGAATTGTATCACTTCTGGTGATATGGTATATTATTATCCCTTTTAATGTTGTCATTTCTGGGATCAACATTTCTATAATTTCTCCTACTACGTCCACGCCCCGATTTCTTCTAAAGGATGCACCATTCACTTCTGGGAATGATGCAAACCTATTACCATTCACTTCAGGGAATGATATTGAGCCAGTAGTGCGTGACTGGTGGTTTTCTAATAAGAGCTCATTGTTCTGCTCAGCTACTAGAAGACATGATATAAGTTCAGAATATTTCTTGAACTTTCTCTCTCGATACTGCTATTGCAGGAGCACATTCAAGGCATGAAATGTAATATAAGTATTCTCTAGCATATCATCATCAGTGATTTTCTCACCGCATAATTTTAATACTGAGCTTATTTTAAAAAGTGCGGAATTATACTCACTAACACTTTTATAATCTTGCAACCTCAGGTGCAACCATTGAGAACGAACTCTTGGGAGGATGACAATCTTCTGGTGTTCATACCTCTCCCTTAAACTGTTCCACAAAATATAGGGATCTTTTACTGTAAGATATTCAATTTTCAATTCTTCATGAAAATGGTGGCGAAGGAAAATTATTACTTTAACACAGTCCTGCATGGACGCTTGATTTCCTTCTTTAATAGTTTCTCCTAAGTTCATTGCATCAAGATGAATTTCAGCATTAAGTATCCAGGATAAATAATTTTTTCCAGATATGTCAAGAGCAACAAATTCCAATTTTGTAAAATTTGCCATTTTCTACATATATAAATAATGAAATAAATATGTGTATCTCAGAAAATATATTTATAAATTCACACAGATAATCATCAATAAAATATATCAAATACTAAATAATATATTGAAAAACTTACAGAGGAATAAGGCCACTAATTTCAGAATTGGTAGAACCGTCGTGCTGATAACGTATTATAAAACTAAAGACAGAAACTACTATTGCAAAAGAGAAATAAAAACTCTCTTTCTGAAACTCTTAAAAATTGAAACTTTCCTTCTCTCTCTATATTTTCTTATGAATTTCATTACAACTGAAACTCCTATTTATAGGTTTTGAAATTATTATGCAAGTTACTGTTGAACTCAAGGTTTCAAGTTTCGTGTAAATCTACACATGAATTTTGATGATAACAAATGAATTCAAAAAATAAAGGAGTCTCAAGTTCAAGTTGTCCACAGAATAGAATCAAGCACATCAAGGAAGCAAGTATGAGCAAGAAGGGAATAAATTCACATTAAAATCATAGAATAATATTGTAAATCTCTTAAAAATTTGAAATTAGGATTAAGGCTCAAAATTAATATTTTATCATAAAGTATTAAAATATATTTTCCACATGTGCATGAATATTTTGAAAATTAAATTTGAAAATTTTGAAAAATGATTGATTGTCATCTTTCACATGTGCATGACATGATTAAAGGTTTGAATTTTGAAAATATTAAGATGATTGATTGTCATCTTTCACATGTGCATGTTTTATTTAAATATTTTCAAAAGTGATGGATGCTTTTCTTGACTTATGCAAAAGGTAGATGTTTTTGTTTGAAAATTTTGAAAAGTAAAGTGTGCTCCTTTTGTCATATGCAAAAAATAAAATATTAGATTTGAAATTTTTGAAAAGTGAATGATGATGTCTTTGACATGTGAATCTTTTTAAATTTGAATATGAAGTCTCATATGCCTATATATGATCATTTGAGAGTTTCACATTCATAACACCAAGAGCATACAATATTCATTCAAAGCTTTCATTCTCTCTTCTCTAAGCATTGAACCTTAACCCTTGTTCATTTTGAGAGATATAGTTTGCGCTGTATTATTTCTATCTCACTCATTGAGGAGTGTATTTTGATAGTTTACCCACTATCAACTCTTGTATTTGTAAGAGGGTGCGTATAACTCTTGTGTGTATAGAAGGTGTTCTACACGAGGAATAGTTAAATTACCAAGTGTAAGGTGATTGGAAGTGTAGAAGGTGTTCTACACGGAAAATAGTTAAATCATCAAATGTGAGGTGATTTGAAGTGTAGAGAGTGTTCTACACGAATTCTTTGGAGCGGTGCTGCTCAAAAGTGTAATAGGTTTTTATCTCCACCTAAAGGAGATTGAATAGTGGATTTGGGGATTCTCAAGGGGTAGCTTGAGGCGAGGACGTAGGCAGTGGGGCCAAACCTCGTTAACATACTGTGTTTGCTTCTCTCTTATCCTTACTCTTTATATTTATTGTTGTTTCATATTTTGTTTATATTTTATATTATATATTTGATTTATAATTGTTATTTTTTTTTAAATACAACTCAATTCACCCCCCTCTTGTATTAGTCATCTGGACAACAATTGGTATCAGAGCTAGAGCTCTATTATAAGATTAACTATCTTTTGAGTTAAGATCTTATGGCTAACATTGCAGCTTCATTTGGTGAAGGTCAATCCAGCAGTCGGCCTCCACTCTTTTGCGGAGACAATTACTCATTCTGGAAAGTTAGAATGAAAATATTTCTTCAGACTCAAGATCGAGAAATCTGGAAATGCATTGTAAATGAACCTTATATTCCAACAAAAGTAGTTGATGGAGTAAAGGTCAAAAAGGAAGAAGAAGAGTTTAATCGTGAAGACGATAGATTTTATACTTTGAATTTAACTGTTATGAATTTATTATATAATGCTCTCAATGGTAATGAATTTAATAGAGTAATGACTTGTGCTACAGTAAAGGAAATTGGGGATAACTTGGAAGTTACTTATGAAGGAACTTCTCAAGTCAAGGAATCAAAAATTTATATTCTTACTCATGAATATGAAATGTTTAAGATGACTGATGATGAATCTATTTCTAGTATGTACACTTGTTTTACTAACATCATAAACAGTTTGACAGCTCTTGGCAAAATTTATTCCAAAGTGGAGATAGTAAGAAAGATTCTCAACTCTCTACCAAAACGTTGGGAATCAAAAGTGACAGCGATTCTTGAAGTTAGAGACCTCAAGAAGCTCGAAGTGAATGAACTCATCGGGTCACTTATCACCCATGAGTACACATTGAAAAGAGGAGAAGAATAAGGAAAGTCAAAGAAGAGCTTGGCACTTAAAACTATTCCACATGAAAGTGAAAGTGATGAAAATGGGGAAAATGACGACAAAGATGAAGAAGTTGCGATAATAACAAGAAGAATTCAGAGGTTCTTAAAGAAAAATAAAACTCCTCCAAGGAAATCTTTCAAAAAGTTTTCCAAGAAAGATTCAGGTAAAAATGACACTTTAATTTGTTATAAATGCAATAAACCTGGTCATATCAAGTCAGATTGTCCTCTGCTAAAGAAAGATCGAAACAAAGGTAAAAAAGTAATGAAAGCTACATGGGATGATGATTCAAGTAGCTCAGATAGTGAAGCAAGCAATGGAGAATCAGCAAATCTTTGTCTTATGGCTAAAGATGACATTGAGGTAAAAAATCTTGATAATATTGAAAATCCTTCATATGAAGAATTGCAAAATGTTTTAGAAGAGATATATGAGGAATTTGAAAAATTGGGTATCAAGTATACTGTTTTGAAAAAGAAAAATTCTTCTTTAACAAACGAAATTGATATTTTAAGAAAAGAAAGTATTGTTTTGAAAGATGAAAATTTTGAGTTGAAGAAAAAGAAAACTGATTTAGAAAATATTATTAAAAAATTTACGAATGGAAAAAGAAATTTTGAAAAATTTCTTGATAGTCAAAGATGTGTTTTTGATAAGGCGGGCTTGGGATATATGCCAAAACAAAAATACAAACCTTATAAAAATTTCTTTGATAATCCTTCTAAATCAAAGTCCAATATTCAAAATTCTTTTCATAAAAATAATTTTGTTAAAAAAGAATACTATTATAATCACTCAAGTTCTTCATATATGTCACATGCTATTTGCAATTTTTGTAATAGAAATGGTCATAATTATTTTGCTTGTCCTATTAGAAGAAAACATACAATGACTATTAGGGCCATATGAGTACCTAAAAATCTTGTTTATTCTAATACTAATAAATAAAGGACCCAAAGAACTTGGGTACCAAAAAAAATCATTTTAATTGTTTTTATAGGTGTGCATGAAGTCTTCCACGAACAAAAATAAATGGTTTTTAGATAGTGGATGTTCAAAACACATGACGGGAGACAAGACTAAGTTCTTTGATCTTAGATCTAAAGAAAAAGGACATGTGACATTTGGAGATAACTCGAAAGGGAAGATCGTGGGAATAGGTAAAATTGGTAATGAGTATTCTCTTATAATTGAAGATGTTTTACTTGTTTAAGGTTTAAAATATAATCTTTTAAGCATAAGTCAATTATGTGATAAAAGATTTACAGTTACTTTCAAAATGGATAAGTGCATTATATTGAATGATTATGATTGTAATATTTGTTTTATTGATTTTAGAAGTAATAATGTTTATACAATTGATTTTGAAGAAATTATTTCACAAGATGCGATTTGTTTTTCCAGCTCAAAATGAAACTAATTGGTTATGACATAGAAGATTAGGTCATGCCAATATGGAACTTATTTCCAAACTTTCAAAAAATGATCTTGTGAGAGGTTTACCAAAAGTAAATTTTCTTAAAGACAAAATTTGTGATGCATGCCAATTTGGTAGACAAATAAAAACTTCTTTTAAAATCAAGAAACATATTTCCACTACTAGACCACTGCAACTGATACACATGGATCTTTTTAGACCAAATAGAGTTGCAAGTTTAGGAGGAAAATATTATGCATTTGTTATTGTTGATGATTTCTCTAGATATACTTGGGTCATCTTTCTTACTCATAAAGATGAGACACATAATGCCTTTACCAAGTTATGCAAGAGAATTCAAAATGAAAAGGGTTATACTATTTCAAGTATCCGAAGTGATAGGGGAAAAGAGTTTGTTAATAAAAATATTGAAACATTTTGTGATGAAAATGGTTTTGTGCATAATTTTTCTGCTCCTCGAACTCCTCAACAAAATGGGGTAGTAGAAAGGAAAAATAGATCTCTTCAAGAGATGGCAAGAACAATGCTCAATGAGAACAATTTGCCTAGTTATTTTTGGGCTGAAGCGGTAAGTACTGCATGTTATATTATAAATAGAGTTATGCTAAGATCTAAATTAGATAAAACCCCCTATGAGCTTTGAAATGAGAAAAAGTCCAACATTGGTTACTTTCATGTATTTGGATGCAAATGTTTTATTTTAAATGACAGGGATAATTTAGGCAAGTTTGATGCAAAATCTGATGAATGTATCTTTCTCGGGTATTCTACTAATAGTAAAACTTATAGAGTATTCAATAAAAAGACTTTGACTGTACAAGAATCTATGCATATAGTATTTGATGAATCTAATTCTCTACTCTGCAAGAAATTTATTGATGAAGAAACAGGAGGTATAAATAATACGGAAAGTCTTAATCTCAACAAAGAGAACACAATAAAGGAAGTCCAACATGGAGATATCAGGAAAGATCATCAAAATTTAATACAAGATACAACCAAACAATGAAAATTTGTGAAAGATCATCCAGTGGAACAAATTCTGGGGAAACCTTCATGAGGTGTAAGCACTCGATCATCTCTTAGAAATATTTGCAATCATACTGCTTTTCTATCTCAGATTGAACCTAAAAATATTGATGAAACACTTCTTGATGAATCTTGGATTATAGCTATGCAAGAAGAGCTTAATCAATTTGAAAGAAATGATGTTTGGACACTTGTTCCTAGACCCAAAAATCATACTATTATTGGAACAAAATGAGTTTTTAGAAACAAGAAAGATGAGTCCGGAGTCATTACTAGAAATAAGGCTCGACTTGTAGCCCAAGGTTTCAATCAAGAAAAAGGAATCGATTATGATGAGACATATGCACCAGTCACAAGATTAGAAACTATTCGAATGCTACTTGCATATGCTTGTTATAAAGATTTCAAACTTTTTCAAATGGATGTTAAAAGTGTTTTCTTAAACGGTTTTATAAATGAAGAGGTATATGTTGAGCAACCTCCAGTTTTTGAAAATCATATTTCTCCAAATCATGTTTTCAAACTCACAAAAGCATTATATAGACTCAAACAAGCTCCTAGAGCGTGGTACGAGAGACTTAGTGGTTTCTTGATTGAAAAAAGAATTTTCAAGAGGAAAAATTGATACAACTCTTTTCATTAAATACGAAAATAATGATATTCTTTTGATTCAGATTTATGTTGATGATATAATATTCGGTGCTACTAATGAAAATATGTGCCAAGTTTTTGCTAAGACTATGCAGGAAGAATTTGAAATGAGCATGATGGGAGAGCTTACATTCTTTCTCGGATTGTAAATTAAGCAAGCAAAAAGTAGGACATTCATTAATCAATCGAAATATATTAAGGAATTGCTGAAGAAGTTTGGGATAGAAGGTGCTAAGGAAACTGGAACACCAATGAGCCCAACCACTAAACTTGATAAAGATGAAACCGGTAAACCAGTTGACTCGAAGGTATATTGATGTATGATTGGTAGCTTATTATATTTGACAGCCAGTAGACCAGATATTATGTTTAGTGTGTGTTTATGTGCACGCTTTCAATCATCTCCAAAAGAATCACATTTAATTGCAGTTAAGCGCATTCTTAGATATCTTAGTGGTACAATTAACTTAGGGTTATGGTACCCTAAGTATACGTCTTTCGATCTAATCAGTTACACAGATGCAGATTATGCTGACTGTAAAATAGATCGAAAAAGTACTAGTGGAGCATGTCACTTCTTAGGTCGTGCATTAGTTTCCTGATTTAGTAAAAAACAAAATTCTGTTGCACTATCTACTGCTGAGGCAGAATATGTTGCTGCGGGTAGTTGTTGTGCTCAAGTTCTTTACATGAAGCAACAACTTGAGGATTTTAAATTTATGTACAATCGCATTCCAATCAAATGTGATAATACAAGTGCTATAAATTTTTCAAAGAATCCAATACAACATTCTCAGACCAAACATATTGAAATTAGATATCATTTTCTTAGAGATCATGTGCAGAAGGGCGATATTGTATTAGAATTCACTAGTACGCATGATCAATTGGCAGACATTTTCACAAAACCCCTACCAGAAGATAAACTATGCATGATTAGAAGAGAAATAGGAATGATGCATGCCATGGATATCTGCTAGATACTTTTATTTCATTATTTTAAATGACCTACAGAAACTTGAGACGTTTAGCCTCATCATTCAAATGCATTTGCTCCTCATAAATCATCATGCCATCCTTGTCTAAAGGATTAGGCAATTGAAATGAAGAGGTAAGCAATGATTTCAAATTCTTATTCTGTTATTTTAACTCTACTATTTTTTTGTTTGACTCATAAAAAAGTCGTTGAAGTATAGAAACAGTCTCGCTAAGCTTCTCAATTTCGTGAGTTTTGGACTGCAACCGAGTAGAAAACGCGATGATAGATTATGAGTATCGAGTTTCGAGACCCACAAGCTCGTAAATGGCGTCATGATCTGATTTATTAGCTAAATCAATCTCTTGTTGCTTCATGGCACCCACGACAGATGCAGAAATAGATTGAGACTGAGGTGAATGATACCTCAAATTTTGATTAAAAGAAGTACTGAAGGGAAATCTACGAGCCATTGAAAAATTGTAGAATGAGAATGCAAGCAAATTACAAAGATGAGAAGAAAGCTTGATGCGAAATAGATAAAACTAAGGATTGCTCATATAGAAACGGAAATAAGAACAAGACAAGCTTACAAATCATGATAATATCTCATTTTTCAGCAACATCAAGTGGATCAAATCTCTGCACCGAATTGCCAGAGCTACGCTTCCAGCCTTTGCAGGTTTTATCGGGTACGGGTGGTTTCAATTATTCAGATATTTACAAAATCTCCTTCCGCACCGAATTACCGAAACTAGGCCTCCAGCCTTTGCAGGTTTTGTTGAACACGTGTGGTTACGCACCGAATTCTCTACAGTCTCTACTAACATAACGTTTTATTTATATATTGGTTATTGCAGGAATATATCTTATTGATCTAATTATGATTCCCTTTTAATGATGCCAAAAGGGAGAGAATTTTTAGAGTAGAACATTAACATTGTTTAAATTGCTAAACTTGTTATATATGATTGGAATTATATTTATATTTTTACTTGAAAAACTGACGCACATTCTCAGGGGGAGCTTAAGTATTAATACAGGTTTCAGGTTCTATCAAGTATTTGTCATCATCAAAAAGGGGGAGATTGTTGAACTCAAGGTTTCAAGTTTCGTGTAAATTTACACATGAATTTTGATGATAACATATAAATTCAAAGAATAAAGGAGTCTCAAGCTCAAGTTGTCCACAGAATAGAATCAAGCACATCAAGGAAGCAAGTATGAGCAAGAAGGGAATAAGTTCACATTAAAATCATAGAATAATATTGTAAATCTCTTAAAAATTCGAAATTAGGATTAAGGCTCAAAATTAATATTTTATCATAAAGCATTAAAATATATTTTCCACATGTGCATGAATATTTTGAAAATTAAATTTGAAAATTTTGAAAGATGATTGATTGTCATCTTTCATATGTGCATGACATGATTAAAGGTTTGAATTTTGAAAATATTAAGATGATTGATTGTCATCTTTCACATGTGCATGACATGATTAAATGTTTGAATTTTGGAAATATTAAGATGATTGATTGTCATCTTTCATATGTGCATGTTTTATTTAAATATTTTCAAAAGTGATGGATGCTTTTCTTAACTTATGCAAAAGGTAGATGTTTTTGTTTGAAAATTTTGAAAAGTAAAGTGTGCTCCTTTTGTCATATGCAAAAAATAAAAGATTAGATTTAAAATTTTTGAAAAGTGAATGATGATGTCTTTGACATGTGAATCTTTTTAAATTTGAATATGAAGTCTCATATGTCTATAAATAGATCATTTGAGAGTTTCACATTCACAATACCAAAAGCATACAACATTCATTCAAAACTTTCATTCTCTCTTCTCTAAGTATTGAGCCTTAACCCTTGTTCATTTTGAGAGATATAGTTTGCGCTGTATTGTTTCTATCTCACTCATTGAGGAGTGTATTTTGATAGTCTATCCACTATCAACTCTTGTATTTGTAAGAGGGTGCGTATAACCCTTGTGTGTGTAGAAGGTGTTCTACACGGGGAATAGTTAAATCACCAAGTATAAGGTGATTGGAAGTGTAGAAGGTGTTCTACACGGAGAATAGTTAAATCACCAAGTGTGAGGTGATTTGAAGTGTAGAGGGTGTTCTACACGAATTTTTTGGAGTGGTGCTGCTCAAAGGTGTAATAGGTTTTTATTTCCACCTAAAGGAGATTGAATAGTGGATTTGAGGATCCTCAAGGAGTAGCTTGAGGCGATGACGTAGGCAATGGGGCCGAACCTCGTTAACATACTGTGTTTGCTTCTCTCTTATCCTTACTTTTTATATTTATTGTTGTTTCATATTTTATTTATATTTTATATTATATATTTGATTTATAATTGTTATTTTTTTAAATACAACTCAATTCACCTCCCTTCTTGTGTTAGTCATCTGGGCAACAGTTACTATACAAGTCATTATGCAGAATTTAAAATAATAGTGGTGAGATCATTCACATAATTTTAGTGGTAGGACAGGGGTGGCTGCTGTCACATTTAATTCATTACAAATATTAGATTTTCTCAAAAGAAAATAATAATAATAATAAGAATATTAGATAATAAGATGAAAGTGTAATGAAAAGGTAAGTCATGTTT
The DNA here is from genome assembly GCA_036898215.1 of Platycarya strobilacea. Taxonomy (NCBI): domain Eukaryota; kingdom Viridiplantae; phylum Streptophyta; class Magnoliopsida; order Fagales; family Juglandaceae; genus Platycarya; species Platycarya strobilacea. The sequence goes on along the minus strand of CM072547.1, from coordinate 1,894,050 downwards.
AGTATTACACTGCATGCCTAGATACATGGCCTCTTATGGGCGGATGTGTTGACTTTTGTATGGTCACTATTTACCCTCCATTAAATATATACTTTATATTAATTTTTTTTTCATTTTGTTGCTAAAAAATAGTTGCACTACTAATTATTATTTATATATATATATATATACTGATGCTTAAGTTCAAATAATTTACAATAAATTATTTATATTCAGAACACATAAAATAATTGGCGGCCTTCTATCTATGAACATCTTTTTAACCCAACACTTGATATTGACGGAAGTGGAACAGACATGATCTATATATGCATGCTGCATGCTGCATGTTGTATTTATTTATTTTTCAGAGTTGATCTCTCTTTATCATGATCATGTGGTGTTCTGAGTAAAGAACAATGTAAAATTCGTTCTGGATAGAACATGTACTGACAGAAATTGTTTCCTAGGTACGATGATCCTATATTGGTGTATACGTATGGAGGTTAACATTATATATGCAGAGAAAATTGAGCCAGATATTATTGCCCATTTTAGTTTTATTCTTAATTTTTTGGAATTGTACTTAAAAGGGAAATAATTGGCAAATTTTTTGGTACTATAAACTAATTCAGCGTTGCCCTCGATGTTGGCAAGCAGGATCAGAGGATAGGCTTCTCAACCAGATTGAGTCGCTTATAAAGGCGCTGGCATCGTCATTTCTGTGCCATGTCCAGAGCGCATGGGTTGCATTCACCACCTCAAATTCGCCATGTCCGAAGCTCGCCTCCCTGAAAATGGATATTGCAGGCGTTGGATCTTCATACCTGTAAGCACCGCACCAGAATGAATCACGGATCGATCATCAGTCAAATGGATAGCCTAAAGCAAATAATGCACTATATATGGATTTCACCAACTAGATATGCATTAGAAAATGAAAAATATCTCACTTGCTGGCAAGGCCTTCTCGGTTTCCACCATCCCCAATGGTGATATGCACTGGACCACAATTGTCAGCTTTTCCATTGTAAACGCGAGTCTGTAGATCAAAAAGGACAAGCAGCAATGACATGGAAACAAAGTCAATAAATCAGCTATAAATTTAGTGTTCTAAATATAGACACAACATATTAGCAAAAATAATTCATGTGGTTTATTGTGATTTATCGATTATAAAATTATTTTTATTTTAAAATATATCTAATAAATCAGATAAAGTAAGATTATTTGTAGAATTACAGGGATAAAAAAAAGAAAGAAGAAGGTAGAAGAAAGCTTACAAAGCGCTCATATGCGTGCACATGTCCAGTGAAAACAACATCCACGCGAGCTTGATAAAGAAGACCTTCCATGGAAGCCTTCATGTCGTCCGACTCTTTCTCCCCCTGATGAGCAGTATTGGTATTGTACCATGGCGCATGAACAAGCACTACAATCCATGGAGTTATTTTCCGATCAATCTTCCCTAAATCTGCCTCTAACCACTTATACTGTGGTGAACTATGATCAAAATCCGTGTACGAACTCAACATGATAATATGAACACCAGCTACGTTAAAAGAATAGTATAGGTTGGAGTTGGATCCACTCTGTTCAAATGGCATGCGCCATCTTGCATTGAAGGCTGTGAAGGGTTTGGAGTGGATGACCGGAATCTTCTCAACCTCGTGGTTGCCTTGGGTTACCATCCAAGGCCGCTGGCTTGCGAGTGGCTCCACAAGCCTGCCGAATGAATCCCAAAAACGCTGGTAGAAATCAGCATAAGCCAAGTCTCCTGGCAGTAGCAGCATATCGTAATTCGATTTTGATATGTGTTGGAGGGTTGACTCCGTCCACTCAGTCTGTCCAAGATCACCTGCGCCCCCCATGCATTAAGAAGTTTTTCTTATAAATTGAACATTTAAGAGCTAGTTCCTCGATCGGTTGATAATTTACAATTCATATGTAGCCCAATTCTAATCATTTTCTAAAGGAAAAATACTTTATTTATAAAAAAAAATTATATAAAAATAAATTCATAAATTGATATAAAATTTATGTTATATCGTAAAATTATTTTTATTATAAAATAAATCTAAATTTTTTTTAAAGATATATTAACTTATAAATTTATTTTACATAATTTAATTTTTATGTATGTAATTATTCTCAAATGAACTAATAATTTATTATACATACCTACAACAGCAAATTTGATTGGGAACTGAGCTGGAGGGGTTTTGAAAGTGAAGTTGCGGCCTGAAGCTGGACCGGCGCAACGGTAGTAATATAAAGTACTCGGCTTCAAGGGACCAATTACTACGTCATGTATTTGCCCGGACTTGTACACTAGCGTGTAACCGTACGAGGATGTAGTCCCATTTGCAGAAAACTCGTATTTCGTTGGGGATGTACCATATTCTACTGTTGCCGGGGTTGAGCTTTTTGTAATCCATGAAATCCTCATTTTGTCCTCTCCAACCATAGATATGTGCACCTGCAAGTAATAACGTTAATCCATCGTGATACTGGATGGCCATTATAAAATCAAAAATATATACGTGTACATGCATGTGTGTGTTGTACTACTTTATGTTCTGATTTCCAGCGACAGATTCCAACAAACAACCACATCATGCCAGCTATAATAAACTTATGATGAATAGCCTAATTCATGTAAACATGCGCTACCAGGCCGCCAAGAATATCTCGTACGTTGATCGAATTATGCTATGCGCGCACTCGGAAATGAGAAATTTATATACATTACAAAGAAAAATAATTTTTTATGATTAATTATTTGTCATGAAAAGACTATTTATAACTATTTTATCTGTAAATAATTATTTTATTAAAATTAATTGATTATAAATAAATAATTTTCTTATAATAAAATTAATTATATTGTCTCATTTGGTAGAACGAACTGCAAAAAAGTTTACAGATCGGTGGGACCAACAAAAGCCCAACCAGCGATTAATTCCCCCTTGGTTTAAAGAGTAGTGCTGATGAAGAACAAGTGTTTTTTTTTTTTAAACCATGAATAAGTGCTGATGAAAAATCAAGTTAATTTGCTGCAAATATATATATATATATATATATATATATATATTAGAAACCAACATGAATAGCTTACAATTTAGGAAAAAAACATCAAACACAACACAAACTAATTCTCTCATTCTAAATACTATATGTGTTTTCTATTTTTAACCATGTTTTATTAGTGTTAGATTCAATCCAATTATCATGCATATATATAACTACTGCTATAGATCACAAGAAACAACTCGATCGGGTGGTTTGAATCCCAAACAAAAATTTTACAGGCGCAACCTAGCCTGCGCCTAACATGTTTAAATAGATATATATATGAATTTCAGATGTACCTGTTGAGGGGAAGCAGGATTATGATCATCTCCATTCGAGTGAGCAACAGAGGAAATCTTGCGCGCAGGCGGGCGGTCGTACGAATAAACGCCACCAAAGAATAAGCCGGCGAAGGCCAAGGGTATGGAAGATAATAGAAACAAGCGCAACCCTCGCACACCCATGACGCTTACACCACAAGAAGAAAAAGGAGGGAAGGAAGACGACGACGATGACCAACGACGACCCCGCAGTTTTTAATGAGCGGAATGGGAACTGAACAACCACGTTCGTTCCTTCTTATCTATTGCATGTATTACAGTTTAAATGGGTCGTCGTGTTGACACCTGTGTGCTAAGTATTAGGTACTCGAAACATATATATAGGCGTGGCTTTGAAATCGTTTTGGACGGCTATATTTGACAAGTTTGTTAAACTGCGCGCACACGAGTCAATATATAGAAGACGGTGTCCAAGAGTATTGACGTTGCCATGTAGGTTTACTCCTTTTCTGAAATTTGGTAATGCCAACCAAGAAAAATATGTGCAATATTTAATGTACAAGAAAACAGTCTGAAATTAATATCAAATCAAATTCACGATTTGATTATTATGATATTTTAATTTTCATGATTATCAAATCAACAAATTTAATATTATAATAATTGAGAGGATTATTTATTTAGTAGTTATTTATTTATGTATTTATAAATATATAGAACCCACTTAATTAATAACTGTATATCTATTTAAGGAATCTTGATCCATCACGTACGTACAGTACATCCATGTATTGATCTATAAATATATCCAATCTGTTTATATGTACACGCTACAATGTACAGCACTTTAATTTATTCATCACACAATCTACTATCTGAATTAATTGATTTCCAAGAATAATAGAGAATATTTCCTTGGTAACAATTAGGCTCATGCCCGTTTATCTATATCTGTAGAAACAATTAATATATATTTAAATATGGTTCGAAGGAACATTGCATGAATTAAACACGTACGTACTATGATTCTCTCGTGTATTGCAAACAAGTCAGGTTTTCACTTTACAAGCAGGGTCAGATGATAGGCTTCTTAACCATACTGAATCACTGGAAACTGCTGAGTCATCATCATTTCTGTGCCATGTCCATAGCGCATGGGTTGCATTCACCACCTCGAATTGCCCGTGCCCAAAGCTCGCCTCCCTAAATATGGATATATCTGGCTTTGGATTTATATACCTGTATATGCACCAGAATACACGCCTCATGTCAATTCAGGTCAAACAATTACCACTTACTTCCATACTAATACATGCCATTCATCTAAAGAAAATGCAGCTTTGATTTAAGAGACTGCACGCGCGTCTCAAGAAAAACAAATTGCCGGAGAAATTCTCTGGCCTAATGTCATAGTCATTCTTACAGGCTACAGCATCCAAATCGTATGTGATAAGGTTAAAAATGGCATGCATATATAGAAGAAGATCTTACTTGCTGGCAAGGCCTTCGCGGTTCCCACCATCTCCGATGGTGATATGTACTGGAGCACAATTGTCAGTTATCCCATTGTAAACGCGGGTCTGATATATAGAGACAAACAACAATGCCAATGGAAACATTTTATCAGTAAATCAAGGATTAAAAATTTTGATCCACAAACAGAGCAGAGTAAATCCACGAGCAAATTTGAATAGAAAGAAGCTAATTAAAGAAGCTTACAAAGCGCTCATAGGCATGTACATGTCCGGCAAAAACAACATCAACGCGAGCTTGGTAAAGTAACCCTTCCATGGATGCCTTCATGTCAATCGACTCTTTCTCACCCTGATGAGCTGTATTAGAATTGTGCCAGGGCGCATGAATAAGCACTATTGTCCACGGAGTTTTCTTCCTATCAATCTTCCTCAAGTCTGCCTCTAACCACTTGTACTGTGCTGATTTAGGATAAAAGTCTGTGTACGAACCCAACATGATGACATGCACTCCGGCGACATTGAAAGAATAATAGAGATTTGATGCAGAGCCACTCTGTTCGAATGGCATGCGCCATCTTGCATTGTAGGCTGTGAAGGGTTCGCTGTGGATGAGTGGGATCTTCTCAATCTCATGGTTGCCTTGCGTCACCATCCAAGGCCTCTTGCTAGCCCGTGGCTCCACAAGCCTTCCAAATGAGTCCCATAAAGGCTGATCGAAATCTGCATACGATAAGTCTCCTGGAAGTAGCAGCATGTCGTAGTTCGATTCTGATATGTGTTGGAGAGTTGAATCGGTCCACCCAGTCTGTCCAAGATCGCCTGCAGGCCGATATTATGCAGTTTTTCTTCAACATTAACATCAATATTATACGAAACATGGAAGACATTATACATATATATTTATATGAAAATGATATTTGCAATCTAAATTATACATATCTCACGTAATCATTTTGACAAAAAAGTGAGTAAAACATGAAATTTATATTTAAAAAATGAATTTTTTAATAATAGATCCCAACTTCAAAATAATTATACCATATTTACAACCTTTACAATTGTAAGAAGCTTAAAAAGCTTGTATACTCTGTTTTTCTTGATCTATACATACCAACAATAGCGAATTTGACTGGGAACTTAGCTGGTGGAGTTTTGAAACTGAACTCGCGGGTGGAATCTATGCCACAACGGTAATAATATACTGAATTGGGCTTCAATGGACCAATTACAGTGTCATGAATCTCCCCAGACTCATACATTATATAACTGTACGAAGATGTATTCCCATCTGCAGAAAATTCGTACTTCCCAGAAGAGGTACCGTATAGAACTGTTGCTGGGGTTGAGGTTTCAGTAATCCATGAAATCCTCATTTTGTCTTCCCCAACTACAGATATATGCACCTGTTTGACTAACCATATTAATGGAAGCTAAAAAAAAACCAAAATAATACGCCGTTTGATTAATAAAAGCAAGCAATGCACCAGGCTCGACAACAGAACGCGGGCCCACGACAATTAAAACCATAATTAAATACATGTATTTTTTCCGAATGATTACCAGAAGAAATACCCACGCAGCGAAGATAAGAATCCCTACCTACCTGCTGAGGAGAAGCAGGCTTAAGATTTCCCAAATGGTTCACAATGGTCGGGCGGGGCGGCGGACGATTGTACGTATTGAGACTGCCCAAAAACCCATTAAAGGCGAGGCCCGTTGATACGAGAAACAGCCCCAGTCCTCGCACAGCCATTGTGACAGATTGGCATATTCCCATCTCTGCGGATATCTATAGGTTTCGTACTTTCCACATGCGTGAGAAAATATCTCCCTCATGTGTTTCAATTCCTTGTTTACAAAATTGATATAGCTGTCGGGACTTGGACGTTTCGTACTGGAAGCTCTCCAAACTAGCCCAACGGCCACCCACGAGCCCATTATTATAATAGGCCCTTCGGGGAATAAGCGATCAAAGTTTTATTAGAATATGCTTCTTTTTGTCTTTTGTTTTCTTGTTTTTTTAAAATGCATATATGATGGCTTTTATTAAGTTTTATTTCAGTGATCTACAATCACGCGAAAAGAAAATATTTTCAAAAAGTTTAATAATTGTGGTAAAGAAAATATTTGAGGGATAATTATCAAAAAAGGATAATCCTTATAAAATACTTATATAATATATCTATTAAAACTTTTAACTTTCGAAGCTGATATATTCTTTCTTCTTCTTCTTCTTCTTCTTCTTCTTCTTCTTTTGACATCATACTTAATTAGTTTATATATACTTGATCTGGTCATGAGGTTACCTGGACAATTAGGACCAAACTGATTACTGATCAACTAGCTCGATCGATCTTGATCATGTATTTGAACCTATCTAGCTAGCTACATTAATAATCAATTAGTTTGGGTGAAGATCAATCCTATATCTATCTCTTTCAATAGTTCTCTGTAAAATTCTCGAAGGGCTATAGCTAGCATGCAGGCCGTAATTCTTACTCGTATGTACTGTCCCATTTTTACTGCTTTCATCTCTATATATCTCGTGTAGTACAGAATCTGTTTGAATAATAAAATAAGATGAGATAGATTAAAATGATTTATAAACAGTAATGAGTTTGTTAAATTAAAATGAGTTGAGATCAACTCTGTATCTAAAAGAGCGACGTTAACTAAAGAAAACTAGAGGTTTACATGAAGATCTAATGCATGCAGATGTCGATCAGTACTCCGGAGTTCTTTCGGTTTTCTTTTTCTTTTGTTAGTGTCGTTCAAGTAATTAGAACCCGAAGTCTAAGTAGTTCGGCTGGTTGCTAATTAATCTACCGACTCCGCGCGAGACAAACATGTACATCAAAGTCAACAAAGTTAGGTCGCTATCCCAAGTTCCGTACCATAGTATCGCATCTATCCGGCCGACAGAAACCTACAATTCTAGTACACGAAACTTCCTCCGACAAAAATGTCACAACAACCAACACCATCCTGCAGCAGCGATTGATGGTGCAACGATCCGTTCATTTCCCTCCACATACATGCACATGATGCAATATTAATAAATAATTTTGATTGATTAAAATCCATTTCAACGTTGTCGGCAACAGATTCATACAAAAAATGGAGTCGATAGTTCTAGTAGTACTACTATATATTTATAATTGAAGTGAATACATAGATATAGATCAATCGTACGTACCTGTTGCGGAGAAACATCGTCAAGATCGTCGACGAGATTACGAACGAAGAGGGTCTCGCGCATAGGCGGTCGATTGTAGGAATCTACGCCACCAAAGAATCCGGCGAAGGCCATGGCAAGTAGTGCTGATGTTAGAGATAGCCTCAGCCCTCCTCGCACAGCCATGGTGCCAGACTGTATGTTTGCAGTACTGCCCACGAAGCAGAAACTAGAAGAAGAACAATGACGATCGAAGACTAGAATATCAAACAAGCCTCACCTCGGAATGAATGCTAGCTCCTCGTATATATAATGTGGATGGCTAGCTGCTTGCTGTGATCAGCTGTGAGTTATTATTACGCTTCCTGCCAACTAGCGGCTGTTTGACAGCTAGACCTAGCATTCACATTCACAATCACAAAACACGTATTACGTGTCGGAGAGAATATTCCAGGAATTTAATTATAGATTGGCTTTCAACCCTGGATTTCTATTCATGTTATGTTATATTTAATAGATTATTTGGACGAGAAATTAAAGCGATATAGAATATAGATAGGTCCAATGCAAGAATCGAGATTTCGTCACGGAAAGTGTGTCGAATGCAGATGCAGGCTGCAGCTAGGGACGCTTTTATTTTTGGAAGGTGATAGACACAATATAATTATATAATATATATTTTAATAAATATTAAATTAAAAATAATTTTATAAAATATTTTATACACACAATATTTTATAAAAGAATCTTTTATATAATATTTTATTATAAAATATATTGTATAATTATATTGTATATATATGATTTTTCTTTATTTTCAGTGGCTGCTTACGAAAACGAGTTTTATAAGAAATGTTATATATATATTTATAAGTTTAAGTCACGTGTTTCTTTAAAAAATGACATTTATTACTAAAAAATTAAATTTTTATTTAATTTTTATAACTATTCATTTATTTTAAAAATAAATGCGCATCATTTATTTTTAGTTTTCTTTTGAAAAACTTGCTTATCATGATTTAGTATTTACACAACCTATCAAATATCATTTATAAATATTACTCTTTTTATAGTTTTATATATATATATATATATGCTGTCCATCTCACTACAAGAATGTACAACATTTGGAGCTATATTCATTTTCGGCGGTAGAAATATTGTGGCAAAAGGCCACTTTTGCCAATTTAGCTTTTTCCTTTGTGTCAACTAAGTTAAGCCGCCGGAATAAACTAGGAAAATAAAACCTAAAATTAAATCCCTGCCTAAATTCACCCCCCGACATTTCCCCCTCTCTCTCTCTCTGCTTTGCACAGTGGTTTCTCATTGCTAGCATCGCCATGATCTCATCGTCTTCCTGTCGTTACTTGGACCGCCGTAATCTCACCGTTGCAGCTTCGTCGAAACCCTTTGTTAGATTCAAATAAGGCATCGTGTGTGTTCTACGCGAATCCCTTCCCCTGTTTCCAAATTTGATATGTGATTTGTAGGTTTTTTCGTTGTTCACATTCATCCAGGGATGTTGTTCGTTTCTGATTATCCAAAATATGACCGGCAACTTGTAATGATTTACATGTTTTATAGCTAGCTAAGGTTTTCTCACAGTTGGCTAAGGCAACTTGTTGTTTGGCTTTCGAAAATTCGCATGATTCTGGAGGAAAACATCCGTCCATCCGTCCGGGAACCCAATTTACAGAGTCGTTTCTCTTCTCTTGTCATCAATAGTTTTCTTTCTATTGATTTCTTTTCTCTTTCCTGTCTGTCTACATTGGAAAATTGATGAAGTTCTTTCTCATTTCTCCCCCCTCTCTCTCTCTCTCTCTCTCTCTCTCTCTCTCTCTCTGGTATTGCACGGGGGTTTCCGATAACCATGGCTAATACTTCTGAATTTTTTGTAGCAGTTAGGTGTGAACATTTTACAATACTTCCATTGGCAATAAGTGGCGTCATGTGATTCGAATCAAATTTTCTATCGCCATAGGGCTTTTCTCTTAAGAAGAGTCCTGTCCTTTGGGAACACATTGGATAAGGATTTAAATTCCCCAGAACTTGAAGCGTTTGGTAGAACACAGAGACAACCACAAGCAATTGAATGATTGGCCTCAAGTACGTAGTAACTTCTTTACAATATTATTTTCACGACTCGCAGATTTTTTTTAATCAATGCTTCATAATTTTTAGAATTCCTAACATAATATATATATATATATATATATATGAAGCATAAATGATCCCATCATTTTAACTTTTCAACTAAGATCTTTGCAACCATTGGCTTTAGAAATGTTTTGTGTTGTTGCTTGACATATTCAAGGTGGTCTAGGCTGATAAGTATTGGTGAATGGCTTTAAAGCTATATAAGTAGGTAGCATAAGTAACACTTCTCGATCACTAAAGAAAATTAGTTTATAGTTTATAGTTTTCTTACTGCTATTATCACTAAACACACTTATTTTCCTTTTTTATGCTTGTTTTAAGTCAATTCTCTGCAGGACAATAGTAATCCATTCCAAGCGAAGGCTTTCCTCTGTTAAACTTGCAGTGCTCTCCTGCAATACTTGAAGCTTTGGCTCATAGTTGCAACAACATCTTAGAAAGGTATAAAGGTGGTGCAATTCCTATTTTAGCCCTATTTTCAATTCCTGTTATAAAGGTATAAAGCTTTGGCTTATTTCTGTTGATTCTACATGCAGCAAGTTCTATTTTCAATTCATGGTTCCAATTTTATGTATTTTCATATTCTAGGTTGCTATATTCATGTCAGCTATATTAATGTGCAAAGAAAAATGTGAGATGCAGCTCCTTTGAGGATGTGATCTTATAGTCCTGGATGGAATTCAAAAGCTACATGATATTGTGATCACAATTGGACAAGGTTTAGCCAGATTCCTTAATTTATTATCTATTTGGTTCCCCTACAATGCTATCATGTCAACAATACAAACTTCATAGAAGTCATTGAGTATAATATTTAGTTCATTTTCAGTCTAGACAATCCTGAAATGTCAACTATTACATGAAATATTGAAACTGACTTTTGGATTCTCTCTTCCTGATAGAATGAATTAATTAGAAGATCAGTTAATATTTAAACTCATCCCGATTTAATTAGACTTTATAAACAGTTCAAAACAGATTAGAACACCTTTATGAATTGAGAGTCAAGTTCAAATGAAGCTAATATTATTGGACTTAATCATATATCTTACAGTTGATTAGGTGATTTGGCTGAGGACTGAGGAAAAAATTGATGTAATTTCATTAGCATTAAAACAGCCTATTATCTTCTTTGATAAGGTGAACATCTTGATCACTATGATTTATTCCCAGCTTTGAGATGGTTAAGGACTAACCATGTTATTTTTTATTTTATAGAGAGTCATGCCAAACTGTTGGTTTCTTCTCCTACAATTTTGGGTGAGTCGAATTTCTTGATTCATTACTCTTCAACTCGAGATAGCTAATATAAATAATTTTATTAATAATGTTTCTCCATTATGCTAAAATTTTCTTGGTTGACTAGGTTGATGCGAATTTCCCTGTTAAAAAGAGTTCAGGATCTTGACTAAGTTGAGTAATGTTGTTGTGCGCATCCCCTCTTTTCTTTTTCCCCCACCTCACATCCTTTTTTGTGCGCATTTTTATTTTATTCAGCTGAGGTCCAGTCACAACTTTTGCATTGATATTATTCTCTTGTGCATAATTTTAGGAATTGCTGCCTATTTATACAAGTAAGCTCTCTATCTTGCTGAATCAACTTAAAATTTTGAATTACTCTTTGGTATATATGCTTCCACTAATTTGTAGCTAGCTACGTCCTACGGAATAGACTAAATTATTAATTGACTTTTGCCCAATCATTCATCTTAGTTCAGCTTAATATTTCAGCTGGATTGAGCAACGGATTGGGTGGTAATTAAAAGCTAGGCCAAGGTATAAAAATCTTGCCAAGGAAGTGTAAGTACTTGTTTCCACTGAAGAGTTCCAAGCTGGATGGATAAGCACAAAGATATATATCCTGTTGCAGTACCAACCATTTTATTTGAGATAGTAATTGGCTGATGTGCGATCATGAAGGAAAGACGGAACAAACTTTTTATGGTATATTGGTTTTCATTTTTATAGTTAAGAAAACATGAATTTTTTAGTCATGCGATCGAATAATATTTAATCACGTGCACTACTGATCTACGAACACTACTACTCACAAGGTAGGCAAGAGGTTATGGGTTTGACTGATTGTGTTTTTCTTTGGTTATAATAATTGTGACATGCTTGAGTAGTATTGGTCTTTGCTTATTTGTAGTCCCCAATACAAAATTCTTCTCATGGTATTTCTTCGTCATAAGTGAGAGTTTTATTAATAAAATTAGACCGGAATCACTATCGACCGTCTCTTTGCTTTAAAAAAAAAAATTTGATTGGTTTGCCTCTTCTCCTTGGCCTCTTCTTTCCTTTAATTTATTTAATACTTCGGAAGTTAACAATTAACAAAGGTTTTGCCCACAAGAAAAGTTGCTCTGCTGTTTATAGTTTAAATCGTGACCTAACTAGTACTACTCGTAAATATTAATACGTACTGAGGTTTCAGTCTTAAATTTAAATTGTTATTTTGCACCAATTTCAGTCTTAAATTATGCAAAAAATTAAAAATTAAAAATTAAAAAAAAGGCCAAAAAAAAACTTGAATGAATGGAAATCTTTTTTTGTGGCGAAATATAACATCATTTGCGGCGAAAATTAGTCGCCGCAAATAAAAATCATTTCTGTCCACTACAGTAATCGCCGGAGATACGCTTTCTTGGCTCTGTAATTGGGGCGATATGTGGGCAGGCCCGTTCAAGCCGGGAATATTTCTTGCGGCGATGTTTTGATTATTTGTGGCGATTTTGTGTCGCCGCAAAAGACCTTATTTTTTGTAGTGGATCTCTCCGTTTTATTGACGTTTCCCTAATCCGAAATCACCTAGGCCGAAGGGGTGGTTCCAAAACTTGCTTAACATAACACATGATTTGCTATCTCAAATCATTTAAAATTTGTGAATAGTAATAAGATAATTTAAATTAAGTTTTTTTTTAATTTAATTTGTGAAAAGATAAAAAGTTGAATAAAAAATATTCTAAATTTAAAATATTGTAAGAATATAGTTTTATAATATTATTTTTGCTAAAAGATTTAAAATTATTGGAATTGTTTTTTATATTTTATTTGAAAGTTTGAGAAAATTGTAATGATTAGTTTGAAGAAATTGTAATGGTTATTTTAAAAAATTTTATATTTAAATTATGTTTGGAAATAAAATGAAATGAGATAAACTGAGATAAGATAAAAAATTTTTTATATTTTAACTTATGCCCCAAACTTGCCTACTAGCTGTTGCTGCTACCTCTTGGAGCACTCTCAATGGGTTTTGTAAAACCCATTTTTATGTAAAATTTGAAAAAAAAAGGTAGTTAAAAAATGCTTCCAACGAATTATATATATTTACATTTTGCTACGGTGTTTAGCTAGTAGCTGAACACTACAACAAAATGCAAACATGTTATTTTCATGTACTTTATATCTCACAATAATTTCTTTCTTGTTGTACTTTTTCTCCAGCAAAATATTAAATAAATATAACATTTAAATGTTATAAAAAAAATATATAAGCTGATATATATATATATAACGTATTGTAAAAGTCAATATATAAAATCAAAAAAATGAGTTAATTTGGTGACTATTTCAAAGGATAGGATTCATAAACCATTGAGAATGCTATAACAAGCTGATTATTAATCGACTGTGGTTATTAATAGTTTTCCAATTAAATATTTACAAATTATGCGTTCATGCATCCCAAAGAGGAATTGCTAGCTAACAGCTTGTACCATGCAACCTAACTAATTAAACACCAATTCATGATTAACGTCTATTTATGACAAAGTCAATTAAGTACGTTAATTAGCCATACGAATCCAAAAAGAATATTCAAAAGATCTCTTGATTCAATCAATTATATAAATTGTTGCTTTCATGTTGATCAATATCAATAATTATATATATACGACCATAATTAAGACTGCATTTATTTAATAATTTTGCAGCGTATTTCCAATTCTATAATTGCGCCCTGATCTGTCCCTCAATCAAATTAAAAGAAACAAAATTACATTAATAATAATTTTCTAATTAACTTGTTTTCTTCTTTCTCTGACTGTTTCCCGGCTAAACTTCGTCCTAAAAAATGATATTTTTGTCTCAAAAAATTATTAGAGACGAAAGATTTTGTTTTTAATTTATCCCAATTATAAGTTCTTGATCTCCCATGCACGTACGCACTGTAGAACAACATATCATCGCGACGAATTTGAACACCCAAGACTTGAGAATTCCTACGTTGACCATTTTGTTCAAAGGCTGTATTCTCGGCTGAATTAAGTAATAATGTAGCTTTTTATATTAATTAATTATACTTTTGTTATAAACGATCGTCGGCGGCCGTCCTCTGTCCCACTACTAAAATTATGTGAATGACCCCACCACTATTATTTTAAAATCTGCATAGTGACTTACATAGTAACTTGCATAGTAATTTCAACGCCTATAAATATGGGCTTCAGTTGTAATGAAATTCATAAGAAAATATAGAGAGAGAAAGAAAGTTTCAGTTCTTAAGAGTTTCTTTTCTCTTGCAATAGTAGTTTTTCTCTTGCAATAGTAGTAGTTTTCTTTTTAGTTTTATAACACGTTATCAGCACGAGGTTCTACCGATACTGAAACTAATGGTCTTCTACTTCAAGTAAGTTTTTTAATATATTATTTGCAGTCCTTGAGATAAATATTAAAGGTAATATTGCTGAATATTACTTGATAAAATTTTATTTTTATTCTCATGATAATGTGAATATATTTATTAAATTCACATATTTATTTTTGTAATATAATGTCAAATATTGAGATTTATTACTATTGACATTTCTGAAAAATGCTATTTATCCAGATCCTTGATGAGATCTATTTGGATATGATGATGAACTTGAAAGATACAATCATAGAAGAAAACCATGTGTCCCTGAAGGACCATGCTGTATATCTTATGATGAAAAATCATCTTACTGTGTGAAATAAATTAAGAGAGTGATATAAACACCAGAAGATGTAATCCTCTCAAAAGATCATTATGATTTATTGCACTTGAAGTTGCAAGATTTTAAGAGTGGTATTGAATATTCTGCACTCTTTAAAATCAGCTCAATATTAAAATTATACAGTGAAAATGTCACTGATGATGATATATAAAAGAAGACATTATTTTTCATACCTCGAATGTGCTCCTGCAGTAACAATATCGAGAGTGAAAGTTTAACAAATATTCTGAACTTTTGTTTTGTCTTCCAGTGATTGAGCTAAATAATGAGTTTTTGTTACACCAGTTACGTCCTATTAATGATATCGAATTTACACAATTCCTAGAAGTAAATGGGAATTAAGGGCGTAAACGTGGTAGAAAAATTATAGAAGTGTTGGTCCCAAAAGCGACAACACTAAAGATGATAAAAATATATCGTATCACCAGAAGTGATCAAACTCAGAGAAGGGTAAAAGCCCTCAGAATAATTTTTCATAAAAAGATGAAGAATATATTTCATTATCTGCAAAGTGTTGCAAATCAATTACATGATGTATTTACTGACACTAAAGGTGTTGTAAAATCATATATTACTGCTGTTAATGCTTAAGCAAGAATTGAAGTCCCTGAAGGACGAGTTGTTAAAACAGCAATAAATTAATCTAAGATACACTTGAAGCGTTGAAGACCTATTGGTACACAAGAAAAATAAAAATCGGTGCTCATGAAGAGACCGTATTTTCTGTATAAAATATAATCCCCCTGAAGAGGAAACCTCCTGAAGAGGTAACTCCTGAAGAGTGTAACTCCTGAAGAGTATAACTCCTGAAGAGAAAACTCCTGAAGAGTATAAACCTCCTGAAGAGGAACCTCCTGTAGAGGTGTTTCATGAAATGTTTTTCCCTGAAGAGGAACAATGAGATCTCAATACATTTCATGAGTACTGGAAAATTTATGGATAAAAATAAAACTGTTGTCGACAACATATATGATAACACTTGATATTACCAGAAGTAATGAAAAAAGTGAGCCAAAAATCGTCGAAAAATACCGACGTAGAAATAATTGGCCAAAATGGAAAGCAGTTATTAAAACTGAATTAAACTCACTAGTGAAGCAAGATGCATTTGGACCTGTTGTCCAAACACCAAAGGGTGTAATATCTGTCAAATATAAGTAAGTATTTATACGAAAGCGTAATGCGAAATGAAATTGTGCGGTATAATTTGTCGCACAAGGTTTCCAGTAGAAACCCGAGCAATTATGAGGAAACATATTTCCTTGGTATGAATGCAATCACATTCATATTTTTAATCGATTTGGTTATTACAAAAGGATTAGATATGCAGTTAATGAATGTGGTCACTGCATATTTATAAGCATCATTAGATTATTACGATACTTGAAGCATCTAATCCAAGTACATTTAGGAGTATGTACTTTATAAAGCTTCAAAGATCTTTATATGGGTTAAAGCAATCCGGACACATGTTGTATAATTGAATCAACGAGTATCTATTGAAAGAAGGATTTAAGAATAATCCTATATGTTCATGTGTTTTATCAGAATCCGGATTCGTCATTATTGCAGTTTACGTTGATGATTTACCTTGTTAGAACTCTTGAAAAGATTACAAGGGTTGCTATAAATTTAAGGAATGCATTTGAAAAGGAAAGATCTTATTATTCAATTCATGGATGAGTTACAAGAATTTGAGACTTCTAGCCTCATCTCTCAAATGCATTTGCTCTTCATAAAGCAACATATCATCCTTATCTAAAGGATTAGGTAGTCGAAATGAAGAGGCAAGTAAGGATTTTAAATCCTTATTCTCCTGCTTTAAGTCTGCAATTTTTTTGTCAGACTCTTGAACGAGTCGTTGAAGTACAGAAACCTTCTCGTTAAGCTCCTCAATCTCACGATTTTTGGATTGTAATCGGTTGGAAAATCCAACAATAGAGGAGGAGTATCGGGTGCCGAGAGTCACCAGCTCATAAACAGTTTCACGATCTGACTTATTAGCCAGATCATTTGCTTGCTGCAGCATTACACCTGCGGAAGATGCAAGATCAACTTGTAATTGAGGTGAAGGATACCTCATATGTTGATTGTGAGAAATAGTAAAAGGAAATTGATAAGCCATTGGAAATTTGTAGAATAAGAATACAAATACAGATGGATTATAGATATGAGAAGAAAATTTGATGCGTACTAAATGAAACTAAAGACGGTTCTTATAGAAATGGAAATAAGAACAAGACAAACCATCATCTCTTCAAATCTCACTTTACAAGATATGTTGGATGCATAATTTCAAAAGCCAGCGAGATTAATTACAGCTATCCCTATTTTCTTGTAAACGCTGAACCTCTACCGTTAGCTGCTGTTGTTGACTTTGTATCTGAGCTCTTTCTCGTTCCAGCTCTTCTACTCGTGTTTTCAGGTCACGAGAATACCAGTCTACAAGTTTCTTCAGCTTCTTGTTTTCTTGTTTTAAATCTTTATTTTTTCTATCTTTAGTTGCAAGCGTTTGATGCAACTCAGATATTTGATTTTTAAGATGATCAACCTCACTCGTTCTCGCCAATAGCCTCTGTGACATGGTTGTAAGAGAAGCAGCATATTGAGCACTGAGGGTTCTTGATGCTGCAACAATTTCAGGATCAGATTTACTAGATAGATATATCTCTGCTCCTATCATGGTGTTTACAGCCTCAGGAAAAAATATAAGTGGTTGAGGTATAAAAGGTTCATGGTTTAAATCTGGGACATTAGAATTTCTATCAGACATAATATCGTTCTGGATGAACAACAACTGAATCTATGAGGAATGCGAGATCTTTTTGTTGGAGTAAACCAATGGTAAAATTGGTTATATTTAAACAACAACCCGAAACCTTCAAATCTCTTCAAGATCTCGTTTGTCCACAATGTCAAGCGGATTTGATTTTCCGCCGAACCGATAATATTAAATCTCAAAGCTTTTACAGCTTTTATCATACATAGATGGTTTCCAATGTTATTTCCGCCGTATATAAACAAGTTCTTCCTAATAACGCCGAATGAGGGGGAGAAAATTTTAGATGAAAATATTATCATACTCTCTCTAATGCATTATTTAGTTGGAGATCGTGTTTGAATTCTTAACTTGTTATATATACTGAAATCATATTTGCTTATTACTTGAAACACTAACGCATATTATCAGGGGGAGTTTAAGTATTACTGCAGGTATCAGATTTCTATTAAGTTTGTCAACCAGATATTATTTTTCATCTTCAAATCACTCAGAGATTATTGCAATTCATGAAACAAGTCGAGAGTATATTTGGCTGAGATCAATGACTCAACATATCCAAGAAAAGTGTGGTATTTTGATAGCTCAACAATTTTATACGAAGATAATGCTGTTTGTATCACTCAAATCAAAGGAGGATATATCAAATATACGATCAAGTGATAATCTGACAGATTTATTCACGAAGGCATCACCAACTGCGACATTCAAGAAATTTGTGCAGAATATTAAAATGTGAAGATTCAAAAATCTATCGTCATGCACTTTCCAGAAGGAGTAAAAGTCCTGAAGACTTGTGTTGATTGTACTATTTTTCCTTCGCTAAGGTTTTATCCCATTGGGTTTTCCTTTGCAAGGTTTTAATGAGGCAATCTTAAAGCACTTGTGGATACATAAGAAGACTGTACTCTTTTTCCTTCGCCATTGGTTTTTCTTCCCACTGGGTTTTTCCTTGGCAAGGTTTTAACGAGGCAGATTCTTTATGAGTAGTCATTCAAGGGGGAGTGTTATAAACGATCGTCGGCGGCCGCCCCCTGTCCCACCACTAAAATTATGTGAATGACCCCACCACTATTATTTTAAAATTTGCATAGTGACTTGCATAGTAACTTGCATAGTAATTTCAACGCCTATAAATATGGGCTTCAGTTGTAATGAAATTCATAAGAAAATATAGAAAGAGAAAGAAAGTTTCAGTTCTTAAGAGTTTCTTTTCTCTTGCAATAGTAGTTTTTCTCTTACAATAGTAGTAGTTTTCTTTTTAGTTTTATAACAACTTTTAATATTTTAATAAACGGACTAATAAATATATTTCTTACTATGCACAGCTGCACGTACGATCGACAATGGCCGAGAGGCACGTTGAGTTGTCGCACATCCTAATTAAACGGGCTCAATCTTATGCACATTAGACATTCATATGCACTTAAACGTCCAGGTCTGACAACTTGCAAAGCGAGCCCACTTGAGGTTAATTTGGGCTTCACTTCGATTTACTAAATTCAACACGGCCCAAATTACTGCTTCTGATGCCCCCACCTAGCAAACGGAAGTTCCATGATTACATTTACTTAAATCACATCGAAATTAAGCAGAATAAGCCTATATATAAGGTTTAAAGGTAAGTGTAATTATAGGGAAAAAATACAAAAAGTTAAAGCAGAACGCTTGTCGAGATAATTACAACTTTATTTCTGCTTTTTATTTATTTTTTACAATATATATATATAGAACTAGTATTATAAACTAATTATTCTTTCATATATAGAATGCATTTAAAAAATTAAAAACTAAAAATTGGCTGACATTGAAGATTGTATCCTTATAATTAAATTAACCTCCAACAAATCATGAGGAACCAAACGTAGATCTCGACATGAGCTTAAAAAAGTATGGAATGCCTCATAAATCAATAATGTTATGTTAGTCAGACCAGAAGCCACGTGTTGAATACAATAGATCATCTGGTCACCACCAGCTCTTCCATAATGGGTAAAACGTTAGGTACTCTTTAATTATTCACATGATATATAAAAAACGAAAATAAGACTGAATCCTACTTCGTGTATATATTTATATATATATATATATTATTAATATTAATCCTTCTAATAGAAAATAATTAAAACTAATTAAGAGAGCGGATTAATAGAAACTTGTAGCCTAATAGTATAGACAGCGTATATTATATATATGAAAAAAGGAAATTCTAGAAAAAAATATATATATATATATACATATATATATACGAGAAAGCGTGTAGCATGCGAAGAGCAGAATGTGTGTTTGGTACCCATTGGCGAGTCAACCCTTGACTAGTTTATATTAGAACAGAACCAATCGTGGGAAACCGTGCAAACTTAAGCAAGTGATCCAATTGCGGAAGAAAGGGGCAAGAAGTTACGGATTAATATTGATGATGCTTGTAAGCATAACATGAAAAAAATATTCCCTTAAACTTGCTTCAAAGCATCAAACTTTCAAACCCCACGGGCCACGTCTTCTTTCCCCAAACAGCTAAACTCTTAAAAAAGTTGGGGCCTGGCCCTTTAGCTTACATCAACAATTATGAAGAAGATGCAGGCACCCGTATTCCATTTCCTTCTCCTTCTGACCATTTTCATCTTCCCTCAAGTACAATCAGAGAATGATGATGATTTTTCTCGTCAACCTCCTCGGCCGATCATTCGAACCCAAAATGATCGATTGGACTCTGACCCTCAACAGGTCTCTCTCTCTCTCTCTCTGATCTATCTATGCCCTCATACCCATTATTTGCCATGTTCCTGCATTATATACATGCATATTACTGTATCTTCATATATATATATATATATTTTCCATGATGTACGCCAGGTGCATATATCTCTGGTAGGGAGAGATCACATAAGAGTTACATGGATTACTGATGACAAAGACGCACCTTCAATTGTGGAATATGGAACGGAGAAAGGGAAATATGATGCAAAGGCAACGGGAGAACATACAGAATATACTTACTTCAAGTATAGTTCAGGCAAGATCCACCACACTAAGATTGGACCATTGGAGCCCAGCACCACCTATTTCTACAGATGTGGAGGTTCAGGCCCCGAATTCTCCTTCAAGACACCCCCTTCCACATTTCCTATTGAATTTGTCGTGGTTGGTAAGTTATTCATCATCTCATTTTATTTTAGCATATATATATATATATAAGCTAGCTAGGGTATGATCTTAATCCCACATTATAATTATAGACCCTCTTCCCCTACCTTATTAATATCTCTAATGTGATCATGCTTTATGAAATAACAGATATATGTTTACAATTGAATATAGTTTGGAAACATATTTTACAAGGAAAAATGTCACAGGAACTTTTGAAAACGACAAATCTGCCTTTACGAAGGCAAGCAAGTGGCGCCTTGATTTAATAAAATAACTAAATAAATAAATAAATTGTAACCCTCAATTTTAACCCGTACTTGCTATATACATAGTAGATATGTAGACGACTTTATCGCCTTGAACCCACAATATAATATTAATTTGCCGTATTCATGATCCTAAGAGTATATGCGAGAGCCGAGGGGAATCTCGACTCCCAGCTATGGACATGATCATGACCTGGTCGTAACTTATTTTTTAGTTTTGTTAACCGGAATAAATCAGTTGCTAATTATCTGATTGGAAGAGATCGATTATTTTATAATTATATCTCTCCTTTACCGTTTACAGTGTATTTCTTTTTAGAATAATTCTTATTGCATTCCCTATTTTTGAATTGCTTTGCAGACCTAAATGAAACCAGCTCCAGTTTTATTATAAATGAAACGGAGTGTTTCACTAATTAAGAAAATGCAAATCACCTGTAAGTGAAAAATCTCTCTGGGAGTGAAAAATGGGGCATTTTCATCGATAACTATATTGGGACTGCAAAAGAGTCCTATTATGTGCAGACTATAAGTAGTACTGCCCTTTTTTTTATTCATTTTAAATGGTCAAACTCTGAAGATCAGCCATAATAATATTTTATTAGTTAGGAGTTACTCGTATAATTAAAGAGAATATAGCTAAAATTAAGTACGCCAAGGGCTGAATAATTGGGGGGGGGGGGCAATTTATAATGAGATTGTTGATTAAACTCTTAATTAACATCAAAATTAAGAAAAACTGGAATATAATATAGCTAGGTTGATACAATATATATAATCGTAATGCATTTTTGACCAATAAGATCTAGTGAAATCATGCATGATCAAACTATTTAGTCAAAACACATATCCCTTAAAATTATTAATCATGTAGTACTATTGATCCAATTCCATTATATATATATATATATATATATACATAGCACGCGGCCTTAAAGACGTTGCAGTATTTGTACTTATAATATATATCCATTTACGTACAGGGGACCTGGGACAGACTGAATGGACTGCATCAACCCTAGCACATGTTGATAGTGAAGACTACGACGTGTTTTTGTTACCTGGTGATTTATCATACGCCAATGGGCAGCAACCTCTGTGGGACTCTTTCGGCCGCCTAGTGGAGCCCTACGCGAGCCGCCGCCCATGGATGGTGACCGAAGGGAACCACGACGTCGAGATCACAACCGAGCATCCCCAAGGCTTCACGGCCTACAATAGCCGGTGGCCGATGCCATACAAAGAGAGTGGATCCAAATCCAACTTATATTACTCTTTTGATGTTGCTGGGACTCACATAATAATGTTGGGTTCTTACACCAAGTTTTTTGTGGAGTCGCCTCAGTACAAATGGCTCAAGTCTGATTTGGCTCAAGTCAATAGGAAGAAGACCCCCTGGGTTCTTGTTCTGTTGCATGCGCCTTGGTATAATACTAATACAGCTCATCAAGGCGAAGGAGAAAGCATGAGACAAACAATGGAGAAGCTCTTGTATAAGGCACGGGTCGATGTGGTTTTTGCTGGACATGTTCATGCATACGAACGTTTTGTAAGTCTTATTTCTCTAATTTCGGTTCTTTAACATAAGACTTTATATATAGATATACATATATTATATGCATGTTGTTCTATAACCAACATGGATCGATTTTCTTCTGATCGATCGATGTCTTGCAGACTAGGATTTATCGCAACAAGGATAATCCATGCGGTCCAGTGTATATCACTATTGGGGATGGAGGAAATCGCGAAGGACTTGCAATGGAGTAAGTACTCTTGATCGAACTAATTATATATATCGAGTTATCTATTATATATATGTAAATGTGTTACATATAATATGTAGGTATCTGGAACCTGCTTCTCCTCTTTCATTGTATCGAGAGCCAAGCTTTGGTCATGGACGATTGAGGATAATGAACGAAACACATGCATATTGGTCATGGCACCGCAATAATGACGCAGACGCACTTGTTGCAGATACAGTCTGGCTAGAAAGCTTAAGCGCTTCTAGTGAAACGTGCCAGAAGACCGTGGATCACGAGGAAGCGACAACATCATTATTTGCCAATCATGATGAACTTTAACTAAGTTTAAGCCGACACATACACGTGTGCATATATGTGCATGGTGTATTATTTTCATTGAAGATGTTTTACAATTAGTTTCATTGTTTTTGTGGATCTTCTATGCTTATTATAAAGTAATTGATTATATCTAGCGCCCTAACTTTCTCTTAATATCATATTGGTATAGATAATTTATTCTTTATTTTCACTAGTATTTCTTATAACTAGGACGCATACATGCACACACATATAATATTAATATATATATATATAAATATATATATATATGGCCATGATCTTTAGTATCAAGACAAATGGATATGCAAATTAACTAGCGCTACAGGTTTAGGATATATCGAGGGCAGTAAAAACTTGATGAAGTTATCTCTAGAAACGACCAGTAGTAGTCAAGTCTGTTTCAGCCCTGGAAACATTAACGTCTTACCTTTCGGTTTTTAATTTGTAAGAATTGGGCCTAGTTTAGGAAATAAGACGAGATTAAAAAATTTATAAATAGTAGGGAAATAGTTTAAGAGTAGTGCTACATGTCCTTCAGACATGTACCGAAGATCTCCCGAATAGTGTTATTTCTTTTTTTCTGTTTATTTATTTATTTTTTTTATATATTCTTACTTATTTCTTACAATTACTCCCGAATAGTGTTATTTCTTTTTTTCTGTTTTTTTATTTTTTATTTTTATATATTCTTACTTATTTCTTACAATTAAAAAAAAATTGTATCATCATTTAGAAACAGTTTTTTACTCATTAAATTAAAAAAATAATTTATTTTCTCATTCGGGAGATGCATTCGGGCAAAAGTCTCGGGTGATAAAGCTGCATTTCTTATAGTTTAAATTAAAAAAATTTATTAGATTTTGAAAAGTATGAGAGAAAAAGAAAAAAAATCTTATTATAATATTATTTTTTGTTTAAAATCTAAAAAGTTGAATTATTTTTTGTATTATATGTTTGGAAGTTTGAAAATTTAGTAATTATTAAGTAAATAATAATTAGATGAAATATTAAAAACTTGAAACTAAAAAGTATTTATATTAAAAAAAAAAATCTTGAAATGAGATGATGAAATGATTTCTGTTGTCAAACGAGGCCAGCTTAATAAAATTCGCTGCTAATCTTGTAAACATCCCAAAATATTGCGCCTCATGCATGCCATTAACCGGCAAATATTAACGCTAGCACCATGATTCGAGATCATGAGCACAGATGATTAATATATGACTGAGTTTTAGTTTATTTATATTATTACATCAGAGTTAGTACGCTACAAGAAATCTTGGCTATTGCAGCGTTTTTTGATGTGTCGCAAAAGAAAATGTCGGAAATGTTGCCTAATTGCGTCACAAATTTTGGAACGCTGATGAAGTGGGTGAATCCACCCCTTCAGCTCATGTGAACAGTGTGTATCTGATTTGTTGCAGTGAATTTTCTGTGATATTACGGCGATGACTATGCCGCAACAAGAGGATAAGAAATTCCGGCACAAGTGTACTTCGCTAAAGCCTATTTAATATGGCAACTTGTTATGTCTGCCGTAACAGGGTTCATTTTTTAACCCTTGCCCCCTGTGATTCTTACGCATTTCAGCCTTTGCTTCCCACTGTTTTCATCTCTGTCATTTTCCGAAGGATTTTCCATCCCTCCAAACACACGCCGATGCCCATTTTCTGGAGTTTCCCCCCAAAATCGAGGTGCGTTCCGAACGAACGAACTCTCGCGGCTCCTTCCATGGTAATGTGAAAGGGTTTTCTTTGATTTCTGTTAGGGTTAAGCACTTTGTATGGGGATTTGCATGCGATTCTCTGAACACTTTCTTGGGATATCGCTTCTATCAGATTAATGTACTAATTGAAGACAAAATCCCCAGAGATTCCACAATTGTCGAGGGAAAGCAGAGTAATTTGGAGATCTTACTATCAATTCGTGCCTGCTTATAGCAATTGTAACTCCTGCCACAGATAAACGCTGTTAAGGAGACGATTGGTATGTCGAAAAATTGGTATTTCTATTAAGCTATTTTTTTAAGTAAACTATCTCTATTTCTATCATGTGCTCGTTGGTTCTGGAGATTGATAGTCTCCAAAGATTTTTTCTTTTCTAATTTGAGTTTACGGTCATCTTTTTTTTTTCTCTCTGTTTTCTTTTTGATTTTCGTGTAAATTTGATTTTGTTGTCTTATGTTCCTGGATAAGTTTTCTAAATTACTGACGATTCTGGGGATTTTGATTTTGTTGTCCTAATCCAAAATGTAAATTTTATTTTGTTGTCTTATGTTTGATTTAGAGGCACATTTTGACGATTGGTATGTCGGATAATTCATGTAAAATCCCAGAACCAATTCTGTCTTTTCGTGCAAAAGTCACACATCAGTACCATTATTAGTCCACACAAGAAGGTCTCTGTTAGGGTTGTTATTTTTTTAGATTTGTTGTGGGGCTGCTTTATAGGTTAGAAAATTGCACTTTCAGTTTTTACAAAGGGGGCTTCCTTGCCAAAATATGCATGCATGGTTATGAGGTGATATGCAACCTGAAATTACCCTGAGTTTAGTCCACAGCAAGCTAGTTAGTCCAGAATAATAATTTGCCTTTTATCTATATATACTGGTGCATTATATGCCTTTTAATCTCTGGTCAAAATGTTTGGCAAGGCCTTTCAATGCTCTAACCTTCTAAATTACTGAATTATACTTCACTAGTTTGGTTCCTCATGGTGATTAAAGAGTATCATGTCTGATTTGAGCTCTTCAATTGTAGACTAAGAATAATAGTTAAAGTGAGCTAAAAAAAAAGGGCATGAGCATACATTCTTTGTAGACTAACTTCTAGGTATTTGGGTCTGAAATCGTGATTTTTTTTGCATGATATTCTTTGTATACTTGCATTTTCTGGACGTGTTAATGTGAGTATTAGATGTTGAATTTTTTTAGGGACGTTTTCAAAACAGATTTTTCATTGAAGCATTAAGTCCCTACTTTCTTAATCACCCATCGACAATTCAACTGGAATGTACATATATAAGCCTTTTATTTCCCCACAACAGACTGCCCGTTGTATAGAGCTGCCTGCAGGCTCTGAATGTTGTTCTCAATTGCAATAAAAAAAGGTATAAGACTGAATGTATAACCCCACGAATAATATTTTAAACTAGAAGATTAGGAAAAGAAATGCAGTACATGAACCAAGATGAATTCTAGCGAGCTAGCTGATCAACATATTTATCTATCTTTATCATCGCCTAATTAGAATTATAAAGGTGTTGATAGAGTGTATGGTACTTACATTTTTAAAACAAGTGATATTTTTCCATTTTTAAATTGAACCATCATGATCTTACTGCTTGCTGACAAATGCGTGACTGATGAATAAAAAAAATGAAATAGATAAACTTTTTGCTGTTCTTCACTTTGAGTCAATACTATATTGAGGATGATTCAAAACTACTTGCGGCACTTTATTTGATCAATATGGGACTAACATTTTCTTCTTCATAATATAGCCAAATACTTTGGGTCAATTATACTGGAATATGCAAGAAGCATATAATGATATGCAGACTCCACTAACCTGCCAAATTAAAAAGTGTAGTCGTTAAAAAGTGTGCTTGGAATGAGTTGTTGACTTAGACTTTCTAGGTCTGTTTCCATGTTAGAAGTTCCTGAATTACATAGACTTTTTCTTATCATTTTTATAAAGTAATTATTCCTTAGTGATGGTACCCTGCCACCTCTCAGTTTTGATTATGTGTTATTATGCTTTGAATGCCAAAAAGACCTCTCTTTTCCCTCATGAAATTGTTGGAGAAGACACATTAGACAATAAAATGCTTCTTATTTGGTGCAGATTCAAGCTGTTGTAAAGAAATGACATTCTTTTTATTGCTGATGAGGTACTACATTAAATTTAAATTCTAATCTTACCATGAACATGTGCAGATCTTAATTTGTATCATAGTATTATAAGGCATGATTTGTTTATATATGTTTATCTTAGGTGATTTGTGGATTTGGAAGGCTGGGCACAATGTTTGGCTGCGATAAATACAATATGAAACCAAACCTTGTGTCCCTTGCAAAGGTAAAGTTGGGATATAATTAAACCCAGAGATAGATCCTCAATTTCGGCACAAGGCATAGTTTTCAAGATTATGTTATTTATATATTTATATATGTGAGATGAGTAATGCATGCTAGGTACTAGTTTAAATTGTGCAAGCATTTGCATATCATCTTTTGAAAAAAGGAAAATACTTGAAGGTTTTTTACAATGCTTTTTCAGGAAAAGTAAAGGTTCATTTCAATATGGTAACTACCAAAGAGAGGCTGATGACCTTATACATTCTGTAAGCATTCTTTAACCCTGTTTTCTTGTAGTATATACTTCATACTAGTACTCTTGAGTTGTGTTCATCATGATCATGTATATACAACTTACAGGAGTGTGATGAGTGTGCCAATCGATGAAGGTCTTCTCCTCTCAATGTTTCTGAAGATGATGAACGCGAAGAAGACATTAGAGATTGGAGTCTTTACTGGTTATTCTCTTCTTAGTATTGCTCTGGCTCTACCTGCTGATGGCAAGGTACTAATTAATTAGTGTTGATACTGTGTTTTTTTTTTTCTCTCTTTTTTTCCTTTTTTTTTTTTGTCTTCTAATTGGCTTGTAACTAATTTATATGAAATGAGCATATTAAATAAAAAAGTAGAGTTTTGATCATGTAATTCGCAGATAACAGCTGTTGATCCAGACAAGCATATGAGGTTGGATTGCCATTTATTCAGAAGGCTGGAGTAGAGCACAAGATTAATTTCATCCAATCAGATGCATTCTTAGTTCTAAATGATCTGATTGCCACCGTAAGTCTCTTTTATAATATATCAAGAAGCGATCATGAGGATCGAATCCCTTATTACAAATTAATACTTATTGCTATATGAAGCCATGTTTTGAGTGACTGTCATGTATCTTTTATACAATAGAATTATGGATGATAGATGAGCTAGCACGGATCAATTGAATTGCTTTTCTTTTGCAGAGTTTTTTAAAGTTTTTTTCTTTATCAACCAAATTTTGCGTGGTTGGTACACTTGGAAATTAGAACTGTATAGGTTCATTTTCTTGTTTTTTCTTTTAAACAACCATGAGAATTTAGATTGTCCATTTCTTTGACTGATTAAACTCAAAATCCACCTGCAGATTTTTTGGAGTTGGCATTGCAGTTTGGAATGATCATGATGTTTGCTTGTGCATTCCCTCGCACATTTGCTTTTGCTGCTTTGGTATATAAAGATTTTAGTGGTACTCCCACCATTTTTTCCCTTTTGAAGTTGGTTTTGGTTCTTAGTAAAGTGAGTGATTAGTTCCACACAATTCAGAACAACATTACAGAAATCAAAACTGATGCATTAAAGCTGCTTGGTTTTTGCCATTTATTGGATGAACTGATTTGATTGGGCCGACTTAGTTATTGTACACTACATGATGACTTAATTCTTGTTTAGTATTTTTTAAACTTTTTTGTATATATAGGATCCAAAGTTCAATTTATTTTAGTACCAGAAAAAAGTATTAGCTTGAAACAACTTTTGAGATATTTTTGTGGTAATATTTACAATTTTTGGATGATGTTTTGGTAGTCATTATTTAGAATAATGATCGGCTATCACATAAGAGCTTATTATAATATATTTTAACAAAATACTAGTGAAATTGGTTCGTTAGTAAATTTTTTCTTTTTGTAAAATATTATTTGCGGCGAGTTGAAACAACTTTCTCTGATAATTTCGTTTAAAAGGGGTGGGTATTTGTAATGCTGAAAGCTTTTTGCGGCGAATTTTTCTCGTTGCAAAAAGTCTTACCCTAATGGCAGTACCAGGGTTAAGACGTTATTGCGGCGAATATATTGCCTTTCGCAAAAAGTCTCCTAAGATCGTCGCGTCAAAACTTCGGCATCACAAAAAGGCTGATAAAAGCTTATTTGTTATGATTTTAAAGCTTTTTGTGACGAATTTTAGTCGTCGCAAAAATCGTTATTCCTTGTAGTACTTCATCATACAAGTCCATATATACATTATTTTTTTGGAAAAAAATAAAATTATAATAATATCCTTTTTAACAAGATACTTTTTATCTTTTTACCCACCTCTATTAATGTACAGATTAATGTACCTGTACATGCAGTCATTTACTCAAGACTATAAATAAATTTTTTTTGTACGTAACTAAGAGTTTTTGTTTTATAATTCAATGATGAGTGCTCAAGATTAAATTATTTTGTAGCGTAATGATAAATTTAGAATATTTTATTTTATAAATTTTTTTTATGTTTTATTCTAAATTAATAAATATAATTGTACTATTTTATTAAAATTAAAATTGTAAAGTAGTTATAGACTACATCCAAATTCGATCCAATTAGAAGACTGACCCTTTCAGATCTACATTACAATCCCTCAGAGTGGGAGGTTTGATAGTAGGCCTAGGTTTTGACTAATTAGACAGGAGCAATTCTAGGGAGTATCCACACTCAGGATACTCCCTCTCACATAAACAGTGCGTGAACAGTGTCATGTACTATTCATGTGAGGGAGAGTATCCTGAGTGTGGATACTCCCCATAATTTTTTATTAGACAGAGTTGGAACAGTGCCTTCCAACCTCCAATTGGAGTTCAAAATTCCCTCCAACTCTAACTCCAAAAAGGAGTTAGAGTTTGACTCCAATCAGAAGTCAGAGTTTCGGTCGAAAGTTGAGATTTGTCAAAATTTTGCGCATTAGAATTCATAAACCCTTGAAATCAACTGCGTAAACACAATCAATCCAACTATTTCAGCCGCAAGTTAGATTAGATTACATGACAACAAAGACTAAAATTTACATGATCAAGCCAATAATAACAAATTTCCAACAAGAAGGCAAAAGCTTACCATCACAACCTTAAATCTAATGAACCTTACAAAAGATTTAAATTATAATGTGAATTCAATAAATTGATACGATTAAGAGTCATAATTTATAAAAAAATAAAAAAAAGTGACGAACACTCAAATAAAGATCACGGATTTGAAAGAAATTAAAACTCCAAGTAGTCCTCGATGGCGATGGAGAAAGGAAGAAAGGAGTGCGATATTAATACATCATTTCTTCTGCTGGCGACATTAGAGACCAGCGGCGACAGAAGTGGAGATGGCTGGAGTATCAAGTAAGGATGAAGGTGCTAGAGAGAAAATAGAAGAGAGAAAAAGTGTAGGATTAGGATTTTATTGATTAAAAGAAATTAATCTATACCTATTAAAATGGCGTCATTTAAGGGATTTATATTTTTGCAAGAGATAAATGGGGCATGACCACATGAGGGACTCGAACTCAAGTTCTCAAAGAACTAAAACTTTGTCTAAATTATTAGGCCACTTGGACATATGATGTTTATTTTATGATATATAATACATAAGTTATAAACATTCAGAGTTTGGAGTCATAATCCGAAGCCAACAAAGCCTTTAACAACATGAGAGTCGGAGTTACCAATTTTCGAAACCTCTAACTCTATCAAAGTGGGAATGTCGTTGGAAATCGAACAGAATTAGAATGTTGGAAAGTTTGCACACCCCTTAATCGGCAGCAATCCTGTCTGCGCTAGCCATGGCCCATGATCGGGTCAATCAATCCACTGCCTCCGATCGAGACAGGTAATTGCATTAGAGTAATTTTCATTAGGACTATTTAATTAATTAAGATTGTAATCTAATTTAATTATATATATACATATATATTACTTACATTTTTCAGATTGTGGGACTCCGCCTTGTCATGATCATCCTCCCTCTCGCTTTCTCTCTCTTTATATATGTAGAATGCATATAAAAATAAATAAATTTTAATAAAAAATTTATTATTTTTTAAAACGATTATACGATATTTATACTATTTATAATTTTATAACATTATTTTATATATTTCTTCTTATCATCCCCTTCACATTTCTTCTTTTATATATATATATATATAATGCTTGTCCTGCATCACATGAATGCATATATTGTTTCTTTTGTTTTTAATTTTGATCAAAGATCATTTGCTGTCCCTTCACTTTTATTAATTATTAATTTAACTATCTTCACGTTCGACAAGTTAATACCATATAACAAGAATATTCTAGATCTAATAATATATATGCCAGTTACAAAATTCCAAATTTATAAGATTTCATTAATTACATATTTATTAATTTTCTATATATATATATACAAGCTACGTTAAATATTTACAAGTTATTTAATCCTGATGACCGTATATAATAATTAATACTCATTTTTTTTTCTCTTTTCTACCTATTGTGTCGGGCACAGAAGCCATTATATGTAGTTAATCTCTCTACAACATTTAAAAGTTTTTACCAGTCTTGTAGCTAAAAATCCTTGGTTTGTGTGCATAGATATTTAGCCACTAAAAAATCTTTGTAAGCTACTTGTGGCATAAAATTTGTCGCAAATAGTAATATTGGCCATGACTTAAAATATTTGTGGGAAAAAGAGACATTGGCACTACGGCGTGGCAAAATTCAAATTTGTTTGTGCCAAAAATTCTTGGAAATGCATGTCATTGTGACTAGCGGTAGATTCCCACAATCTCTTGTCATGACAAATAATTTTTGAAGTCTATCTATGTCATGGTATAAAGTCTACAAATGCATCTACTGTTGTGCGAAAATGTTTAGTCCCCACAATTTCTTCTTGTGGTAACTAATTATTTTCACTATATTCATGTCGTGGCATAAAGTCTTGGAGTTGGATCTATCGTTGTGATTAATGCTCAATTCCAACCAGATCTTCTAGTGATAAATAACTTTTTCACTCTATATATGTCATGGCATAAAGTTTCTTGCCATCAACTGTTATGTGCTCGATGTCAATCCAATGCTTTTTTGCGTGGACTAATATTTGTGGGGATTATTTAATTACTTCAACTGTACTCGTCCCCAATTTCAGAAAATTTCTTGGGAAACAAAGTACTTGTCACGACCAAGCGATTCCTGTTGTATTGGCTGTTTTGGCAAAGGCCTTTCGTGGCTAAATTACTTGTTTCCGTGGTGATAAACTATATAAGACCACTCATCCATACTTGTCTATTTAGATAAATTGAACTTGTGGTAAAAACACATTTGCCATCAATAGGACCTAATTATGTTTCAACGTATAAATAATCTGTTTTGGCAGCAACGCAGTGAAATGAACAAAATCCACACATGGATTGGATGAAATCCATATTAGTAAATCCATCATAAGCGAACAGAATACATGGGTTGAACCTCATAATATATATATATATATATGTGTGTGTGTGGAACATAATTAGTTGTAATTCATCAAGTTATATACTCAGATTACATTCACATCTCATTTAATTCAACTAGAGGGACACCATCAGCAGTAGCAACTACAACATGGTGACATATTCTGCTAGTTGTGTGTTGGGCAAGACTATGAGCGCTTGGACTTGCCTCCACCAATATTTCACTGTCATTAATCTGCTCTGATAGTGTCAATGCATGCTTTGTGAAACAAACTTCCACATCAATTGATTGAGTATATTCAAATTAAGGGCAACAAACAAGGAACTACTAAATCTAGAGGCCAAGTCTGGGTATAAATTGCTGCCAATAGGGAAAAAAAAAATATGAGGGTTCTTCATCCATCTAGTGAGATGGAAAAGCAATACACCCTATCTACCACTTAGTCATATTAATTTATCATTAATATCCGAACAAATATAGTCATATAAGTTTACAAACACTAGACTTTTTAACTTTTGTCACATGTAACAAATGGGTTCTTATGTTGCTGCCATATAGTTCCATAACTTGAAGATGAGGCATTCATCCCTAGCATTTCAAACCATGGGGTCGAAGTTGACCTAATTATTTCAAACCATAGTACAATAAGCAGTACATGCAGCAACAGTAGTACACCTTTTAAATGATCATTGTGTCTAGTCTTTAAGTTTGTTTTGTTACCAAGAAGTTCCCATAAATTATACATAGTCATTTCAATTGGTTCACATATCTCTAGCATTAAGACCTTATGTCATCTATTCCTATGACACAAATTCTATGTCCAAACAAAGCAACAGAGTGGTTTATATATCCAAACATAGATTACATATCTCTAACATATGTCCAAACACAGATTACATATGTTCAACATCACACAGATTCCATGTCCAAAAACATATTACATATCTCTATCATAAGATAGGCATGTGAGCATATAAACATACATATACTATATGGTCGGTAATTACTCAGATTCCATGTCCAAACAACGAATCCTAAATGTGTTCCAGTTCAAAGCAAAAGATAAGTGCTAGTGATGTGTAACTTACCATTATTGTTTTTGTATATACTTGAAATTCCCAGTTAATCCTCCTGTGAATGTTTGTCCCCATCCAACCCATTTATCATCAGGGATCCAGATCTCACTCAAGAAACCATTAACAGTATATAGAGTAAAAAAGGCGACCATAATTTTAAACAAAATTATGGGCAAATAGAAGAAGCGCAGAAACAAAAAGTCCCCTAGGAGACAACAGAAGAACTAGCTACAATCAAATTATCATAATCTTTCGACAAAATCTTATGATAAAATTACAGAGTAAAAAAACCCTAGCTAGAAACAAACGAAGTGATAAGGGAAATCAGCAATGGAATCATATCGTGTTATCTTCAAAAGTGAGGGACTCCCAAGTGGATTGAATTTGACAGCCAAGGGATTTGGAGATGGGTCTTCTCGGAATACGCGTGCACGCGTGGGGGAAAGGGGTGGTGTTTCAACACGGTGATAGAGAGGACAGGGACGATAAGAATTACAATACTTATGGCTTAGCAACAACACCATGAAATTTTAGGGCCTAAGCCGCCGGTGAGGGGTTGGGGGAGGGGGGTTGGGAAGGGCTTGGGCTCGTGAGAGGAGAATGATTCGGTGATCTTCAATCAAGCTTGGCTATCGTATCCGTTGGTGGGACTACATGGCTAATTATATAATCACTTATTGAGGCGAAAACAAGTTGCCCCCAAAGAGAAATAAGTCGCCATAATAAATTGATAGCCGAGGTTATTAACAACATTAAACCAGTTGTTATGAAACTTAAAAAAAGGAAACTACTATTGCAAAAGAAAAATAAAAAATTCTCTCTAGAACTCTTAAGAACTGAAACTTTCTTTCTCTCTCTATATTTTCTTATGAATTTCATTATAACTGAAACCCCTATTTATAGGCTTTGAAATTACTATGCAAGTCACTATGCAGAATTTAAAATAATAGTCGTGGAATCATTCACATAATTTTAGTGGTGGGACAGGGGGCGGCTGATAATTTCGTTCGTTCATTACACTCTCCCTTGAATGACCACCCATAAAGAATCTGCCTCGTTAAAACCTTATCAAATAAAAATCCAGTGGGAAGAAAAACCAATGGCGAAGGAAAAAGAGTACAATCTTCTTATGTATCCACAAGTGCTTTAAGATTGCCTCATTAAAACCTTGCAGAGGAAAACCCAGTGGGACAAAACCTTAGCGAAAGAAAAAGAGTACAATCTGCACATTTACTCCCCCTGAAAAGTGCATGACAAAAGATCTTTGAGTTTTCGCATTCCAATGTTATGCACAATCTTCTTGAATGTGGAAGTTGGTAACGCCTTTGTGAATAAATCTGCTAGATTATCACTAGATCGTATCTGCTTGACATCAATTTCACATTTCTCTTGAAGTTCATGAGTATAAAAGAATTTAGGTGAAATATGTTTGGTTCTGTCACCTTTGATATATCCTCATCTGATTTGAGTGATAAAAGCAGTATTATCTTCATATAAGATTGTTGGGCTATTATTGATCATGGGAAGTCCACACTTTTCCTGGATATGTTGAATAACTGATCTCAACCAAATACACTCTCGACTTGCTTCATGAATAGCAATGATTTCTGAGTGATTTGAAGAAGTAGCAGATAGTGTCTGCTTAACAGATCTCCATGTTATGGCAGTATCTCCATAAGTAAATAAATATCCAGTTTGAGATCTACCTCTGTGTGGGTCTGAAAGATAACCTACATCTGCATACCCAATCAATTCTGGACTTGAACCACGTTGATAAAATAATCTCATATCAACCGTACCATGAAGGTAACGAAGGACATGTTTAATGTCATTCCAATGCCTTTGAGTTGGTGCAGAACTATATCTTGCAAGCAGATTAACTGATAATGTAATATCTGGTCGAGTGCAATTTGCAAGATATATCAAAACTCCAATTGCACTGAGATATGGTATTTCAGGACCAAAAATTTCTTCATCATCATCACAAGGACGGAATGGATTTTTCTTCACATCAAGTGTTCGAACAATTATTGGAGTACTCAGGGGATAAGATTTGTCCATATAAAAATGTTTTAGGACTTTCTCAGTATACATGGACTGATGAATAAAAATTCCATTTGGCAAGTGCTTGAGCTGCAGGCCGAGACAAAGTTTTGTTTTGCCAAGATCTTTCATTTAAAATTCATTCTTTAAATATATAGCGGTTTTTGAGATCTCTTCAGGAGTTCCCACAATATTTAAATCATCAACATAAACCGCAATAATGACAAATCCGGATTCTGATTTCTTAATAAAAACACACGGGCATATAGGATTATTCTCAAATCCTTCTTTCAATAAATATTCGCTTAAGCGATTATATCACATGCGTCCGGATTGCTTCAACCCATATAAAGATCTTTGTAGTCTGATTGAGTACATATTTCTAGATGTACTTGTAGATGCTTCAGGCATCTTATATCCTTCAGGGATTTTCATATATATGTCATGGTCTAAGGATCCATATAAATATGCAGTGACCACATCCATCAACCGCATTTCCAATCCTTTTGTAACAACCAGACTAATCAAAAATATAAATGTGATTGCATCCATAACGGGAGAGTATGTTTCTTCATAATCAATCCCGGGTTTCTGCAGGAAACCTTGTGCAACAAGCTGTGCTTTGTATCGTACAATTTCATTTTTCTCATTACGTTTTCGTACAAATACCCACTTATATCCAACAGGCATCACACCCTTTGGTGTTTGGACAACAGGTCCAAATATTTCTCGTTTTGCTAGCGAATTTAATTCAGCTTCAATAGCTGTTTTCCATTTTGGCCAATCATTTCTACGTCGACATTCTTCGACGCTTTTTGGCTCACTTTCTTCATTACTTCTAGTAATGTCAAGGGCCATTTTATATGAAAATATGTTGTCGACAACAGTTTTATTTTTATCCAGAATTTTTCCAGTTTTCATGAAATGTATTCAGATCTCATTATTTTCAGGTACCTGTTCCTCTTCAGGGGAAAACATTTCATGACACACCTCTTCAGGAGGTCCCTTTTTAGGAGATTTATACTCTTCAAGAATTTCCTCTTCAGGATGTTCTGGAATAGAAGATTTAAGCTCTTTAAGAGTATCAATTATATTTGTGGCCTGTATTGTGGGTACGTGTTCTTCAGGAACACCAAATTCATTTTGTATTCTTTTCCTTCTGGGAATTTTATCTTTTGCACTAATAGGTCTTCCACACTTCAGGCGTGTTTTAGATTCACCTATTGCTGTTTTGACAATTTGTCCTTCAGGAACTTTAATTCTTGCTGGAGTATTAACAGCAGGAATATAAGATTTGACTACACCTTTAGTGTCAGTAAATACATCCGGTAACTGATTTGCAACATTTTGCAAATGAATAATCCTTTGAACTTCCCGTTTACATTCATTTGTAGGAGGATAAAAATGAGACAGGATCTTATTATCCCAAGTAATATCTTGTTGTACTTCAGGCACCGACTTTTCTTTACCCATTAACGGAAAATTTGATTCGTCAAAATGACAATTTTCAAAACGTGCTTTAAACATATTCCCTGTAAGGGGTTCAAGGTATCTAATAATGGATGGAGAATCAAAACCAACATATATCCCAAGTCTACGTTGAGGGCCCATTTTTGTACGTTGTGGAGGTGCAATTGGAACATATACAGCACATCCAAAAGTACGAAGATGAGAAATATTTGATTGTTGACCAAATGCAAGCTGTAATGGAGAATATTTATGATATGCAGATGGTCTAATGGGAATTAGAGATGCTGCATGAAGTATAGCATGTCCCCAAGCAGAAACAGGTAGTCTTGATTTCATAAGTAAAGGTCTAGCGATTAGTTGAAGCCTTTTGATCAAAAACTCAGTTAAACCGTTTTGTGTGTGTGTATGAGCAACAGGATGTTCAACATCTATTTCTATTGACATGCAATAATCATCAAAAACTTGAGATGAAAATTCACCTGCATTATCCAATCGAATGGTCTTAATCGGATACTCGGGAAATTGTGCTCGTAGTTTAATTATCTGAGCAAGAAGTCTAGCAAATGCAACATTTCTAGTGGAAAGAAGACAAACATGTGACCATCGACTAGATGCATCAATTAGAACCATAAAATATCTAAATGGTCCACTTGATGGATGAATAGGCCCACATATATCTCCGTGAATCCTTTGTAAAAAGGATGGAGATTCAACAATGATTTTTGAGAGAGATGGTCTAATAATTAACTTACCTTGAAAACATGCAG
Source organism: Platycarya strobilacea (assembly GCA_036898215.1). NCBI lineage: Eukaryota > Viridiplantae > Streptophyta > Magnoliopsida > Fagales > Juglandaceae > Platycarya > Platycarya strobilacea. The sequence goes on along the minus strand of CM072547.1, from coordinate 1,856,004 downwards.
AGCACGGAAATTCATTGGGTAAAAATATCTTTTGATTCTTTAAGGGATGCCCATGCGAATTTTCAATAATTCATCTCATCATTATAGAACCCGGATGTCCAAGGCGATCATGCCAAGTCATAAATACTTTAGGGTCAATGCACTTCTGGTGCATTACTACATATGATTCAATTGTTCTCATTTTTGTATAATACAATTCAGAACATAGAGCAGACAGTTTGTCTAATACGAGCTTCTGGCCCGATATTGTTTTAGTAATAAGAAAATGCTCTTTACTACCTTCATTGGTCGTTTCAATATGGTAATCAATACGACGTATATCTTTGAAACTCAATAAATTTCTTCTGGATTGTGAAGAGAATAGAGCATCATCAATACAAAATTTGGTGCCATTAGGCAACACAATATAAGCTCTTCCAGAGCCCTCAATTAAATCCGATGAACCTGATATGGTATGGACATAGGCTTTACTTAGTGTTAGATTTTGAAAATATTTCTTTTCTTTGAGAATTGTGTGAGTTATAGCACTGTCAGCCAGACATATATCTTTATCATTCAACTCAGAGATAAAAAAACTCATCAATGTGATCCATGATTCTACAAAATATACAAAACTTTTATTACTGATAGAAAGAAAATACATTAATTGAGTGGAACACTTCCATCTCCAATTAAGTGTTCAATACTACTTTCAGGATGATTAAAGAAATCAGATACATCAAGATGAGTAACGTCTACATCTACTGAATCTAATAAATCATCTGATGGTTCTACTAAGTTTGTTTCATGCACTTTATTCTTTCCTTTAATAGAAACTTGATATAAATCAGCTAAGTGCCTGGCCGTACGACAGGTACGTGACCAATGTCTAGTCATTCCACATCTATGGCACACCTCTTCACTTTTCTTTGAAGAATTATTCTGAGAATTTTTACCCCTTTCTGAATTGTACCACTTCTGGTGATATGGTATATTATAATCCCTTTTAATGTTGTCATTCTTGGGACCAACATTTCTATAATTTCTCCTACCACGTCCACGCCTCCGATTTCTTCTAAAGGATGCACCATTCACTTCTGGGAATGATGCAAACCTATTACCATTCACTTCAGGGAATGATATTGAGCCAGTAGGGCGTGACTGGTGGCTTTCTAATAAGAGCTCATTATTCTGCTCAGCTACTAGAAGACATGATATAAGTTCAGAATATTTCTTGAACTTTCTCTCTCGATACTGCTGCTGTAGGAGTACATTCGAGGCATGAAATGTAGTAAAAGTCTTCTCTAGCATATCATTATCGGTGATTTTCTCACCGCATAATTTTAATATTGAGCTTATTTTAAAAAGTGCGAAATTATACTTACTAACACTTTTAAAATCTTGTAATTTCAGGTGCAACCATTGAGAACGAGCTCTTGGGAGGATGACAGTCTTCTGGTGTTCATACCTCTCCCTTAAATTGTTCCACAAAATATAGAGATCTTTTACTGTGAGATATTCAGTTTTCAATTCTTCATGAAGATGGTGGCGAAGGAAAATCATTACTTTAGCACGTTCCTACAGGGATGCTTGATTTCCTTCTTTAATAGTTTCTCCCAGGTTCATTGCATCAAGATGTATTTCAGTATCAAGTATCCAGAATAAATAATTTTTCCCAGATATATCAAGAGCAACAAATTCCAATTTTGTAAGATTTACCATTTTCTACACATATAAATTATGAAATAAATATGTGTATCTCATATTTATAAATTCACACAGATAATCATCAATAAAATATATTAAAGACTTCAAATAATATATTGAAAAACTTACAGAGGAATAAAGCCACTAGCTTCAGAATTTGTAGAACTGTCGTGCTGATAACGTGTTATGAAACTTAAAGAAAGGAAACTACTATTGCAAAAGAGAAATAAGAAATTCTCTCTAAACTCTTAAGAACTGAAACTTTCTTTCTCTCTCTATATTTTCTTATGAATTTCATTATAACTGAAACCCATATTTATAGACTTTGAAATTACTATGCAAGTTACTATATAAGTCACTATACAAGTCACTATGCAGAATTTAAAATAATAGTGGTGGGGTCATTCACATAATTTTAGTGGTGGGACAGGGGGCGGCTGATAATTTCGTTCGTTCATTACACCAATTATCTTTTACCATGACTAAATCTCACTGCAAAAAGTGTGTGACCTCGTGGAAAAAATTCCTATTTCGTTGACACCATTAAAAGCCCACCCATTTTTTTTATTCCATGACATCAAGCCATCAGAATAGGTTCAATTATCACGTGGAAAATATTTTTTTTCCACCAAATATTTTCCACATAATCTGATCGGAAAAAGTATGTTTCAATTCCCCAACAACGTAAGTGTCAAGAAGCCATCTTTTACCACGACTGTTTATCGTGGAAAAGAAATTCGTGGCAAAAGGCTCAAAATGTTGTACTGCTCGTAACCTCGAGGATATCCAAGCACTCACACAATGTCATGTAATAAATTATCCTAAGCAATGATTGATAATTAAGTCTTTGACAATTACTTAACTACAGTTTCGCACGAAAAATAATAGCCAGGTTTTATATATATATAGCCTAGGTTATACATATATATATATATATATTAGGGGTAACGCAACGTGCGAGACACGTTGCCCTGTATCACTATAAAATAAATTAAAAAATATAAATATTTAATAAAAAAAGAAAAATTTAAAGTGAATGAGAATAATATATTTCATTCAAGTTGTAATCTAATAATTCAGATAGTAATAAGTTTAAACAAAGCTAGATCCAAACAGATTTTATAAATAAAATATCGTGTTTGAAATCCATATTATAGTTTGTTTCTTAAGACAAACTAAGATATTTTTATTTTCTTTGCCATTGAAATCGCAATAAAAAAGTTTTGAAGATTATGCATCTGGAGGTGGTATGTCATCTTCATTGATAGCATTTATGGAGAGAATATTAAAATTTTTCTGTTGTTGCTTTTGAAGTCGATCTCCATCGGTACCCAATTGTATTATCCATTTTTTGTTTGAACATAGTGCTGCAATATTTTGGACATATGATAAATATTCCTGCATGGAAAAAATTGGGAGTTAAAATATGATTATCAAATATTTAGAAGTATATTAATATTTATCATATAAAGTATAGTGACAAATATATATGTAGAATATGTAGTGCTTGGATAAAATAATAATTTTGAATATAATAGAATCAGAAGAACATTTTATCATCTAATTAGCTAGTAGTGGTGTTTAGAATTTTATTTAGTTTATGAGTGATATATAGTTCTTACAATAATTTATATGTATGTGTGTATATTAGGGAAAATACAAGAGTGGGTGTCGTTCATGAATATTGTTGCTAAAGAGATTCAAGATAAATGCATGTAAACTGGACCTAAATGGGTAGATTTGAAATTATAACATATTTTTTATATATCTAAATACATGCGTGATACACATTCAAACATACAACAATTGGGTGGATTCATGAATGATGTAGGCCTAAAGAAGTTTTAGTGAAATATTGTATATATGCTAGATTGGTTGTTTTTTCATTTTCTTTGACAAGTTTGTGAAAGATCTTAAAAATATTTGTATTTTAATGTTTAGATTTTTTGAGTTTCAACAATGATATTAATGAAGATGGGATATTATACTTTTGATCAAATGGGAGAAGAGTTATTGTAATAATAGTTTTTGTGGGATCAGATTTGGCCCAAAGGCTTAACAGCGATGGGAGCCCACCAGGAAGGGAAAGCATACTAAGGGCCCAACTCTGTAGAATCCAAAATATATATCAAACCCGTCACCACCTTTATCGGGATTTCAAGCAGATACGAAATATCAACAAATTCAGAAAGATATATCATGCAGATACGCAATCACGATAATTACGGAAGGCATTATAAGGGACATGTACCGCCCCTGATGCCTATAAATAGACCAGGTAAACCTCAACTAAGGGACATTAGGAATTATTCTTGTAAATACGTGATTACTGACTTGAGTGTCGGAGCTATCCCAGGTGGAAAATCACCATCTTCCCTTAATTCTTCTTGCAGGTAACGGGAGCAGGAGGCCAGCGAGACACATCCTTAACATTGAAGCAATAAATTTCACGTACCACCTCAAGATGAAATTTCCAACCGACAGCAAGGTAGGAGAATTAAAAGGAGAACAAGCACTTGCTAGGGAGTGCTATGTACAGGAGTTGAAGAAAAATGGAAACGAAATTTGCGCAATCAAGGAGCCAGAAGATGTCTTCCTCCCGCCACTTCCCCCCAGCCATGGTCGAGGCTTCGCAAGGGGAAATACAGTATAGGAGACTTGTTTCTAAGGAAACGCGGGGTGACTACCCAAAGTCCTGGAAAATTGGAACCTTAATGGGAAGGGCCTTATACAGTGGTAACAAACAATATAGGAGGATCATATGCTAAAGGACAGTCAACGAAAAGAGCTACCTTGACCTTATATCAATTAAGTTTTCGTCAATTTGCATTTTCCAATAGTCATTTTAGATTTGCTTTTTATTTAAGTTTTCGTAAATCTGCATTTACCAGTAGTCATTCCTGCTATATTTTTTCTAAATTTTTGCCCAATCACATTTTATCAAAAATTACGCTACCTCAAGCGAAATAAAGGGGCGCAGAGTCAAATGACCACGCCACCTTCAAATAAAGCAAATGGAGGCAGAGTCAAATGACCACACCACCTTCAAACAAAGTAAAGGGGCGCAGAGTCAAATGACCACGCCACCTTCAAACAAGGCAAAGGGGAGCAGAATCAAATGACCACGCCACCTTCGAACACAGCAAAGGGGCGTAGAGTCAAATGACCACGTCACCTTCAAACAAAGTAAAGGGGCGCAGAGTCAAATGACCACGCCACCTTCAGACAAAGTAAAGGGGCGCAGAGTCAAATGACCACGCCACCTTCAGACAAAGCAAAGGGGCACAAATTCAAACGACAACGCCACCTTCAGACAAAGTAAAGGGGCGCAGAGTCAAACGACCACGCCACATTCAGACAAAACAAAGGGGCACAGAGTCAAACGACCACGCCACCTTCAGACAAAGTAAAGGGGCGCAGAGTCAAACAACCACGCCACCTTCAGACAAAGTAAAGGGGCGCAAAGTCAAACGACCACGCCACCTTCAGACAAAGCAAAAGGACGCAGAGTCAAATGACCACGCCACCTTCAGATACAGCAAATGGGCGTAGAGTTAAATGATCACGCCACCTTCAGACACAGTAAAAGGGCGCAGAGTCATATTACCACGCCACCTTCACACAAAGCAAAGGGGCACAGAGTCAAATGACTACGCCACCTTCGAACACAGCAAAGGGGCGCAGAGTCAAATGATCACGTCGCTTTCAAACAAAGTAAAGGGGCGCAGAGTCAAATGTCATGATAATATATTAGTATTAAAAAAAACTTCAAACCTAAAGCTAAGAAATAATGGTAGTTAGCTATTTGTATAGGATATATTCTAAGCTAAGAAGTAGGTTGTTTTAGTAGAAATTTAATAATTGTATGTGGAATATGGTTTATAAAGAGTCATTTTGATACTTCATGTTCTTATAGAAAAATAGTGTAATTTGTTCATTAACGCTTGTTGGTAGTTATCTAGTTAAGTCATGCAAATTTTGATCTACCATCATTTTATGAATTGCCTTGACATGTACATGCTAAAGTCACTCATAAAAAAAATCCTATTGTAAATTGTTAAGTTAAGTAATTAAATTTTTTTTAATGTATCCATTCATAGTTTGTGTGCTTAAATTGTTGTTAGTCATTTTTATGTGATTATTGAGTCACATATGAGTAGTTTATCACCAAAAAATTAACAAATGCATAAATAAAAAAGAATGAAAATGAGTTAGGAAAGTAAAAGAAAAAAACTAAAATGACAGCGAACATGAAGAAAACATACCGGTGAGCATCATCCAACAAAAAAAGAATTAACAAATGTACAAATACAAATAATAAGAATGAGCTGGGAAAACAATTGGAAAAAAATAATGAAAATGAATATCACGCAACGTAAGTACATTTTATGAGCTCTACTAAATAATCAAAAATTTATCATAAATAAATACATAAATAAATTTTCCCTCCTCCTTATCCGTATACATAAATCAAATTTTTATAACTCCATTTATTAGTAGAAAGTTAATAAATGCACAAATAAAAATAATGACTCTAATTACACCGGCGAGCACCATCCAACAAAAATAGAATTAATAAATGTATAAATACAAATAATAAGAATGGGCTTGGAAAACAATTGGAAAAAAATAATGAGAATGGAAATCACGCAACATAAGTACATTTTATGAGTTCTACTGAATAATCAAAAATTCGTCTACCACTTTCGTCTCTAGACCTTTGTATGTCTACTTTTCTTCGCTTGAATGATTTATCTCTCTCGTAGTACAATCAATAATGAAACATTTATCACAAAAAAGGAAAAAATGCATAAATAAATTTTCTCCTCTCCTTATCTATCTATGTAAATTAAATATTTTATAACTCCATTGATTACCAGAAAGTTAATAAATGCAGGAATAAAAATAATGACTCTAATTACTTTTTATTGATTAGTTCCATTTATCACAAAAAAATTAACAAGTATACAAATAAAAAAGAATAAGACTGAGCTAGAAAAGAGAAAAAATGAGAATGAACATCAAGAGAACAAACCAGCGAGGTCTATTTATCACAAAAAAAATTTAATAAATGCACAAATACAAATAAAAATATTTATTAGTAGAAAGTTAATAAATGTATAAATAAAAATAATAACTCTAATTACTTTTTATTGATTAGCTCCATTTATCACAAAAAGATTAACAAGTACACAAATAAAAAAGAATAAGGCTAAACTAGAAAAGAGAAAAAATGAGAGTGAACATCAAGAGAACAAACCAGCGAGCTTTCTATTTATCACAAAAAAAATTAATACATTCACAAATACAAATACAAATAATGAAAAGAAGCAGGAAAAATAATTGGGAAAAAATAATGAGAGTGACCACCACGCAAACATACCAGGAGAAATGAAATCAACTACGGCAACAAACCAGCAAGCTCTCTATTTATCACAAAAAAAATTAATAAATGCATAAATACAAATAAAAATAATGAAAAAAAAAACTGAAAAAATAATTGGGAAAAAATAATGAGAGTGACGATCACGCAAATATACAAGGAGAAATGAAATCAACTACGACAACATAAGGTTTTTTTTTGTTCTTCTTCGTCTCACACTGGAACGGATAATCAGAAAAAAAAAGAGTGTCTTCCATCGCCCTTATCAAGAACTCAAAACATCTTTTCATCCGATAACGTCACACCATAAAACAGTAGATACAACCAGACGAACGAAACCGAAGTAAGAAAAACCAAAATTATTACAACGAAATGAACTAAACGGGTCCGAAAACAAAGTAATATTATAACGAAATGAACTAAATGGATCCAAAAACAGAGTGATATTTCATAAGGGACGAGAAGAGTACTGTGCGCAATCTGAAGTAGATTTTATTACGTAAGAAGGCATAAACCAAAGTACAAAAGCACAAATCATGAAAAAAAAATAAAACGCACCGTATCCACTTAGTTTAAAATGCTGTGTTTCGCAGCTACCACATAAACGTAAAACGACACGCACGGAACCACATCCAAATAGCTGAAATGCTGCGTTTCGCAGCTACCACAACACTGTAAACGCACGGGGAGCTGCCGAATCATGTTGATTCTTCTAACCAGACCTAGGTTGATTCTTCCAAACGCACGGGGAGCTGCCGAATCACAGGGGAGCTGCCGATGGTGAAGCCTGGCCGTGCATGGGTCTGTGGATTTCGGGGATGATTTCGGGGATGAAATCGAGCTGCGCAACCTTGTGGGTTTCGTGGGTCTTATTGTGGGTCTCATGGGTCGCGTGGGTCTGTAATCATCTGTGTAGGTATTTTGGCCGTGTGTTAGCTTAGAGGTAAATCGAACCGGGTTCTGGTTTCGTCGGTCTCGTGGCCGTGTGTTAGCTTTGTGGGTCTCATGGCTGAAATTTTCGTGACTGTGGGTTCTGAGTTTGGCCAGGCATGAAATGAAGCTTCTGAGAAGTGGGTAATTTGGGTTCTGGGTATGGCCAGGTATCGAGCTTCTGAGTTTGGTCGGGCATGAAATGGAGCGGCTGAAATTTTCGGGGTTCTGAGTTTGGCCGGACATGAAATGAAGATTATGAGAAGTGGGTAATTTGGGTTCTGGGTATGGCCGGGCATCGTGGGTTTTGGGTTTCGTAGGTCTCATAACCGTGTGTTAGTTTAGAGTTAATTTTGGATTATAGATGTTAAATAAAATTATTACTATTTATTACTATTTAAATTGAGATAGATACTTTTTAGGTATAAAGATATATAGTAGTGATAAAAGCACTACACGTATAATGTTTACCGTACGTACATTCAACATGGACGTGAAATTTTGAGCGATCCTATATATGTTGTGAACTATGGAAATTTCATTAATATATAGTCGAAATTCCTTTTTAAACGTCTTTTGTAGAGTACGCGCATGTTCTTACGTACACTTCAAATCACTGAGTTGCTAAGCAATAAGTCCCCCACCCCCCCCCCCCCCTCCCCCTCCTCTGCCGACTAATAAATTCTAATTTATTTGTTGAGTTTTCTCTCACAATATTCCAAACAGAATTATAGGGAAAAATGAAGTATTCAATCTCCAACCGCCCATATAGATCATCGTGGTACGAACGTACGTACGTCGGGCGCTCTCAACTTCTCAAACTCAATTCTTGAATCAGCGCACGGAACTTTTTTCAATCATTTTCTATCAATTAGATTTTATTATAAAAAAATTATTTATTTATAATCAGTTATTTATTTATAAAATTATTATTTAATATTAAAAATAAATATATTTTTATCATAAATAATCTTTTCTATCATAAATTATAATTTATCTTAAATAGTTCTTATTTTTCTTATAGTGATACTAATACGTACATGCATGTGGCAGCTTAATTACCTTTTAAAAAATGAGATTAAAACATAAAATTTAGGGAGTACTTTCGTTGTAATTACTTCCTTGTTAGTACTTAAGATCACCAACTCATGATTTTATAATTGAGTACAAAGTGTACTAAATTAGTTGAAGCACATAATTCAACCATTACATGACACGATAGTTTTGTTTTGTAAAACTCTGATTTATTGTTTTGTTTCTTTTGTTTTGTTGCAATGGGAGGTTTTATGGTTCTATTTGTAATCTCTAGGTTTTATGTTTCTATTTGTAATCCCTAGTTAATTATTTGTTTTCACGGTTTTTCTCTGCGTAAAATGGAAGTTCTAATAAATTTGAGAAGAGAACACTTTGGGATATATAACTCTTAACTCTTTTTTAAAAAAAATATCAATTTTAATGATAAAAAAAATCGGTGAAGTGGCCGGGGCGTGAGGACATGAATCTAAATTTGGAGAAGAGCCATTCATAAACATGTACCATTATATATATGACATGATAGTTTAGGTCCTTTAGGGCCATATCAGCATGCATGCCTGGTGAAGTGGCCGGCACACGAGGACATGGATCTAAATCATGTAAAATATTAAAGTTGGAACTCGCGTGTACTCTTTTGCATATACCATTACTTGCTATATTGAAATGAAAAATGATGGTACTCTTATTTTAAAAGCTTGTTCGGTTTGAATTTAGAGATGAGATCATAAATTAACTTTCAATGTTTAGTAGCCACCTAATAATTAATACTAATCGATTGCTCATTATTTTCAACATGACGACTTGCATGCTTTAATTTTCGCCTCTACACAAAACTAATTAATTATTATTAAAAGAATAAGTTTCTTCTTTGAAATGAATTAATTATAAGATAGTTAAATAATTAAGAGTGCAGTTGGCAGGTTTCTTAAAGAAATTGAATTAATTTTCGACTATATTATATATTTCAACAGGTCCCTAATGGCCGATTGATATGCGATCGATCTGATCCATTAATTTAGCTATCTATCTCCGATCTTCAAATAACGCTACACGAGGTGGTCCCTTAGAAATTATATACATATCATGCAATATGCCTTTCAGGAAGGTGCCCGGCGGCAGGCATATTCGATCTGGATATTATTGAGGATCATTTTCAAAAATTAGTAGATTCCTGGGTATATGCTCGTACATACAAATAATTACTTGGGTGCACGACGTTCTAGCTCACATTTAAGTTATAATTAAATCTTGTTGATGGAGTTTAGGCATTAATTATATATATATATATATATATATAATATCAAGGGATGTGTAACCAATCGTAGTACTAGTACTACTTATTTTTCGTATATTGTCAGTCTACATGATATAATTAGGTTCCCGTTGCCTTCTTTAGTTTGAATATTCAAACATACTTGCACATTATGTGGAATGTATACAGATGTATATGAACCCTTGATCTTGAATTTCAAGTTTTTTTAATCCGGCCCCTTTTTTCCCTTGACAAGGTTCGTAATCATGATTTGTCCTGTCAAATCTCTTGGCCTGCTAGACTCGTAGTAATTCCTTAATTCGACGGAATTATAAAATTATAATTATTAATTAGGCCACACACAAGGTCGATCGAATGTAACGTACGTTGATCTACTTTATATTCGCTCAACTATTTCTATATATAACACATAGAATCTGCACTATCCACTATTAAGTCACGTAAAACTAATTAATACAGCCATTCCACACATGAACCCTTTGAATAGAAGTTTAATGCATGCGTGGTGGATCAGTATATATCTAGCTAGCTAGGTCCCATTACTACATACATAAGCATGTTGAGTTAATTAAGTTCTTTTGGCTAGATCAAGAAAAGTATGCATTTCTTTAACCTTTTCTTAGTACATTAGTCATGTAATTAGAATTAGAGAGAGAGAGAGAGAGAGAGAGAGAGATGTGGTCATATAGATTTGCTGCAAGCATATCCAGAGTTACATATTTTACATATTTTTACATACATTTCCAAGATTCTTGTACCGCACTTCTGATATTCCTCCGAATATAAATATTCGACTCTTCACAAGCATAGCTAATCTCGAACCCATTAGCCATACGTCAATGAAGAATCTATACCCTCGCGCTTTCTCTCTGTTCTTAACCTTGTTTCTCATCTTCCCTCAACTCCTGCAATCACAGACGCAGAATGGTGCTTTTTCTCGGCAACCACCTCGCCCAACGATATTCACCCCACATAACAGGCCCGATTCCGAACCCCAACAGGTCTGCCATCAATGATCTCATGCATTTCCTTGCCTTTGTATATTCAATCGACTTTACAAGTTCATATTTGTCAACTTCCTCTTCCATTTGTTTGATCTAAAAGGAACACACGGGCCAGTTCTTATTTGTCTCATATTTACTTTAATTTGGAGCAGTTTAGATAAATTAATTACTACCCATCATTTAATTGCCATTCATGTTAAAGTACAAGAAATTGGTTCTATTTTAACTTCTGTAACCCTGTTCAATCTTTGAGTTCAGGAAACATATAAACGTACCCATGTTGCTTATAGTTTTCGTTGGGTCCCATACTTTCAGGTACATATTTCATTGGCGGGGATCGATCATATGCGAGTTTCGTGGATTACTGAGGCCAAACATGTGAAGTCAGTGGTCGAATACGGGAAAAAATCAGGAAAATACAATGCAATGGCAACCGGTGAACACAAAACGTATTCCTACTTTTTCTACCACTCAGGCGAGATCCACCACGTTAAGATTGGACCCTTGGAGCCTAGCACCACCTATTTCTACAGGTGTGGAGGTTCGGGCCCAGAGTTTTCCTTCAGAACACCGCCTTCAGGATTTCCCATTGAATTTGCAGTTGTTGGTAAGCCATGATCGTGATGACCTTTCCAACTTATGAACCTAAGCCACTTTTCACAGAGTAGCTGGTTGGTACTTGATCTGCTTGAATTGGACGCTAGCTAGCTTTAACGCAAATTAATGATCATCGTTTTAACTATCACGTTGAATTTGATCGCTCAATTCTATACGAGTATATATTTACAGTACGTATTTCTCTTTTGAATTGAATCAATCTCCATGCAATTCATGAACTAGTAAATTAATTAGCTAGAGAGATTATACAAATTTAACTTTATAACCCATGATGACATTTTTATGCCTTATTCCTTCGAATGTGACAAAGCATCAATGGATGTGAGTTAGTTAGCTAGGCTAGCAAAGAGTTCCTTAAAGTCAAAGCAAAGGAGGCCGTGACGAATTGGAAGAGTGCACACTACTCGTTAGAAATTTAGAATTAGAAAAGTACTTGCATTAAGTTTGGTATCTTGCATTGCCGTGTCTTGTTTATCTTGCCGGGGTAGTCTTTGAGAGATGATATTGATCTATGTAAATGGTTAATTACCGTCATCACCAACCGTCACATACATCGGACCACATTGATTCTCCTACTTTAAGTCTTTAACCACAAAAAGAATATTATACAAAATTAAACTCGGATTTGATATTGTATATTTTAGAGTGTAAAATTACTTTTATTATAAATTAGATCTAAAAATTTATAAAACCACATTAATTTATGAATTTAATCTCTTTTGTCTCTACAGTTCTCAATTGGAAATAGCTAGAGAGATAAGTATATGATACATCAGTCGAACAACTCCTTGATATATGGTATATTCTGTTTGCAGGAGACCTGGGACAAACTGAATGGACCAATTCAACCCTACAACACATCGGAAGTAAGGACTACGATGTGTTTCTGTTACCCGGAGATTTATCATACGCCGATAGCCAACAGCCCCTTTGGGACTCTTTCGGACGCCTAGTTGAGCCATACGCGGCCCGCCGCCCATGGATGGTGACCGAAGGCAACCACGAGATTGAGACCTTCCCAATCCTCCACCCTCACGGCTTCAGAGCCTACAATGCCAGGTGGCGAATGCCGTACGAGGAAAGTGGATCGACCTCAAACTTGTATTACTCATTTGACGTTGCCGGGACTCACATTTTAATGTTAGGATCTTATACTGAGTTTGATGCTGACTCGTCTCAGTACAAGTGGCTTAAGGCCGATTTGGCCAACGTTGACAGGAAGAAAACGCCATGGATCTTTGTGCTCTTGCATGCCCCTTGGTATAACACTAATACAGCACATCAAGGTGAAGGAGAAAGCATGAGAAAAGCTATGGAAAAGTTACTGTATAAGGCACGGGTCGACGTCGTTTTTGCAGGCCATGTTCATGCATATGAACGATTCGTAAGTCGCATATTCTTGTCTACTAAAATCTACGTTTATAGCTAATAGTTTAATTTTATACATTGACAATTCTTGGGATTTTTATGGTTTTTTACTTGGACCGTTTGCATGGATGGCAGACTAGGATTTTCGATAACGAGGAGAATCAATGTGGTCCGATGTATGTGACGGTTGGTGATGGCGGGAACCGAGAAGGGCTTGCATTAACGTAAGTAGTAAGTACCCATTTTAAGTTTTTTAAAAGGCCTTGCCAATATGCTGCCGTAAAGCCCATATACAGTACGACACCTTGTGGGTTATAAATCCTACTGCCGGCCTTTTGAGGTGGATTGAGATTTTAACTTCATAAGTGTATAGCTGGCACGCCTAGCAGTGATCAGCTATGCCCGAAGATTATGATTCCTGGGCTATATTTGGGTGTCTAATTCATTTCAATCTATATTAAATCAATCATCAATGAAACTCTCTATTTTATCCACTTTTTATAAAAAGAAATATTAAACATATTTCAACTTATTTAATATATTCAAACACATATCTCAAATTATTTTACACATTCAAATATATTCTAATGGAACTCATAAAATATTATTATTCACGAATTAACCGATCAATTTATTTGAAATTATCTCAGCATCCAAATACAACCTTAATCTCAACCAATTACTTGTAACATTTGTATGCAAGGAATACAAAAGATTGCATGGGGGAATTAAAATACTGATCTTTATCCTTTTAACTATTTTTGGGAGGGGTAAGACTACCAATTTGATAATTATGGATAAGAGTATAAGTGTTATTTAATTCGTTATATATGTTGAAATCGTGGGTGTTTTATCCTTGAATAATAATAATATCTATGTGGCTAAATATTGAAATACAGGTTCAAGGACCTAACTTCCCCTCTCTCGTTGTTTCGGGAGGCAAGCTTTGGACATGGGCGGTTGAGTGTATTAAATCAAACACATGCACATTGGTCATGGCACCGCAACAATGACTCCAACGCAGTTGTGGCAGACCAGGTCTGGTTAGAAAGTTTAAGCATCTCTAAAGCATGTTGGGAAACACTGGAGCACCAAGTAGGATTATCATCGTCTGATCACAAAGACGAATTATAGCTTTGATCACTTGAATATGGCTACATATTTAATTGGACGTTGACCTTACGCACGCTTGATAAGTTTTTCAAAGCCTGTCTAGGAGTGCTACCGTTTGAAGGTTACAAACAGTTTGCAATTTCTTTTTTCTGCGTTTGACTTACATTTAGTCATGATCTCCGGCTGATCAAATATATTGTGATGAATAAATTAAAAATAAATAAATTGATTTCGTCCGTTCACTTGTTAATATAATACATACAGCACACACTAAAAAAAAAAAAAAGGAAAGAAATGCTTGACATATTCCAACTCTTTTGGAGGGTTTGTTTCAATCTGGTCATGTTGATCAGTAAGATACAGATCCCCTCGATTTAAAGTGAAGAAAGAAATAGCGAAGGGTAGAAAGAAGCAACAAATTGAGAAGGGCCATTTAAATAGTAAAATGAGATAAAAATAAATTAGAATATTTTATAAATAGTATTGAGATTGTTAATTAAAATAAAATAATTTCATCTCACTTATGTATATGTATATCCAACAGACCCTAAGTCGTACCAATTAACCAAAGTTACAAACGAAGCAGATGTTCAATATCCGTTGTTGATTTTGTCAAAAATCAAAACCTTCGTCCGCGCGCAAGCCTTCGGTCGGCAGAGTTGTTGATGTGTAGTCTATTTTATTTTTCGTGACCAATAAAGTCTAGAGAGGTAATCTTGTCACTTTGTCACGTTTCCAGGATTAATAATGCTGGTCCTCACGAAAAGGAAAGGTACTTTTGGGTTTGGGACTTTGGGTGAATGCGAGAAAGAAAATCATTTCTAATAATAGATGGCAGCATGCCGCCATTGCCTAGTCATAGTGTACAATGCACCAACCCACATACAGTTGGCATGTTTCTGATTCAACCCACATTCTACGGCGTAAAGGAAAGTAGAATCTACACATAACGTTGCGCATTTCCATTTTTTCTTTTTACAAGCCAAATCAAAGCAAACCCACATCAAACTTTTATTTTACAATAAATTCAAAGGGTGGTAATGGTATATATAATATATATATATATATATATATTATATTATCTTAGTGGCGCGTACAGGCGATCACTATCCAATTCATCCAGTCATGCGATCTGACGGTCCCTATTAAATTAAATCTTCTCAAGCTTGTCAGCTCTGACCAAGGGATTCGCCCTCGCTATCTCTTCTCTTCCAACCTTCTTGAAATCAAAGGTACACCCGTGCTTCTCTGGATACCTATGGATCCCACAAAACGTGGTCCCACACCTGCACCTAAACCCGGTCAATCCGGTCCGCCGCCGGCAAACCAAACACCGGTTAGGCCGGGACGCCACCGCCATGTCATCGCCACCGACCTCTACCACCGGAGATACTATGTCCACGGCTACCTCAGGCAAGGTCAACGCGGGAAAGGTACGAAGCGATTCGGTCTCCGATGGAGAAGAGGATGGTAGAGGCGGAGACAAAGAAGTCGAGGAGACCGGAGAAAGGGCGATATCGATCGAGGATTTGGAGGAGGATGAGGATCTGTTGTGCTGTAAGTCTTGGTAGCATTTAGAGCAGAGGTTCATGGTGGTGGGGCTGCCGAAGAAGCCGCAGTTGTTGGCGCATAGTCGGTGGCCCTCAGAAGCCTGGCATCTGTGCTCTTCCGCCATTTCTCTCTTTCGAGTTCTGTTTGTATCTGAAAAACCAATAAGACGTGACTACGATCGGATCAGATCCTTGAAAATAAAATTTATAAACGGATCTGAAAAATTAAAAACCTCAGCGCTCTAAGTGAAGAAAACATGAAAATTTATACAATTGAGGAAGGCGTTTGGAATCTGAGAAACGCTTAGGGAAGAAAACAATGTTTTTGTTTATAATTTTGTTTGGTTTTCCTAAGGCGTTAGACATCCAAAACAACGGATAGAAACGAATTAAAAAAACGCATGGAGTTTGGGATTCTTAATTTGATTGTTTTGTGTTGAATTAGCTGCCAAACAGATCGCAACAGACAATAGAAAACTAAAAAGGAAAAGAGTACAGAAGACGGACCATACCTGTTGTGAAGAATAATACAGAGAAATTTCGAGACCACCAAACGAGATAATAAGATGGGGGGAGGGAGGAGGAGGAGAAGGAGAAGAAGAATCTTAACGCGGAAGAATTATCGGACAGAGGAATATTAAAGACGGAAAAGGTGAAGAAAGAAGGAACGAAGCAGCGGCGAAAAGGGACAAATTCAGATGTATCATTTTCAATAATTAATCATCATCTTTACCACTAAACATTTTGTTTTTTTTTTGTAAAAAAAAAAAAAAAATCTGAGGGACAGCCTGGACTTTCCAGTTTCCCGGGTTCTAGACTTCTACTCTTCTAGTAACCTTTGTTATCCTGCTGCGAAATTCATGCATAAAGTAGTGGAAAAGGGAATAATGACGTGTCCTCTGTTGGACCGTCTCGATGAACACGTGGAGGGTGTTCATGGTTTGGCGTGGCGGCGTGGTGAGTTATTCACGTTGATTTTTTAATATTTTTGGGTGCCCGCGTCTTGCTTCGCTGTATGTTGTGACAATTTTTATTTATTTTTTTCCAAATATTCATGGCTTTAATAGAACCAACGAATGAACGAATAGCAATCGTCCAATTTCTAGTGAGGACTTATAAACGATAAGAATGGTAGGCCGTTTTGGGATGGCAGCCAATTCAAATACGGATCCGCCTAACCCCGACTGAAGTTTATTTTTAATAAAAATGATATTTATATTCATGTTATGAATTATTAGGCGCGATTTCTATTCCTTAATTATTTTATAAATAACCCTATTATCATTATTTTAAATCTTGCATAGTAACTTATATAGTAATTTTAACGCTTATAAATATGAGTTTCAGTTATTATGAAATTTATAAAAAAATATAGAGAATGAAAAAAGTTTCAGAAAGTTCCTTTTATATTTCTTTTGTAATAGTAGTAGTTTTCTTTTTAGTTTTATAACACGTTATCAGCACGAGGTTCTACCGATACTGAATCTAGTGGTCTTCTACTTTAAATAAATTTTTCAATATATTATTTGCAGTCCTCGAAATAAATACTAAAGGTAATATTGCTGAATATTACTTGATAAATTTTATTTTTTTCTCATGATAATGTGAATATATTTCTTAAATTCACAGATTTATTTTTGTAATATAATGTCAAATATTGAGATTTATTACTATTGACATTTCTGAAAAATGTTATTTATCCAGGATCTTTGATGAGATCTATTTGGATATGATGATGAACTTGAAAAATACAATCATAGAAGAAAATCATGTGTCCCTAAAGGACCGTTCTGTGTATCTCATGATGAAAAATCATCTTACTGTATGAAATGAATTAAGAGAGTGATATAAGCACCAGAATATGTAATCCTCTCAAAAGATCATTATGACTTATTGCACCTGAAATTGCAAGATTTTAAGAGTGGTATTGAATATTCTGCACTCTTTAAAATTAGCTCAATATTAAAATTATGCAGTGAAAATACCACTGATGATGATATATAAAAGAAGACATATATTATTTTTCATATTTCGAATGTGCTCCTGCAGTAGCAATATCGAGAGTGAAAGTTCAACAAATATTCTGAATTTTTATTTTGTCTTCCATTAATTGAGCTAAATAATGAGTTTTTGTTACACCAGTTACGTCCTATTAATGATATCGAATTTACACTATTTCCAGAATTGAACAGAGCATCCTTTCAAAGGAATTAAGGGCGTAGACGTGGTAGAAAAACTATAAAAGTGTTGGTCCCAAAAGCGACAATACTAAAAATGATAAAAATATATCGTATCACCAGAAGTAATCCAACTCAGAGAATGATAAAGGCCCTCAGAATAATTCTTCATAAAAAGATGAAGATGTTTGTCATAGATGTAGTATGACTAAACAGTAGTCACGTACTTGTTGTACGGCCAAACACTTGATTTACTTATACTAAGTTTTTATATATAAATTTATTAATATTTCATCATATTTTAAAATAATGAAATATCAGTGCCCGAAGCACGACAAGAAATTACTTGGAATAATAAAACTCTGTTTAAATTTGATACTCTTACAAATAAATGTGAACCAAAAGTTCAGAGGATTGTCTATCTGCAAAGTGTTGCAAATTAATTACATGATGTATTTACTGACACTAAATGTGTTGTAAAATCATATATTACTGCTGTTAATACTTAGGTAAGAATTGAAGTCCCTGAAGGACGAGTTGTTAAAACAGCAATAAATGAGTCTAAGATACACCTGAAGCGTTGAAGATCTATTCGTGCACAAGAAAAATAAAAATCGGTGCTCATGAAGAGACCGTATTTTCTATATAAAATATAATCCTCCTGAAGAGAAAATCTCCTGGAGAATGTAACTTATAAAGAGTATAATTCCTGAAGAGAAAACTCCTGAAGAGTATAAACCTCCTGAAGAGGAATCTACTGTAGAGGTGTTTCATGAAATGTTTTCCCCTGAAGAGGAACAATGAGATCTCAATACATTTCATGAGTACTGAAAAATTAATGGATAGAAATAAAACTGTTGTCGACAACATATATGATAACACTTGATATTACCAGAAGTAATGAAAAAAGTGAACCAAAAATCGTCGAAAAATGTCGACGTAGAAATGATTGGCCAAAATGGAAAGCAGTTATTAAAACTGAATTAAACTCGCTAGTGAAGCGAGATGCATTTGGACCTATTGTACAAACACCAAAGGGTATAATATTTATCAGATATAAATGAGTATTTATACGAAAACGTAATGCGAAATGAAATTGTGCGGTATAATTTGTCGCACAAGGTTTACTGTAGAAACCCGAGAGCAATTATGAGGAAACATATTTTTTTGGTATGAATGCAATCACATTCATATTTTTAATTGATTTGGTTATTACAAAAGGATTAGATATGCAGTTAATGAATGTGGTTACTGCAGATTTATAAGGATCATTAGATTATTACATATATAAAGATTTACGATACTTGAAGCATCGAATCCAAGTACATTTAGGAGTATGTACTTTATAAAATTTCAAAAATTTTTATATGGGTTAAAGCAATATGGACGCATGTGGTATAATTGAATCAACAAGTATTCATTGAAAGAAGGATTTAAGAATAATCCTATATGTCCATGTGTTTTATCAAAATCCGGATGCCATTATTGCAGTTTACGTTGATGATTTACTTTGTTAGAACTCTTGAAAAGATTACAAGGGTTGCTATAAATTTAAGGAATGCATTTGAAAAGGAAAGATCTTATTTTTCAATTCATAGATGAGTTACAAGAATTTGAGACTTCTAGCCTCATCTCTCAAATGCATTTGCTTTTCATAAAACAACATACCATCCTTATCTAAAGGATTAGGCAATCAAAATGAAGAGACAAGTAAAGATTTTAAATCCTTATTTTCTTGTTTTAAGTCTGCAATTTTTCTGTCAGACTCTTGAACGAATCGTTGAAATACGGAAACCTTTTCGTTAAGGTCCTCGATATCACGATTTTTGGATTGTAATCGGTTGGAAAATCCAACAATAGAGGAGGAGTATCGGGTGCCGAGAGTCACCAGCTCATAAACGGCTTCACGATCTGACTTATTAGCCAGATCATTTGCTTGCTGCAACATGGCACCTGCGGAAGATGCAGGATCAACTTGTAATTGAGGTGAATGATACCTCATATGCTGATCGTGAGAAATAGTAAAAGGAAATTGATGAGCCATTGGAAATTTGTAGAATAAGAATACAAATACAGATAAATTATAGATATGAGAAGAATATTTGATGCGTACTAAATGAAGCTAAAGACGGTTCTTATAGAAATGGAAATAAGAACAAGACAAACCATCATCTCTTCAAATCTCACTTTACAAGATATGCTGGATGCATAATTTCAAAAGTCAGCGAGATTAATTACAGCTATCCTTATTTTCTTGTAAACGCTGAATCTCTGTCGTTAGTTGCTGTTGTTGACTTTGTATCTGAGCTCTTTCTCGTTCCAGCTCTTCTACTCGTGTTTTCAGGTCATGAGAATATCAGTCTACAAGTTTCTTCAGCTCCTTATTTTCTTGTTTTAAATTTTTATTTTTTCTATCTTTAGTTGCAAGCGTTTGATGCAACTCAGATATTTGATTTTTAAAATGATCAATCTCACTCGTTCTCGCCAGTAGCCTCTGAGATATGGTTGTAAGAGATGTAGCATATTGAGCACTGAGGGTTCTTGATGCTGCAACAATTTTAAGATCAGATTTACTAGAAAGATATATCTCTGCTCCTATCATGTGTTTACAGCCTCGGGAGAAAATATAAGTGGTTGAGGTATAAAAGGTTCGTGGTTTAAATCTGGGACATTAGAATTTCTATCAGACATAATATCGTTTTGGATGAATAACAATTGAATCTATGAGGAATGCGAGATCTTTTTGCTGGAGTAAACCAATGGTAAAATTGGTTATTTTTAAACAACAACCCGAAGCCTTCAAATCTCTTCAAGATCTCGTTTGTCCACAATTTCAAGCGGATTTGATTTTTCGCCAAACCGATAATATTAAACCTCAAAGCTTTTACAGCTTTTATCATACATAGATGGTTTCCAATGTTATTTCCGCCGTATATAAATAAGTTCTCCCTAATAACGCCGAATGAGAGGGATAAAATTTTAAATGAAAATATTATCATACTCTCTCTAATGCATTATTTAGTTGGAAATCATGTTTGAATTCTTAACTTGTTATATATACTGAAATCATATTTGCTTATTACTTGAAACACTAACGCATATTATCAGGGGCAGTTTAAGTATTACTGCAGGTATCAGATTTCTATTAAGTTTGTCAACCAGATATTATTTTTCATCTTCAAATCACTCAGAGATTATTACAATTCATGAAACAAGTCGAGAATATATTTGGCTGAGACCAATGACTCAACATATCCAAGAAAAGTGTGGTATTTCATAATCAATGATAGCTCAACAATTTTATACGAAGATAATGCTGCTTGTATCATTCAAATCAAATGAGGATATATCAAATATACGATCAAGTGATAATCTGGCAGATTTATTCACGAAGGCATCACCAACTGCGACATTCAAGAAAATTGTGCAAAATATTAAAATGTGAAGACTCAAAAATTATCGTCATGCACTTTTCAGGGGGAGTAAAAGTCCTGAAGACTTGTGCTGATTATACTCTTTTTCCTTCGCTAAGGTTTTATCCCACTGAGTTTTCCTTTGCAAGATTTTAATGAGGCAATCTTAAAGTACTTGTGGATACATAAGAAGACTGTATTCAAGGGGGAGTGTTATGAATTATTAGGGGCGGTCTCCGCCCCCTTAATTATTTTGTGAATGACCCCACCATCATTATTTTAAGTCTTGTATAGTAATTTCAACGCCTATAAATATGGGCCTCAGTTGTTATGAAATTCATAAGAAAATATAGATAAGGAAAAAGTTTCAAAAAGTTTCTTTTATATTTCTCTTGGAATAGTAATAGTTTTCTTTTTAGTTTTATAACAATCCACGAATTGTTGAATTGTTGAATTGTCGAGAAATCGTTTTGAAAAATGAATTTATTATTAAAAATTAAATTTCTTTTATATAGATCTTATATTTATTTAATTTAAAAAAATTGTAAAGCACTTTCATATTTCATAATTATAAATATTATTTATTATTTTTAAAATATTGTTAAAAGCATGTGACTTAATTGACATAATTTTTAATATCTAAAATAAAAGTCTGAAATTTAAAACTCAAAAAAAAAAATTTCTTAGATTCCATTATGCCATTCGATGAGGAATTTGCTTTCTGTTTATTACCTCCAAAATAAATAACATCATAGTTTTTTTTTTCCAAAATTATAAAAAAATTTATTACTAAAATTATAAATTTCTAATATAATCTTAAACGGCCCAACAATTGTAATTCTTCTTTCTTTATATGTTTTTAACAAAGATAAGAATATCTGTTAGAGATTATTATTTAAAATAAAATCATACAAATGAAGTCAAAAACTAAAAGTTGACATAGTTTTTGTTTTTAATTATTTTTATTTTTCTTATTGATGATTTTTTTGTTAACTGTTACTTAAATTGGAGAATATATTAATTAAACTTTATTGGTTTTACCCATTTTATGCATAGTTGCCTCAATTGGAACCATTTAAACCACAACTGTTATATTGAGATATTATTTTTTGTTATCAGTTTTACATCACATGAGTTTTTGTCCAACATGGATTTTTTGTATTACGGAATGCATCACAATTATCTCCTATTATATCATTATAAATAGGTCTCCTCAAGATTTCTTCCGTCCTACTCGAGGTCTTAGGTAAGGAGACCTTCTCTTGCCTTTCCTTTTTATTTTGGGTACTGAAATTCTTTCTAGGATTCTCTCCTTAAATCAACAATCCCATAAATTGAAAGGAATCAAACTTTTAAAAGATGATATTCTATTAATTACCTTCTTTTTGTTGATGACCTCTTTCTTTTTGGTCAAGCCACTATTTAGAATGCACAACAATTAAAGAATTGCCTTGAGACTTACACATCCTGGTCAAGTCAAAATATAAATAAAAGAAAATCATCTCTTCATTTCAGCAAAAACACTAACCCGAATACCATCAACGATATTCATCAACTTTTCCCTTTCAAAATCAACCCTTCCCACACAAAATATCTTGGCATCCCTCTCTCCAACCCTACAGAAAAAAATATGATTTTATTTTTTTAAATTCTTGATAAAATTCAACATAAAATCCAAGGTTGGAAATCCAAGATTCTTTCACAAGCTGCCTGAACATCTCTTATAAGATTTGTTGCAAATTCAATTCCTGCTTACGTCATGTCTACTATTATTTTTCTTAAGCATTTTACAAAAAAGATGGACTCTATCTTGTGCCGCTTCTGGTGGGGTTTTGAAAATCAAGATCAGTAAAAACTTCACGTCAAATCTTGGAAATCAATCTATACTTCCAAAACTTTAGGTGGCTTAGGACTCAAAAGCATGGAAAATTTCAACTCTACTCTATTCTCAAAACTAGCCTGGATTTTTCTTAATGGTCCTCCTACCCAATGGTAAGAAGAACTCTTGAAAAACTACTTGAAAAACTGTTCTTTCTTGGAGATTCAATCACATTCATCAGACTCTACCTTCTGGAAAAACCTTCTCAAACAAAGAGATTTTCTTAAAAGCAGCTTTTGTTACCAAAAAAACAATGGAACCACCACAAAAATTTGGACTGGCCCCTGGATACCATGAAACACAAACCTCAAACCTATCCCCAACCTCTCCCATCTTAATTGTGACCTAAATCTCAAAGTCTTTGAACTCGCAATGGAAGAACCACGAAGATGGAATACAATTATGCTCAATGCCCTTTTCAATGAGGAGACAGTCAAAAACATTTTGAAAATTTCATTATCCAATCACAACTTCCAAAACACTCAGGATAAAATCAAATGGATCCACTATTCTTCTAAAAATTACTCGGTTAAATCTGCTTACGCAACCCTGACTGGAAACCAAGCTATTGATGCTCAAGATTTAACCATCTGGAAAATATGGAAAATCAACATTCAAGACAGACTCAAACTTTTTCTTTGGAAGGACACTCACAATATCCTCCCCACTAAACATCTCATCAGCAATATTATTTCCCTAGATGAGGAAAATATTAAATGTTTCTTGTGTAATATGGAGTCTGAATCAATGAACCACTTGTTTTTCAACTATCTGTATGCAAAAATCCTGTGGAGACTTTCAAAATGACCTTTTAATATTTCTCTATTTGCAAGCCAACCATTTTCTTATTGAATAAAGAATATCATTAACTCTTCAAGTTATTTGAAGACTCTTGAAGAAGATCATCACAACTTTCAAATTTTTGCAACTCTAGTTATGGACAACATTTAGTTCATCAGGAATAAAAAGGTGCATAATAAGACCACAGTAAATCCTCTCTCCTTTACAATTTCAGTTCAAAAGACTCACCAGCAACATGTTAGAGCTCAGCAAACTAAAAGCAAGAAGTCAGAAACCAGTCAAGCACATTACCCACCAAATTTTTTTTTACTCAAATTTGATGTAGCGGTCAGACATCAAAGAAGTTTCCTAGCACTCATTTGTTGGAATGACTTGGGTGAGACTATATTCGCAAAAATAGATTTCATTATCAGTGTTAACTCAAATGTAGGTGAAGTCGCAACAGTTCTAATGGCAATCAAAGAAGCCCAAAGTAGGAAGATAGACAGAATCTATATAGAAGGTGTTGCCCAGATGACTAACATAAGAGGGGGGTGAATTGAGTTGTATTAAAAAATTAACAATTATAAATCAAGTATATAAAATAAAATATAAAATATGAAACAGTATTAAATATAAAGAGTAAAGGTAAGAGAGAAGCAAACTCAGTATGTTAACGAGGTTCGGCCCCACTACCTACGTCCTCGCCTCAAGCTACCCCTCGAGGATCCCAAAATCCACTATTCAATCTCCTTTAGGTGGAGATAGAAACCTATTACACCTTTGAGCAGCACCGCTCCAAAGAATCCGTGTAAAACACCCTCTACACTTCCAATCACCTCACACTTGGTGATTTAACTATTCCTCGTGTAAAACACCTTCTACACTTCCAATCACCTCACACTTGATGATTTAACTATTCCCCGTGTAGAACACCTTCTACACACACAAGGGTTATACACACCATTTTACTGATACAAGAATTGATAGTGGGTAGGCTATCAGAAAACACTCCTCAATGAGTGAAATAAAAACAATACAGCACAAACTATATCTCTCAAAATAAACAAGGGTTAAGGCTCAATGCTTGGAGAAGAGAGAATGAAAACTTTGAATGAATGTTGTATGCTCTTGGTGTTGTAAATGTGAAACTCTCAAATGATCTATTTATAGGCATATGAGACTTCATATTCAAATTTAAAAAGATTCACATGTCAAAGACATCATCATTCACTTTTCAAAAATTTCAAATCAAATCTTTTTACTTTTTGCATGTAACAAAAGGAGCACACTTTATTTTTCAAAAATTTCAAACCTAATTTTTTACTTTTTGCATATGACAAAAGGAGCACACTTTACTTTTCAAAATTTTCAAACAAAGACATCTACCTTTTGCATAAATCAAGAAAAGCATCCACCACTTTTGAAAATATTCAAATAAAACATGCACATTTGAAAGATGACAATCAATCATCTTAATATTTTCAAAGTTCAAACCTTTAATCATATCATGCACATGTGAAAGATGACAATCAATCATCTTAATATTTTCAAAATTCAAACCTTTAATCATGTCATGCACATGTGAAAGATGACAATTAATCATCTTTCAAAATTTTTAAATTTAATTTTCAAAATATTCATGCACATGTGGAAAATGTATTTTAATGCTTTATGATAAAATATTTATTTTGAGCCTTAATCCTAATTTCGAATTTTTAAGAGATTTATAAAATTACTCTATGATTTTAATGTGAACTTGTTCCCTTCTTGCTCATGCTTGGTTCCTTGATGTGCTTGATTGTATTGTGTAGACAACTTGAACTTGAGACTCCTTTATTTTTTGAATTCATTTGTTATCATTAAAATTCATGTGTAGATTTACATGAACCTTGAAACTTTGAGTTCAACAATCTCCCCCTTTTTGATGATGACAAATACTTGATAGAACTTAAAACCTATATGAATACTTAAGCTCCCCCTGAAAATGTGCGTTAGTTTTTCAAGCAAAAATATAAATATAATTCCAAGCATATATAACAAGTTTAGCAAATTAAACAATGTTAATATTCTAGTCTAAAACTTCTCCCCCTTTTGGCATCATTAAAAAGGAATCATAATTAGCTCAATAAAATATATTCCTACAATAACCAATAAACAAATAAAACGTTGCGTTAGTAGAGACTGTAGAGAATTCGGTGCGTAGCCACACGTGTTCGACAAAACCTGCAAAGGTTGGAGGCCTAGTTTCGGTAATTCGGTGCGGAAGGAAATTTTGTAAAGAGCTGAATAATTGAAACCACCCCTACCTGACAAAACCTGCAAAGACTGGAGGCGTAGCTCTGGCAATTCGGTGCAGAGATTTGATCCGCTTGATGTTGCTAAAAATTGAGATATCATCATGATTTATAAGTTTGTCTTGTTCTTATTTCCGTTTCTATAAGAGCAATCCTTAGCTTTATCTATTTCACATCAAGCTTTCTTCTCATCTTTGCAATTTGCTTGCATTCTCATTCTACAATTTTTTAATGGCTCGTAGAATTCCCTTTAGTGCTTCTCTTGATCAATATTTGAGGTATCCTTCACCTCAGTCTCAATCTATTTCTGCATCTGTCGTGGGTGCCATGAAGCAACAATAGACTGATTTAGCTAATAAATCAGATCATGATGCCATTTACGAGCTTGTGGGTCTCGAAACTCGATACTCATAATCTATCGTCGCATTTTCTGCTTGGTTGCAGTCCAAAACTCACGAAATTGAGAAACTTAACGAGACTGTAGCTGTACTTCAACGACTTGTTTATGAGTCAAACAAAAAAATAGTAGAGTTAAAGCAACAGAATAAGAATTTGAAATCCTTGCTTACCTCTTCATTTCGATTGCCTAATCCTTTAGACAAGGATGACATGATGATTTATGAGGAGCAAATGTATTTGAATGATGAGGCTAAACGTCTCAAGTTTCTGTAGGTCATTTAAGATAATGAAATAAAAGTATCTAGCAGATATCCATGACATGCATCATTCCTATTTCTCTTCTAATCATGCATAGTCTATCTTCTGGTAAGGGTTTTGTGAAAATGTCTGTCAATTGATCATGTTTACTAGTGAATTCTAATACAATATCGCCCTTTTGTACATGATCTCTAAGAAAATGATATCTAATTTCAATATGTTTGGTCCGAGAATGTTGTATTGGATTCTTTGAAAGATTTATAGCACTTGTATTATCACATTTGATTGGAATGTGATTGTACATAAGTTTAAAATCCTCAAGTTGTTGCTTCATGTAAAGAACTTGAGCACAACAACTACCCGCAGCAACATATTCTGCCTCAGCAGTAGATAGTGCAACAGAATTTTGTTTTTTACTAAACCAGGAAACTAGTGCACGACCTAAGAAGTGACATGCTCCACTAGTGCTTTTTCGATCTATTTTACAGCTAGCATAATCTGCATCTATGTAGATGATTAGATCGAAAGATGTGTGCTTAGGGTACCATAACCCTAAGTTAATTGTACCACTAAAATATCTAAGAATGCGCTTAACTGCAATTAAATGTGATTCTTTTGGAGATGATTGAAAGCGTGCACATAAGCACACACTAAACATAATATCTGGTCTACTGGTTGTCAAATATAATAAGCTACCAATCATACCTCGATATACCTTCGAGTCAACTGATTTACCGGTTTCATCTTTATCAAGTTTAGTGGTTGGGCTCATTGGTGTTCTAGTTTCCTTAGCACCTTCCATCCCAAACTTCTTCAGCAATTCCTTAATATATTTCGATTGATTGATGAATGTCCCACTTTTTGCTTGCTTAATTTGCAATCCGAGAAAGAATGTAAGCTCTCCCATCATGCTCATTTCAAATTCTTCCTGCATAGTCTTAGCAAAAACTTGGCACATATTTTCATTAGTAGCACCGAATATTATATCATCAACATAAATCTGAATCAAAAGAATATCATCATTTTCGTATTTAATGAAAAGAGTTGTATCAATTTTTCATCTTGAAAAGCCTTTTTCAATCAAGAAACCACTAAGTCTCTCGTACCACGCTCTAGGAGCTTGTTTGAGTCCATATAGTGCTTTTGTGAGTTTGATAACATGATTTGGAGAATTATGATTTTCAAAACCTGGAGGTTGCTGAACATATACCTCTTCATTTATAAAACCGTTTAAGAAAGCACTTTTAACATCCATTTGAAAAAGTTTGAAATCTTTATAACAAGCATATGCAAATAGCATTCGAATAGCTTCTAATCTTGCGATTGGTGCATATGTCTCATCATAATCGATTCCTTCTTCTTGATTGAAACCTTGGGCTACAAGTCGAGCCTTATTTCTAGTAATGACTCCGGACTCATCTTTCTTGTTTCTAAAAACCCATTTTGTTCCAATAATAGTATGATTTTTTGGTTTAGGAACAAGTGTCCAAACATCATTTCTTTCAAATTGATTAAACTCTTCTTGCATAGCTAGAATCCAAAATTCATCAAGAAGTGCTTCATCAATATTTTTAGGTTCAATCTAAGATAGAAAAGCAGTATGATTGCAAATATTTCTAAGAGATGATCGAGTACTTACACCTCGTGAAGGTTCCCCCAGAATTTGTTCCACTGGATGATCTTTCACAAATTTCCACTGTTTGGTTGCATCTTGTATTAAATTTTGATGATCTTTTCTGATATCTCCATGTTGGACTTCCTCTATTGTGTTCTCTTTGTTGAGATTGAGACTTTCCGTATTATTTATACCTCCTGTTTCTTCATCAATAGATTTCTTGGAGAGTAGAGAATTAGATTCATCAAATACTACATGCATAGATTCTTGTATAGTCAAAGTCTTTTTATTAAATACTCTATAAGTTTTACTATTAGTAGAATACCCGAGAAAGATACCTTCATCAGATTTTGCATCAAACTTGCCTAAATTATCTCTGTCATTTAAAATAAAGAATTTGCATCCAAATACATGAAAGTAACAAATGTTGGGCTTTTTCTCATTCCAAAGCTCATAGGGGGTTTTATCTAATTTAGACCTTAGCATAATTCTATTTATAACATAACATGCAGTACTTACCGCTTCAGCCCAAAAATAACTAGGCAAGTTGTTCTCATTGAGCATTGTTCTTGCCATCTCTTGAAGAGATCTATTTTTCCTTTCTACTACCCCATTTTGTTGAGGAGTTCGAGGAGTAGAAAAATTATGCAGAAAACCATTTTCATCACAAAATGTTTCAATATTTTTATTAACAAACTCTTTTCCCCTATCACTTCGGATACTTGAAATAGTATAACCCTTTTCATTTTGAATTCCTTTGCATAACTTGGTAAAAGCATTATGTGCCTCATCTTTATGAGTAAGAAAGATGACCCAAGTATATCTAGAGAAGTCATCAACAACAACAAATGTATAATATTTTCCTCCTAAACTTGCAACTCTATTTGGTCCAAAAAGATCCATGTGTATCAGTTGCAGTGGTCTAGTAGTGGAAATATGTTTCTTGATTTTAAAAGAAGTTTTTTTTTTTTGTTTACCAAATTGGCATGCATCACAAATTTTGTCTTTAAGAAAATTTACCTTTGGTAAACCTCTCACAAGATCATTTTTTGAAAGTTTGGAAATAAGTTCCATATTGGCATGACCTAGTCTTCTATACCATAACCAATTAGTTTCATTTTGAGCTGAAAAACAAATCGCATCTTGTGAGGTAATTTCTTCAAAATCAATTGTATAAACATTGTTACTTCTAAAAGCAATAAAACAAATATTACAATCATAATCATTCAATATAATGCACTTATCCATTTTGAAAGTAACTGTAAATCCTTTAGCACATAATTGACTTATGCTTAAAAGATTATGTTTTAAATTTTCAACAAGTAGAACATCTTCAATTATAAGAGAAGACTCATTACCAATTTTACCTATTCCCACGATCTTCCCTTTCGAGTTGTCTCCAAATGTCACGTGTCCTTCTTCTTTAGATCTAAGATCAAAGAACTTAGTCTTGTCTCCCGTCATGTGTCTTGAACATCCACTATCTAAAAACCATTTATTTTTGTTCGTGGAAGACGTCATGCACACCTATAAAAACAATTAAAATGATTTTTCTTGGTACCCAAGTTCTTTGGGTCCTTTATTTATTAGTATTAGAAGAAATAAGATTTTTAAGTACCCATATGGCCCTAATAGTCATTGTATGTTTTCTTCTAATAGGACAAGCAAAATAATTATGACCATTTCTATTACAAAAATTGTAAATAGCATGTGACATATATGAAGAACTTGAGTGATTATAATAGTATCATTTTTTAACAAAATTATTTTTATGAAAAGAATTTTGAATATTGGACTTTGATTTAGAAGGATTATCAAAGAAGTTTTTATAAGGTTTGTATTTTTGTTTTAGCATATATCCCAAGCCTGCCTTATCAAAAACACATCTTTGACTACCAAGAAATTTTTCAAAATTTCTTTTTCCATTCGTATATTTTTCAATAATATTTTCTAAATCAGTTTTCTTTTTCTTCAATTCAAAATTTTCATCTTTCAAAACAATACTTTCTTTTCTTAAAATATCAATTTCGTTTGTTAAAGAAGAATTTTTCTTTTTCAAAACAGTATACTTGATACCCAATTTTTCAAATTCCTCATATACCTCTTCTAAAATATTTTACAATTCTTCATATGAAAGATCTTCAATATTATCAAGATTTGTTACCTCAATGTCATCTTTAGCCATAAGACAAAAATTTGCTGATTCTCCATTGCTTGCTTCACTATCTAAGCTACTTGAATCATCATCCCATGTAGCTTTCATTGCTTTTTTTGCGTTTGTTTCGATCTTTCTTTAGCAGAGGACAATTTGACTTGATATGACCAGGTTTATTACATTTATAACAAATTAAAGTGTCATTTTTACCTGAATCTTTCTTGGAAAACTTTTTGAAGGATTTCCTTGGAGGAGTTTTATTTTTCTTTAAGAACCTCTGAATTCTTCTTGTTATCATTGCAACTTCTTCGTCTTTGTCGTCATTTTCCTCATTTTCATCACTTTCACTTTCATGTGGAACAGCTTTAAGTGCCAAGCTCTTCTTTGACTTTCCTTCTTCTTCTCCTCTTTTCAATGTGTACTCATGGGTGATAAGTGACCCGATGAGTTCATTCACTTCGAGCTTCTTGAGGTCTCTAGCTTCAAGAATCGCTGTCACTTTTGATTCCCAACGTTTTGGTAGAGAGTTGAGAATTTTTCTTACTATCTCCACTTTGGAATAAATTTTGCCAAGAGCTGTCAAGCTGTTTATGATGTTAGTAAAACGAGTGTACATACTAGAAATAGATTCATCATCATTCATCTTAAACATTTCATATTCATGAGTAAGAATATAAATATTTGATTCCTTGACTTGAGAAGTTCCTTCATAAGTAACTTCCAAGTTATCCCAAATTTCCTTTGCTGTAGCACAAGTCATTACTCTATTAAATTCATTACCATTGAGAGTATTATATAATAGATTCATAGCAGTTAAATTCAAAGTATAAAGTCTATCGTCTTCACGATTAAACTCTTCTTCTTCCTTTTTGACATTTACTCCATCAACTACTTTTGTTGCAATATAAGGTCCATTTACAATGCATTTCCAGATTTCTCGACCTTGAGCCTGAAAGAATATTCTCATTCTAACTTTCCAGAATGAGTAATTGTCTCCACAAAAGAGTGGAGGCCGACTGCTAGATTGACTTTCACCAAATGAAACTGCAATGTTAGTCATAAGATCTTAACTCAAAAGATAGTTAATCTTATAATATAGCTCTAGCTCTGATACCAATTGTTACCGATCATAGGCTGCACCTATGTTACCTAACAACTGTACCTACCAGACTAGCCGGCCACCGTCTCTACCGGTGCACCGTCACCCATGGTCGGAGAGTCTTGTTTCGGTGACACAGTCACAAGCGATAGTTCCCATGAGTGATCTGCCTGTATGAACAGTACAGGTCAACTAGCTCTGATACCAATTGTTACCCAGATGACTAACACAATAGGGGGTGAATTGAGTTGTATTAAAAAATTAACAATTATAAATCAAGTATATAAAATAAAATATAAAATATGAAACAGTATTAAATATAAAGAGTAAAGGTAAGAGAGAAGCAAACTCAGTATGTTAACGAGGTTCGGCCCCACTGCCTACGTCCTCGCCTCAAGCTACCCCTTGAGGATCCCAAAATCCACTATTCAATCTCCTTTAGGTGGAGATAGAAACCTATTACACCTTTGAGCAGCATCGCTCCAAAGAATCCGTGTAAAACACCCTCTACACTTCCAATCACCTCACACTTGGTGATTTAACTATTCCCCGTGTAAAACACCTTCTACACTTCCAATCACCTCACACTTGATGATTTAACTATTCCCCGTGTAGAACACCTTCTCCACACACAAGGGTTATACACACCATTTTACTGATACAAGAATTGATAGTGGGTAGACTATCAGAAAACACTCCTCAATGAGTGAAATAAAAACAATACAGCACAAACTATATCTCTCAAAATAAACAAGGATTAAGGCTCAATGCTTGGAGAAGAGAGAATGAAAACTTTGAATGAATGTTGTATGCTCTTGGTGTTGTAAATGTGAAGCTCTCAAATAATCTATTTATAGGCATATGAGACTTCATATTCAAATTTAAAAAGATTCACATGTCAAAGACATCATCATTCACTTTTCAAAAATTTCAAATCAAATATTTTTACTTTTTGCATGTGAAAAAATGAGCACACTTTATTTTTCAAAAATTTCAAACCTAATTTTTTACTTTTTGCATATGACAAAAGGAGCACACTTTACTTTTCAAAATTTTCAAACAAAGACATCTACTTTTTGCATAAGTCAATAAAAGCATCCACCACTTTTGAAAATATTCAAATAAAACATGCACATGTGAAAGATGACAATCAATCATCTTAATATTTTCAAAGTTCAAACCTTTAATCATATCATGCACATGTGAAAGATGACAATCAATCATCTTAATATTTTCAAAATTCAAACCTTTAATCATGTCATGCACACGTGAAAGATGACAATCAATCATCTTTCAAAATTTTCAAATTTAATTTTCAAAATATTCATGCACATGTGGAAAATGTATTTTAATGCTTTATGATAAAATATTTATTTTGAGCCTTAATCCTAATTTCGAATTTTTAAGAGATTTACAAAATTACTCTATGATTTTAATGTGAACTTGTTCCCTTCTTGCTCATGCTTGGTTCCTTGATGTGCTTGATTGTATTGTGTAGACAACTTGAGTTTGAGACTTCTTTATTCTTTGAATTCATTTGTTATCATCAAAATCTATGTGTAGATTTACATGAACCTTGAAACCTTGAGTTCAACAGAAGGTAACTCAAGCATCGTTATTGAAGCCATCAATACTGATATAGAGGCACAAGACTGGAGCATCAGGCTCATAATCATAGACATCAATAGGGGTGTAAATGGTCCGGTCCGGTCTGGAAAATTTGTGGACCGATTTCATTCGGTTCAAGAATTATCTCACCCTGGACCGGATCGAACAGGAGTTCGGTCCATACCGGTCCGGTCCAATTCGGTCCAGGGGCGGTCCGGTCCGGTCCAGGGGTACCCCATATGATTTAATGGGCTAAATTTAATATATAATTCTACAATAATCAAATATTTTTTTGGTCCAAATTTAATTACTATAAATTATAATATGTTAATATTATAAGAGTATATATTATCTATTAATATATTAGTTAATATTAAATATTAAGTATATTAGTAAACTATAACTAATAATCTAATAGTCTAATAATATTATTACATTAGTATATGTTAATAAACTATAACTAATAAGTAATAACATTATTACAATTTACATTAGTATATTATATATTTATATGTTAGTAAATAGTAATAAATTAGTAATAATATATTAAATAATAATAATACACTTATTATTTATATGTTAATATTATAAGAGTATATATTATATATTAATATATATTAATATTAATATTAATATAAAAATTTATATATTATTATTTATATATACATATATTTAAAAAAAATTTAAAAAAAAATAGGGATACGATCCGGTCCGGTCCGGTCCAGGGGGATGAACTCCCTGGACCGGGACCGGACCGGAATTTTCCGGTCCATATATTTTTTGGACCGGACCGGAACGAACTCCAACCGGTCCGATCCGGTCCGGTCCCGGTCCAGGACAACCGGTCCGGTCCGGTCCGTCGGTCCGGTTCGGTCTTTTTACACCCCTAGACATCAAGCATTATCTTCACATGTTTAAAGAATGGAAGGCAATAAAAATTCATCGATTTTGTAATTGATGTGTGCATAACTTTGCATAGTAGGTGGTAAAAACACAAACATTTAGTGACATTCCCCTTATCCAAATACCTCCCCCCTTTTAAATTTTCATGATGGCAAAGATTCACTTTTGTATAATCTTGTATAAACTAGTACCAAGTGTTTGCTTATTAATATATTTCGGTTTGATGAAAATATATATATATATATATATATTATTTTCTGAGTATTGGCTACCTGAAATGTGCCGTTCAGATGCTTTTATTGACGGGACATCATGATCTAATAGACCAATGCTGCGTAATTGATTAAAATCACAATTAATATTAAAACTAAAAGGCAATGATATGGGACTCCTGGTTGAAACTTTTGCTTCCTTTTCATTATAACCTATTTTATATTTATTTTATAATTTATTTTTTTAGACAAATAATAAAAAATATATGCAAATAAAAAATATATGTTTTTTTACACAAAGGGGCCCCAAAACATTTCTCAAACTAAAATGACATTTAAGAATACAAAAAAAATATATAATTATGAAATCTATAATCCATCTATTCCTTTTGCGTTTGTATTTTTAATTTGTTAATAATTCGATGTGTTATTATATAGTAGTGCCATGCCAAGAGATCATTTGAATAGTAAATTTTAGATTATTAAGTAGAATTTTTATAATGTGGTTGATAAATTAAATTCTTTTATCAAGTCGGTATTTTGGGCCATTATTCTGCGTTATGGCATCATGCTTTAATCTCCCTCCCTCTCTCTCTCTCTCTCTCTCTCATTTATAAATGTAAGCAGTGGTGTTGAAGTGAGGTGACGTCGATCGTTTGGTAAATAAAAAATGAGCAAGGTTACTTATTATCTTAATTTTTATTATTTTATTTTTATAATTTTATATGATATAATCTTAGATTATTAAAAATTATTTATTATATTTTATTTATAAATTTATTATTTAATATCACATCACGAAACAAAAAATAATTAGAATTAAAATCATGAATAGATTTATTTATGAAAACAAGGTAGGTATAATTATTTTAGGTCACTCTTAATGGATTCTTCATCTTATTCTTTAAAATGCATCACCAAAATCTATTTTTTCTATTTTATATATTAATTTTTACAGTATGTCATCCATCAACTTATTTATTTATTTTTTATATTATTTAAATATTCTTTTTTATTATTTTGTAAACGTATATTTTCTACCAATAAATTTACAATATTCAAATATATTTTTAAATTTGCAATATACCATTATATACAATATAAGATAATTCAATCCTATACGCAAAATATAAAATTGTAAAAGTCAAATAGAAATTAAAAATAAAATCAAAATATGATAACATTTGAATAAAAAATATCTTCAAGATATTTTATAGAAATATAAAATAGAGGTATTTTAAATGACCAACAATAAAAGGAATTTGCATTAAAATTTAAAGATAAATAGAAATGAAGCAATAAATGAAATATAAATAATAATAATAAATTATTTTAAGGATAAATAGTAACTAGCTACGTATTTTAATACAAATAGGAATTTGTATTAAAATACATAGAGGATTATTGTAACAATTTGTATTTTACGTGTTATTTTACATAATTGGATGGAGCTCAGTTTATGAATAATTCTTTAAATAATTTATATTTCTTGTAGTATACCTAAGTCATTGAGAGTGCTGTTATAATCTTAATTGAAATAAAGAACTTTTTATAAAATAATAATATTTCTAAAACTTATAGATATTGAATAAATTATTTTATAAAATAGCCTGAAGTTAAAATAGAGTTACGTTGTATAAAGCAAATAGAGTTACATTCCTTTCATCACTATCAACAAATAAATCATCTAAGATAAAAATTCAAAACCATAAATAATGTGTGTGGGGCAAATTAGAGTCTCCTGGGTCTGACCTGATCGGCCCAAGACCATTAGCGAAGTCCTAAAGTTCGAAGCCCAGACACTACTCGAGGGCTGAGCAAAAGGCTTGTCGAGAACACTATACGTATATAGGGCATGGGAATCAACAACTGCATAGAGTTGGCTTGCGCAGAGTCACCCAGACATTCAAGTACCAATAGTAAAGCAGGCCCGAACAATATGACCGTGTCAGGAGAAGCCACGCCGTTAGGGATTACGTCGCATTTAATACTTGGTCAGAACAACATGATGCTGAATGGTGAGATGGTCTGTTGGCTGACAATATACCGACGAAGCGGATCGACCTAGGATACGGACGACACCCCTAAACTTTCCCTATCAGAAAATTCTCTCACATGTATAAATAAACCCCTCACAGTGAGGTAGGAGATTTGATCTCTTACACTCTCACTTTCTATAATTTGAACTCTCATTTCTCGCTCATATAATGATTTTGACATCAAAAGGACCACAACTCGCTTAGCCACCATTCTCATCCATGTGCTTAAAGGAAGATGATGGAGTGCTTGTGATACGGTGTTGTCCATGTTGGATTGCATGTGGAAATTGATCTGGGAGTTAAAAATCAAGTGTCAAAAATCTCATTTGACACTTGGCTCGAGCAAGATTCAGATAGAGAGTTTCACTTGACATTCGTTCAACACTTTGCTCGAACGAATATCACAGGATACTTGAAGTAGGGGTTCTAGCACCATTTTTACACGACTTTCAGCATATTTTCAGAGAGAATAATTGTCAAGTGAGTGCATAGTGTATGAGAGAACAAAAAGTCGTAGAAAGAGTGAGTTGAAATTAAGTAATTGTAATCTTTTTTGATTAATAAGATTTTTACAACTTTGTGGATCTAGGCAATTTGCTGAACTACGTATATTGTATATCATGTGGTTGATCGTGCTTACTTTTACTTTTGTTTGTTATCGTTGGTGTGTATGTGCACATAAATCCAAGCTTATGGAACACGACTTCAACAAACTGAAACTTGATTTGATTTCATAGATAAGATGAGATAAAATGATATAAAAATTAAAAATTAAATAAAATATTGTTATAATATATTTTTTAATATTAATTTTGTTTTGGGATTTGAAAATGTTGTTTTGAGATTTGAAAATTTTGAATTATTTATTTTATTTTGTATGAAAATTTGAAAAAAATAGTAATGATGAGATGAGATGAAATAAAATGATGTGAGGTGAAATAAAATAAGATTAGATTATTTGTGAAAAGAAATTAATCTTGAATAAACTCTTAGTCATCGGTTGGGAACTTAATTATTTAATTTGTTATGATAGATGATTTAAGGATGACCATGGATGTTTGACGAGGGGGTAAGTCAAGGTTATATAAATAAAGGGAGATGCTGGAGATCGGTCCGGCTGTCCCCAGCGTCTAAAGCAGCCCAACGTTAATGATGAAAAACACATTAAAATAAAATAAAAAATATGATTAAATAAAAAAATGAAGATTAAAAAAATAATAAAAAAAATAAAATGAACAAAACATAATAAAAAACACAATAAAAACACAATAAAAAAATAAAATGAAAATGAATTTAAGGGAATTCGGCCATGGAGCGAACGGAACCGCCACCGGTGGTCGTGGGCGACACCGCCCACGCCATCGGGACCGGTAGACTAAGGCGTACGGATCCGAAACGGGTTTAAGGCTGCCGAGAGCACACCGGAGTTCGCCAGAGCTCGCCGTCGTATGGGTGATGTCGTCTGAATCCGTCGATCCCAATGACGTGGACAGTATCGTCCACCGCTACTGAAAGCGATAGGAATTGCTTTTGTGGTAGGAGAAAGACGGTCTGCCCCAAAAATTTCTCCTAAATAAAAGGTATAACGCTCGCATTTTTTCCGAAGAAATTCTAATTCACTTTGGGTTAAAAATTTGAAATAAAAGAAAGAAAAAAAAAAGAATGGGCGGAGAGTCATTGGCTCTAGCTTTACAAGCATTGGGAGAGCGGGGGAACAGAGATCAGCACATCTATTTCTTGGAAGTCGAAACCTCGTCCTTCTAACGAAGAAAATAATTGAAAAATGGTTTGACTCATCCTCGTGAAGATCATGCCTGCCTAACCCAATCGGTTTAAAGCCTATCAAATATATTCGCATACTTCATTGCCACACGTGACACATTGGACGCAAAAATTTACGTAAATGTTTTGACACAGTGGATAAATGTTATCGTTATTTATTTGATATAATTTAATTTACAAATATATTTTATATTAAATTTTTACCATTTAAAAATCTTCATAAAAACGATGTAAAATATATCCTCTATAAGACAATACCGACTTATAAAAAAAATATAATAATTACATACACAAATATTCAAACATTATACTATCACTTTAAAGAAAACGGCTAAATACAGACTCTAGATAAAAAAAAAATTAATTTTTTTAAAGATATATATTTTTTTAAAATGATTGTACGATACTTAATTACCTGCTATAAGACTATATATAATATTATGCATAAAAAAATCAAATCATAACTATAATTCATAAGGACACACCAGATTTGGTCATAAATGTTACTTGGTATGTGATTACAATCTATAAAACTCATTCTACAACTCCACACAAACTATAATTTATAAAAAAGTTACTTGTACTTGAGAATCGAGAATATTTGCAATGGAAAACATGAAAAAGTAGTATGAATTAGTATTAACGATGACAATAGTAAGTAATTAATAATGATGTTGATATTTTAGATCTAAATTATATACTCGAGCTTTTGGATTAAACTTAGGAAACTAACTAATTACCCAAAGGAATAATTAATGCTGTCAATGATACAATAGCCATCTTCAAGTATTATAAGAAAAATAATATTTGTGATGAATTATTTTTTATTATAATGATTATTTATGATTAGGATAGACTTATTTTAATAAAAAAATAATTAATTTAAATAAATACTTTTCTTATAATAAAAGCGTGATGAGACATGGATGTATATTGGTGGCTGCTGATTTCTTTTCATAATGAGTAGCACGTGACATATATAGCCCACGGAGAGATTATTTATATAAGTTCATAGATAAATTTTGCATAAATTTTTGTACAAAATACTAAAAATAGAGAAAATATATATTATTTATTAATGATACCTTTTTTTTACAAATAATTTATACCGGATTTTTCTATTTAGAAATTGTACCTAATATTCCTCATTAGAAAAATTTATATATCATCTATTTTTTTATTATCCTTTCATCAATATCCCATGATATAATATTTAATAATAAGTTTATAAGTAAAATATAATAAATAGTTTGTAATTATCTAATACCATATTATAACATGATAAAAATTAAGATAATGATGAGTAGCTAGCATCACTATTAGAGCATTCTCAATGACTTTTTTATTTTATTTAATCTTATTTTTTAAAATACATTACTAAAATTATCTACTTCTTGTATTTTACATACTGCCATTTATAGTATGTAATACATGAATTTATCTACTTTTTTTTAATATCATTTAAATATTATATTTTTAATATTTGTTATTCAATTCATTTTTTTTAATTATCAATAATATCTTCTTGTCTTTTAATAACATTTTAATAGAAAAAATATTAAAGGAGAGAAAAATTAATTTAAAATATTTTAGAATAATATCCTCTATATTTAGATCAGGATTACTGTAGCAAAATCTATAATAAATATAGAAACAATTGATCTATTGAAAATGGACAATCTGAATCACTTTATTTATATTTTACAAAAGCCACTGTGAAAGCTATTAGTGCGCATTCTAAAGAGCATGCAATTTTTTTTTTTTGGTAAAGAATTAATGATAACACGTCCAAAAGAAAACGAAGAGCATACATCTAACTAAGTCTATACAGCCAAAAAATATCTCCTTTATTGTAATGAATTTGCTTGGTTGGTGTCTGGATTGAAATTACTATTTATTTTTAATTTTCTTACTAAATTTGTAAGAAAAAAGACATTAATGGATATGAATGCAATGCGAGCGCCGGAACCTTTCAATATTATTGCATCACATATGTCATAGTACATAATTTATTTATTTGCATAATTTGTATAAACTCTTGTTTTATTAATAAATTAAACACTAGTCTGCTGATGTAAAGGCCTACCTCATCATCTAGTATAATATTATTTGTGTTTTGTTTTGTTTTTTTTTTTATATATATAATTACAATAGATTTCATGTAAATTATTGTTGGCTTTAACTACAAATTAGATATGTTTGATATATTAACGCAGACTCAAAAATAGACTTTGCCTTCAAAAAAATGAAGGTAATAGTTTTTGATGCTCATCATATATAAGTCTGTGAGACTAAATTACTGTTACAGGCATATTAAAATCTCATCCTCCAAAAAAAGAAGAGCACTTAAATTCTATAGATTAAGTTTGAGAAACTAAACCAAAATACAAACAACACCAACAAAACAACCAAAACTAATATAACAAAATTACACCAAGAAACAGACAGAACCACCACAAAAATCTATCATAGGTAGGAGACCAATCGCTGCTGCAAAGGCGCGTATGAACCATGCGCCACTAGAAGAAAAGGCCCACAGTCATATTTGATAGTTTGAGGACCGCTAAGGAGGACGACGATGCGCGTAGCCACCAATCTAGCTCCAGGAAACATTTGTGGGTGGGCCATACACTTCGACTAGGACACGCGTGAAGCCCACTCTCCTATTGGAACTTCAGTCTCTCCCCAGACTCGTAGATCAACACCTATAAAAGTAGGCGGGGCGATGTGTGTTGGTCGGGAAAGACCGGCTAGCAACAGATCGACGAAAGGAGGTTCGGTTTCTTCAAACGGACGAAAATTCAAAAGAAAAGAAAGTAACAAATGAAAAAACGCCTAACACAAAAAAACGGTAGGAGAAACAGTGGACGAAATCGAAGATCCAACGCACCCTCACCTAGGAGCTGACGAAAAGGGGGAGAGTCCTGCCAAAAATGGCGGAGAGAAAAAAAGGTATTTCTAGAATCAAGAGAGATTCCAAGTTCTTGAGTGCGGCAACTTTACTCATGTTACAAGCTCGGTATCATATATATCAAACTCATCAATTATAATTAAAAAAATGAGATTATTCTATTTATAAGTCAATCATTAGTTCTTTTAATTAATTGATATTGGATCATTCTAATATGATATATTAGATTTATTTTATAATAAAAATATTTTTATAATTTAGATATTAAGACAGGTTAATTTATAAATTTATTTTTATATAATCTGTTAATGTAAATTTTATTGGCTTGGATTAGTGCTGGCGTATTTGAATTCAAATAGGATAAGATTTCATCTTATCTCTAAAGCTGTAATCTTGAGTTGTTGAATTTGAATTCAAATAGGATAAGTTTGATTTTTGAATGAATGTAATTTAAACTATAGGATTTATCCATTGTATTTTGAATTTATTTAGGAGTCTAGGGAGTCTGTTAAAGAGGCTGGGAAGTTAAATTTCGAGATCTGGAAGGATAAAATCAGAAGACAAATTCGAAATTCAAATTGCAACAGTAAATCCGAAAGTCTGGTAGCAACCTGTCAGTAGACGGATTCTGATGAAGGATGACCTGTCAGCAGATGCGTTTCAGCAGCACTTTTGGATTGTCTATTTAAATCAAGTCATATGGTAACCCTAGGAAGGGATTTCGGCCAGAGCTGATTTTAGATATATTTGAGAGCCATTTGAGAGGAAAATTAGTGGAGAATTTTCCTTGTGATTTTTATACACTTGCGAGTGTGATCTTCTTCAAGGTTTGAGAAGATCGTTAATTGGTGTACGTGATCAACCACTGGAGGTTCCAGTAGGAAAGGCATAGATTGAAGATCGTCAGAGGTTCTGGCTGCTACTGCGGTAGGGATAAACGGGTCGTTTATCCGGTCAAGTAAGGGAGTCAATTGACAAATGTTTTGTAATTGAATAGCTTACTTGTAAACTGATTTTCAATCAATAAAAATGAATTTCCTGGGTTTGGTTGCCCCGTAGGGTTTTACTTTTGAAGAGTTCTTCAAAAGGTTTCCCTTCGTAACCAATCGGTGTGTTACGCTTGATAATTTATTTATTACATATTTATGAATATTCACACGATTGATATCTAACAAATTTGATTGTGAAAATTGTTAGATATATTTGGCCATACAGGGGTAAAATGGGAATTTTCAATTGGTATCAGAGCGGGTTCACTCATCCGAGTGTGATTCGTTCCCCTGGTAGAGATGGCATCATTGTATATTCCACCGGAATTTGATGGTGAAAACTATGCATATTGGAAAGTACGCATGCGAGCATTTCTCAAATCATTGGATGAACGGGTATGGCACACTATTGAAACTGGCTGGAAAAGACCCGAGACGAGTGTAGAAGCTTGGTCGAAGGATGAATTGAGCAATAGCAATTTTAATAGTAAAGGATTGAACGCCATATTCATGGCGGTATCACAAGAAGAGTTTAAAAGGATTTCCATGTGTGAGATAGCTAAAGAGGCATGAGATATATTGGAAGTCACACATGAAGGAACAATGACTGTGAAAAATTCTAAATTACAATTGCTAACATCTAGATTTGAAGAAATTAAAATGCTTGAAAATGAATGCTTTAATGATTTTTATGCTAAACTAAATGATCTTGTGAATTCCAGGTTTAATCTTGGAGAGAAGGTTGAAGACTCAAGAGTCGTGAAGAAAATATTGAGGTCTCTACCTGAGAGATTTCGACCAAAAGTCACAGCCATTGAGGAAAGCAAAGACTTGAATACAATCAAAGTTGAAGAGCTCGTCGGGTCATTACAAATGTATGAATCATCTCTTCCCTAAACGAGAAAAGGTAAATCTATTGCTTTAAAAACTGTGAAAGAAAAGCATGATGATAATAGTGGTGATGAGAGTTTAAATGATGAGGATATAGCTTTTATTGTGAGGAAATTCAAAAAGTTTATGTTTAAGAAAAAGACTAATGAAAAACAAAAGAGAGCAAAAGAATTTTCAGCAAAGAAAAATGAATTAGAAAATTGGAATAAAGAAAAAGTTGAGAAAAATAAGAAGGTAAAATGTTATGAATGCTTAGGTTATGGTCATATTAGAATTGAGTGTCCTAACTTCAATAGAAATAAAGGAAAAACATCAAATGTGTCATCTAGTGATACTTCAGATTCTGAAAGTGAAAACTCATCTTCTGATAATGAAAAATATTTTTTAGCTTTTTCTACTATTGTGAATGATTTGGTTGAAAATTCACTAACAAAATCTGAAAGTAGTTGTGCTCCTAGTGATTTGGATATTACTTTAGTTGATGCCGACCAAGAACTTAGTATTCAAGATGCTTACAATGAAGTATGTAAAGAGGTAGTCAAGTTGAAAAAACTTAATAAAAAGTTGTATAAAAACCTTACAGCTATAGAAAATGAGAAAAATAATTTGATTGAGGTTGTAAAAATCTCTGAGGTCGAGGTGTTGAGACTAAAAAATCAAAATGTTGAAATAGAAAAAAAATTGAAAAAATTTCAAGAGTGTGAATAAAATTCAGCAACCCAAAAATTAAATGAAATGTTGAGGTTTCAAAAACCAAACAGTGATAAGATGAGATTAGGATATGTGGTTTCTAAAGGAAAAGGAAAACAAATACCCTTATCCGCTACGTCGAGCTCCAAAAGTAATGTGTTTGTAAAGGAAAGTCAAAAGAAGAACCATAACAATCCTCTCATGCCGAAGGCTGGCGACTCAAGAAATTTGCACAAAAATTCACCATCAACCATGATGAAGAAAGGTAGGTATGAAGGTAAGTTTACTCCTACTTATC
Source organism: Platycarya strobilacea (assembly GCA_036898215.1). Classification (NCBI taxonomy): domain Eukaryota; kingdom Viridiplantae; phylum Streptophyta; class Magnoliopsida; order Fagales; family Juglandaceae; genus Platycarya; species Platycarya strobilacea. The sequence goes on along the minus strand of CM072547.1, from coordinate 1,811,649 downwards.
ATAATTGTGGAATTGTTGGGCATATAAGACCATATTGTTTTAATATGTCTCAAGGGCAGAAAATCAAAATTGGAAAAAGTCTGAAAATGAGTGGAAAGAGCCTACAAAATCAAGTTGATGAGATGGACCAACAAATTAATTTTGTAAGTCGTGAATTTGGTGAATTGGTTAAGCTGTGTATTCAAAATAATGAAAAGGACAAACCAAATTTCAAGGCAAAATGGGTGGTCAAAAAGGATGTCGTGCCACATTAGTTTATAGGACCACATGCATGTTCTTGTATTTCTTGCATATCGTTAGTATAGAACATGCATTTTTATTGTGTTTCGTTTTGTTTATATTTAAAGAAAAAAATTGAATTTTTTTTGGTTGGTTCTAAGTTTTGGTTTCCTAATTTTTATTAAAAAAAAAAATTGTGTTTTTTGGCCAAATGATGTAGGGTGCATGTTTGATGGTGTGTTGAAGGAATTGAATATGTTGATACTCACTTTATAAATCCTTGCACTCATGCACTATTCTTTGTGTTGTGCATCCCACATCGTGCATTCTAACCCTATGGGTCATCATAGTAAAGGTTCACTTTTAATGCACTGTGAGAAACTTATGTGAATGCACTTTTGTTTGATTAAAAGGGGGGCTAAATAAGTATATTGAGATGCTCATCATAGAGAGAGTCCAAATTTTAAATTGACTAATACTAGTTGAACCTAGTACAAGTATGAAAAATGTCTCCCCTTGCCAAACACCACTTGTTGATCTATATAGAAAAAGTCGATGTGAAATTCATTGCGGAAAAAGACTCACACTCCACATGGATCTAACCTTGGAAGTTCTTATAGAAAAAATCATTGCTCCTATCATTGTGGAAAAAGATGAGCAATAAAAATGAACCAAAAAGGGGCTATGCAAGTAAATTGTTTGGAGAAGACACTTATGTATCTAGACCCTAGCATAAAGTTTGCCTTAAAGTGAGTGACAAACTCTTGGGAATATCTTTTAAAATAAGATTCCTATTAAAAATGATGAAAAAAAAAACATTCATAAAAAAAAAAAGAAATAAAATCATCAAGAAAAAGTTGCTACCTTTCATAAGTTGCTCACTCACACACTCACATGAACCTTGACTTTGATGATTTTATGAGGAGTGAAAATCTATTGTGGGTGTTGCAATCAAGAGGATGTATGGTCTTGAATTTATTTGGCGAGTAGCATTTTGATTAAACCTAAATGCATCTCTTTATGCTACTTGCCTCATTGCCATTGTTTTTTATTTTAAAAAAAAAATGCATATAAACATTTTTTTTGGCAATTTATTTTCTGACAAACATGAAAAAAAAAAGAAAAAAACAAAAATTTGGTCAAGTTTTTGGTTTTACAAGTGCATATGAGGCATTCTTTGAGAATTAATGCTTAGGACTTCTTGAGGTTTATATGGGAGTGATCTGATTGTTATATTTTGTGGCTAAGTCCCGGTGGGACACAAAGAAAGGTCTCGACAAGGTCACAACACGTGACCAAGTGTTTGGTCACTCAAAGTGACTCACGGCAACCTTAGTTGCCCATTCCTAGTGCGTTAGACCTTCTAGTACCCATATCGCATGCAAGACTATTTGGTGCTCTAAGGCTCCACTTCTCATTCTACCCTAAGTCCCAAGTTCTATAAAATCTCACTCAGTGTTTTGCATGATTTTGGACTATGCTCAGGAAGTATCTTCCATCTCTCGGCATCCAGGTAAGTCACTTTAACTTTAATCTTGATTTTTCCATTCTAAGGCTCAGATTCTATCCTTAAGAAATATGGGTTTCAGTTTTTGTATTGGTATTGGATGAGAAGTATGGACTTGAATGTTGGGTTGATTGAGTTAATCGATGCATATATGTTTATGACAAGTTGAGATAACTTTGCTGGATATTGAACCATATGGTTATTTTTTTGGAATTTTTCCATTTCAATGCAAGTTTGATACTTGAGTTCTCCTATAAAGCTAACTTGCGTTTATTTTTTTTTCCTAACATTTTGGTTGTGAGTGCTCAGATGAGAACTAAGGAAAAAGCAAAATCCTCCCTCACCCGATTCCTTAAATGAGGCTACAAGTTCAACTTACACATGACATTAATTTGGCTAAATTGATGACAAAAAGGGGGAGAAAAGTAATGACTGAGGGGGAGCAACAGCACATACTAAGGGGGAGAAGCATTGATGAAGGGGGAGAAAATCCGAGCAGGACATGAAACATACATTCATCAAAAATGTTTTGTCACCAATCAGCCAAAGGGGGAGATTGTTAATGTAAATTTTATTGGCTTGGATTAGTGCTGGCGTATTTGAATTCAAATAGGATAATATTTCATCTTATCTCTAAAGCTGTAATCTTGAGTTGTTGAATTTGAATTCAAATAGGATAAGTTTGATTTTTGAATGAATGTAATTTAAACTATAGGATTTATCCATTGTATTTTGAATTCATTTAGGAGTCTAGTGAGTCTGTTAAAGAGGCTGGGAAGTTGAATTTCGAGATCTGGAAGGATAAAATCAGAAGACAAATTCGAAATTCAAATTGCAACAGTAAATCCGAAAGTCTGGTAGCAACCTGTCAGCAGACGGATTCTGATGAAGGATGACCTGTCAGCAGATGCGTTTCAGCAGCACTTTTGGATTGTCTATTTAAATCAAGTCATATGGTAACCTTAGGAAGGGATTTCGGCCAGAGCTGATTTTAGATATATTTGAGAGCCATTTGAGAGGAAAATTAGTGGAGAATTTTCCTTGTGATTTTTATACACTTGCGAGTGTGATCTTCTTCAAGTTTTGAGAAGATCGTTGATTGGTGTACGTGATCAACCACTGGAGGTTCCAGTAGGAAAGGCATAAATTGAAGATCGTCAGAGATTCTGGCTGCTACTGCGGTAGGGATAAACGGGTCGTTTATCCGGTCAAGTAAGGGAGTCAATTGACAAATGTTTTGTAATTGAATAGCTTACTTGTAAACTGATTTTCAATCAATAAAAATGACTTTCCTGGGTTTGGTTGCCCCACATGGTTTTACTTTTGAAGAGTTCTTCAAAAGGTTTCCCTTCGTAACCAATCGGTGTGTTACGCTTGATAATTTATTTATTACATATTTATGAATATTCACACGATTGTCTAACAATTTTCATATCTAACAAATTTGATTGTGAAAATTGTTAAATATATTTGGCTATACAGGGGTAAAAAGGGAATTTTCATAATCTATTTATTATACTTAAAATATTTATCTTTTTTTTTAGCCTACTATTCACGTACGGTTGGTTGGGCCTAAACCACAGAGTACAAGGTAGATCGTGGTTGCCCCCTACGTGCCACGCGGAACAAGCGAAGCGGCAGTCACCCAACAAAGCTAACCGTCCACTGCCTTTATAAGACTGGGAAGTGGGATCTCCCGCGCCCACTGTTCAAGAACGAAAGAAGAACGGTAGCTGCAGATGCTTATTGCCTGATCTGATATGGTTCACTTTCTTTCACTCTCACGCTAACATATGACGCATCTATCAATTGTTTTATGGCCTGTGCGATATTCCTTTAAATACAGCTAAAAAAGTGCTCGAGATACGCCATGCTCAGACTGAGCAGCTCAGTTGCAGCAAATCTCTAGGCAGCACGAGCTTCTGCTTTGGCATCGTGTTCTAGTTTCAGTATGAGCTTGTTCGCCTGGAACGGCTGCTCATGGGGAGGCCAAGAAATCAAGAGAACACTCTACTTATTGTTCTTGGGTCAGGTCGTCTCTTTTGTACTTGCACTCATGAGCTTCACTTCGTCTCTGATAGCCGATCTTGGTAACCTTCAAAAATTCATCACTGTTAGCATTGACTTTGCCCTCATTCTCTTCTCCATCACTTTCGTTTTTGCTAATTCATGATGACCCCCTTTGCTGGGTTTTTCTCTTTAATTTCCGCGGTGTTGTATAGGTGTGGATGCACCTCTTACTCAGACTTTGTTTCCTTACTTGGGTCTGGCTTTGGTTTATGGGAGTATCGTGCTGTATAGGCGTCAGAAACTACGGGTAATTTCGCTTCTTTTTTTTAAAAAAATCTTTAATTAGCAGTTGTATATTCCATTTTCTCAACTGTTAATGTATTTGGTAAAACTGAAATTGTGGGTTGAAGTGTAATTGGTTGCAAAAGTCTAGGTTGCTTTTGGTTTTGGGTTCTGAAATTATGACATACTCTGTGTGGGGGTTGCAGGTTTCTTGGTATTGGTATCTCCTTTTAGGTTTTGTCGATGTTCAAGGGAATTACCTTGGTGAGTTATTGTACCTGAACTCTCTGACGTGTGTTTTGGCTTACCAATGATTTCCTTTCTCATAGAGTCATATTGATGCGGCGGTGACATGATCAACTTTGTTTGCATAATGACAACTTTGGGATTTGGCATTATTTGTTACTTGCGTTTATGTAATAATGATGGCTCAGAAATATGGTTTTGTTTTTCTTTGTAACCCAGAAAAATATGAGTTGACTGTGGTGGTTATAAAAACTCGGGATTTATCTAAGAATATATAAAATAATAATAATAATAATGTGCCCCCACATTGAAAGTTTTCCCGCATAAGCTAGTCCATGTATGGATATGTCTTGGAGTAGTCATAGTTAATCTCCTGATTCTTTTGATGCAGTTAACGAAGCATTCCAGTTCTCATCCATTACAAGCGTAACGTTATTGGACTGTTGGACAATAGCATGGGTACTTATTATGACTTGGTTCTTCCTAGGCACTCGATACTCTCTATGGCAGTTATTTGGTGCTGCCATCTGCGTGCTTGGCCTTGGCTTAGTGCTCATTTCTGATGCAGGGGTGGGTGGTGAAGGTGACATTCCTTTTCCACCTATCACAACTGAACTTTCCACTTTCTAGATAATGAACTGATAGTTTTTGGCAACTCATGTCCGAATTTTGGGTTTTTGTTTTCAGTAAGGATAAGTGAAGTATTATTAATGTCATACCATAATGTTTCAGGTGGTTCAAAACCTCTACTAGGAGATATACTTGTCATTGCAGGGACAATATTCTATGCAATGAGCAACGTTGGTGAGGTTGGTCAATCAGATTGTTGGACGTTATACAATCGGCCCTCCGCGTCTTTTTCAATCAAAAACTTTAACCACAGATTTCTCTCCTTCATAACATTTTCCTATATTGCAGGAATTCTGTGTTAAGAAAAAAGATCGTGTAGAAGTTATTGCTATGATTGGTCTTTATGGATTTCTAGTGAGTGTGGTTCAGGCGTATCCTTCATATATGGTGCCATTCACACTAGAGATATGAATTGCTTGTTCTTTTTTCAATTTGGTTTTTATAACATCTTTTTGTTATGAACTCTGAGGAACATAGCTGGGAAATGTAATTTATGTTGCTGTTCCATGAAGAGCAGAACTGTGTTTCCTTCATTCAATAACTTTTTTTCTCAGATCTATAATCGAGCTAAAGTCTCTGGAATCTGTTGAGTGGTCTACAGATATTGTAAGTTGTTAACTTCTGTTTGTCTCTTGGACATTGGTAGTACCATGAGAGAAGATTATGTTGTACCATCCACGTTTGATCATTGAAGCACACTTGTAGTTTCACTTTGGCTCAAAGTTTTAAGGCCAAAAGACAGTGTGGACAAAAAATGTAGGAATTTAGCTTTAGCATTGGGGCGTGCTTTTGCTGTCAAATTTCCAAATATTTGATTTTGATTGCAGTTCAAAACAGAGTTTGTTTTCATTTTTTTCAGATATTAGCCTTTGCTGGCTATGCTTTATCGACCTTTATGCTCTATACCCTTGTTCCTTTCGTTCTTAAGGTGAGTTTTATTCTTATCAACAATTTTGGAATTATTATTTTTATAGGAAGCTAATCAGTCTTTCCACAAGGAAAACTAATTATTAATACATTTTTCTTACTCAAATTGAGAGATGAGAATAAAAATATATATAGCTCTTTTTCAAAAAATGAGCATCATATTTCATCCAATCTGTGATTGTACATAGTTTAATAGTGTTTCTCTAGATCTTCTCTTTGATCTAGAGAAACTAGATATCAATGGCATACTGAAGCTGATCTATGAGAAATATCAATTGCCAGTCTTTAATAGAAGTAATTTTGCATACAGTTAAGTGGAGCCACAATGTTCAATCTCTCCATCCTAACATCTGATATGTGGGCAGTTGTCGTCCGCATTTTTTTCTACCACCAGGAGGTATGTTCAATCATATACAATATCTTGTTTGTCGATCATATCAAAAGCTGGCCTAATGTTAATGTTTGATTTCAGGTGGATTGGTTATACTATTTTGCTTTTGCAATTGTAGTTATTGGACTCATCATTTATTCAATAACGTAAGTTCTAAACGTTGCCCTCCATTTTATTTATTTTTCTTCTATTGAACAATAGAACATACATATATGATAATATTCAACTGAGTTTTCTCCAAAACTTGCTATTGTTGAAGTTAAATTCAACCTAGTTATTTAAATCATATTCACAGATACTATATCCTTCTACTGATCTCCTGTTGTCTATCTTTTTTGGTAACAGTGAAAAGGACTCGGCTCCTGTACCGAATCTCGAGGATGGAAACTCCAGTGCACAATATGAAGCACTTACCGATGGAAATGAAGCATCTAGAACTGAATCTCTAGCTTCTTGAGTTGATGGGGTAGGAGAGTTTGCAGTATAATTATGAGCGTTGCATTTCGAAGTGTCATTTTAACTTTAGGAGATGACATTATAACTCGAGTGTTAAAGAGTTAAGGTAGAGTCACAGACTGATAATTGTTTATGTAGACTCGAGAAGTTCAAATTTTATGGACGGACTCGTTCTAAGGATGCAATAACTTTCTATCTGCAATAAGTAGAGCAATATTCTTGTTACCCAAAACATTTTCTTCTTTTTCTTTAAGTTCCAGTGGAAGTTATCCAAAGTTGTACTGCTCAAATATAATAGATCAACAACTTTGACTTGTTACTGCACGATTATTCTAATCTGATGTCTTTAGTGCATCAGTATGGGTGCAGGACAATTGCACTATAATCCTCCCCTCCAAATACTTGTGAAGCCATTCATTGGGATATTTACCAATTTCAATTTGAAGACAATTGCTGCACGACGTCTCTTAAGTTACTAAAAGTGCATCTGAAGTTGCAAGATTTCAAAGCCTATCTAATGCTAACTGCTAACTCTCAAATGGAACAAGTTCAATTACAAAACCACACCAGCACGGCAGCCGCCCAACCCTCAGACCTTTCAACTCAACCCTTCAACGCAACGACTTGCACATATGTCTTAACAATAGCATCATGTGCTGCCAACGGCTTCACAGAAACAACATCTCTAGTCTTTAAAGAAAAATTGAACACCAGTAGTTTGACACAATGTCTCATAAAGCGTGAGAGCTTGCAGAGAGCCTTTTTATGTATTTATAGAGATTTTACGTAGTTGTAACAATTACAAGAAAATAGATAACAGTAACAAAATAAATTAAAAAAGTATATCTCTTGGTTGTGTTGTTTCCAAGTGCGTACTTATAGCCGTTGCTTGGTTGGTGGTTTCCTTATGAGAGCATGTTGCTTGATTCGTAGTTTCCATATCTGTTGCATCTTGATCACGGCTGATTTGGTTATTGTTGTTAATAGTCTTTGCAGCAGCAACAATCTTCACCATCAAATCAGTCACAGAAGCTTTACGGTCAGCTATTTGTACCTCCAATCCTGCAAAATGTGACCCATCAGCAACAGCTTGCAAGGGTTCATGGCTCTGTGAATCAGAAGCTTTCTTCTCTTGCAATGTACAGCATAACACGGAGTATAAAGCAGCTATTGTGGAAACTGATGAATCCTATAATAGGATTCTTAGCAAAAGAGCATCCACGACCTAGTTAGACAGGTGAATTATTATTAGTTTTCTTTATAGTCACTTAGCTGAAAATTCAGATTTTCAAAACCTTCGATCGTTAATCATTGACTTTTACTCCTCTAAAGTCTAGTCTTTTGATTTGTATGAGTAAACCCGCCTACCTTTGACTTTGTGAAATAGAACCATATTGATATGGACAAAATTTTTACACGTTTTTGGTGAGACATAAACAATAAGTTATCTAGTTTAACTTATCGATTAAAAAAAATTATCTAGTCTAACTCAACATGTTTTTTTCATAGACCTTTCATCATTGACTTTTCTTGTAATGTTGAACCTTGAGAATAGATTGGGGGGGTGAGACCCAATTCTGTTGGGCCACCGTCTTGTTGAAGCAGTTGCAAAGTTTGATTGCACTATTGAACTTTACATTCTACAAGAGACCCATCTCTTGAGCTGTAATGCTCTGTCATTTTCAGCTGTGGACGAGGGTCTTTACGAACAATCATAGGAAAGCCACAACTTCTCACGAGTCTACTGTTTTTGCAATGAGAAAATCATAGTTTTGGGTCACATAGAAAAACAGAGGGACTAATTAGGAAGTTAAAAAAAGTATCATTTATAAAGTATGAAGTTTCCAATATGTTATGATCCATAATTTAATGGGCCAAAGGAGTAGTTATCTGGGGAGTCAGAAGTGCGATTCAAGAAATCTGATTGTTAATCTGCAAAAGATGGAAGAAACATGATGCATTAAGTTGTATGAATGGCATCGACGACTCTTCACTGTTTTTAAGTCTCTCTTTATCTCTCTCTCCCCCCATAATATCAAAAACCAAGTTTTTAGAGTTTCAGCATTATAAGCTTTGGGAATTTGGTAAGAGCATGTGAGTTGGTTGTTGAAATGATGTGTAAGATTCTGTCCGTCTACCGGGGTGCGAATAAAAACACACAAATCTCCCAAATCAAATGGATCAATGAATATATCTATATACCTATACATTATTGTATTCATTCTGAGAATGAATTACTCACTTATATTATTGCCATTATGACTGTCTGGGATGTTGTCATTGTGCTGAGCATTAATCTCCACCGTATCATGAAGCTTATGCTCAATGATGGAAAAGCGGGAATAGTTTAAGATTTTCGCAAGACTTCATGTGTTTGCACATGCATGTTATCCATGAAATGAAATGGTGTGGGTCATGTGGTTTGGTTTGGACAAATAACATGTGCAGTACTCGATTTTCAGACGAGAGATTTCATGCCTTTTCCAATGTGCTCGATCCCCATCTTTTAAAATGCAGAATGCAGATTAGTTTATTAAATAAAGCCCAGTGGGTACTGGTGAATAGCATTATCTTTCTGACTCGATTTAAAAGTAAGAACGTTGAAAATGTGTTTAGAAAATATAAAAAATATTAATTTTGTGAGCTGTAGCCCCGCAACTGCAAGGCTTATTGTTGGGTTTTTTTAAATAAGGTTTGTTTGAATTTAGAGGTGAGATAAAATAAATTTAGATGAGTTGAGATAAATTTATTTTTTAATATTATTATTATTTTAAGATTTAAAAAAATTATTTTAGAAATTGAAAAAATTGTATTGGAATTTAAAAAAATTATATTAAAATATATATTTTATATAAAAATATAAAAAATATAATAATAAATTTGAGATGAGATGAACTCACTCACGAATATAAATAAATTTTATAGTATTTTAATCATTGGTCTTTGTGCAGTTAAATGCCCCCATTTTTGTTTTTCTATGTTGATAATTGATATCTACGAATATTGCTGATAAATCAATAGGAAAGTCCGGAAATTAAATTAAATTAAATTAAATCGAGTAAAGTGATTATGGTTAAAGGGAGTTCCTTGCTTGTATGAATTATTATTATTTTTTTATTTGGTCAGAAATTGATTACTCCTAACTTTCACCCATATAAACTAGAAATCAATTTAATGCTATATATGTATATAATTTAAGAATTTTCCTTGCTGGGAAGCTTTGCTGTTAATATTGAAGGTATTTCCATTTCATTGTGATCCACGGGTAAACGGTAATCCCAAAGACAAGAGACTCTATTTTTTATATTATTTGGTTTTAAAAAGAATGACTCGAGTGTCACGCGGGGGTAAACAAACGAGATACGCATATCTGCTTGGAATATGTCACACGTCGATCTCTCATTGGTGGAGGAGCCACAAAGAATCCCCTGAACCTAGGCCAACCAGCATAAATTTCAGAGCTAATTAACAAAGAAAACACAGCTGCGAAAAGGAAAACATAAAACAATTCGGAGAGAGAAAGATAAGACTTTTTGGTTGGCAGCTCACCCCAGCGTCAGCTGCTTCCACGTCCTTCTCAACCAGAGACCAGACGGACCAACTCTCCCCCATCCCAGATTACTTTTCTCTCTTTATTTATACCTCTGTAGGTATTGCGTTTGTGTGTATATGCACGCACATTCGTTCGTTCGTGTGTATCATTTTCTAATTCGACTGTGATTCGGCTTTCATTGTCCACAAAATCCCACCTTTTCTCCCATTGAAAAAAAGCCCATTGCTATGGCGTGCGCGATTGGGAACTCTAACGACGAGGTCGTCGACCGTGATACCGATGCCGTTTTGGGAGCCTACGCCAAGCGCGAGAAGCTCATTATCGACACTGATCCCGGCATCGGTGAGTTAATCTGTTCCTTTGTTTGGTTGATTACCCATAAAAAACGGGGGAGAAATTGGAAAAAAAAAAACTTTACCTAATTAACGACCGCATAGAGTCATATGGTGAAACATCCGGTGTTCTATATATTAACAGCTCTTTCTCGGCATCCAAACAGAGACTTAACGTCTCCTTAATCTATGTTTTTGGGTTGTTCTGGCTGAGTGTTCGCTTTCTTTTCTTTTCTTTTTTTAATCTGTAATTAGCTACTATTGAATGCTTATATCTCGCTGAGAAGGCATTGCATGGAAGAAATAAAGCATTTGAGGGGGGAAAGGAACAGGTTTTTTTCACTTGGGAATAAAAAGGGAATTGCGAATAATGCTATATGTTGATTTAGTTACTAGGAATTGACATACTTATCTCATTGAAGCCAAACAGCTTGTCAGTTGGTTGAGTGTGGACAGTTTAATGTTGTTTCGAGAATCTCAATAGTTTTTATGTTATTATATATATATATATATATATATATATATAGGAAAGAATCTCAATAGTTTTATCTGTATATGATAGATTTTCAAAATTTTAGCATACTTGAACTCTTCTTCTTTTTCTTTCTTGTTTGGAGGAAACGGAGAGGGAGGATGAGCAATCTGTGAAAATGGAAATGAAATGAACATAAAGTTGTGTTTTGCTTTGGTTACTATGTGCTACATATTGAGCTATAGATAAGCATATCGGAAGATTGATAAGTACTCATATGTTTTTTTTTTGTAAGTAAACTATAAATAAAATTAGGCATAGCCCAAGTACTCAGATGTTATGCTGAACCGTTTTTTGCATCCTCTTAATTTTCCTTTCGGTAAACCAACAAGAGCTAATATCTCTCATTTATTCATCCTGGACTTTTAATTTCTCCCTCCTCCAATCAACTGTTCCTAGTGGATTTTTGGCTCTCTTTGTTTTTGCACAAAAATTTTCCCCGTGATAAATGGTAAAATGTAGACGTAGAGCTCTACCAACAATGTGAATGGGTTTTTTCATATATCAATAGATGATAGTATGGCGATCTTCATGGCATTCCAATCTCCGGAGTTGGAGATCTTGGGCTTGACAACAATATTCGGCAATGTCCAAACAGAAGATGCCACCCGTAATGCTTTGCTTCTGGTAGGTATTTGTTTCAGTTGATTCTCATCTTCCCAGGCATGATTATTTATTTGTATACAGTTTCAATGGTGTAGTGTTTTCGGTTTATGTCTTTGATCATTACCGTTTTTAACGTGCAAAAGGATAGTGTGAGATAGCAGGGTGTCCAGGTGTTCCAGTGGCAGAGGGCAGCACCGAGCCTCTGAAGGTATCTGTTTTCTTAACTTGCATTTTTTCTTCACCAATGTTACATTGTATAACTAAGATTTACTTTGGCCATTTGGTTTGCTTAATCTCTTTGGAAATAGCCTTTACCCATTTCATGTGAATGGTTGTTTGTTGTATGTCAATCATGCTTTATTCTGGAAAAAAGGGGGGAAGACCACGTATTGCTGATTTTGCGCACGGTTCTGATGGGTTGGGGAACACATTTCTACCTCCTCCAAAAGCAAAGAAAATTGAGCAGAGTGCTTCTGAATTTTTGGTTCACAAGGTCTCTGAATATCCTGGTGAGGTATCTATACTTGCACTTGGACCTCTCACAAACTTAGCTTTGGTAAGTTGCAGTATCCTTGCTCCCTATTTATCTGCCTGGGAACTTCATAATTGAGAACTTTTTTTTAATGACCTGGCTATTACGGTTATATAACCATCTTGATCAGGCAATCAAGAGGGACTCTTCCTTTGCGAGCAAGGTAAAGAGAGTGATCATACTTGGTGGAGCTTTCTTTGCATTGGGTAATGTAAATCCTGCTGCTGAAGCAAATGTAAGTGCTTGCTTTCTTGTATCTTTTTTTTCATGTAGGAATCATGCAAAGCCCAGTGAGGATAATTAGTTGTCATGGGTTCAAAGTTTTATGAGCTTACTGCATTGAAATTATTAGCTTAAGCTTCTGTTTCAATTGATATCTACCAAAACCTTTAAATCATGTAGGAGTTTTCACTAATTGTTGGCAGAATAAATTGACCATACGAATAAACAGTAAGACTAAGCCCAAAAGACTTTTTTGGGATTTGGTGGGGGGAAGAGGAGTGGTTGACAAATATATCCAAGTTTCCAATTACTTCCACATCCATATCCTTTGATCAGTAATCAACTGAAGCAATTCTAAAATGACAAGCATTTGATTCAATTTAGTGCCGTAAAATTTCTTTCAATTAGAAAGATCTACATTAGAATTTTTCTCATCAGTTTAACTTTGAATCCTAGTTGTTCATGCAAAGAAAGTTAGTTTAGCCTGCCATTTATATATTAAAAGAAAATAGTTTAGTTTTCAGGTTTATCGCCTTGATCAGCTGTACATAAAAGCATTATTTCCTGACTTGCAGATCTATGGGGACCCAGAAGCAGCAGATATTGTGTTCACATCTGGGGCAAATATTGTTGTTGTTGGAATAAACATTACAACCCAAGTCAAATTTACGGGTATCTTTAACTGCTAGTTTGCTTCAGTTTCTAAACCAGCTGCTCTTGTGCTACTTTTGTGTGCTTGGTGAAGTAATATCCTTCTAACTGTTGCACTGCTTTATGGTTTCAGATGCTGACCTGCTTGCATTGAGGCAATCGAAGGGAAAGCATGCTCAATTCCTAAGCGATATGTGCAAGTTTTACCGAGATTGGCATGTGAAGTCTGATGGTGTTTACGGTAATCATTCTTTTATATATCCTATGCCAATGCTACGTAATTCTTCTATTAACTCTAATTAAATGGTTGATTTATTCTGAACGTTTTCTTTCAGGGATTTTCCTTCATGATCCCGTCAGTTTTGTGGCAGTAGTCCGTCCTGATCTCTTTACATACAAGAAGGGGGTTGTGAGAGTCGAGACACAGGGCATCTGTGTAGGGCATACCCTAATGGATCAAGGACTAAAAGTGTATGTTCATACTTCAAACAGAATAGAATTAGTCCTTCATGAGAAATTTAATTTTCTTGTGGATTTTTTTTTTAAGACTCAGTTGTGGTTTAATTTGATATAGATGGAACACAAGCAACCCATGGACAGACTATTCCCCTGCTTCAGTTGCTTGGACTGTCAATGTGGAGGAAGTTGTTGATTATATCAGAAAATTGTTGATGAAACCATGAAGCCACGGATAAATGTGCTCTGCTATTCCAGAAAGATGTTAAAAAGATTGAAGATGAAGGTTGGGGTGCTGCTTATTTCAACTGAAAATTCGTTGGTGGCTTCTTTCATTATTTTAATTGAAATCAAGTCTTGGGTGTTTAACTCGTAAAAACTGGTGAAATTGTGAACCGATGGATAATGAATTCCTTCATGCATAAGGCTGCTGCGTCTCTCTTAATATTTCAATTCTTAGTTCTGTCTAATTATTTTCTATTCTTGATGAAGTTTATCACAGCCCCAAAACGTGTAACGACTAACGATGCCTTTCTGTTTGAGCAAGTAAATTGTTATTGTCGCCGTACTGGTCACTGTATGGACACGAGTAAAGTGATTAACTCTTTTGTTGGATTCTTAAAAATTAATCTTACCATCCATTTTTTTTTTTAAATTTTAATTTAAATAAAACAAAATATCAATAAATAAATACAAGTGCGCAATAAAACTGAAAGATTCGCAGGCATCCCCATCTCCCATAAATTATTTATATCATTTGCCAATGAATTGCATGTACCATATATAGCTTGTCCTTGATGGCAAACGCGTTTAAAAAAAAAAAAAAATGCAAAAATTGATCCTAACTATTATCGAATTGATATGCTGTACACATCGTTACGCGTGCACATATAGCATTTTACAGTGCATTGCATTTTAAAATTAGCACGCTTTGTTTGTCAAACAATCAACTAGAAAGTGAAATACTATTTGTATACTTTTTATATCCTCTCAATCGCAGTGGTAGGGCCTAACGGGAGCATCCCACATACAAAGAAGATTATTTTTATAGTGGCCGAATAGACAAGAAGCGCGTTCCATAAATATTTTGAACGTCTCAATTGAAAGAGATTCTTAAAGAAAGATTTCAGTTTTGATAGAATCAGATGAAATTCAGGACTAAGATAGCAAAAGTACTATCAAGGATACAAAATTGATGCTGAGCAATCTCTTCAATTGGAAAGTTCAAAAAAAAAAATACATCGATCTCAAAATTGATACGCACATGTCATTGCGTAATAAGAAACTTCTAGCATTATGATCACTGGAAGATTCCTCTTATTCAAATTTTAAAGTGTATGTTGAATTTCATTGTGGAAAACAACCACATTTTTATAATATTTAAAATGATGAATGATGTATTTGTTTATCTATGTTATGGAATGTTTCTCTTTAGAGGAAAAAAGAAAAAAATTAATATTCTCCAACAACTAACCAAAGAGAATAAAAATAATGTTTAACCTCTATAAGTAGTAATTATTAAATGAGTAATGTTATATACAGTCATAAGTTCATATGTAAGTATTGTCCACTTCATTTAAAAAAATATGATCTATTATTAAAAAATTAATTTTTTCATTTAGATATCATATTTATTTATTTATTTAAAAATAAATACATTTATACAACTCA
Organism: Platycarya strobilacea; assembly: GCA_036898215.1. Taxonomy (NCBI): domain Eukaryota; kingdom Viridiplantae; phylum Streptophyta; class Magnoliopsida; order Fagales; family Juglandaceae; genus Platycarya; species Platycarya strobilacea. The sequence goes on along the minus strand of CM072547.1, from coordinate 1,796,426 downwards.
CGACTACAAATATCATTTCTCTATTACTATAAATTTTTTCCATTAAACTGGCCGTAGATCCTCAAAAGCACTCGATCTAGTACAACCAAAGAAGTTGCGCATGGACAGGTTCATGATCACCAAAACAATTACAAGATTTCTTAATTGTGCCTAGCTAATCAAGCCAAGTCTTTCCTTCATAAAACATGATCAGACTCGCTTAATTAGAAGGATTCGGAAGCAATTCCAATTTTCCATGGGTTTGATCTCGATCATTCTCCGCATGCATGGACCGTACGTGGGTTATGCTTTGACTCCCAGGCCCCACAAACTCTTTAGAGGGACACGAGGTAGCCCTGGGCCAGGCTTGAACTAGACAACTTACTATAAGCCCGTGCTAATTCACGGCCCACACCTACTGTATATATACGACCTCCATCACTTGGAATTCTGCTCCCAAGTATAGCCAGCCTTGTGCGGCTCCTTACGCCTCTTGCTTCACACTACTTCCATACGATGGATATTCCAAAGTTCCTCTATTATGTTCTCTACTGCTGCATCTTCTTCCTTCTTTCAGGTTTCCAACAGTATATATACATAATTAACTCTGCTTCCTCTGCATTTGCCTTGAAAATAATTACTTAGCTCTCCTTAATCTTTGCTCATGTATGATGTATGTGTGCGAATTATATATTACAGGGCAACAACTGGTGCAAGGACGTCATTCAGCTCATCATCACCACCACCGGAAGCACCATCGTCACATCTCTGCTAATTCTCACCGACCTCCGAAGCTCTTTGTCTTTGGGGATTCATATGCTGACACTGGCAACAGAAACTCTCAATCCAGCTCCTGGAATTATCCATATGGCATCACCTTTCCCGGTAAACCAGCCGGTCGTTTTTCCGATGGCCGTGTTCTGACCGACTATGTTGGTGAGTGCCTCTCTCTTTCTAGTGACGAGCTTCTTCTTTTTTCGAGAAAAGAAATTATCTTTAGCTTGCTTTTTGGTACCAATAATGCGCTGCTTGCTTTAGTTTGTTTAGTTTTTATCAGTGGTGGGTTCCTCTTCTGTGCTAGTTTGCCACTTTTCTGCTTATTTTATGATAGCTATCTGCGTGGGTTCTCCCTTTTTCCTGTAAATATTGCATTATTTTGTCTTCTTTTTTCCATCCCTCTCTTTCTTTCCATCTTGTCGGGTCATTACCATCCTATCTTTTTGCTGCAAATATTCTTACTTTCTCACGTGATGTGAAACTCTCTACATTCATTCTCATGTCAATAACCATTATTCCAGTGTTTTTTTTTTGTCTTTTTGCCACTTGCATGTTTTAAGTTTTTATATTTGTAAATTCCTTTCCACTCCACGGTAATTCTGTATTCTTCTTTATTCAAGTGGAAGTACTGTCTTACTTTGTCTCCTTCCTTCTATATATCATGATAACTAATTTGATTAACACTCCTGCCCTCAAAAAACGCATAATTTTGTCCTTTTGATCAACTAATCTTACCTTTAATATCTTTGCTCCATGAAATTCCTCGAATTAGAAAAATAAAAGGATTCGTATAAATGGAATGCAATTAACAAAAGTTGAGGGTATAAGATAATTTTGAGTAAAGAAAAATAGTTGAGGCGGCATATTTATATTTTAGCCATTATGAAAGTAAATAACCTTATCATTATATATATTCTAAATTCTAATTAATAGGGTGAATATATGATCTGATCCCTCACTAATATCGGGTTTAATTCATGTGATATATATATATATATGTGTGTGTGTGTGTGTGTGTATGCAGCTGAATTCATGGGGGTTAAATCTCCATTTCCATACCGAAAGAGGGCGCACCTTGTGGTGAAAAACTTGAAAAATGGAATGAATTTCGCTTATGGAGGAACAGGAGTATTTGATACCTTGTTCTCGGGTCCAAACATGACGACCCAGATCGACTTCTTCCAACAGCTCATCAGAGACCATGTGTTTACTGCTAATGATATAGAGTCCTCTGTGGCCCTTGTCACCGTCGCCGGTAATGACTACACTACTTACAAGCTCAAGATCAACGGCTTTTCTCAGGTAATTTATATAATTAAGAGCTAGATAGCTATCCCCAGGACACACATATATTATATACTTCCTTATATATACATAATATATATGTATATATATGTATATAGTTTACATATTATCATATAATCAGAAAGTTTTGAGAAATTAGCACTACTTAAGGGAGAGTTCTGACTATATTGTAAATGATCTCATTAAAAAACTTTTATCGGCTGCATGGGCCTTGAAGGCGAATCTCTTTGGTGCGGGAAATCCCCTGATAAGTGATACCTATTAATACCTATAAATCATATAGAATGAAGATTTATAAATTTATATTTTAAAACTATCTAATTATTGATAATTAGTCAGTAATAGGGTATATAGGATTCCTTCCTGAATTTGCATATTTAGGATTCTCTTTCATTTGTGGATGATATAGCCTACATATTATTGTAGACGTTGTCCCTCCGCAATCCTTTTAATTCCATGATTTTCAATGATTACTAATTTACTGTTGTTATTTTTATTTTCATATAATTTTTTTCGTAATACCTTCATGTGGGGTCCTGTTACAGTAGTAGTACTTAATCATCGGATAGCATCAAAAATAAAATCACGTGTCAAGTGGTCTTGAATAAGACCTCGTTTAGATATAAAGATAATATCATCTTATTATTATTATTATAATTTTTAATTTTTTTATATAATATAATAAAGTACAATTATTAATTTTCAAATTTTAAAATAATAATAATATTAAAAAATAATATTTTATTCAATTTTTATCTCTTATATAAAATCATCTCAACTTATTTCAACTCATTATCCGAACAGTAACTTAAACTGCCATCAGCATGATATTTTAATTTTATGACTAATTATATTACTATACATGAGTTGTGTATCCACACTGTTATATATATCATTTATCTCTATTTTTTGCTAGATAAATTGTATACCAATAATCTTTTACAAATTAATCAGATTATAATTATCTAATCACTGTCCAAACGGAGCCTAAAACTGCCATATTCAACATGACATTTTAATTTTATGACTAATTATATATTACCATATATGAGTTGTTTATCCACAAGACTATTATATCATTAGTCTCTATTTTTTGCAAGATAAACTGTATGCCAACAATATCTTATAAATTAGAGTATAATTATCTAAACATGCATGAATCTGTTTTTGCTTGATTTTATCATAAATATAAAAACTGCATGGCATATTGATCGATTAAGATGATCATCACTAGTAACAAATATAGTAGCATTAATGTATAATTACCCTTTTGGGCTTGATCTCCTGAATTCATGAAATGTTTATATATAATATGTTGTATTGTAGGGTTTGCCATCATACATTAATACAGTGATAAAACAAGTTATGATTAATTTGAAGCGCATTCGTGGATTGGGAGTTAAAAAAGTAGCCGTGACAACTTTAGAGCCTGTCGGATGCCTCCCTGAGATCACAGCTGTATCCTCTTTCCAACGATGCAATGAGACTGAAAACTTACTCGTGCGTTCCCACAACCTTTTGTTGCAACAAGCCGTGGCACAGTTGAACAACGAAACCAAGGGTTCTGATTTCGTCGTTCTCGATCTTTATGCCTCGTTCATGTCCATATTAAGGAACAAAGCTGGAAGAAACCTAGGTGATTAATTTTACATTAACTTCATTACAAAAATTATAAAAAAAACCCCAATGATTTTATGTTGGTTTGGGAGTATTATTATAATATTTCTTATAACAATAATGCTCTATATAATTATAGAGTGTATGAATATCGCGTAATCGTTTTAAAAAATAATAGAATATACTGTTAAACAAATTTTTTTTTATGTGAGTCTTATAATTTACTTATTTTTTTCAAAATGATTACACAGTATTTATACACTTCACAACTGTAAATATTATTTCTTTTCTGTTAGAATATATGGTTCAGGCTGAGTTTGTTTGACAGGAAATTAATAATATTCTTGAAGTATAGATTAATATCTTTTCAGCAACAAGAAGTTTATCTTCAGATTGTGCAGGAAGCATAAAGTTCGAGAACCCAATGAAGCCATGTTGTGTTGGTATAAGCAGTAAGTATTCCTGCGGTGATGAAGATAAGTATGGAGCAAAGAAATATACAGTTTGTGGGAATCCCAACTCAACGTTCTTTTGGGACGATGTGCATCCTTCGCAGGTGGGATGGCGTGCTGTGTCTTCAGCCCTGCATCCCACTCTTGAACAACTAATTTACTAGAGATGATCAGTTACCAAAAATTAAGAAGGCAGGGAGCACAAATATTGTACTTTGTGATCATGCTGTTAATTTGTTTGTATTTTTCTTGTTTCTACGTCCTTATTCGTCTCATGTTAAGCAATCCTATTTCGTTGCGTCACTACAAAAAGAAAAAAAAAAATCAGATATAACTAATTTGAATTAATTTTCTGCTCCTTTTGAATGTATCAAATTTGTTATATCTGATCAATTTTTTGTAGTGTGTAATACATACTGTTTGGATTTAGAAGATGATCATCACTACGTTGTAGAAAATTATTAGTTATTCCTAGCTGGGTTGATCAGTGTCTAATAATTGGAGTATATATATGATCTTCGGATACTATCAAATACATCAGGCTAATTGAAAAACATTAATTCAAATAAATATATATTAATTTATAATTAAGGTGGTAGTGATATTTTAGAGTATAGATCTTGCCGAGAAATAACTACAAATTAAGCAAGAGAAATACTTGAGTAATACTCGAGAAGAAGAGAATCTTTCTCATTTATTCCTCAATTGCATTTAATCGAGTTCCTGTCAGACACATTCCAATAAGCCCATAAACATCTCACACTTTGCAGGTCAGCGTCAGCCCATTTCTAATTGGATTTAGAATATACTCAACCATGTCTCTGGTTTGGCTATACCTGATCGAAGATCATCATTCATTCTAACCCTTTGCCACTCTAGCAATACATGAATATTCTCTGGTCTCTGAGAAACCAAGTGGTTCATAACTCTCCTTGCCCTACACCAACCACTTTTATGTCAAGTGTCATTCGTAGTTATGCAGAACACTCTAAAGTATGTAGTGGTGGAACTAGGAATTTATTTTAGGAGGGTCAAGTAAAATTAAAATTATAAAAAAATATTTTTTATACTATTTTTATATAATTTAAGTACTGAATCTTACATATTTAAAATTGTGAGCTTTTTCAAATTAATATATTATGATTGTTAGTGAGATCTCTCATAATCATATTATTTGATTATCAAGGAAGTATTTTTTTTTTTAAATCATTGTTGAGTGTATTTTCCTTGTAATCATTGTTGATTGGAGCAGTAAAGGGCTCAAGCCCAACTGCCAAGACCAATCCCACTAATAATAAAAGCAGTTAAACCAGTTCTTTCTAGTCCTGGATCTCTTTTCTCTTTGCTAGTCTTCGTACTCGAAACTCCTGACAGATACCTACCCCGCTGAGAGCACCGTTTCAACTCCCTCCACGAATTGCATCCACTCCAACCACCAAACGAAAGGATCCCTGCCTAATTAATATAAAACGTACCTCCATTTCACAAACCTTATAGAAAGCATGCATGCCAACTCATTAAGCTAAAAAGCTTTAGAAACCGGCCAGAAAGAAAAGCAAACTTACGTTGTTTGGGCGATCAAAATTGGCCATGGTGGGCGTTTGTTCATCCACTGCAACAATGGCTGAGAGGATTTCTTGCTACACCGCTTTGTTCTTAGCCGTAATGCTGGTTTTGAGCTGTTGCGAGTCAAGTGATCAAAGCGAATTCGCGGCCCGGTCGAGTACGGTACTGAAGAATATCATGATGAACAAGCCATGCGATGAAATTTACGTTGTTCGTGAGGGAGAGACACTGCAAACAATCGGTGAAAAATGTGGGGATCCTTATATTGTCGAAGAAAACCCACATATCCATGACCCGGACGATGTTTTCCCTGGCCTCGTTATCAAGATTACTCCTTTACAGAATAGGTAGATTCCCGTTATTCTCATGATTCATAATTAAGCTCATTTTGTTGCTTTAGAAGAATTTATATATACGTATCTATATGTATATATATATGTCATGTACTGTGTATGTGTGGGAGATATGGCGCAGATGGAAGGCCTGAAACTTGTGGTATTTGTTAATTAATTCATCAGTCTCTTAAACAAGTACAGATGAATGTAATTCGATTCCGGATTGAGCAAAGAAGATATCGTTTACCGCTAGAGGAAGAAAGAGTTGCATTTTCCCTCCCGATGCCATAAAAAGTTGGGGAGAAGGAAGGGGTTGGGGTTCATGTTACAGTTAGGTTTGAATATTGCCCACCACCAACCCAGCAAAAAGTGGGACGCCAGATATCGGGTCGTTATTATGGGCCTGCGCTTAAACTCAAATATGATTGTATAGTAAAACTTGGTAGGTCCAGATCTTCTGGACTGAGCCCATAAAAAAACATATATGGACCAGGCTCCAGGCTCCAGGCACACTGCCTGCAGATTTAGATATAAGTAGTGTAGTTATACTTTTATTTATATTTTTATTTCCAAGATTTATTTTATTAATTTTTTTTATAAATTCAAAATTTAAATTTCACCATTTTCAGTTTATTAATTGATAGGTAGAGAAATAAACTTTTTATAAATCCTTTTTAAATATAATTAGCATTTTCCTTTAGATATAGTCGGTCCATGAACACCATGGTCAATTCGCACGACGTTGACCCAAAACAAGGCTAAAAAAAAAAAAAGGATCAGGCCAGTGGCTACATTGTTCACGAATGGCGCATATCACTGCAAGTAACGCTAGCTAGAGATAAAGTCTTCTTTATGTATGAAGATCGACACGCGCGCATGGCTCTCCGCGTTTGTTATTTGACTTGGTTAATTATAATAAGCTTTAATTGCATCTTACATATATATGATCAGATAGTCTCCTCCCAGCTAGCTCGCACGAGCTTCTCATGAATATTATATCTTCTTGGTCTAATTTATCTTTTCTTTTTGTTTCATATTTCCTTCATGATCTCTTAAAGTAAAGCTACAACATCGTTGGTCAACTTTGACGTAGCTTAATGATCTTTCTGGAAGCTGGTTGATGTACGTTTATTACAAGAAAAATGGACTTTTCATGTGACTAATTAATTATGATAAAAAGACTATTTGCGATTAATTTTAACTATAAATAATCATTTTACTGTAATTAATTAATTAACTACAAATAAACATTTTCTTATAATGTGGTCAGCGCTTAATATAATATGTTATAAGAGCACACTCATTGAATTGGTTAAAATTTTATTTAAAAAGTATAAGTTTACACATATATAAAAAAATTGTCATATTTAATTAAAAATGAGAAGAAAAAAGTGGGATAAGTGAATAAAATATTTTTTATCTTCAAAAATAAATAATAATTCCTCAAATTTGTTCAATCAAATATGATAATTTTTTGATATATGTATAAATTTATATTTTTTTAAATAAAAATTTTAATAAGTCAACGACAGCCTGATATATCGCATGTTCCTTGAAGCTGTCAAAGTTGGTGTTCGTATGACGCGGTATTTAATTAATGAAAATCGACTTCGCGTACCATTCAGGACGTTGGCCAATATTAATTAGGAATTGAACGTTATTAATTTAATCATCCATTATACAAATACATAATTCATCATACAGCATGCATGACGATATTGTCCATTAAAAAATTAAATGAACTTTGACATTTCAATTTATAATATTCTATGGTCAACGACTTACTCGTCCTCGTCCATATATATTACATTAAATGACACCTTTTACAAATAGCAGAAATTAAGGTGAAAAAGCATAGCGTCATTCCATAATAAAGTGGGAGAGAAAATAAGAAAATAAAATTTGAACAAAAATACTGTTCATCTTATAGACGCTTTTATATATAAGAAGATCATATGTATGAGAAATTTTCGATACAATTTTAAGTTATGCAAATACTGCACAGTTTCTTTAAAAGAAAAATATGGAGTCTCTATTATTAAAAAATAATTTTTTCATATGATCTCAAATTTAGTCATTTTTTTAAAAAAAAAAGGGTACACAAAAATTACAAGTTCTAAAATTGGAAATATCATTTCACATTATCATGTATTGTTGATGATTACACCAGATCAGAGAGGATGTGATAAAGCATTCACTGTCCAGCTTTGCAGTTTAGATCAATGCAAAAAAAATTCATCTAATTTTGAATTGATGTGCGCACCTTCTTATACAATAGACCGCTTTAAATTCATATTTTAGATACTTGTCCCTCTCGACTATTCTCCTCATCTTTTACATTTTCAGTACAGTGAGAAAGATCGACCAAAGCTGTAATTTATTTTATCTTTCCCTGAACGCTGCTTTGTACGTCTCTGGTTTTTAATATATTGTTCTAACTTGCCGAGAAAAGAAAAAAAGAAAAAACTAAACTAGGCCAGCCAATTAGAACCTCGGTATAAGGTGCTACTTGTGATCGACGGGTCATGTACGGCGCCCACCATGTTTACCATATATATAAGATCGATCATGTGAATATATGATGACATTAGGCCATCGATATCTCTTCCATCAAATTACATTTACAACTATATTTATTCGTTGCACAGTACGTTTTGCTTCTCTTGATGATGATCTCAGCTATAATGGACTCGCAGCAAAAGCTTTTCTATTCTGTTCTCTGCTACTTCCTAGTCTTCTTCCTTCTCTCAGGTTCCTATCACTTTTAAGTTTGCTCCTTCTGCAATTTCGGTCAAAAATAACTCTCTCTCTCTCTCTCTCTCTCTCTCTATATCAATGGTGACTTTTTGCAGGGCAAGAAGTAGTGGTGCAAGGACATTTAACTTCTGATTTTCGTCCCACAAAGCTCTTTGTCTTTGGAGATTCATATGCAGACACAGGCAACACCAACAAATCTGAATCAGCTTGGAAACATCCATATGGCATAACCTTTCCCGGTAAACCATACGGTCGTTTTTCCGATGGCCGTGTCCTAACCGATTACGTAGGTATGTATCTCTCCTCTCTCTCTCTCTCTCATGATTTGACCATTTTTTTCTGCCGTCAATGTTATTTCTTTCTACCATCGATGTACTTACATATATATCACGTTGGTGTGTCTGATCCCTTCTCTCACACTTACAATTAAGCAAATTATATCTCTAATATATATACTCGTGTGTTGAACCTTAGCCAAGTTCATAGGAGTGAAGACCCCGATTCAGTACAGTGGGTGGAAATATGGGATGTCACTATTGAGATATGGAATGAACTTTGCTTATGGAGGAACGGGTGTATTTGATACTGTTGTGTACCCTGGCCCAAACATGACCACCCAGATCGATTCATTCCAACAACTCATTAAAAAAAAGGTGTTTACTGCTAGAGACCTCAACTCCTCTGTGGGCCTTGTCAGTCTTGTGGGCAATGACTTCTTTAGTTACATTGCCAGGAATGGATCTGCCGAGGTGAGAATTATTTATCGATAAATCAGTATTATATAAGTACGGATCATGTGTAAAAATTTCACTATAAGAAAAATAGATAAAAATAACCAGTTTGATATAATCAAAATAATTATTTTTATTAGAAATAATATTCTTTCTTATTTTTACAATAAAATCTGATGTCACAAAAGATTTATTTTCTTGTAATGTTTTACCGGTTCCAGTTCTTAATCATCTAGCATTATCATTATTTCCCTTGCGTAGAAAGAAATTATTGATTGGGTAAGTACTACTAGTACTTGTGGAGTTGGTATTGGCTTTTCACACGTACGATCGAGCTGATATTTTCTTCTGATCGAGCTTCCTTCATATATATATTGCTTGGAAGCTGACTATGCCGCCATTAGTGTGCGTTTTGAGTTCAGTTCTATACGATGCTAGCCATTAGTGTACATGATCATTAGAGCTGGGAAAAACATGAGTCACGTAAATATCACACTTCTGCATGTACTTAGAAATTTTCGTGTATAGTACCGTATTTCCACAATTTAAATTGAGTGCATCTAATGAAGGCAGCTTTTCTTGCGGAAAAATTAATGGAAACTTCTTTAATTTTACCTTTACAAATAGGACCAACTATATTTTACAATTTTCATACATGACGATCCCCCCCTAAAATTAAGACAATATATTTACAATTTTCATACACGACCAACTAGTACATGATAATGACTGTAAAAGTGGTTATAATTGGTCAATAAGTATATAATATTGTCGGGAACACTATATTTGACAAGCGCTTAATTAAACAGAAGAGACAAAGTCTTAATTTGCTTAGAACTTGGCGTTTCAAAGATCAAAGGAATATTGCTTTATTTTATTTATTTACTTTTCTTTTGTTCATTTGAATTTATTATATATGTTTGTATGTTTCTTATGTATGCTCGTTGTATATAGAGAATATTATATAGATGTCATAAGCACTGTTCTCGATCAGGGTGGATTAGGTGAATGATCTCTCGATAAATAAATTAATTAATCATGCATGTGGTATATACGAGACCCACTTTGTGGTCTATGATATTCAGCTAGCCCGAATAATATTGCACCAATTAAGTTTTTTTAATTAATTTATATATCTCAACCATATATAATATATAGCCAGCGGTCAGGACATGTCTTGTACTAATTAAGATATAGATCTTAATATATCTATATAGGTTGCCATATTTAAGATATAGGTCATAAGCATATATAATATATATTTCAAACATATTTAAATTCTAGTCGCCATATAGATCTTGTACTTAAGATATAGATCCGTCCCCTAATAACAACCCACGCATGCATATATATATATATATAGCATATATATATATAATAGTGTAAATGTTTACTCCAATAATATTGGTCGGGTCCATGATCATGAATTACTTACCCTTGTACTGATGTTAATATTTATCCCAAATTCATCTGTTCTAGGGTTGGCAACCATTCATTATATCAGTGGTCAACCAACTTGCAGTCAACTTGAAACGTATTCATGGCTTGGGAGTTGAAAAAATAGCTGTGACAGGTTTACAGCCTTTGGGATGTGTCCCGGATAGAACAGCCGATGTCTCTTTTCGAAATTGCAGTGCAACTGATAACTCTCTTGTGAGTTTCCACAACCTTTTGTTGCAGCAAGCCATAGCAAAGTTGAACAACGAGACCAGTACTAGTGCTCGTTCTTCTTTTGTTATTCTTGATCTGTATGATTCCTTCATGTCAATATTGGAGAAGAAAGGTACGTACATATAACAACCCCAGTTTTTTTTTTTTACTAATATTAAAGGATTTTATTAATAAATAATATTAATTAATTGGCATATTAACTCATGTACATGACATGATAAACATTAACAAAAGACACCTACAAGTTTGATTGACGATTACCGATCGCAAGAAATTGATGTACAAATCAATAACGTAAATATATCACAATTGACCCAGTCTTGTTATCATAATTATTATTATCACAACGTTATTAATGTTATATAAGCATTATAGGAAAAAAATCATATAATTTAAATTAGATTTCTAAAAAATAAACAAACAAATCGATTAAGTTCCCTTAATTCTTCCTATATAAAAACTTTGGTTCATTAATTTTCAGAATCATACAAATCGATCGATCGACTTCTAATACTGGATGTAATAATTAATATATAAACTTATATAATATTTTGATTCTGTGCAGGAAGTATAAAGTTTGAGAACCCGATGAAGCCATGCTGTTTTGGCATAAGTAGTGAATATTCGTGTGGGAGTGTAGATGAAAATGGAGTCAAGAAATATACAGTCTGTGAGGATCCCGAATTAGCATTCTTCTGGGACGGAGGTCATCCTACGCAGCAGGGATGGCGTGCTGTGTTTCCAGCTTTGCAACCCATTCTCCAAAAACTATACTACTAGCTAGAGTCAGTACTACCTCCCCATCATGCACAAATAAAATGGACAAAAGTATTCATGTTGTGATTAATTTTATAATCGAAATGGCGTATTTTGTACAATTATATAAGTAGTACTTCATGATGATTTCTACGTACGTCTTTGTTTGTTTCTTAAGCAGGAGGCCAGGGTTCTCTCATCTCCTCTGACTTGCAATAGCTAGCTACTATTAGAAATACATAAGTTTTTCTTTATGTATACAATTACATTTTTGTCCTCGTGTTGTTCTTATAGAAGTATAAATATTTCTTTACGTTGTAATTCATTTTTACCAAAAGTAATACGAGCGACTACAATACATTTTTTGCCCAAATCTCTCTCTCTCTCTCTGTTCTCGAATCCTAGCTCTACAAGTTCACAAGGTTGATCACAAATCCATAGCAGAACTCTAGTTTTGTCATGGTATCATAGCATAAATCGCTGCTCTAAGAATTTTATCATGGATTCCGATTCATTAGATTCTGATTCCTCTTCTCCTACTCTTTTTCCTTCACTCGATAACCACTCAAACCTTTATTTCTTATACCACGGTGAGAATCCTAGAGTTATTCTTGTTACTGATCGATTAAATGATGATAATTACCACTATTGGTTAAGGTCCTTGTCCAAAGCCATTAGTGCGAAGAACAAGACCGAATTTATCACTGGAAGTCTCACGAAGCCGAAGTCTAAAACATATCTGCTCTATCTGCCATGGATTCAATGTAATGACATAATAGTTTCGTCGATCCTCAATTTAGTGGCTAAAAACATCAGATCAAGCATCCTCTACATCGATAATGCATCAGATATGTGGAAAGATCTCCAAGACCGTTTCTCACAAGGTAATCGTCCATGAATTTTTCAATTACGTAAGGTGATTAGTTCTTTAAAACAATATCAGAAGTCTGTGAGTGACTATTATACTGAATTGAAATCATTTTGGGATGAATTGGCAAACTATAGGCGATTGCCTAATTGTTCTGTTGAAACCCTAAGATTTTTTGAAGAAGTTCAACAAGAAGAGTATGTGTAATGCAGTTTTTGATGGGGCTAAGTGATTCTTTTAATAGTATTCGAAGTCGGGTTTTGTTAATTGATCATTTTTCTTCTATGAATAAAGTAATATCTTTGGTCTTACAAGAAGCGAGGCAGAGATAGATTGTTGTGGAATCCTCTGTTCCTAGCCTTGAATCAGTTGTTGCCTTGAGAGCAAAGCCTCCAAGAATTGGTCCTAATGCTTCCAAGCAAACCAATTCTCGAAAAGACAAACTTGTGTCTAGTTATTGTGGATACACAGATCACACTTCTGAAAAGTGTTATAGGATTCATGGTTTTCCTCCTGATTTTAAATTCAAAAGAGAAAATAATGCTTCAGCCAATCAAACTTCTTCTCCTATTGGTAAATCAAATGATGATGCTCCGAAGTTTTCCTTGTCTCAAGATCAATACCAGCAATTTCTTGCCATGTTGAAACCACAATTCACCTCATCATCTGTGAGTCAAGTCTGCTCCAGCTCTAGTTCTGGCATTTTACCAACTCCACAATCACCTTCCACTGATCATTTTGCAAATAATCCTTAGATAATTGACACTGGAGCAACATACCACATGATTAGCTCTATTGATCAATTTTCCTTCATAACTTCTAATCTTTCTTTTCATGTTGTCAAATTACCAAATGACCATTCGGTTCCAGTTACACATACTGGTACTATTCAATTACTAGACAACCTCATTTTGCGTAATGTTCTTTGTGTTCCAAATTTTTCTTTTAACTTGATATCTGCCAATAAGTTAACCCGTAACCACTCATGCGACCTTGTTTTTATTTCCAATCATTGTTTTATTCAAGATCTGCCTACATGGAAAATTATTAGAATGGTTGAGGAGAAGGCTGACCTTTATTACTTAAAGCAAAGGTCTTTGGTTGGTTGTTCCATTTCTTCTCCTTTAATAAATCATAATGTAAATCTATGACATTATAGATTGAGTCATATTCCTTTTTCCAAACTAAAATTTCTCAATAGTACTGTTTCAGATCTACATATATATAAAAAAATGATTCTTGTACTTGTACAATTTATCATTTAGCTAAACAAAAAGGTCTACATTTTCCTTCTAGTGAATCTACTTCAGTTTATCCATTTGAATTTGTTGAACCCAAGGTTTCAAATTTCATGTAAATCTACAAATGGATTTTGATGATAACAAATGAATCTAAAGAATAAAGGAGTCTCAAGCTCAAGTTGTCCACACAATATAATCAAGTACATCAAGGAAGCAAGTATGAGCAAGAAGGGAACAAATTCACATTAAAATCATAGAGTAATGTTGTAAATCTCTTAAAAATTCAGAATTAGGATTAAGCTCAAAATTAATATTTTATCATAAATCATTAAAATACATTTTCCACATATGCATGAATATTTTGAAAATTAAATTTGAAAATTTTGAAAGATGATTGATTGTCATCTTTCACATGTGCATGACATGATTAAAGGTTTGAATTTTGAAAATATTAAGATGATTGATTGTCATCTTTTACATGTGCATGTTTTATTTGAATATTGGTGGATGCTTTTCTTGACTTATGCAATAGGTAGATGTCTTTATTTGAAAATTTTGAAAAGAAAAGTGTGCTCCTTTTGTCATATGCAAAAAGTAAAAAATTATATTTGAAATTTTTGAAAAGTAAAGTGTACTCCTTTTGTCACATGTAAAAAGTAAAAATATTAGATTTGAAATTTTTGAAAAGTGAATGATGATGTTTTTGACATGGGAATCTTTTCAAATTTGAAATTGAAAACTCATTTGCCTATAAATAACTCACTTGAGTTTTGCAAAATTCACAACAAGAGCTTACACATCTATTGCTAAGTTTTGCATCATTTCTTCAAAAGCTCTCATTCTCTCTTTTCTAAAGTTTTGAGCCTTAATTCTTGTTTTTGTTGAGAGAGATATAGGTTGCACTGTATTGTTTCTATCTCACTCATTGAAGAGTGTACTTTGATAGTCTACCTACTATCAACTCTTGTATTTGTAAAAGGGTGTGTATAACTCTTGTGTGTGTAGAAGGTGTTCTACACGGGGAATAGTTAAATCACCAAGTGTGAGGTGATTGGAAGTGTAGAAGGTGTTCTACACGGGGAATAGTTAAATCACCAAGTGTAAGGTGATTGAAAGTGTAGAGGGTGTTCTACACGGATTCTTTGGAGCGGTGCTGCTCAAAGGTGTAATAGGTTTCTATCTCCACCTAAAGGAGATTGAATAGTGGATTTGAGAATCCTCAAGAGGTAGCTTGAGGCGAGAACGTAGGCAGTGGGGCCGAATCTCGTTAACATACTGAGTTTGTTTCTCTCTTACCCTTACTCTTTATATTTATTGTTGTTTCATATTTTGTTTATATTTTATATTATATATTTGATTTATAATTGTTATTTTTTTAAATACAACTCAATTCACCCCCCTCTTGTGTTAGTCATCTGGGTAACAATTGGTATCAGAGCTATAGCTCTATTATAAGATTAACTATCTTTTGAGTTAAGATCTTATGACTAACATTGCAGCTTCATTTGGTGAAGGTCAATTTAGCAATCGGCCTCCACTCTTTTGTGGAGACATTTACTCATTCTGAAAAGTTAGAATGAGAATATTCCTTCAGGCTCAAGGTCGAGAAATCTGGAAATGCATTGTAAATGGACCTTATATTCCAACAAAAGTAGTTGATGGAGTAAAGGTCAAAAAGGAAGAAGAAGAGTTTAATCGTGAAGACGATAGACTTTATACTTTGAATTTAACTGCCATGAATTTATTATATAATGCTCTCAATGGTAATGAATTTAATAGAGTAATGACTTGTGCTACAGCAAAGGAAATTTGGGATAACTTGGAAGTTACTTATGAAGGAACTTCTCAAGTCAAGGAATCAAAAATTTATATCCTTACTCATGAATATGAAATGTTTAAGATGAATGATGATGAATCTATTTCTAGTATGTACACTCGTTTTACTAACATCATAAACAGCTTGACAGCTCTTGGCAAAATTTATTCCAAAGTGGCAATAGTAAGAAAAATTCTTAACTCTCTACCAAAACGTTGGGAATCAAAAGTGACAGCGATTCTTGAAGCTAGAGACCTCAAGAAGCTCGAAGTGAATGAACTCATCGGGTCACTTATCACCCATGAGTACACATTGAAAAGAGGAGAAGAAGAAGGAAAGTCAAAGAAGAGCTTGGCACTTAAAGCTGTTCCACATGAAAGTGAAAGTGACGAAGATGAGAAAAATGACGACAAAGATGAAGAAGTTGCGATGATAACAAGAAGAATTCAGAGGTTCTTAAAGAAAAATAAAACTCCTCCAAGGAAATCTTTCAAAAAGTTTTCCAAGAAAAATTCAGGTAAAAATGACATTTTAATTTGTTATAAATGCAATAAATCTGGTCATATCAAGTCAGATTGTCCTCTGCTAAAGAAAGATCGAAACAAAGGCAAAAAAGTAATGAAAACTACATGGGATGATGATTCAAGTAGCTCAGATAGTGAAACAAGCAATGGAGAATCAGCAAATCTTTGTCTTATGGCTAAAGATGACATTGAGGTAACAAATCTTGATAATATTGAAGATCTTTCATATGAAGAATTGCAAAATGTTTTAGAAGAGGTATATGAGGAATTTGAAAAATTGGGTATCAAGTATACTGTTTTGAAAAAGAAAAATTCTTCTTTAACAAACGAAATTGATATTTTAAGAAAAGAAAGTATTGTTTTGAAAGATGAAAATTTTGAGTTGAAGAAAAAGAAAACTGATTTAGAAAATATTATTGAAAAATTTACGAATGGAAAAAGAAATTTTGAAAAAGTTCTTGGTAGCCAAAGATGTGTTTTTGATAAGGCAGGCTTGGGATATATGCCAAAACAAAAATACAAACCTTATAAAAACTTCTTTGACAATCCTTCTAAATCAAAATCAAATATTCAAAATTCTTTTCATAAAAATAATTTTGTTAAAAAAGGATACTATTATAATCACTCAAGTTCTTCATATATGTCACATGCTATTTACAATTTTTGTAATAGAAATGGTCATAATTATTTTGCTTGTCCTATTAGAAGAAAACATACAATGACTATTAGAACCATATGGGTACCTAAAAATCTTATTTCTTCTAATACTAATAAATAAAGGACCCAAAGAACTTGGGTACCAAGAAAAACCATTTTAATTGTTTTTATAGGTGTGCATGACGTCTTCCACGAACAAAAATAAATGATTTTTAGATAGTGGATGTTCAAGACACATGACGGGAGACAAGACTAAGTTCTTTGATCTTAGATCTAAAGAAGAAGGACACGTGACATTTGGAGACAACTCGAAAGGGAAGATCGTGGGAATAGGAGGTATAAATAATCCGGAAAGTCTCAATCTCAACAAAGAGAACACAATAGAGGAAGTCCAACATGGAGATATCAGGAAAGATCATCAAAATTTATAACAAGATGCAACCAAACAGTGAAAATTTGTGAAAGATCATCCAGTGGAACAAATTCTGGGGGAACCTTCACAAGGTGTAAGCACTCGATCATCTCTTAGAAATATTTGCAATTATACTGCTTTTCTATCTCAGATTGAACCTACAAATATTGATGAAGCACTTCTTGATGAATCTTGGATTCTAGCTATGCAAGAAGAGCTTAATCAATTTGAAAGAAATGATGTTTGGACATTTGTTCCTAGACCAAAAAATCATACTATTATAGGAACAAAATGGGTTTTTAGAAACAAGAAAGATGAGTCCGGAGTCATCACTAGAAATAAGGCTCGACTTGTAGCCCAAGGTTTCAATCAAGAAGAAGAATCGATTATGATGAGACATATGCACCAGTCGCAAGATTAGAAGCTATTCGAATGCTACTTGCATATGCTTGTTATAAAGATTTCAAACTTTTTCAAATGGATGTTAAAAGTGCTTTCTTAAACGGTTTTATAAATGAAGAGGTATATGTTGAGCAACCTCCAGGTTTTGAAAATCATATTTCTCCAAATCATGTTTTCAAACTCACAAAAGTACTATATGGACTCAAACAAGCTCCTAGAGCGTGATACGAGAGATTTAGTGGTTTCTTGATTAAAAAAGGCTTTTCAAGAGGAAAAATTGATACAACTCTTTTCATTAAATACGAAAATGATGATATTCTTTTGATTCAGATTTATGTTGATGATATAATATTCGGTGCTACTAATGAAAATATGTGCCAAGTTTTTGCTAAGACTATGCAGGAAGAATTTGAAATGAGCATGATGGGAGAGTTTACATTCTTTCTTGGATTACAAATTAAGCAAGCAAAAAGTGGGACATTCATCAATCAATCAAAATATATTAAGGAATTGCTGAAGAAATTTGGGATGGAAGGTGCTAAGGAAACTGGAACACCAATGAGTCCATCCACTAAACTTGATAAAGATAAAACCGATAAACCAGTTGACTCGAAGGTATATCGAAGTATGATCGGTAGCTTATTATATTTGACAGCCAGTAGACCAGATATTATGTTTGGTGTGTGCTTATGTGCACGCTTTCAATCATCTCCAAAAGAATCACATTTAATTGCAGTTAAGCGCATTCTAAGATATCTTAGTGGTACAATTAACTTAGGGTTATGGTACCCTAAGCACACATCTTTTAATCTAATCAGCCTCACAGATGCAGATTATGCTGGCTGTAAAATAGATCGAAAAAGCACTAGTGGAGCATGTCACTTCTTAGGTCGTGCACTAGTTTCCTGGTTTAGTAAAAAACAAAATTCTGTTGCACTATCTACTGCTGAGGCAGAATATGTTGCTGCGGGTAGTTGTTGTGCTCAAGTTCTTTACATGAAGCAACAACTTGAGGATTTTAAACTTATGTACAATCACATTCCAATCAAATGTGATAATACAAGTGCTATAAATCTTTCAAAGAATCCAATACAACATTCTCGAACCAAACATATTGAAATTAGATATCATTTTCTTAGAGATCATGTGCAAAAGGGCGATATTGTATTAGAATTCACTAGTACACATGATCAATTGGCAGACATTTTCACAAAACCCCTACTCGAAGATAGACTATACATGATTAGAAAAGAAATAGGAATGATGCATGCTATGGATATCTGCTAGATACTTTTATTTCATTATCTTAAATGACCTACAGAAACTTGAGACGTTTAGCCTCATCATTCAAATGCATTTGCTCCTCATAAATCATCATGCCATCCTTGTCTAAAGGATTAGGCAATCGAAATGAAGAGGTAAGCAAGGATTTCAAATCCTTATTCTGTTGCTTTAATTCTACTATTTTTTTGTTTGACTCATAAACAAGTCGTTGAAGTACAGATACAGTCTCGTTAAGCTTCTCAATTTTGCCAGCTTTGGACTGCAACCGAGCAGAAAACGCAACGATAGCTGATGAGTATCGAGTTTCGAGACCCACAAGCTCGTAAATGGCATCATGATCTAATTTATTAGCTAAATCAGTCTCTTGTTGCTTCATGGCACCCACGACAGATGCAGAAATAGATTGAGACTGAGGTGAAGGATACCTCAAATCTTGATCAAGAGAAGCACTGAAGGGAATTCTACGAGCTATTGAAAAATTATAGAATGAGAATGCAAGCAAATTGTAAAGATGAGAAGAAAGCTTGATGCGAAATAGATAAAGCTAGGATTGCTCTTATAGAAACGGAAATAAGAACAAGACAAACTTATAAATCATGATGATATCTCAATTTTTAGCAACATCAAGCGGATCAAATCTCTGTACCGAATTGCCAAAGTTACGCCTCCAGCCTTTGCAGGTTTTGTCGGGTACGGGTGATTTCAATTATTCAGCTCTTTACAAAATCTCCTTCCGCACCGAATTACCGAAACTAGGCCTCCAGCCTTTGCAAGTTTTGTCGAACACGTGTGGCTACACACCGAATTCTCTACAGTCTCTACTAACGCAGCGTTTTATTTATCTATTGGTTATTGTAGGAATATATCTTATTGAACTAATTATGATTCCTTTTTAATGATGCCAAAAGGGGGAGAAGTTTTAGACTAGAACATTAATATTATTTAAATTTCTAAACTTGTTATATATGCTTGGAATTATGTTTATATTTTTGCTTAAAAAACTAACGCACATTCTCAGGGGGAGCTTAAGTATTAATACAGGATTCAGCTTCTATCAAGCATTTGTCATCATCAAAAAGGGGGAGATTGTTGAACCCAAGGTTTCAAGTTTCATGTAAATCTACAAATGGATTTTGATGATAACAAATGAATCTAAAGAATAAAGGAGTTTCAAGCTCAAGTTGTCCACACAATATAATCAAGCACATCAAGGAAGCAAGCATGAGTAAGAAGGGAACAAATTCACATTAAAATCATAGAGTAATGTTGTAAATCTCTTAAAAATTCAAAATTAGGATTAAGGCTCAAAATTAATATTTTATCATAAAGCATTAAAATACATTTTCCACATATGCATGAATATTTTGAAAATTAAATTTGAAAATTTTGAAAGATGATTGATTGTCATCTTTCACATGTGCATGACATGATTAAATGTTTGAATTTTGAAAATATTAAGATGATTGATTGTCATCTTTCACATGTGCATGTTTTATTTGAATATTGGTGGATGCTTTTCTTGACTTATGCAAAAGGTAAATGTCTTTATTTGAAAATTTTGAAAAGAAAAGTGTGCTCCTTTTGTCATATGCAAAAAGTAAAAGATTATATTTGAAATTTTTGAAAAGTAAAGTGTGCTCGTTTTGTCACATGCAAAAAGTAAAAATATTAGATTTGAAATTTTTGAAAAGTGAATGATGATATTTTTGACATGGGAATCTTTTCAAATTTGAAATTGAAAACTCATTTGCCTATAAATAGCTCACTTGAGTTTTACAAAATTCACAACAAGAGCTTACACATCTATTGCTAAGTTTTGCATCATTTTTTCAAAAGCTCTCATTCTCTTTTTTTTAAAGTTTTGAGCCTTAATTCTTGTTCTTGTTGAGAGAGATATAGGTTGCATTGTATTGTTTCTATCTCACTCATTGAGGAGTGTACTTTGATAGTCTACCTACTATCAACTCTTGTATTTGTAAAAGGGTGTGTATAATTCTTGTGTGTGTAGAAGGTGTTCTACACGGAGAATAGTTAAATCACCAAGTGTGAGGTGATTGGAAGTGTAGAAGGTGTTCTACACGGGGAATAGTTAAATCACCAAGTGTAAAGTGACTGGAAGTGTAGAGGGTGTTCTACACGGATTCTTTGGAGCCGTGCTGCTCAAAGGTGTAATAGGTTTCTATCTCTACCTAAAGGAGATTGAATAGTGGATTTGGAAATTTTCAAGAGGTAGCTTGAGGCAAGGACGTAGGCAGTGGGGCCGAACCTCGTTAACATACTGAGTTTACTTCTCTCTTACCCTTACTCTTTATATTTATTGTTGTTTCATATTTTGTTTATATTTTATATTATATATTTGATTTATAATTGTTATTTTTTTAAATACAACTCAATTCACCCCCCCTCTTGTGTTAGTCATCTGGGCAACATAATTGATTCATTGTGATTTGTGATGCCATTTTTCTATTTCTGCTTTAGATGGTTCGAGATATTTTCTTACAATAGTAGATGATTACTCAAACTACTTGGGTGTATCTTCTACAACATAAATCTCAAACCAAGCCTTACTTGCAATCCTTCTTCCAATTGGTTCAAACTCAATTCAATTCTCAAACTAAGAAAATCAGAATTGATAATGAGACTGAATTTTATATGCCAGAATTTCTTTCTTCCCAATGTGTTATACACCCGAAAAGTTGTGTTGAAAGACCACAATAAAATGGGGTCGTTGAAAGGAAACATCAACATTTGTTCAATGTTGCTCGTTCCCTTAGATTCTAAGCTTCTTTACCATTAAATTTTTGGAGTGATTGCATTCTTTCTACTGTCCATTTAATAAATTTAACACTAACTCCATTACTCTCACATAAATCTCCTTACGAGATTTTCTATTCTAAATCTCTTTCTTATAATCATCTCAAAGTTTTTTGTTGTCTTTATTTTGCTTCCACCTTGCATCGTGATAGATCCAAATTTGATTTAAGAGAAAGAAAATGCATCTTCATTTGATATCCTTTATTTGTAAAAAAAATATATAAATTATATGATCTTAAAACACATAAAACTTTCGTATCTCATGATATTGTGTTTCATGAGCAAATTTTCCCTTTTTATTCCACTTATTTTCTTATTAAACTTTGTAATTCTTTTGTTTTTCCTAAATTAGCCTCCGGTTTTCCAGATTCTATTTTTTCTCCTTTGCTTTTTGCCTTCCTCACAAACTTCCTCTCCCAATTCATCAGAATCACCACCTATTTCTTTATCCTCTAATCTAGCAACTGTCATAGATGGGTGTACTAAATATATACACTCCATCTTGAGTGGGATTATTAGAAATACGTAAGTTTTTCTTTATATATACAATTACATTTCTATCCTCATGTGTTGTACTTATAGAAGTATAAATACTTATTTCTGTTGTAATTCTTTTTTACCAAAAGTAATACGACTACAGTACATTTTTTGCCCAAATCTCTCTCTCTCTCTCTCTCTCTCTCTATTCTCGAATCCTAGCTCTACAGGTTCACAAGGTTGATCACAAATCCATGGCAGAACTCCAGTTTTGTAGCTACCATATATGCATGGGGATATATAGCCCCACATGATGATCATGATGTATTAATAATGTAATAAAATTTTATTTTATGTATTTCAAACTGGGAAAAAGTACCCAATTATAAAATATTGCTTTTGGGTAAGAGCCTTGGGGGCCAGGGCACCCTCTCGACCCCACTCGATCCTTATAATTTTACAATAAATCAATATGATAATAGTAGCTAATTTCCTACAAACATTTAGTTTTTAACTACTCATAATTCAAATAACAAAACTTCTCATAATTTAGATTTCAAATTTCGTATTTCACCACTTTCACTTTTACATATATATGATTATAACAAAAAGATATAATACTATAAAACTAAAGCGTTAAAAGTGTGTAAACACTACACAATCATTTTGAAAAATAGTAGAATCTATCATTATTTTTTATTATTATTTTTATGTGGAGTCCATATTTACACACTAATTTTTTAAAAGCAATTACGCGATATTTGTACATTTTACGACTATAAATATCATTTCTTATGCAACAAATTAGTATTGTGAGCACGTTTCGTTGTTTTATAAATTAAAAGTTGAGTCATATGACTTTGGCAGTCCACATAAAAGTAGATTATTGTTAGCAATAATTGAAATAAAAAATGGAATATTGAAGTGTTATGTTTATATATAGAGCAATAATTTTTTTAAAAGCAATGTTGCATTATAAATTATTGTAAATTTAAAGTTTAATTTATTTTCTTACATATAAAAACATAAACCGATTCAAAAATCTACATTAAAACACTATTTCAATATTTATATTGTATCGTCAGAATAAATCGTCTAATAAATCGTTTCAAATTTCTCTACCATAAAACTTTAACTTTCTCTAGATCTCTCTCTCATACACAACAATACGCGCGTTGCGCAATTTATAAACTCGTATAATATAATATAAAAGGACATACGCTTGTGATTATTAAACAAGCAAGTACGTAGTACGTGTCCATATATATTATACTGAGTGTGAAAAATAAAAATTAACAGTCATGTTAATCCCTTGGCCTTGGGAGATAACCCATGGGTGGTTGTGCTTCTAATATTTCCTCCACCAATTAGTACTTTTAGATGGATTAAGGTGAGTTTATTCCAAACATATATAGCCTTAAGAACATTATCAAATTAATTAAGTCTATTAATACTGCGAGGGTCTGTAGGCCGGGAATTGCATGTGGGGATAGACTTTTGTTTTTTTGTTGTGTTTTTGTTGTCCTCATATCCTATTATTACTATATTTTAAACTTTCCAAAGTGATCGAGAAATGAATTAATCACCTTCTTCCAAATGTATAATCTATTTTAGGGTTGGAGGCGGCTTTCATTACAGCAGTGGTCAATCAACTCACTATCAACCATTTGAGACGTATCATGGCATGGGATGAGTTAAAAAATAAAAAATAGTTGTGAACGCTTTACAGCCTTTACGATGTGTCCCTTCAAACACAGCCATATCCTCAAGATTCCAACAAGGCAATGATCAAACGGAAAACTCGCTCGTCGTTTTCTACAACCTGACGTTGTTGCAGCAAGCCAAAGTTAAACAGCGAAGCCAAGGATTCCAATCCTTTTGTGATTCTTTATCTTTATGACTCCTTAATTCCTCTCAGTAATCAAAACAAAGGTATACGTACGTACGTACATTTATATGTAAATGATTATTAGACGGATTTTTATGTCTTAATTTGATGAACTAATAAATGCAGGGGCTCTTATAATAAAGCTACAACATCAATATTGGTCCAATTGACGTAGCTAATTGATCTTTCTGAAAGCTAGTTGGAGTACGTACGTGGCACTTAAAATGTTATTTATTTTTTGGAAAAGTAGCGCTTAATATGTTGTTAATTTTCTACCGTATTTACGTTCTCATCGTAAATATTATATTGTATATATATCGCATGCATGATCCTTTAAGCTGTCGAAGTCCGTGTTCATATGTATTTGATTAATGAAAATCGACTACGTACGTACGTAACGTTCACGTTGGCCAATTAGGAACGTTAATTTAATCATCAATTGTACAATCGTACATAAATATTGTTAACAACATCCAGTTAATCTAGCCCGCCTTTAATGACAGATCATCAATTAGCCATGCCATTCAAAAGATGAATGAACTTTTATATTTCAACTTATAATATTCTATGGTCAACAACTATAGTTACACTACATTTTTTTTTCCATTTAAATTAATTGAATTCTTATACTCATTATTCGTATATTAAACATGTGAAAAAAGAAATATGGGGTGTGGTGTGGAGAATGATGGATATAATTTTTCATATTATGTATGAGTAATGTTATATATAAACTAGTTTTAAGTTATGCAAGTTTAGTACACTTTTTTTAAAGATCAAAAGTAATGCTATATACAATTCTCATTTGACGATTACTCAAGCAAATTAGTGGCTTTTATCTTTAAACATTTTTAAAATCACAATAATATCCTTATCAAAATAGTTTTTTTTTTCTCCTTTAATAAAGGGTTTAAACATGCAGTCCTGATCAAGTGCAAATTGCAAATAGAATTTTTCTTAAAAGAAAGAATTGGAATTTAATATTAAAATTTTAATTTTTTCATATGATCTAGTCAGATTTACTCAATTTTAAAAATGATGTACAAAATTTACATGAAATCCTAAGACTATAAATATCATTTCACATTATCACGTCTACACCTAGAGAGAATGTGATATAATAATTAGGCCAGCCAACTAGGACCTCGATATAAGGTAACCAATGGGTAAACTTGAACGTGATCCTCGGGCCACGGCCACTATGTTTATAATATATATTAGATCGAGCATGTGTCTATATAATGACATTACGCCTTTGATATCACTTCCATCAATTGCATTTGCTCCTGTATTTATTCGTTGCAGTACACGTTTTGCTTCTGATATTGATCTTAGCTATAATGGACGCGCATCAAAAGCTCTTCTATTCTGTTTTCTGCTACTTCCTAGTCTTGTTCCTTCTCTCAGGTTCCTATCACTTTTAACTTTTAATTAGTCTTCTCCTTCTGCGTTTTCGATCAAAAATAATTTCTTCTCTCTTATCTTTAGTTACATTGGTGATTTAATTCTTGCAGGGCAAGAAGTAGTGGTGCAAGGACATTTAACTTCTGATTTTCGTCCCACAAAGCTCTTTGTCTTTGGGGATTCATATGCAGACACAGGCAACACCAACAAATCTGAATCCGCTTGAAAACATCCGTATGGCATAACCTTTCCCAGTAAACCATACGGTCGTTTTTCTGATGGCCGTGTCCTAACTGATTACGTAGGTATGTATCTCTTCTCTCTCTCTCTCTCTCTCTCTCTCTCTCATGTTTTGACCATTTTTTTCTGCCGTCAATGTTATTTCTTTCTACCATCGATGTACTTACATATATATCACGTTGGTGTGTCTGATCCCTTCTCTCACACTTATAATTAAGCATATTATATCTCTAATATATATACTCGTGTGTTGAACCTTAGCCAAGTTCATAGGAGTGAAGATCCCGATTCAGTATAGAGGGTGGGAATATGGGATGTCACTATTGAGATATGATATGAACTTTGCTTATGGAGGAACGGGTGTATTTGATATTGTTGTGTACCCTGGCCCAAACATGACCACCCAGATCGATTCATTCCAACAACTCATTAAAAAAAAGGTGTTTACTGCTAGAGACCTCAACTCCTCTGTGGGCCTTGTCAGTCTTGTGGGTAATGACTACTTTAGTTACATTGCCAGGAATGGATCTGCAGAGGTGAGAATTTTTTTTATCGATAAATCAGTATTAAATTAAGTTACCGATCAAAATTTAATTTTACCGGTTCTAGTTCTTAATTATCTAGCATTATTATTATTTCCCTTGCGTAGAAAGAAATTATTGATTGGGTAAGTACTACTTGTACTGTGGAGTTGGTATTGGCTTTTCACACGTACGTCGATCGAGCTGATATTTTCTTCTGATCGAGTTTCCTTCATATATATTGCTTGGAAGCTGACTATGCCGCCATTAGTGTGCGTTTTGAGTTCATTTCTATATTATGCTTGCCACGTGATCATTAGAGCTGGGGAGTCACGTAAATATCACACTTTTGCATGTACTTAGAAATTTTGGTGTATATTATCGTATTTCCGCAATTTAAATTGAGTGCATATAATGAAGGCAGCTTGTCTTGCGGAAAAATTAATGGAAACTTCTTTAATTTTACCTTTACAAATAGGACCAACTATATTTTACAATTTTCATACATGACGATCCCCCCTAAAATTAAGACTATATATTTACAATTTTCATACATGACCAACTAGTATATGATAACTGTAAAAGTAGTTATAATTGGTCAATAAGTATATAATATTGTCGAGAATGTTATAAAACTAAAAAAAGAAATTACTATTGCAAGAGATAAATATATAAGAAACTCTTTGGAATTTTTAAGAACTGAAATTTTCTTCTCTCTCTATATTTTTTATAAATTTTATAACAACTGAAACCCCTATTTATATGCCTTGAAATTACTATGCAAGTTACTATACAAAATCATTATGCAAGATTTAAAATAATAGTGGTGGAGTCATTCATATAATTTTAGTGGTGGGACAGGGGGTGGCAGCCGTCCCACCAATTCCTTCGTTTGTTTCATTACACTCCCTCTTGAATGACCACCAATAAAAATTTTGTCTTGTTAAAATTTTACCAAGGAAAAACTTAGTAGGAAGAAAAATCAATGGCGAAGGAAAAAAGAGTACAGTCTTCTTATGTATCCACAAATGTTTTAAGATTGTCTCACTAAAACCTTGTAAAGGAAAACCCAATGGGACAAAATCTCATCAAAGAAAAAAGAGTACAATCAGCACAAGTTTTCAGAACATTTACTTCCCCTGAAAAGTGCATGACAATAGATTTTTGAGTTTTCGCATTCTAATATTATGCACAATTTTCTTGAATGACAAAGTTGGTAATGCTTTTGTGAATAAATCTGTCAGATTATCACTAGATCGTATCTGCTTGACATCAATTTCACATTTCTCTTGAAATTCATGAGTATAAAAGAATTTAGGTGAAATATGTTTGTTTTTGTCACCTTTGATATATCCTCCTCTGATTTGAGTGATACAAGCAGTATTATCTTCATATAAAATTGTTGGGTTATAATTGATCATGAGAAGTCTACACTTTTCTTGGATATGTTGAATTACTGATCTCAGCCAAATACACTTTCGACTTGCTTCATGAATAGCAATGATTTCTAAGTGATTTGAAGAAGTAGCAAATAGTGTCCGCTTAACAAATCTCCTTGATATGTGTGACGCCCCCAAATTCTCTTTAAAATAACATGAGAATCGAAACATCAGGATGATGACAACACGGGTCACACATCCCAACGACAAGTGTCAAACGTGTGTGCACGCGTGACATATATAAATAAAAGTCGCAGCGAATAAATTAAGGTCAATAATTATGTACCAGAATTTTTAGAAATATTTTACAAATCATTTTAATATAAACTCTCCAACACGAGATTTAATACAATCATCCGAAATACAAATTAAACAAATACATATTTTTAAAATGGAAAAATAATTTCTCGAAATAACAATTTTATAACAATAATATATCACCGGCAGAGCCGTCTCCTCAGACACAGCCTCTTCATAGTTTGCATCCAAAAACTACGATGCCAAGATGGCATCGCAGATAAGTACAACCCAACCAAATCAAAAGATAGAAATATACTCATGCAACAACACTACGCATGAACACGACTCCAAATGCATGAATCTCAAAAGAACATCTTTCTCAAAATAATTAAGATAAACATACAACAAAATTCCATTTTAGTCCACAATAAAATTTCAATAAAATCATTCATAATTTCTCAGAAAATAATATCTGCAAAACCAATCATACCGAGCGTTACGTATCGTCGTCCTCGATATGATACACACACACACACACACACCTGAAATCATAATGGGCATTACGTACCACCGTCTCTATTATGATTCACACACACTCATTTCATATCGGACGTTACGTATCGCCGTCCCCGATATGAAATGCACACCCAATGACCATAACGGGCGTTACGTATCGCCGTCCCCATTATGTCATCCACACACATACGCTGATCACAACGGGTGTTACGTATCGTCATCCCTGTTATGATTCAGCCAAAAACTATTAAAATTTGTAAACTCAATTTAAAACCCAATTTCCATTTCTAACACATGAATATCCAAAATCATGCAAAAATCCAATTTCCAAATATTTTCATAAACATGTGCGTAAATATACAATGCGGACAACCATGCACCAGATAGCCAACAATTAATAAATTCTAACAATAAACAAATACAATAACTGTTGATGCCAAAAATATATTTAAATCTTAAAACTCGTTTGGAAAGTACTTACAGTGGGTAAAATTGCAAATCCTTGAACAAACGCCAATCCACAGCGTTCATAGCAATCATCGATACGTTAGGCTAAAATACTCGGTTTGACACCAAAATTTAGGGTGGAGAATCTCATGAAAGTGGTGATGTAGTGGCACAACCACCGGAAGGTGGCGGATCGGGCTCAAAATGGGTGAAAACCTATTTTCGGGTTTGGGGTTGTACTGTGAAGGTGGGGTTGCGGTTGGGGAAACTGAGATAGGGAGATGACCGGCTGGACAAGGGGAGTCTTTTGGTGGTGGTGGTGAGGCTTACGGTAGCCGGACGGCGGTGTGGCGAAGATGGATCTGTTTAAGGACCCATTTCGGGTGGAGATGTGTGGCTTTGGGCGGTGGGTTATGCTCACCGGAGGGTGGGGAGGCTGCTGGTAGGTCGCTGGTTCCAAGGGGTGGTCGGCGGTGGCCGGAAAATGCAAGGGAAGGCAAGAACTCATTTTCGGATAGGGGGCCGTGTAGGGGCGGTGGGGTGGCCGGAGGTGACACCACCGGTGCCGTTGAACTCGCCGGCATATGGTGAGGTTGGGCTGGGCGGTGTCGCCGGTGGGTGGCTGATGGAGGCCTTGGGTGGAGGGAGAAGGGACAGGCAAGAGAAGGAAGAGAACAGGGGAGCGAGGTTCGCGGCCTGGGAAGGAGAGGAAGAGAAGAAGAAAAAGAAAAGAAAAGAAAAGAATAAGAAGAAAGGAAAAAAAAAAAGAGAAGGGAAAAGAAATAGAATCCACTAGAAGAAAAACACAATAAATTAAATAAAAACTAGTCG
This sequence comes from Platycarya strobilacea, assembly GCA_036898215.1. Classification (NCBI taxonomy): domain Eukaryota; kingdom Viridiplantae; phylum Streptophyta; class Magnoliopsida; order Fagales; family Juglandaceae; genus Platycarya; species Platycarya strobilacea. The sequence goes on along the minus strand of CM072547.1, from coordinate 1,766,459 downwards.
AAATACTATAATTCAATATCAATAAAATAATATATTTAAAGTCCAACAATAAATTAATTTAATTTAAAGAATAATTTAAATATAAAATACTAATTATTATTAAGAAAGCACATCAAATAAAATCACATAATAAAATAAAGGAATTTAATTCAAATTATTAAAATAATTACCTCACATTAAAATTAATAAGAAAAGTAACGTAACTCAATATTAACTAATTAATAGTTCAAATAAATATCTTAAATAAATGAAACACGACTAATAATATTATTAAAATACATTAAAATAATTAACATCGAGAATAAAATAACGTGTAGAAATACACGTAAATCTGGGATCTCACAATATGACAGTATCTCCATAAGTAAATAAATATCCAGTTTAAGATCTACCTCTGTGTGGGTCTGAAAGATAACCTGCATCTGCATACCCAATCAATTGTGGACTTGATTCACGTTGATAAAATAATCACATATCAATCGTACCATGAAGGTAACGAAGGACATATTTAATGTCATTCTAATGCCTTCGAGTTGGTGCAGAACTATATCTTGCAAGCAGATTAACTGAGAATGTAATATCTGGTCGAGTGCAATTTACAAGATACATCAAACTTCAATTGCACTGAGATATGGTACTTCAGGACCAAGAATTTCTTCAGAAGGACGGAATTGATCATTTTTCACATCAAATGTTCGAACAATCATTGAAGTACTCAGGGGATGAGATTTGTCCATATAAAAATACTTCAGGACTTTCTCTTTATACATGGATTGATGAATAAAAATTCTATTTGACAAGTGCTCGAGCTGCAGGCCTAGACAAAATTTTGTTTTGCCAAAATCTTTCATTTCAAATTCATTCTTTAAATAATAGCAATTTTTAAGATCTCTTCAGGAGTTCCCACAATATTTAAATCATCAACATAAACCGCAATAATGATAAATCCGGATTCTGATTTCTTAATAAAAATATATGGGCATATAGGATTATTTTCAAATCTTTTTTTCGATAGATATTCGCTTAAGCGATTATACTACATGCGTTCGGATTGCTTTAACCCATATAAAGATTTTTGTAGTCTGATAGAGTAGATATTTCTATATGTACTTGTAGATACTTCAGGCATTTTATATCCTTTAGAGATTTTCATATTATGTCATGGTTTAAGGATCCATATAAATATATAGTGACCACATTCATCAACCGCATTTCTAATCCTTTTGTAACAACCAGACTAATCAAAAATCTAAATGTGATTGCATCCATAACGGGAGAATATATTTCTTAATAATCAATTCCGGATTTTTGCAGGAAACCTTGTGCGACAAGCCGTACTTTGTACCGTACAATTTCATTTTTCTCATTATATTTTCGTACAAATACCCACTTATATCTAACAGGCATTACACCCTTTGGTGTTTGGACAACAAGTCCAAATACTTATCGTTTTGCTAGCGAATTTAATTCAGTTTCAATAACTGCTTTTCATTTTAGCCAATTATTTCTACGTTGACATTTTTCGACGATTTTTGACTCACTTTTTTCATTACTTCTGGTAATGTCAATGGTCATTTTATAGGAAAATGTGTTGTCAACAACAGTTTTATTTCTATCCAGAATTTCTCCAGTATTCATGAAATGTATTAAGATCTCATTATTTTCAGGTACCTGTTTCTCTTCAGGAGAAAACATTTTATGAAACACCTCTTCAGGAGATTCCTCTTCAGGAGGTTCTAAAATAGAAGATTTGATCTTTTTATGAGCACCAATTATATTTGTAGCCTGTATTATGGGTATATGTTCTTCAGAAACACCAAATTCATTTTGTATTCTTTTCCTTCTGGGAATTTTGTCTTTTACACTAATAAGTCTTCCACGCTTCAGGCGTGCTTTAGACTCACCTATTGCTGTTTTGACAATTTATCTTTCAGGGACTTTAATCCTTGCTGGAGCATTAACAGTAGAAATATAAGATTTTACAATACCTTTAGTGTCAGTAAATACATTCGGTAATTGAGTTGCAACATTTTGTAAATGAATAATCCTCTGAACTTCCAGTTTACATTCATTTATAGGAGGATCAAATTGAGACAGAGTCTTATTATCCCAAGTAATATCTTGTCGTGTTTCAGGCACTGACTTTTCTTTACCCATTAATGGAAAAGTGGATTCGTTAAAGTGACAATTCTCAAAACGTGCTTTAAACATATCCCCTGTAAGGGGTTCAAGGTATCTAATAATAGATGGAGAATCAAAACTAACATATATCCCAAATTTACGTTGAGGGCCCATTTTTGTACGTTGTGGAGGTGCAATTGGAATATATACAGCACATCTAAAAGTAAAAAAATGAGAAATATTTGGTTGTTGACCAAATGCAAGTTGTAATGAAAAATATTTATGATATGCATATGGTCTAATGCGAATTAAAGATGCTGCATGAATTATAGCATATCTCCAAGTAAAAACATGTAGTCTTGATTTCATAAGTAAATGTTTAGTGATTAGTTGAAACCTTTTAATCAAAAATTCAGTTAAACCGTTTTGTGTGTGTGTGTATGGGTAACATGATGTTCAACATCTATTCCTATTAACATGCAGTAATCATCAAAAACTTGGGATGAAAATTCACCTGCATTATCGAATCGAATGGTCTTAATTGGATATTCAGAAAATTATGTTCGTAGTTTGATTATCTGAGCAAAAAGTCTAGCAAATGCAACATTTCTAGTGGAAAGCAGACAAACATGTGACCATCGACTAGATGCATCAATCAAAACCATAAAATATCTAAATGATCCACTTGTTGGATGAATAGACCCACATATATCTCCATGAATCCTTTATAAAAAGGATGGAGATTCAACAATGATTTTTGAGGGAGATGGTCTTTTAATCAACTTACCTTGAGAACATGCAGAGCACGATAATTCATTGGGTAGAAATATCTTTTGATTCTTTAAGGGATACCCATGCGAATTTTCAATAATTCGTTTCATCATTATAGATCCCAGATGTCCAAGGCGATCATGCCAAGTCATAAATATTTTGGGGTCAATGTATTTCTGGTGCATTACCACATATGATTCAATTGTTCTCATCTTTGTATAATACAATCCAGAATATAGAGCATACATTTTTTCTAATATGAACTTCTGGTCCGATATTATTTTAGTAATAAAAAGATGCTCTTTACTGCCTTTATTGGTTGTTTCAATATAGTAATCATTACGACGTATATTTTTAAAACTCAATAAATTTCTTCTGGATTGTGAAGAAAATAGAGTATCATCAATATAAAATTTGGTGCCATTAGGAAATACAATATAAGCTCTTCCAGAACTTTTAATTAAATTTGATAAGCCTGATATAGTATAGACATAAACTTTACTTAGTGTTAGATTTTGAAAATATTTTTTTTCTTTGAGAATTGTGTGAGTTGTAACACTGTCAGCCAGACATATATTTTTATCATTCAATTCAGAGATAAAAAACTCATCAATGTGATCCATGATTTTACAAAATATACAAAACTTTTATTATAGATAATAGAAAGAAAATACATTAATTGAGTGGAACACTTCCATCTCCAATTAAGTGGTCAATTCTACCTTCAGGATGATTAAAGAAATCAGATATATCAAGATGAGTAACATCTATATGTACTGAATCTAATAAATCATCTGATGGTTCTACTAAATTTGTTTCATGCATTTTATTCTTTCATTTAATAGATGTTTGATATAAATCAGTTAAGTGTCTGGCCGTACGACAGGTATATGATCAATGTCCAGTCATTCCACATCTATGGCACACCTCTTCACTTTTCTTTGAAGAATTATTTTGGAAATTTTTACCCCTTTCTAAATTGTACCACTTCTGATGATACGGTATATTATTATCTATTTTAATGTTGTCTTCTGGAACCAACATTTCTATAATTTCTTCTACCACGTCCATGCCCCTCGATTTCTTCTAAAGGATGCACCATTCACTTCTGAGAATGATGCAAATCTATTACCATTCATTTCAGGGAATGATATTGAGGCAGTAGGGCGTAACTGGTGGTTTGTTAATAAGAGCTCATTGTTCTACTCAGCTTCTAGAAGACATGATATAAGTTCAGAATATTTCTTGAACTTGCTCTCTCGATACTCTTGCTGCAGGAGTACATTCGAGGCATGAAATGTAGTATAAGTCTTCTCTAGCATATCACATCGGTGATTTTTTCACCACATAATTTTAGTACTGAACTTATTTTAAAAAGTGCGGAATTATACTCACTAACACTTTTATAATCTTGGAATCTCAGGTACAACCAATCAAAACGAACTCTTGGGAGGATGACAGTTTTCTGGTGTTCATACCTCTCCCTTAAACTGTTCCACAAAATATATGGATCTTTTATTGTAAGATATTCAGTTTTTAATTTTTCGTGAAGATGGTAGCGAAGGAAAATCATTGTTTTAGCACAGTCCTGCAGGGACGTTTGATTTCCTTCTTTAATTTATTCACCCAGGTTCATCGCATCAAGATGAATTTCAGCATCAAGTATTCAGGATAAATAATTTTTTCCAGATATGTGAATAGCAACAAATTCCAATTTTGTAAGATTTGTCATTTTCTACACATATAAATAATGAAATAAATATGTGTCTCAGAAAATATATTTATAAATTCACATAGATAATATATCAAAGATTGCAAATAATATATTGAAAACTTACAGAGGAATAAGACCACTAGTTTCAAAATTGGTAGAACCGTCGTGTTGATAACGTATTATAAAACTAAAGAAAGAAACTACTATTGCAAGAGAGAAATATATATGAAACTCTTTGAAACTTTTAAGAACTGAAACTTTATTCTCTCTCTATATTTTCTTATAAATTTCATAACAACTAAAACTCCTATTTATAGATCTTGAAATTACTATACAAGTCATTATGCAAGATTTAATATAATAGTAGTGGATTCATTCACATAATTTTAGTGATGGGATAGAGGACGGCAGCCGTCCTACCAATTCCTTCGTTCGTTTCATTACAGGGAACACTATATTTGACAAGCGCTTAATTAAACAGAAGAGACAAAGTCTTAATTTGCTTAGAACTTGGCGTTTCAAAGATCAAAGGAATATTGCTTTATTTTATTTATGTACTTTTCTTTTGTTCATTTGAATTTATTATATATGTTTGTATGATTCTTATGTATGCTCGTTGTATATAGAGAATATTATATAGATGTCATAAGCACTGTTCTCGACAGGTTGGATTAGGTGAATGATCTCTCGATAAATAAATTAATTAATCATGCATGTGGTATATACGAGACCCACTTTGTGGTCTATGATATTCAGCTAGCCCGAATAATATTGCACCAATTAAGTTTTTTAATTAATTTATATATCTCAACCATATATAATATATAGCCAGCGGTCATGACATGTCTTGTACTCAAGATATAGATCTTAATATATCTATATAGGTCGCCATATTTAAGATATAGGTCATAACCATATATAATATATATTTCAAACATATTTAAATTCTAGTCGCCATATAGATCTTGTACTTAAGATATAGATCCGTCCCCTAATAACAACCCACGCATGCATATATATAGCATATATATATATAATAGTGTAAATGTTTACTCCAATAATATTGGTCGGTTCCATGATCATGAATTACTTACCCTTGTACTGGTGTTGATATTTATCCCAAATTAATCTGTTTTAGGGTTGGCAACCATTCATTATATCAGTGGTCAACCAACTTGCAGTCAACTTGAAACGTATTCATGGCTTGGGAGTTGAAAAAATAGCCGTGACAGGTTTACAGCCTTTGGGATGTGTCCCGGATAGAACAGCCGACGTCTCTTTTCGAAATTGCAGTGCAACTGATAACTCTCTTGTGAGTTTCCACAATCTTTTGTTGCAGCAAGCCGTAGCAAAGTTGAACAACGAGACCAGTACTAGTGCTCGTTTTGCTTCTCTTGATGATCTTAGCTATAATGGACGCGCAGCAAAAGCTCTTCTATTCTGTTTACTGCTACTTCCTAGTCTTGTTCCTTCTCTCAGGTTCCTATCACTTTTAACTTTTAATTAGTCTTCTCCTTCTGCGTTTTCGGTCAAAAATAATTTCCTCTCTCTTATCTTCAGTTACATTGGTGATTTAATTCTTGCAGGGCAACAAGTAGTGGTGCAAGGACATTTAACTTCTGATTTTCGTCCCACAAAGCTCTTTGTCTTTGGAGATTCATATGCAGACACAGGCAACACCAACAAATCTGAATCCGCTTGGAAACATCCGTATGGCATAACCTTTCCCGGTAAACCATACGGTCGTTTTTCCGATGGCCGTGTCCTAACTGATTACGTTGGTATGTCATGTCTCCTCTCTCTCTCTCTCTCTCTCTCTCATGATTTGACCATTTCTTTCTACCATCGGTGTTACATATCACGACGTTGGTGTGTCTGATCATCCCTCTCTCCCACTTATAATTAAGTATATATTTCTAATATATATATATATATATATAAAACCGTGTGTTGAACCTTATATTTGTATATGTGCATGCGCAGCCAAGTTCATAGGAGTGAAGACTCCGATTCAGTATAGATGGAGGAAATATGGGATGTCACTATTGAGATATGGAATGAACTTTGCATACGGAGGAACTGGTGCATTTGATACTGTTGTATATCCTGGCCCAAACATGACCACCCAGATCGATTTCTTCCAACGTCTCATAAAAAAGAAGGTGTTTACTGCTAGAGACCTCAAGTCCTCTGTGTGCCTTGTCAGTCTCGTGGGCAATGACTACACTACTTATATTGCCAGGAATGGATCTGCAGAGGTTAGACTTTTTTATCGATAAATCAGTATAAGTAGTACTGATGATCATGATATATATGTGAAAGCTTTGCCACTAGTTCTAATTAATTATCTAGCAGTACTATCATTATTTCCCCTACGTAGAAAGGAATTATTTATTGGGTACGTAATTACTAGTTGTGGAGTTTTGGTCAATATAGGCTTTTCACTCGAATCATGATCGAGATATTTTCTTACGAGCTTCATTAGGAAGCTGACTATGCTGCCATTAGGGTGCGATTTTAGTCCATTTCTATATGATGCTGGCGGCCACATGATTAGAGCTGGGAAAGATGAGTAACGCGTATTTCAGTATCACCTGACTTTAATTTGCATGTATCTAGAAATTGATAAATTTATTCATAATCATCATTTTCATTATCTTCTCATGCGTTAGATAATAAGTTAATAAGTAAAACATAATAAATAATTTTTAATTATTTAATGCCACGTCATAAGATAATGAAATAATGATAAAAATGAGATGATCAATAGAATTTTTCATCTAAAAATATTGGTCATATATATCATCATATTTCCACAATTTAAATTGAGCATATATTGCAACTGGCAGCTTGTCTTGTGGAAAAGTTAGTGGACATGACTTCTTTAATTTTACCCTTACAAACAGGACCAATTATTTACAATTTTCATGCATATAATCACGATCATCACGATGATCATCTCTCTAAAATTAAGAGTACTATATTCAACATCATTTATAGATAATTCATATATATTCACTAACAGCTAGCTAGCATCACCTTAGCCGTCTAAAACGAAGTAAACTAGCACATGCATGATGATGACTATAAAAATCATAATTGGTCAATAAGTGTATATATATATATATATATATTTTCGGGATCACTGTCGACAATCGCTTAATTAAACAGAACAGACAAAGTCTTAGCTAAGAGTTTGGCGTTTCAAAGATCAAGGAATATTGCTTTCTTTTATTTATTTGTTTTTTCTAATTAGTTCATTCAAATTATACATGTTTATATGTTTCTACTGATCTGGCATCTAGCTTATATATGTTGTTTGTATAGAGAATATATAGATATCATAAGCATGCACTGGCCTCAGTTGTGCATGCATGTGGGTTAAGGTAAATGATCTCTCGACCGATAATAAATTAGTTAATCATGTGCATGGGGACCCACTTGAGCAGCCCGACAAATATTGCACCAAATTTCTTTGATTTATATATCTCAATTAACCATATATAATATATAGCTAGCGGTCACACTTTTTTAAATTCTAGTCGCCATATATATCTTGTACTTAATTAAGATATAGATTCCGGGCAGGCCGGTCGTCCTCCTTAATTTCAAGATCACGATCATGTAATCATGTATATATATAACAACCATGGGTCCATGCATGTATATATATATATATTATTGTGTAAATAATGTTGACTCTATTAATAATATTGAGTTCCATGCATGATCAATTGTATATATCTCCTTGTGCTGGTGTTAATATTTATGATCGCAAATTGATCATCTGTTTTAGGGTTGGCAACCATTCATTTGGGCATTGATCAACCAACTTGCAGTCAACTTGAAACGTATTCATGGCTTGGGAGTAGAAAAAATAGCTGTGACAGGTTTACAGCCTTTGGGATGTCTCCCAGCGAGAACATCCAATTCCTCTTTTCGAAATTGCAGTGCAACTGATAACTCTCTTGTGAATTTCCACAACCTTCTGTTGCAGCAAGCCGTCGCAAAGTTGAACAACGAAACCAGTGGTCGTTCTTCTTTTGTTATCCTTGATCTTTATGATTCCTTCATGTCAGTATTGGAGAACAAAGGTACGTACATAGATATTATTACATATTGAACCCCCAGTTGTTACTTATTTATTTTTTTATGAGCAATATGAAAGGATTTTATTGGCAAATAATAATTAATAGGCATATGATATATTAACTCATGACAATTACCGATTGCAAGAAATTCGTGGACAAATAGAGTATATATATGACAATTGACCCAGTCATTTTATCATTAAAATTTATATCATTATATTTTTATTATTGTTATATAAGCATTATAGACAAAAATTACAATAAATTTCAATTGTATTTCTGAAAAATAAACAAACAAATAATACCTTTTTTTTTATCATTTCTTAAGGACTAAGTTTTATAAAATTCAAATTGATCAATTAATTTAAAAGAAACTTTATTTTCTAGCTATATATATATATATTATATGGGATCGATCGAAGGAAGTCGATGGGAGGTTTCCAATAATATTATAAGCTCCCTTAATTCGTTCTATTTAAAAACTTTGGTTCACTTTCAGGAATCACACAAATCGATCGATAGACTTCTAATATTATTGGATGTAATAATTTCTAATATATAGAACTATATATATTTAAATTTTGTGCAGAAAGTATAAAGTTTGAGAACCCGCTGAAGCCATGCTGTTTTGGCATAAGTAGTGAATATTTCTGTGGGAGTGTAGATAAAAATGGAGCCAAGAAATATACAGTCTGTGAGGACCCCGAAACAGCATTCTTCTGGGACGCAGCTCATCCTACGCAGCAGGGATGGCGTGCTGTGTTTCCAGCTTTGCAACCCAGTCTTCAACAACTATGCTACTACTACTAGAGTCATAAGTAGTACCTCCCCATCATAGTGCACAAATAAAATGGACATGCAAAAAGTATTCATGTTGTGATTTAATTTATAATCGATTTGTTTATTTTGTACAATTAATTCATGATGATGATTTCTACGTCTAATTTGTTTGTTTCTTAAGCAGGAGGGGTTTGTCTCATTTCCTCTCATCATGACTTGCAATAGCTAACTAGCTACCATGCATGGCCGGATATTATATATATATGTACGTATATATAAATATATAGCCCCACTTCATTGTTGAGAAATAATTTTATATTGTTTGTGAATAAGGTTTTGACTTTGTTAAACTAATTTAATAATAAGTGAAATTCCCTTTTACCCTTGTATGGCCAAATATATCTAATAATTTTCACAATCAAATTTGTTAGATAACAATTGTGTGAATATTCATAAATATGTAATAAATAAATTATCAAGCATAACACACCGATTGGTTACGAAGGGAAACCTTTTGAAGAACTCTTCAAAAATAAAACAATACGGGACAACCAAACCTAGAAAAGTCATTTTTATTGATTGAAAATCAGTTTACAAGTAAGCTATCCAATTACAAAACCTTTGTCAATTGACTTCCTTACTTGATTGGATAAACGACCTGTTTATCCCTACCGCAGTAGCAGTCAGAACCTCTGACAATTTTCAATTTATGTCTTTCCTACTGGAACCTCCAGTAGTTGATCACGTACACCAATCAACTATCTTCTCAAACCTTGAACAAGATCACACTCGCAGGTGTATAAAAATCACAAGAAAAATTCTCCACTAATTTTCCTCTCAAATGACTCTCAAATATATCTAAAATCACTTCTGGCCGAAATCCCTTTCTAGAGTTACCATATGACTTAATTTAAATAGACAATCCAAAAGTGCTACTGAAACGCGTCTACTGACAGGTCATCCTTCATTAGAATCCGTATGCTAACAGGTTGCTAATAGACTTTTGGATTTACTACTGCACTTTGAATTTCGAATTTGCCTTCTGATTTTATCATTCCAGATTTCGAAATTCAACTCTCCAGCCTCTTTAACAGACTCCTAGACACCTAAATAAATTCAAAATACTATGGATAAATCCCTCATTCATTCAAACATTAAAACTTATCCTATTTGAATTCAAATTCAACAATTCAAAATTACAGCTTTAGAAATAAAATGAAATTTTATCCTATTTGAATTCAAATACACCAATACTAATCCAAACCAATAAAATTCACATTAACAATCTCCCACTTTGGCTGATTGGTGACAAAACATTTTTTATTAATGTATGTTTCATGTCCTGCTCGGGTTTTCTCCCCCTTCGTCAATACTTCTCTCCCTTAGTATGTGTTGCTGCTCCCCCTCACTCCTCACTTTTCTCCCCCTTTTTGTCATAAATTTAACCAAATTAATGTCATGTATAAGCTGAAAGTACAGCCTCACTTGAGGAATCGGGTGAGGGAGGATTTTACTTGTTCCTTAGTTCTCATCTGAGCACTCACAACCAAAATGTTAGAAAAAAAAATAAACGCAAGTTAGTTTTATAGGAGAACTCGAGTATCAAGCTTGTATTGAAATGAAAAAAAATTCTAAAAAATAACCATATGGTTCGGTATCCAGCAAGATTATCTCAACTTGTCATAAACATATATGCATCGATTAACTCAATCAACCCAATATTCAAGTCCATACTACTCATCCAACACCAATACAAAAACCAAAACCCATATTTCTTAAAGATAGAATCCAAACTTTAGAATAGAAAAAATCAAGATTAAAGTTAAAGTGACTTACCTAGATGTCGAGAGATGGAAGATACTTCCTGAGCGTAGTCCAAAATCACGCAAAATTATGTGAGATTTTATAAAACTTGGGACTTAGGATAGAATGAGAAGTGGAGCCTTAGAGCGCCAAATAATCTTGTATGCAATATGAGTACCAGAGGGTCTAACGCATTAGGAATGAGCAACTAAAGTTGCCGTGAGTCACTTTAAGTGACCAAACACTTGGTCACGTGTTGTGATCTTGCCGAGACCTTTCTTTGTATCCCATCATGACTTAGCCACAAAATAGAACAATTAGATCACTCCCACATAAATTTCAAAAAGTCATAAGCATTGATTATTAAAGAATGCCTTATATGCACTTGTAAAACCAAAAACTTGACCAAATCTTTTTTTTTTTCATGTTGGTTAGAAAATAAATTGCCAAAAAAAATGTTTAATGAAGATTTTAAAAAAAAAAACAAAAAATAAAAAACAATGGCAATGAGGCAAATAACATAAAAAGATGCATTTAGGTTTAATCAAAGTGCTACTCACCAAATAAATTTAAAACCATACATCCTCTTGATTGCAACACCTACAATAGATTTTCACTCCTCGTAAAATTATCAAAGTCAAATTTCATGTGAGTGTGTGGGTAAGCAACTTATGAAAGGTAGCAACTTTTTCTTAATGATTTTATTCCTTAATTTTTTTCATATATTATTTATTATTATCATCATTTTTAATAGGAATCTTATTTTAAAAGATGCTCTCAAGAGATTGTCACTCATTTTAAGGCAAACTTTATGCTAGGGCCTAGGTACATAAGTATCTCCTCCAAACACTTTACTTGCATAGCCCCTTTTTGATTCATTTTTATTACTCATATTTTTCTACAATGATAGGAGTAATGATTTTTTCTATAAGAACTTCTAATGTTAGATTCGTGTGGGGTATGAGTCTTTTTCCGCAATAAATTTTACACAAACTTTTTCTATATGGATCAACAAGTGGTGTTTGGCAAGGGGAGACGTTTTTCATACATGTATTATGTTCAACTAGTATTAGTCAATTTAAAATTTAGACTCTTTCTATGATGAGCATCTCTATACACTTATTCAGCCCCCCTTTTTTTTTAATCAAACAAAAGTATATTCACACAAGTTTCTCACAGTGCATTAAGAGTGAACCTTTACTATGATGACCCATAGGGTTAGGATGCACGATGTGGGATGCACACAAGAATAGTGCATGAGTGCAAGGATTTATAAAGTGAGTATCAACATGTTCAAGGCTTTCAACACACCATAAAACATGCACTCTACATCATTTGGTCGAAAAACACATTTTTTTAATAAATATTAAGAAAAAAAAAACAAAATAAACCAACCAAAAAAAATTCAATTTAAAAAAAAAATATATAAATAAAACGAAACACAATAAAAATGCATGTCCTATACTAACTGTTGCCCAGATGACTAACACAAGAGGGGGGGTGAATTGAGTTGTATTTAAAAAATAACAATTATAAATCAAATATATAATATAAAATATAAATAAAATATGAAACAATAATAAATATAAAGAGGAAGGGTAAGAGAGAAGCAAACTCAGTATGTTAACGAGGTTCGGCCCCACTGCCTACGTCCTCGCCTCAAGCTACCTCTTGAGGATCCCCAAATCCACTATTCAATCTCCTTTAGGTGGAGATAGAAACCTATTACACCTTTGAGCAGCACCGCTCCAAAGAATCCGTGTAGAACACCCTCTACACTTCCAATCACCTCACACTTGGTGATTTAACTATTCCACGTGTAGAACACCTTCTACACTTCCAATCACTTTACACTTGGTGATTTAACTATTCCCCGTGTAGAACACCTTCTACACACACAAGGGTTATACACACCCTTTTACTGATACAAGAATTGATAGTAGGTAGACTATCAAAGTACACTCCTCAATGAGTGAGATAGAAACAATACAACGCAACCTATATCTCTCTTAACAAGAACAAGAATTAAGGCTCAAAACTTTAGAAAAGAGAGAGTGAGAGCTTTGAAGAAATGATGCAAAACTTAGTAATAGATATGTAAGCTCTTGTTGTGAATTTTGCAAAACTCAAGTGAGCTATTTATAGGCAAATGATTTTTTAATTTCAAATTTGAAAAGATTCCCATATCAAAAACATCATCATTTACTTTTCAAAAATTTCAAATCTAATATTTTTACTTTTTGCATGTGACAAAAGGAGCACATTTTACTTTTCAAAAATTTCAAACATAATCTTTTACTTTTTGCATATGACAAAAGGAGCACACTTTACTTTTCAAAATTTTCAAATAAAGACATCTACCTTTTGCATAAGTCAAGAAAAGTATCCACCACTTTTGAAAATATTCAAATAAAACATGCACATGTGAAAGATGACAATCAATCATCTTAATATTTTCAAAATTCAAACATTTAATCATGTCATGCACATGTGAAAGATGACAATCAATTATCTTAATATTTTCAAAATTCAAACCTTTAATCATGTCATGCACATGTGAAAGATGACAATCAATCATCTTTCAAAATTTTCAAAGTTCAAACCTTTAATCATGTCATGCACATGTGAAAGATGACAATCAATCATCTTTCAAAATTTTCAAATTTAATTTTCAAAATATCATGCACATGTGGAAAATGTATTTTAATGCTTTATGATAAAATATTAATTTTGAGTCTTAATCCTAATTTTGAATTTTTAAGAGATTTACAACATTACTCTATGATTTTAATGTGAACTTGTTCCCTTCTTGCTCATGCTTGCTTCCTTGATGTGCTTGATTATATTGTGTGGACAACTTGAGTTTGAGACTCTTTTATTCTTTGGATTCATTTGTTATCATCAAAATCCATTTGTAGATTTACATGAAACTTGAAATCTTGAGTTCAACAATCTCCCCATTTTTGATGATGATAAATGCTTGATAGAACCTGAATCCTGTATTAATACTTAAGCTCCCCCTGAGAATGTGCGTTAGTTTTTCAAGCAAAAATATAAATATAATTCCAAGCATATATAACAAGTTTAGCAATTTAAATAATGTTAATGTTCTAGTCTAAAACTTCTTCCCCTTTTGGCATCATTAAAAAGGAATCATAATTAGATCAATAAGATATATTCCTGCAATAACCAATAGATAAATAAAACGCTGCGTTAGTAGAGACTGTAGAGAATTCGGTGCGTAGCCACACGTGTTCGACAAAACTTGCAAAGGCTGGAGGCCTAGTTCCGGTAATTCGGTGCGGAATGAGATTTTGTAAAGAGCTAAATAATTGAAACCACCCGTGCCCGACAAAACCTGTAAAGGCTGGAGGCGTAGCTCTGGCAATTCGGTGCAGAGATTTGATCCGCTTGATGTTGCTGAAAAATGAGATATTATCATGATTTGTAAGTTTGTCTTGTTCTTATTTCCGTTTCTATAAGAGCAATCCTTAGCTTTATCTATTTCGCATCAAGCTTTCTTCTCATCTTTGCAATTTGCTTGCATTCTCATTCTACAATTTTTCAATGGATCGTAGAATTCCCTTCAGTGCTTCTCTTGATCAAGATTTGAGGTATCCTTCACCTCAGTCTCAATCTATTTCTGCATCTGTCGTGGGTGCCATGAAGCAACAAGAGACTGATTTAGCTAATAAATCAGATCATGACGCCATTTATGAGCTTGTGGGTCTCGGAACTCGATACTCATCATCTATCGTTGCGTTTTCTGCTCGGTTGCAGTCCAAAACTCGGGAAATTGAGAAGCTTAACGAGACTGTATCTGTACTTCAACGACTTGTTTATGAGTCAAACAAAAAAATAGTAGAATTAAAGCAACAGAATAAGGATTTGAAATCCTTGCTTACCTCTTCATTTCGATTGCCTAATCCTTTAGACAAGGATGGCATGATGATTTATGAGAAGCAAATGCATTTGAATGATGAGGCTAAACGTCTCAAGTTTCTGTAGGTCATTTAAGATAATGAAATAAAAGTATCTAGCAGATATCCATGGCATGCATCATTCCTATTTCTCTTCTAATCATGCATAGTCTATCTTCTGGTAGAGGTTTTGTGAAAATGTCTGCCAATTGATCATGTGTACTAGTGAATTCTAATACAATATCGCCCTTTTGCACATGATCTCTAAGAAAATGATATCTAATTTCAATATATTTGGTCCGAGAATGTTGTATTGGATTTTTGGAAAGATTTATAGCACTTGTATTATCACATTTGATTGGAATGTGATTGTACATAAGTTTAAAATCCTCAAGTTGTTGCTTCATGTAAAGAACTTGAGCACAACAACTATCCGCAGCAACATATTCTGCCTTAGCAGTAGATAGTGCAACAGAATTTTGTTTTTTACTAAACAAAGAAACTAGTGCACGACCTAAGAAGTGACATGCTCCACTAGTGCTTTTTCGATCTATTTTACAGCCAGCATAATCTGCATCTGTGTAACTGATTAGATCGAAAGATGTGTGCTTAGGGTACCATAACCCTAAGTTAATTGTACCACTAAGATATCTAAGAATGCGCTTAACTGCAATTAAATGTGATTCTTTTGGAGATGATTGAAAGCGTGCACATAAGCACACACTAAACATAATATCTGGTCTACTGGCTGTCAAATATAATAAGCTACCAATCATACCTCGATATACCTTCAAGTCAACTAGTTTACCGGTTTCATCTTTATCAAGTTTAGTGGATGGACTCATTGGTGTTCCAGTTTCCTTAACACCTTCCATCCCAAATTTTTTCAGCAATTCCTTAATATATTTCGATTGATTGATGAATGTCCCACTTTTTGCTTGCTTAATTTGCAATCCGAGAAAGAATGTAAGCTCTCCCATCATGCTCATTTCAAATTCTTCCTGCATAGTCTTAGCAAAAACTTGGCACATATTTTCATTAGTAGCACCGAATATTATATCATCAACATAAATCTGAATTAAAAGAATATCATCATTTTCGTATTTAATGAAAAGAGTTGTATCAATTTTTCCTCTTGAAAAACCTTTTTTAATTAAGAAACCACTAAGTCTCTCGTACCACGCTCTAGGAGCTTGTTTGAGTCCATATAGTGCTTTTGTGAGTTTGAAAACATGATTTGGAGAAATATGATTTTCAAAACCTGGAGGTTGCTCAACACTAACGATATGCAAGAAATACAAAAACACGCATGTGATTCTATCAACTAACGTGGCACAACATCCTTTTTGACCGCCCATTTTGCCTTGAGATTTGACTTGTCCTTTCCATTCTTTTGAATACACAACCTATCCAATTCACCATACCCATGACTTACAAAATTAATTTGTTAGCCCATCTCTTCAACTTGATTTTGTAGGTTTTTTTTACTCATTTTCAGACTTTTTCTAATTTTGATTTTCTGCCCTTGAGACACATTAAAACAATACGGTCTTATATGCCTAACAATTCCACAATTATAAAAAGTATGAATAAACTTACATTTATACCTACCTTTCTTCATCATGATCGATGGAGAATTTTTGTGCAAATTTCTTGAGTCGCTAGCCTTCGACATGGGAGTATTGTTGTGGTTCTTCTTTTGACTTTCCTTTACAAATATAATACCTTTGGAACTCGACGCAACGGATAAGAGTATTTGTTTTCCTTTTCCTTTAAAAGCCACATATCCTAATCCCGTCCTATCACTGCTTGGTTTTTGAAATCTCAACATTTCATTTAATTTTTGGGTTGCTGAATTTTGTTCACACTCTTGAAAATTTATCAATTTTTGTTCTATTGCAACCTTTTGATTTTTTAGTCTCAACACCTCAACCTCAGAAACTTTTACAGCCTCAATTAAATTATTTTTCTCATTTTCTATAGCTGTAAGGTTTTTATGCAGTTTTTTGTTGAGTTTTCTCAGCTTGACTACCTCTTCACAAACTTCATTTTAAGCATTTTGAATACTAAATTCTTGGTCGGCATCAATTAGAGTAATGTCCAAATTACTAGAAGTACAACTACTTTCAGATTTTGTTAGTGAAATTTCAGCCAAATCATTCATAATAGTAGAAAAAGCCATAAAAGATTTTTCATTATCGGAAGATGAGTTTTCACTTTCAGAATTTGAAGTATCACTAGAAGACACATTTGATGCTTTTCCTTTATTTCTCTTGAAGTTAGGACATTCAATTCTAATATGACTATAGCCTAAGCATTCATAACATATTATCTTCTTATTTTTCTCAAATTTGTCTTTATTCCAGTTTTCTAATTCATTTTTCTTTACTGGAAATTCTTTTACTCTCTTTTATTTTTCATTAGTCTTTTTCTTAACCATAAACTTTTTGAATTTTCTAGCAATAAGAGCTATATTCTCATCATTTAGACTCTCCTCACCACAGATATCATCATACTTTTCTTCCACAGTTTTTAAAGCAATAAATTTACCTTTTCTCGTTTGGGAAAGAGATGATTCATACGTTTGTAAAGACCCAACGAGTTCTTCAACTTTGATTGTATCCAAGTTTTTGCTTTCCTCAATGGCTGTGACTTTTGGTCGAAATCTTTCAGGTAGAGACCTCAAGATTTTCCTCACGACTCTCGAGTCTTCAACCTTCTCTCCAAGATTAAATTTGGAATTCACAAGATCATTTAGTTTAGCATAAAAATCATTAAAGCATTCATTTTCAAGCATTTTAATTTCTTTAAATCTAGATGTTAACAATTGTAATTTAGAATTTTTCATAATCATTGTTTCTTCTTGTGTGACTTCCAATATGTCTCATGCCTCCTTCGCTATCTCATACATGGATATCTTTTTGAACTTTTCTTGAGATACCGCCATGAAGATGGCATTCAACCGTTTGCTATTGAAATTGTTATTATTTAACTCATCTTTCGACCAAGTATCAATACTGGTATCGGGTTTCTTCCACCCTCTTTCAACGGCGTGCCATACTCGTTCATTCAATGACTTTAGGAATGCTCTCATATGTACTTTTCAATACGCATAGTTCTCACCATCAAATTTTGGTGGAACATACAATGATGCCATCTCTACCAGGAGAACGAATCACATTCGGATGAGTGAACCCATTCTGATGCCAATTGAAATTCCCTTTTATCCTTGTATGGCCAAATATATCTAATAATTTTCACAATCAAATTTGTTAGATAACAATTGTGTGAATATTCATAAATATGTAATAAATAAATTATCAAGCATAACACACCGATTGGTTATGAAGGGAAACCTTTTGAAGAACTCTTCAAAAATAAAACCATTCGAGGCAACCAAACTTAGAAAAGTCATTTTTATTGATTGAAAATCAGTTTACAAGTAAGCTATCTAATTACAAAACCTTTGTCAATTGATTTCCTTACTTGACTGGATAAACGACCCGTTTAGCCCTACCGTAGTAACAGCTAGAACCTCTGACGATTTTCAATTTATGTCTTTCCTACTGGAACTTCCAGTGATTGATCACGTACACCAATCAACGATTTTCTCAAACCTTGAACAAGATCACACTCGCAGATGTATAAAAATCACAAGAAAAATTCTCTACTAATTTTCCTCTCAAATGACTCTCAAATATATCTAAAATCAGTTCTGGCCGAAATGTTTTTCTAGGGTTACCATATGACTTGATTTAAATAGACAATCCAAAAGTGCTGCTGAAACGCGTCTGCTGACAGGTCATCCTTCTTCAGAATCCGTCTGCTGACAGGTTGTTAACAGACTTCCGAATTTACTACTACACTTTGAATTTCGAATTTGCCTTCTAATTTTATCATTCCAGATTTCGAAATTCAACTCTTCAGTCTCTTTAACAGACTCCTAGACATCTAAATGAATTCAAAATACTATGGATAAATCTCATAATTTAAATTACATTCATTCAAAAATTAAAACTTATCCTATTTGAATTCAAATTCAACAATTCAAAATTACAGTTTTAAAGATAAGATGAAATGTTATCCTATTTGAATTTAAATACGCCAATACTAATTCAAACCAATAAAATTTATATTAACAATAAGAATTAATAGATCCATATATTTTATAATAAGGTTTTAATTTTGAACTTCTCATAATTCAAATTTCAAACTTCTCATAATTTAGATTTCAAATTTCATATCACCACCTTCACTTTTACATATAAATGATTATTATAAAAAAAAGGAAATAATGCTATAAAAGTACTGAAGCGATAAAATAAATACATATTAATATATATTCATACCATTATTCAAGACTGCATGCATGTACGCAACAAATTAGTACTACGAGCACGTTTCTTCGTTTTATAAAAGTCTATAGTCACCGGCCATGAAAAATTACAAACACGTCACCCTTAACGTTGGGTCACATTTGGCGTCGACTGTGGCTCTATTTCCTCCACCACTTAGTTTGAGATGGATTAAGGTGAATCTGTTCCGAACATAGCCTTAGTAGAACATTTTAAACCAAGTGTAATACTACAAGGCCGTACGTACGTAGGAAAAGAGAGGTTGGTCGTACATTTGACCCTCTTACCAAATCGTGACCCTAATGTTTATATGGAGACGAGGCTTTTATGCATGGGCTTGACCATAATATATATTTTCCAACTTTGTGGGCTTCCAAACTAACTGGCTGATCGTGTAATCAGGTTTTCACGGAGACAAGGTTTTCATGAATGGGCTTAGTCATAACAGTTTGTATATGAAGTTAATTTATTATTATTATACATAAACATCATCATTCATTCATTGCATATAAATCAAGAGTATAAAACATACTTTCTCAATGCATAATTTCTAAAGGACCTTCCTCAATTCAAACTATTTCATCAACAAAATGCAAAGCTAATTTTGCCAACATATGTGCAGCCCGAATCTGTCTTGTATCCATGGAGCCAAAAAATAGCTTTAAATCTTCAATCTTTTGGCCATATGACTCCCAATTAGCATCTTTGCTCTTTATATCTTTAACCACATGAGTAAGTGCATCCCCGTAAAAAACCACGGCCTGTTGAATCCCCATTTCACCAACCAGCTTTGTAACTCGTTCTAAGAGTACTAGAAGTTCAGCCAGCATAGGATTAACTACACACTTTCTGGACCAAGCTATTAGATCATCATCCCTGTTCCTAATTATAATCTCCCCACCCATCACCTGTTTTTCTATATCTAAAGTTGCATCCAGTTCAACTTTAACCAATTAATATTAGCTGGAGGAGACCATCGCATACTGTTTGATCTGCCACACTGTCCCTCAGGTTGCACTTTTTGAATTTCTTGAGCCTACATAAAATTTTCTGACTCCATTCTTGCTCCATGCCAAACCTTACTAGGACTGTCACAATTTCCATGGAAGACCATCTTGTTCCTCCTCAACCAGATCCTTCTAAAGACACATGCAATTACCTATGTTCTGCTTAATTTATCATACTACTGCAGTACTAGTGCCTCCCGTAGCAAGCAGTAGTCACCTTCCATCCACTTGGCTTTTTGTAGAGGACTCAATAGGACATGACAACTTGTCTCAACCCACTGTTGGCATATGCTGTGACATAGCTCATCTTTGAAGACTTTCATCACATTAGTTTCAACAGATGAATTCACAGGGAAGAACACAAAAAATTCGTATAAAATACAGATAATACGTCTCTGAGAAAAAAACTGAATATTATCAAATAAAAAAATGTCGAAAATCAATCCACAAGTCGGACTGTATAGCTAAAATTCGTCTGTAACCGAATTTTACCAAAAATGGCAAAATCCCGAAAATAACGTAAAATTGAAATTCAAAATCAAATAAGCAATCTGTGAAAAATTCAAAACAAATCAAATTTAAAATGACTTCCTAACAAACGTACGAAATATTACCAAAAATAGTAAAAAATAACTAAAAATGACAATTCGGAAGGGAAAACAGCGGAATTTAAGGTCGAAAAAAATACACATGAAGCCATACTCGACGTAGATAGCGTGCGCGTCGAAAAGAGTTTTCCGAATTGTGGTCTTATGGGGGATTTTGATACCCGTAGCCAAAGTTATGACCAAAAGACTGAAACGCACTCAAAACTCCTCCAATTAGAAAAAGATCACGATCACTTCCAGTCTTTATGCTGATCTGCCAATTCATGGTACCTCAGCGCCATCAACGTGCAATCAGATAGCTCAACATCATCTATCTCGATTCCTCTACATCAATTAGGCACTGTTAAGGGCCTAAGGCCCAAAGCTGCTGCCACATGACAAATTTACCATCTCGCACTGAACCACCATATGCTTTTGTCTTCTGTAGTTTTAGAAAGGAAGAAATAAGCTGACTTAAGGGCAAGTTCGAAAAGTAAGCACCCTCAAATATTTTTTATTATTATTTACTATTTTATTATTATTATTTTTTAATCTATTTTTATTATTATTTATTACTTTTTTTATTAATATTTAATATATTTTTTTTTCTTATTTTTTATTATTATTTATAAATATTCTTAAATACTCTCAACATTCCAAATGTAACGTTAACCGAAAACTTACCATCTGTAGAGAGAGAATGAACCTATATATGTTTATCTTCAAATTGCCTTCAGTATGCAGTCTTTCTTTTAATTTTGTCTAAATCATGTATAGTGTTCCATGCATTATTAATCATGTTTTTGATCTGGTGGCAGTGCTTTAGCAATGCCACGTTGGAATGATCACATTCTAATTACTAATAACTTTATAATTGACTAATTTGCAAACAAAAACAAAAGCAAATTAACACAGAGAAAGAGACTTGGGAGTCCAGACATGAATTATATATGTTTTAACAATAATTCTAGCAGCTTTCACTGGGCGCATGAGCAGTACTAGTTGACACCTAAAGTGGCCGACATGTTGTATGCTTCCGCATGCAATCGGTTAAATCACACTCGATCGGTATAAATATAGAAAAAATCTATATAACTTCTTTTTTTACATAATTTTTATATATTAAATTATATTTTTATTAAATATTTAATATATAAATAATGAATAAAAAATAAAATTATTTAAAAAACAAATTTAAAATAAAAATATTATAAAATTAAAAAAAATTAAAAGAAATTAAATAATAATAATATATAAAGGTTAAAAAGAGATTATGTGGAACAATCCATAGATGTAAGGCTCTCTCCCTCATCACCTTATATTCTTTGATCAGCATTAATCGAGCAGTCGGCGACTAAAACAGAAACCAATGTACTGTACGGATATTTATATAAATGATTGCATGATTTTACAATATCTAGAAACTAGAAGTGATCATACTGATCATCACAAGTATACAGATAAGAAATTAAACACGGAATATATATCATGACCATGATGATTAACACGGTCAATCATGATCATCTTTTACTGAAAGCTTACGCCTCTAATGTGTGGAATTTTCTACTCGTGATGGATTCAATTATATATAGATATAGATAGGCGGCCAGCCAATAGGTTGTGTTGATAATTGGAGAGTGGCGGCCAGCTGAGATAGATATCTATATAATTCAGTACAAACAAAAATAGGACAGATTATACCTTAATTACGATAAAACAGAATAAATATAATATTAAAATATCATATTTATTTTATTTTATCATAATTAAAATATTATACCTATCATATTTTCTTATAGTGATTATTATATTCTATGAAATTAAGATCAAAATGGGTGCGTGCGTGGCTCCCCTAGCCATAATTGATTTTACGTTTTCGTCATTTTCATTGATCAGTACCTATGGAAAGAAAAAAACAATGGATAGTTAGATGTTTTTCATGTTGACTATTCATAACTATGTATATATATATATATATATTAGATGGAAGCTTTCGTTTGCTTAATTTAATTATTTAATTATTTTTAATAATTGACATTATTTCTATTAATAAATAACTTTTGATTAATAATATTATGTTGTTGAGAAAAAAAATGTAATTTCTAATAAAAAATTGACAATTAATTATAATTAACTAGGTGATAAATAATTACATGTTATCATATATTATAAAATAAAAGTATTAGTTAAAATAATAAGATAATCCCATAAATAGATTTAGTTAAGTAGAAGATAATAATATAGTTAAATAGAGGATAATAATTATATATTTTCATTGATTAAAATATAAAAGTATTAATTAAAACATATTATATTTTATGTTATATTTTTAATTTAAACTTGTATACTTGTATATGTCCCATTTAGTAATTGTACATTTAAAGTCGGTGGTCTATAGTTGGTTAAGTTCCATTATTAATACTTGTAATTAATGTACATTTTAATACAAGTTTTTTGAGGTATTTTTCTATGTGCTAGTATTAATATGGTATCAGATATAATAAGCTCTCCTCACGATTCCGCAAATTAGGATTTCAGCCTTTTCTCCTTGAGCGTTTCTTCTTTTTTCCTTCACGATTCAGCGTCCATTTCTCCACTTCGATCATCATCCTCCACAAATTTCTTCTGATTTCTTACGGATTTCTCTCAAGATTTCGCGATTCTCCTCCGCGATTTCTTCATTTCTTTCATTTCTTTAGTTGCGTTCTCCGTCGCGATTTATCTCGCGATTTTTCAATCGCGTTTCTTCATCGCTAATTTCAACCGTGATTCTCATTCCTCTTCGTCATCGACTGTAAACATTTCTCTTGTTCTTTCTTCTAATGACTGAATCGAGTGATCCTCTGCTCTCAAACACCTCTTCAATGGCTGAATCCTTAAGTCTATTTTTTCTTCATCCAAGTGATAGTCCCGGTATCACTCTTGTCACTCAGCCTCTTAATGGTGACAACTATCACACCTAGTCTCGTTCAATGTACATGGCGTTGTCGGCAAAGTATAAGTTAGGATTTGTGGATGGATCTATCGTCAAACCTTCAGGATCGAGCATTTCACTGCTTCCTTCTTGGAATCGATGCAACAACATGGTAATATCATAGATCCTTAACTCTATTTCTTCAGAAATTGTTGCAAGCATTTTATACATCAGTACCACACAAGAGATTTGGAATGATCTCAAGGAGTGTTTCTCTCATAAAAATGGACCACGTGTTTTTCAATTACAAAATTCAATTTCTATCTTATCTCAAGGTCAATTGACTGTTAGTGCATATTTTACCAAGCTGAAAGCACTTTGGGACGAGTTGATTATTTACAAACCAGTTCTGGTTTGTACTTATAGAGCTCTTAAAACATTGAACTCATATGTCCAACAAGAACGTGTAATTCAATTTCTTGTTGGACTGAATGAGTCCTATGCTTCGGCTAGGGCTCAAATTTTGTTAATGGAGCCCCTGCCTCCCCTGAATAAAGTGTTTAGTCTTATATTATAAGAAAAACAACAACGTGAGATCACTGTTCTTCCTACCACTCCACTTGATAATCATGCTTTTGTTGTTGATACTAACCGTCTTGTGAAGCCTGTGTATAAGAAGGTAAGTGCTATTTGTAAGCATTGTGGTGCTGTAGGACATGTGATTGAAAAATGCTTCAAGCTCCATGGCTATCCCCCTAGATATAAGTTCAAACCGAAGCAACAAGCTATGGCACATCACATTGTCTCTAACAACAGTTCTATGGTTGCATCTCCTTTTTCCTTAACTCAGTCTCAATATCATCAGTTGCTGGCTATGCTTCATTCATCTAAATCCGACTCACAAAACAATATAAATGTTGTTTCTTCCACTTCACATGTTGGTGTAAATATATTGGTGTCTCATTTTCCATCTGTTTTTTTCCACTACACATTGTGAACATGTTGATATTGATTCTGGAGCCACAAATCATATGGTTCCATCTATCTTTTTTTTTTCTTCTTACACTCCAGTACTTAATACTTCTGTTAAGCTTCCTAATGACCAAAATGTTTCTGTCACACACATTGGCACCGTTCACATCTTCCAAGACTTAGTTCTTAGAGATATTCTTTGTATTCCTATTTTTTCTTTTAAATTGATTTATATTAGCAAGTTAACCTCAAGTCTAACTTGTTCCTTATCTTTTTTCTCTGACTATGTTTTTATATAGGACCTGAAACACTAAAAGCTGATTGGAGTGGGTAGACACAAGGGAGGTCTATATTTTTTGCAAAAACCAGGTTGTCCAGTCCCTATTTCTTGCCATTTCATATCTATACCTATCTCTACTATACCTAAACAGTCTTTTACATGTTCTAGAAATAATTTGTCTGATATTTGGCATAATAGATTAGGTCATCCTTCTCTTTCAAGAATGAGATTGTTACAAAATATTGTTCCATGCTTTAATAATAAAATTTCTTATTCTCCATCTCTTGTATGTCCTTTAGCAAAGCAAAAAAAGCTGTCATTTCCTAATAATTCTCACATTTCAGAATTTTCCTTTGATTTGATTCATTGTAATGTGTGGGGACCGTTCTTTATGCCTACAGTTGAAAGTCACAATTTTTTTTAACAATAGTTGATGATTGTACACGAGCAACATGGATTTATCTCTTAAAATGCAAATCTAAAACTTCTAATGTTCCAATCTGGTTTACCACTTGTTTTTTGGGGTAATGCATTTCTCACAGCCACACATTTGACAAATAAAAAGCCTAAACCAGTCTTAGGCAACAAATCACCCTATGAGTTACTTTTTCATTCCCTTCCTACTTATGACTATCTTTGAACCTTTAGTTGTCTTTGTTTTGCATCATCTCTAACCTGTTCCCATTCCAAATCTGATCCTTGAGCACGAAAGTGCATTTTTTTTTTGTTATTTTTCAGGTATAAAAGGTTACAAATTATTGGACCTTAATACAAATGCTACTTTTGTATCAAGAAATGTGATTTTTCATGATCATATCTTTCCATATAAACAATTCACTTCCTTGCCCTTTACATCCTTTAATTCTTCAACTCCTATGCATTTTAGTGATATTCCATTACCTTTTTTAAATACAATATCAACTTTTGATCAATTAAATGTGACTTTAACTATTCCAAAAAATTATATACCAGCAAATAACATTGAATGTGTTTTGGTTCTAGCGTCTTCTATTAATAAGGATGTTGTCTCAGAAAACTCTATTCCAGAAAACTCTAGTCCAAAAAACTCCCATTTCTTCCTTATCCCATCATTGTCCCGCACCTATTATTCTAAATTCAGATTCACAAATACCACCTATTTCAATTCGTAGATCTTCTAGAGTTAGAGGAACATCTGATTATTTGCAGCATTACTATTGTAACTTTCTTGCTACACATTCTCCATCAGCTTCTTCAAGTTCTCCTTCCATACCAGCAGGTACTTCACATGATATTCATTCATTTCTTTCATATCATAGATTGTCTTCTAAATATAAATCCTTTGCTTTAGCCATAACTGCTAATATCGAACCTGAGTTTTATCATCAGGCAGTCAAACACTCTCATTGGAGAGATGCCATGACTGTCGAGATTGCAGCCTTAGAAAACAATAACACATGGTCTGTTGTTCCTTTATCCCTTGGCAATAAACTCAATGGGTGTAATTGGGTATATAAGATCAAGTATAAAGCTAATGGATCGATTGAGCATTATAAAACGCATTTAGTTGCCAAAAGGTACACCCAACGAGAGGGTTTGGATTACTCTGGAACATTTTCTCGTTGCAAAAATGGCTACTATTCATACTCTTCTTGCTGTTGCTACTGTCTGAAAATGGTCTCTAGTCCAACTTGATGTGAACAATATATTTTTGTATGGTGATCTACTTGAAGAAGTTTACATGAGTCTTCCTCCTAGTTTTCACACTAAGGGAGAGTCTAAAGTGTGCAAATTAAACAAGTCTTTATTATGGTTTGAAACAAGCGTCTCGTCAGTGATTTTTCAAGTTTTCTACCACCCTCATAGAACTTGGATTTAGCCAATCTAAAGCTGATTACTATTGTTCACTCTTTTGAAAGGGACATCTTTGATTGCACTACTTGTCTACGTTGATGATATTTTGATTGCTAGTAATGATCTTGATGCTACTGGTGAATTGAAGGTTTTACTAGATAACAAGTTCAAGTTGAAAGATCTTGGTGAACGTAAGTACTTCCTTGGTTTGGAAGTAGCAAGATCCCCACAAAACATTTTTTTATACCAAAGGAAATATGCCTTGAAAATTCTACAAGATGTTGGGTTTCTAAGAGTGAAACCATCATCTTTTTCCATGGAGCAAAATCTTAAACTTAGTAGGGATGATGGTGAATTGTTGAATTACCCCACTATTTTTAGGCGACTAATTAGAAGATTATTGTATTTAATAATAACACGGCCAGATTTGAGTTTTTTAGTACATCGACTAAGTCAATATATGCATAAGTCTCGAAAGCCTCATTTTCTAGCAGCTTATCGTATATTACAATATGTTAAGTCAACTCATGGCCATAATTTGTCTTTTTCAGCTACTTCTGCTCTTCACATCAAGGCTTTTACAGATTCTAATTGGGGTTCTTGTCCAGATACTCGAAAGTCTACTATTGGATATTGTGTATTTCTTGGAGATTTTTTAGTTTCATGGAAATCAAAAAAACAACAAACAGTTTCCAGATCGCAGAAGCTGAATATCGTTCTATGGCTACCTCCACCTGTGAAATAGTTTGACTTCTCACACTACTTTCATATTTTCGAGTTCCTCATTTTGATAGTACTCATTTGTTTTATGATAGTATAACTGCTCTTCACATCGTTGCTAATCCTATTTTTCATGAACACACAAAATATATTGAGCTTGACTGCCATTTTGTAAGGGACAAGCTTCAAGCTAGAATCATTCAAACGTTTCATGTTACTTCCCAACATCAACTTGCTGATGTCATTACCTTGGGATCTCAGCAATTTTCCACTTTAGTTTTCAATATGGGAGTTCATTTTATTTACTTTCCATCTTGAGGGGGAGTATTACATTTTATGTTTTATTTTTAATTTAAGCTTGTATAGTTGTATATGTCCCATTTAGTAATTGTACATTTAAAGTCGGTGGTCTATAGTCGGTTAGGTTCCATTATAAATACTTGTAAATACTGTACATTTTAATACAAATTTTTTGAGGTATCTTTCCATGTGCCAGTGTTAACAAAACAATAAGATAATTTCATAGATAAACATAATTCATAGTTATAACAAATTTATTTGAGATAAATTTGCAAGAAGTTTAACAAAAAGGTTAATTCAAATATATTTTTTCATGATTATGTGACGATGGTCCAATATTATAACTTGTAATATGAATTTTTAATCTTAAATATATAAATTTATTTGATTATATATGTTGAGTTAAATATAAAATATATTTATTATATTTATTGGCTATTTAGATATGGGAATAAATTAATTATTATATATTAGTATATAGTTTATTTTAATCTTAAATATTTTACTCAAATATACAGAAACGTTAATTATTATATTATTATTACTAATTTTATATAATTATTGTTGAACCCAAAGTTTCAAGTTTCGTGTAAATCTACACATGAATTTTGATGATAACAAATGAATTCAAAGAATAAAGGAGTCTCAAGCTCAAGTTGTCCACACAATATAATCAAGCACATCAAGGAAGCAAGCATGAGCAAGAAGGGAACAAGTTCACATTAAAATCATAGAGTAATGTTGTAAATCTCTTAAAAATTAAAAATTAGGATTAAGGCTCAAAATTAATATTTTATCATAAAGCATTAAAATACATTTTCCACATATGCATGAATATTTTGAAAATTAAATTTGAAAATTTTGAAAGATGATTGATTGTCATCTTTCACATGTACATGACGTGATTAAAGATTTGAACTTTGAAAATATTAAGATGATTGATTGTCATCTTTCACATGTGCATGTTTTATTTGAATATTTTCAAAAGTGGTGGATGCTTTTCTTGACTTATGCAAAAGGTAGATATCTTTATTTGAAAATTTTGAAAAATAAAGTGTGCTCCTTTTGTCATACGCAAAAAGTAAAAATATTAGATTTGAAATTTTTGAAAAGTGAATGATGATGTTTTTGACATGGGAATCTTTTCAAATTTGAAATTGAAAACTCATTTGCCTATAAATAACTCACTTGAGTTTTGTAAAATTCACAACAAGAACTTACACATCTATTGCTAAGTTCTGCATCATTTCTTCAAAGCTCTCATTCTCTCTTTTCTAAAGTTTTGAGCCTTAATTCTTATTCTTGTTGAGAGAGATATAGGTTGTGCTGTATTGTTTCTATCTCACTCATTGAGGAGTGTACTTTGATAGTTTACCTACTATCAACTCTTGTATTTGTAAAAGGGTGTGTATAACCCTTGTGTGTGTAGAAGGTGTTCTACACAGGGAATAGTTAAATCACCAAGTGTAAGGTGATTGGAAGTGTAGAGGGTGTTCTACGGATTCTTTGGAGCGGTGCTGCTCAAAGGTATAATAGGTTTCTATCTCCACCTAAATGAGATTAAATAGTAGATTTGGGGATTCTCAAGAGGTAGCTTGAGGTGAGGACGTAGGCAGTGGGGCCGAACCTCGTTAACATACTGAGTTTGCTTCTCTCTTACCCTTACTCTTTATATTTATTATTGTTTCATATTTTGTTTATATTTTATATTATATATTTGATTTATAATTGTTATTTTTTTAAATACAACTCAATTCACCCCCCCTCTTGTGTTAGTCATCTGGGCAACAATTGGTATCAGAGCTAGTTGACCTGTACTGTTCATACAGGCAGATCACTCATGGGAACTCTCGCTTGTGACTGTGCCACCGAAGCAAGACTCTCCGACCATGGGTGACGGTGCACCGGTAGAGACGGTGGCCGACTAGTTTGGTAGGTACAGTTGTTAGATGACATAGGTGCGGCCTATGATCGGTAACAGTTAGTATCAGAGCTAGAGCTCTATTATAAGATTAACTATCTTTTGAGTTAAGATCTTATGGATAACATTGTAGCTTCATTTGATGAAGGTCAATCCAGCAGTCGGCCTCCACTCTTTTGTGGAGACAATTACTCATTCTGGAAAGTTAGAATGAGAATATTCCTTCAAGTTCAAGGTCGAGAAATTTGGAAATGCATTGTAAATGGACCTTATATTCCAACAAAAGTGATTGATAGAGTAAAGGTCAAAAAGGAAGAAGAAGAGTTTGATCGTGAAGACGATAAACTTTATACTTTGAATTTAACGACTATGAATTTATTATATAATGCTCTTAATGGTAATGAGTTTAATAGAGTAATGACTTGCACTACAGCAAAGAAAATTTGGGATAACTTGGAAGTTACTTATGAAGGAACTTCTCAAGTTAAGGAATCAAAAATTTATATTCTTACTCATGAATATGAAATGTTTAAGATGAATGATGATGAATCTATTTCTAGTATGCACACTCGTTTTACTAACATCATAAACAGCTTGATAGCTCTTGGCAAAGTTTATTTTAAAGTGGAGATAGTAAGAAAAATTCTCAACTCTCTACCAAAACGTTGGGAGTCAAAAGTGACAGCGATTCTTGAAGCTAGAGACCTCAAGAAGCTCGAAGTGAATGAACTCATAGGGTCACTTATCACCCATGAGTACACATTGAAAAGAGGAGAAGAAGAAGGAAATTCAAAGAAGAGTTTGGCACTTAAAGCTGTTCCACATAAAATTGAAAGTGATGAAGATGAGAAAAATGACGACAAAGATGAAGAAGTTGCGATGATAATAAGAAGAATTCAGAGGTTCTTAAAGAAAAATAAAACTCCTCCAAGGAAATCCTTCAATAAGTTTTCCAAGAAAGATTCAGGTAAAAATGACACTTTAATTTGTTATAAATGCAATAAACCTGATCATATCAAGCCAGATTGTCCTCTACTAAAGAAAGATCGAAACAAAGGCAAAATAGTAATGAAAGCTACGTGGAATGATGATTCAAGTAGCTTAGATAGTGAAGCAAGCAATGGAGAATCAGCAAATCTTTGTCTTATGGCTAAAGATGACATTGAGGTAACAAATTTTGATAATATTGAAGATCCTTCACATGAAGAATTGTAAAATGTTTTAGAAGAAATATATGAGGAATTTGAAAAATTGGGTATCAAGTATACTGTTTTGAAAAAGAAAAATTCTTCTTTAACAAACGAAATTGATATTTTAAGAAAAGAAAATATTGTTTTGAAAGATGAAAATTTTGAGTTGAAGAAAAAGAAAACTGATTTAGAAAATATTATTGAAAACTTTACGAATGGAAAAAGAAATTTTGAAAAACTTCTTGGTAGTCAAAGATGTGTTTTTGATAAGGCAAGCTTGGGATATATGCCAAAACAAAAATACAAACCTTATAAAAACTTCTTTGATAATCCTTCTACATCAAAGTCCAATATTCAAAATTCTTTTCATAAAAATAATTTTGTTAAAAAAGGATACTATTATAATCACTCAAGTTCTTCATATATGTCACATGCTATTTGCAATTTTTGTAATAGAAATGGTCATAATTATCTTGCTTGTCCTATTAGAAGAAAACATACAATGACTATTAGGGCCATATGGGTACCTAAATACTTGTTTTTTCTAATACTAATAAATAAAGAACCCAAAGAACTTGGGTACCGGGAATTGTTTTTAATTACTTTTGTAGGTATGCATGAAGTATTCTGCAGGTAAAAATAAATGATTTTTAGACAACGGATACTCAAGATACGTGACAGAAGACAAAACTAAATTCATTGACTTCACTTCTAAAGAAAAAGGATGTGTGATATTTGGAAACAATTCAAAATGAAAGATCATGGAAATAGAAGGAAAGATCATCAAGACTTAGTACATGATGCAACCAAATAGTGGAAACATGTGAAAGATCATCCAGCGGAATAAATTCTAGGAGAACCTCCACGAGGTGTAAGTATTCGATCATCTCTTAGATATATTTGCAATCATACTGCTTTTCTATCTCAGATTGAACCTAAAAATATTGATGAAGCACTTCTTGATGAATTTTAGATTCTAGCTATGTAAGAAGAGTTTAATCAATTTAAAAGAAATGATGTTTGAACACTTGTTCCTAAACCCAAAAATCATACTATTATTAGAATAAAATGGGTTTTTAGAAACAAGAAAGATGAGTCTGGAGTCATTACTAGAAATAAGGCTCGACTTGTAGCCCAATGTTTCAATCAAGAAGAAGGAATCGATTATGATGAGACATATGCACCAGTCGCAAAATTAGAAGCTATTCGAATGCTACTTGCATATGCTTGTTATAAAGATTTCGAACTTTTTCAAATGGATGTTAAAAGTGTTTTCTTAAATAGTTTTTTTATTGAAAAATGTTTTTTAAGAGGAAAGATTGATATAACTCTTTTCATCAAGTATGAATAGAATGATATTCTTCTAATTCAAATTTATGTAGATGATATAATATTTGGTGCTACTAATGGAAATATGTGTCAAGATTTTGTTAAGAATATGTAGGAAAAATTTGAAATGAGCATGATGGGAGAACTTAATTTCTTTCTCGGATTGCAAATCAAGCAAGCAAAAAGTGGAATATTTATTAATCAGTCAAAATATATCAAAGAGTTACTCAAAATTTGAGATGGAACGTGCGAAGGTAATTGGAACATCAATGAGTCCAACTACTAAACTTGATAAAGAAGAAAGCGGTAAGCCAGTTGACTCAAATGTATATCGAGGTATGATTAGTAGTTTATAATATTTGATAACTAGTAGACTTGATATTATGCTCAGTGTATGTTTATGTGCACGTTTTCAATCATTTCCAAAACAATCTCATTTGATTGCAGTCAAGCGGATTTTTAGATATTTTGCCATTACCATTGACTTAGAGTTATGGTATCCTAAACATACTTCTTTCGATCTTATTAGTTATTCAGGTACCGATTATACTGGTTGCAAAGATGATCGAAAAAGATTTAGTAGAACATGTCATTTCTTAGGTCGTGCACTAGTTTCTTGGTTTAGTAAAAAAAAAAAAACACAAAATTCTGTTGCATTATCTATTATTGAGGCAGAGTATGTTGCTGTAAGCAGTTGTTGTGCTCAAGTTCTTTACATGAAGCAACAACTTGAGGATTTTAAACTTATGTATAATTACATTCCAATCAAATGTGATAATACAAGTGCTATAAATCTTTCAAAAAAAAAACCAATACAACATTCTAGAATTAAGCATATTGAAATAAGATATCATTTTTTTTCGAGATCATGTGCAGAAAGGCGATATAGTACTGGAGTTCACAAACACACACGATCAGTTAGTAGATATATTCACAAAACCCTTACCAGAAGATAGATTATGTATGATTAGAAGAGAAATAGGTATGATGCATGTTATGAATATCTCTTGAAAGATAGATCAGAGTTCATAAAAATAGAGAGATATTTTTTTAAATACTTTTACATAAACTTGAGGTTCTTAGCCTTATGTTTGAGATGCTCATTCTCTTCATATAATATCATGTCATCCCTATCCATGGGAACTGGCAAGCGGAATGAAGAATCCAATAGAGATTTCAACTTTTTATTCTTCTGCCGAAAGATTCCTTCCCTTGTGTGAGACTCTTGAACAATTCGTTGAAGTACAACAATCTGTTCTTTAAGCTTTTCAACCTCATGATTTTTGACTTGTAGCCGCTGGGAAAAAGCGACAATAGAGGATGAGTAGCGAGTCCCGAGACTCACCAAGTCGTAGATAGCATCGGAGTCTGGCTTATTAGCCAAACTATTGTTCTCTTACTGCAACATGGCGCCAATGGTAGCTGCAGAAAGGACATGAGATTGAGATGTAGAATACCTCATAGATGCATCTAGAGGAATGTTAGAAGAATGAGCTATTGAGAAAAGAATTGAAAACTTAAAGCGAGAATATTGAAGGAAAGCAGATGAGTTATAGAGATGAGAATAAGATTTGATGCAAATCGGATGAACTTTAAAACTGATTTTATAGAGATAGCATAAAGAACAAGACAAACTATTGTCTCCTCAAATCTTATTAGTCAAAAGAAATATAAGATATGCTGGACACACATTGTCAAAAGTTTTCTTACTAGAAAAACGGTTCTCTGCTCCTATCATGGCATTGACGGCCTTAGGAGAGAAGATTGATGGTTGATGCGTCAAGGGTTCCTGATTCAAGTCTGGAACATTAGTGGAAGAGAATTATTCGACCATTCTATCATTATGGAGAAATAGAATTTAGGTCAAGAAGCAATTTTTTTTTGGTATCCGATAGGTGAAAATGATTTTTTTTATAGAAACTCAGAGCCTTCAAACCCGTTTGTCAACAACATCAGGCGATTGATCTGCTTTCGCACCGACTGCTAGAGCTAGGCCTCCAACCTTTGCAGGTTTTGTCAGACACGCGTGGCTCCGCACCGAATTGCCAGAGTTAGACTTCCAACATTTGCAAGTTTTGTCGGACATGTATGGCCCCGCACCGCATTGCCAGAGCTAGGCCTGCAGCTTTTGTTGTCTTTGTCGGACACGAATAATTTTAATTATTCAACTTCAAATCTCTGGAACATCTAATTCGTCAATAACATCAAGCGGATTTAAATCTTCTTCCACACCGAGATGATAAAATTCGGCTTCAACCTTTGCAGGTTTTGTCGGGCACGGATGGTTTCAATTATTCAGCTCTTTACAAAATCTCCTTCCGCATCGAATTACCGAAACTAGACCTCCAGCCTTTGCAGGTTTTGTCGAACACGTGTGGCTATGCACCGAATTCTCTACAGTCTCTACTAACGCAGCGTTTTATTTATCTATTGGTTATTGTAGGAATATATCTTATTGAACTAATTATGATTCCTTTTTAATGATGCCAAAAGGGGGAGAAGTTTTAGACTAGAACTTTAACATTATTTAAATTGCTAAACTTGTTATATATGCTTGGAATTATATTTATATTTTTGCTTGAAAAACTAACGCACATTCTCAGGGGGAGCTTAAGTATTAATACAGGTTTCAGATTCTATCAAGTATTTGTCATCATCAAAAAGGGGGAGATTGTTGAACTCAAGGTTTCAAGTTTCGTGTAAATCTACACATGAATTTTGATGATAACAAATGAATTCAAAGAATAAAGGAGTCTCAAGCTCAAGTTGTCCACACAATATAATCAAGCACATCAAGGAAACAAGCATGAGCAAGAAGGGAACAAGTTCACATTAAAATCATATAGTAATGTTGTAAATCTCTTAAAAATTAAAAATTAGGATTAAGGCTCAAAATTAATATTTTATCATAAAGCATTAAAATACATTTTCCACATATGCATGAATATTTTGAAAATTAAATTTGAAAATTTTGAAAGATGATTGATTGTCATCTTTCACATGTACATGACGTGATTAAAGATTTGAACTTTGAAAATATTAAGATGATTGATTGTCATCTTTCACATGTGCATGTTTTATTTGAATATTTTCAAAAGTGGTGGATGCTTTTCTTGACTTATGCAAAAGGTAGATATCTTTATTTGAAAATTTTGAAAAATAAAGTGTGTTCCTTTTGTCATATGCAAAAAGTAAAAATAT
The DNA here is from genome assembly GCA_036898215.1 of Platycarya strobilacea. NCBI lineage: Eukaryota > Viridiplantae > Streptophyta > Magnoliopsida > Fagales > Juglandaceae > Platycarya > Platycarya strobilacea. The sequence goes on along the minus strand of CM072547.1, from coordinate 1,730,650 downwards.
TAGATTTGAAATTTTTGAAAAGTGAATGATGATGTTTTTGACATAGGAATCTTTTCAAATTTGAAATTGAAAACTCATTTGCCTATAAATAGCTCACTTGAGTTTTGCAAAATTCACAACAAGAGCTTACACATCTATTGCTAAGTTTTGCATCATTTCTTCAAAGCTCTCATTCTCTCTTTTCTAAAGTTTTGAGCCTTAATTCTTGTTCTTGTTGAGAGAGATATAGGTTGTGCTGTATTGTTTCTATCTCACTTATTGAGGAGTGTACTTTGATAGTCTACCTACTATCAACTCTTGTATTTGTAAAAGGGTGTGTATAACCCTTGTATGTGTAGAAGGTGTTCTACACAGGGAATAGTTAAATCACCAAGTGTAAGGTGATTAGAAGTGTAGAGGGTGTTCTGGAGCGGTGCTGCTCAAAGGTGTAATAGGTTTCTATCTCCACCTAAAGGAGATTGAATAGTGGATTTGAGGATCCTCAAGAGGTAGCTTGAGGCGAGGACGTAGGCAGTGGTGCCGAACCTCGTTAACATACTGAGTTTGCTTCTCTTTTACTCTTACTCTTTATATTTATTATTGTTTCATATTTTGTTTATATTTTATATTATATATTTGATTTATAATTGTTATTTTTTTAAATACAACTCAATTCACTCCCCCTCTTGTGTTAGTCATCTGGGCAACAATTATAATTAATTATATATATCATATATTTATTATGTCTAAAAATAAATAAATAATACATTACTTTTCCAAATCTTGCCTCCATCCTGATTCCCCCACTCTTTTTCTCTCTCACCTTATCTAGATTACTCCCCCTCCCTTCTATCTCGCATCATCTCTCTCCCCCATCTCTCGTCCACCCCAAACAAATCTTTTTCTCTCTCTAAAAATCCTAACATTCCTCAATGATCTAGATTCTCCCAGACTGGTCTAGATTTTCTCTTTTTCTTTTTAGCTAGTCAATCAAATCCTAAATTCTTGATCATGACCATCTTCGTCGAACTCATCTTCTATTTTTTTTTCTTTGAATGCTAGGCTCAAGATATTGGTATTCCATCTTCTTAAAAGAGAAACATCAAGGTAAAAACACCTTAATCCCCTTTTTCATTGGTTTATTTTAAATTCAGCTATGGTTTAATCAAGTGGGAATTTTATTAACACTACAATTTTTACTTTTAACCGAGAATTTCGTGTGCTCTCTAGCTTCCCAAGTCGAATCTACATTTTCTCTACTCCATTTTGTGTTTTAAAGATGAGATTCATCAAAGGTAAAAATCCTAACTTGGATTTTTTTGATTGGATTCCTTTTTATTTTAATTGAACCGTTTATAGTTGGAAGCTTGTATTTAGAAGATTTTAACCTCTTTTAATTGCATTGTTGGATTTTTTTTAGTTTATACTTTAGTCTTGTTAGCCGTGTTTGTTAAAGAAAATCATTTGGTGTTCTTTTTTTAGCATAAAGTAATACCAAAAATTACAAAATAATGTCTGAAATAATGTTTTGCACGAGACTTAAACAAATGCAACAAAATAGTTACACTCCCAAGTGAAAACTATAATTATCCAAAATTATAATAATTACTATTTGATAATAATTACTATTTTCTTTTATTCTTATGTGGTGTTCTACATATGAATTCATTAATTTGGTTGCTTTAGGTTCTGGGTTTAATTTTTTGTTTTTTGTTTTGTTTTTGTTTTCATGATCTCCTTGAATATGTCCAGATTTAGTTGTTTATGTTATAGCATGTTCTTTGTGTTATTACGGTTATTGTAGAGAACTCTACATGAACCAAAAACAACTTTCTTTTACATATTTTTTCTATGTAATCTAAATTATCTATTGTTTGGTTTGTTTCTTTGTATTTTTATGAAATTTGGATTGTGATCTGGTCTTTTGAGTTAGGTCTCTGGAAAAAAATAGGTGGATTTTGTTGATTGGTTGTCAATAATTGCCTTGGATTTATTTATTTATTTATTGTTTGTCATTAACAGTTTGGAGGTGTCTTTTTAGCAAACCATATAAAATTAAGATATGAGGAATGATGATAAGATTTAACAGTATAAGTCAACCATATATTTAGTAATTTCCTCACCAATTAAAACAACTAATGGAACCAACTCTCTAATATTAAACTATAAATGAAAAAACAATATACATAGGCCAATAGATAAATGAATAAGATGCATAAACAAATGTTAAACAATTAAACCATATAAAAAACAATTTAACCATAAATGAATGAAGCAAGTCATTAAATGACAGTATATTTGGGCTATGTTTATTTACCTATTAAAAAATGTTATGTTACTATTTGATATTATTTTATTTGCATGAGAAATTTATAGCCATACTTTTGTAATGAGCTAGATTACTATGTATGTGGATTGAGAACTGTCTTGGTTATTATGAATAAACAATAAATAATAGATGAATAAACCAAGGCATGAAAAAAAAAACAGAATACTTAATTTAAAACATATACTTACAAAGTTGAAAGAAAGACATGCTAAGCTCCAAATACACATAACCAAGATCTGAAATGAAAACATCCAAAAACAGAAGATGAACATCTAAATAGAAGAACATGTAAAACATAACCACAAAAGAAAGAAGAATACATATTTGAAAGTATGCAAAATCTGAAAACAAGACAGGAAAAAAAAGGGGGAAAAACTTACAAACCAATAGATGATGACAACCTTTTAGGTGAACTATCATGCAAAAGAAAACTAAATATGAGATAAATGACAATACATAAGAACATACAAAATCTATTTTGTTATTTGAAAATATGCTTTCAAATAACAAAAATGAAAGAAATAACAAAAATGAACATAAAGTTTTTTAAAAAAAATTAATAGAACAAAAAAAAAACTGATTCTAAGAAATAACAAAACAAAAGAACTGACTATTATAGGGGGTGAATAGAGACTGGATTTAAGGGAAATGTCATGTAGAAGAAAACTAAATATCAGATAAATGACAATGCATAAAAACATACAAAATCTGCTTTGTTATGAAAATATGCTATCAAATAATGAAACTTTACAAATAACAAAACTGAAAGAAATAACAAAAAAGAACATTAAGTCATAGAAAATTAATAGAACAAAAAATAAAAAGAACTTATTTTAACAAATAACAAAATAAAAGAACTGACTATTGTAGAGCATGAATAGAGAATGAATTACATGAATTCAGATTTAAATTGTGTAAATAGAGACCAAATGAACTTGATATATTGAATTCAGCTTTATTGTCATTTATTGATAAACGTAACTAACTATTGATTGATAAACGTAACTAACTATTGATTTTACTTGCAGGGCATAAATAGAGAATGAATTGCATTAATTCAGATTTAATGGATTTATATTAATTTGTGGAAGCATTTTTAGTTGGCTGCCGATATTTGTTTAAAGTTGAAGAGGTGGAATTAAAATTAATGGTAGAAGCGGTGGAATTAAATGAACTTAAATGAGTGATATGAGGTGAAATGAACTTAAGCGGTGCAATTAATGTCGATATGTGTTTGAATGAGTGATTGCTGATATGTGTTTAAATGAAAAGTTGAAGCGGTGCCATTAAATTTAATGCCAGGAGAATTATTTGGTTAATGGATTTAATGGTCTTTAAATTATTTAATATCTCAATATTTAATGAACCTTAATTTAAACTTCAATTCCACTTTAGCATTAACGTTGCAGACAAAGTTAAAACCTTAAAAGAGAACTGATAAAATGTTAACAGAGCTGTTAAACTAACATTTTTTCATTAGATAGGCATATTATATATATAAAGATATATAGTTAAGTGATTGACCATCCTATCTAGGGATAGCAACGCATGGAATGACCAAAGCCACAAACTACTTGATGCAGGTCGACAATTAATTGATAGAACATTTTTCTTTTTAAAGGACCGAACAAGCTAGGGAGAAGAATCTGGAAAGCTGAAATAAGATCAAAAGGAAGCAATAAGTAAATAATTAATGGAAGATTGAGTTCATAGTAATCCAATTATAATCCAATTGATGAGAAAGTGAAAACATCATTTCTCTCATGAGATAATTAATTAATTAATTCCTCGCCGTTTAATTGATTTCATAAGTGTGAGAGAAGATTAAGGACACTATTGAACTGATAGTCCGGCCGAAATTACGCTGGCCAATTTTACTCCCCCTTCAACAACCAATTTCAATTGGTATCACTTAGTCCTAAAAAACATGTCGAGCTGGTTTCGATTTTGGATCAATACCAAACCGTTAAGATCGGTTTTCACCCCTTTTTACCTCTCTATTTGATCTACAAAAGATACAAATACATATGGACACATGCTAATCAAACCCCCATCAAGTAAGGTCGTACACGATTATATCACATCATATATGCATATTCGCAATTTTAGTGATCAATTATACATATCACATCATATGTTGGGATATTATTATTATAAATTCTTCATGGACATCAGTATCATAAAATCATAGCGCATTTATTATTCCCAATTCAAACAGAACCAGAGAGATGTCACAATTTTCCTTTAGGAATGTTTCGATAAGTGATCATAAAGTGATGAAAAGCAAGATTTTCGAGAAAATAAATTACCACGCACGATGATGCACCCAAATCCATGCATTGAATTCATTCTATACTATAATGTTTACTATAAAAAAAAGTATTTGTAATATTTTAATTACAATAAAAAATTATTTATGGCAAATATTAATTAATATATTTTTATCATAAATAATCTTTTTTTTTTTTAATAAAAGGGATAGGGAGTTTCGAAACTCAGGTTCTTTATTTGGAGAACTAGATCATATGTCATTAGATCATTAAACTCTTGACACGTATAGTCATTTTGATTATAATTAAAAGTCACTAATATTTTTTTTTTTTGGTAGTGACTCTTCGATCCGGTTTCTATACAATACTCACGGTTAAATATCCCTAATGGTGCAACTAATTAAGCACATGATCTTTAATTTAATTGAAATCAGATTCTCTCGAAGTAGTTGAAGGATTTGGTAATCGAAAAAACTGCTTCACATACATTTATAGGTGTGTGCTGTAAGAATTTTATTTAAATTCTGTGTCCTACACACCCATCTTAATATGATTTGAAATAGTTCAAAACTTATTAGTTAATATTTGAGTTATGATGGAATAAGAATTACTTCTAAAAAATAAAACTAAAACTCTATATTTATAATTATAGTCAAACACAAACTCGTAGATTTTTTGATGGTCGGAAGTCTATAAATAGTACTAGAAGATTCAGAAGTTCTCACCTACAACATTAAAATGTCTTTAACTATCGAGAGACACTTATGAGGCAAAGTTGAGAGGATGATCATTTTCTCATAATCAGTTTAATTCTTCATCAATTATATGGAAAAAAATACGTTTTTCATATTATTGTTTTATTATTGTGGATCATAAAAAATCTAAGATTCTATTATTAATGTCATGTTAAAATATCTAACACGTGCGGCAGCTTATATTTCTAATATTAGTGATTTGAAGATCATATGAGGTGATTAAATCGGTAGCAAAATTCTGTCACTATTACTTCTTCAAAATTTTGAAGCTTCCAATATTTCACAAGTTTTTAACTTTTTATCGTGTCAAAAATAGGCGATAAACGATCCGATCAAAAATGAATTCAACTTGAATCATGTCAAGTCAAACTCAAATAACTCAAATTCGAGTTCAAGTCAAGCTGAGAGTTTGTAGAGCCGAGTCGAATTCGAGCCGAATCGAGTTATTTATCGATATTTATTTTTACTCTCTAACAATCCGCCCAAACCGAATCGAATTAAGTCGAGTAATTATTTGAATTTCTTACTCTCTATTAATATATAACTCAATAATTTTTTTATAAACTTAATACATTATTATTGTAAAGAAACAAAATATGTTACTTCTACATAAAATAATAAAATATGTTACTTATATAAAGTATTAAAAATAATATATATAACACATAAAATATATATAATAAAAAAATATATGTAAGAATATATGCAAGAGTAGGCATGTTCATTCGACCCGGGTACAATCCAGCCCAATTTAAAATTTTATTTATTTTATAATACTTTTAATTTTTTTTTAAATATTTAAGGAAATTTCGAATCCAAGTTTTGGATTTGGAAATCTGGAATCCGGATAAACACCCCTATGCAAGAATATATATATATATATGTATATAGAAATATTATGAGTATTACTACAAGCCCAAAATGATTTGAGGCAAATTTATACAAATTTTATTCACGAATACAAATCGAGTCAAGTCAAGTTGAATCGAGATTATACGAGTTTAGATTGTATAATATTCGAATCAATATTAATGATTACGAACAACTCATTTATTAAATGAACCGAATTCAATCGAATTTATATAAGTCAAACTTAAATTATTCATGAGCAAATTCTATTTATTTGCCGCTCTAGCCAAAAGTGATTTGACCTTATTATTGGCTAGCTGGAAGCTGCTGCCTGCATGCAGAAGAAAATTAATATGGATACGAATTTTGAAATATTAATTCTGTCTATTTTGGCATTCACATGGGAGTAATAGTATGGTAGTGCGTACTACTTCATCGCATAATTATAAGCTTTCAAAATAGATAGATCGTACACTACAAGAAATAACATCTATAAGGGTGTTTTTAAGTTTGTCGAGATTGTTAATGACGAAAAAGTGAGATAAAAGCGGCACTTTGGGTTTGGCTAACATTTAAGTGGGCGAAAGCTGTTTTGGTTTTTGCGGCGATTTTAATGACTATTTGCGGCGCTACGGAAGCGCTATAAACATTTTTTAAAAAATTACCCAGCACGACCGTGCCGTCGCCGCCAATTTTAGTATGTGTCGCACTCTTTCTCACTCTCTCCGCGCGTTCGTCACTCCTTCCCTCTATCTATTTATCTCTCTCACTCTCTCTAGTTTTGATCTTGTGGTTGAATGTAGGGTCCATAAGGGTCCATAAGGTGTTGGGAAGATTAAGAGATGATCTAGGGTTCACCGGAAGCCCCTTGCCGAGGACGTAGATCTAGGGTTTTCAATTTCTTTTGTGTGTCTCTCTCTTGGCCTCCTCTTTAGCTCGACTTTTCAATTTCAAAGGGTGGAACCCTAGCCTAATCTCCCCAAGAAGAGGGATAAACATAGGTAAGATTCCAACTTTAAATTTTCATTTTTTGGGATTTTATTAATAAAATTACTTATCAAAAAAGAAAAAAAGGTATTATCTTGAGAAAATTTAGGATGAAAAAATTTATTAACTGGCCAGTATGTTTTTTTCCTGAGAAAATCTAGGATGAAAAATAGAAGTCCATTGTTCTTCTCACATGCTGGCCAGTTTTGTGAATCATATCAATGCTAAGAATGCTGACGTTGCTTATCAGTTTTATTAGTATTATGCTTCATTTGGATGCATAGAAAGTAGGATGTAGTAGTAGTGGATGCTACCCTCTGCAAAAACAAAAACATTTATTGACTTCTCCTGGTCAAGGTAACACATATATTTGAATGGATCACATTACATGTTTATTTGTTAAATCTTTTTTTTTTTTATTGCTTGCAAGAGATTTGTCTCCTTCAGTTTGTTAGATTAGATTAGCCTATTGGTTATCCTCTTTGTTGTTTAATAAGTGATTATTTTTATATAAAAAAATCAATAATGGATAATTCTTGTTTTTTCTAAGTTTACATGTGGGGATGGAAGCCAACTTGTCATGTATTATGACCTAGCCTATGCTGTCCTTTTATGATACACATCAATTTTCTATACAATATGAATTTATCAATAGCTGTTTGTTTTGACTTTTTCAACATCCTTATATGCATTTCTACAATTTTTTAGTTATTTCCTTATCTTCTAATTTTGAAATTAGTTTATTTTATCAGTGTGGTAGGGTTTGAGCAGCCTTCATATATAGGCTTGTTTGTAACTTAGGAAATTCTAGATTGTCTTAGAATGTATATGCTGATTCTTTATTGAACTATCTGTTAAGACATAAACTGCAATGCATGTTAAGACTGGTTATCGCAAGTTCATTATATCAATTCACTCTTTTGTCTATATAATTAGTAGGTTTCATTTCTCATTTTGTTTGGGAACGAGGGAGTTGGGATCGATGTTAGTACAAGGTAATTTTTTTATGCCATGTGGGAACTAATTTTTTTGTTTTGTTTTGAATTCAAGTTCAAAACTAAATGATTGGAGCTGTATCATGTAAAATATTAGTTTGAGTTGGTAAATGTGAGCATCTTTGCATTTAAAAGTAGTTCAAGAGGTATGGAAAAGAGACATGGGTAAGCTAAAACAAACCTTTTTATTGCCCTATGCATGCACATGAGGATTTGTTTTTTAGCCTGTTGCGAGTTGTGATTAATAGATGTCTATTATACCAATGTATTTTTGTTGTTTGGCTTATACGGATATCTTGCTATAGGTATGAGATAACGGTGAGAGAGCAGTAAGAGAAGATAAGCAGTCAATGAAAATCACATGTATATCTTAGCTTAGAGGATATTTGAAATATTTATGTGGTCACAACACTTCCTTGGAGCGTCTCATTTTTCTATTTTCTTTCTTTAAACATAAAGGACAAAATAAAAAACTGTAGAGATAATTATCCTGAAGTAGATCGTGAATGAATCAATATTGTCTTGACAACTTACAAATAATTTAATAGGGTAATAACAGTTGATGGGCTTTTTATTGCTACACTAGCTTAATTTTTAAATAGAAAATAAAATAAGCATTTTTTTTTTTATGTTCTGCTATGTTTACAATGATTGTAAGTCACTTGAGTGAGGTTTGTTATGTTTGTGAAGAGAATTTATAAATTCTCAAACTTATTTTATTTTAATTGTCAAATATTATGTATCTAAAATTTAAAACTAGCAGAATTTATAGAGTTATTCACAAGATCAATTCTGCATAAATGTCTATTAATTCTCTGTATTTTTTTATCAAGTAGTTTGTTTTGCATGGTTAATGCTATAAGGCTTCTAGAAAATTCGTTTTAGCATGCTATTTGTAGCCGATTATATTTTTTTAAAACTTAAAGAGTATCGTGTCTGATTTGAGAATGAGGCATTTCTCTCATTCACTGTTATTAGAATTTTTTAGCCCATTTGCTATCCATTAAACTTTCAATCTTTATAACGCCATGCATCAAAATTTGTTTTGATTTATGTTGTCTTCTAGATATGTCACATTTAAAAAAAAAACTTTATAATATTTTGAAGAACATCAATAGTCTAGCCCATTTTTATTTCCAACTAAATAATCTCAGAAACCTTCTTTTTTTCAAAGGTTTGTTTTACTTTACTTGATGAAAGCCTCTGGGTTCCCAAGGATGCAGTTACTATGAGAGAGAGCAGCCTTCTGTAAAAGTATTGCTCATGTAAGCCTAAGTGGATTTTATTTTATGGTATATTACATGTCATACGCTTTTAGGAGATTTCACCATATCAATATTAATTTGTCATAATTTTTTTTTCTATTTTTAAAGTGATGTGCGAGCATATTGTTAAGCATAATATTTTTCAAAGCAAGAACTTTGCTTCTGTTAAGCCATCTCATTGAATCTAGTATTAAATAAATATGAATATAGTCATTGAAGTATAGAAAGCATGTATTGAGGGAAAAAGGATAAAAGCAAAGTAGTGGTATATTCTGATTTTAATTTGCATCACCAGATGGATTGTGGAACAATGTGTTTTCTTTGGTTTGGAATAGATGAAAATGCAAGCATCTTTACTATTTTATTTTTCTAACTTTTATTAATTGAATATGACTTTAACTATGACTCCTAAATAATATAATTAACAGGTTGTTTGCTTTCAATCTCTAGAGAAACCAAAGGAGGATGAATTATGTCTTGAGTTGTAAGGTTTGTTATATGCTAGCTTCACTTCACTTCACTTCACTTCATTAGTTAAATTCCACTACTTAATGTGAACTTCAAGAAACTTCCTCTGCTAGAGATATTCTGAACAAGAAATTAACTATGGTGCACTTATTTTTTATGTAAATAACTTGGCAGCTAGATTAATCTGCCAACTTCCTCTTCAAGAAACTTATTTTTGGGGGTTTGGCTAGCTAGATTAATCTGGTTCGTTAGTCAAATCTTTGTGCTACTTTTGTTTTGTTTTGTGAGTTTTAATTTGATCTCTTTCTTTTCTTTGGGCTGCTTTTAATTTGATAGTTCATATATGACTTTTTGTGTTGAGAATTGAGATTGCTCTTGTTTGAATATATATATATATAAATCTCTTTCGATAGATTTGATAGTAACAAAGTTGGAAACACTGACAAACTTTGCTCTTTAACTCATTAATAAATGTCCATTTTGATTTGTTTCAATAAACTGATTAGCTTACAATGTGTTTCAATGTAAAATTCAGTTCTCATTTCGGATTATTTGTATTTTATTTGTATGTTCAGTTTTTTCAATTAACTTGGCAACTGAATTTTTTCAATAAACTGATATGCTTTCATTGTATTCCAATTTAAACTTAAGCTAATTAGCATGATCTGTATTTTGTTTGTATATTAAGTTTTTCAATTAACTTGGTTGCAGCTTTAATAAAATAAACCGATTACCTTTCACTCTCTATTTCAATGTAAACTTAAGCTGATTACCATGTTCTGCGTGTTCTGGCCAACCATCTTCAACTGATTAGGTTTCAGTTTTATTAGCTCTTTCTTGATGTCTGATTACCTTGGCTATATACTCATATTAATTTGATCTTTGCCTATATATTTGGGAATGTGTTGAGAGTTTATGATAAGCCGAGATCCTTGTTGCAACTCCATAATTTTTTCATGGGCTGCATTGTTAGATGTTGGATGTTTGAGATGTGACTGGAGTAATATGTGGTACTTGCTACTTATTTTACTTGGTAATATATTTGGGATGTTTGCAGATGCATGGTATTCAAGGAAATAATGTTAGCATGTGTCATAGGTGGTTGGTTATATCATTTCTACGGGGACTGTCAACATTGGTTATATATCAGGTTTATAATATTCGTAATTATTATATATATATATAATATTAATTTGATCTTTGCTTATATATGTCTTCGTTGTTGAGAGTTTATGATAATATATTTTAAAGATATATTAGTGAAACTGGTTCACTAATATTTCTTTTTTTTTTTGTTTTGTAAAAGCTTTTTTTTTTGTAAACTCGCCGCAAAAAGGATCTAATTCGTCGCAAATTGCATTTCCCTGCGTATATTTACTCAATTCTTGCGGTTATTTGTGGCATTTTAAGACTTTTTGCAGCGAAACTAATTCGCCACAAAAAGTCTTGATCAACGCCAGACTTGATTCGCAACCTATGACTTGAAGCGGCTCAATTATAGCGGTGTGGCTCTAGCACCACAAAAGGCACCGATGTTAGTTATTTGCCGCGAAAAGAACATAATTATATAAGCTTTCAAAAAACCATAAATCTTGTAGTGACGTAGATATATATATTTTGGCTCATAATTATAAGCTTTCAAAATAGATAGATCGTAGATGTATATATTTTGGCTGTTGGTAGAACAGAACAAAACTACAGAAACGCAAAAATCATGTGGACGCAATAAATCAAACCAATGCAAATGGTAACGAGAACATGAATGCCCACCATTTTTGTTTGAAGGAGAAAAAGCAGAGAAGTAGCATCAATCAAACACATATATAACAATGCATATATGTTGCATATGATATATATATATAGAGAGAGAGAGTTGTGCTAGGGGGTTGCCCAATAGAAATGTCAAATCGTATTAATGAATCGTGTTCGTATCGTGTTAAGATATGTATATTATACTATATACATCAACCCTAACCCAATCCGTTAAACTTATCGTATCAAAATCTCAAATCCTAACACAACCCGTTAACATTACGTATCATGTCCTGTCAACCCGTTAGGACCCATTAGTAAATATTACGAAATAGATTAATAGAACATAATATTATCCGTTTTAACTTGTTTATATAAATGTGTTGAATATGGTCGAAATTAACTCGTTTGATTTAATTAAGTTTAACATAATTTATATAAATGCTAAAATCACAATATTTATAAAAAATTTAACTCTAACTACAAGTCTGAATTACAATTTAAACAATAAAAATATTGAAATTAAAATTCTAATAATTTTACTCTTAAGTATAACGGTATAATTTTAATTTTAATTTTCTTAACGTGTCATAGCGGGTCAAAGCAGATTGACTCGCTATTAATCCATTAAGCAATCGTGTCCTAACGTGTCAATCCGTTTTGACCCGAAATTCATTAAAACTAAACTCTAATTCGTTATTATCATGTCGTATTCGTGTTGGGTTAACAGATCGTGTAATATATTACCACCCCTACTGCCCAGCAGCCTTGTAGTCCTTATCATTTTCATGTATATATATATATATATGGTGTTAAGGAATAAATTTCACATTATTTATGAACAAAATCTTGAGAATGCTTGTAAAATAAGTTAGACTCATGAATTTTTACATAATATCAAAGTCTGCTACAGAACGAATGATGGCCCATACTACTTATCTCATGATAAGAATCAAAAAAATTATTGACAGAAAAATTATTGATAATGTCTTAAATATGTTTATAAATAATATATAAATTTTTTTTGTAAAATTAATTTTATAAAATAAGTTACGTTGATAAATTTTTATACATAAGACTAACTTAATGATATATCGATTCTGAGCTTCTTCTTTTTTCTGCATATATGATCCGATCTGTCAAATTTATGTGTACGGATGGCTCTTTGAACTCCTTGATCAATTAAAAGCTTGATGGGTACGTACGATATATCATTGTTGTCTGAGACTAGATGGTTTGATAAAGTCTTAGATCCATCCAAAAATAAATAAAAAATAAAGTCTTTGACAACAAAAGAGCATCTTTTCAATGTTGCATTGGCCAGTGGGGGCATCTTTTTCTTTTTTATTTTAATTTATTTATTTATTTATTTATCTTCTATATATATATATATATGTATATATCTTTATACTTAAAATACATCTATCCTAAATTCAAACAGTAATAAACAGTCTAATTGTTTAACTTTCGTTTCCGCTTCTACCTCTCTCATGGATGACTATAATCGTTCCCTCTCTTCTTTCTCTTCACGACAGCACTTGGCCCTTTTTTTTCACGCAGCACCGCTTCAACTTCTCCTCCAAGCAACCGCCGGCCACCCAGCCTCACAGCTACATCCGCCGCTCCCCCTACTCCGGCGACCGAATCCCTACCGTCAAAACCCTTTCGCAGCCCTTCCCTTAGCCGCACATGAGCACAACCCGAGATGAGTTTCGCACGGGGTTCGACTTCTCCTCCAAGTAACACACGCTTAAACTTCACCGCCGGTCTACTAGCCTCACCACTACATCAATAGCTCCCCCCTACTCCGGCAACCGACACCCACTGTCAAAACCGCTTCGCAGCCCCTCCCTTAGCCGCACGTGAGCACAACCTGAAATGGGCACGGGTTTCACTTCTCCTCCAAGCAACCCACACTTAGACTTCACCGCCGGTCACCTAGCCTCACCACCACATCCGTAGCTCCCCCTTACTCCGGCGACCGAACCCCCACTGTCAAAACTGCTTCGCAGTCCCTCCCTTAACCGCACACGAGCACAACCCAAAATGAGTTTCACACGGGTTCCATCACAAAATCAATCGTAGAAGGCAGCAAAGGTAATTCCTCTTCTCGATCTTCCACCATCTCCATTTCTTCTCCATGTTCAAGCCGTGCGAGAATAACAAGGTAAATTATTCTTAATCATTTTTTTGGTAGATTTTCGGATTATTGCATGATTTTGTTCAAGTGGGTTGAGAAACTATTCTGTTTGCCGAGAATCTCTTTTGTGCTCAATTCCATTAGGCAATTCAAACTATAAGCCATGTCGAGTTTCTTCGTTATGTGCTAAAGTTTAAGGTTTTTGCTGCTAATTGGTTTAAGAACACCAAAAAGAATATATTGGCTTCATTTTCTTGGTAGATTTTCGGATTATTACATGATTTTGTTCAAGTGGGTTGAGAAACTATTCTGTTTTCCAAGAATCTCTTTTGTGCTCAATTTTATTAGGCAATTCAAACTATAAGCCATGTCGAATTTCTTGGTTATGTGCTAAAGTTTAAGGTTTTTGCTGCTAACTGGTTTAAGAACACCAAAAAGAATATATTGGCTTTATGTTAATGGTTTGGTTCACAATAATGGTTCTTGAAGAATTGGGAAGTTTTCCCATATCAATATTTTGCCTATTATCAATAAATAAAAAGAAGAAGTTTTCCTGTATTTTAAACATGATTAGCTTTTATTGGATAATTGTAGTCTTTTGATTAGTTTCATATAGATTGCATATGCCTATTGCATTTCCATTTAATGATATAATGTGCAGGTGAGCAAACTTAAGGAAGCCATTTTAAAAATTTATTTGCAGCTGGAGGTATCTTTCAGTCAAGAATTCATCTTCTATCATCTACCCCAATAACATATCTCCATGGTTATTTCCTCTAAGGAGTTATGGATCCTCATGTCTATTTTATTTGCATGAGTTTTTGCTTTGGTTATTACATTGTTTAACTTGCACGGATTTTTGAAAATTTTAAATATGATCTCTATTAAATTTTGCTGCATATGTTATGCCAAATCATCCAATATCTTACTTTTATTTGTAAGAGAAAATAGTGATTTCTTACCCTCCTTTCACATGTTGAATGGGATTAATTATTGAAAGCCAGAAATTGTATATTGGTCTCATATTGGAAATAATGCAACACTTTAGGTACTGATGCCCCCCAAAAAACTGGATTACTTGGAATAGTCTACATATATGCATTTAGTGATTTAGTGTTTAGAACATTTATATGGTGTAGAAAGATTGATAATTTCTTTTATAAGAGAAGATATTGGCATGCCAATATATATATATATAAACATTTTCATCACTTATATATTTTATTTCTCGATGCAGTTCCTGAGCCACCCTGCATTGTGTGACTTCTTGAATGAGGAAGATCAGAAGGTTTGATTCGTGATTTGAGATTTTTTATATTGGAATGTTCATTCTATCATCAACTATGCCCGCCCTTATATCAATAAAATTTTATTACTTATCAAAAAATAATTTATTTAGACCTAAAAAATTGTTAGGCTTTCCTTTTTATTTAACTTAAGAGTTTAGAATTTTTTATATTGAATCTGTTAGACTGTGATTGTAAGGTTTAGCACTCTTTGAATGATTGATCCTGCAATTTAACAAATTTTCTTTGTTCTATACTTGATACAGATCTTCAAGTACATAAAATCTCTTGACGTAGAGAATTTTAACAATGTGGCATCAGGGTACTCCATTACGTTGGTAACTCTTTATTTACTCATGCTTGTTTCAACTTATATTTGAGATTTTTTCTTTTTCTTTTTCTTTTTCTTTTTCTTTTTCTTTTTCTTTTTCCCTAATCAAAATAGAAAGCATTCTAATAAAAAGTGGAAAATATATTATTTCTCTTTAATTTTCAATAACTGTCAAACTAAACTTAAGGTTGCATGCATGCATTTGGTCTTAGAGCATCTGGAAAGTGGTCAAGGTGACCCCCATTATTAAGGGTTTACAGTTTTGTACTTCATTACTGGCTATTGAATCAACTACTATCAAATGTTAATATTTTCTTCATTTTTTTTACTCACTGGTTAATGTACGAATGGAGTTTCCTTCAATTTTTGTATTTTCTTCTTCTTTCTTTTTCTCTCTTTTTGGGTCTAATCTGTGAGTTAAGGAGGTTGAAGTTTCTATGAATAGATGGCTTAGATTTAGGGTTGTGGTCAAGTCAAATTGGAGGTTTATTGTATTGGGTTTAATTTGTATATATATTTTAATTTGTACTGTGCAGGTGCTTCTATCAGAGTGCCCTCTGATGGTTTCCTACCTTTTGGTTTGTTATCGTCTGCTTCACTTCTTTAAATTCTATTTTATTTGGACTTTAAAGGTAGCAAAATCTTACGTTTACGTTTGATGATTGTGTTATTTTAGGTTATATGAATTTAACTTGGAGAAGAACCAGGTACTTGTTATCTAGGATGTAAATTGTGTAGTGTATGATTTACAGGATGTAAATCTTATGTTTATGTCTACATTTGTTAACTTTGCCATTTAAAAAATAAAGGAAAAGAAAACTAAGATGTAAATTGTTATCTAACAGGTTTTGAACCTAATATGATTCAATGAGCATGATTTTTTTTTTCATAAACCAGATAAAAAAGCATTTTAAATTGGTTTCATTTAGTTGAGGGTGGACATTTATTATATATGCTATACATGTATAGTGGGTGGCATCATAACTTATGGTCAAGAGACAATTAAGTTTTGTGTTCTTGGTGCTTTTATTAATGTTGTTATTGTTAATGATACTGCTGTAGCTGTGGTCATTATTATTGTTATAGTTAAAATGATGAGGTAGTTTTCATTCATGTATTTGTTTAGGTTAGTAAGTATTGTTCATAGCATAACCAAGGAAGGAAAAAAAGTATTCATGGGATATCTCGATTGGATTTGCTCTTAGTTTTTTTTCTCTTGTTGCCTATCCAAGTTGAGGTCACTCAGATTTTTGTAAGTACCAGTATATTTTTCTCGACTAGCTGGAAAATTTAGAAATTTAGAAATTTTTATTTTTATTTCTACATAATTATTATGTTTGATATGGTTTGAAATAATGATACAGACAGTTAAGCAACAAGAAGCTGAAAGGGTCAATTCCATGGCAGTTCATCAACCTCTCTAACCTCAAAGTTATGTAAGTTTGATTTTTACATTCTCTTATGTCAGTTGAGTTTTTTTTTCCTTAGTTTATTTTTTGGTTTTTGTCTGATTTGTATATGGCCAAATTAACAAATAGAAAATAGCAATGTGTGTCGCTATGAAATTCCTTCTATTTGTGTCATTGGTTGCTGTGAAAGAAAACTACTAAAAGCTTGAATAATGAATGGGCATCATCACAATATTTCCGTATGTATGCATCTATTCACGTTCGTTTATTCATAGCATTTATTATAGCATATATTTCCCATTTATTACAAAATTTGTATTAAGAATGCATGCAGTGTAATATTCGTTGTACTTAATTGCGCACAGTAACATTAATGCCATTTATCTTAGGATTCTTGGAAGTACGCTTGATGAGGACATTAATGTAGCATTTGTATTGGGAATGCATGCCTGGAACATATCATTATACTCCTTTGTACAAAATAAACTTAAATATGGTCAGTGTCTCATTGTAGCTGTGAAATAATAAATATGATAAACAAAAAGACCGAAAAATCCGATTAAAATCTATCATGAATCTGTAACTATCATCACATATTCTCAATTAAAACTTCTACGGCTTGCGCCTCTTCCATTCTCAACATAAAACTCAATTAAAAGATTTAATAAAAACATGCAAGATATTATCATATATATTGTGAATGATGGTGGGCAGGCCATCTCATTCTTCATTATTTACATCAACAAAATTTTTAAAGTCTTGTAAAAAGAATATTTTTTGTCCTTTTTCTTTTTCTCATTTTGTACATTAAAAAAACTCATATCTAATTTGATTTGTTTTGTTCTGCAGGCAAGTGCACTCTTAATAAATATTTTTGTTCTATTTTCTTAATATATGATTATTAAATTCAGGTCTTTTACTTTTTACTGTGCTTATCTTTTGCGTTCAAAATTTTATAATAAAAATATTTCTCTATTTTTGCTTCAAATTGTGGTGATCTTGGTGCTGTTGGAAGCTACTCAGATTTACTTGGGTTGAAGGTATTAATATGTTTTATTATTTCTTCAAGTCTGGTTTTTTGTCTTCTGTTTTGTTAATTTTTGTTTACTTCATCTTCT
This sequence comes from Platycarya strobilacea, assembly GCA_036898215.1. Classification (NCBI taxonomy): domain Eukaryota; kingdom Viridiplantae; phylum Streptophyta; class Magnoliopsida; order Fagales; family Juglandaceae; genus Platycarya; species Platycarya strobilacea. Next base: position 1,712,717 of record CM072547.1, on the reverse strand, counting down.
GTTTTGTTATGTCTTCTTTAGAAAATCCTCTATTTTAGTTTCAGATTTTAAATGGTCGGCAACTAAGAGCTCCTTGTATTTTTGTGTTTTACTGACTGATTACTTGTTGCACTTTTGCTGGAGTTATGTTTTCAAATGCTTGATCATGAGTCATTGTGAATGACTACTTATCAAAAAAAAATAATGAGTCACTGTGTATGATATTGTTTTATTCGTTTTGTTATTTTTTAATTTAATTGATCTGACTTGGTGAGTTTTTTTTTCAGGGACTTTGGATTGGTTTATTTTTGTGCATATTTTTATAGTTTAATTGCTCAAATTTGGTTTGTTTGTTTTTTGAAAGGTCCATGGCCTCTATTTAACTTTTATTGGATAAACAAACTGCTATGTTTTTTTTTTTTTGTATATTTGGTTGCATTTGTGTATTTTGAGAAGTTGCCAGTAGAAACTTTCTATCAATTTACACAGCATAAGCTCCCAGCTTGTAAAGTAGTACTAAGTTACTAACACGAGGTTGGGTAACTTCTAAAATACTACCATTTGCTTAGTTTAATTGATCTAATTTAGGTGGTTTTTTTTTTGTGCAATGACTTTGAAATATAGTTTGGTTTCTGTTCAAATTTTTATATGATTGTTACTTTTCCACAATTTTTTTGAAAAAAAGAGGTGATTCTATTTTTTAAGTTTGAAATGTTTAGGTTTATGCTTTTATTTTTTTTTCTAAGTTTGTCACTTCGACTTATTTGTCTTCTTGTGATAACAGGATGAAAGTTTTGAAGCGTAATCTATTTCGCTTGAAAGCAAGGTATAATTTAGAAATCTATTCTATTTTAGTTGAAAGTAAGGTATAATAAATGAAGGCTTAATTTTTTATCTAGAGCTAAGGTTCATTTGAGAAAATTTGTGTTTCTGGCTGTGTGCCAGGAGACAAGATTTGGCGTGTGAGACTACATGTAACTTTGGGAATGGGGCAGTTATTTTGAAATTATTCATGCTATTTTAAATTTGGAATGAATATTTGATGTGAGTTATGCTATTTTTGAGTACATATGTTCTCTTTTAATATTAATACAGTTTCTAAATGATATGTTGAAATGGTTAATGGGTTTTACTTTTGGACGGTAGATTTGGTCTCTTATGAGTTTTGTAGTTGTATGGATAATGAATTTGTTCTTTTTTATTTTTTTCAATGGCATAGAAAACAAAAAATTATATTTTGTCTTAAGAAACAAACTGTAATATCGATTTTAAATATGATATTTTATTTCTCAAATTTACTTGAATATATGGTTTATTTAAATTTATTATTGTTTGAATTATTAGCTTGCAACTTGAATAAAATGTATTATTCTCGTTCAGTTTAAATTTTTTTTACACTAAATGTTTATATTTTTTTAATTTATTTTATAGTACTACAGGGCAACGTGCCTCGCACATTGCATTACTCCTAGTATATATATATATATATATATGTATATATATCCTTCGTCCCTTTCCTACTTAATTTTATGTTACAGATAAATAAACATACTGATGGAATTGCCCTTTATTTAGTGGACTTAAGCATCCTAGAAGTACTGATTGTCACATGCAATTTTGTGAATGCCTCTACATGATATATTAATCATCACCTTATTTCAAAATTAATATTCAAGAACTAATAGTTAATAGTACGTATTTGCATCTATTTCCTGGTGATATATCTAACTTCAATTAATGGCGATCCTCGCTATATATCAACTAGGCGCTAGACCGCACACCTAGATGGCTCTAGTTTTTATCAATAATATTGGTAATATATATTTTACCAATTCAACATGTGAAGAAAATTTCTTGTGGTAGAAAATGAATCCATCTTTCTAGCTTACACGGCATCATGATATATCTCTGAAAGTGGCATTTCATTGACCTTCCAGTTCCTAACTCTCAAAATTGTTGTACCATGTGGTTACGACATAGTTCACATAAGATAAGATAATGAAATATTTTGTAAAAAGTTGAATAAAATATTATTAAAAGATTATTTTTTAATATTATTTTATTTTAAAATTTTAAAAAATTAAATTATTTATTATATCTTATGTACAAATTTGAAAAACTTATATTGATTATATGAAATTGAGATGATTTAGTTTTATGCAACAAAACTAGCCCTAAACTTTTAAGCATTATATATGTAACATATCATGAGCGATCGTATGTAAAATATTATAACTTTTATTTTTATTTCTATAAATCAAATATTTTGTCATATCAACAAATCAAATATTATTAAAAGATGACAAATATTTGTATAAATGATCGATGTCGTACGTGTCTTGGAGCAGCTGATGATTTCTAATATATAATTCATTTCAAATTCTGCAGATAGAATATCAAAACTGTGCATGTCCACGAATTTTTCATGATAAAGCTTGTCATCACATCGCTTTCCTTAGATTTTATTTGCATTAGCAATGATTGGATATTCTCGAAGAGCTAGCTAGGATTGTTTTTCAGTTTACTAGTTGTTTGGCGAATTAGGTGGATTGCATCAATTTTAAGGATTTGAAACGCTTGGATCGATGATCCAGAAATTATGTTGCACACGTGCGTTATATCAAATTAGAGCTGATCTGATCATTTTCAAACAAAAAGGGTGGCGTTGGGGACCGATCCAACTGTTCTCAGCGTCCAAAACAGCCCAACGTTATATCAAATGTTAGTTGGGCTGCTTGATGATGAAAAACACATGAAAATAAAATAAAAAATATAATTAAATTAAAAATTAAAAATTAAAAATATATTAAAAAAATAAAATGAACAAAACATAATAAAAAACACAATAAAAAAATAAAATAAAGATGAATTTAAGAGGGGATTCGGCCATAGAGCAAACGGAGCCGCTGCCAGTGGCGGTGGGCGACACCGCCCACGCCATCGGGACCGGCGGACTCAGGCGAGCTCCCCCCTACGACGGCGAGTTTCGGAGAGCTCCGGTGTGCCCCCGGCAGCCTTCAACCCGTTTCGGACCTGTACTGGGCGGTGTCGCCCACCGCCACCGGGGGCGGCGGGGCTGTTTTCATGTAGGGGGACAGCCCGTCTGCCCCCCAGGTTCTGTCTAAAAGAAAAAACCAGCAGCCATTGATCTCATGATTATTAGTTAATTAAAGCGTCAATATATATTTCCTCGGTAATGTCGATACCTTGCAACTCCATAACTAATTATTCATAATTTATAGTGTTTTTATTTTTTATTATTTTTTAAAAATATTTTCTTAATATTTTTAATTATTAAAAAATTTTAAAAATATATAATTTTACTAATAGTTATTTTTCTAATTATTAAATAAAAATTTTTTAGAAAATAAAATAAAAAATAAAAAATTATAAACAAAAAATAAGAATTCATTTTCCTCACATGCTTCGGAGTTTGGATCAATTTATTTTTTGAGATTTATATTGCGAGTATCTGAGAAAAAGCGCGCGCGCGCGCACATATATATATATATATATTAGAATAAATAATTATTAAACAATTATTTAATAGATTTTTTTATTTTTTTATATTTTTCTATTAAATTTAACTATCATTTAACACTAAACATCTAAAACATTAAATATATTTTAAATTTAAACGAAATTAATTAGATATATAATTTAGAATTTTAGATTATATTAGTTATATATATAATTTAAAATTATATCTAAATTATTATGAATTTAAATTTAGAATTATATAGAAATTAAATTTATATATAATTTAGATATGATTTAAAATATAATTTAAATTCAAATCATATATATATATATATATATTTAAATTTAGATAAATTTTAAGATATATATATATATATATGAATTTAAATCATGTATATAAATTTATATAAATTTATATAAATTATAATTTTTCTATTTTCTTTATAAATCATTTATAAATTATATAAATTATCTTCATAATAAAGTGGTTAGCATATATATATATATATATATATATATATGAGAAATATTAGTCTTACAAACGGGAATCCCGAATGTAAGTGTAATTTTTTTTAATATAATGATTAGAAATATTTTTTTTTAATATTGTGATTTTTTAATTTTTTTTAAATGTTTAAAAATAATAAATATATATAAACAAAAAAAAAACATTTTCAACTAGGCGGTATTCCATTCGAGACTCGCCGTTTGTGAGCGTAGCATCGCTCTATATATATATATATATATATATATATATAGAGCGATGCTAATATTTCTTTTTCAAATCTCGCTAGACTTATATTATGTTTATATGTATTCTATTATAATAAGTGACTATTTAAAAATCACTTAATGAATTTTTTTATTTTTTTTGTTAAATTTTTTTATGTTTTTGTTAAATTTAACAGCCACTTAACAATATATATTTAATTTGTAAATGATAGATTTAAATTAGAAATAGTAAATTCATCAAAGCTATAAAAATTTAACTAGAATTCATTGATAGTCTACCCAAAAATTTCTCGATTGTTAGAATAATTACGTACAACATTATTATTATCGGTGTTTTAGTCAGACTCAATCACTAAATTATTTTCTTTGATTTCTTTATCTCCGATCCCTCAAAAACCATTCTCTTCATGAAATGATTATAGTAATGTTGCTCTTTCTTCCCTTCTCGAAAAGATAAAAAAAAAATACTGATTAAAGATCTATTATATAGAAATATATTTATATCAATTAATGAGTTATATATATTTCTTTTAAAAAAAATCGGTCTGCAATTTTTGATGTTGAAAATTTGACTGAAAAAATAAATAAATAACACATTTAAGTCTGAAGAATTTAAAAATCAAATGTTTAAAAATGAATATTAAAATTGACAAGATCTATGAATTATTATATTTTCAATCATGCTAAAATTTTATAAATAAATTTTAAGAAATTTCTAAGAAATTATCCATAAATTTTTATTTCAGGATTTATCCATAAAATCTTTAATTTCAATCAGAGTATACGTGTATGCAAAAGGAAAAATTATAAAGTGAATTCACATTTAGAATACTCATTTTTATAGAATATTGTTTATATGAATAATATTTTATAAAAATAAGTATTTTGAGTATGAACTTACTCTATTACTATTCATACAAAAGTGATCAGTGGTTAAATGTATGAAAAATGAAAATAACAGCCTATGTGCGTGACTGTTTAAAGTGAAAATATAAAAAATAAAAAAATAATATAAAAAAAAATGTATAGGTGTACAGCAATATAATCACTGCTGCTAATCATCCCTAAATTTATTTCTTCAAAGATGTATGCATGGACATGAGAATCTTTTCTTGGACGACTAAAGATCATTGTTGCCGATATCACCAGCCTTTATTTTATTTTATTTTATTTGTTTAAATATTATCACCAGCCTTTATTTTATTTTATTTTTTAAATATTCTCTGATCTGTTTTGCTGAGCCTTTTTACCGTAAGTAGGAAGAGGCCTTTTGTTTCCAGGGAATGAAATTTTACTCTGATCTCTCTTCTTTGCTTTGGCAATGTAACATCGGGAAGTGGAACTTTGTCATTTCTTCCATGTTAGCGCAGACGAGATGGTACTTTGTTTGAGCAACCGCACACGTAGATGAGATAGAGAGAGAGTATTCATGACTTGGTGGTTGGTAGGCCATATGACTTGCTTCATTAATAGCCAATGCTGTCTGGCATTCTCAAAGGCGGTCTAAACAAGTTCTTGCAATTTTGTCTTCTTTTGTACAGCTGTCTCCACACATACTTTCTCGACTTTTCCTCTAGTGTTTAGCACCGTACTGCCTGGCCCCATTTGTGGGCACTCATGCCTAGCTGATGGAAACGGACGACAGGCGACCTTATGACCCTTTTGGGGACCACAGCTCAATTATTTCTGAACTCACATTAGGAGGAGATGAAACTCTATTCCCCTGAATATTATTTTTTTTAAAATTACACTTAACAAAAAAAAAAAATTTAGGGTTCGATCCGATCAAACTTCTCACATTTTGTAGTCCGCATCGGTAGCAGCATCGGTGGATGACATGCCCAGCCTATCAAGACTGGAGGAAGCCGACGACCTCACATCTACCATAGCGAGTCCTGGCGACTTCCGGTGTGCCTCCAACAGCCTTAAACCCGTTTCAAACCCGGCCCTCCGGTCTCGATAGGCTGGGCAGTGTCGTCTACTGCTGCCGGCGCCAGCGCGAACTGGAGGAGGCCGAATTCACTATAAAAATTCATTTTTATTTTATTTTTTATTGTGTATTTTTATTATGTTTTTTATTATATTATTTTTTTATTATTTTATTGTATTTTTTATTGTGTTTTTTAAATTTTATTATTTTTATTGTATTTTTTATTATATTTTTTAATATTTTTATTATGTTTTATTGTATTTTTGTAAAGAATTAAGGAAAATGAAGAATGGTTGTAAAGGCATTGGGGTGCAACTTGACCGCACCCCAACATCTCCCTTAATAAAATTCAAAAAATTCATTTACCAACCTTTAACTTTTATTTAATACCAGATAGAATTAAATGGATCTATTACTCTTTTGAAAATTCTTCGTTCAAGTCAGCATATGCTATTCTGATTAAAAATTAGATTTTCCAACCAACGACGGTGGCAAACATGGAGGAAGTTTTGGAAAGGCCACCTCAACTTGAAGAAGTTTTAAAAATTAAGAATATAGGATCGTTTGAAGATTTTTTTCTAAAAAGTTTACAATAACATCATTCCCACAAAAACAAAGTTTCACAATACAATTCTAATGAAGGAGGATCAAATTAAATGTCCGTTGTGCAAAACTAAACCTGAAGATCTTTCACACCTTTTTCTCAATTATCCTTTCTCCAAAATTTTATGGAGATGATCTAATTGGCTCATGGACATCTCAAATTTTGCATGCTAACCTATTTCTGAATGGATCAATCATATTCTTCATCCTCACTCTTACCTTCGAATACTAGAAGATGAGCAACATAGATTCTAAATCTTTGTTGTCATAATCATGGATTTCATTTGGTTCACTAGAAATAATCTCATCCATGATCAGAAAAAACATTGTCCTCATTTGTTTGTTAGCATAATTCTCAAATGCTTTTCTGATCATGTGAGCTGTTGGTCCTTTATTTAAAATCTTAAGACAAACAATGCATTTGAGTATTCTAAGTCTATCATACATCCAGAAATAATATTTTTATTTTTTGATGTAGCGGTCAGAAGCAATATCACCTATATAGCTTCAGTAGAAAGAGACATTCAAGAAAATTTTCTCTTTGTAAGAACTAATTGTATCCAAGGCACAAATCCTAATTTAGGAAAAGCATCCGCAGCATTATGAGCAGTCAAGAAAGTTTTGGACCTGCATTTCGATCACATATTTTTGAAAGGTGATTCAAAAGTGGTAATACAGCTATCATTGTGCCTTCACTTGTTCAAGACTGAACTTTGGAGCCAATTATAACAGATGTTAGATGTTTACTCAAGAATTTCAAGTCCTAACAAGTTAGAAAAATTCATCGATGTTATAATTGATGTGCGCACAATTTGGTGCATTGGATAGTATCCACGCAAGCCCTAAAAAATATTCCTATCACCCAAATTCTTCCATGCCCCTTGAAATTTTATAATGAAAAGGATCTTCCGGGATTATAATAAGATACTTTTACCTTTTCTTTATATATGTTTAGTTATAGTTTATATGTTAGGTTGGTTCAGTTGGCTGTAATCTTTGTACTGGCTCTTTTTTATTAATGTAAGGCTATCTTTTGATAAATTAAAAATAAAACAGAGTTATGAGAGTACAGTATAGTAACTAGTTATAGAAAGCCTATATGGATGGGGATATATAGTCCCACATGATGATCATGATGTTTTAATAATGCAATAAAATATTATTTTATATATTTCAACTGAGAAAAAGTACCCAATTATAAAATATTGCTTTTTGGTAAGAGCCTTGGGGGTCAGGGCTCCCTCGACCCCATAGTTTTACAATTAATCAATATGATAATAGTAGTTTACTACAAACATTTAATTTTTAACGTACGTACTTCTCATACTTCAAATAACAAACTTTTCATAATTTAGATTTCAAAATTCGTATCACCACCTTCACTTTTACATATATATGATTATAACAAAAAATATATATAATACTGTAAAACTGAAACGATAAAATAATTACAGATATAAGATATATTCATACCATTATTCACTAAATGCATATGAACAATAACAATAATATTATGTATAGTTTATATTATACAATTATTTTAAGATAGAGGGAGATTTACCATTAATTTTTTATTTTTATTTTTCCTGTAGAGTACTGATCCACGTTTACTCACTAATTTTATTACTATATTTTAAACTTTCCAAGGTGATCGAGAACTGAATTAATTACCTTTTTCCAAATGTATACTCTATTTTAGGGTTGGGAGGGGCTTTAATTACAACAGTGGGCAATCAACTCACTATCAACCAATTGAGACGTATTCATGGCATGGGATCAGTTTAAAAAAACAAAATTGTGAACGCTTTACAGCCTTTAGATGTGTCCCTTCAAACACATGGCATTATATCCTCATGATTCCAACAATGCAATGAAAACGAAAACTCGCTCGTCGTTTTCCACAACCTGTTGTTGCAGCAAGGGCCAGGGCAATTATTAGAGTACGGCTTTTTATGTCTTTGATGAACTAATAACTGGGGTTAAAATTCTTCCATAAAAAAAAAAAAAAATTGGGGTTAAAATTCATAATAATCTATTAAAATGAAGTTACAATCATTAAAAAATAATATATATTTATGATATTTTAATTTTAATTAAAATAAATTATTTTGACCACAAATAATTATTTTAATCACAATTCTATTTTAATTGACGTATATTGGTCCAATTGACGTAGCTTTATCTTTCTGAAACCTGGTTGATGTACGAACGTGGCGCTTAATATGTTTTTTTTTTTTTTTTTTTGATAAAGCGCTTAATATGTTATTAGTAGGCCGGTCGACGAAAGCGTCATTATACGTAGACTGATCTCGAAATTAATTTTATACTGTATTTACATTCTCATCGTAAATATTTTATTTTATATCGCATGCATGCAGATCCTTTACGCTGTCAAAGTCCGTGTTCATAGAATCATATGTATTTGGTTAATTAAAATCGACTACGTACGTGCGTACAATTCACGTTGGCCAATTAGGAACGTTAATATATATAATCATCCAGTGTACAATCACATAATTTTTGACAATATCCAGTTAATCGTGCCCGCCTTTGATGACACTAGATCATCAATTAGCCATGCCATTCAAAAAATGAATGAACTTTTATATTTTAACTTATAATATTCTATGGTCAACAACTTACATGTCCATATATGTTATGTAGATCAATTGATCCATGCATTATCCTCCGCTCGGCAAATTATATATTAATTTTGTTTAAATTAGTTAAATTCTTATACTCATTATCCATATACCAAACATGTGGCAAAAAAAAGTAGCGTCTGGTGTAGAAGATGATGGATATAATTTTTCATATTTTGTATGAATAACGCTATATAAATTAGTTTTAAGTTCACACTTCTTTTAAAAGATCAAAAGTAATACTACATACAATTCTTATTTGACAATTGCTCATGCAAGTTAGGAAATTTTGTCTTTAATTTTTTTTGAAATTACAATAATATTTTTATCAAAATAATATAATTTTTCTTATTTAATAAAGGACATACACATGGAGTCCTTGAGTATGCGAAGTCCTGCAAATAGAATTTATCTTAAAAGAAAGTAGAGTTTAATATTAAAAAATAATTTTTGTTATGATCTCAAATTTACTCATTTTTTAAAAATAATGTACAAAATTTACAAATCCGAAGACTATAAATATCATTTCACATTATCATGTATATACTAGAGAGAATATGATATATAATTAGGCCAGCCAATTAGGACCTCGATATAAGGTAACGAATGGGTAAACGTGAACGTGATCCTCAGGCCACGGCCACTATGTTTATAACATATTTTAGATCGAGCACGTGTCTATATAATGACATTATGCCTTCGGTATCACTTCCATCAATTGCATTGGTTCCTGTATTTATTCGTCGCGCACACGTTTTGCTTCTGATATTGATCTTAGCTATAATGGACGCGCAGCAAAAGCTCTTCTATTCTGTTTTCTGCTACTTCCTAGTCTTGTTCCTTCTCTCAGGTTCTATCACTTTTAACGTTTAATTAGTCTTCTCCTTCTGCGTTTTCGGTCAAAAATAATTACCTCTCTCTTATCTTTAGTTACATTGGTGATTTCTTGCAGGGCAACAAGTAGGGGTGCAAGGACATTTAATTTCTGATTTTCATCCCACAAAACTCTTTGTCTTTGGGGATTCATATGTAGACACAGGCAACACCAACAAATCTGAATCCGCTTGGAAACATCCGTATGGCATAACCTTTGCCGGTAAACCATGCGGTCGTTTTTCCGATGGCCGTGTCCTAACTGATTACGTTGGTATGTCATGTCTCTTGTCTCTCTCTCTCATGATTTGACCATTTCTTTCTAACGTCGATGTTACATATCACGACGTTGGTGTGTCTGATCATCCCTCTCTCCCACTTATAATTAAGTATATATATATAATCGTGTTTTGAACCTTAATTATAAATGTATATGTGCATGCGCAGCCAAGTTCATAGGAGTGAAGACTCCGATTCAGTATAGATGGAGGAAATATGAGATGTCACTATTGAGATCTGGAATGAACTTTGCTTATGGAGGAACTGGTGCATTTGATACTGTTGTATATCCTGGCCCAAACATGACCACCCAGATCGATTTCTTCCAACGTCTCATAAAAAAGAAGGTGTTTACTGCTAGAGACCTCAAGTCCTCTGTGTGCCTTGTCAGTCTCGTGGGCAATGACTACACTACTTATATTGCCAGGAAAGGATCTGCAGAGGTTAGAATTTTTTATCGATAAATCAGTATAAGTAGTACTCATGATCATGATATATATGTGAAAGTTTTGCCACTAGTTCTAATTAATTGTCTAGCAGTACTATCATTATTTCCCCTACGTAGAAAGAAATTATTTATTGGGTACGTAATTACAAGTTGTGGAGTTTTGGTCAATATAGGCTTTTCACACGAATTGATTAGGAAGCTAACTATGCTGCCATTAGGGTGCGTTTTTAGTCCATTTTCTTTATGATGCTGGCGGCCACATGATTAGAGCTAGGAAAGATGAGTAACGCGTAGTTCAGTATCACTTTACTTTAATTTGCATGTATCTAAAAATTGATAAATCTATTTATCATTTTCATTCTATAAGATATGACATTAGATAATAAGTTAATAACTAAAATATAATAAATTATTTCTAATTATTTAATGTTACATATGATGAAAAATGATGAAAAATAAGATGATGAGTAACATTACTCAATTAAAAATATTGGTGTATATCATCATATTTCCACAATTTAAATTGAGTGCATATATTGCAACTGGCAGCTTGTCTTGCGGAAAAATTAATGGACGTGACTTCTTTAATTTGACCTTTACAAACAGGACCAATTATTTACAATTTTTATACATATAATCATATGATCATCATCCCTCTAAAATTAAGAGTACTATATTCAACATCATTTATAGATAATTTATATATATTCACTAACAGCTAGCTAGCATCACTTTAGCCGTCTAAAACGAAGTAAACTAGCACATGCATGATGATGACTATAAAAATTATAATTGGTCAATAAGTATATATATATATATATATATATATATTTTCGGGATCACTGTCGACAATCGCTTAATTAAACAGAACAGACAAAGTCTTAGCTAAGAGTTTGGCGTTTCAAAGATCAAGGAATATTGCTTTCTTTTATTTATTTGTTTTTTCTAATTAGTTCATTCAAATTATACATGTTTGTATGTTTCTACTGATCTGGCAGCTAGCTTATATATGTTGTTTGTATAGAGAATATATAGATATCATAAGCATGCACTGGCCTCAGTTGTGCATGCATGTGGGTTAGGTAAATGATCTCTCGACCGATAATAAATTAGTTAATCATGCGCATGGGGACCCACTTGACCAGCCCGACAAATATTGCACCAAATTTCTTTGATTTATATAGCTAGCGGTCACACTTCTTTAATTTCTAGTCGCCATATATATCTTGTACTTAATATATAGATTCCGGGCAGGCCGGTCGTCCTCCTTAATTTCAAGATCACGATCATGTAATCATGTATATATATAACAACCATGGGTCCATGCATGTGTATAAATATATATTGTGTAAATAATGTTTACTCTATTAATAATATTGAGTTCCATGCATGACCAATTGTATATATATCCTTGTACTGGTGTTAATATTTATGATCGCAAATTGATCATCTGTTTTAGGGTTGGCAACCATTCATTAGGGCATTGATCAACCAACTTGCAGTCAACTTGAAACGTATTCATGGCTTGGGAGTAGAAAAAATAGCTGTGACAGGTTTACAGCCTTTGGGATGTCTCCCAGCGAGAACATCCAATTCCTCTTTTCGAAATTGCAGTGCAACTGATAACTCTCTTGTGAATTTCCACAACCTTCTGTTGCAGCAAGCCGTCGCAAAGTTGAACAACGAAACCAGTGGTCGTTCTTCTTTTGTTATTCTTGATCTTTATGATTCCTTCATGTCAGTATTGGAGAACAAAGGTACGTACATAGATATTATTACATATTGAACCCCCAGTTGTTACTTAATTATTTTTTTATGAGCAATATGAAAGGATTTTATTGGAAAATAATAATTAATAGGCATATTATATATTAACTCATGACAATTACCGATTGCAAGAAATTCATGGACAAATAAAGTATATATATGAAAATTGACCCAGTCATTTTATCATTATTATTTATATCATTATATTTTTATTATTGTTATATAAGCATTATAGACAAAAATTACAATAAATTTAAATTGTATTTCTCAAAAATAAACAAACAAATAAAACCCTATTTTTTTATCATTTTTTTAAGACTAAGTTTTATAAAATTTAAATTGATTAATTAATTTCAAAGAAACTTTATTTTTACTAGCTATATATATATATCGATCGAAGGAAGTCGACGGGAGGTTTCCAATAATATTATAAGTTCCCTTAATTCGTTCTATTTAAAAACTTTGGTTCATGATCACTTTCAGGAATCATACAAATCGATCGATAGACTTCTAATATTATTGGATGTAATAATTTCTAATATATAGAACTATATATATTTAAATTTTGTGCAGAAAGTATAAAGTTTGAGAACCCGCTGAAGCCATGCTGTTTTGGCATAAGTAGTGAATATTTCTGTGGGAGTGTAGATAAAAATGGAGCCAAGAAATATACAGTCTGTGAGGACCCCGAAACAGCATTCTTCTGGGATGCAGCTCATCCTACGCAGCAGGGATGGCGTGCTGTGTTTCCAGCTTTGCAACCCACTCTTCAACAACTATACTACCACTACTAGAGTAATGAGTAGTACCTCCCCATCATCATGCACAAATAAAATGGACATGCAAAAAGTATTCATGTTGTGATTTAATTTATAATCGATTTGTTTATTTTGTACAATTAATTCATGATGATGATTTCTACGTCTAATTTGTTTGTTTCTTAAGCAGGAGGGGTTGATCTCATTTCCTCTCATCATGACTTGCAATAGCTAACTAGTTACCATTCATGGCCCCACTTGACAATAATTTTTTATTGTTTGTGAATAATGTTTTAGAGTACATGTTTATAAGTAATATATAAATTTTTTTTTTGTTGAATCATATGAGATGAATTAAATCTATAAATTTCTTCACATATCTTGATGCAGTTGTATTAATAATGCAATAAAATATCATTTTATATATTAATTCAAACTGGGAAAAAGTATCCAATGCAATTATAAGATAATACTGCTTTTTGTTGGAGCCTTGGGGCCAGGCACCCAGCTCGACCCCGCTTGGTCTTTATAATTTTACAAGTAATCAATATGATAATAATAGTTTATTACAAAGATTTAATTTTGAACTTCTCATAATTTAGATTTCAAATTTCATATCACCACCTTCACTTTTACATAAACATGATTATAAAAAAACGAAATAATACTATAAAAGTACTGAAGAGATAAATTAATTACATTTTAATATATATTCATACCATTATTCACGACTGCATGCATATACGCAATAAATTAGTACTGCGAACACGTTTCGTCGTTTTATAAAAGTCTACAGTCACCGGCCATGAAAAATTACGAAATATGAACACGTTGTCACCCTTGATGTTGGGTCACATGCATTTTGCGTCGACTGTGACGGCCTCACAGTACGTGTCCATATAATATATATATATATATATATATATATATATATCACTACAACATATATGGCCTTTTGCAACAAATTCTTTTTTCACAATATAAATTTGTAGCAAATAGGGGCTTATTAACACCAAAACTATTTGTAGAAAAAAATTATAATCCTTTTACCGCAATATTATATTAGCCAGTAAAACTTTGTAACAAATACATGTTTTGTGGCCAAACGATAGTGTTTTTCTGGCAACATTTTGTCGCGGCAAATAGACTTATAGATTTATTTTCACCGTGAAGAAAAGGTTTCCTGAAAAATATCTTTTAGCGGGAAATAAAAAAATTTTACAACCACTTATTTTTGCCACAAATAAACTTATAAGAAATATGAATATTAGTTTTTGAGGTTGATGAATAGTTTTGTGGGAAAAACGATTTGGTGGCAAGATATCTTTATTTTATTTATTTTTTTTGTTGCGATAACATAGTGTAGCCGGAGAGATATAGTAATAGAAATTTAACATTTCCGGCAACTTTTTTGCTGCGATTATTACTCGCGGAAAATACCCTTTTAAATTAAGTCCCTCCCCCTAAATTTCATTTCTCCCGTTTACACATCTCATCTCTCGTCTCTCTCTCCTCCTACGACAATTGTGAGTGTTTCTCTCCCGCTGCCTAGTTGATCACCCAGAGCAACCCCCTCCAGCGTGACATCACTCAGAGCTATTCCCCTGGCCCCTCCGCCCGACCTCACCCAGCCAGCCTGATCGCCGTCAAGGCTTGTCGATCCTTGCGACGATGAGAGGATGACCTCGCATCTTTCCCTCTCTATTTTCTCTCTTTTTGTCCATTAGAGCTTTCTCGATTTCCTCTTTAAGCACGCCATTTCGGTCTCCCCCTCTCTCTCATTAGCTTCTCTCTCTATTTTTTTGGCTTTGGCAAGCTTGCAAATGTATTCTTAGGTTTGACGGAAATCACTTCTTCACAGTTGATGGCGGCCAGCTCGACGGAAACTCTGCTCAGAGGCTTCAAAAATTTCATCGACGGAATCTTCACCCAGTGTTTCTCTTTCACCACCCTATCTCTCTCTCCCTCTCTCATGACTTGTCTCTATTTTTTCACCTTTGGTTTTAGTCTACGAAGTATGGTTATAAAGTAATGTGGACATTATTTTGTAGATGCAATGTTTATAGAGTAGTTCCTTTTATTACCAATAAATTAATATCTCAATGATACTGTTAAAAAAATGTTATAATCTCAAGTGGTGATTATCATTACTGATCTATGGTCCTAAAGTGGTTGAATCTGTTGAAATTGTGGTCACTTTAACTTATTTATCTTTTTGGTTGAGTTGATGATTTAAAATTGTAGTCATGTATAATTTTGGATTAGTTTTTGTCAATGGCAGTGTTTGTATGACATTGTTTTATTCCCTTTATTATTTTTAAATTTAATTGATCTGACTTGGTGTTTATTCCCAGGTTAACTTTAGCATAGCATCCTCTTTTTAACTTATTTGCACATTAAATTCTGGTAGAATTCAAACTTATTTGCAAATTATGTTTTATTAGAAGTTTATACAGTTCCACTTCTTGTTTTTGTTTTCTTATTTTTATTTTTTGTTCTCTTGAGAAGAGGGGTTTGTGTTAAATCTTGCTGTTGTATGCTTCCTTTAATGAAAAACCATTGCAGTATATATTAAGAAATCGAACAGAGAGAATATATGAAACCATTTATATATTAAGAACCATTTGAATGAAATAGAGAGAATATTTAACAATATAAGCTTATTAATTTTGTAGATTTGTAGTAGATGAAAGTTGGGACTATTTGACAAATTATTATTTAACAAGATAAGCTTATTAATTCTGTAGATTGTAGTAGCAGCACAAAACACAGTTTTCAAAGAATCTCAACAATGTCAACCAGTCACAAAGAGTGTTCTGGGTAGTACCTGCAAAAATACAACCAGCCATAAATGTTGGCATGGCTGAAAGTATGCACTTTAATAAGATAAACAAGAAAAATTAAATAAGACAAACTTTAATAGTTTGACTGCTTAGCTTTGTAAGAAATAAATAGATAATATTGATAGGGATGAAAGTTCTTTATCATCCATTTAACCATTTATTAAAAGAAGTTGAAAGTACTACTTGCTAACTTAAAAAAAACACCCTAATTAATACATTAAAAATCATTGTTATCTCTTTATCTTGAAGTGTTTTTTTTTCTCTTAATGCATTTTCTATTTTAGGTTCCTCTTCATGTGGAATTCCTCTTCGTGGAACAATAATGAAGCAGTCATTTGCAACTGGAGGTATGTATTACTTAATCTAAACTACTTCATTCTACACTATTAAATAAATATCTTGATTTATTATGGAATTCTCACTTTATTATTTGCTTTTTGGTTGGAGATTATTTAATATAAATGTTAGGGCTAGATAGAGTTACTGCTTTGTTCTTTGGAGTGAAGGATTCTGTTTGATGGACTTGTAGGTTGTATCTCTTGCTTTTTCATGTATTTGCTAATATTTATAGTATTAGCATACTATAGATATTTCTGAGGACAGCTTACTTGCTGTATCAGATAGCTAGGGACTGAGGATGATGCTTTTGAAAACATTTAAATAGCTTGACAGATTTTCACTACACTTTTATCTTAGAAAATTGTAGCAATACATGTCCCTATTGGTTCATTAAAACAAATTATGATTTAACAAGTATATGAATTTGGAAATCAAATTTAGTTGTTCTCCCCATTTGGGTATTAGTTTGAATGGTTCTTCTAAATGCACATATGTAGTCCCTTTAAGAGGAATTTTTGTTATATGCTAGCTTCACTTCATGATATGTTTGGTACAGTAGTTTGCCTTATTCTTGCTATATTTATGGATAATTTTGGAGCAATAATTTGCCTTATTCTTGGCAGAGTGAGATTGACTAATTTTCTACAATGGTAATATTTGTAGATGTTGCTTCTAATTGGCTAGCTTGTTTCCCCCTTTCAGCAAGTGTACATGTTTATGTTGTTTTTTTTGTTAGAGGATTTTAATTAGGTTTATTTCTTTTGTATACTCCCTATGTACTGAGATATGCCCAATTAATTATGAAGATTAATCAATTTTCTTTTGTACAACTTTTATATTTCTTTTTTATGTAGGAGCTAGATTCTGATTGGCAAAGAGCTACAGTAAACATACCTGTTTCAATGGGCCTTCATTTGCCTAATTAGTGAGTTTCTTGCTCTGTTGCTTATCTGAATAGTTTTAATAGTATATAGGCAATGTGAAGTGTACACTTTTTTAATATATTTCTAAAACATCTTAGTTAACTTTTCCTATAATTATTATAGATAGAAACTCTCTTCTACTAAAAATTCTGCATACAAGATCACATGGACTATTGTTTTTGTTGTATATTACCAAAATTAAAGTTTGCTGAATTGGAAATTTTGTTGTATATTACTAAAATCTACATTTAACATAAACAAATAACTTATGAATTTAAAGAAACATTAGTTTTCTGCTGGAATTGTTAATTATGTATTTGGGCGTCTAAATTTGTTGCTGAAAAAGCTTTAAGACATGTGAAGCTATCCATGACCTTTAAGCCCATGTCCAAGACCTCTAAACCCATGATTATTTATTCATGTTTTAGTTAGAAAATAGCCCATTGTGTCCAATAAAATTGGACATTATCATCAAGTGTTTTTTTTTTTAATCTTGAAATTGCTTCTTTGTTTTAGTAGTAAACATCAAATAGGAATAGTGAAATGTAGTTCCTTTCTAACTTATTATAACTACTAAGCAAAGTATATATTTTGTTTACTGCTTGGAATTGTTAATATTATCTTCTAAACTAATCTTGAGGTTCTGGTTTTGACTTGATTCTGCCTGGGAAAGATGTTTGCCTTTGGCTGAAAACTATTACAAACCTCCTATACTCTTACAACGTGGATATTTTTCCTGTTTGGTCCATTCTATACATTTTCAATCTTCACCTTTGTGCTAGGATATGAGTTCTTTACCAGGTGATTCTACCCAGATAGTGTGGAGGTTAGATTAGTTTGGGTTAGTCCCAGTTGTTATTAGTAGTGTTTTAGCATTATTATGTGGAAGGTGGGGGGAAGCCAAGCATTCAAGGTCCTAGACACATTATCTACTCCACTAGTTGTGTTTTCTTTTATTTCTTTTATGTTTGCTATTTACTTAGCTTAAAATAATAACTGACTTCTTTTTGTTCATATGGCAGAAAGTTTCAATACAAAATACAGAGGATAGAAAGAGGACAACTAATCACAAAAGTGGAAGAAAATCGTTTATAAGAATATTAAAAGAGCAGGTATATAAATTGTATTAAGTCAGATTTGATAAGTGAAATCTTAACTATTCTAGTTGTTACCTCTCTTAATTATTTCAAGTGTAGTCTCAATAATTATTGTTGTTCCTACTGCTTGTTTATTTCATTTGCTACAAATATGTTATGTACTTATCATTAGCTCAGTAATTTATATTAAGTGTATTATTGTTTACAAAATTAACAAAATAATTTGTTGTTTACTAAAATTAATATTTGATATATTAAGTATATTTGCAAAATTTATTGTTTACAAAATACTAGTGAAACCAGTTTGAAATTAGTAAAACTGGTTCGCTGATATTTTTTTTTTGTGTGTGTGATATGTAGACCACTTTTTAGTACACTTAATTTTGCAAATTTTGTAAATGAGAGAATGATATATAGCTGTTTTCAAATTACAGCAATGTGAAAGATGGCTACTATTTATTGAATATGTGGTTTTGGGAGGGAAAAGAATGATAAAATTTAGAAGACCACTTGCAGATGGTGCAAGAACTTAAAATTTCTTTATTCAGTACACTACTGTGGGTAGCCACTTAAGATTTAACGAGCCTATTTTTCATGATCACCTGTATTAGATCATATGTGACATGTAAATCTTCCCCCCCCTGGCCCCGGCCCCGGCCCTGGCCCTTGGGCCTCGGCCCCTCCCCTCCTTTTTTTTAAATAGTATGACTATGTATGGTTTTTTTATAATTTTATAATTTATGGAGGGCCGCTTCTTCTGTATATGAGAAATTTTATTACATGTAGAGATGTTGATTGACATTGGAACTACTCTAGGTTACATTTGCTACAAAAGAAACATAATGATTACAATCTACAAAATTTGTCAAATTGTCGGGTGTTTTTCATTATCTCTACAGTCAAAGCTTTCCAAAACTTGGTCAAGTGTTTCCCATGTAATTACAATTAAGAAAAATACTTTAACCTATTCTAATTAGTTTATGTTTGTGTGTGTAGAATGGTCTCTCTGACAAAAGTCTTCAGCTAATGCTTGTCACTTGGTCCTTCATATAATAAAAGGAAAAAAAAAACAAACTCATGAGTTGAAACTCCTAGATGGAAAGAAAACAGAAAAGAAAATCCCAATTGTTAAATGTTTTCAATGACTCAAAAATGCTTTGTATGTGCTTGGACCTTGTATATAACTCTTTTCTATAACTCATAAAGCTAAACATACAGCAAAGAGATGGAAAATGGATATGGAAACTAGAGTTTCCAATAATCAAGTTGGACTAAAATATATTCTTGGGGATTGCATATGTTGGATGCTGCCTGGCCTATAACTTTTATTTCATTTTATTTTTTTATGTTTAATGGATTCGCAAATCTTTATCTCTTACCACTTGCAACAAAATAAAAATAAAAATCTTTATTACTTACCTATATATTAGAGAGAATTTAAAAAAAATATATTTTTATGATATCTTCATTGGACATGAATTTTATTAGAAGAACTCTGCAGTTCAAGAACATAGAAGTTCTCATATTTCAATTTTTTTACTCTATTTTAATTAATTAAAATTCTTTATCATGTTTCTATAACATGCTTATATTTATGCTATGAATAAATATTATGCTAACTGAACTCTACCATTTTAATATGAATGGAAACTCTCTCATTTAAATTTATACCACTGATTTTCCACTCTTATTTTTTTCATCAAAAAGACTGCTAGTTCATTTAAAGCTGACTATTGACCTACATAGCAATTTATGCTATATCAAGGTCATTCTTCTATTTGTGACTTCTAACCTTTTTTTTTTCTTCTGCAGGGTCATGAAATCAGGTTGCATATTATCCTCTCCTACTCTGGATTATGCAAGTTGACAAGATCTTGTGTATGTTTGATGCATATTTTTTAAGAAAAATGTTTGCTTTAGTTATAATTGTATCTTGAACATTGGGTTTTGTGTTATATAGAAATATTGATTTTGGCCGTGTGAACATTTTATTTGGAAGTAAAGAAAGTTGATTTTGACTTTCTTTGTGAGAAGATGGATATGCTTATTATGAATAATGACTATAAAGTATGCATGTTGTCTTTGTCTTTACTCTAGGTAGTGCTTCTTCTTCAATGAGTCTATGTAGACATTATGTATGTCTTAATTTAGTAATTGCATCTCTAGTTAATCTGAATTTTGGAGGTCATATTTTGCCCTGCAACATGAGTTTATGTTTGTGTTGAGAAAATGCCAACACAAATGTAAATATTTCCGTTTGTACTTTGAGTTGATGATGATATTGAGATAGTTTAATTGTTTTAAAGACATTGAGTTGGTGAAATTAGTAACAGAGTCTGTCTATATTTGTTTGAGATCGTTATATGATATTTTGCTGAATTTGGATCTCCATTACTTCATATTTATGCTTTTAGGCTTATTACATGATATTGTTTTTTCACTTTTGGACTCATTCTTTATTCATTTGTTCTCTAGTCTATATTTTATTTTGAATTTTTTTTCTATTTGTGGCAATATATTGTTGCCACAAATATTTGTTTTCTACTAGTAGAGATTATTTTTGGCAAAACTATTTGTAGAGAGAAGGAATTACCAACAAAAATTCTTTGTCACAAAAGTTTTTTTGCATCAAAATTGAGAAAATTGCATAGATATAGCTTCATGTGCAATTGAATATTAATATTAGCAAGGAACTGTTGTTGCCAAAATAAATCTTTTGTAGAGATGTGTTTTGCCAACATAAATCTTTTGTAGAGATGTATTATTGCAAGATTGTTGTGCCAAATAATTCAATATTGGCGATTATGGTTGCCACTAAATTCCATTTGCTACAAGATATAGTGGTTGTTAATAGGAAATTGAGAGAAAGCAGATTGAGGCCAATTATATATTACAACAACTTGTTTTTGCAAGAAAAGGTCATAGTGATCGAAGTTGGAGCAATTATGGGTGTCATTTCTGACCAATAATTTTTCTATTAGCTAGAATAAGTTTTGTAGCAATAAGAGATTAATTTCTACAAAATAGGACTTTGCCAAAATAGGTAGCATAATTGGCAATTTTTTATTTACAACCATGTGGCAATGAGTTTTGGCAGCAATAAGTCATTCCCTACAAAATTTTCAACCTTTTGCTGCAAAACATGTTGCAGGTAAAACCCTTAAATGTTGTAGTCTATATATATATATATATATATATAATTATATATATACGAGTGTACTGAAAAATAAAAATTAACAACGTTAATCCCTTGGCCAACCCATGGTTGGTTAATGTGGCCGTTATATTTCCTCCACCCACTACAACAAAAAAGTATTTTTTTTGGAAAAATAATCTGTCCAAAATAATCACTTTTATTGTCGAAAATAGTTTATTTTGATATTTTTCATTCGCAGGAAAGTCGCTAAAAATAACTGGCCCAAGAAGCATTTTACCCACCATTCTTTGAACTGCCAAAAATATTAATATTTCTGATATTATTGTATCATGGGAAATGATAAATTATGACCGTAAAAACTGCAAGAAATGACTTCTTCTAGCATTATATTTTCTCAAGAAATAGTCTTTTAAGAAATAAAAATAATAATAGTAAAACAATATCACTCTTCTTAGAGCCTTACTCCTTATAAAATTCATAAAGAATGTGAACAATATATTAAAAATATATATATTAGAATACAAATAAGAATTTCTAGATAGTTTGAAAAGAAATGGAAAAGATAAATACAAGTACTATACATAAAAAAAAAAAGCACTAAATGAATAAAAAAAATAGAGGGAAAGTCTGCACTAATTGGTTTTTGATCATTAAAGTTAAATTTACTAAAATGAGTACAATTTGGAGCCATTTCATGCCCAATAACTTATTATTGTAAAGTCCAAGTTTCCTCAAGTTTATATGGCATAGAGAAATAGCCATATAAAAAGGAGCTAAAATACAGCTCAAAACAAATAGCTGGAGAATCTATTGCCATTCCTATCTAAAAAATCAACTCACAATAGTTTTCACACTTGCAACAGCAGTTGCCAACTCTCCACTTACATCAACTCACAATCTCACCATTAATGTACCTAATGCATATATACATCACATTAGTTTGACAAAGGATATGCCTGAATAGATGGCAACCAAATTTCTATTTCCTAGTTGTTGAAGATGCTTCAGTATGTAAATTTAAATGGGATAAACTGGTGAAGCTGTGATCTGGCAACAAATATATCTAAAGATTTATCCAAACCCGTACAAGGTTCATATATGCTAATCATTGTAACATAGACGTCGTACATGAAAGAAGTCAAAAAGATGTAGATTCTAAAAACAGAACATATTTCTATCAACTTAAATGAATGTGTGTCATTTCTGATAACCATGGAGAGAGTAAGAGAACTGCAAATAAGTATAAAGTATACAAACAGAACTAAAGAGAACTGCAAATAAGTATAAAGTATACAAACAGAACTATCTATCTTATACTTATAATAAAACACCAAACAAAATACATAAAACGGTTTGAATGCTTGTAATAGTATTGGAAAATTTTTGGAATTATACCTGATGTGTAAAACGATTTGCCGTGAGATAACAAATTCAATTGTCAATTTATGGCTCCCAGGGCAGAGAACTTCTAGTTGTGAGTCAAGGGGGTTAGTTCTACATTAGCAAATTATTAATGAATGAAGTCTGCAAAAGGAAGGAGAAGCAAATTATTAATGAATGAAGTCTGCAAAAACTAGTACTCATGTTCTACATACATAATGCAGACAGACTGTATACATATATGTTTATTACAATATTACTTCTCAAAAAAAATATTACAATATTATTAACAGCACATTGCCTTAATACAAATCGGAAGTTTCCATTGAGAACTACTTACATGTGGTGGATTAGCTTGTTAAGGAACATAAATGAATTCTTGGAATGATAAGAGAATTCCTGAGGAACAAAGAAAACATAAATGAACCCATATAAATTCCCTTGGCATTGCTATCAAAAACAAATTAAACTTATCTAAAAAACAAAGATAATATTAGAGCTACTAAGATCAACTCACTTCTATATTTTCAATCTTTGAAAAAATTTGTGTTTGACTGAGTTCATCCAACTTTGAAAGAAGCTCACGGTCCTGATATTAGGAAAAAATTTTAAAAAATCAAAATCAAACAACCAAAATAACTCAAATAGTGAGAGAAAATCAATTTTATTTTGCATGCCCCAGATGCTTATAACCTGAAATGAGCAACAAAATATGATGAAATGCACTATTAGAAGGTTATTGAAAAACATAGAGGCGAGGATCATTGTAATCCATAAAACAATCACTAGACAGAGCATGTTCAGAACTTACTTCCTTATCTTGATCAGAGAAAGTAGGCAGTTCAATGCAAACTTGAGAGGCATGCAAAGTAAACAATGAGCCGAATAGTGTCACTGAGTTCTTTATAATGCAAACAACATCCTCCCCATATACTTCAAAAACCTGCTCAACTTCAAATATAACTAATCAATTGTGCATGAGTTATACAGTTCAATGCTTAGTGTGCCATATGTTATACTTATTCTCATAAGAGAACATGGGAGAACATTAGAAAAGGAAAGGGAAATAAGGAGCCTTTTAAATGAAATTAGCATTTAGGTTGTCTATCTCTCACCTCCAGTCAAACAGAAGTAGCTTCACTTCCAATGAAAATGTATTAACCCATAAAAATGGTCTCCTTTCTTCACTGCCTGTAAAAACCAAATTCAAGGCTTAGTTTCAAATTCTATAAGTACTAAGAAAGAGCAAAACTATAAAGAGATATTATTACAATAAAATTACAGAATTCATCTTATTCAAGATAAAAGTAGCTCACTATTTCGAATATAATGAAAAAGGTGAAATCTTGGGAGCATGCACAAGGTTTTAAATATGGGTATTATTTAATAAATGAACACATAAATTCCATCTAGATTTACAATTCAGTGTTTTATTCACCATAAGGAGTTTGTAATGTGCTAAACAAGACATGTAAGATTCTCAACAGATTTTTGTAAACAATATGTTGTTCTTCAATTTAAGAATGTTCTGTCATTCCAGGAACCACCATAATGCATTGCAAGCGTAAATATATAAACTTAAAAATAAAAGTTTCACAAACTCTCAATCCCTTTAAAAACCCAAAATTATGTATTATGGTTCTATAGGATATCCACGATAAGCATTTGCTGCTTTTTTCAGGTTGTCGCTTTGTTAAATATAAAGATACACAAAATAAGAAATAGTTGTGACAATAAAAACTTCCAGAATACAGAATATCTATGTGATAATAAGGCCAGTTTTTTTTTTATCAAACCTTTGAAAGCCCATCAAAATTAATGGGCAATATATCTGAAAAGGCTTCTAAATCTTTATTAGGTGTCAGAACAACAGAAGCGTCCATTAGAAGCGAAATAGATTTTCTAGTTTTATTAACAACTTGCAACTCAGGTCCCACTGTGTCCAGCATAACCTGCAACGAAGGGAATAATAGTTTGCTCAATTCCTTTTTTGAGATTATATATTTAACATGAAATGCATGGCAGCATATCACTTAAGGGAGAAAAATCAGGGGCATTTTAAGAGAAATAACCATAATTTTAGTAAAGAAAACATTATAAATCTCAATACGACACTACATTCCACTAGTACAAACCCTAATCATCTATTTTCATGAAAATCTTACAGAAAAATCTCCCAATCATGCTAAAACCATACCGATAAATACACGAATTCATGAAAACAAACTTAAAAGGATAAGTAATAGAGAGAGAAGAAAGAATAGAGAGAGAAAGAGCACGAGAGAGTCAGACGAACGAAGAGGAAGAAAATGAGAGAGACTCACTTGCTAAGCAACAACAACTCAATATGGTAGCAAGGAATGAGGCGCAATGAGAGAGAGAGAGAGAATCGCAAGGGAAGGGGGTCGCTCTGAGAAACAGGTATTAGCTATGGGGGGAAATGAGTCGCGAGGGAGGGGTTAGCGCGATGCCTAAAACAAACTTAAAATGAGAGACAACTATGGAAACGCCAGAAATAATCATAAAAGTCGTCAGAAAAAATCAAAACATAATTTTTCATCCGGTTAAGATTGGAATTCGTCTGCCAAAATGCTACTGCCGCTACAAGCATCCTATTCCAGCATTTTTAATTGTGGCCAACCAAAAAAAAAGTTCTTGTAAGTGTTATTTTTTGTAGTGACCTCTTAGTTTGAGATGGATTAAGATGAGTCTGTTTCGAATATAGTCTTAGTAGAACATTTTAAACCAAGTATAATACTACAAGGCCGTACGTACGTACGTAGGAAATGAGAGATTGGTCGTACATTTGACCCTCTTTCCAAATCGTGACCCGAATGTTTATATGGAGACCAGGCTTTAATTATGAATGGGCTTGACAATAATATATAGTTTCTAACTTTGTGGGCTTCCAAACAAACTGGCTGATCGTGTAATCAGGTTTTCACGGAGACAAGGTTTTCATGAATGGGCTTAGTCATAACAGTTTGTATGTGAAGTTAATTTATTATTATTAGAGTATTGCTTGGTGAAAGCCTGGTTTATACCAGTCCTAATCATATAAATAGTATTTTTATTATTCATATTAACAATAAAAAAATACTATTTATATGAGTAGAGCTTGTACAAGCCAGACTTGCACTCGGATTTTTTCTTATTATTATTATTTTACATAAACATCATCATTCATTCATTGCATATAAATCAAGAGTATAAAACATACTTTCTCAATGCATAATTTTTAAAGGACCTTTCTCAATTCAAACTACGTCATCAACAAAATGCAGAGCTAATTCTGCCAAAATATGTACAGCCTGATTTCTACTCGTTAAAATAAATTGAATCTGTCTTGTATTCATTGAGCTAAACAAATAACTTTAAATCTTCAATCTTTTGGCCATATCAGTCTCGATTAGCATATTTGCTCTTTATATCTTTAACCACATGAGTAAGTGCATCCCCGTAAAAAACCACGGCCTGTTGAATCCCCATTTCACCAACCAGCTTTGTAACTTGTTCTAAGAGTACTCGAAGTTCAGCCAGCATAGGATTAACTACACACTTTCTGGACCAATCTACAGAGGCTATTAGTGTTGGGAATCTGGGCTTCCAAATTCCCCCCACCAGGATCTACTTTTAACAGAATAACAAGAAAAATAGAAAAATAAACACAACACAAGAATTTACGTGGAAAACTCCAAAACAGGAGAAAAACCACCAGACCCAGAGAAGAAAATACATTATGTGAAAAATTGTTACAATCACACAATTTTTCTCCTCACTCCAACGACACCCACAAAAACTTCTCCTACTAGTAAAACTCTAACTTTCACCTCTCTTTCTTTTACATACAAAAAGGACAATAGAAGAATTTTACTAAAGTCAAAAGTTACTAGATAAGTTTCTGACTGGTGTAATTAACTAAGGAAGCTAGGCCTCCTTTTATAGGTCATGGGTCTTGCCCCCTCTCCCACTCCTTTCCCATGTGGGATTCAAGGAGCAAAGAAATCCAACAATCTCCACCTTACGACTTTGATTGATCCCACAGCCATGCTCCACCGCAATGAGGATCTTCATAACTTCCGCTATCATGCTCCACCATAAAAGCATAACCACTCAGAATAAACCAATTCCAAGCATTTCACTTAGGCCCATGACGAAAATAACCTTACTGAAAAATTATGGTGCAACTCCCACGTTTGGCTTTCCTGGAAGTTCATCAGCCATCGACATGAATTTCCACCACACACCTTGCATCAATGCCAAACCAATGCCCGTGTGCAAACTTGTGGAACAACTAATATTAACACATCCTCTATCATGGCAACTTTGGGATTAGCGACATGCCATGAGGATGTACATGTCTCCTTTTAACAGAAGTCATCTTCTGTAGAGAGAGACACGATATTAGTTTCATTGTCAGTATCTCCATTTACTGACTTGGAGCCTCTTGCCGAACCGGCTCCACTTCTTCTTGACAACTTTTCTTGACATGCCCAAGTTGTCCACACCTCCAGCAAATTGCTGACTTCATGAGTTGGTCTGTTCTTGTGTAATTGATGGAATCAAAATATTCGTGACTTGTACTTGACACAAGTCAAAATTGATTCTCCCATCAACGTTCTCTACCTCCATTCTTGACATTGTTTCGATGAATTTTACCGTAGAAATAAATAGTATCCACTAAGTAAGTTCCCAGGAAAGACCGATCTTTTCTAGACAGAACTTCAAGGTTCCCAGGAAAGATTGGAGAGTCACAACGGACACACTTAAAATTTCCAATCTTCTAGACAGAACCTCCTTAGATCATACGTATTCACACTACCACACCAAAGCTCCACCCTGCAAAAAGAACCTAGTGGCTCTGATACTACTTGTTGGGAATCTGGGCTTCCAAATTCCCCCCACCAGGATCTACTTTTAACAGAATAACAAGAAAAATAGAGAAATAAACACAACACAAGAATTTACGTGGAAAACTCCAAAACAGGAGAAAAACTACCAGACCCAGAGAAGAAAATACATTATGTGAAAAATTGTTACAATCACACAATTTTTCTCCTCACCCCAACGACACCCACAAAAACTTCTCCCACTAGTAAAACTCTAACTTTCACCTCTCTTTCTTTTACATACAAAAAGTACAATAGAAGAATTTTACTAAAGTCAAAAGTTACTAGATAAGTTTCTGACTGGTGTAATTAACTAAGGAAGCTAGGCCTCCTTTTATAGGTCATGGGTCTTGGCCCCTCTCCCACTCCTTTCCCATGTGGGATTCAAGGAGCAAAGAAATCCAACAATTAGATCATCATCCCTGTTCCTAATTACAATCTCCCCACCCATCACCTGTTTTTCCATATCTAAAATTGCATCTCAGTTCAACTTTAACCAGTTAATATCAGCTGGAGGAGACTGGCCATCGCATACTGTTTGATCTGCCACACTGTCCCTCAGGTTGCACTTTTTGGATTTCTTGAGCTTGCATAAAATTTTCTGACTCCATTCTTGCCCCATGCCTAACCTTACTAGGACTGTCACAAATTCCATGAAAGACAATCTTGTTCCTCCTTAATCAGATCCTTCTAAAGACACTGACACATGCAATCACTTATCACTATAAAGAAAACTGATATTTTTGACTAATTAATTGCAACAATCAAGACTATTTGCGACGAAAATAATACTATTTTTATCATAAATAGTCTTGTTAGTTGTAATTAATTGGTTACAAATACTTTTTTTTGTTTGTTTTTGTAGTGTATATTCTGCTTTATTATATTGCTGCAGTAGTGCCTCCCATAGCAGGCAGAAGTCACCTTCCATCCACTTGGCTTTTTGTAGAGGACTCGATAGGACATGACAACTTGTCTCAACCCCCTGTTGGCATACTGGACATAGCTCATCTTCAGTGATCTTCTCTTTTAACAGATTCCCTTTAGTAGGTAGAGCTTCCCGCACTGCTTTCCAAATGAAGACTTTCATCACATTAGGCATTGTTAAGGCCCAAAGCTGCTGCCACATGACAAATTTACCATCTCGCACTGAACCACCAGATGCTTTTGTCTTGATCAGTAGTTCACAAAGGAAGAAATAAGCTGACTTAACCGAAAACTTACCATCCCTAGAATGAACCTATATAAGTTTATCTTCAAACTGCCTTCAGTATGTCTTTCTTTTAATTTTGTCTAAATCATATATAGTGCTCCATGCATTATTAATCATGCTTTTGATCTGGTGGCAGTGCTTTAGCAATGTCACGTTGAAATGATCACATTCTAATTACTAATAACTTTATAATTGACTAATTTGCAAACAAAGACAAAAACAAATTAACACAGAGAAAGAGACTTGGGAGTCCAGACCACATGACTTATATATGTTTTAACAATAATTCTAACTGCATTAATTAGAGCCATAAGTAATATATATATATATATACACACTAGTTGACATCAAAAGTGGCCGACATGTTGTATGGCTCCGCATGCAATCGGTTAAACCACAGTACTCGGTCGGTATAAATATAAGGCTCTCTCCCTCATCACCTTAATTATATTCTTTCAACATCATCGAGCAGTCGGCCGCGACTAAAACAGAAACCAATGTGTACGGGTATTTATATAAATGATTGCATGATTTACAATATCTAGAAACTAGAAATGATAATGATCATCAAGAAGTATACAGATAAGAAATTAAACACGGAATATATATCATGATCATGATTAACACGGTCAATCATGATCATTATTTACTGAAAGCTTGCTCTAATTTGTGGAATTTTGTACTCGTGGTGGATTCAATTATATACTTAGATAGGCGGCCAGCCAATAGGTTGTGTTGATAATTGGAGAGTGGCGGCCAGCTGAGATAGATATCTATATAATTATTATATATCCAATTAATTTGGAATTTTTGGAGTCCTATGAGCTAATATTTTCTGGTGGTATATCCACTTTTGCGTATGTTTGAAAGGCCAATTATATTGTGCATGATCCAGCTCGGTGCCCCAAACCTTATATTTCGTGTCTGCCACAAACTCAGTTACAGTACAAAACCTAATTTAATACGAACTCTAAGCTTATAAGAATGAAGGCCGATCGAGGAAATCCACAAAGCATATGAGGTGACGTACGTACGATTATAACCACGTGTAATATATATATATATTAATGAGTTGTAACGCGATACATTATTGGAATTAATTTAATCTTGCAGCGAACTAATTATAACATTTATTTTGAAAGATCGAATTAAAAGTCTAATTATTAAATAAATTCAGGAAGACTGAATTAATATATAGTACGTAAAGAGTCGCGAAAAAAGCTCTACACGCCCCCAAGTAATAGATCATGAACATTGAACAACTATGATCAGTTTATGTAAAAAATGCTCATATTAAAAAATGCCTTATGGGAAACTTTTATCCGAAAAGGTAAAAGCATTGTTTTTGGTACGGTCAGTACATATCCTATTGGATATTTTAACGGTATAGGAATATTGTCCATATTATATGACTCAAATATCGATTGTACCGTCTATATTGATCGTATCATATTTTAATTTTTTTTTAATTTTTTAATTTTTTTACTTTAATTTAGACTAGATTATTTACATATATGTATTCATATATATAATTTATTCATATATTAACTATCATTTTAAAATATATTTATATATGTATTTATATATATATAATTTTTTTTATATATAAACTATTCTAAAATAGTATACAAAATAGTATAAATATTGACATATTTCATTCTAATATTTTGACCAATATTGTTCACCAATATGATATTCAAAACTTTTGATAAAAGTCCTGTTATAGCACTCCCAATGGCTTTTGTAAATTAATACAAATTTATGTAAAATATAAAAAAATAAAGTCCCTTTCAATTGATCATCTATTTTATTTCTATTTTACATTCAGCCAAGTAAATCTTGATCATCCTGTAGAGGTTACTACGTCTATTCATTCCTCTAAACAGTTTTTTATTATTTCTTTCTCATTTCAATGATTTCATCCTCATTTTCTTTTTATCTTATTTTGATTTTAATCCAATTGAGAGTGCACTCTTCTTATCCTATTTTCATAATTTTACTCCCTCATTTTCTTTTACTTTAATTTTTATCATGTAAGCAAATTTTTTTTATTATTCATCATTGAAAACAGATATATTTCATTTCTTCTAAAAATATTTTGGTAATATTTTATAAGAAAAATCCTGGGGCTTAGTCGGGCCGACCCCAATATTAAAAACAACCTGCCGCCTCCGGTGGCGGTGGGCGACACCAGACCCATTTCGAATTTAAGGCTGCCGGGGGCACACCGAAAGTTGCCGGAGGTCGTTGTCGCATGGGTGAGCTCGCCGGAGCTTGCCGGTCCGGATGATATGGGCGGTGTAGCACACCGCCACCGACGGTGGCTGCGTTCGATTGAGGGCCGAATATCCCTTAAAATCATTTTCATTTTTTTTAATGTTTTTTATTAAATATTTTTTATTGTATTTTTTATTATATTTTCTTAATTTTATTTTTTTTTCTTATAATTTTTATTGTGTTTTTTTATTTTATTATATTTTTTATTGTGTTTATTGTTAAAAAATAGCCCAAAACAGTTGGGCTGCTTTTGATGTTGGGGGCAGCCCGACTAGCCCCCAGCATCACCCTATTTTTAAACCAACTCTTTCATATTTTGATTTTATTTTCAATTTTTATTTGGCTTATATATTTTTGTTTTACGTGTATAGGACCGAATTATATATTTTACATTGTATATAAAAAAAATTGCAAGTATAAAAAATATATGGATGTTGTAAATTTATTGATAGAAAGGAGTCAAGGACATATTTAAAATAATGAAAATATATTTAAATAATATAGAAAAAAATAGATAAGTTGATGGATGAGATTTTATAAAAGTTAGTATTTTAAAATAATAATAAAAAATTTAGTAATGTATTAGAAAAGATAGGATAAAAAATTTATTGAGAGAGCTCTTATTACTTGCATAATTAAACAATAATCTCTAAAAAAAACTGGCCCAAGACTAAAAAGAAAAAATTATTTTCATATAAAAGTTAGATGTAAAAATTTCATCAAGGCAATAATTAATGGAGGCCCGAAAGTTTTTCCATTTAAATAACGAGGGATGTGTTCACTAATTTTCTAGAGAATATTATAGATATTTTATTGATATTTTTAATCGCCTAGAGTATGTATATATAATTGTACAGTTATTTTATTAAAAAAAGATAAGCAAATATTAAAATTAATAACTTTTTATTAATAAAATTTATTATTCTTAAAAAATATATATAATTATAATCTCAATTGCTGTATCAATATTATTCCTATAAAATTAAGATCAAAATGGGGGCGTGCGTGGCTCCCCAAGCCATACTTGATTCTAAGTTTTCGTCATTTTCATTCAGTACCTGTGGAAAGGAAAAAACAATGGATAGTTGATGTTTTTCATGTTGTCTTTTCATAACTATATATAAAAACATTTAGTGAAAAAAAAATTAAAGTAAATGAAAATAACATACTTCATTCAAATTATAAGTTATTAATTCAAACACTAATAAATTTAAAACTAAAGAACATATCAAGATCTGCTGGAGTCATTATGATTGTCTTTATTTCAAAAGATCATATGTCCTATCATATATGCTATCATATTAAGTCTAAATTCATAGTCTAGAAAGTTAGAAAAAATCTCATCATAAATGAGGAAAAAAAAACAAGTGTAATAGAGTTACAAGAAACAAGTATATTTGATCATCGATTGCATCCTTTGTATCTCTAGAGTCTTGGAAGTCAATAACAGCATATCCAAGTGACCTCCGTCCAACCCAAACATTGCATAGAAGAACATATTTTAAAAGTAAATTAAAAAATATGATCAATAATTTTGAGAACAACTTTTAAAAAGGGGGTTAGAATGATGTGTAGAAATGAAACAACTCCCAAGATTCTTAAATTTAATAATACCTTAGCTATTATATGATGTAAGATGAATACATACAAGAGATACAAACCGACAGAAGTTTCTAGATAGAAAAAAAAAAGCAAAGAAGAAACAAGAAAGAAAACAAAAGTATATAAGAAGAAGAAGCTAGAAAGAAAGGGAAAAAACCACAGGGAGAAGAAATAGAGAAATAAAATTAAGTGTGGCAAAAATTATTCTTAATCATTAGAAGTTACTAAAAACAATATAAAAATATGTTTAAAAAGACCATAACATAACTTTCACACTAAAAAAATCTTGTCATACATGGGGTGACCAGTTTAAAAAAGTTAATCAAATATAAGTCCAAATGATAAATACAAATGAAAGTCTAGTCATAGTTACGAAAACAAAATAAAGAAAAAAATAAATGCAAGATATTGAATAACAATTGATGTTCATCAATTTTTGAATCTGGATCAAAAGTCTAATTTCATCTGGGAAGAGTTTTTAATACTATTAGAGTTGGATACATATTCATGAATACAATAATTAAATACATTTAAAAGTCAAATATTTGTATATTCAAACAATCTAAGACTTCTAAATTTTCAAATTCTCCAAGAAATTGCGAGAAATATAGGAACTATATAAGAAATATCTAATTCCATCAATTCCTAAAATAATGCATTATATTATATTTGTCTCTACAGTTAGTGAATCACATTAAACTATTTAGTAAACCATACTAAGTAATATTTTGATAGCAACACAATGCATGATTGCAAATATCTATCATAATAGTGAATAAAATCAACATTCCAAATATTTATGATACGATATGCTACATATAGATTATGAAATTGCAGAAAATACTAAATTGTTTAAGTTCTCTAAAATATTAAAGTATGCAAAATATGATAAAGAAATGAAGTGTTTAGAAGAAAAGAGAAGGAGATTACTAATTTATCTAGATTTTAAAAAAACACTAAAAGAAAGTTACCTGAAATTGAAAGAAGAGAAATTACTAAAAACTTTTTCAAGCATAGTCAGTTACACGAAATATATAGACTTTAAGTATAACAAGCTTCTTCTTGATGAGCTAAAAGGTGAAGGCATCTCCTTCTTTTAAATTGTTTTCTTTTACAAATACACCCCATCCTTTTGTCATGTTCATTAATGAACAATCTTTGCTATGATAAAAGCAACGGCATGCCATTGTTTTCTATTATCAGAAGTTAGAAGTTTGATAGTTTGATACTCTGATAGATATGTTGCAGTAAATTCGGCAAGTGCATACTTCAAAACAAAGAAGAACGTCAAATCATTAACATATTTTTGGAAAATAATTAAATTTGAAAAATAACTTGCATTGATTAGAAGTTTAGTCTCACCATATAATATTTTGTATATTATGGAGTCGTAAAGAATGCACGAACGAAGGATTTGTAAGTTTCAGTGAGTTAGCTGCTTGAATTGATATTTCTTTTCCATTAATAATCTTAAGTCTTTGTTACTCAGGCGTTTCAAAAGTTGATAAATTATCTTCGCTTGATTTTTGTTCATCACCTGGTACACAAACCAGTCTTGCCATTTCATTAGTAATAACTTCTACTGGACATTGGATCTCAGTAGAAGTCTTGTTGAATATAAGAACATGGAAGGTGGAGTTTCTTTTATATCTAAAGACTACAAAGTGCCCAATATCTATGATATAATGTTGTGCAAAATCATGTCAACTTTCAGAAAATCATATATTTCTGTCAACTTTTTCTAATCCAACTTGCCAACTACAACCATTAGAAAGAGTGAGTTTAATGATAGTTCCAAGTTCATAACCAAATAACCTCACAAATTTTTTAAGGATGCTTTGCAAAAATGAAATGAAGTTATGATTTTATAATCACATTGTAAATAGATGTTTTTACAAAATATGCCGGTAATTGGAATAAGATGGACTGTACTCATATAAGTAAAACTTATTTTAGGAACTTTTTATTTAAACATAATAGAACTAATCAAATAGAATAGCAATTATATAATTAATTAATCATAAATATTTAGTGGATAAATAAATTACTCAACAATTTTTTTTCAACCAAAGTAGATGGCAATATTATTTTGAATAAGTGTGTTAGTGGTGGTGAGCTACCACTACTAGCCGCCATAGGTTGTTTGATCAAGGTTGTGAGGAGAAAAATTGAAACTCTAGCTGCATAGTCACGTTGAAATAGTAGACATAGAAGTAGAATATGTTTGTAAGATTTCTAAAAGATGTCAATGGTAATAAACAATTGAAGAAAATAAAAAATAAATAGAAAAAAATCATCAAAGCAAATACAAAGGCAAACTTAAAATTTGTGAGATTAAAATTTTGTTTGATATTCAGTTGTAAAAAGGCAAAGCAATAATTATCAATATAATTTTCAGTTAGGAGTAATCATATAGTATAAATTTAAAAGAAACAAAAATCATTAACATTGTGATAATTCATTATCAAATTTTCATTAAGTTTATATTAATATTCGGTTGTCAAAAATAAAGCAAGATTTATTTATATAATTTTCAGTTAGGAGTAATCTTATGGTACAAATTTAAAAAGAAGAAAACATTAACATTGTGATAATTTATTGTCAATTTGTCATTTAGTTTATATTAATCTTTTAAGTTGTTAACTAAGGTCATTTCAAGGTTAAGTTAGTTTCATAGTTTGGACGAAATAATATTTATTTTACTTATTTCTTTATTTACTTTTTAAACCAGGAAAAAAAAATTGTAATATTTGATTGTACTCTTTCATACAAATAAGATTGTGATGGTTTCTAGTATAGAAAAAAGAAAAGAACTTGTCTTTATATTGCTATTAGAGTTCCTTTTAATTACCTTGTATAATAACCTAAGCACAACTATAAATAACTAATTATTTTTTTGGGTTAAAAAATAACATTACTATTTCACTGAGCACGATACCATTTATTATTGTTTGTATAAATATTTCCATCAGTATTATATAAGAGATACATGCACAAGATTTTAATAACACACATAAATTTTCCTACTTGGACGGAGCACATTTCTACTTGTTTGTTGCTTAAATTACATAGTTATATGAATGAAAAAAAAAAACAACTATTGAAGCTCTGAGAAGTGTATGAGTTTTTTATCGATTGAAGGTAACAATAACAATTCCAATTAAGTTCATTGTGACCCAATCCCTTCGTTACTATCATATACAAAAGGTTGTGACAGCACACACATGAATAGTAAATTGCATGTAAGATAATATCATTGCATATGAGATAGCAATCATTCAAAGAAGACAAAGAACTCAGAATAGAATATCTTTCCTCATGAAAAGTACAACTAACCACAAGAAAACAGTAAATGAAACGAACACAAGTAATTTCCCCAACATACCGATCCAAAAATCAAAACTTCCCATCAAACCCTTTAAGTAATCACTACATAAAATCCTAAGGTTAGCTACATAGCCTCCATATTCCACAATTTATTTGTTCAAAACTTGTCATTTTAGGTGATGTTTCATTGATTTATTAAAAATTTAAAGTTCTATAAATACACTCAATAGCCATACGATTTATCAAAAAATATAAACAAATGCATAAGTAAAAAAAATGAAAATGAAGACCACAAAAACATACCAATGAAGAACCCTCAATGCACATAAAGAAATTTTCCTCTCCCATGCAGCCCAATTTGAAAGCACTGTTTAAAAACGTATAGTTTTAATATTCCAATATGGCAAATATATAATAAAAGTCACATATACATATTATTAGTATTCTAGAAAATATATGATAAAAGTCGCATATACACATTAAACTCTTATTTCTTTCATATGAATTCAAAGAAAAAGCAAGTTCCTTTTAGAATGTTATGAGTGGAATTTTTTTTTTTAATTCTATATGCTTTAAAATAATTTAAAGTTTTGTAAATGCACCCAACAACCATACCATTCACCATAAAATATAAACAAACGCATAAGTAAAAAAGAAATACATGAATAAAACAAATGCATAAGCACAAAAATATAAAATAAACAAATGATAAGAAATTTGCCTTTGCAACTTCTCAAAATAGACAAATCCAATCTTTGTTTTCTTCACATTTTTAAGTTTGTTGATGCAAGAAAGATGGAAAGAAGAATCTATTAGAAGACCGACTTGGGATTAAGAACTCTACCGCACATCATTTATTTACCTTTTCTCTTCTCTTTCGGTGTCTCAAAGCACGGCAACAGATAACCAAAAACCAGCTACATAACCCCCCATACTCCACAATTTATTTATTCAGAACTTGTCATTTTAAGTGATGTTTTATTGATTCATTAAAAATTTAAAGTTCTATAAATACACTCAATAGCCATACAATTTATTAAAAAATATAAACAAATGCATAAGTAAAAAAAGAAATGAGAATAAAGACGATAAAAACAACCAATGAAGAACCCTCAATGCATAAATAGAAATTTTTCTCCCGTGCAGCCCAATTTGAAAGCACTACGTAAAAAAATATGCTTTTAGTTTTCCAATACGACAAATATATAATAAAAGTTGCATATACACATCATTAGTATTATAATATGGAAAATATATGATAAAAGTTACATATACACATCAAACTCTTATTTCTTTCATATGAATCCAAAGAATAAGAAGTTCCTTTTAGACTGCTATGAGTGTAATTAAATTTTTTTTTAATTCTATATGCTTTAAAATAATTCAAAGTTTTGTAAAGGCACCCAACAACCATACCATTCACCAAAAAATATAAACAAACACATAAGTAAAAAAAAAAAAAAACATAAATAAAACAAATGCATAAGCACAAAAATATAAAAAATAAACAAATGCATAAGAAATTTGCCTTTGCAACTTTTCAAAATAGACAAATCCAATCTTTTCTATAAATACACTCAATAGCCATACTATTTATAAAAAAATATAAACAAGTGCATAAGTCAAAAAAGAAATGAGAATGAAGACCACAAAAACATACCAATGAAGAACCCTTAATGCATATATAAAAATTTTCCTCTCCTGCGCAGCCTAATTTGAAAACATTGTATAAAAAAAGTATGGTTTTAGTATTCCAATATGGCAAATATATAATAAAAGTCACATATACACATCATTAGTATTCTAATATGGAAAATATATGATAAAAGTCACATATACACATCAAACTCTTATTTCTTTCATATGAATCCAAAGAAAAGAAGTTCATTTTAGAATGCTATGAGTGGACTTAATTTTTTTTTTCTAATTCTATATGCTTTAAAATAATTCAAAGTTTTGTAAATGTACCTAAGAACCATACCATTCACCAAAAAATATAAACAAACATATAGTAAAAAATAAATACATAAATAAAATAAATGCATAAGCACAAAAATATAAAATAAACAAATGCATAAGAAATTTGTCTTATTTACCTTTTCTCTTCTCTCTCAGTGCCTCAAAGCATGGCAATAGATAACGAAAAACTAGGAAATAATATTCTACCCTCCAACGCTCCCTTCATATCTCGACTGATAATGTCACATCACAAAATAGTAAATGAAACTAGATGAACGTAATAAATGCAATCAGGCGAACAAGATTCAAGTAAAAGATACCAAAATCATTACAATTAATTAAATTAGGAGAATGAACTGACGAGACAAATCAACTGAAACAGTGATATTTTGTATGTGATAAGTGATAAGTGAAATGGTGCATATGGAGAAATGCAACGTTGCGTAGAGAGAAAAATGGTGCGTTTGCTAGTCTTGAAAAGCAGGTGAACTATTTAAGTGATATAAATGAAATGCTGCGTAGGGAGAAAATGAACCGTTTATGGCATCTACCTGACTGACCTAAAAACGCTGTGTTTGCATGGTTTATGGCATCCACCAAGTCGACGTCAAAATGTAAAACATCACTAGATCACGCTTGTCATTTCTCGTTCCTGATCCTTCTCTCGATCTCCATCTCCATCTCTTTGTATTCACTGGTTCTCTCTAATTTCACTCGATTTCAAGGTTAAGGCAACGAAAGTTATGGATGTGAAAATTCACTGTTGTTATTGTTGTGGGATTTGGTGGAAAAGAAAGGAGTTGAAGGTGGTTACAAGCCGTGGATTTCGTGGTACCCATTTTGGGTTGGAATCGCGTGCGCCTAAGGGAGGGCTGCCAAGGGCATTCGAGGATGGGAGGTTGTTCATCGGACCATGGGGGAGGTGCTAGAGGTGGTGGTGAGAGTCGGTGGCCATGCTTACGGCGCCGTATCGTGACGCCATGCGGAGGAACTCATATGCTACCAATTTCAGGTTGGACTCGCATGTGGCTAAATGAGGGGCTGCCAAGGGCATTCGATGGTCGGAGGTTGTTCGTCGGACTATGAGGGAGGTGCCAGAGGTGGCGGTGGTCGTGCTTATGCCGTCGTATGGAGAGGCGATGTGAAGCAACCCATATGGTACCCATTTTGGGTTGGACTCGCCGGTGGCTGAAGGAGGGACTAAGACAAGCATTGAACGGTGTGAGATTTTTTGCCGGACCATGGGAGGGGTGCCGAAGGTGGCGATAAGACTCGTTGGCCGACGGCGAAGGGTAGCTGTGGATAGGAGTGTGCGTCGCCGAAGAACATATATTAATAGACTTTGATTTTCTGTGTAGCTGAGGGGGCAAATTCGGATTTGTAGCTCAATGGACAAATTCGAATTTTGAATGTTAAACAATTGACAATGTTTAATTTAAGATAGGCGCTTTTTAAGTATAAAAATATAATTGTATATATATATATATAGTTAAGTGATTAACTATCCTATCTGGGGATAGCAACCCATGGAACGACCAGAGCCACAAACTAGTACTTGATGCAGGCCGACAATTATTTGATGGAAAAACTTTCTTTTGGAGGAACCAAACAAGCTAGGGAGAAAATCTTGAAAAAAAATAAGATCAGCAGGAAGCAAGAAGTAAATAATTAATGGAAGACTGAGTCCATATTAATTCAATTGAAGAGAAAGTGAAAATATCATTTCTCTCATGAGATAATTAATTAATTCCTCGCCAATTAATTTCCAAAGTGTGTGAGAAGATTAAGGACACCATTGAACCGACGATAACCGGCCGAAACTAAGCTGGCCCATTTTACTCTCCCTTCAACAACCAATTTCAATCGGTATCACTTCCTAAAAAACATGATGTCGAGCTGGTTTCGATTTTGGATCAACACCGAACCGTTAAGATCTCTTTTCACCCTTTTTACCTCTTTTTTTTATTTACAAAAGACACAAACACATACGAACACACGCTAATCAAACCCCCATCAAGCGAGCTCGCACACGATTATATCAATCATAATATTGGGCGTCTATATTATATATATGATCAAGTTCTATGAATGATAAAGGTCTCCACTTATTTAACTGATTTGATCATTTTCTTTCGGCTTAGATAATAATATAGAAGGCTGTTAGAGACATATACAATTTCCACCAACTGATGTGGCAAATTAGCAGTGTAAAACGTCATTTTTTTTTTTTATATAAGATTTCTTCTTCTCACATTCTCCAAAATCTAGCTCATCGTTCCTTCCACAGTTTCACTTCATGTTTCATTTTTCAGGTCTTCCATTTTTACATAATCAAATAAGCGAAAATTTTTTGATAATTGCTTTTTGGGCAAACAAGGTGAGTACTTATGCCATATACACTATCATCCAAAAATGCCAAGTTGCACAAAGCATATTTGGCTTTTGGGCTTTTGGGCTTTTGAAGAATAAAACGG
Organism: Platycarya strobilacea; assembly: GCA_036898215.1. NCBI lineage: Eukaryota > Viridiplantae > Streptophyta > Magnoliopsida > Fagales > Juglandaceae > Platycarya > Platycarya strobilacea. The sequence goes on along the minus strand of CM072547.1, from coordinate 1,671,746 downwards.
TAATAAAGCTTTTCATCGATCTTGGAAAAAATAGGCGCTTTTTAAGTATAAAAATATAATTGTATATATATATATATAGTTAAGTGATTAACTATCCTATCTGGGGATAGCAACCCATGGAACGACCAGAGCCACAAACTAGTACTTGATGCAGGCCGACAATTATTTGATGGAAAAACTTTCTTTTGGAGGAACCAAACAAGCTAGGGAGAAAATCTTGAAAAAAAATAAGATCAGCAGGAAGCAAGAAGTAAATAATTAATGGAAGACTGAGTCCATATTAATTCAATTGAAGAGAAAGTGAAAATATCATTTCTCTCATGAGATAATTAATTAATTCCTCGCCAATTAATTTCCAAAGTGTGTGAGAAGATTAAGGACACCATTGAACCGACGATAACCGGCCGAAACTAAGCTGGCCCATTTTACTCTCCCTTCAACAACCAATTTCAATCGGTATCACTTCCTAAAAAACATGATGTCGAGCTGGTTTCGATTTTGGATCAACACCGAACCGTTAAGATCTGTTTTCACCCTTTTTACCTCTTTTTTTGATCTACAAAAGACACAAACACATACGAACACATGCTAATCAAACCCCCGTCAAGCGAGCTCGCACACGATTATATCAATCATAATATTGGGCGTCTATATTATATATATGATCAAGTTCTATGAATGATAAAGGTCTCCACTTATTTAACTGATTTGATCATTTTCTTTGGGCTTAGATGATAATATAGAAGGCTGTTAGAGACACATACAATTTCCACCAACTGATATGGCAAATTAGCAGTGTAAATCGTCAATTTTTTTTTTATATAAGATTTCTTCTTCTCACATTCTCCAAAATCTAGCTCATCGTTCCTTCCACAGTTTCATTTCATGTTTCATTTTTCAGATCTTCCATTTTTACATAATCAAATAAACGAAAATTTTTTGATAATTGCTTTTTGGGCAAACAAGGTGAGTACTTATGCCATATACACTATCATCCAAAAATGCCAAGTTGCACAAAGCATATTTGGCTTTTGGGCTTTTGAAGAATAAAACGGTAATAAAGCTTTTCATCGATCTTGGAAAAAAGAGACGTTTGAAGGAAAAAAAAAAAAGGCTTTTGAGATATAGAGAAGAAAAAGCTTTTGCAAAAAAATTAGTCTCGTTTTTGCTCGAGGCGTCCTTGATAAAGGGGATTTTTTCCTTTTCATCTTTCTTCATGAAGATGGAAACGTACAACAAAGTGCACAACAAAGCTTGAGCGCACTTGAAGAAGAATGCACGCAAAGCTGGAGAGAGAGAATCTGAAAGAGAGAGAGAGAATAGACGCAAGGAAGGGAAATGAAAGATCAATATGTGAGATTAAAAAAATTGATGGCCACATCAATATGTGAGAATTTTTTATGAGATTAGTTTGTGCCTTTAGTGTTTTTCAATAATATATAATATTATCGTTTGGTCAAAGTACATCATGTGATTATATATATATATATATTGGAACTAAATACGTACGTACGCACTCTATAATATCATGTATAGTCCAAAGTTTTGACTTTTGACATGGAGATTAATAGAACTGAAATTTCGGCCATCCAACAAAACTTGCAGTAGAAAAGAACCGATCATCGAAATTTAATTTAAGTACCCATAATTATAACCTGTTTCCTGATCTTGTCCTATATATCGGCCTCTTCCTGCCTGTATATGCATATTCGCAATTTTAGTGATCAATTATACATATCACATCATATATGTTGGGATATTATTATTATAAATTCTCCATGGACATCACTATCATAAAATTATAGCGCATTTCTTATTCCCAATCAAACAGGACCAGAGAGATATCACGATTTTCCTTTAAGAATGTTTCGATCAGTGATCATAAAGTGATGAAAAGCAAGATTTTCGAGAAATTAATTACCATGCATGATACAAGCTAAAATTTTTAAAAAAAAATTACCATGCATGATGATGCACTCAAATTCAACTAGTATTTATTATAAGAAAAATAAATATTTATAATATTTTAATTATAAAGAAAAAACTATTTACAATAAAATTAATATTTTTTTTATAAATAATTTTTTTTAAAGAGGTAACGGGTTTCGAATCCATGTTCTCCATTTGGAGAACTGAAGTATATGCTATTAGATTATTAAGCTCTTGACACGTAAATAATTTTGTTAATTATAATTAAAATATTATAAATAATTATTTTGTTATAGTGACTCTTCGATACGATTTCTATTCTATACTGACGGTTAAATATTCGTAATGGTGCGACTAATTAAGCACATGATCTTTAATTTAATTGAAATAAGTTTCTCTCAAAGTAGTTGAAGGATTTGGTAACCGAAAAATCTACTTTACTTACATTTTTAGGGGCGTGCAGCAGGTTATAAAAAAACTATTGTTGATCAATCATGTCGATCTCTAGACAGCGGGGGACAATAAATATTGGAATGCTGAGTAGTGAGAACACACCTGCACGTGGTCCTGTGATTCATTCATCGGATTTGTTAGAGATCGTGGCGATAATCACAGTGTACTATCATTTCGTTTGTCAAATCATGGCCCTCCGTTTCTCAAAAAGCCAAGTACTTGATAATATCGTATACAGTACAATGAGATACGTATAGCTATCGACGTCACACAAGCTGTTATTATCTAGCACAATATTATTAATTTGATTATATTAAAAACATTAATATTAGTTTTATTAAAAATTAATACATTTTAAATTTTTTAAATAAAATTATCTACATTAATTTTTTTAAAATATAAAAATTTGAACTTTGAGCTATAATAAAAATTATTCATCATTAAAATGATTATTTTATTATAAAGATTAAAATCACTACATTTTAAATTTTTTTTCTGTTTCTCGTTAGAATTTTATTTGTTTTTTTATTTATTTTTATCTTTCCCCTGACATTCTTTCTCAGGAAATTGGTTCACCATCGGCTGTTTTATTTATTCTCTTTTATTCTTGGGCTCTTTATTTTTTTGGCGGTTGTTTTTCTCACCTCTAGGATATTGCCTGTTCCGCTTTTCATGGTATTTTGAAAATTTTGTAATTAAAAAAGATATGAAAAAAATATCATTATTAAAAAATATTATATTAATATTTTAATAAATCAAATAATTAATCCAATATAAAATTATAACTATTTTGAGAGGATTTGAATCTAAAAGAAATATATATTTATTTTTTTTATCAAATTTTAAAGATTGCCATTATCAATACTCTTACGAATAAGATCATCACGGACCCATATATTAGAAATAGCAACCAACCAATTACCTTTTTATCCTTTAGGTGATTTTGGAGGCCCTGCTAGGATTTCTTGAGTGCCGGTTCAATGGCTGCCACTGGGGTCTTTCAGGCTTGTCGGCGCCGGTGGGACGTCAGATATGGTGAAGGTCCCTTTGCATTCGCCACAAGTCATGGATGGGGAATTTTGCATTTTGTTCTCTAGGAAAGAAAATGAAAAATCTGCAGTCCCTTTCAAGTATTCTTTAGTGATAAAATTTATAAGACAGAGACCCTCTCTCGACTTTATTTGTTCCTTTATTAGAAGTCGATGGGGTTTAAATTTTCAACTAGTGGTTTTAGCAATGCAGAGACCATGAAATGCGTTTGTGAATTTTTTGAATGAAACAGGTTTTTTGAAAGTTATTTCGAGAGAGATTACTGAGGTTGATGGTGTTCCATACCGCTATTTCAAATGGTCCCTAGATTTTAAGGAGGACAAAGAACCATCAATAGTTTCGATTTGGATAGTGTTGCCTGGATTACCTCCAAATCTTTATTAGGAATCGTATCTGACCAATATCACTGCACCAATTTGCACATATTTGATATGTGATAATACGACCCGATGTGAGACAAGAACGGATGGAGTAAGGGTTTTCTCTTGATTGATGCAGCTCATGAACCAGTTCCTGGTATTTGGATTGGCATCCCCCATTAGGAATCAAGTTTCTATGTCAAGGTAAAATATAAAAGCTTGTTGGCATTTTGTTGTAAATGCCAAGCTCAGGATCATAATATGAGGACTTATAAATTAAAGAAATCTGGGAATCTTGATATGTAGAAGCCAAAGGAAACAGTGGATAGGTAATTGAAGGTGTGGGTTCCAAAGGAAAATGATAGTGCTTATGATGATAAAGTTCAAGATATGGGTGGTCCTAGTCATATGAAATCAGTTAGTCAAATTGAGATAGAAACAAGGTTGGTTGTTGAAGTTGTTAATACAGTGGCTAATGAGGTACTTTCTGATCCTTTGATACATTTAATGGCTAATGAGGAATGCTGTGAACCTTTGTTGCAGCCTAAAAATGATGGCAGATCTCATGAGGTGGCTGGCTCTAGTCCTACAATTGAGATTGAAGGTGTGATGGCTAAGGAAGTTGGTAACAGTTGGGTGGCTGAAAAGGGGGAAATTGAAGAGGATATCGTGGGTGTTCAGGTTCCGGATTGTGATATTCTTTGGTTTTAATTATTGCTGATGTGCAGGAAATTGAATGAACATCAAGAGAGCATATAGAGAATAATGAGTCAGGTGTATTGGTTTAAGCAGATAAAGAACAAATGCAAACAAAGGATTCTGGTATGCAAAAAGGTTATGCCTCGGCAATAGAGGGTATGGATACTGATCATTTAAGTAAAGGAAAATTTTGTTTATCTAATTCTTATTCCCTTGCAAAAAAGAATAAGGGTAAGAAGGTGATTTTGACTCGTAGTTCCACTTAGGTTCCTAGTAAACCCGCACGTTTTATTTATTAATGCGTGTTCCTTTATTTTGAAACATATGTGGTCTATGTACATCACGAACAAGAATTAGGAAATTAGTAAGACAGTTTAAAATTGATTTCATGATGTTGGCAGAGTCTTTTGTTAGTAAAGTGAATATGGTAATGTTGAAAAATAATTTGAGATTTGATGGCTGTTTTCGAATCAGAATTTGGGAGGGAAAAGTTGGTTGTTATGGGGGAATGATATTCAGATCAATGTTTTGAGGTCCTTGGATCAGTATGTAACTGTTTCTCTATCGATTGATGGGAGACGAAATACGGTTTCAATGGTCTATGTGAAGTGCCATTATTTGGAGAGAACAGCTTTGTGGGGTCATTTGATCCAAGATATGCCTACTAGTGAGTCATGGTTTTGTCTGGGCGATTTTAATGTGATCTGGGGAAATAAAGAACGTTGTGGTGGTCGACCTCGTTTGAGGTTGGCTATAGATGAATTTAATTCCTTTATTGATTCTTGTAGATTATGTGAAATGAAATTGATAGGAGGTAAATTCTTTTAGTGTAATAGACAACAAGGTACAGTTAAAAGTTGGTCAAGACTTGATCGTTGCTTGTTAAATTCTTTGGTTGTTTCATTATTACCAAAAGCTTTTTAAAGCTCTTGTCGAGAACTGGATCAGATCATGCACCATTGTTGTTTTCTCTGCAGTCAAATGTTTTTATATATGGCCCAGCATCTTTTAAATTCCAACAAATGTGAGTATTCCATGAAGATTTCACAAGTGTAGTTAAAGACTCATGGTAGGGAGCAACCTCTAATGAGGGGCTGTTTGGTTTAGCTGCTAAATTGAAAAGACTGAAGATGGTGTTTAAGGAATGAAATAAGAAGGTTCTTGGTCGAACATATGTGAATATACATTGGTTAGAAGGAAGAATTGATGACATTGAGTTGAGGTTACAAGTTCGATTTTCTGAGGCTTCAGAAGCAGAATTAATCGATGCTAAAGAAAGTTTGAAAGATTGGCAACAAAGAGAGAAGGCTTGATTATTGCAACAGGCAAAATTACAGTTGATAGATAAAAGAGAGGTGACGAGTTAGTTTTTCAAGTCTTTTGCTGTTATGTCTAAGCCATTTGTGAAAGAAATGATCTTAAGGGATGGCAGTGCTTAATAGCCCGGAAGCTATTCATAATGGTTGAATAATGGTACAATTGAGTATTTTAGCTCATTTCTTGGTGCTAAATCTTCAAGAGGCCTCCCGGACCTCTCTTTGTATGTTGAGTTAGTTGTTTTGGAGCAGGAAAATGAAGCACTCTTTCAACTCCCTTCAATCCAAGAAGTGAAGGATTCCATATTTTCTATTCCAAATTAAAGTAGCCTAGGGCCGGACAATTTTGGTTCAGGTTTTTATCAAGCTTGTTGGGATATAGTTGAAAGTGATATATTGGAGGCAATCTAAGAATTATTTCATGGTAATCCTTTGCCCTGATTTTATTTTGCTTTCTATATTGTTTTAATTCATAAAGTGCTACAACATAAAGTGCTACAACTGACAGGATTTGATAAGTTTCGTTCTATTAATTTTTGTTTAGTAATTTGTAAGATTTTTTCAAAGATTATGGTGAAAAGGCTTTCTCCCATTTGAGTAAAATTGTTTCGCCGAAAAAAGGTGTTTTCCTTCCAAGGTGAAGCATTTTTAATAATATTGCATTAGCCAAGGAGATGATTCATATGATTAATAAGCCGGCGCGTGGTGGGAATGTTTTTATTAAAGTGGATATGGCAAAAGCATATAACTGTATAGATTGGGAATTTTTGATACATGTGATGAAGTCTTTTGGTTTCTCTTAACCTATTTGTGAGATGATTCGAAGATGCATTTTCACTCGTGGTTTTCGGTTGTTATGAACAGAATGGCTAAAGATTTTTTTTCAAGTGTACAAAGTTTGCGGCAAGGGGATCCTCTTTCGTCATATCTCTTTATTCTAATAGAGGAGATACTATCTCGAATGCTAAAATTAAATTTTCAAAGTGGAAAAATTGCTCCTTTTTTTCCACTTATTTCTCACAAATAAGGTGCACCACTTATTTCTCATTTGTCATATGCTGATGACGAGGTTATTTTTGCTAATTGTGGCAAGGTGTTGATTAAAGCAATTTCGGATGTTTTTCAACTTTATGAGGAGTGGTTGGGACAGGTGATCAGTAAAGAGAAGTCGGCAATTTTTTTCTCAAAAAGAATGTCGCTACATAGGAAAAGAAGTCTATTAAGGTTTACCTCTTTTATGGAAATGGTTTTTCTTGTAAAATATTTAGGGGCTCCTTTGATTTCAAGCTGCTTGAAAGCAAGTCATTTTGGTGATCTGTTGAATAGAATAAGAGCTCGTTTGAGAGGATGGATGTCTAAGATATTATCTAATGTTGCCAGGGTGCTTTTGCTCTGTCTTGTACTAGTTAGTATTCCTATACATTTACTTTCAGTTTTGCAAGCTCCTAAAATGGTGTTTAATTCCCTTAAAAAAATTATGAGTACTTTTTTTGGGGGGTCATCGGATGGGAAAAAAAATAAAAATTGGTGGCTTGACATCGATTATGTAAGCCAACATAGGAGGGGGGGATTGGTTTACGGAATCTAGAGGAAGTACAGGTTTCTTTAATGATGAAATTTGGTTGAAAATTGCCAACACAAAATTCATTGTGGTCAAATTTTGTTAAAGCAAAATATCTAAGAATCAACATATCTCTTTGGTGGATTCAAAGAAGGGTTCCTTGTTTTGGCGTGGCATTATGGCTGTAATTCCTAAGATTTTAAATGTTTTCATTTGGCATATGAAAGATGGAAATGTCTCTTTTTAAAGAGATAAATGACTAAATTCTGGTGTGCTCACTGATATGGTTTCGATTTCTAATTTTCCTGCATTGAGAGTTAGAGATTAAAGACCTAATGAGGGATGGGATACCCGACTTTTGAGGGATTTAGTGGGAGAGGACAAATTGGAATGGGTGTTGGAGGGGCTAGGAAATCACAAGAATGGTGCTAATATTCTGATTTGGAAAGATAATTCTGATGGAGAATTTACTTTAAGATCAACATGATAGTGTATTAGAATAAAGGGCCTCATATGGTTTGGAATGACTGGTTATGGAATATTGTCTTACCTAAAAAGTATTCTATACCTAGTTGGAAAGCGTTAAATAAATGCCTTAGTGTGGATAGTCAGATTTTTGAATTGGGCAATCCTATTGTTTCAAAATGTGAATATTGTGTGGAGGGGTGTGTAGAATATATAGATAATGTTTTTTCGGCTGGTTCGTTGGCTAATGATATATGGTCTCGTGTATCTTGTTTTCTTGATGTTCCGTTTAATCCTCAAAGAGTATGGAGAGAGAGGATGGAATTATGGTTTAGGAGAGCTAAAACATCTTCCCAACCTAGTTATTTGTTTGGTTTGATTCCTGTTATCATCACGTGGTCTCTTTATGTTTGGCGGTGTAGAGCCCAAATGAAGGATAAAAGAAATTCAGTTCAATCCCTTAGGTTATCTATTAAATCTGCCATTGCATGGGTGGGAAGTCGAATTCGTGCAGGAAATAAATTCAAGAGGGGAGATGAGATAATCTTACAAACATTGTCGATTCCTTGTAAACCTTTAAAAGGTAGGCAATGTAAGCTTGTAAAATGGGTGAAACCGTTTGTTGGATGGTTTAAATTGAATGTGGAGGGAAGTTGTTTGGGGAATCCAGGTGTTACAGGTGCAGGTGGTGTTATAAGGGATGAGGAAAGTAGGTTGAAGTTGGCTTTAGCAAAATCTTTAGGCCTTGATTCTAATAATTCGGCAGAATTTTTAGCTCTTTATCATGGGCTGAAATCTTGTAAGAAATTGAATTTTCTTAATATGGAAGTTGAGATAAATTCTCAATTAATTATTAGTTAGTTTGAGAGAGGAAGATGTGGTATATGGTATCTTGAGAACTTTTAGGATGAGATTAAAGAGATGATGACAAGTATGAATGTTGTTTTGAAGCATGCTTACAGGGAAATAATTGGTGCTGTAGATTTTCTTGCTAGAATGGCATCTTGGCAGGTTATAGGGGTATGGAGGCAGCCATTTGATATCCCATATATGATGAAAGGAATTTTGAGATTGGACAGATTGCGACTTCCTTACTTAAGGAAATAATGGTTAGAACAGTTTAGATAGGGCACTGCTAAGCCTTTAATCGGATTTTCCATTCTTGGTTGTCTGGTTTTAATTTTATTTGTACAAGATTCCAAACAGTAATGATATGGGGCCCCTGCGTTGGAGCCCTTTGTGCCCTCGACTGACATGGAAAATGCCACATCAGCCAGCTTACTTTCTTAAATTAAAAAAATAAAACAAAACAAAACACAAAAAGCGGGATTTGAAATCTCACGACAAAATCACGATTTCGGTTTGAAATCTAGAGAGGGAAAACAACATGCGAATCCGAGAGGGAAAATCCCAGAAGTTGTCTTCGTCGCTTGCCATCGCCTGAGCCCAGGCCATTCCTACAGCGTTTTGAAAGTTGAGGCATAGGTTGTCGAGGCTGAGTCCTATCTTGCGAAAGGCCAGTCAGAAAGCTCTTCAAGATTTGGACATGCTCAAGGTCTTGCAACCTGAGATCGCACACGAGCACTCCTTCAATCGCTTTCAAGTTCTTTATCTCCTTTTACCCTTCACCCTTCTCCTGTTTAGATATTCGATTATTTCTTTGGCTTCGATTGTATCATTATTGAAATGAATCTCGCGTTATTCGAGCATTAGATTTGTCAAAGGTAAATGGATTTATTTGAGCGCATATACGTTGTGTGAATGTGAAAAAATTGAGTTCTTGAAACTTCCAACCTCTTGAAAATCTGAATTTAAAAAATCTAAAATTTATTTTCCTATACTAGCTCAACTCAACAAATCTCAATTTATTTCTCCAAAATATCATAGCCAAAGTGATTTGTTGCCCATAAAGAAATTTATTTCAAGTTTTTAGCAAGGTTTGGAACATGAATGATGAAAACTGTTGTTATATCTCTTCTAGTTTAATCGTATAAGTGAGGGTTCTCCATCTCAAGGAAATTCTGGTTTTATTTTTTCTAGATCAAATCTTACTTATATTTGTCTTCAAATGCTGAAGCGCACACAATATTTGTTCACATCAAATCCACCATGTTAATTTTTTCATTTTTCACCTCCTTGTTCTGGATTCTTTGTATTGTTTTCATTTATGTTATCATTTTGTCTATTTATTTGCAGTTCTTTAGACCCTCATTTACAAGATGCTCTCAAGGAGTACTTAGTATTCAAGGGAATTGGAGAAAGCTTAACCAACTTTCTCTTGCTTCACCTACATAAAAAGAAGCAAGTAACAACCAGTGGCAGATTTAACCCATATATTCTTATTCTTACTCATCAATACCCAATTCATCTTGTTATATGAAAATTTGTCATTTAATATTTCATGCATTTTGGACTTAATCGCAATCATAAACGGGATATTGTTGTAGTTTTTTTTTCTTGCTACCTGGATGCGAGCAATTGGAACAATTTCAAGATTGAAGGTTATGGCAATGAATCTGTAGCTACCAGAATTGTTATGGTTTTTGCTTTTTTTTTTTGTATGTTTTTACAGCTTGAGCACAAGTAAATTGACTCGGATAAACTGATAAAATTGGTTGCATTGCTGCAACATTTTAGGGGCAATCCTTTCACAGTATAGAAATATTCCACTAGTTCCTAGTTTCCAACTTTGCTCTACTAGAGGTTAAAGGTGTAGCATAATGCAAGAAAAAAAAATGAATCCATCAATTCAATGATAGGTTTTGATTGGGTCCATCAAACATATAAATCATTTGAAGGCATTGAAAAATAATGAGACATTTCAACTTTCAATTAAAGGCCTGTAGGCTGTAACTAAGGCTGTAAAAAGATCGAACCGGACCAGCAGACTGGACTGGATCGGTTGTCCTGGATCGGGATCGTACCAGACAGGGACCGGATCGAATCGGACCGACTGGAGTCCAGTTCGGTCCGATCCAAAAAATATATGGACCGGAAAATTTCGGCTCGGTCCCAGTCCAGGGAGTTCATCCCCCTGGACCGGACCGAATCTCTAGAGTTTTTTTTTTAATTTTAATTTTTAAATATATGTATATATAAATAATAATATATAAATTTTAATATTAATATTAATATATATTAATATATAATATATACTCTTATAATATTAACATATAAATAATAAGTGTATTATTATTATTTAATATATTATTACTAATTTATCACTATTTACTAACATATAAATATATAATATACTAATGTAAATTGTAATAGTGTTATTACTTATTAGTTATAGTTTATTAACATATACTAATGTAATAGTATTATTAGATTATTAGATTATTAGTTATAGTTTACTAACATACTTAATATTTAATATTAACTAACATATTAATATATAATATATACTCTTATATATAAACATATAAATAATAAGTGTATTATTATTATTTAATATATTATTACTAATTTATCACTATTTACTAACATATAAATATATAATATACTAATATAAATTGTAATAGTGTTATTACTTATTATTTATAATTTATTAACATATACTAATGTGAAAGTATTATTAGACTATTAGATTATTAGTTATAATTTATTAACATACTTAATATATAATATATACTAACATATTAATATATTAATATATAATATATACTTTTATAATATTAATATATTATAATTTATAGTAGTTAAATTTGGGCCAAAAAAATATTTGATCATTGTAGAATTTTATATTAAATTTAGCCCATTAAATCATATGGGGCACCCCTGGACCGGACCAGACCGCCCCTGGACCGAATTGGACCTGACCGGTATGGACCGAACTCCTGTTCGGTCCGATTCAGGGTGAGAGAATTCTTGGACCGAATGAAATCGGTACACAAATTTCTCGGACCGGACCGGACCATTTACACCCCTAGCTGTAACTGTAAGAGAATGGGATTTGGGGTTAGTTCTACTTTTTCGGTGAGATAACAAATAACAAGAGTATCAAAATAACAACTACAACGGTACCTTTTGCATTTCCTAATACTTGATCGCAGCATAATTTCAAGGAACCTCAAAGAAAAGTTCCAAGATTTGGGGAATGAAAAACAACCAACACAACCATAAGTAACATGATTGAATTTCTTGGGTTGAAACCATATGATACATTATTCAAAAGAAACACCCAGAAATCAATTAAAATTCAAAACTAAAAAAAAAAAAAAAAAAGCATCTACCTATTGCTTGAAGAATGTGGCTTCAACTTGGAGAGAACCAAAATTGTTCCCTAAAAAGGAATACCCATAGCCATTGTTTCCATTTCATTCTATGCCCATGAGCAATACACAAAAAGTCTTGAACTATACTCATCCCACAAAAAATACATTTAACCACACAAGTCCATCCTTAAAATACATTAAATACAAAAAATATATTAAATATATATCATTCTTGCAGTTGTGTTTCACCCAACCCAAAATTCATTTGTTGTGATCCAACCCAATTTGCATCCCCTTCGTTGGCTCCTGAAGCATATCATCACCATCAATTTCAACATTCTGAAATGTCCCAACATTGCAACACTCAGTTTTTTGTGGATTTGGTCTATTATCCTATGAAAATGGATAACCCGCATCCATGTCGAGGGATCTGAAGAGTAAAAAATGCAAAAATTACCAATTTTAAAAGATTCACATAATCACAATATCAATAATATCAATACACGATGGGTAAGATGCAATTTAGATAATCAAATGCCCAAGTTAAAAATAATTATAATATGTTTGTAGATGAAGGCAGGTTTAAATTAGGCTACCTTTGTGTCTAAAATGTTGTCTTACATGTTCTTTTTTGCAAGGTTAGATGTGTCTTGTTTCCATCACTCTTTATAAGTTTCTTTCCAATAATAATTCAAAGATTCTTTTCCATCAAAGTTGCTTACCAGCATATCACAAACAACAATCACAAAGCGTTCACCTATTAACCTTACAATGTTACACTGACAAAATAATATTACTCTGTATTAAATAGAATCAAACATATGTTTGGTTTCGGGAAAAAGAAAAAGGAAAAAAGAAAAAGAAAAGAGGAAAAAGCATATTTAACTCTTGCTCTATTTCAGTCTTGTTTATCTCGTTGTGACATATTGACATAAGAACATAACACAAACCAAACGGCAAAGAAGTTGCATCCAAATGATAAAACTTCCAAATTCATTGTTTTTTAGAATGTGCCAATTATACATACACCTAGACCCCATTTCATCAGTCTTAGTCATACCTCCTAATGTGGAACATTTTAAATGACAATTGAAAATGATAAAACCTAGCATTTGCTTCACAGGAAGACGTATCTCAAAGTCCACATCATTGGCAAGTGGCTGCATGGATCAGTAATACAAGAAACCTACAAAGATTAATTCAAAACCTTTTCATTGGCTAAAAAAGATTAAGAAAATTATCAACAAATTTCACTCTCAAGAAGTTGATTCAGAATGCAAAACCTCTTAAAAAAATGTGAACATTGTTAGGGATAATTGGAGGTGATTCTGCATCACATATACTAAATTTCTTTCTGGACAACGAATCACTTCGGCTACAATATTTTGGATAGAAAAATAAATCTCAAATCTCCTAAATTCAGATTTTCAAGAGGTTGGAAGTTTCAAGAACCCAGTTTTTTCACATTCACACAACGTTTCTGCACTCAAATAAATCCATTTACCTTTGACACATCTAATGCTTGAATAGCGTGAGATTTATTTCAATAATGATTTAATCGAAGCAAAAGACATAATCGAATATCTAAACAGGAGAAGCATGAAGGGTAGAAGGAGATATAGAACCTGAAAGCAATTGAAGGAGTGCTCGTATGCGATCTCAGGCTGCAAGACCTTGAGTATGTCCAAATCATGAATAGCTTTTTGACCGGCCTTTTGCAAGATAGGACTCAGCCTCGACAACCTATGTTTCGACTTTCAAAACACTACAGGAATGGCATGGGCTCAGGCGACGGCTAGCAAAGGAGACGACTTTTGGGATTTTCCCTTTCGAATTCGCATGTTGTTTTCCCTCTTCAGATTTTAAACCGAAATCGTGATTTTTAGTCAAGGGCTCAAAGGGGCTCCGATGTCGGGGCCCCATATCATTACTTGATTCCAAATGCAAACTCTGCTTATATGGTTCAGTGATGTCAATTTTGTGGATGGTTTCAACGTAGTTGCTATTGCCTTGGCTAATATTATATTTTTTTGTAAGAATTGGTTTTAATAAGGTTTGTCGTTTAATAAGGTTTGTTTGGATTTTAGTTTATTGGTTAGGTTTTTTATTGGTTTGTTGGTTTTACGCCTGTGTTTTGGTGTTGATTGTAAACCCCCAGGCGAGTACTTTATAACTGTTTTCCTCTACCCAAAGTGAAAGCTTATTAATAAATTTGGGTTGGGGCTACTATGTGGATAGTTACCGGCTTAAAAAAAAAAAGATGATATTTGTTTTTTGTGATGCACGGTGTAATCACCAGAATATTCTTTTAGCTGAATTGTTGAGAGATATACTACTCTATAAAATTAGAAGACCACAATTATCATGAAGTTGTAGCAAACTTTGCGGCACAGGGACGAAACCAAAACTTGATGTTTGGGAGCGAGGGGGGCGATTAACAAAGTGCATAATATAAGTAATATGTGTTTTTATAAGTGACTATATATAAAAATAATAATCATACATCATAATTTTTTTAATGACAAAACACCAATTGATTGTTAAAAGCAGATAGACTATGTTATTACTGGAGGACGTATGAAGTTATGACAGATTTTTTTTTGGGGGGGGGGGGGGGTAGCCCCACTAAGAGCCACGTAGTTCCACCCCTGCTACGATTCATCAGCATGTTCTACATGACTATCGGCTCATAATTAGTCTATTCATTATTCGACTAATGCGGGTGGTGGTCGAGCTACCTAGCTGGACATCAATATTCTTCCTAGGCAAGGGTTTAGTGGGTGACATGCATGCAAAAAGGAGACAAATCAAGGAAAAATCATTTGCAGGCCGGCGGGTAAAAGGAGGCCAAGTTATCTGATTGAATTGAAGATATACATAGGAACTGATAATTTTCGAGACTTAATGTAATCAGTACTATTTTCCATCCTTTCATAATTCAATGTGTCTTAAAATAGTTTTATCTTCTTAATTTTTATTTCCTCCTCCAGAGAAGGTCTATTAAATAACCAAATATAACACTTTGACTAAGGGTCAAGTTGGTAATTTTTCTTTCAACTCCCCCTCCTAGAGTCTAGGAATCATATAAACCTCCAAAATAAAGAGCCTTGAATACTAGAAGAAAAGCACCTATACCTAATAAAATTAAGTGAATACCTAAAATTGTAGTCATTTTATTTCTATCTTTCCATACATAACTGAATAATAGAAAAGATTCTTCAAGAGTCTCGGGTCCCAGAAGTGTATGATAAATACTGTCAAAGCCCAATACTACAGAGGAAATTAAGTAAAGTACTCCAGACACAAAGTATGGAAATGTATTTATAACTTCCCCACCAAGACCTACCCCCTAACCTAGAGTAGTTAGGTGGGGAAATAAAATTAATCATTGTTCATGCATGGGCTTTTCTGGTACGAAATGAGCCACTTCAAATAAGTTCATTGCTCCGACCCAGAATACTATTAATTCGGCATAGGCTACATGAGCTCCTAGTAATTTACCAGATATATTGATAAGCCGGGTATTCCCAGCCCACCAAGTGAAATCAGTGGTTTCTTGGTCATGATCGGCTAAGGCTAAAGTTCCATTAAAGAACGTTTCCACAGGGTAGAACCTTTATCTCGAAAGAGATTAGTAAGTTAGCAAGGTATTTTTTCAACCCAATCGCTCTTTTAATTTTGGAAAAAATTAATTTATCAATATACTATTTTTCTACACATTTATCCCCACACTCTAATGGAGAATATCTATTAATAATTAGGATTAAAAAAACTGAGAATCTACTTATGGTAAAAGCATTTCCCATATTAAGTACTACTATATTTTTAACGTTTAATTAGATCAAGTAATTATTCAAATTAAGAACAGAAACTCATTGCTTGATATTCTCGAGGATATAACACATTAAATAAAGAATTAATCAAATTTTTCCGATGTAGAGACAATTAAGAAAGCCGTGTAAGTGAATATATAACCTACAGAAAAGTGAGTTAATCCAACCAATCTTGCTTGCACAATGGAAAGACTCACTGGTTTATCTCTCTATCGAATAAAATTAGCCAAAGGACAATATATAGAATGGGTAGAAGAAGTTGTGATATGTGGCTCGATCCATGATCAGAACGACGGGATATAGATATAAAAGAAAGAAGACATCAACCTTAAGGATCCATAGAATTCATTGTGGACCCAACACAAGAATAAAAACGTTTAAATTGTTTTGTTTATATTTTTTTGTATTTAAGATCCTATATATCTAGATAAATATGTATTTATAAAATATATACAATAGTATCTTTGTTTTGTATTCGGCTCAATCATTTAAGTAAAAGATTGGGCCGAGTTTAATTACAATTCAATTAAGAGAACGAGTGATAATTACTAAATTGCATAGATTGACTGAACATAGAAAGCCTTTCACTGGTAAGCAATCGTATTTTTCATAGGATTTCTCGTTATCTAGTTGTTAGAGTTGCATTTTGGGGTAATAAATGAATCCTCAAATGAGTCTCGAACAGTGATTCAATTGATGATAAAGAAAAAGAATTATTGGTTCAGCTCTCCACCTTAACGACAGAAAAAATGATTGATCAAATTCTATGGATTCTAACTCATAGTGATCATTTATCGAAAAATGACCCTGGTTATCAAATAATTGAATAACTGGGAGCAATTTACTTACGGACATTCATAAAAAGTATCTAATGAATTATGAGTTCAATATATCATGTTTAGCAAAAAGATGGGATATATTGACTTGGGTTTGTGAGAATTTGTAGAATACATATGATTTTGACAAGTAGGATAAGTCCCCCAAAATATGTGAATTTTTATTAATCGACTTTTTTATAGTCAAAATAAAGTTAATTATACTTTGATTTGTTTTATCAATTCTTTCTTGATTTGTTTCATTATTGTAAATGTATTTATTAATTTTTATATTTTAAGAAGCTCTGCAATAATTGTAAATATAATAATAATACATAGAAAAATTCATATATATAGTTTTTCAATCAAAAATTAAAAGAAAAAAAAGAAGATTCATCCAAGACTTTAGATCCGTTAATTCTAAGGAGGAGCCCAATCTATAGGAAAGATGAGAGGGAATGATAACTGAAGGCATGCATAGTTTGAATTTATTAACATTTTTCAAAAAGATTTTTTTTATTTACCCGCAAAGGTTTCTTTTCAACTAATTTATCAAATAATATTGAATGTCTTATATGTATGTATGTGTGATTTCAAATTCTACTAGCTAGTACTTATATATATATTATGCATATGTACTATTAATTTGGAAAACTAATAAAATTAATATACTATTGCAAATATATACTTAATAATTATTATGGTGAGCCATATCTTACAAAAGCTTGCGAAAATATTGGGTCTTGTCGATTAGTATATGATCCGCCCCCGAATTTTATTAATAAAGATGAGAAAAGCTGGTACGATAAGCACCAAATCACGTGGGTCAATCCTCACAAATTACATATGTATGACGCGTAAGATGCCGGTAGTAAATGACTTTGTTCTTTTTCGCACGAGTTTTAAATGCCGATTTGTTCCCTTTTTTTAATAGTTTCTATAATTTTATTTTTCAGTGCAAACAGAGAATACCACTTCACTCAATCACTGTTATAACAAATATTATACTAAAGCATCCAATGTATAATTCCTCCCGTCGCTCCTTTGTCTCCCTTGATATAATTTCTTCTTGATCTTCTTTCTCTCTCTCTCTAGTACCCAGCTTTTTTTTATGCTTATCCATCAATGGAGCTTATTGAAGGTTCCTGGTTCTTGCAGTTTCTTCACCCTTGCTTTTGCTTCCTTGCATTATTTTTTCTAATAATTATTTTCTTGGTCTGCCTGGCTACACTAAAGCCATGGTGCAACTGTGAAATTTGTCATAGTTTTCTCACGTCGAGTTGGTCCAAACAATTCGATAATCTTTGTGATTGGTATGCCCATCTTCTGAAAACCTCTCCGAGTGGAACTATCCACATACATGTTCTTGGAAACACGATCACCGCCAACCCCAGTAACGTCGAGTACATGCTCAAAACAAGATTTGAGAATTACCCAAAAGGCAAACCCTTCTCCATGATCTTGGGCGATTTTCTGGGTCGAGGTATATTCAACGTGGACGGGGACATATGGAAGTTCCAGAGGAAGATGGCGAATCTAGAGCTCAACAAGTACTCCATGATATCATATGCGCTCCAGATAGTCAATTGCGAGATTAAAAGTCGACTTGTCCCGCTTTTATCTTCTACTGCAGGCAAAGAGGATGGAGTTTTAGATTTACAAGACGTGTTTCGAAGATTTTCGTTCGATAGCATATGCCGATTCTCGTTTGGGTTGGACCCCACGTGTCTGGAGTACTCGTCACTTCCTATATCCGAATTCGCTGTTTCCTTTGACCTAGCTTCAAAATTGTCAGCCGAGAGAGCCATGTCTGCTTCCCCGCTTGTGTGGAAGATCAAAAGGATGCTCAATATAGGTAGCGAGAAGAAATTAAGAGAAGCTATTAATACGATAAACATTTTGGCTCAAGAAGTCATAACACAGAAGCGTAAAATGGGATTTTCCACTCACAAAGATCTCTTGTCTCGGTTCATGGGCACTGTAAATGATGAAACTTATTTGAGAGACATCGTTATAAGCTTCCTCTTAGCTGGTCGCGACACCATTGCATCAGCCTTGACTAGCTTCTTCTGGCTATTGGCAAACCATCCAGACGTGGGGTCAGCAATCCGGCTAGAGGCAGACCGAGTCATCGGAGCAAACCAAGAGCTCTCAAGCTTCGAACAACTCCGAGAGCTCCATTATTTACAAGCTTCAGTGCATGAGAGTATGAGACTCTATCCTCCTATACAATTCGATTCAAAGTTTTGTCAAGAGGACGATGTTCTTCCTGATGGGATCTTTGTGAGGAGAGGCACTAGGGTTACTTACCATCCCTATGCAATGGGTCGGATTGAAGAGATTTGGGGACCAGATTGCTTAGAATTTAAGCCAGAAAGATGGTTGAAAGATGGCGTATTCTTCCCTGCAAACCCTTTTAAGTACCCAGTTTTCCAAGCTGGACCTAGGGTCTGTTTGGGCAAAGAAATGGCTTTAGTGGAGCTAAAATGTCTCTCTCTTTCATTGCTTAGGCGATTCCATATCGAATTGAAGACACCGAGCCTTACGCCCTTGTTCTCCCCGGGGCTGACCGCTTCCTTTAGAGGCGGATTACCGGTCTTGGTGCGGGAAAGAGAGACACCTTTATAATTCACATCTCCGACCCGTGTATCTGTAAGACGTTGTATATATATTCCTGATGATGATCATTTGATTGAAAACATATTTGTTGTGATGCATTAATATATTAATTTACTGTGATGTCTCGCCATGCCCCAATGAATGGAATTGCAGGTTGTAGTGATTTAGAGGGTCTGATGGCCTACATGATTTGCCATCACATACCTGAAATCTGTCTGGTTGGTGTCGGTGGGATTTTTTTCTTTCTTGGTGTACGGTATGATTATGCAGATGGTGTTTTTTGACTGTGCAGCTGTATATGATTCCTTCGTGGAATCTTACGGTCTGCCAGTTTAGTGCAGTACTACTACTTCATTGTAAGCCCCAAGATTGTCAGCCTTAATATTATGAATATGTACGAACAAGTTATTACTTCTGTGACTTGGATGTGACTGTATATGCCATGCTCTTTTTGGAGCTCATGTTTTCTTGGCCGGTTATATATGAATACTGCATGCAATTCCCAATGCATGACTGATCAAAACCCTAACGAAGTATATATTCTGATTGCAAGCATATATACGCTCTTTTTTTTTTTCTTTTTTAAAGCAAGCATATATATATATATATACACTTATAAATTACTTTTAGCTTTAATTGTCTTCTGTCAAGATTTATCCTCCCACTAATTAAGAGAACAATGAGCTGGCCGCCGGTGTTGTTAGTTTAGACTGCGTGCAGCTGATTCGAAGTACTTATAAATTACCTAGTACCTACATTTACATACGACTTGCTGGATTTAAGACACATTTGAATATAGATACGCGCGTACTAGTACTTATTACAATCAGGTTCCAAGCTGTTGGCCGAATTAATATATTAATTTGGGGGATTAACTAGCTAGATAGAACCCTACAAAATTTGAAAGAAAGGCCGTCTCGTACGTACGTCATGTAGAAAAGTATTTATAAAAACGCACTTTATGCCGTTTTATCTATAAGTAGTGCCTAGAAATTAAAACATATTTATATAACTCAAAGTAAATTATAGTATAATAATATATCTCGTCAACTTTAAGTTGAGGTATATAAAAAAATATCAAAATGTCAAATTTAATTAATAAATGCCTAAAAGAGGAAAATTAAGACCCATTATTATTAATGATCAAAATGATTTTGATTCTTCAGATTTCACAAACACCGGGTAGTAGTACTAGTACTATTCCTTGAAAACCTCCATTGCAATGCCATAACATGCAACGCAATAAAAAAATAAAAAAATAAATAAAGAGAAAAAGGTGACCGGAAGTGGAGCCAACTTGAAAAGATTTTAAAGTTATATTGAATTTTACTTTATCTAATTATTTATCTTAATTTATCCGATAACATTTGGTACCATGAACTTTTATTTTAAACATCCGTTGATCTCTCAAAATAATAAATAATGAAAAGGTCGAACCTAAAAAACTTTGTTCCTATATATATATATATATGTATTATGCTTGTAAACTGTGAATATGGTCTAGAGACGTGGGATCAAGATCATATATATGGTAAACTTCATTTATGATATTCACGTTTCGGAAACCTTGAGAGAGCTTTGAGAATGGAAGGCACAGGGCATGCATCGATCATGGGTACGACGTACTTTGAAACAGCTTCGTGAAGGAAATGGGAAGAAGTGATATTGTGGGGGTAAAAACGAGGTCATGTATAGTCACGTGATCAGAAAGTGGATGAAAATTAAAGGACAAAAATCTGGGAAATAGGTGAACATAATTCTTCTGTTTTTCTTTGTTTTTCAAAGACAGTCTGATCATCAAGTAGTTTAACAGAGGATCCATCATATTCAGGAAAATATTTTTGGAACAGACCATAGCCAGCTTTGTACTTCATATATTTATTTATAAAATCATGGGACAGCCCCAGCGGCCCGGCCCCCTCCTGCTCTTCCATGTATATATATATATATATATAATATGCCCTGATCTCCCGTACCTCAATTTGTCTGATCTACTCATAATCACGACGGACGGCATGATGATGGCTCACCCCAGAACTGTTTAATTCGCACTACGACAAGGGGCTGCAGTTTCCTCTTCGTCCCAGAGAAATGCAAACTTGTGGCCCCCATGCTCTGGTACATTCATGTGAATCATGTCGTAATGTTAGTTTTTTAATATTTGGCATGTATATATTTGTCGCGGATGCCCCCTAGCTTCGATATGATAAATACCTTGAATATGTCGCCATACGTAGCGCGTGGACATGATCTGCGAGGTGGTTTTTATTGTATCGATTCTCATCATCATGTGAAGTACTTAAGTACAGCAATAATTAGGAAATTAGAATATCAGATCTTGTATGTTTGCAGGAAATTGGCTCGTTTTTATTTTATTGATATATAAGGAGAATAAGTTATGTATTAATCACGGAACGAACTGATTATAGCCGTGTATATAATTTATAATTAAATGACAATATATATTATTTAACCTATTACGTAATTGCACGCAATTTTTATATATATAGCTAGCTAGCCAGCGACTAATTAATTCAGACAGGCCGCATGCCTCCATTTATATATGCAGCTATATATGTAATTAATTCATTCGGGCAGCCCGCACGCATGCCTCCATTCACATGCAGCTAGCTATAGTACATATATATATATATATTATATATGTATGTGTATATATTAATTAGCATGCATTTAATTAACCAACTAATTAACAATATCTAGCCCCAGCTACGTACCCATCCTTCCTGGAATCTTAGTTAATTTACAAATCCATGCAGTAGATGTGTTTCGTGAGTTTCTTAATTAGGAACAATTAATTAGCAATTTGTAATTATCTAATTTTTAAAGTTTTGTGCTAGCTAGGACACGAGCATTCTCAGTAGTCTGTCATCAAACTACGATGCATTCAAGGCATGCAGAGCACATTGCACAAGCGATCCTGCATGGAATGGAATGGAATGGCGCAAATTTCGTGGCCCGTGAATATCATGTCTGTTGACTTTAATGTTCATTTATTAGGCGCTTCAATATTGTTGTGGTTGCCGATCAGTAGTAGTACCGTTCTCTGATCAGTAATCTCTGCCTTCAGTACTGAACCCTAGCTCTATGAGGGCGTATGGTAGCCTGGAATTGCCGCGCATGCATCAGCCATTTGTTGCATTTATATATATAATGGTATGAATGGTATGATCAATTAATATTGCTAAGTTCAGAATGATCGACACGGCGCGCTATCTAGCTCATGGTTTCATCAATATGCATGCGTACTGCATGCAGCCTGCCAGCAAGATTATTAAGAATTAATTGAAAACCTCATGATCATATATCATGTACGTACGTTTTTCTTTTTGGCAAACAAGATTCATTTGGCCTAATTTTAATGCCTAATTTTGCATAACAAATCGGAAAGGAGGAAAGATTCATCGCCCCAATTCATGATGATGGTTTGAATATAGATAAGGTGCACTGCTAGCTTTTCGTGTTCATTAATAAAGTACTAGAAAATAAATTAACAAAAATAAATTATAATGAAAAATACAAAAATTTACGTGAGATAATATTTACGTTTGCAAATTTTTTGGTGATTTTATAATGCTCATATATTGCACAATATAATAGAAGAATTTAGAAAAAAATCCTTTAGAATCACTATTTGTGGTGGGGTTTGAGGGTAGGAAGCTTTTTTGGAGAGCATCTTTAAAAGTTTGTGGAGAGTTCATCATACTTGTAGAAGACTTGCTCCTTAAATAAAGATTTATTCTATTTTGAGTGATTGAGTCTAATTTATTTTATGCACGTGCTTTTTTGTTTTTTTGTTTTTTATGTTTTAACGGAGGCTAAAGATCCGTTTGATTCAACTTCTTATCTCTTTTTAGTTTTTTCGCTTAACTTAATTTTTGATTTTACCTAAATAAGAAGCTGTTAACTTGACCCCTACACCTAGCTTGACCTGTTGACCATCTAAAATTTAGAGATATTCCTGTGACCTGTCTTTCATTTTTTCATTTTTAGACGGCGTGAATAAAGTGACATGACATGACATCATGACATGTTTATTTATTTTTATATCAATTATTTAAAATATAACGCATCAGTCACCATCGACAAAATTCATAATAGAAGTGCATTTCTATCATAAGAATAATTTGTATATCTTTTGCAAACAATGTATTGCCGTGAATTTTTATGAGTAGGATAATATTATTATATATTAATAAAAGAATAATTTTAGAATGAGTCCAGTTAAAAAAAAGTCAATTTTAGTTTTTAAAAAAATTCTCTTATTTTTAACTTTATTTTCATAAATTTAATAAATTTTATTGATTTTTTTTTTATAAGAATAAAAATAGAATTAAAAATATGACAAATTCCTTTTAAATCAAAGTCAAATTTCTCTCAACTGTTTAAAATTGACTCCCTCTATAATTAATCATAAAATAGTACTATTCATATGATTGTGTATCCGGTTAGTTTTTTTTAATATTATTTTTTAATATTTTTAAACATTTTTAAAAAAGGAAAAAAATCATAATATTATTAAATAATATTTTCTTAATCATTAAATTTAAAAA
Organism: Platycarya strobilacea; assembly: GCA_036898215.1. Taxonomy (NCBI): domain Eukaryota; kingdom Viridiplantae; phylum Streptophyta; class Magnoliopsida; order Fagales; family Juglandaceae; genus Platycarya; species Platycarya strobilacea. The sequence continues at coordinate 1,647,859 of CM072547.1, read as the reverse complement.
AAAAAATCGTGTGCACCAACAGTACATATAATATTATCCTACATAATAAAGGCCCGTTCATTCCGTCAAGAGAAAATAAAAATATAAATAAAGACCTGTTCATATTGGTCGGATTTTTTCTCGGATCAGTCCGTCCGAAATAAATCTAGGCCGGTACTTGGATGACGAAAATCCGGACCCATACGATTCGGGTACGGTTTTGAGAACCGGATTATTAAAGGGCAAAAAATAAAAAAAGCCTCCGGATTCGATTATAAGCCCCGCTTCTTTTCTTTCCCCTTTACAGATTTCGTTCCCCCAGACCTTCCCCTTCCTCTCTGTCGCTTGCGTTCGTACCCACCAGTGACTACCACCAATCGACGAAAACACGGATAAATCCAGTCAACCTCGTAAATTCTCCCAAAAGTATAAACTCTCTATACACCTACTTAAAACAGACTTCTATAAATAAATAAGGAAAAAAAAAATGCACCGCAACAGCATGCGTAATTGTCACGATCATCTCTTCTTCGTCAATAACGTGCACTGGAGACTGGAGTATGGAAATCAGGCGCAGATGTTTCAGGTTATTTTTTATTATATTTTATTTTGTTTTTAAAGCTCGGCTTTCTACCTTCCTTGTTTGCTTGATTTGGATGAAGAGGGGGGAGCTGGGTAACCTTGTTATTCAATTTTGTCCTAAGTTAATCTGGATCGGGTCTAAATCCGATCCGGACTCGGTCCGGCACTCATACGAAATTAATCAGTCGGGTCCCATATGAATGCGCATTTGTTATGGGCGTGAGTCGTGACTGGATTTGCGCATATCTAATGGGCCTTGCGGCCCCATCCAAATCTATTCCATGACGTCACGTCGCGTTTTGGTAGAAAAAGCTAAACGGTGCGCTGAAGCGTGTCAATTGGTGATAAGTAGGTTCCTTGAGAGGGGGGTGGAGAGGTCTAGGGTTCGAAACACAATCCAGCATCCAGTGCCCAAAAAAAAAAAAGTACCCGAGAAGTAGAAATCAGAAACGCAAGAAAAATAAATGGATCAACCAAACGAGGACCAAGAGGAACCTCCGATTGCGGAGCTATTTGGGGTGAAGAAGAACAAGAGGAAGAATAAAACGGTGGTTTCTTCGCCGAGGAAGAGAACGCCAATTGGAGTACAAACGAAGAAGAAGAAGGGTGGTCCTGTTGCAGTGGACTCCGCAGCACAGTATCCTACGGGTTCCACGGAGGATTGTTGCAATAGCCCTAAGGTTTCGGTTTTGAAGTTCGACAATTCGGCGGAGAATCACTTCAGAGCCATCGACACGATTTCTCAGCTCTGTGGAGAGCCTGAAGACGGTGCTCTTGAAGAACGAGAAATTCAGCAACTGTCCTCCTCAATCACTTTCTTAAGGTAAAAAACCTTTAGTCATGGCTACATCATACGTCTTTATCTATATACAAGTGCTTATAGATGTTCACATGTCAATTACAATTGCACCTCTGCAGAGAATGGAAGTATTTTAATTACGAACCAAAATCCGTCAGGTTCGCTTCTGCTGTAGGAAGCATTGAAGGGAAAGATGTCGTTAGCGGAATAGAGTTGCCTCAACTATCTTCTGCAGCTGTTCCTAAGGTACAATAAAACAAGTCCTTTCTTTTCTTGTAATACAAATTTCTACTAATAGAGTTGCCTCAATGTTAATAATATTGAACATTGGCAATTCATATGATCTTTCGACTTGCATACTTTGTAGAATGACGAACCTTCTCGGGGCGCTGCTACACATGCGGAATCATCCGGGTACTTTTAACTAATTTATTACGTATTCAATAGATTTTGTATGATGGTCATTGATATGATGTTGCTCTTGCTTGATGCTTGTTTCTTTCCTTTATCATGCGAGGCTTTCTCAATTGTAGTTGTAGTTGGATTGGTTCCGTTTCTTATATACATAAAACAGTGGGTTTTGATTTCCTGTAGCAAGTTGAAAAAGTTTCTTTTGTTACAATACCTCATTCTTTCATCTGTGTTAAGTGCTAATTTCTATTGAATACGGTAATCTAAGGACATTTTATTTCACAAAATCGAAGTAGAATGATGGGACTTCTAGCTTTTCTTATGTTTTAGCTAATAATGTTATCGCTGATTTTCTGGCATTTTTGCAATTTTTATATCTAAAAGAATTATTCACTTGCTGGTGCAATGCCATACTGCTATCTACAGTGACCATATAATCAAGCATTGATATGTCTATTTGCAAAATGTCTCTCATCAGATCTGGCTGCTGCAAAGACTTTGTTATTCATGTTGGAGGGCATGTTTGGGCTTTGGATTGGTGTCCTAGAGTTCATGAAAGGCCTGAGTGTCCTATCAAATGTGAGGTATTTGTATTATTTTCTTCTTTTCCTTTTGTGTTTGTGTAAATGTTAAATCTATGTTGATTTTTGGGGGTTACTTATATATATGCACACATGTATGTATGTATGTATGTATGAAGAATTCTTTGGGGGTTGCACTTCTGTGCTTGTGTGCAGAAAATTTGTGACAATTTAATTGGTTATAGACATTAAATCAGTTTTATATGACTGCTTTCTTCTTCTTTTTTTCTTGCTTTCCAGTTTGTAGCTGTTGCTGCTCATCCTCCTGGATCTTCATATCACAAGATAGGTGCCCCTCTTACTGGTAGAGGTGCCGTTCAGATATGGGGTCTCCTAAATATCAGCATGAATGAGGATGAAGTGCCACCTCCAGCAGAAAAGCCAAAACATGGGCCTACAAATAGTAGGGACATGAAGGACAAATTGACTGTATCAAAGAGGCCCAGAGGAAGACCTAGAAAGAAGCCAGTAGAAGACAATGTGGCGATAACAACTCAAAAGAGGCCCAAAAGAAGACCTGGAAAGAATCTGATAGAAAAATCTCCTGATAATTTGGATTGCAGTGAGCAGTATGTTCGAGCCCTTGCTGTTCAATTCCCAGAAGATACATCAGATTTGCTTGCCGGAGATGGGGTTCCTGGGGACACTCAAGAACATGCTATACATGAACACAGCGGAAAAAAACTAGAAAGTTACAAGCAAGCTGCATCTAAGTGTAACCCAACACTTGAAACTCCTCTGCAGTACAGAAGATTGAAAAATAAGAAAAGGACACGGAGTTTCAGTGATAATACAAGTCCACTGTTGTTGGAACTAATTGAAGACATGGGATCTTCTGTTGTGAATCAAATACAAGCGGATCCTGCCGCAAGTGTTAATTTCTCACACAATAGTTCCTTGGAAATTAGCTCTGCTGGTTGCTTGATTCCAAATGATGTTGCTTTGCCAAGAGTTGTATTTTGCCTAGCTCACAATGGGAAGGTTGCATGGGATGTCAAATGGCGGCCTTCCAATGCATGCGATTCTATTAAGATGGGTTATCTTGCTGTCTTGTTGGGGAATGGATCTCTGGAAGTGTAAGACATCTACTTCAGTAATCTCGTCTTGCTGTTCTCTTACTCCACATGTTTTTCTTTTGGATAAGATAGGTAAGCTTTACTTTTAGGTGAGAAATAAGGATAAGAATCCGAGTATCCGGGGGGATGCATTGAAGACACCTAGTTAGAGAAAGAGAAGAGATCGATAAACTCTTGATAACTAAAGCTCGAGAGACTTGTTTCTCCACTTCTGTTGTCTATATCTATCAAGCCTCTTCATACTGGGTTTTTTCTATTTCTTCCTAACATTAAATTGATCGTCTTTGAATATGATGGGATAATAAATTATGGGAATGAAAGGTGCATGTCATAGCGTTGACCATCATATTAACATTTCAAAAATGGGGATGAAGGATACATATATTAGCATTTGAACATCATGTTTACATTTTGCAAATTTGTATTCACACATGTTCACAGACATATGCATACCAAGTTTTTAATCAGAAGATGTCAACTGGTAACAGAGACAAGTTGGGCATTAAACTTGGATATTGAACTATATTACATGATATAATTGGTGTATTAGAACAATTTGAACGTATACATTTCATATTGAGCAGTATCCATTATCTGATTCCTGTCCACATATCATGTCATTTTTCCTGCATTAATTGCTTTGGTTTTGTTTTTTCAAATGTAACTGGAATCTTGTTTTGCCACATCATATGTATTGATCCAGGTGGGAGGTCCCTCTTCCTCGTACCATGAAAGTTATATATTCTGCAGACCATCCGGAGGGCACTGATCCTCGTTTTGTGAAATTGGACCCTGTATTCAGATGCTCAATGTTGAAAAGTGGCGGCACACAGAGGTAGTGCCGTTTCTCCTTTATTCATAAATAATTTGGAAGTTCACTGGAACAAACAAAGCGTTCTCTTTGCCATAAAGATCAGGCTTTACTAATGGATATATTTTTGGTTACAAAACAATTTGTTACAATGTGATAAGAGGTCCATATATGCATAGGATTTTCAAAAACATGGTAAAGGCTGTCCAAAAGAATTTAAAAATATACCTACTCCCATGGTCTCCACTGCTAGTTATGTTCTTAAGTAAAATATTAAAATTTGATTACCTATTCTAGCTTGCAGGAATTGAAAGGTAGCCTTTTCTTTCTGTTTGTGTTCATCATAAACTTAATACCAGATTGCTTAGAACTCAGTTTCTATCAACCATGCATAAGCATGAATATGTGATTGCTTTTAGTTCAACTTTTTTTGTATGAGAGGCACAGCTGTTTGCAGTATCTCTGCCTCTATATAAATAACATTTCACCTTTTTAGTGTTCTGTCTGGCTTGGTATAACACCAGTATTGGTACAAGACACATTTTCAGCATTGCAGCTGTAGGACATGTTCCCTACAGCTGCAGCCATTTGGGTGAAAGGAAGAAGAATAAAGGAGTTGAAGAACATGCACACAATTGTCTCTTTATTTTACATCTAGAAATCTGATCTGTCCTACAAGTATGCTAACGCCTGCCCCCTTGACCATGTAGTGGCTATTTTGTATGTTAGATAATGGCTCTGCTTTTGCTGATTGTTTAATTGATAGATCTCAGATCTTCCCAAACGTAAGATCTTCTGTTTAGTATTGAATTCTGACTGAGATGCTTGACTTTTAATATGCTTTTCTCAAGAGATTTGCTGGGGATCATCGTCTCTATCTGTAATTATGGATGGCTTAGAATTTAGCTGGAAATATATAACTAATGGGGATTTTGATGAGTCCCTATAACTATTCGCTATAGGATGCTCATTGCTGACCTCATTATATAGTTTATTTTGTCTTATTGAAGGCTAACATGTTCTCCATCCTTATCTGTTATGTAGCATCCCTCTGACAGTGGAGTGGTCGGCTTCAACCCCTCACGATCTCATTCTTGCTGGATGCCATGATGGAACAGTAATGTCTTCCTTCTTTTTCTTCTTTTTTTGCCTTTTATTATAAATCTGCTGTATTTTTTTCTGCTTTGCCTCAATTTACCTCTATAAAATAGTGAAATATTTATTCTCATGTTCTTGCTTAATAAGGCTTTCTATGTATGTGTGTGTGCGCACGTGTTGGGATTTGTACTCGAGACATTTTTAGTTTAGTGTGGGTGTCATTTATCACTGTTGACTAAATCAATGCTAGGTGTTGGGATTTGTACTTGAGACATTTTTAGTTTAGTGTGGGTGTCATTTATCACTGTTGACTAAATTAATGCTAGGTTTTTCAGCTTCATTTCATTCATTGTCTGGTTTGCAAGATCCTGCTACTTTTTGACGTTGAATTCATTTGTTGTATGAGAACTAAAGAAGTTTACCATACATTCAGGTTGCTTTATGGAAGTTTTCTGTAAGCAGTTCATCTAAAGGTAATGGGAAATATCAAAAGGCAATATACAGCACTTCAGTAAACTCCATTCACCCCATGTTGTTTTACAGATACGAGGCCATTGCTTTGCTTCAGTGCAGACACAGTTCCTATAAGAGCACTCGCCTGGGCTCCAGCTGAAAGGTAAGTGGTACTAGAAGATTGGTAATCATAAATTATTTTCATTTGAAAATAATCAACCTTATCATTCTCTTGTAAATATAACTTTTAAATTCATAATGTTGAGTCAAACCCGCTGCAAAACAATCAACCTTTAAAAAAAAAAAACTGTTATTCTCTTTTGTGCAAATGTTCATTGATCGTAGTGCTATTTTGGAGCAAAAGGAATAACTAGACATTCATTGGTTTGATGTTAGTCTAAATGTGACTGTTGTTTTGCTTGATGAAGAAAATGTATCTTACTGTTATGATCATCAGTGATCCAGAAAGTGCAAATGTTATACTTACTGCTGGACATGGAGGCTTAAAGTTTTGGGACTTACGGTAAGTATGATGGCATCTTTTGTTTTGTAGTATTTTTGTTTAGATTCTCATCAGGATGCTTTCACTGATTTAAAATTTGATGGTTTTCTTGAGCACGCATTTCCTTTCTTCTGAAATAAAAGATGTTTGGGATTTGATTTATCTCAATAATTGCTCATGAATGTTACTCATAAAAAAATGCGGGGGAATGGTAGAACATCCGAGCAAAGAGAACTTCACAATTTTTGTAGGTTAATCATGATATACTTGTCTGGTCTCTGTTCAGTCTGTAAAAAGCCCCATTGCAGCATACTGAGAAATGAAACTTGACTTACCACAGAGAGAGAGAGAGAGAGAGAGAGAGAGAGAGAGATGAGAGTTCAATAATTCTCTAACTGACAAAAATTGAGGTTTTACCTAAACATAAAACAGGACAATATAGTTCGGGAAAACTGTATGTAATTCAAAATCTATTCAAAATTTGGTTATATTTTATTTAGAATAGACGGGTTCTATACCTCTATGGTTTGCCAAATATTCACTCAACTTTCACTTCAAGGTTCAAAGTTCTAATCAGTTACGAAGCTTGGGTCTTTGAGTTAATTTTGCTCATTCTAGCCTCCTCACTGGAGATTGTGATTACTCTTAAGGATGAGTTTTTCCAATCTTTAAAATCTGTCTTTCAGTATTAACACCTCATTTCAACTTAAAAATTCGATGTAATTTTTTTTTTCTCAACTTCCATTTGGTTCTGACTGCAAATTTCATTTATGGTATATTTTTTCACATTTTGTGTGTGAGATGACTCAAGAAGAAGAGTGCTAAGATTGTGAGTTTGTTCACTAGAAAAAACATGTATGTGCAGCACGTACAGATAAATAATCATGGTCAATATTATTGATATAATTGCATGCCATACTGAAATTTTCTGCAGTGATCCATTCCGGCCTCTGTGGGACCTCCATCCTGTGCCGAGGATCATATATAGTCTGGATTGGCTGCCAGATCCAAGGTAGTGTATGGTTAAGACAATAGAAATAAGGTTACCCCCCTCCTGTTACTTTTAACATTCATTCTTCCTTTTTTAGATGTGTTATTCTATCCTTTGATGACGGAACAATGAGAACCCTCAGCTTGCTTAAGGCAGCATATGATGTTCCTGTCACTGGAAAGCCCTTTGGTGGGACGAAACAACAAGGATTGCACAGTTATTACTGTTCATCGTTTGCTATCTGGAGTGTTCAAGTGTCAAGACTAACAGGTATCTCTCATACACTTTCATGTGTTTATTTATATTTCGGGACCATGTTTCAGTTCACAGGAAAAGTGCACTTAGTTGCTTTTATCACTGTCTAAAACACAGTTATGGGAATAGATTGGAAACCAAGTTTTCATGCTCAAAACAAAACTAAATCAACCTTTACTTTCCAATATTCCGAATGATGATCTCTTTTCGTTTTCCAGGGTTGCTAATTTTTTGCGGCATCTATAATTTATGCATGCATTCGGTATTAAAGAAAAATGATGTCAAATATTTAGAAGTAGAGTAATACTTGATCTAAACAGAAGTTTTTCACGAGCAAGTTTACAAACTGACAGTTTGATGTGATATGTCAAATTTACGTTAGTATGAAAGTGCTTTATAATCTGACAAATCACATTTAGCTATATCAGTTTGTGAACTTCTTATGTAAGGTAATTGTATAGACCTTGTACTTCCCTTAAAGGTAATGTAGTATGATCGGAGTCTACAAACAATATAAATATTAGATTTTAGATCCAAGAAGTCATTTCTAGTATTTCTCGGGTTCTACACCATATGTGGAGTGTGTCGGAGTGTGTCCCTAACATTATTCATCAGTTGATTGAAACTATAAAATATATAATTCTTCTAGTGGCAAAGTTAGGGAATAATAGTGGATCATTCGTACAAAACTGCACTCTCCTTTGATCAGTGGTAAAGTTATCTTGGTACTAGGGTCTTAGCCATGCCTTGGCGTATTAATATAAAAATGAAAATTTCTTTGATTGGGATAGGATTTTAATATAATCTATAGTTATGCATACAACTTTGAACTAGTTCAATTGAAGTCAAGGCTCGAAAATCGGAATAAGGTTCGGAATTGGTTAGGACAGATTCTAAAATAAATCGGTGATTCAACAAATTGATTTGGACAATTCATAACGATTTTGACTCGGTTATTTCAATGTTGATAAAAAGTATTAAAAATCATATATAATGCAATGCAATTCAAGCACTTAGTATCGTGTATAAAAAGTATAAAGTATAAATTTATTGACTGGTTCAATAAAAATATTATACGAATCCAAATAGTTTTAATAAACATGTAATTTATGTATTTAACCTCAATTGTTGAAATTTTTCTCATATGCGAAAAATATAAAACCATAAGTTATAAGTATGTGCAAATGTAGCATTTTATGCTCAACCACAAATTTAATACAAAATACTAATCCATCTCTTCATTTTCTGTTCAACTAAAGAAAATAAATAACACATGTTTTATCTTTTAATTTTTCTGCAATTGTTATTGAATACGTTGATGAAGAAGTTAATATATGTTTAGTTCTGCATATTTTTATACAAGAATTTTTTTTTAAAAAAAATCTCAGTTGTTAGACAACATAAAAATAAATACAGTTTTGAATCGGCTCAAATCAGTCTAAAATCTGCTAGAATCGGCCTAAGCGGTTTGGTGGATGATTCAAAAAGTTCACTAGGATTGGTTCAGTTTCTGACCGATTCAATTTGGATGAGCTTAATCAGCCTGAATCGAACAGTATTTTCGAGCGTAGGGAGAAATTAGTTTCTTCTTGTCTCAAGTTTCCACCAATGGTTTAATTTCTATTTTAATCTTAGGTATGGTTGCATATTGCAGTGCAGATGGTACTGTTCTCCGTTTTCAGGTGAGTTTGGTTCCTTTACATAACTCACTTGCTAATATTTTTCATCCATCTTTTTTCTTCTGTTTTTTTCCCCCTTTCGTATGCTTAATTGGTCTTGTAACCGGCGGCGACGCCATTTCTTTTATTTATAAGATCTTTTACTTATCAAAAAAAAAAAAATTGTATTCCATTTTGTAAATATCTTTTCACTTTTCAGTTCTATTGTTTTATGAGGTTTGGTTTGGACATTGTAGGATAAGTGGCCAACAAATAATTTTGCGTACCTGTTAGGGGTGTGAACGCGGATCTGGATCAGGATATCCTGCCATAACCGGATCAGGGTTTTAAAAACCGTACAGTTCGTCCGGATAAATCCAGAAATAATCTGGACGGTAACCAGATGTATATCTGGTTTATTAATATTATTATTTCTTATTATTATTTTTAACAAAAAAAGACTTTAAAAAATTTTTAAACCCAAAATGATTTTATTTAAGGATCCGGTTATGGATAATCAGTTATATAACCGGGTTCATACCTGTCCAGATTCATTTTACCCACCTGGGTTCAATCCAAGTGGATAACCGTCCGGATTCACCTGGATTTTTGGGTTCCAGATGGCCGGAAAAGAAAAAAATGGGTCTGGTTGCACACCCCTCATTAGTATGATGTTACATTTGTTTTATATTTTAGGCCAACTGACTTTTACTTAGTTATCATTTGTAATGAAGTGTAGAGAGTTGAGACATCCATGGAATGTATTGGTAAAATCAAGTTAGAAGGTCCAACAATTTCTGAATAATCTGATAATTCAAATCAACATTTGTTTTTGGTTGGGGTGAATGTGATATATAATAATTGGATGCAGTTCTAAGCTGCTGATAGAGCTTTTTCTGAATGTGGGTGCTATGTTTACAATCAGCTTACAACCAAAGCAGTGGACAAAGATCACTCACGAAATCGGACACCGCATTTTCTCTGTGGGTCACTGACAGAAGAGGAATCGGCTATAACAATCAATACTCCAATACCAAATTCCCCGTTCCTATTGAAGAAGTCACTTAACAGAAGCGCGGACACTCCAGTATCCATGCGGGAGTTTTCATTGGAGCCACGAGTGAAAACAGCAAGTCATAAGGTGGCAAACGGTCCTAGTACAGATGCTCAGACTTTAGGTAAGTTTTGGCAATTACAGTACCACGTGCATTTTGTAATTCTTTGTCTGCTAAGATTTACAACCAAACTGTGAATCTTGTTGCAGCCCTTTGTTATGGCAATGACCCAAGTATAGAATCTAGACCTGTGGGAGACTTGAGGCATCCCAAGAGCAAAAAGAGACCAAAGAAGAGTAGCAATGGGAAAATTCCAGAAGATGAGCAATCCTTGGTATGCAGAGATGAAGAGCCACCAAAAGCGCAGCAGCAGGGGAAAGAACATGTAAAAATGGAAGCTCGGGAAATTGAAGCTTTTCCTCCAAAAATTGTAGCAATGCATAGGGTGAGATGGAACATGAACAAGGGTAGTGAGAGATGGCTGTGCTATGGTGGAGCGGCTGGAGTCATACGTTGTCAGGAGATTGTTTTGTCAGATGTTGATAAGAAATTGGCCATGAAGAGATGAGATGTGTCCCTTCTCTGTCCGTATGTCTCTGTAATTTAATTCCCCTATCTATACCAGGTTGGTGAATGCATGTGATTTTTTTGTTGCGTCCATATTCTTCCAAGTGGCATTGGACTAGCAATAACTAATAAGTGTGCATCTAAAGGCATCAGTTACTGTAATTAGTAGGAAGTATTGTCACAAGCAATAGCATGGTGGAGAAAGTTGAGTTGTGTACCTCCACTATTATTTTTGTCCTTGATAGTATTATTAATGTAAACAAATAAATAATAATTTAGAAGGAGCCTTTCTTGCACCAATTGAAGATGAGGAAACAGGCTGTTCGCTTGGTATATTTATATTATTTGAGTTATTTCTCTTTCAAAACTTACCATCATGATTCAGCTGATAGACAAGAAGAACGGAAAAAAGGGTCAAAAGCTAGAAAATTTATAATGAGTGTACGTGCTTGCCATGATCTACGGATGTTGTAGTGGAGTTGTAAGCACCTTCCAAAGTTGATTGTTTCCTCCATGGAACTAATGCATATTTCACGTTTTTTTTTTTCTTAATAATGTCAAAACCATTGAAACAGTATGAGGCTCCCATCGAAAAACTCTTCTTGCTACAAAGGATTACAAATCATTTCCATGGTTACAAGTAGTCAGCACCATCGTCTCTAACTTCAGGGTCCTAATATATTGCAGCATTGCTCCAATTAAATTGTACCCATTTTCTCGCAAAACTTCACAAGATAAACCACTCGAAAATGCCAAGTCCTCGAAGAATCACTCCCCTCTTGAAGACTTGACATGTTGACCTAAATATATTATAAAGGGGCTACAGGAACTTCCGCTAACATCACATTTTAGCCCAAAGAAACCTAGATGATTTAAGATAAATTTCTGACCGTCAGTCTCAGAGAACATCAGACTACATGCTGGCGACTGTTTCTTCTAAGTCCCTTTATTGTGTTCTGGATAACCGTTCTAGGCTTGGCAAATCTCCAGGGATTTCTTTAGGTATAGAAGCCGGTGGAAAAACTAGTAGATAAACAGCTCTTCTTCAGTGTTCTTTACCGAATTAGTGACTTTATACTCGGCAATGCATCCCACATTGACGGCCATGCACATTCTTAAGCTTTGTCAGTTCCTTCCTTCTCTTCCTTGCTTCTGCTGCAGCAACCACGTCAATTAGCCTCCTATTTGGGTAAATGGTTGATTTTTGCTTCCTTTCTGGCAAAGCACTTGCAATACAACAAGCAGTTGAAGGCGTTTCAATATCTGGAGTGAATTCTGATTGGGGCCTGTTCTCGTGCTTGACGCTAGATGCACTTTGGAAACAATCTAATAGTGCAGGTGTAAAGGAAATTTCCTCAGAGCGAACTCCAGTATTCTGATCACCTCCATCTGGGGGTAGCCCAACTGGGGTTTCATTCAAGTCATTGACAGGTCTGGCTTCTGTTGAGCCTGAAGCTTCTGTCTTTACTTCAACGGGCAAAGAGAAATGGTGGTTGTCTACATATGCAACAAATTTCGAGGATGAACTAACACCATAATGGTTGTCATGACAAGTTTCATCTTGCTCATCTTTCATGCCAGTAGAGGGCTCAGGTTGCCGTCCGTTCCCATGACCAGGAAGGGGGAAGAACCAAGGACATGGCAAAACATATAACGAAGTTTTTGGCCCATTAACATCTATGCGGTTTTCTTGTTCTTGAGAAGTATCAATGCTACAAGTTGCTGGCATGGGAATGTTTGATTGAATGATGATGGAACTTCCTCGTCCATGGAGCAACTGAACATGACTTGAAGATTGAACAACAGAAGGCCAGAAAGAAGGCATAAATGGATGATGATCATACAAGAGCCGTGGGCAATTTGTAGATGAAGAGATAGAGGCTCCCACATCAGCTGAACCACGTTCACCTGCAGTTTCCTCAATCTCAGCCTTTACTACCTTTGCCATCTGCAAAATCATACAGTATGTCGAAAATGTGGAAATTCATTTAATATTAAACATTTCCAAATTTCAACTGTAGCTTACCTGTTCCTTTAAGTGTTTGTTAGTGGTCTCCAAGGACTGATACACTTTCAAAGCCGACTCCTTTTCCTTCTCATTAGAGATGTCATGAAATGTGAAGAAATGAATTAGATGAGATTTAGACAAGTTCAAGGGGTAAAATCATAAGAGAACTACTATAAAGACTACAAGTTATACAACTTCCATGCCACGCACCATTGTCCATGGGAGGCAGGGAGGGAGAGAGAGAAGAGAAGAGAGAGGGGGGGGGGGGTTTAAAAGGAAGCTATAGACAAAGATATTTGGGGTACTATTCCCTACCCTCTTCAAATTTTCATTCTCCCATGATAGATCAGCAGCTTTTCTGGTTAACTCCTCACACATAGCCTGGCCACCAGGGGAGGGGAAAAAGTCAGAAGAAGATTCTCACATTATGGTGATGACACATGTTGTACATTATGCCTGCCATATATGACTTGACTAGCACAGATAACCATTTCTTATTCACCTCCTTTCAGGACTCGAGAACACATCAAAATTATGTATTTAGCTCTATAGCCATTAAAATCAAACATATCATTGATTGTTCTGATGGCGTCAACTTGTAAAAATAACTTGATATCACATCGCTGCAAATTGCAAATTATGAAATTCAAGTCGCTACAAAGCAAAGGCTAAGAACTCCCATTTCATGCAAACTTTGGTGAGCCACCCAGGTATAGGTGCATACTGCATACTAGGTATCAGATTTGTCCAATTCTTCATTGAACAACAGAATCTATCCAAACTGAGGACCACTTTAGGAAGAGCTTTGAAGGATCGTTTACATCAGAAGTAATGTTTTATGATTAGTGTGAAATCCATCACTCATGTTATCTAATGTTCAACAAAGTCACGCAATTTTAACAGCCAATGAAAAATAACTGAAACATAAGACTTGCACAAAGATCAGAATCTATGTTACTAACAAAGTATTTCAAGAACCTTTACAATAACAACAGCAACCCAGTACTAATGATGGATTTGTTTAACAACGTATAGTAAACGCCCTGTAAGAGGTGCAGTTTAGTCTATAGAAATAACGCATTTGAGTTGCTTTGTTAGTTGCACACCTGCCTACGACGAATTGTCTGCCTAGCTGACTCTCTGTTTGCCAATACCCTGCGTATTCTCCGATCTTCCTTTTCAGCCTATACAGGAAGGCTCATTTAGACAAGCAATAATGGAACATCACTGGAGAGAAAAACGTTTAAAAAATTTAGCACCTCAGTCAAAGTTCGTCTTGATTTACGGATACCAAGTGGAGTGTAACTTCTGGCGCTTGTAGTTAGTTTAGTCAATTCAGAATCCTGCTCAGCCTTCACTTTCAACTTTCTGGGATCCTGATTAGCATTTGCTGGTTCTAGCAATTCAATTGTGTTGATCTTTTTGCATTGCTGCTGACTTAGAACTGCTCGATCCTGCTATAAACAAAAATATTCTCAAGTCCTGCACAAAATAGTGCGACTTGGTGACAGTGCCACAGATATTTCAATCCAGATGTCACTTAGTTGGCTAACAAAATATGGACATACGAATCTAAGAAACCAAATGATAAAAAAAAAGTAATGTATCCTGGTTGATGCAAACAAAAAATGGGGCTGTATCCACATTCTATAGACGACGTGTCAAGCTCAATATTATAAATTTTTTACACGAAATAGTCAACTACCAAGTCTGAATGCCTTTTCAGCTCCAGTTCGATCTCCATGTTTTATATCTATTGGCCGTAATGTAATGCTCCTCAATACTTTTAAACGAAGTGTGGGGCTTGTTCAAGGTATGATGTAACTCTATCTGCATTGTTATGAAATCCTAATAACACATACAAAATCAGCATATTTTCCCCCTTTTTTTTAATAAAACTTTGAATAATTTTAAGGAAGTGAAAGAGTCTTCCACCCCTTACCCTCTCTCTCTCCAAACCAACTGAAGGGAATAACAGACATGGGGACATAAGTAATAGACCACTTTAGAAGTTCAAAAGCAGCAAAGACCTGATCTATGACCACCCTCACTCTTATTTATTACATGAAGTTGGAGATGAAAGTAGATAGCATTAGGCAGTGGAATCAAAGGGGAGTCACTTTTAGGAAATCGAGAGGGAGTTTTAGTTTAAATTTTTTTTTCTCATTTTCAACCTTGTTTTCATGGATCTAATGAATTTTATTGATTTTTTTTTTGTATAAAAAATGAAAACAAGAATGAAGATGAGGGGAAAAAATTCTTCATTTTCAATCTTGTTTTCAATATTTTTTTCTTCATCTTCATTTTCAATCTTGTTTTTAGTTTTAAATTTTTTTTTCTCATTTTTTATCTTGTCTTCAAGAATTCTAAAGGTGATGGCTCGGATGAATGAGTGGAGGTCAGGCCCAAGAAAAAAGGGAAAGCAGGAGAGACTCCCTAAAACCGACTCCCTAGAATTACTCTAAAATTTTACTGATAAAAAAAAAAGGTGCATTACATAAAGCGTTCGTTCCAAAAAAAATGGTGCATTACAGAATTGTCGAATTAGCAGACCCATATACCAAATAAAATACATTTACAGTATAGCTAATATTAAGCTATCGCAATCCTCGAATCATGAACTTGTTGGCTTTTTATTATTGAATATTTTTTAATTTCTCCATTTAGTAAATTGCTTAAATTTAGTTACAAAGAACAAAACAAATAAAGAACGAAGAGAAGGTAGATTTCGTAGAAACTCATACAAACTAACCTCAGCGAGATCCAAACAGCTAGGGACCAAGTCCACCGGGTTCAACTGGAACACCGAGTCAGCCGGCGGAGACTCGCTCTTGACTCGCTTCCTGGCCCGTTTCCCTTTGCCCCCCCATTTCCCGCCGGAGCCACCGCCAGCACTCTCTCGAACTGCCAAATGAGCCAAATCCGCCAGAGCCTCCGCCGCCTCGAGCTCTATCTTAACCATCAGATCCGCCGCTTCATCCGCCGCCGACATCGAAGACGATGAAGTAGAAGCAGATGAAGATGACACCGAGCTCCAAACATAACATCTCTCCGAACCCATGGCTCAGAAGAAGAGCGAGTGAGAGACAGAGGACCGCATTTCCTTCAAAGAACAGAGAGGTCTTAGAGAGAGAGAGAGAGAGAGAGAGAGAGTGTGTGCGTCATTGTGTTCCAAGCGGTTAGCTTAGCCCACAGATTGTGTTGAGATGCCACGTGTCAAGCCAGCTCAAGGCCAAACATCTTAGCTAACTCACCCCGGTATCGCCGGTCGCCACGTTTCAATCCTAGGTCACGTAGGCAATCGTGCACGTGTGACCTCGTACGTGTCTTACACGTACGGAAACGACAGACTTGTGTGGAGTTACAAACTTACAATGCTAAGTGAGCACTCTTAAAACATTTTTATTGAATTATTTAAAATTAAATTTTAGAAAATATAAATTTTTATAGATATTAAAAAAAATTATCATATTTAATTAAAAATAAAAAAAAGAAAAAAGAAAATAAAAATATTTTTTATCTTCAAAAATAAATAATAAAATTAAAAATTTATATAAATATATACAAACTTTTAACTTTATTATTTACTTTTGAAAATAATAAGTATTTTTATTCTATTTTCTCATTTTTTTCCTTTTTATTTTTGATTAAATATAATTAAAATTTTTTGATATGTGTGTAAACCTATACTTTTTAAAATTTAATTTTAGACAACTCAATAAAAATGCTTCTTATGAGCTAAAAGTTAAATTCAATTTACTTTTAACTATGAGACCTTAAAATAAAGTCACATTAAATATTATCAAAATTTAGTCCATCTTTGACATTTACTATTCACATACTAAATTTCTATTTTATTAATTTATTCTATTTTTCTTTCTTTTTTTTTCTTTTCTTAGGTAAAAAAAAAGTTAGTAAAAAATATAATTATATGAAGAATAAGTAGATTTTTTATAATTATTAATTGGTAATTTAATTTAAATATAATATGATTATTAATTAAAATATGATAGGTAGAATGGTAAAATATAATAAATTAAGTTGAATTAGTAATTATAAATAATTAAATATATATTTAATTATTAATTATTCATTGCTATATAATAAATAAATAGATAATTCAATATAAGAATTTGATGTGAATAATGAAGTGAAATTATTGTTAAATTATTTTAAAATAATTATCCCAATATAAAAGCTTTTATAAATAAAATAGTTAAAAGTCAAATTTCTCTTCACAATAATTAAATCTATCATTTAACTTTAAATGATCCAAAGAGAGTAATCTGAGACTGAGTCGGTTTGAGAACTGGGAGTCTGGGAGGGACCAGAAAGAACAGTTTACAGTGTATAGACTTATGGCTTGAGCGCAGCCTCACGCCTGTTTCCGCAAGCAAATCAAGCCAAATGAATTGTTAATGAAATGATGACTGAAAGTTGGTGTCTAATGCTCCGTTTCCCGTCTGTGACGGGACCTGTCAACTTACCTAGCAGCAACTGCAAGGATGGTGCATCGCCTAGCTCACCAACCCCCATTCCCCAAATACATTCCTTCTGGCCAAACACAAGAAAAAGTGGCCACAAAAATCTCCCAAAAGCATATTTTATAACCCAAGGGTTGAAAACCCTTCACTTCATTTGGTGGTGAGTAGAACTTATAACGTATGGTTATTTCCTGAATAACTGGGAGGCGCACACACTTTTCTCAGCTGAATCCGATAACTGTGTTTTTCAAAGTTCCCCTTGACACCAACAGTCGAGAGATACGGTCGCCGGTAGCCGTAGCAAGGCGGCCATGAGGCGCATGACGCTTTTTGAAAGTAATGTACATTGAAGAGACCTAACTTAAAACTTCATCAAACGGTAAGAGATTTCGTTACATTTCACCATAAGATTAAACCAAGAGTGTACAATCATCTATACAATTGCTGGCTATACACTAAACAGGAATTTACAAAATAGGCGCTATCAACAAAGCGCCCATTTCAACAAACATACATTGAGCTTGCAACAGATCGAACAAAAGACCTTACAAGGGCTAAGGAAGTTATTTACACCAAAAATCAAAGGAATGATTTTACAATGACTAACATTTTTTAGAAGCTCCACAAAAATTAAGAGTTAAAACTCCATCTTTCCAATAATCTAACAATTATCCAACAAACCTAGTGCCACATATCCAGTACTCCCCAGAATTCAGACTTGTGCAACATTGTATCCATGGCGGATTCCTTATAGAACTACTATCTTCCCCGTCAAGCACCCCGAGTAATTTATTCACCTTAGATTTTAGAACATCAATGGAGAAAGAATCCCCAAAAAACTTTACCTGCATTTGGTTACAAGCACGTTAACAGGAGCTTAATTAAATGGGTAAATTTTGTAATTACCTAACTTATGCAACTTCCTGAAAGAGTATCAATATATTTCACCATTACCCAATTATCTCCACTTAGTGTGGCATGTATTCTTGCAGTTGGGTCCTCCAACGTCAATCTCATTCTGTATTGACCTGACTCAGTAGGCATGCAGAAGTCCTTTGCCTGTGGGGAGGAAACTGCCACCACACGAACAATACATTTGACTGTCACACCAACCTGTATTACAATGAAAAAAAAAATGTTAAAGACTGAATATTCCAAGACATCTCCATAGAATACGACAAAAAGTTTAGAATTCTTGCTCCTTATTTTTTCTACTTGTTCATATCCTGAAAGCTTTTGAAGTTGATAATATATATATATATATATATATTTGCATATAATATTTTTACTAACTCATTAGTGATCAATCGCAAAATTAAAACCAAGTGACATAAAAGTTCTGACAGCAAGAAATGCATAAGAGACCTCTGGTTTAGTGAGAAGATCCATCAATGTTGCAAATGGAACATTTTCATAATCTACCACTGAGAAGAAACGGGCAAACTAAGTTAATGTTTACATGCTTGAGGTTGAAGAAAAATAACAGCAGAGCATGTCCAAAACAAAAATATTAAACATCAACTATAAATAGATTACCAGTTAAATAAGGAGGGTTACTCCATAATGGATGACGACCTTCTCCTTCAGCTACTCGAAAATTAAAATTTCTGGTTATTTAACACAATTAGTCAATACAAAACATATAAAAATCGATCAATTCATGTGATTTCTATAACAAAATCATTCTTACCTAATACAGTCTAAAACAATGTTATCATTGTCCGGAAGAAACCTAAATCTAGAAGAAGATTGTAGAAGACCCTTCCACAATCCGAAATGCTCTTCGCAAGTCATGTTTCTTATCCTCACCCATTGGCCAATACCTTTAAAGTTTAAGCCAAACTTTTCATGAGCTTCATTAGTCATCACTCGTAGGACAGTCCCAACACAAGGAAATGAGCAGATGATATCCATCGGTAGAGGAAACTGTTCAACATGTAATGGAAGCCGGTTCTGTTCATCATCCTGGAGACTATGGCATGCAAATTGAAGTTGTTTTCCATTGCCATTAGCAAAAATAACTAGAAGTAGAATATATTGAATCTGAGAAAACTAGTTTTACAAGGGGGACAATATCCAAGTAATGGTAGTAAAGTTATCATCTCTAGAAGTATAACATTAGCGGATATCTTTAATACAGCAATAGCACGAGAAGATAATACATCTCCAAAATCATCATTAGTCCCTATGAGTAATGATACCCACACAACACATTTCACAACATATTTCACAACACATGTTTAAAATGAGGGCATTTTTGTAAAGTGATGTTACTTTTACAAGGTATTTTACAAAATCTCTCATTTTAAAACACAGTTGTGTGAAGTGTTGTAAAAAGTGAACTGTGTTTATCATTTTTCAAAAGGACTTTTCATACTCCGACAGGAAGCAAAACTTCCCCCAAGACGAAAAGGAATGTGTTTCCATAAAGTCAGATTTTCTTTCTTCAGGTAGCTAATTATAAGTAGCGAAAGTTATATTTAAAATGAACAACTAGAATGGAAAAAGGAGATAACCAAATTTTTCATCCCACCAATTAAGGTCCAAATAGTCACCAACCAACAATCATAGTCATCTGTTAGATTCAATAGAAGGTAGCTGAGAGATAAAACAGTTTTATCTAGCTTGTCCGCCCAATCTAAGAACCTAAAATGGAGCTAATAAGACTAGGCTTACAGCTGAAAGATAATAAATCAATGTATACTTACTGCTTATCGAAGCTTAATGGGGGAGTATCAGTCCCATCCCACACAAAAAGCATCCATGTATTGTTGGCAGTTTTTTCGACATGCAGAACCTTCAAGCAGACAAGTGGAACAGAACTACCTTAGTTGTTTAGTACCTTGAAAGAATAGCATAGACCTACACTTCACGGTCATCTACCACACGAACAAGAATTACCTTGCATACCAAATCAAAATACTCCTTATTTTTTAGGCGTTTCAGTGACAATAGGTATTCATCCATTCCTAGAAAAACATAAGGTTTAAGCCTCAAATCAGTATTCCAGTAGCAGCAGTTCAACTTCCAAGAAACAAATTCAAAACTGTGCTGGAACAAAAAATTGATCATTGCTTCATTCAGTTGTATAAAAAAGAAGAGTGCGCATTACAAGGATAACCATAGGAGGAGACACAGAGAGAGAAGTGAGTCCATCTGAAAGACTCTTGAAGAATATTCACTTTAAAAAGTCCACAACTTCTACAGAAATACAGAATAATATAAAGAAAAATAATAGGCCAAATTGCTTAAAGAATATGAGGCCAAATTGTATGAGACAACCTATCCAGAGAGATTAAAAAAACCAATTGGACAAGACCATACCTCCCCTAAACGGAAAGGTAGCACATAAAGTCCCCATACGTCTGATAAAGCCAATGTCAGCTCTTAAAAGGTGAAATCCTGGAGAAGCTTGATACGGATTACAGTCAATGCAACTCTGTTCATCAAATAAAGCATATGAAGAGAACTTTTTCTTAAAAACTGCATCTATCCGCCCATCAAACCCTTCAATCTGCCCAAAAATAAAAAAATCCTGCTGCCATATTAGATAAATGTTATAACTAAGATTAAGCACTACAATGAGAATCATGATACAAGGACAAGAAATCCGCCCCTGACGGTGTGAGGAGATTGATAAATGCATTCCAGACCTGATTCTAAAAATCCAATATATCAATTATACATTTATATGCACCAAAATTTTACACATATGGGGACTGGGGATGAAATATGAAACGGGAATATATGTTTCAAACGTTAAAATGTAACCCTGAAATCCCAAAAACACAAAAAATGATCCAAAAAATTAGATCTTTGCGTCATAAGAGTGAAATCCAAGAAGCACCTTGACTTTGTAAAGAATGATGAAGTCTTTGTATGACCTAATGACCGGAAGATTCTCCAGCTTCTCGGTAAATATAAGTACTGAGAGTTCTTCGTCTTTATAAGACTCATCCACAATCTTCAGTACCGAAACATAATCTGAAATACACAAAGAAATTCCAAATTTTAAAAAAGTTGCAACCTTTTAGTTCATAATCAGACCCAACCCAAAAAAATAAAAAGAGAAATACATAGAACCGTGAAAAAAATATAAAAATTAAATACCCGATCCCTGACTCTTTCTCGGAAAGCTGGATTCCCTAACAAAACCAATCAGATTAACTTTCTGGTTTAAGCGTGATATGGCATCCCTTATCGGGATTATAGAGTGTCCGGAGTTCATCGTTGTAAACTGAGAAAACTGTACAAAGCGAAGTCCCTCCCCCTCTCTCTCTCTCTCTCTCTCACACGAGACACGAGTAAGACTGATGGTTAAATCAAAGTTGTGAATTTTGTTTCGGTTGTGACACTGAACGAAATTTCGGAATCTCGTTTCAGAATTAATTATATATTATAATAAATATTTATATATATATATAAAGTTATAAATTAACAATTAATAAAATAAAAATATAGATATATATGTACCTATTAAAAGAATTGAAAATTTATAAAATAATTATATGTTGAAAAAAAAATATTTGAGTTGAGATATAAAAATAAATAAATAGATAAAATATTAAAAAATAATAATATTAAAAAAAACATATTTAAAATTACAAAATATATTTTCTATTCTAGAAGTAATTAAATGTTATCTAAATTTAAAATTAAAAAAAATTCATTTAAATAAAAAAATTACAAAAATAATCTAAACCGAAATATGGATCGAAATGGCTGGAATTTAGACTGGAATAGCCGGAATTCGACCAGAATGACTGAAACAGATCGAAATGGGCCGGAATTTAAATCGGAAAGGAACAATGAGATATAATGCACCAATTGAGACACCAGAACAGAACATTCCGACCGTTCCAATCAAAATGGAATGAAATTCAAAACTATAGATCAAATACTAGGGGTTGTTAGAACATTCTCATAGGATTTGATTTTTAAATTTAGACAATAAATTTTATTTTTAGTACATATTAAATTAGTTAAAAATCAAATATATTGATTAAAATAAACAGTAAAATTTAAAAAATAAATAAATATAGTCAATTAAATATAATAGTCAATTAATAATCATCTTAAGTAAAAAAAAATTAAGTTGATAAAAAAATATAGTTAAATAAGAAATAAGTAGAAATAATTTTTTTTAAATATCAATTAGTAATTTAATTAAAATATAATATGATTATTAATTATTTTTTTAATCTCAAAATTTAATTAAAATAGAATTATTAATTAACATATAATAGATAAAATAATAAAATATGATAAAATATAATAATTTAATAATTGTAAATAATTAAAAAAATTAATTATTAATTAATTATTATATATTTTTATAAATAAATAATCTAATGTGAAGATTTAATGTGAATAATCAAAATTAAAAATTAATTATATTAATTTATTATTATATTTTAAAAAATGACTATTCTAATATAAAAATTTATATAAATAAAATAGTCAAAAGTCCAAATAAAAGTTATATGGATTAAAATTGTATTTTAATAAAAGTTATATGGATTAAATAACTGATCCATTTTTTGTAAGTTGTACGTTTTGATTATGATCTGTTTGTACGTAGCTCGAGGTAACAATATGCTCATTAATTTATTTACTATAAAAAATAAACAGCCTCTAAATTCTAATTACAATCGAGTCTGCTTACGTATTAGTATATATACAAAATGCAAGATATATTATAATTGCTGGAGATAAACATTTTAGAAAGCCTTTTTCATTTAATGTTAAATTGTGTGATATTAGATTCCATCATGCTTGAAAGTACTCCACCATATTTCTTCTCGGTTCTCCTCATATCGAACATCAACCGAAACGAAGAACCATGCATCCCGGTCCCTCAAGTCGTGTCAACAATACTAGCTAGCTAGCAGGCAATTACAGGAGTGACCCTGTCTATCTGACAACATGAAGCAAATGCAAACAAACATCATGATCATCAGACACACTCACTAAAATACAAGAGATCAGACCAGACCACAAGCAGGGTACTAGCTCGTAAAAGTCCATGCATGAGCAGCCGCATATGAAATAATTATAACCAGCTTATTAGAGATCAAGGACACTGGTGGCCGGGATTTTAATCAATTTATTTTTGACCCAAACATGAGGAATTAAGAAGACAACGTGGGTGATAGACTCATAGTCTATAGAGAACAGTTACCTCAACTCCCTTAAGGTTTACCCCATGGTCTCCTAGAAAGAATAAAAAGCGTTCAATGCTCTCATTTGTAGGCCTGTAATGTCCACTATATCCAGATATGGACTGAAACGTCAAATCAATCAAGGATTAGAAGCCGAATAAAAATAATTAGAGCACTATTAATAAATTCATTAAAAAAATTAAAAAATATAAATTTACAAATATATTAAAAAAATTACTTATATATAATTAAAAATAAAATAAAATAAATAAAAATATTTTTTGTGTACTTTTTAAATAGTGATTCATCAAAAATAAATATTTTTTATGAATCATTATTCAATAAAAAAAAATTATTCTCTAATTCTTAATTTTTTTTTAATTTTTTATTAAATATGATAAAAAAAAATTTTGACATATGTAAAAATCTTATATTTTAAAAAATATATATTTTTAATAGATCCATTGATTATATCCATAACATGTCTTTAATACAGGTAATGCACCAGCTCCTTTACTTTATTAATTGCATATCCAATATTATATGTCGCCACTCTCAACAACTTTCCCACGTTCGTATATATGAATCCCTACGATCGATCGAACTGTACCTTGAGAATTCCGTGCTCTGCGACTAGGCTTCCGGCAGCTATTGTGGCTCCTCCGGCCAAGAAGCTAGAATGATGGAACCTTCCTTTCTCTTTCTGTTAGGGTTTGACAATATCTTTCCGTTGTTAAAGACATGTTACATATATGGCGTCGATTATGAAGACATTAATAATGTATAGACTCGATTATATAAGTTGTCAAAAAAAGATCGAAAAACTGTTTTTTTTTTTTTTTTCTCTTGTGCAGTTTCTTATATATGTTATATACCTTTCCGACGTAGAGCCTGCCTGAGGTGCTCACAACGAATATCCATTTGGCACGGCCTTGTGATCCTCTAATTGTATGAAGCTGACTACCACTTTGTTTATGAATGACTTTCCCCTCAGAAACGGTGAATTCGTATTGGTTCCTCTCTAGCTAATTTCACCAGATAAAACAATTCTCACTAAAAAAAAAGACCTTCGCAATTTCATTTATCTATGCAAAAATACCCAATTTCAATAGATAAATGTGCTAAACTAATATGATGGAGGGATGCTAGCTAGCACATACAGGTCCAAGATACTTAACGCATTGTTCGTGAAGCATTGATCTCGAGCATTCTGGGAGATCGATCTCTTTGCCAGCTCCTAGATCCATCCTACGTACATATATAGTAAAACTAATATATATAAAACTTGTCATCAAGCAAAAATAAATTTACTAGAACTAAAGACTTCATTTAAGAGCCACTCATGCGTCTATATCTGATCTCATACTCCTTATATATATAAGGCCTTCAAGCTGTAAATTATGACTAAAGCATAACAAGTACTGCGCCCTTTCATCTATTAAATATATATTTGTAATTAGGATCAATTAATTAGTGTCTGCATGTTTATAAGCTAAAGAAATGAAGCAGCAATTAATGCACCAGATGACCAAGTAAAACAGGACATGTTAATTTGATTCTTCTGACATGAAATTCAATTCATAGAGATAATTCATGAGTAATCTTCTCAATTAAAGAAGTACTCGATCCCCGCCCTTGCATGCATTAATATTGTCATAATTAACACGAAAGTAATCTTTCTCACGTAAAGATATCTGGGGTCAACGTACAATATCCTTTTAAGTAGAACTTTGCTCACCAGTAAAAAAAAGGCTGACCAGCATTCGATGCACACCACCGATTGTAGTACAAACGTAAGCAATGCCCATAGCGATGCCTTGGATCAATCTAACAGTCCGATTAAAACACCGTACGTACGTACGTGATCGTGATCAGTATGTACTAAGTCATAGATTATCAATATTTTTAATGTAAGCAAAGAGCGAGCTAGGGGTTAGAAGAGATCAAACTATATATTACAGCTTCAATCCAATGCTGAAAAGCCAATATCTGCGCCTCATCGCTTTCAGACACTCCTCTGCCCACCTATCCACAAAGTTCAATTTTCACAATGATCATCGGCTAAACTTATAAACCAGGTTTCTTGCCACAAGCTAAGTAGCAATTAGTTTGTTTGAAAAATAACAAAAGCTAAAACAAAAATTAATACATAAATGAATGATGAATCAAATTTAATTACATACGATAGAAGCATTGAAGCCAATCCGAGTCCACCGAGTATTAGTACTTCTCTCGTTGATGCACTTAAAGAAGAAAGTCGTGCTGATATTCAGTTTCGCAAAGTCTATCGCGTGCCCCCTTCACAACCATACATATACCCTCATTTTTCAGTTAACATTCGATAATTAAGCAAATAGAAAGAGATCACTATAATCAAGAGGTTTCAAGCACATATATGTATGTGTGTGTATATATATATATATATATATATATTATACCAGAGCTCCATTATGATGGTATCCGCTAACATGCGCCGGTGGCGAAAACTCCGGTACATGTTCTGCAACTTCAGTGCAGCGAAAGCCTGATCCATTTTGTAGGACTAAGGTTGTCTCGTCGTTGAAAGAAGTTAAGAGGACCGCCTGAGACTGATCAGAGAGGGAGTACTCTGTGGTTTTTAATTAGGAGTTTGAGTCAGTAGTTATTAACGTGTGGCTTTAGCGGGAAAGCTGCGTATGCATGAAATTTATACTCGTGCTCTTATTTTTTAAAAATATATTTATAGGATATATCTTGATTTTCACGTGGTCCACTTTGAACCTCAATTGCAGGAAGTTCTGCACAAAGAGAGAACGTGGGATGGTACGGGAGACACAATGAGTTCACAAAAGAAAAGGTGGGTTAAAAATAATAGTTTAGATGGTTGGATAAATGCCTAATTAGAGTAAAAAGAAAGAAGATAATGGCTATATGAATTATCAAAGAGGCAAGTGGTTGTTTTAAAAACATAAGAGGTAAGTGGAGGTTTTCTGCATAATTATGCAAGGAAGAATATCAGCGACGACAACCAATACTTTTTACGTAGGTGTGTGACGTATGAATTTGATTGGAAGAAAATGGGCATACTATGAGTGGTTGGATGCTAATTATCAGAATTGACTGGAAGATTAAAGGAAATCTTTTGGAAAATGAAGTTGGACTTCCTCCTTCGAATTAAGTCGTATTTGAGTTCAGGCCAGAGAACCACAAGATCAAAGAGATCACCAATACCTGTGTTATTAAAAAAAAAAAAGAGAGAGACCAATACCTAGTACTCCTTGTGGGATGTTGATGTTTTGGTTATTGTCTTCGTCCACATATTATATATATATATATAGAGAGAGAGAGAGAGAGAGAGAGAGAGAGAGAGAAGGGTGATCACATGCAATATTGTTAATGTGTATAGAACGGGGATAAACAAGATCATGGTAGTACTGCATATCTTTACTTTTGTGAATGGATATTCAACTTGTTAGCTTTTTAACTTTTCCCATTATGTCATCATTTGTTTAAATTCATGACTCTTGAAATAAAATTATCTGTATATATTGTTGACATCTTGGAACTGCATCAATATATATATACTTATATATATATATATTAAAAAAAATTCATTTTGAACCTTTAGATCATTCCGACTCCATATACCGGTTTCAGGAACTTTCTGCAATGTCCTTCCAACACCTTACAATTGAGACGTTATGATGCACTCATCTTAATTTAACATTACAATTTTATCAAATTTTTATATATAAATTATAAATAATTTAATTTTTTTTAATTTTAAAATAATAATAATATTAAAAAATAATATTTAATTTAACTTTTAAAATTTATTTCAACTAATTTCAAATTTAAACAAGACCTGCTTTGCATGATGGGGAAGCTTTAGAGCCACGAGGGAAAACCAGCTTGAATATACTGCTCCAATATATCGTACAATTTTATTTCCATTCCATGGAAAGCAAACGCTAAAATAGAGTAGATGGATAACAGGACACAAACAGTTTCTACCGTAAAAATAGTTGCCTCACGTTGTTGACATTTTGAAATTTCAATATGGTGGGCAAACAGTGAGCGTTGAAACTATGGAACCTTGATTAGATGTAAACAAGATAATGCTTTGACCATTCCAAGAGGGCTTGAGGTACGAAATATGTATACTAAAGCATCATTAGGCAGGAAGAATAAACGTGGTGATATTTGGATTCAATCGCCAGAGGTCCCATCGCCATTACATTTACTGAGATCCGATGCGGGTTGAGTTGAAGATGATGCATTTGGTGATGCAAGACCAGCCATTCGCCTGTAGGATGAAGGTGTGGGTGGAAATCTTGGAGATAGATTGACAAACTCCAACGCCTGTACTCTTAGCTCTACAGGGTAGTCAGCAACACAACCAATTCTTGGTCCAGCTCCAGTTGACCACTTGAGTGAGAGCTGATTCCCTAATTGGTATGATTTCGCTGCCTTCTTGGAATTGATTCGTTGCAATATTGCGGTTTTAGAGACGTCAGCTCTCGGGCTCTGAAGACCGCCAGATAAAGTCCTTTTGTAATTGCTCTGAGTTTCAGTTTGAGGGATTTCAGTTGATTTTAATGATGGGGTTTCCTTCTCTTTCTCTGGAACTTCCACGTCGTTGGTTTTTGAGTTTGTCAAAACTTCGAGTGCAGTCCCAACACCTCCCAGTTTGATGTCTTCATAACTATCAGAATCTTCGTTTGCCTTTTTTATCTAAAGAAAAAGATGCAAAACATATTGTCAGGCAATTGCATGAGACGTCATTTTAACATTGAATTAAAACAGACTAAAGATAAATGAGGGTAGGAGGACAGATAAAATCCATTTTCCTGCCCAAGTACCAAGAATTTCGAGGACATACATGGCCAGAATGTTTGACAAGAAACAACTCATGGCTAGATCAAAATCTAGTGCATTCTGTGAGATCTTTAATCAATCACCTTTCCACATTTTAGCCTAAATTTTGTTTCCACTATCTGAATTCTATTTTGCCACGTAACCATCAAGTTTTCAATATCACAAAATTATGAGACAGTGAGGTCAGACAGAAATTACCTGAACTTCATTAAGGTTCACACCGTTTTCCTTGAGTATAGATAAAAAGCTGTCAAGCTTGTCATCTGTCGGCCGGTAATGTCCACTATATGCAGAGATGGACTGAAAAATTATACCAAAAAATGATTAGATAGGAGATAAGCATGATATACTAGAATTTCAGTTTGACATCATCAGTCGTATTTGCCGGAAAAAAAGATGGCATCTACCATTTAGTATTCATGAATTACATGGCCTTTCAGGAATAACCAATGCATAAGCGTACTTTATTGATGATTTACCAATTTCATGAAAATGGTTAAAATTAATATAAAAAAAAAGGAAAAAGAGAAGAAAGAAAAAGATGCTATCAATGGAGGCAGAGCCATGAATACGATCTAAAAATGGGTACTTGGAAGAGGTTTTCCACAGGTATCCGATAGAAAACATAAGCAATTTAAAAAATAAATTTTTGTTCAGATAAATCAGTCCCATGCCACTGCCTACAGCTTTTCCATGTATAGATCTTTCGCAATGATACCTTCAGAATTCCATGCTCTGCCACTAGCCTTCCAGCAGCTAATGTAGCTCCTCCAGCCAAGAAGCTAGAATGGTGAAACACTCCCTTCTTTTTCTGTGAGGAATTAAAAATATATTAGTTGTTCCGGAAACAATAGAAACTCATCAGAAACAAATTGATCTTCAGCTTTCTTAATCTCTTACCCGACCAGCATAGAGTTTCTTGGAGGTGCTCATAACAAATATCCACTTTGTCCTGTCTGATCCGTCCATTGTATCAAGGAGATATCCAGTTTGCTTGTGAATTACTTCCCCTTCAACTACTACATATTCGTAATGCTTCCTCTCTTGCTAATTCCAGGAAATACAAAAGAGAAGGGATGCAAAGAAAATTAGAATTTCAGGTTGGCAAAAAGTCCAAGATCCTTAAAAAATTGTATTTCATTATGCATCAAATTGCATTGCAATCGATACTCAATTTCAGTTGATAACAGGTTTCAGTTTGATTTTTGCAAGAGCATACAGGTCCAAGATACTTGATGCACTGTTGTCGCAACTTTGATCTTGGGCATTGTTTGAGATCTATGTCTTTGCCATCTCCAGCATCCAACCTGCAGAAAGTAGTTGTAACAAAACTTAGCACAACACATTGCAAGAGACATACTTCTTGCCACATGAAAAATGTATCAACACCGGTAAGAAGCAAAAAATAAGTCCAATTCATACATCTTGTCTTTTTTTTTTTCCTCAACATTGTTTTCTAATATTATTGTGTAACGAAAAAATAATTCTATGGGAATGTGCGTCTTCCAGATCATTTACAGCATGCATAACATGAAATCCTTTATTACCATAATACTCTGATTGAATGAAACTCCACCTAAGAAACAGATCAGTACCCGGCATCAACAGAATGGGTGTGGAATGTAATGTTAATGTTGAGCCATCGTTCAGAAAAACAGTCCTAAATATATGGCAATTGATGCACATGTCACACAAGTAACATAAAAAACCACATGGTCTGGCTAACCGATAACCAGGGTGTTTTTCCAGTTTAATGGCAATTGATTCTGGCCAAATGGACCTTGTATTACAATAAATCCAGAACAAGCATAAGGAGATATTGATGATGTTCATCAAAAGTTGGTCATTTTACACAATTCTGAAACAAATTCAACTCATAGGGCTCAAACATTTCTCACAGATGAATTATATTAGTTTTGAATTTTGAAGTATTAAATTCCCAACCGGACGAATACCATAAACTCGGACAAATAACTTCTTGTATAGTTTACTATATTCTGGGAGCGAAATTTTTCTTACCAGTAGAAAAATGGCTGACCTGCATCTGCCTTGCACCACTCTTCGTAGTACAAATGCAAGCTATGCCCATAGCGATGCCGCGGATCAATCTAAAAATTTTAGTAATATTGAGAAAAATAAGAGACACAGATATATCAGAATCACAAGTTTACAACACAAAGGAAAATTAGTCTAATAGATAAATGGTTCATTTTGATCAAAATCATAAGCAAGAAGGGCTAAAAGAAGAAGGTAATTACAGCTTCAATCCAATGCTGAAAGGCCAATTTTTGTGCTTTGGCATCTTCGGACAAACCTTTTCCTACCTGCCCAAAAAAGATCCAAATTTGCATGAACTTAACTCACTTCACCCAAATCGTCTATTTTCAAAATCACGACAACCATCCATACGGTAACTATTACGGCTTGTTCTTTTCTGATCCCAAAAGAAAACATAAGAACCAAACTAAATAATAAAAAGGAAAGAAAAAAAATAAAAAATAAAAGTAAAGAATTACCTTAGAAGCATTCAAGGTAATACGACTCCACTTGGAAGTCAAGCTCTCGGGCTTCAAGAAATTGAAGAAAGAAATCGTGCTGTGGTTCAATCTAGCATAGTCTAACGCTTGCCACCTAAAAAAGCATACTCATTCTCGTTTTCTTTTCTTTTAATTTCAACAAATTAATAAGTAAATAGAAACAAAGAAGAAATAGCTCGGAGATAACTTCCACCCACCAGAGCTCTTCGGCTACAACCGCGGAGTCCGCTAACCTACGCCGCGTGCGATAGCTTCGATAGACCTTCTGCATCTTCACCGCCGCGCTTCCCAGTGAGCCCGGCTCATTCCCGGTGGAGCCCACCAGCAGCGTGGATTCCACGTCAGTCTCCAGCGACTGGTTGTCGCTATCTTCGGAAGTAAAAACCGTTGCTCCATGGCCTTCGCCTCGATGAACGCCATTTACCGATGCCGGGGGTTCATTAACGGCCTCGTGAGAGTCGAAACCGTTGGTATTCTGGGTGCCCGTGGGGGATGATTCGGGCATGCCGGAGGTCGGGAAGTCTTCTTGGGAAGCGAACTTTGTGGAGGACGGGGTCATAATTTCGTCGACAGAGTAAGAAGAGAATGGAGTCTTTGACTGGAGATCAAAGTTTGAAACAGCTTGTGTGTGAACGTCCATTCCAAGACTCACAAACAGTCAGTCAATGGAGGATTTTGTAAGAGATATAGACGGAGAGCAAGTTCAGGAGGTCCACGGGGCACGGAGTGTTATAAACGGACGGGCTTCACCGGGAAACCCACCTGTCGGCTGTCCTTTGTTTTTTCCCTCTCAAATATCAACGTCACATGCCACGTAATAAGTGATGTTGGGTAAATATTGTGCTTTTAATAGTTGCAATATTTATGACAATGTTTTGAATACCGTACCGGTATCGATCAAATCACTGAAACGAAATATTTCGATACCGATATTGTTTCGTGTACCGTTTCGGAATAATTTATACATAAATAATTTATATATATAAATACAATTATAAATTATATTTCAAAATAATAGTTAATATATAAATAAATTATATAGATAAATATATGTATGTAATTAATTTAGTCTAAATTGAGGTTAAAACATAGTAAAAAATTAAAAAAAAATTAAAAAATTAAAAAAAAAAAAAAAACTGGGAAGGCCGAAATCCGGTACGGCCGGTACCGACCGTACCGGACGTTTTTCGGCCGATTTCGGCCGTACCGGCCGGTACGGCCGAAAAATAGGCCGAAACGAAAAGTAATATTATTTGTACCGGCCGACCGGCCAGTACGGAAAATTCCGGCCGTACCAGCCGGTACGGCACGATATTTAAAACTTTGATTTATGAAACTATTAACCTTATTTTTATAAATTTAGTATTGAAGTATTTATGAAAAGTACAGAGCACTTTTAATAGTTGCAATATAATAATTTGACGATCATTTATATTTATTCGTTTGAAAAAATATATATAATTTAATTTTTAATATTTCTTGAAATATACTTTTAGCTGCATTCACTTATATTTTTTTTTTTTGAAAAATATAAAATACAAAACTGAATTATCTTGAAATGCTTGTTTTATTAAAAGAGGAAATTAGGGAACACTTTTACGATTATCGAGGTGTGCATTGTAATGTAAATAATCACGTGGTCCACATTTTGTGCCTATCGTTAATTCCCTTGTCTTTCCAGCGACTCACATCATGTGGAACGCCCAGAGACGGGGACCCGAAGACGTACGACGTACGGTGAAACACTTCACAAGTGATGGTCTTCGGCCTTTGGGTATTTGCTGTTATGAGAAAAGCTCCAAATCGGCTGGGTTTAAATCCTATTTTCACACCAACCAGTCACACCGGGATACGTAAGTATATCTAACACAATTATCCTACACCTAGCAACACCGAACCCACTTCGTATTTCCTTTCTCTAAAATCTCCCCCTCTCTCCATCTGCTCTCAACGGAATCACCCTTAGAGGTGGAGAGCTTAGACCCCATTGATTAAGATAGTAAATGAATTAGATTATTCGACAATCTATTTGATAGTCGTTCGATTAAATTTGAATTGAATTTAACTTGTAAAAAAAAATTATTTGTACAAACAGATACCCGCTCGATTAGTAAATGACATATACTCGATAAAACTCGACTTGATTCGACTAAAAATCGTTCGTTTATATTCGAATCGACTCGTTAACTCTACTCGATTAATGTTTATTCATATACTAATAAATATCTACACATGTATATTATATCATATATTACTAATAATATAAGTATAACATTTTTATAATTAAATGTGTAATATATAATCTAATTATTTATGTTTATATAATGAATATACTTTATAGTTATATTTTATAATTTTTACAATAATTAATCTGTAAAATTTAATAATTGTATACATTATTACGTAAAAATTAGGTATGAAATACATATATGTTATCATATTATGTATATTTATTAATAACATATATAAGTATATAAATTATTATTATGATGAATAAATTTAAACTAGTTAGATCTTAAGTATTAATTTTATTAGATTTTATTAATTTATTTATTTTTAGATTTTATTCCAAAAAATTAAAAAAAATTGAGCTCGAGCTCAAGCTTGGCTTGATTCAAGTTCATTTGTGGGATAAATTCGAGTTCGAATTTAAAATTTAGTTTATCAAGTCGAGTTCGAACAAAAAATAAATAAAAATTTCAAACTCAAATTCGAATATTTTGAGTCGAGTTAAGTTTAGCAAGCCAAAATTAAGCTCCACTCGACTTGATTACAATCCTATTATTAATAATGTGAAAGCAAAGATCTTGAGCTACCATATTTAAAAAGAGTCTACCCTTCACCTTGTCCTTCGTCTCCGTCGCCTCCGTGGTGGGTTTTGAAGGACTAGTCCAGGCTCCAATGAATCTATCTTTTTAAGAAATAAATTTAAATGTCCCAAGTTTGTGTTATCCTTCGTCTCTAGGTTTTGGCCATCATAATAAATTTGGTTTGCAGTTTTATATTGTAATACTTATGTTGTATAACTTCTATCGTCCATGAATGATGTATGGTGTTTGTTCATACCATGAAATCTCCCTTCATGTTTGCCATCTGAGTTCCTTTTTTTTGCGAAATAGATCAACCTAAAATGAAGGAACTTTTAAAGCCTGATTTTCAAAATTTTGAATAATGTCAAAAGCAAACAGAAAAAGTAGAAAAAAAAAAGTTTAAATTCCTGCCTCGAACTTTAAGGTCAGGTTTCTTAAATTCTAAACAAAAAGAAAGAATATTGTTCAAGTTCTTTCCGACGGCGTCGAGTGGGGCAGATGGAGAGAGCTTAGAGAGGGCTAGGAGAGAAAAAGGAAATAAGGAGTGGGTTTGGTGTTGCGTGTTGCAATGTTAGTGGCTGGTGTGAAAATGAATTTTAAACCCATCCGGTTGGGAGCTTCACTCTTGCTGACATAAATAATATTTTACGTAATATTTTTCAAAATATATATAAGATGTAAAATGATACATTGAGAATATTTTTGTAAGGTAATATTATTTTTCTATGATACTTTATAATAATATTTCTCATTTTATATCATACATTGTAAAATATATATATATATGTATGTATTTTTCATTTTTCATTTTTGGTCGTGGCTCATGTGATACTTTTGAAGTTGAAGTGGGCGGTGGGCAGATTCTGTGCTTCACCATACTCTGTGCGTATTTCTATCCAAGCGATCGCTGGATAAATGTATATTCGAGGATGTTTTTTATTTGGATATTTGTTTTCCTAGGTACGTACGTAGTACTGCAATGACGTTTTAAAATTCAATTTTACACGCACTATAAAAGAAAAAAATAGACTTTTGATTATTTTCGTCTCAAATAATCATATTCGTAATATATAACTGATTTCAAAATATGATTTCAAAAAATAATCATATTGTACGTTATAGGCCAGGTTAATTTTAATCCGTTGTATTTTTTATTTGTTTTGACTGTATTCTTATGTATATATAGAGGGAGAAGATGGCACAAGATCGCATGAGACACGGTTTTAAATTTAATAAATAAGAGTATGCATGTGGATCATGTACTAGTACTTAACAATGTTTTTTCTTTTTTGGGTCAAAATAATGATCGGCATTCAGCATGCGCGGTCATTGCAATACGATCTAACAACTAATTGCAAAACGTAGTGTATTTTGTTATACACTCTCAAATTCATTGATAGTTAATTATATATATATATATATTTTCAAATACTGGTGTCAGTAAATAGTCTAGGACAAATAATTTTGAAAATAAAATAAATAAATAAAGAAGGGGATAAAATTTTGACCTAAGTCGTTTTCTAAATTAAATAACATTAATTGTTAATGACTAGTGTAGTTTATTATATACATAAGTCGTGGAGGTATAATGGCCATATATATATATATATACTATATGTGCAGAGGGATATTTCGTGGTGACCTGATGGAAAGTGTGTGACACGAATCCTGACCTATACTAGGCCGCCAAGTGATGGATGCAAAATTTTGCATAATCTTTTCCACTGTATTAGTGGCAAGATTATTACGTCTGGTCGTTTTATAGTGGGGTCTATATTTACATATCATGGTGTACACGGTGCCTGTCTTCATCATTCCATTCAATTTTTTTTTTATCTTTTTGGCTACTTTTGTAATACTTTCTCTTTATAGAAATATGATCAATTAAATGTTACTTTTCATATAAAAATGAATATAATGAATATGAATGCTCTCTAATAATATTCTATAATCAAAACTTTGGAGGACAAGATGGAATAACGTGACTAGCATTTGTTGCACGCCCTCGATCAGTAGAACACTAATAAGGGAGGATCCATCTCTGATCTCTCTTCTTATTATGAAAATATTATTTATTTATGGTCAGTTATTTATTGTCGAAATAATTATTTTATTAAATAAATTTATTTTTGTCCAAAATAATTATTTTTGTAGTCCAACACAAATATTCATTTTTTTTTCTTTGTGTAGTGTCGATCTATAGAAATATTATATATATATATATATAAGTTAGTCATGCATGTGATCATTTGATGGATGTAATTAAGCAATTAATTTGAACAAGTGTGCGGTAGTTCTTTTCGTGATAGATCATCGGTTTTAGTAATTATAAGTTATAACTAATAGTATTTTAATTTATCATCACTCGTATTGAAATGGTACGTGTCCGGCCGCATGTATACTGGCCGGTTTAGGATTTGGGTCGCTGGACGGTGCTACATACCGTCCATGAAAATGGATTTATCTGCTGTCTAAATATAAAAATAGATAAAATAGTCCCTATTTTATTATTAATTTGATAAAAATATCCTTTATTTCTAAATAAAAAAAATCATATGTATGTAGCAATCAATGCAACGCCTTTGGATCCAACCACAACGTTGTTATATCTTGAAGCATTATTCCTAAACAAAAGAACTTAAAGGTAAAAATTATATAACAGTCGCTGAAAGGTTTGAAAAGAAGAAAAAAAGTCCCTGAAAGCTAACAAAGCAAGACAAAAGTAAGAGTAAACATCTAAAAAAACAAACGGAAACCAAACATGCAAAAATAGTGCTTTCAGAATAGTGCTAGTCTGCTAGATAGATTGAATGACTTCGGAGAAAGTTGAAGCCTTGGGTTTCTCTCTGTCTCTCTCATAGATTTCTCTCTCTTCAAAGAGGACTTTTGAAACAGTGCCGTAAGAGTATCCATCCTCTCAAATTTCCATATTCTGTACAGTACCATCCTCTTCATCAATCTCCATTTGCGCATAAACGCTAGTAGAAAATTTAGTTTTTGAATAAAAGATTGCGTTAAGTCTCCTTCGTTTTGCATATGGGACGATGTCATTGGCCAAGAATACCCTCCTCTGTTTCGAATATAGGACGGGCTGGGATGACCACTGCATTTCCTTAATTGAACGCAGTGTTTTACGGTGAAATGCAGGTTTCTTGTTGAAACGCATTGTTTTATTAATGGTCTAAATTGAAGTGCATATATGTAAACTGCAATTAGAATTATTCTTGAGTTGCTACTCACTAGCATTCTTTAAAAATAAATGATATTTATAATTTTAGTTATGTGTAATCTCATATATTCTTTTAAAAAGATAGATAAATGATTCGTATAAAAAATAATTTTTTAATAATAAATTTCATTATTTTTAAATAAATATACGAAACTTACCCACCTTAAAATTATATCTAATATTACTTTTTTGATAGTAATAAAACTATTGGGTTGCATGGTCTGGATCAAATGGACTGGACCGGATTGGACCAGACCAAAAGGGACCGGTCTAGTCCAGTCCTATTTATAGTTCGGTTCGGTCTAGGCTTAGAAAAGCCTTGATCGAATGTGTTCGGTCCGGTCCATCAAAGCCCTATAAGACTGACCAGACCGGACCGATCTCCCTCCTAAATAGAACACGGATCTTGTCATATAAATTGCACGATTAGGAATGATTGTTTTATTTTGAAAAAAAAAAAACAAAGGAAATTAGCTTGGAAGTTATAGCTTGTTAGTTCAAATATAGGGGTCTCGACTCCGTTGTCCCGCCCGCTTTCCACTCTGCCCATGTATGGCGGGATGGAGCACCTCGACCGGCCACCACTATGGCGAGGGTGGGGGAATCCCGCTCGCTTTAGGAGAGGAAGATGTTATCGAGAGTGGGATGTGATGGACCCCATCCCGTATATATCCTACCCCTGCCCCCATCTTTCAAAGTTCACCTCCCTTTATTATTACCTTCCCAAGCTCACCATTGCATAGAATGAATCCCTA
The DNA here is from genome assembly GCA_036898215.1 of Platycarya strobilacea. Classification (NCBI taxonomy): domain Eukaryota; kingdom Viridiplantae; phylum Streptophyta; class Magnoliopsida; order Fagales; family Juglandaceae; genus Platycarya; species Platycarya strobilacea. The sequence continues at coordinate 1,610,200 of CM072547.1, read as the reverse complement.
AAATTGAATATGTATCAAGCCCTTCATATTTTTAAGGAAGCAATCATAATCGTTTTCTCCACCAAACATCAAAAGGATAATGATGATAAGATGTGTAAGGCTAACATTCTCTACCATTTCTGTTCTTAAATAAGATGAGAATAAACGCTTACATGTTCCCCAATCCTCATGATCACATTGGTGAGATACTTATCAACTCTTTAGAATCTTCTTTTTTGTACTATTTTTTTCAGTCAACAACCTAGATGGAGTGTCATTTTTGCACAATTCTCATTTTCTATATTGCTACTACCTACTATTTCTTTGACTTGAGGAATCTTAGACCAGAAGATGAACTCGACTTTGCTTAAGGAGATGATGACGTCTGGGCATGAAATGAAGGTTATAAGTGACTTAAGTGAAGATGGTGTCGTATTGTGTTGTTGGTGCGTGAGTCCTAGCCTAGAGAAGAACGACGTCCTTTTTTATCACAGTACTACGTACTGGCATTTCCCACACTTAAAGATATGAGCTGAGTAATGGCCTAATTAAGGGGTGGTTGTGTTTATATAGGAAATAATAAAATATGTTTGTATGTGGATATGAAAGTCTTATTGTAATTGGGATATATACGTACATATATATCGTCCGATTCACATATATAACATGACAGAGATATGTCATGTCGACCCATGATTTGGAGGATGCATGCATACAATATGAGTACTACGCTCTTCATCACGTAACATTAATTTTTTAATGTCTCAAAGGTTGGCCTTTCCTGTCGCAAGAACGTATAACCTAATATACAATTTTGTTTATAAGCGGAGTCAATAATGTTAATGCGTTCATGCTAGGATCCAGTTTGTCTCTTCTTAAATTAACACTTAAAAGAACCATGTATGCATGCATGCATGCATGCAATTTCCATATGCACATAGCAATTAATATATATTCTTTTTGTCCTACATATATGTTTGATACAATCATTAATATTCGCATTCCATCAATCTTGCTTATTATAACGTGAGTTTACTTTCAAATAGAAATGATTAGAACTATAAACACTTGATCTTTAAACGTATAATTTCCTCAAAGAAACATAGTGAGTAATATAGATCATGCCTAGCTAGCTTATTGTTGATCAACTTTATTTATATTGAGTCTAAAGCACTCTTTGTTTATAAAAAAATTTTACTCATCATTTTTATACTGCATATTTATTTTTATTTTTTTTAACAAGTATGCGATATAAAGATAATGAATAGAAAAACTCAATTAATTTAATAAAAAAAAATAAAACAGAAATTTTGTGCCTAGTAGTCAATTAGATAGCAAAACTCTTATTTATATGAAAAATTATAAATGTAAACAATATTGAGCACCTATATGTACATCAATATTAAGGTAAAAAGATTGACTTAATAAAACACTTAAACTTAAAATGAAAAATATAAAAATAATCAATCAGAATACATATGTACGCGTATGAATATACAATATTACTTATATATAACATTACTCTATTTCTGTATATGTTCAATTTCCCAAGCGATAGGATACGACCGTATAACTATGATCATGGCCAGGTAGAAACATTATCATCAATCACACCTTCTATTATTTTTTTTCATAGAAATAAATAAATAGTATAATATTACTTCCAATCTTGGTATTAATCATGAAATTAAAAAAAAAAGTTACGTTATATATCATTCTCATAATGTTATGCAATGCTAGTATGGAAATATTGGATCAGTAACTGATCTCAAGTTTGTTTTTAAACGACAATTTTTAAAAAATTAATACATAATGTCACATCGACATATAATTTAAATATAGATGAAATAAATATATAATATAATACAATATTATTCATTAAAAAAATGATTATGTTAGGAAAAAATAAGAGATTCCAGGCCGCCCGCCCCATGCATATAACATTTTAGGTATCATGCAAAAGCTGCGCCATGATGTGCATGTATCAGATGGTTCATTAATCTCGTGAAATCTCGAGGAAACCAGCTGACCTACAGTTGTCATTTGTCTAACCCAACTTCAACTTCTGATAAGAAGGTATGGCAAATTGATGGACCGACACTGACTATATTATTCTACCCCGCTCATACTTATTTTAGACGTCCGTGCTTTAATTTTGTGCATTTAATATTCACGCCTACTTTATCCCTTGGAGATGATATACCTACCCCAACAACAGTCTTTTTATTTTATTTTTATTTTCCAGAAAACTCAAAAAAATACTTAGGAGACAGTCATTAATTTTTCCTATAAATAACGTCCCATAAATAATTGAGCCAATGACAGTGGCAGGTGGAAAGAAGTCCAACTTTATTAGCTGTCCAGCGGAGATGTCATGAGATAAGGACATTGATCACTTGAACCATATAAACACATTCATGCTTGCACCGTTGCACGTACAAATTTTTGTGGAAGAGTACGGTCCGGTTTAGATAAAAGATTGAGATGATTTTAATTTATTTTATAATATTATTATTATTTTAAAATTTAAAAAATATGTATTAGAATTTAAAAATATTGTATTGAAATTTGTGTTTTATAAGAAAATTTTAAAAAAATATAATAAGAAATTTAAAATAAATTGAGACAAATTCGTCTCGTCTATAAATCCAAACCGACCCTTAAACAAACTTGGACAAGTTAGAATTGTCTTTCTTCTTTGAAACAAAGAACAAGATAGGTAGAATCACTATAAAAAAAAATAGGTGTCTTGATGTAATGGATTTATATAAAAATATTTTAATTATACTAGATTTATATAAAAATAAATTCTTAAATTGAGGTGTCTTGATGTAATATGTAGTATATATATTAAAATATTGTAAAATTATTATTATAAAATAGACCTAACATATCATATATTAATTACAATATGTTAGACATAAGCATCTAAGGATCTCATCGGCCTTGAAAAACGTTTTCTCTCTCGTGCGAGAAACTTTGTTCGCCTCCTCTACCTAGCGCTTCTTAGAATCACCGTTGCGGGCGCGCAAGGGGGGGGGGGGGGCTTCGACTTTGTCCCTCCCCTGCCTCCTCCTTTCTTTCCTTTCTCTTAATTTTTTCTCAATCGTCCCGATTTTGTGGGTGATTTTTCTGGTGTTTTGGAGAAGACGATTTGTCTTGTAGGTTCACAGGGGTAGGAAGCCCGAAATCCACCACATGCATAGATACCATGTCCCCCACCCGCCGATCATTAGGTTGCCTGGTGTTTTTGTCTAAAAGAGCAGCATATACTCTTAATGTGCGGGGCTGATTTTGATATGCTAAAAAAATATTTTAAGATGTTAAAAAAATTATATAAAATAAATCTAATTTAAAAATACCTACTTAAAAATCATGTAAAAAATTGAAAAACAAAAATAAAATTCTAAAATGGGATGGATCAAGACACTTTTTTAAATGATAACTAGCATTTCCCTTTCAATAGAAAAATGCTAAAATATATGTTTTTGACTCTTGAGTGTGGACACGACGATAATGTAAAAGTGGCCCAGGCCCAAAGGCCAAAACCATATACAGAATACAGCCCAAATCTGGCACGCACTTATTTTTTAAAATAAAGGGATATTGGAGGACACCTCATGCAAATAACGGGCAAGAGAGAGCAAATATGTACGGACGGAAGGAGTTGGCAAACAGAGTGCGAGTAACTAAGGTAATATTAAATACAGACAGTAGAGTTATAAATAGTGTGTAATTATTTTTTTATATGAATCTTATATATATTTACTTTTTTTTTTAGAGTAATTATACGTCGCTTGCAACTTAACGATTGTATTTATTATTTCCCGAGTAACCTACTTTAACTGAATTTAAATCTTGGAATTTCTGTGATGAGTTTATTAGGGTTCACAATTTTTTAGCCTCTTTATTCAGATACCTACACTGTTTGAAATTCGTATGCACACTATGTGCATGCTTGAAATTATATTGAGAAATATTATTTTTAGTTTAAGATTTATAATTTATAATTTAATATAATAATTTATATTATTAAAAATTATTTATTGTTTAAAATGTATATCTAAAGTATTTTTAAAATTAGTTACAGTATTTTTTAAATATATAATTATCTATAAAAACTTTTTGATAAAAATTATAATTTAATACTTTTTAAAAAAATTAATTTAATTTTTTTAATTATCTAAAATATTTTTTATAAAATTATTAAATACGTTATTTTTTATTTAAAAATACTTTTAATTATTTAAAAATATTTTTTAAACTTTGAACCCTAAATATGCTCTATTTGTTTGAGAAAAGGTGACAAAGAAACCTCTGGTTCTATTCACTTGCAATTGTTTTTCATACGTGTTAATTCTGCCGAGACTTTAGAAATATATGGAGAGAATTCTAACAACCTCAACATTTTGGATTCGTTTCAATTGAGAGGTGAGATGAATTAAAATAAATTTTATTTATTTTTTAATATTATTATTATATTAAAATTTTAAAAATATGTATTAAAAATTAAAAAATATTTATAATAATTTATGTTTTCTATGAGAAATAAAATAAATATAATAATAAAATAAATATAAATTCCGAATCCAAAAAATTTTAATTTGCTTCTTGCTCAAAAAATAAAATAAAATAAAACAAAAGACCTCTACACTTAATTCACGCAGCTTCTGCCACGTGTCTCAACAAACTTTGTTTCCTAGTGCTGCTGTGGTTTCAAAAGGTGGTATTGCTGCTGCAATTTGTCATGCTGCGTGATGTACTGCCACTGCTGCTCTGTTTCTCTTCTTGTATTTTGGCTGTAGTGGCTGAGTCACTTTTGTCTTTTAACACACTGCATATCATATTTTAATTTTTTTAATTCATTCCAATTTTTTTTTTTCAAAGTTTTAAGAATTTTTGCATTTTCATTCCACCTCCCTTCCAAAACATTAATTACATTTCTATTAATTTAATTATTTAACCCTGACAACTACTTGAAAAATAAAAACAAATTAAAGAAAAAAAAAAAACCAAATCCGCATAGCAGTTACAAATTGACATATTTATTTTATGTCTATGACACACATGCATGAAAAATGATTAAAACCCTCATTTAACTATAATCACGTAATTAAAAAAAAAACCATGAATAGCTCATCAATTAGGAATGACTAATTTTGATTTCAAATTTTCACTTAAAAGGACACGTAGCTCGCATGATAGTCAGGCCCTGGCTCGCTCAGTAAGTCATCGAGTTCTTTCCAATATCATTATACGAGTAATATTATATGTACCTAAATTTTTATTTATAAGATTTATTTTAATAATTTCTTTTTAAATTCAAATTTTAAATTTTAAATTTTAAATTTTAAATTTAATCATTCTCTATATAATATCACATGTAGAAAAGTAAGTTTTTTATAAGTATTTTTTAAATATATTTATCATTTTCCTTATTATATATATTCCTACCCAAAGATGACTTCTTTCCAACTTATAAGGATTATTAAGCCTTCTCCCAGTCCAACTCCGAAACGGACGTGAATTCTATATAAAGCTACAAGACTCTCTCTTTTCACGTACCATTCTTTTTCTTTTGTTTGCTCTCTCGCTCTATTGCTTTTCTTTGCTCTCTCGCTCTTTTTCCCGTTTTCTCTAGAAAATGAAGGTGATTGCTGCGTATTTGCTGGCTCTTTTGGGAGGGAACGCAACCCCTTCCACTGAAGATATCAAGAACATCCTTGGCTCGGGTACGTAGTCCTCTTTTTTCTTTCTTTCTACTTTCTAGGCTCACTTCATTTGTTCTTTTTATGGATATATATATAATATATATATTGTTATAAAACTAAAAAGAAAACTACTACTATTGCAAGAGAAATATAAAAGAAATTCTCTGAAACTTTCTTTCTCTCTCTATTTTCTTATGAATTTCATTATAACTGAAGCCCATATTTATAGGCGTTGAAGTTACTATGCAAGTTACTATGCAAGTCACTATACAAATTACTATGCAGATTTTAAAATAATAGTGGTGGGGTCATTCACATAATTTTAGTGGTGGGACAGGGGGCGGCTGCCGTCCCTCCACTTACAGAATTCATAACACTCCCCCTTGAATGACCACCCATAAACAATCTGCCTCGTTAAAACCTTGCCAAGGAAAAACCCAGTGGGAAGAAAAACCAATGGCGAAGGAAAAAGAGTACAGTCTTCTTATGTATCCACAAGTGCTTTTAAGATTGCCTCATTAAAACCTTGCAAAGGAAAACCCAATGGGATAAAACCTTAGCGAAGGAAAAAGAGTACAATCAACACAAGTCTTCAGGACTTTTACTCCCCCTGGAAAGTGCATGACGATAGATTTTGAGTCTTCACATTTTAATATTCTGCACAAATTTCTTGAATGTCGCAGTTGGTGATGTATTCGTGAATAAATCTGCCAGATTATCACTTGATCGTATCTTTGATATATTCTCCTTTGATTTGAGTGATACAAGCAGCATTATCTTCGTATAAAATTGTTGAGCTATCAAAATACCACACTTTTCTTGGATATGTTGAGTCATTGATCTCAGCCAAATATACTCTCGACTTGTTTAATGAATTGCAATAATCTCTGAGTGATTTGAAGATGAAAAATAATATCTGGTTGACAAACTTAATAGAAATCTGATACCTGCAGTAATACTTAAACTCCCCCTGATAATATGCATTAGTGTTTCAAGTAATAAGCAAATATAATTTCAGTATATATAACAAGTTAAGAATTCAAACACGATCTCCAACTAAATAATGCATTAGAGAGAGTATGATAATATTTTCATCTAAAATTTTCTCTCCCTCATTCGGCGTTATTAGGAAGAACTTGTTTATATACGGCGGAAATAACATTGGAAACCATCTATGTATGATAAAAGCTGTAAAAGCTTTGAGGTCTAATATTATCGGTTCGGCGGAAAATCAAATCCGCTTGACATTGTGGACAAACGAGATCTTGAAGAGATTTGAAGCCTTCGGGTTGTTGTTTAAATATAACCAATTTTACCATTGGTTTACTCCAGCAAAAAGATTTCGCATTCCTCATAGATTCAGTTGTTGTTCATTCAGAATGATATTATGTCTGATAGAAATTCTAATGTCCCAGATTTGAACCATGAACCTTTTATACCTCAACCACTCATATTTTCTCCTGAGGCTGTCAACACCATGATAGGAGCAGAGATATATCTATCTAGTAAATCTGATCCTGAAATTGTTGCAGCATCAAGAACCCTCAGTGCTCAATATGCTGCCTCTCTTACAACCATGTCTCAGAGGCTATTGGCGAGAACGAGTGAGGTTGATCATCTTAAAACTCAAATATCTGAGTTGCATCAAACGCTTGCAACTAAAGATAGTAAAAATAAAGATTTAAGACAAGAAAACAAGGAGCTGAAGAAACTTGTAGATTGGTATTCTCGTGACCTGAAAACACGAGTAGAAGAGCTGGAACGAGAGAGAGCTCAGATACAAAGTCAACAACAGCAGCTAACGGCAGAGGTTCAACGTTTACAAGAAAATAGGGATAGCTGTAATTAATCTCGCTGGCTTTTGAAATTATGCATCCAGCATATCTTGTAAAGTGAGATTTGAAGAGATGATGCTTTGTCTTGTTCTTATTTCCATTTCTATAAGAACCGTCTTTAGCTTCATTTAGTACGCATCAAATCTTCTTCTCATATCTATAATTCATCTGTATTTGTATTCTTATTCTACAAATTTTCAATGGCTCATCAATTTCCTTTTACTATTTCTCACGATCAACATATGAGGTATCCTTCGCCTCAATTACAAGTTGTTCCTGCATCTTCCGCAGGTGCCATGTTGCAGCAAGCAAATGATCTGGCTAATAAGTCAGATCGTGAAGCTGTTTATGAGCTGGTGACTCTCGGCACCAGATACTCCTCCTCTATTGTCGGATTTTCCAACCGATTACAATCCAAAAATCGTCAGATTGAGGAGCTTAACGAGAAGGTTTCCGTACTTCAACGACTCGTTCAAAAGTCTGACAGAAAAATTACAGACTTAAAGCAAGAGAATAAGGATTTAAAATCCTTACTTGCCTCTTCATTTCGACTGCCCAATCCTTTAGATAAGGATGGTATGTTGCTTTATGAAGAGCAAATGCATTTGAGAGATGAGGCTAGAAGTCTCAAATTCTTGTAACTCATCTATCAATTGAATAATAAGATCTTTCATTTTCAAATGCATTCCTTAAATTTATAGTAACTCTTGTAATCTCTTCAGGAGTTCTAACAAGGTAAATCATCAACGTAAACTGGAATAATGGCAAATCCGGATTCTGATAAACATATGGGCATATAGGATTATTCTTAAATCCTTCTTTCAATAGATACTCGTTGATTCAATTATACTGCATGCGTCCGGATTGCTTTAACCCATATAAAGATCTCTGAAACTTTATAAAGTACATACTCCTAAATGTACTTGGATTAAATGCTTTAAGTATCGTATATCTTTATATATGTAATGATCTAATGATCCTTATAAATATGCAGGGACCACATTCATTAACTGCATATCTAATCCTTTTGTAATAACCAAATCGATTAAAAATATGAATGTGATTGCATTCATACCAAGGAAATATGTTTCCTCATAACTATTCTCGGGTTTCTGCAGGAAACCTTGTGCGACAAATTATACCGCACAATTTCATTTCGCATTACGCTTTCGTATAAATACTCATTTATATCTGACAGATATTACACCCTTTGGTGTTTGGACAACATGTCCAAATGCATCTCGTTTCACTAGCGAGTTTAATTCAGTTTTAATAACTGCTTTCCATTTTGGCCAATCATTTCTACGTCGACATTCTTCGACGGATTTTGGCTCACTTTCTTCATTACTTCTGGTAATGTCACGTGTTATCATATATGTTGTCGACAACAGTTTTATTTTTATCCATAAATTTTCCAGTACTCATGAAATGTATTGAGATCTCATTGTTCCTCTCCAGGGGAAAACATTTCATGAAACACCTCTACAGGAGGTTCCTCTTCAGGAGGTTTATACTCTTCAGGAGTTTTCTTTTCAGGAGTTATACTCTTCAGGAGTTACACTCTTCAGGAGTTACCTCTTCAGGAGTTATACTCTTCAGGAGTTACACTCTTCAGGAGTTACCTCTTCAGGAGGATTAGAAAATACGGTCTCTTCATGAGCACCGATTTTTATTTTTCTTGTGCACCAATAGGTCTTCAACGCTTCAGGTGTATCTTAGACTCATTTATTGCTGTTTTAACAACTCGTCCTTCAGGGACTTCAATTCTTGCTTAAGCATTAACAGCAGTAATATATGATTTTACAACACCTTTAGTGTCAGTAAATACATCATGTAATTGATTTGCAACACTTTGCAGATAAATAATCCTCTGAACTTCTGGTTCACATTTATTTATAAGAGGATCAAATTTAAACAGGACTTTATTATCCCAAGTAATTTCTTGTCGTGCTTCAGGCACCGATATTTCATTATTTCAAAACATGATGAAATATTAATAAACTTATATATAAAAGCTTAGTATAAGTAAATCAAGTGCATGGCCGTACAACAGGTACGTGACTACTGTTTAGTCATATCACATCTATGACAAACATCTTCATTTTTTTTTTTATGAAGAATTATTCTGAGAGCCTTTACCCTTTTCTGAGTTTGATCACTTCTGGTGATACGATATATTTTTTATCATCTTTAGTGTTGTCGCTTTTGGGACCAACACTTCTATAATTTTTCTACCACGTCTACGCCCTTAGTTCCCGTTCACTTCTGGGAATTGTGTAAATTCGATATCATTAATAGGACGTAACTGGTGTAACAAAAACTCATTATTTAGTTCAATCACTGGAAGACAAAACAAAAGTTCAGAATATTTGTTGAACTTTCACTCTCGATATTGCTACTGCAGGAGCACATTCGAAGTATGAAAAATAATGTCTTCTTTTATATATCATCATCAGTGACATTTTCACTGCATAATTTTAATATTGAGCTGATTTTAAATAGTGCAGAATATTCAATACCACTCTTAAAATCTTGCAACTTCAGGTGCAATAAATCATAATGATCTTTTGAGAGGATTACATCTTCTGGTGCTTATATCACTCTCTTAATTCATTTCACACAGTAAGATGATTTTTCATCATGAGATACACAGCACGGTCCTTCAGGGACACATGATTTTCTTCTATGATTGTATCTTTCAAGTTCATCATCATATCCAAATAGATCTCATCAAGGATCCTGGATAAATAACATTTTTCAGAAATGTCAATAGTAATAAATATCAATATTTGACATTATATTACAAAAATAAATCTGTGAATTTAAGAAATATATTCACATTATCATGAGAATAAAAATAAAATTTTATCAAGTAATATTCAGAAATATTACCTTTAATATTTATCTCAAGGACTGCAAATAATATATTGAAAAACTTACTTGAAGTAGAAGACCACTAGCTTCAGTATCGGTAGAACCTCGTGCTGATAACGTGTTATAAAACTAAAAAGAAAACTACTACTATTGCAAGAGAAATATAAAAGAAATTCTCTGAAACTTTCTTTCTCTCTCTATTTTCTTATGAATTTCATTACAACTGAAGCCCATATTTATAGGCGTTGAAGTTACTATGCAAGTTACTATGCAAGTCACTATGCAAATTACTATGCAGATTTTAAAATAATAGTGGTGGGGTCATTCACATAATTTTAGTGGTGGGACAGGGGGCGGCTGCCGTCCCTCCACTTACAGAATTCATAACATATATATATTATTATATAAGTGACTATCAAACGAAATTTATTATTTTTTGTCAATTTCCCGTTAAGCCTCTCTGAAATCTTTTCACTTTCTCATTAGTCTATATTTTATGTACAAATGAGCCCTTATTTTAAGCGAGAAAATTAAAGAACCCACTTTTGTATGTGAGCTGTTGCAAACTGATATCGTTGAGGTCGAAAACTCCCACATAAACAAACTGTCGTCCAAAATTCTCCGTCATCCTCATACCGTCACATGCCATCCCTTTTCCACGGTGACTTTTCTCTCTCTCTCTAACTGATCTCTCATCTCCGTCTCTCCTTCTTTCTCTCTCTGTGATCACTCTCTCTCAATGATCAGCCACCCAGCACATTGCTCCCAGCCTTTTACCATTGCTCGTTACCACTCTCGACATGTCCACCGCTGCCTTTACATACGATGAAAGTCTTCCTAGTTTTCTATTTTTGAGCTGCACGTGAGTTTCTAAGAGAAACTTTGTTGAATGAGCTTACAATTTTACCTTCCCAGTGTTAATTTTGAGAAGTCTAATAAACTTATTATTTGGTTCGACCTGAATGTATGTTAGGTATTCTTCAATGTGGGCTTAATTTCTTTAGTCCAAAGATTTTTTTTTTCAGGTTTAGTTTAGAGCTTAAGTCGAATTTATTAGCATAGAATAACGTGAGAAGTAATGATATATTTTTGGTCATAAGAATTTTAGAATTTTTGGAAATAGGTTATTATAGAATTTTAGGATTAAATATCAAAATACGTGTTTAATAAAAAATTTATGGAAGTTCATATTTTGAATATAACTCCTAGCATGCATAATATAGCATACCTCTCAAATCATAACAAAAAGAAGGAATAGATTTTCCATGTGCTATCCAAAAGTCGAAATTAAAGGGAGTCAAGATGGAGAATGTCCCCTTAGTTTTGAGATTTGTTTTATATTATAATTTTATAATAATAATAAATTAATATAGTATTATCCACAACATTTAAGTTTGACATTCGACTGAAGTTATATCTTATTTTTAAAATTTAACCTAATTTATTTAGTTTTATAATTCTAACTGATATGGTGGTAGTATAAATTATAAAATCTTAGTGGCATTGGAAAGTAATGTAATTGGATATTAGTTTTACCATTCCTCTAATGATCAAAATGCAAACCATGTCAAAGTGATATTGGTCTCATTATGTTAGGCATGATACTAATTCCATATTGAACTGATAATTTTGAGACTTTTGTTTCCTACTTGTTTTAAGAGAAGTTTCTGTTTAGTACTAAAATTTGCTCTTTTTTACTATGCATTAAATTATTCATTAATCAATATTTTGTAAAAATATATTATATTTGTAAAATAAATGTTTGACCCAACTAGGTAAACGTGTTCGCACATTACTCCTACCTAATATATATATATACACATGCGTCTTAGTACTGTTTTAGTTAATGTATATATGTAGCTATTAGTTTGAATCTTTTTAATTAGGGTTGTTAATCCGAATAAGTTATTCTTTGGTGAGGTTAATCGAGGGACTGATAAGTTACAGAACATGATGATCTTTTGAATCCAAAATAGTGTGGCCTATATATGAATAAAATTATTTATTTGAAATTAACATGGAATATCTAACGCAATTAGTTGTCTGCTTTATGATTATAAACCTTGAATTAAGGAGCATATGACGTTTAGTACTTTTGTATGGTTAATGATCTGGGTTTGCGTGCAGTTGGAGCCGAAGCTGATGATGAAAAGATAGAGCTTCTTCTGTCAATGGTGAAGGGCAAAGACATTACAGAACTTATTGCTAGTGGGCGGGAGAAGTTGGCCGTTATGTCTTCTGCTCATGGTTTTGTTGCAGTTGCAGATGGTGGTGCTGTTGCTGCTGCTGAGCCAGAGAAAGAGCTTGAAAAGGTGGAGGACATCAAAGAGGAATCTGATGATGTAAGCCCTTCATCTTGACCTACATCATTATCAAATTTTCTCTAATTTTGTACCGCTCGTATTCAAATATCAATTATATAAGTTGTTTCCAGCGGCATACTAAATTTAATTAATTAACGTCTTTGAATTTAAGTACATTGTCGAACCCTCTTACATCTTTCTTACCCATGTTAATGTAAGAACAGTTTTACTTGTTGAATTGAATACTACTGTTGCATTCATTATAGGGCGTTCAAAAGGATCGATTATATCATATATTATGATCTGTTTCTTGATAGTATCTGATTTGTTTTGCCTTGAACTTGTTGCAGGAAATGTGCTTCAGTCTCTTTGATTAAGGAACTTGGATATTGGAGCTTCTAATTGGATCTAGAAGATAGCGTTAGAATGTTTTAGTGGGTTATAGCTTATAATTTTGTAGTATATTTAGCTTAGTTTTAAGCAGAAAAACAGACTGGATAATCACTCTTAACGTCATATTTGAATTTGGTGATCTTCTATGATTTGATTTAATATATATCTTATCGATATCTTGCCCCTCTTGGCATGCGATCTATAATTATGAGTTTATTGCGATCAACAACCAAATTTGAATTAGAGATTTTCGCAACCGAATGATTCAATCAGAAATCTAATTTTCTAAGTCTTATTGTCACCTATGTCGCTAAATGAAGGGAAAACTCTCTTAATTAACTTAACATGCCTGACAGATAATGACTTACCAGCAAAAAAACAAAAACATAAAAAATAAGAAGAAAAAAAAATGACAATTTATTTATTATATCATCTGTTCTCCAAACTGCATTCAATATTACGATGCAAACCATGTACCTTTCCATAACTCACGAAGTCAAAACCACAAGTAATTAATAACATAAACTAATCGAAAATCAAAGGCAGTATTCTCACATAAGTAATTTAAATCTTGGTGGCGAAGGCGAGACCCTCTTTAGCGAGCAGATCAAGGCTCTCAACAACAGGTTGAACCTTGGCAACTTTAGCTAGAGCCTTGTTTTCTTCAGGACTCCCACCCTCCAGGAAAGCTCCAAAAATCTTCCCATTTTTGATCCAGTATGTTCCAAACTTGGGCTTTGGTGATGCTGGATTGTTGTCTCCAAATAGCACCGTGTCACCAACGTTGTCGCCATAGAATTGCCATGACAGATCAAACTCGCGAGAATAGAAGAATGGGAGGTAGTCATACTCCTCAATTGTCTTCCCCTCCTCACTTGCCTTGATCGCCTGCAAAAACAAAACATCATGACAATTACGTTTTTTATATAATTATGCACATAGTTGCATACCGCTATGCAGATCAGAATTACCAAGAGACATACAAAACAGAGTTTGAAGTTATCCCCTTTCATTGGTTATTTTGAAAATCTATGTGGCATAAAAAGAACTGTATGGTTAAAGAGTGTGCTGATCTAATTTCACGATTTAATGGGCTCACAACTCGGTACTTTCAAGGTACACACCTTCACAGCCTGCTCGGCAGATTTGCGTGCATGGTCAACATGTTCAACTCTTCTCACATCATTGTACATTTTCAAAGGGAAAGTAGACAGATCGCCAACAGCATATACATCAGGTACGCTTGTTTTAAAGAATGCATCGGTCTGAAATCAAACAAATTGTGTCATTACTTTAGCTAAAAATTCAAAACAGCCATCGGGCATATATCTTCATCTTGTAGCAATAATCATTATGCGTTGAGACATAAATCTTAGTAAGGAATTCCAGTGTAGGATCAGAAAAACACGGGCACTTAGAAGTCCCACACTAACCTTGATGCCACCTTTCTCTTCTGCAACCTGACCTTTGAATAATGCTGTAAGGGGCTTTGCCCCAACGCCAACAACAACAATATCAGCTTCTAGCACCCTGCCATCCTTAAGTTTTACTTCTTTTACCTGAATGGTATGCAAAATATTGTCAGTTAAGCTTCCAGTCTCGTAAATAATGTCATCAACACTTAACTTCTATGTGATTGAATACTCACCTCTCCATTTGAATCAGCAGTAAACCCAACAGCAACTGTTCCCTTAATAATTTTGACTCCTTTATGCTCATAATAACTCTCATAGAAAGCAGCTATATCACGAGTGAAAAGCCGAAACACTGCAAAAAGTACAGCCCGAATTAGGAAAAACAGCATCTCCCAAATTCCCAATAAATTCCAACAAGGAGTAGGCCATATAGTTTTATCAACACAATATTTCTATTAATCATACAAACTAACTACTTCAATTTATCTCCACTTACTGAACCAATCTTCAGGGCAAAGCATGGTGACATCAAAATTATTCATTTTCATGACTGCACTAAGCTCAATACCAATATATCCTCCTCCAACAATCACAACCTTCCCATTCTTTTTTGCTTTAATAGCTTCTATAAGTGTATCAGCATCATCAATTTCTCTCAAGTACAAGATGTTTTTGGCATCGGCTCCTTGCACGCCAAAATCAGTCAACCTCATAACCTGCAAAGAAGCAAATACATTACTCTGAGCAGGTAGAAAAAGGCAAGAAAAAGTGGTTTTCTGGAAGCATCAGGAACATTTACAGTTGAGCCAGATGCAATAATCAAAATGTGAAACTTGAAAGTTTCTCCAGAAGCGGTTGACAGGGTTTTGGCAGCAAGATCAGCTTTAACTATTTCTGTGCTTAGGATCAATTCAATTCCTGCAACCATCAGTTGAGTTTCCACGAGACATTGTTACGTAAGCCATTCTCTATTTGAGTTTATATAAATTGCAAGCCACAAAAACACTGTATTGAGTAATGACTGCTTGCTAACTCTCCTTAGGATACTAGAATACACTTGAATTCCAGGAAACCATCTCATGAATTAATATTTTAACGTTTGTGTGCAATGGGTGAGGCAAAACCTTTCTCCTTGTACCACTCAGGAAGTAATCTCTCCCCTCCACTTCCAACACAGACGTGGAACCCAGGGAGTCTAGCAGGACCTGCAAAATGGAACAAGGAACGAAACTAATTTGATATTCATATGGCATGTTGAATATAATTAAAAGGCCAGAAGAACAACAAGAAGCTTCAAACTAGCTTCAACAAATTAAGCAGGTGTATGCTGCTCCTTACACTCAGGGAAGAGATAAGCCTTGCTAAGTGCTGGACGCTCATAAGGAGCCACCTGCAAGAATAAGCAAGCCAAAATGAGGGAACATCCAATACACGTTCATTGCACAAGGTGATAAGACCATAATTTAACAACTACTATAACAGCCACCATTAGCAAAACAAATTAAAACATTATGCAAGAAACATAAAGTTGAGTTGTTTTGATTATCGCATTTGATTCCAATTTCCATGTATGTTTAAATGACCAGTCATGTACTAGGTGAGCACATTTATTGCTGACTTTCCCATATGCACAGTCTGTGAAGCTACATTCATCTTTACTATATGTACAAATGCGCTTCAATTCACTTGGAGTCTCATGTACCATCGAGATTTTAGATTAGGCTCCAAGGCAATCTGCCGTGAACCTAAAATAATACTTGTCATGCCTAAAATTCTCAAAACATGACTACAGCATATATAATACTTTTCTGTTTTCCCTACAAATTGCATAAAATATACAAATGCAGTAATACACAAGCTACGCGAGAATTCTCAATAGCAAGTAAAGTACATCGGCATAGAGTAATAGGATATTTACCGCATCCATTTTCCAAAACAGATAAGAAACGTTGTTTTTTAAAAGAGAAACGTTCGTAGATAAAAATTAAAATTATAACGTCAACTAGATAATTGGGTATAAAAGGAAATATATGAATGCTTACCGCCTCTTTGGAAATGATCGCCAGCTCGCCAGGCTTAACCCCATGTTTGGCAAACTCCCTAGCTGCATATCCCTGTTATTTCAAAAACGCTTAATTCCGAAGAGAGAAACAAAAACTAATTGAGGCAAAAGTTATCACCACGAAAACCTCTATTTTGGATTTTTTAGTCAAATATGTATATTCGGAGATAAAGAAAAGACAACGAAGATCCATGGTTTCAGTCTTCCTTCATTTCATTTTCAACAATACTAGAGTAATTAATTAAATCACTCGTTTTAAAACTATTTCTCTGCGACAAACCACTGAAACGCATATCGTTGATCATAATTGGGAGAAAAGTGTGCGATACTAACATCTGCGAAGAGCATTAACCGAACAGAGTTCAGCTTAATTATTCAGAATCCAAAGCCACGGGCTCAAAAACACTAACAGAAAATAATCAACGATGCAAAATCAAAACAAAACCATGGAGTTTGCACCGAGGTAAACGTTCAAAGATGAAAAGCAAGAGCATACGGAAACGAAATTGAGGGGAAAAAAGGATAGAACGAAAAAACAGAAGTACGAGAGTCGATGAAAGAAACTCACGGCTGCGACTCCGCCACCGAGGATCACGTACTTGAAGCTCTTCTCCGCCATTGATGAAAATTGGGAAAGATTATGCTCTGGGGCCTGCGTTGTGCTAGATAAACAAGAGAGATAAATGTGATGAGGACCATGCGGCGTTAGGTGTGCGATTGGTCAGATAATTATAGGACGACTGGATATTGCTCATTGGTAGTAGGAGGCCTGGGTTTTGGCTTAGAATTAAGCCACGTGGCGAGCCGTTTACAGTTTTAAGTGGAATTCTGGGACTGATTCTACCCCTCTATTCCTTGTCATCTTGTGTATTAGGAATTTAGGAGGGCTGAAACTATAAAATATGTGTTGTTTCCAATAATATAAAAATAATATTTATTTTATTTTCTGTGGTATATTAAGAATTGGTCAATGCCGAATAAGGGAAAGTTTGGATTAGAAAATGGAATAAGATGAATTTATTTAATTTTTAAAAATTAAATAAAATATTATTTTTTAATATTATTATTATATTAAAATTTGAAAAAATAAAATTATTTATTATATTTAATATAAAAAAATTTAAAAATTATAATAATAAAATGAGTTTAACTGATCTCTAAATTCCGGCCCTAAGTCTTGCATTGCGTGTCTAGAGAATAATAGTCTTTGAATTTCAATGAACTTTATGACGTCATCGATGACGATTAGAATCGTCATCAATATTCCTTTCACACATAGAAGCACCGATCCCGTGCAAACGATAACATCTTTGACGGGAAGAGAAAAACGCAATGGCCCAATACGCATATAAAATATAAAGAACGGTGAAGAAAGGGGGTGGGGGATCAGGGCCCAATTAAATCAACCTTTTCGTTGGATTCTGGAGTGGGCTTCACTCTTCAATTTGGGCTCCTCTAAGATGTCTGTACAGTGTACTCCACCGTTTTGCATGTCCACCGTTTTACTGTATTTTTGGACAAAACAGACACAAATCATAATTTTGAATTAGAAATAAATGGTTTAATTTAAGATCGGTCCTAATAACAAAATTATTTAGTATTATAAATTATTATTTTTAAATCAAATATTAAGACAATACTTCAGATTTGCACATATAATTGTTATTTGATGATATCGAACTACTGCTTCATTACTCAAAAATAGGATATGGGATGAGAAATTATTTGTATAAGTCCTGAATAGATAAATCCTATGTAAGTCTTTATAAAAAATAAAAAAAATCATATCTTTAAAAATGTCAAAAAATATTTTTTTTAGTTAAATTTTTTTTAAATATATATTTTTTTAATATTTAAAAGACTTGTTTATTTAAAAAGTATATTTAATACTTGATAGTTGATAAGATCCGTAGTTTCTGTGAACTAGGCCTGCTGCCACGAATTAAAACAGTGAAAATGGCAGCTCGGGTCCAGGAGGTTTGGCGGAACAACAGGTAGCTATCTCCTAAATTCATAGGCCGTGGCTCTATACGCCAGTGACAACAAAAATTAACCCATCACTTTCGACAAATGTGGGGGACTAGACATACCATGTGAATCATGATAGATTAATGCTAGTTATAAGTTTTAAATATATAATTTTTTTTTGTAAAAATATGAACTCCATAAACTTTTTATATAAAAAAAATTATATTTGTATTATAAGACTAGAAATAAAATACAAGTGCAGAAAATTTTATAAGAGAATATATTCATAACTTTATTATTTAAGTATCGAAACTCAATTGAATTGGTATCTCCCAATACAGAAATATATGCTTATATATAGAGAGGGTGAGGTACAGAGATGAAGCCAAAATGAAATTGGCAATTAAAGGGCTATTGAATTGGTGGGGCCATTCACGTTCCTTCAACATTAAATAATATATAACTGTTTTTTAAAGGAGCACCTATAAAGAATATATCTCGTTAAAATCTTATCAAAGATAAATTCAATGAGAATAAAAATTAATGACCAAAAAAAAAAAATTACAACATTCTTTTGTACCGCCCAATACTTTAAGATTGTCTTATTAAAATCTTACAAAAAAAAAATCCAGTAAGACAAAACCTTAACGGATCAAAATGAGTACAATCAATATAGGTCTTCAAGACATTTACTCCATCTGAAAAGTAGGTGACTATAGATCTTTAAGTTTTCACATTCCAATGTTCTATACAATTTTCTTAAATGTCACAATTGATAATATCTTAATAAGTAAATCTGTCAGATCACGAATAATTATTATGTAAAATAATCTTTTGATTCTTTGGGGGATGCCGATACAGATTACAATTATTCGTCTCATTATTATTAATCTCGAATATCCAAGACGATCATACCAAGTCAGAAATAATTTTACCACGTATGATTCAATTATTCTCATTTTTGCATAATACAATCCATAAGAGAAATAAGACAATTTTTCTAATACGAACTCCTTATTTGAAATCATTTTAGTAATGAGAATATGTTTTTTACTATCTTCATTGACGGTTTGAATATGATAATCATTACGACGTATATATTTGAAACTCAATACATTTCTTCTAGATTGTGAAAAAAATATAGGATCATTAATACAAAAGTTGGCACCATTAGACAATACAATATAAACTCTTCCAAGAGTTCTTAACTAAATTCGATGAACCTGATATGGTATGGACATAGACTTTATTTAGTGTTAGATTTTGAAAATATTTCTTATCCTTAAGAATTGTGTGAGCTGTAGTATTATTAACCAAACATACATCTCTACTATTCATTTTAGAGATAAAAAGTTCATCAGTATGAATCATGATTCTATAAGATATATAAGACACCTATTACCTTCAAAAAAATTGCAAAATACTATAAAACTGTATCATAATATATAAAAATTTAGTATAAGTCAACCAAGCGCTTGGCCATATAATAGGTTGTGACCAATGTCCAGTCATACAATATTTATGGCATAAATCTTCATCTTTCTATAAAAAATTGTTCTGAACGCCTTTATCCTTTTTTAAGTTGTATCACTTTCTGGTGATACGGTATATTTATATTATTATTCCCTTTAATGTTATTACTTTTAGGATCCATACTTCTATAATTTTTTTACCATGTTCATACCCTCGATTCTTTTGAAAAGATGCATAATTCGCTTTTGAAAATTGTGTAAATCCAGTACTATTCACTTCTTAGAAAATAATGTGAAACCAGTAAAACGTGATTGATGATTTTTAACAAAAGTCCATTATTTTGCTCAACTACTAAAAGATAAGATAAAAATTCATAATATTTATTGAATTTTCACTTTCGATACTGCTGTTGTAGACGCATATTCGAGACATGAAAAATAATATATGTATTTTCTAACATATCATCATTAGTGACTTTCTCATTACATACTTTTAATATTGAGTTGATTTTAAAGAATACATAATTATATTTACCACCACTTTTAAAATCTTATAACTTTAGGTGCAATAAATCACAATGAACTTTTGAGAGAATTACATCTTATAATACTTATATCTCTTCTTTAAATAATTCCACAAAATAAAGAGATTTTTTATTGTGAGATACACAACACAGTCTTTCAAGGACACCTAATTTATTTGATTGGATCTCTCAGGTTCATCACATTCAAATGGATCTCATCAAGGATTCAAAATAAATAATTTTTTTCAGAGATGTCAATAGTAATAAATTCTAATTTTGTAATATTTGATATTTTTTACAAATATGAATAACGAAAATAAATATGTATATCTAAGAAGTATATTATATTCACAAAATCATGAAAATAAAAATAAAATTTTATCAAGTAATAATCAACAATATAATATTTTATATTCATTTTGAGAACTGTAAATAATATATTGAAAAATTGATTTGAAGTAGAAGACTATTAATTTCAAAATTAGCAAAACCTTATACTAATAATATATTATAAAACTATAAATAAAATATAATTACAAGAGAATTTACAACAGAATATATTCAAAACTTTATTATTCAAGCATCGGAACTCAATTGAATTCGTACGACCAAATACTGAAATATATGCGCATATATATAGAGGTACAGAGATGAAGCCAAAATGAAATTGGCAAGTAAAGGACTATTGAATTGGTGGGATCAGTCACATTCCTTCAACATTAAGTAATATATAACAATTTGTTTAATAATAAAATTTACCTTTTTGGTAAAAGACTTAAATGAGATTTATGTATTTAAAATTTATACATATCATTTATCCATTCTAATTATAATATTCGTTATTTCATATCTTCAATCCTTCTTTTTTTTGTGTACTTTTTTTAATTAAAAAAAATAGATTATGGTTTTGAGTAAAATTAATTTGTATACTAATGAATTCTATCAGCATCAGTTATATTTGCCAATTTGTTATATTATTGGTGATTTTATGTAGGCTTATTCATTTAGGCCAGATTTTGTCGGACTTAATCTTATTTTTATTTTTTCTCATATAATTTTGACACTTTCATCTAAGAGGTTCAAGAAAATTACTAATCATTTAAACTCAGATTATCAAATCTAAGATTCGGTTGAATGGGCCTAACTATCTAATTTTCCGTGATGGTTGGTTAGATAATAATCATTTAAAATATTACACATAACAAATATGATTGATGGACCATCATTTAAGCTTAACACATAATTTGTTTTCATTTGAAAATTTATTTATTACTTTTTCCATGTTTGTGTCCACCTAATGTAAGCAAATTGAGGATTTGTGAAAGGAAAAAGGTGAAGAAATAATTGAGATTTATTTATTTCTCCTGTGAATGTTTAAAAACAATAGCATGTCAAACCACAAGTGTACGAGTTACTCATGTGAAACAGTGAGTTCTATGAAGCTTCAAAAGCAAATACGTGGAGCCCGTAAGTTTAATTTTATGTCATTTTTTTCTTTTCTTCATCATCCTAATCAATCATGTCACCATGTCAAGTATACTTTGAATAATTATAGAAGGTAAGATGGAATGTGGGCTCTAAGAACTACCGGAAAGTTAAAATGTCTAGAGTGTCATAATTAGATCATTGCCCCCCCTATATAAGATTCGTTTATTTAGTTATGTTAAATTATGATACAAATAATAATAATAATATAGAACAAAGAAAAAAAAGAAATTATAAAGGTGGCCAGAATTTACGAGAGGATTCAAACTTAATTATTCCATTTGAAGACTATTCCTTATGCCATCTAATCTAAAATATCTTGGTTAGGCATGTTCATCCGGGCAGGATTGTACCTGGTCCGATTTGAAATTTTAATATATTTCTTAATATTTTAATTTTTTTTTGAAAAATATTGAAGAAAATTTTAAATTTGAATTCCGAATTTGAGAATCCGGAATCCAGATAAACACCCTTAACATTGGTGTGTATCATACAATTATTATTTTTTTGTTGTTATTGATAAGGGGTGGGAGAATTTGAACTTGGTTCTTCCATTTAGAGACCAGTTCTTACGCCATTTGATCTAAAAGACCTTAGCACGTATCACACAAATATATATTTTTTTATATAGGAGTGGGAGGATTCAAACTTAGTTATTCTATTCAGAAACTAGTTCTTATGCCATCTAGTCTAAAAGAACTAGGCATGTATCACACAATTGTTGGAGTATATGCTCTACCATTCCTGATTTTCGTTCATTGTGTTTTTATCCATTAAGTTGTACAAATGATAATTTTAACTTTTTTAGGTACAGACAATTTGGCACACCAACAATGTACCAATTGCTTGGGTGCACTATATACATGCCAATTTTATTAAAAAAAGAAAAAAAGAAAGAAGGAAAACAGAAAAAAGAAAGAAGAAAGAAGAAGAAGACATCGGCTTCATCTCCCATTCTCAGTGCAGGCCATTCAATCTTTAGCTTCATTATTCACAAACACTTATAAAACAGTTGCAGAGATTTTTTCTGCTGTTGAGGTCTCGACATCTTTTGGGGTTGCACACTACCATTTCTCCATACAAATTGGTGGCACATTGAAAGTGACCTAGATTTCAACCTCATTATTTCCACGCATTTAAGACTTTTTCTCCTACTACAAAATCTTGGGATGAAAAATTCTTATTGCCCATCCTTCAAGTGTATCACCAACTTTTTTTTTATTTTTTCTAAAGTCCGTAATTTTTGTTATTATGAAAAGCAAATGGCAAAAATGTGATAATACTATCATTTTGTGTGAAGCACAAATCTACGATCACTTAATCCTTCAATGCAATCTTGTTCGGGATAAACATGCCATGAATTTGCTCCTTTACTAATTCTCAAGTTTTGTTCGCTTTATTTTTTATTTTGTTTTTCTCTTCATCTATTTTGAAAGATATTTGAAGAGGCGAATGACTTAGCCTGGTATATTTTTTCAAATTATCTAATCTCATTTTAAACTCATTATTATATTTTTTCAAATTTTTATACAAAATAAAATAAATAAATCAATTTTTTCAAATTTTAAAACAATTTTTTTAAATTCCAAAGTAAAATTAATATTAAAAAAAATATCATAAAAATATTTTATTATTTTTTTAAAATTCTTTCATTTTATCCATGAAAACAAATTTGGCCACATTGAAAGCGATCTTGACATAGGTGCATCTTGTTTTATAATTTAGATCAAAGCATGATCATCCGATAGAGTGTGACTGCAATTGCCGGTGCGTTCTTAACCAACATTGTGTGCTGTTTATTAAGGAAGTAAGGCCCCGTTTATTTTCAAAAAATATTTCATCTTATTATTATATATTTTTTAAATTTTAATATAAAATAATAAAAATAATTTAATTTTTTTAAATTCTAATACAAAAATCATATTAAAAAATTCATATTATAATAATTTTTTTATTTTTTTATTTTTTTTTAATATTAACTCATTTTATTTGATGTCATATTAATCTCATTCCTAAAATCACGTGGGATTGGGATTAAGATTAACAACTACAAACATATCTTTTCAAATCAATCTAGATAAATAATCGCATGTATCGTGCATTGATATCTGCCCAATCGCTCCTCGCCAAACAATAATATAATAAAAGTTTTTTTTTTATTAATTAATTTATTCTTCTGAAAACACCTTAATATTTGGAAAGTACGTGGATAGCATCGTTTGTACAAAGTTTTTTGTCCACGTTCTTTGCTACCAACCATCAAGCACGCCACGAAGAAGGACATGTACACAACTCCTGTACCCACCGATTCAAAAACAAACCTTTTATTTTAATACTATATTCACTACGTCAATGTCGTATTTATCCAAAGATCTGCATAATTATTAATTATTAAGATGATCCCAAATCTGGAGAGTAATATAACTATATAAGTATTAGCTTACCAAAAAAATAAGTTCATCTGTAATCGAAAGGGACGGTCAATGCTTGTCTCGTTTTTGGGATGATCGAAAGGTACAATCAATGTTTGTCTTTCACTACTTTTTTTAAAAAAATCCTAAACTCACAATAATTTATGTAATATATTACATAATACGAGTTATAAAATAAGAATATTTTTTATAAAATAATATTAATTTTATAAGAATATTTTTACTTTATAATATGTATAATATAATTATTATAAAATATATGGTGTATATATTATTTTTCATTTTTTAGTTGTGAAATGTATTATTTGCGGAAATAACCACAAATAACAAAAAAAATCCTCCCACCCCCTCCTCCAAAAGAAAATCATTTGCTGTAATAATATAAATAAAAAAATATTTTTAATTTTGATTTAGAGGGTTGATTTAAAATTTTTTTTACATAATTTTTATTTTTTTTTTATTTTTTTTAAAAACAAAAAAGTACAATAATATTTAAAAATACTTATTTAATTATAATTATTAAAAAAAATCGAGATTTCAAATCAAAATCACAACTTGAGACTTATAGCAGGGCCCATATAAATATAACATCAGTTACTAAGAAAGTAAGTAGCAAGAGCTTAGTCAACATTTCAAATAAATCTGCATTGGATTGTTAGCAATAGTGTCAATCCTCTTGGTTTATAAATAATTAAAGTAAAAATATATCATATTTGTTTAATTAATATAAAATGCAAAGACATTAATTTAGAAACACGTCCATAAAATAAAATAAAATAAAAATTCATGGAATAATAGCTCGGAAACAAAAAGTACGAACTAAAGCCAAAATTTTTTGAAAAATTTATAAACCGACTTCCAAGTTTCGATGGGCTTGATTCGATTTTAAAAAAAAAATTATTTTCAATTTGAAAATTTACTCCTATAATTTAATTGGGGTCCAGCGTGGAACATGCACAGGAAATAAAGCCAAAATTGGTCAGAAAATTTTGGTGTTTTCTCGGGGAAACAGTAGACATCAAGATGCTGCCATCACTGACAATATTTATTGAATAATATCTCAGAAAGATTATCACAATGTGGGATCCATGCTAAAAATCTATTATTATGATCATAATAAATAAGTCGAGGTTAAAATAAAAAAGGTACCAACATTAAATTAAAATTCTCAGCTTACCTTAAAAAAAAAAATTCATTCTAAAGTATGTTTGAAGTTGCATTTTAAAGTTTGAAAAGTGATTTTATAATAATTAATTTTTTTTAAATGACGTGTTTGATAATTTTAAAAAAATATTTTAAGTGATTAAAAAATTACTTTAAAAAAAATCAAATTAAAATTTTTATAAAAAAAACTCATGCAGATAATTATATATTTTTAAAAACTATTGTAACTAAATTTAAAAAAATACATTAGACATATAAATTTTAAATAATAAATAAAAAAATTTATTATATTAAATTTAACAATAAATTTGAAGTTAAAAAGAATATTTTTCATCACAATCTTAAATATCTACTAATTACAAAGCAATATATGTGACTCTTAATCTTCGAGCATGCTTGGGATTACGTTTCTAAGGTTTTAAATAGTTAAAAGTACTTTTAAAAAAAAAAAGATATGTTTGGATAATTTTAATAAAAGCACTTTAGTTGGTTAAAAAAACTAAAATTAACTTTTTTAATAAGCATCAAAATTGAAATTTTTATCAAAAAATTTATGCAGATAATTATATATTTTTAAAAAATTATCGTAACTAATTCTAAAAATACTTTAAATATATGAATCTAAAACAGTAAATCATTTTTTAATAGTAAAACTTATTATATTAAGTTTTAAATTATAAATCTTAAATTAAAAGTAATATTTTTTATTATAATTTTAAATAATGCATTTCATCCTCATAATTAATTGGTTATAATTATATATAATCTGGTTTTGTTTTTAAATAGTGGTTGGTTGGTAAGTGATCAATTTTGTCCCGTAGAAGAAGGAACTGAAAGAGAGAGAGTTGGGGGCATGATTAATGGTGGAGTGTTATTTTCATGTCAGCGATGGGCAGGTGACCAGTTTTGAATCAAGTAGTCTTTAACGTGATGTTTCAAATATCCTTCCATTAATTATTTACTTACTGTTCGCCGTTCGGTTGGCCCCTACTTTGTTTTTTAGACGGTCAAAAATATTAGCAACAAAAATGTAAATATTTTATAAATCCGAGATATTTATCCGTGCCAAATTGCCGACGAAGACAGATCCAACCGCATACGACATATATAATTGTAGATATGTTGGGAAACCTAGAGTCTATACTCGCGACAAGACAAGCCAACTGCTATTTCTATTTTCTAAATCTAAGCAATATACCATATGTTCTATGAAACTACATATTGATGATATATACTAACGTTGGAGGAAATTAAATAAATAAATAAATAAATAATCTAATTTTATTTATTATTTTGTTTAAAAGTTTTATCTTCCCTCTTCCTCGATACTCTCCAACAGCTTTATATGGTGGGCCCTCGTCTTCAAAATAATCAGAGCCGGTATGGAAAGCGAAACAGTGATATTGTGCTGTCCCCCGTCTCTCTCTCTCTCTCTCTCTCTCTCTCTCTCTCTCACATTCCGCCTACCGCTTCAAACCTCCGCACCGTCTTTAGGGTTTCTCATCCTATCTCGGACTCCTTCCTCATTCCTCAGATTTGACGAGTAAAGTTTTGTCTCAATGTGTTCTTGTTCCAGGTGCTGTTCCTCTTTCCGATCTCACACTTCTTGTGCCGTTTTAACTCATTTCATAGCATACGCGTCCATACATATATATGTATGTATGTATATGTTTTTGTGTATGTATTTACCATGTATTTACTCGCAATTATTTACAAATGAATATAAACGTCTGTGTTTTCTGTGGGATTTATTCGAGACTTCGGGGTTTTGTTGTTGAAGTTTTGGTTCCTGCAAATATTTCCGGAGTTTTCTTTCTTTTTTTGGTCGTGAATTCTTGTTTTTATTTTTTCAATTATGTGTGTATGTGTGTAGTTTTTATCTCGTTTTGTTGAAGCAACTATTGATTGCTTTCCAGAGCGTTTCTTATATGTTTTTGTTGGGTTGGTTAAAATTTTACAACAGGCTTTTGCTTCCCGTTGTTTCTGATCTTTTTATTCGAGAGAATAAATGAATATTAAGTTTCAAATAGTTTCAAACTTCAAATGGGTCTATTTATAAATGGTTTTTATTTTTATTTTTTGGCATTTGTTTATAAATGGTTTGCAATTTTTGGAGCAAACTTGACTGGAGATTAAAAAATGAATTCGTGATTGGATCATCGGATTGACTGGAGATTGGTTTTAGAATATTCTTTTTAATTTGTAAAAACCAAATTGCAATTTCGTATAAAAGTTCTGGAAAATATGCAGTTTTGGACATGGCTCGGTTAGATTCGTGTCGTAAATCTGGTATGGTGATGGCGCTGTAATATTGATGAGAGCTGCCTTTGCGTGTCATCTCAATTTTCTATTAGCCGTGTGAGCAAACGGGACAATTAGTTAGTTTACATTTTACTAGACTCTCGTGGTTGCAAATTGAAATTCATCTATTAGAAACGCTCACTAAATAAATGTTATTGTCGGTTAGTGTCTTATGCCGTCAGCAAGTGCACTTTCTGTTGTGGATATAAACAGAGCATACCTCTGCCTTTTGTTTTAATTTATCAGATGAACTTGTTTTTATTTTTATTTTTATAAAAAAAAAAAAATCCATAGGGATTTTTGTTAACTAATATAATTTGAAAATTGGTTTTTATTTCAGGCTTTGGATGTCACAGTTTGGAGCCAGTGAAACAAGTGGACTACTAGACCAGCTTTCAACTTTTATGGAGGAAGAATAGTCTATTAAACCACAGGCGCTGTGCTTCTAGGCATCGGAATTTGTGTGTAAAATGCTTCTCAAGTGATGCATTAATATAAACTTGCAGGACTAAACTTTCACATTGTTGTTGGGCGCTACTTTTGAACAGCTTTGGCAGAGGAATCCAATTATGGGTTCTTTTTCTGGTACTTGTGAAATTGTGGAAGCAGGGGAAGAGCTAAACTTTGGTCAACATTCTAGGGAAACTTGTGACAAAGATCGGAAGCTTCGTAAGCTAAAACTTGGATATAAGGATTCATTGGAAGATGACATTAATCATCTTTTTGAGGCAATTCATCTCAAGGCTTCAACCAAGGGCTTAGGTCTTTCCCAACAAATGGGATTGAGCCCTTTAAATAAAAGTGCCTTGAAAAGGCCAATTACAGTTGGTGCACCACGATCACCAGGAATGGGGAGTTCGGAACCTGTGACTCTGAAGCAAGCATTAAGGGAACTATGCCTTTCTAAGGCATCGGAAATGGCTGCTATGCGACGTTTATCAAAGTCTACTAGTTCTCCTGGAGTCTCAGAAGCCGGAAGGATAAAAACATTGTACAATGCTGTTGTAGTTGAAGGTAGTGGATCTGGCCCATCTGTAGATGAAGGTAAAGGGAGTGGGGTTGAAATATCACTCGTGCCTGAAGAAATCATACTAAATTCTTCTGGAAAGATGCCCAGGCATCTTCAGATGCAAACTATGAAGTCATCAGGCCAAAATGTTCCGAGTTCTCCTCGAGTTGCTGTTACTACCACACAGAATAATACTGGGAGCATGCCAATGCAAAATGATATTCTCTCTTCATCAAGTAAAGCTGGGGGTCATACAACAAAGGTAGAGCTTGGCAAGAAAAAGAAGCATACATATGTGCCTTCTCTATCTTCTCCTAGTACCGATGGACAGATTTCTGAGCTGGTTGAAAAAGTTCCTGCCTCAACCAAATTGACAAATAAAGTATCGGCACCGAAATCCCTTCGGAAAGGCAGGTTGCAAGCAACACCGTCCTCCTCTAGCTTGGTTGTTGGAAACAGGATGAGCAAGTTATCCAGGAATAACTCCCGCACAGTCAAACCGATTGTAAGGAACAAGAATTCTGTTAAGAAGAAAATTAAGCAGAACTCAGATTCCACTTCCTGCACTTCCAGTGCATATATAAGTGTTAATACTGACTTGAATCCTAGTAAAAGTCCACTGGTTTGTGAGAGATGCCAGTGCACATTGGAGGATGCAAATAAAGAGTTCAAACCAGATTCTCTTATGTCTCATTCAAGGAATCCTAATGTTGTGGTAAGCCCAAGTAATGGGAATTCTGGAGCAAGTATGCCAGGCATCACTTCAAACAGCTGTAATAAAAGCAAAGCCATTGTTATGAAAGCAAAGAAAAACACAAAATTGAAAGAGAAAGGGGAATTTTCCCAAAGTTCAAAAAGTAGCCAAAATGAGTATAGTACAAGTACAAGTATCAGTGATGAGAGCAATTTGAGTGGGTCTAGCTGTGGCAACAGACCTCACATGTCAAAGGATGTGAGGTGGGAAGCCATCCGTCATGCACAGATGCAGCATGGAGTCCTGGGTTTGAGACACTTCAATCTTTTAAAGAAGCTTGGTTGTGGTGACATTGGAACTGTATATCTTGCTGAACTGATTGGTACGAATTGCCTATTTGCTATAAAGGTCATGGACATTGAGTTTTTGGCTAGAAGGCAGAAGATGCCAAGGGCTCATACAGAAAGAGAAATATTGAGAATGCTGGATCATCCTTTTCTCCCAACACTATATGCACAATTCACATCAGATAATCTATCGTGCTTGGTTATGGAGTATTGTCCAGGCGGAGACCTTCATGTCCTTCGGCAGAAGCAGCTTGGCAGGAGCTTTTCTGAACCAGCAGCGAGGTAGAATACTTGAATAATGGGTTCGTTTACATGATCATTTGCACACTTTAAAAAAAAAAAATTAAAATTTTTAAAAAAATTATTATTATTTTGATAAGTAAGAGGTAAGTATTAGTGATATGATTGAAAAAGGTCTATCCCGTGTAGAATCTTTTAAAAAAAAATTAAAATGCACGATAAAACTCTGAATTGAAAATGAGAATATCCAAGAAACAATACAAAGACTGGCATATAATTCATTATGCATAAGACTAGTTGATTTGTGTATTTACCATGCTTGGCATGACCACTTCTGCCACCTCAAAATTAAGCAACACCATTGCTGCCACTCCCAGCTACTAAGATGCTCACTGCCACCAAGGGTCCAAGAGCACCTGCATCCATATTTGACTCAGAACCTTCTGATCCATCTGAAAATCAATTCATTCTGCCTTCTGTATCTTAACACTGATTGGCTAACAATTTAATTTGTGTTAGATCCCAACTTCTGATCCTTGTCCTTTTGAAATCAATTCTTGGTGTGCATGGCAGCTCAGAAGAGCTATATCTGATGCAAATCAATTGAACTCCTGCAGGTGGATTTGTGTCGTCTGAGCCTATGTTTCTGAAGTATAGTTGTACCTTTTTTTATCATTTAGGTTGGTGCTAGAATTTTTTATGAAACTTTGGCTGAATAAAGGCTTCTTTCTTAACTTATTATTCTTGTCTGTGTTTCTGTTTTTTTTTTTTCAAGTACTTTATTAGCACAAAAAGGAAGCTCTTGCATTTGCCATGGACTTCTAAAACTAATTTAAACATCCTCTGCACTATCAGGTTTTATGTTGCTGAAGTCCTCCTTGCTTTGGAATACTTGCACATGCTCGGAGTTGTGTACCGTGATTTGAAACCAGAGAACATTCTTGTTCGGGAAGATGGCCACATTATGCTCACGGACTTTGACCTCTCACTCAGATGTACCGTGAGTCCGACGCTGTTAAAATCTTCAGCCAGTCCTGCAAAAATTTCTGGTCAATGTACAGATTCTAGCTGCGTCGAGCCATTCTGCATCGAGCCATCCTGTCAAGTCCCATGTTTCAGCCCTAGGTTTTTACCTGCTACTGCAAAAGCAAGGAAATTAAAAGTTGACATTGCAGCCCAGATCAGATCATTGCCACAGCTTGTGGCTGAGCCTACTGATGCACGATCGAATTCCTTTGTTGGCACCCACGAATACTTGGCACCCGAGATCATCAAAGGAGAAGGCCATGGAGCTGCAGTTGATTGGTGGACGTTTGGTATCTTTCTTTATGAGCTTTTATATGGTAGAACACCTTTTAAAGGTATCAACAACGAAGAGACGTTAGCCAATGTAGTGTTGCAGAGTCTCAAATTCCCTGACAGCCCACTCGTCAGCTGCCACGCAAGAGATCTCATCAGAGGGCTGTTGGTGAAGGAGCCTGAGAATCGTTTGGGATCCGAGAAAGGGGCTGCTGAGATTAAGCAGCACCCCTTCTTTGAAGGCTTGAGTTGGGCGTTAATACGCTGCACCATTCCACCAGAGCTACCCGATTTTTACGACTTTGGATTTCCGAACACTTCTTCACACGAAACAAAGAACAAATATTTGGAGTGCAAAGCTACAGGAGAGCACCTGGAGTTTGAATTGTTCTAGAGAAAAGCACCTACATTTGGGAAGAGAGACTACTCTATGATTAGGGTCGTCCTTGATTCAGATGTTGTATCTAATATGTAACTTAAAATGTAAATGTACGGGAGAATATTTGGTAAATGCCTGGTCATTTATGGTATAGAGAGTTGTGGCCGAGGTTTTGATACGTGGCCTGAGGTGCAATGACAACGCCTTTTCGGTCCAAATTAACCAATAAAAGACCCATATCTTCTAATCTCCGAAATCGAGGTGTAAATGCACATTCCCTGCGTTGGATGTAATTCAAGAAGGGCTGTTCAACTAAGTTGGATTCTTTTTGGGTCCGGTCTAAAATCTGGATAATCAGATTCTAATTATAGATCCGTAACCAGATTTAATCTAATTGGTAACCAGATTTAATCTAATTTGAATCTATATGTACCAACCAGATTTAATCTAATTTGAATCTATATGGTTCGGGTAGGGTATTGAAAATTGGACACCGGATTTTAAATCCAATATCTGGATTCTATAAAACCAAAAAACCTTAAATGATTCATATGAGTCTCCTCTCCTTGACTTCTCTCTCTCTCTCTCTCTCTCTCTCTCTCTCTCTCTCTCTCCAATGGAGCTTGCAAAACCTCTTGAGATTTCATTTTTCCCCAGACTCTCTTTCTCTCTGTAGATTCTCTCTTGCGATCGCGCGATCGTGATCTCTCTACATCTTTTTCCAATGGAGACCTAAGTCCGTAGTAGACGACGTGGGTAGCCCTCTTTATTGTTTTCAAAGCGTTAAATTGATGTCTCTCTCGTCTTGGTAAGCCTCTCCCTTTCTCTCTTCCTTTGAGCATTTATAAATATGGCTTTATTAGAAATTAGATTTGCAATTTTTTCTTTAACATGGGTTGTTTTTCACTACTAATCTGTCCAGATCTTGAGTTCCACTATCTGTGTGTGTGCATGACATTGCTCCCCTTGTTCTCGCACATCTGGGTATGGAATCCTATCTCTCTTTATTGCGGGCGTGTGTCTATTTTATCTCATCCTTGTTAGATGTTAGCTCATCCTAGGTATGTATTTGATATGCCTATATGCGTGTCTGTCTTTCTTTACCTTATTTGTTTGATCTGTAAGAAGTTAATTTTTGGTATGTTCTCTATGTTCTATTCTGTCTGGGAGTGCTCATCTACAAGGGTGTTTTCCAATGCATCGAACACCACTTTGATTTTCTTCAAAATCTGTTGTGTCGTTTCCTTTCCAGACTTAAATATTATTTGTTTGGAGCAAATATACAACTTGAAATTTACAACAGTCAACATCTAGATTGTAATCTCACAAATATATAACAAAATGTGTTACTGTTCCCTCTAATAATTTAATATCTATTTTCTATTTTTATATTTATTTACTATTGAATGAATAACATATGTACATTATCTTTCTAGTCATTCATTTTATAGGAATTTTCTATTTAGCAGTAAGATTGATTTAGTATCCCCAAATGCACTCTGTCGTGTAGTTATTTATATGTCACGCTGCCATAGTAAAAAACTATTATAAATAAGCATTTGGTTTTTGTTATTTCTATTTATTCAATGACCGAAATAAGCATTTGGTTTTGCTAGTATAAATAAAAATTATTGACATGTGTGTGTGGGTAAGTTTTCTTTTTTGATTCTTTTGTTCTCTGTTTGTTTTTTTGAAATTTTTGTTCTCTATCTGTTGATTTTAGGTTGGCTTCTGAACTTGTATAATTTAAATCTGTCTAGATCTTGTTTATATACTTTGCTTTGCATCATTTTCTTCTCTGATTGTAGATTTTGTTTATCTAGATCTAAATTAGTCATGTTTGTAATACAACTTTTTGTTTGAAGAAAAAAAAATGAGAATCCATTTGTGTGCTTGGTAGATCCATGGGTTTTTTTGTTTAATGATGAATGAGTGTGAATTATTTAGTTTTTTTTGCTCAATTATATTTTGGTTTCAAATGTCAATTATTTAGTTTTGGAAAACTAATGGTTTGCATAATGTGAAGAAATTTGATCTTGTTATGAAACTTAAAGAAAGGAACTACTATTGTAAAAGAGAAATAAGAAACTCTCTTGAAACTCTTAAGAACTCAAACTTTCTTTCTCTCTCTATTTTTTCTTATGAATTTCATTACAACTGAAACCCCTATTTATAGGCTTTGAAATTACTATGCAAGTTACTATGCAAGTCACTATGCAAGTTACTATGCAAATTTAATATAATAGTGGTGGGGTCATTCATATTATTTAGTGGTGGGACAGGGGGCGGCTGCCGTCCCTCCACTAAATTCATTACACTCCCCCTTGAATGACCACTCATAAGGAATCTGCCTCGTTAAAACCTTGCCAAGTAAAAACCCAGTGGGAAGAAAAACCAATGGCGAAGGAAAAAGAGTACAGTCTTCTTATGTATCCACAAGTGCTTTAAGATTGCCTCATTAAAACCTTGCAGAGGAAAACCCAGTGGGACAAAACCTCAGCGAAGGAAAAAGAGTACAATCAGCACATTTACTCCCCCTGAAAAGTGCATGACAAAATATCTTTGAGTCTTCGCATTCCAATGTTATGCACAATCTTCTTGAATGTGGAAGTTGGTAACGCCTTTGTGAATAAATCTGCCAGATTATCACTAGATCGTATCTGCTTGACATCAATTTCACCTTTCTCTTGAAGTTCATGAGTATAAAAGAATTTAGGTGAAATATGTTTAGTTCTATCACCTTTGATGTATCCTCCTCTGATTTGAGTGATACAAGCAGTATTATCTTCATATAAGATTGTTGGGCTATTATTGATCATAGGAAGTCCACACTTTTCCTGGATATGTTGAATAACTGATCTCAACCAAATACACTCTCGACTTGCTTCATGAATAGCAATGATTTCTGAGTGATTTGAAGAAGTAGCAGATAGTGTCTGCTTAACAGATCTCCATGATATGGCAGTATCTCCATAAGTAAATAAATATCCAGTTTGAGATCTACCTCTGTGTGGATCTGAAAGATAACCCGCATCTGCATACCCAATCAATTCTGGACTTGAACCACGTTGATAAAATAATCCCATATCAACCGTACCATGAAGGTAACGAAGGACATGTTTAATGCCATTCCAATGCCTTCGAGTTGGTGCAGAACTATATCTTGCAAGCAGATTAACTGAGAATGTAATATCTGGTCGAGTGCAATTTGCAAGATACATCAAAGCTCCAATTGCACTGAGATATGGTACTTCAAGACCAAGAATTTCTTCATCTTCATCACAAGGACGGAATGGATCTTTCTTCACATCAAGTGTTCGAACAATCATTGGAGTACTCAGAGGATGAGATTTGTCCATATAAAAATGCTTTAGGACTTTCTCAGTATACATGGACTGATGAATAAAAATTCCATTTGGCAAGTGCTCAAGCTGCAGGCCGAGACAAAGTTTTGTTTTGCCAAGATCTTTCATTTCAAATTCATTCTTTAAATATATAGCGGTTTTTGAGATCTCTTCAGGAGTTCCCACAATATTTAAATCATCAACATAAACCGCAATAATGACAAATCCGGATTCAGATTTCTTAATAAAAACACATGGGCATATAAGATTATTCTCAAATCCTTCTTTCAATAGATATTCGCTTAAGCGATTATACCACATGCGTCCGGATTGCTTCAACCCATATAAAGATCTTTGTAGTCTGATTGAGTACATATTTCTAGATGTACTTGTAGATGCTTCAGGCATCTTATATCCTTCAGGGATTTTCATATATATGTCATGGTCTAAGGATCCATATAAATATGCAGTGACCACATCCATCAACCGCATTTCTAATCCTTTTGTAACAACCAGACTAATCAAAAATCTAAATGTGATTGCATCCATAACGGGAGAGTATGTTTCTTCATAATCAATCCCGGGTTTCTGCAGGAAACCTTGTGCAACAAGCCGTGCTTTGTATCGCACAATTTCATTTTTCTCATTACGTTTTCGTACAAATACCCACTTATATCCAACAGGCATTACACCCTTTGGTGTTTGGACAACAGGTCCAAATACTTCTCGTTTCGCTAGCGAATTTAATTCAGCTTCAATAGCTGTTTTCCATTTTGGCCAATCATTTCTACGTCGACATTCTTCGACGCTTTTTGGCTCACTTTCTTCATTACTTCTGGTAATGTCAAGGGCCATTTTATATGAAAATATGTTGTCGACAACAGTTTTATTTCTATCCAGAATTTCTCCAGTTTTCATGAAATGTATTGAGATCTCATTATTTTCAGGTACCTGTTCCTCTTCAAGGGAAAACATTTCATGACACACCTCTTCAGGAGGTCCCTTTTTAGGAGATTTATACTCTTCAAGATTTTCCTCTTCAGG
This sequence comes from Platycarya strobilacea, assembly GCA_036898215.1. Taxonomy (NCBI): domain Eukaryota; kingdom Viridiplantae; phylum Streptophyta; class Magnoliopsida; order Fagales; family Juglandaceae; genus Platycarya; species Platycarya strobilacea. The sequence goes on along the minus strand of CM072547.1, from coordinate 1,573,926 downwards.
AGGTTCTGGAATAGAAGATTTAAGCTCTTTAGGAGCATCAATTATATTTGTGGCCTGTATTGTGGGTACGTGTTCTTCAGGAACACCAAATTCATTTTGTATTCTTTTCCTTCTGGGAATTTTATCTTTTGCACCAATAGGTCTTCCACGCTTCAGGCGTATTTTAGATTCACCTATTGCTGCTTTGACAATTTGTCCTTCAGGGACTTCAATCCTTGCTGGAGTATTAACAGCAGGAATATAAGATTTTACTACACCTTTAGTGTCAGTAAATACATCCGGTAACTGATTTGCAACATTTTGCAAATGAATAATCCTTTGAACTTCCCGTTTACATTCATTTGTAGGAGGATCAAAATGAGACAGGGTCTTATTATCCCAAGTAATATCTTGTCGTGCTTCAGGCACCGACTTTTCTTTACCCATTAACGGAAAATTTGATTCGTCAAAATGACAATCTTCAAAACGTGCTTTAAACATATCCCCTGTAAGGGGTTCAAGGTATCTAATAATGGATGGAGAATCAAAACCAACATATATCCCAAGTCTACGTTGAGGGCCCATTTTTGTACGTTGTGGAGGTGCAATTGGAACATATACAGCACATCCAAAAGTACGAAGATGAGAAATATTTGGTTGTTGACCATATGCAAGCTGTAATGGAGAATATTTATGATATGCAGATGGTCTAATGCGAATTAGAGATGCTGCATGAAGTATAGCATGTCCCCAAACAGAAATAGGTAGTATTGATTTCATAAGTAAAGGTCTAGCGATTAGTTGAAGCCTTTTGATCAAAGACTCAGCTAAACCGTTTTGTGTGTGTGTATGGGCAACAGGATGTTCAACATCTATTCCTATTGACATGCAATAATCATCAAAAACTTGAGATGAAAATTCACCTGCATTATCCAATCGAATGGTCTTAATTGGATACTCAGGAAATTGTGCTCGTAGTTTAATTATCTGAGCAAGAAGTCTAGCAAATGCAACATTTCTAGTGGAAAGAAGACAAACATGTGACCATCGACTAGATGCATCAATTAGAACCATAAAATATCTAAATGGTCCACTTGATGGATGAATAGGCCCACATATATCTCCGTGAATCCTTTGTAAAAAAGATGGAGATTCAACAATGATTTTTTGAGGGAGATGGTCTAATAATTAACTTACCTTGAGAACATGCAGAGCACGGAGATTCATTGGGTAGAAATATCTTTTGATTCTTTAAGGGATGCCCATGCGAATTTTCAATAATTCGTCTCATCATTATAGAACCCGGATGTCCAAGGCGATCATGCCAATTCATAAATACTTTAGGGTCAATGCACTTCTGGTGCATTACCACATATGATTCAATTGTTCTCATTTTTGTATAATACAATCCAGAACATAGAGCAGGCAGTTTTTCTAAAACGAGCTTCTGGCCCGATATTGTTTTAGTAATAAGAAGATGCTCTTTACTGCCTTCATTGGTCGTTTCAATATGGTAATCATTACGACGTATATCTTTGAAACTTAATAAATTTCTTCTGGATTGTGAAGAGAATAGAGCATCATCAATACAAAATTTGGTGCCATTAGGCAACACAATATAAGCTCTTCCGGAGCCCTCAATTAAATCCGATGAACCTGATATGGTATGGACATAGGCTTTACTTAGTGTTAGATTTTGAAAATATTTCTTTTCTTTGAGAATTGTGTGAGTTGTAGCACTGTCAGCCAGACATATATCTTTATCATTCAACTCAGAGATAAAAAGCTCATCAATGTGATCCATGATTCTACAAAATATACAAAACTTTTATTATTGATAGAAAGAAAATACATTAATTGAGTGGAACACTTCCATCTCCAATTAAGTGTTCAATACTACCATCAGGATGATTAAAGAAATCAGATACATCAAGATGAGTAACGTCTACATCTACTGAATCTAATAAATCATCTGATGGTTCTACTAAATTTGCTTCATGCATTTTATTCTTTCCTTTAACAGAAGCTTGATATAAATCAGCTAAGTGCCTGGCCGTACGACAGGTACGTGACCAATGTCCAGTCATTCCACATCTATGGCACACCTCTTCACTTTTCTTTGAAGAATTATTCTGGGGATTTTTACCCCTTTCTGAATTGTACCACTTCTGGTGATATGGTATATCCCTTTTAATGTTGTCATTTCTATGACCAACATTTCTATAATTTCTTCTGCCACGTCCACGTCCACGCCCCCGATTTCTTCTAAAGGATGCACCATTCACTTCTGGGAATGATGCAAACCTATTACCATTCACTTCAGGGAATGATATTGAGCCAGTAGGGCGTGTATTGTGGCTTTCTAATAAGAGCTCATTATTTTGCTCAGCTACTAGAAGACATGATATAAGTTCAGAATATTTCTTGAACTTTCTCTCTCGATACTGCTGCTGCAGGAGCACATTCGAGGCATGAAATGTAGTAAAAGTCTTCTCTAGCATATCTTCATCGGTGATTTTCTCACCGCATAATTTTAATACTGAGCTTATTTTAAAAAGTGCGGAATTATACTCACTAACACTTTTATAATCTTGCAACCTCAGGTGCATCCATTCAGAGCGAGCTCTTGGGAGGATAACAGTCTTCTGGTGTTCATACCTCTCCCTTAAATTATTCCACAAAATATAGGGATATTTTACCGTGAGATATTCAGTTTTCAATTCTTCATGAAGATGGTGGCGAAGGAAAATCATTGCTTTAGCACGTTCCTGCAGGGATGCTTGATTTCCTTCTTTAATAGTTTCTCCCAGGTTCATTGCATCAAGATGTATTTCAGCATCAAGTATCCAGGATAAATAATTTTTCCCAGATATATCAAGAGCAACAAATTCCAATTTTGTAAGATTTGCCATTTTAGAGGAATAAGGCCACTAGCTTCAGAATTGGCAGAACCGTCGTGCTGATAACGTGTTATGAAACTTAAAGAAAGGAACTACTATTGTAAAAGAGAAATAAGAAACTCTCTTGAAACTCTTAAGAACTCAAACTTTCTTTCTCTCTCTATTTTTTCTTATGAATTTCATTACAACTGAAACCCCTATTTATAGGCTTTGAAATTACTATGCAAGTTACTATGCAAGTCACTATGCAAGTTACTATGCAAATTTAATATAATAGTGGTGGGGTCATTCATATTATTTAGTGGTGGGACAGGGGGCGGCTGCCGTCCCTCCACTAAATTCATTACAGATCTGACAATTTCCAACTCTTTTTTGTTATAGTTTTGTATTAATGAAACTTATATGATTGTCAAATCGATATGTTGCAACTTTATTTGTACTAATTGCTTTAATTATCTTTTTTATTTTGTCCTTCTCTTTGGTGGTGTGCTTACTACTAGTTTAGGCCTATATATGGTTGCTATAGAAAGACAAACGTAGAACAGGAACCGGATATTGATTGAGAATTTGAAGGCACTGAAGGGTGAAAATAGAAAGTTTGTAACATCTTTTTAAAGTTCTTTGCCAGGTTTTCAAATGGTAATTCATATATTGTAATTTTGCATTGTGAAATGTAATATATAAATAACAAATGATGTAACATGTAATGGATTGCATTGTGATGCATGCATAGGTGATATTGGAATTTTTTATTTTATTTTTGTATGCATTCAGTATTTTTAGAACACAAATATTATCCCTTCCAACTTGATGATTTAGAAAAAAAGTTTTAATAAACTAAAGGTTTTTTTATATAAAAATTAATAATTATGGTTTGAAATTTTTTGAATAAATATAAGCTTGTTTGTTATAAAAAGAATTATGCTTTTGAACAGATTTTTCTTCAAAATACATCAATAAAATATAAGATTTTTACTAAAAAAATTATGTTCTAAAATTAAATTAAATATGCACTTTTGTAAAATTAATAAAAAAAAAAAGCGGTTTGAATTTGGAATTGAAAATTCCGAATCCTTCGTAATCCGGATTTATCAAGGTACCAATTCAGGTTATGATCCGGATTTATCTTTTCTGTAATATGAATTATTTATGAATTATTCAAGTGTCATTGTCACGAGCCAATGAGCCAGGTAACCTGTGAGTCTCCGTCAAACACTTTCTCTAGTCACAGTTCACAGAATATCTATAAATTCAAAAAAATGATATATATATATATATATATATATATTTTGATGTCAGCAAATTCTTCAAGGTAGGGCTCTTCAGATTTATTCTTGCAGAATAAACTTTGATCTCGTGCACCGCAGTTTCAAAAAATTTTCTACACAAAATTAGTTAAATTGCTGATTTTTTTTCTGGAGTGGAGTGTGGCTCAAAATGACCGTTTGTACTCATAAAATGTGAACGTTGGACCGAGTGATATTTCAAAACAAAAGACTTCACTACATGAGTCAACTTCTTGGAATTAGAAAAATGATATGTTTGTAAAATATGTAAATGTTGGGTAATTTAAAAATATATATATAATTTATATGAAAAAATTATTTTTTAATAATTACAAAATAATTATATGCATTTGTGCACTCTATAATGGTATGTAATATTATTTTTGGGATACCACGACTCTCTGTAGCTCACGTAGTCGAGTGTATTTTAGCATTTTCATATTGTGAATTTGTGCTTATGGCTGAGGCTGCCGGCCGAATGAGGAAGAAAAACAATGGGGATGCGATGCCGTGTAGGAGAGGGAAACAACGCTGATAAGCGACAAAGACACGGAAATCGTTTACACTGACGAAACAAAACAGTGAACAAACCGAGCTCATTTAGAGCATTCTTATTGATTTAGATAAATGTATCTTCAAATTTTAGTTAATATCTTATTTTTTTATATTTGTTTAAATAATTTAAATTCAAGATGTACATTAGATTAGACATTTATTTCTTAGACAATAATAAATTATTATTAAATTACTAATTTTTTTATTTAATTTATTTTTATCGCATTTTATAATTCTAACTAATTTAATATTAATAATAATTATATTATGAATAAATTAACATTAAAAAAATCATATTTTCAAAGATCATTTAATGCTATTAATAAAAAATTTATAACAAAACACCGACATAAACACATCCAAAAAAAAAAAATTACAGTGCATATAAAAGTGCATTAAAAACACCAAAAATTGATTTAAAAAAACATCTACATAAACATTTCAAAGTTTCAAACCATCTAGCCAGCAAAAGTGCATCAAAAATACTAGAATTTGATAACAAAACACCTACATAAATACTTCAAACTATTCAGCCAGCAAATTATAGTCATTAAACGGTCCAAATTATACATTATCATCTATCAACCTATATATATTCCTTCCAGCCATCAAAATGTCATTTCTGTCCAACTAAGTAAGGTTCGTCAAAATAGAAAAACAAAATAATCATCATTTTAAAACAACAATCAGTCATGTCACTATACAAAAATACTATCAGCAACACGAAGGAATCATGTCAATCCACTCATTTGTTTATCTGATATTTTCATTTGAAGATTTCTGAAGTATTCTTGTTGCACCGCATTCATCTTATCAATATCCATACTCATAATTTTCATCTTCATCTTCTATTTTGTCATATCTAAACAATCAGTCATGTCCCTCTCAGCCGTATTTATTGCTTCCCTTCATTCAATCATTATTAACTTTCTATCTCTCTAAATTTCAATTAACTTTTCATCAAATTCAGTAGGCGAGGATTCTTCTTTCAGTTTTCTTTTTCTTTCCCTTTCCTTTTCAGGTTTCTTGCCTGGTAGCCTCTCTGAAGAGACACTTATGTTATAACGAATGTTGTCATGCTTGGCGTTGGCAGCTGTAGCAGTAGAGTAGTCTTCCTTACTCTTTTCTAAATTGTTCAAATACACTTCCCATTCTGGTTGGTGCCTCAATATATTCCAACAATGGTCCAAGTTGATGGTGACATTTTTTTAGATCGATACAATACTTTTGCCTTCTCAGTCTAAACAACCATTTTAAAAATATTAATACATATTTCAATAAAAATTTATAATAATTAAAAACATACATTGTCTTGTTCAGTGGCATCGCTTTGATACAATGATTCAATTTGGGCCAATGCAGCACAAAACTTGTTTGTGGCTTTTTGGATGGTTGGCTATCAATTAGTTAAGGAGCCCTCAATACGTTCAGGCCAATTATATTTTCTATGGGTATAAAAGTATTCATGGATTCTTATCCACATTTGGGTAGCCTTTTGATCAGTCCCTTGAATAGCATCCATACTAATATTGAACCACCATGATACAAGGAGGATGTCTTCCTCCTTGATGAAAGATACATCCTATTGGGATTTCTTAGTTCTTGCCCTTACTTTCCTTTCGAGTTGTGTCACTTCAATTTCAATCTCAATATTATTGCGCAAGACACTAGCCAAGGGGGGCGTTAATTCCTTCTTCACCACTTCGCATGATTGTGATGAACAAGGTATGGTCCATTAATTGTGAATCCATCATTCATAAACCAATAACCATGCAACAAAGTCACAAACTCCACTCAAACTTTACACAATAGCATGCTGAAATCATTGAATAGATTGCTAAATAGAATGCTAAAATTAGTGCATACCATAGATACTAACTTGTTGTACTTTCTACTTTAGATAATGAAAACTGGTGGTAGATCAAAGTCACATTCTTCTAGACATATATAATGATTATTACACATTAACAAAAACACAGATCTCATAAATTAATAATGTTTTGGTTGTTGCATCTGAAGCACATTTGTACTTTTGCCAAGTAAATTGTTAAAAGGGATTGAAAAAAAAAAAGCAGCACATTTATAACCTACTAGTAATTGGGCATTAAAATAAACTTGGACTATGAAATCATATTACTCAATACGAGCAAACAATGGAGAATGAAGATAAAAATGAAAAATGATTATGTTTTTCATGATATTGACACTTATTCTCCCCAAGCAAATGATAAACATAACATCTTAGTATACACATAAATGCCCACTTTAGTAAATGAAATTTATCTCCTACCTTAACTAAAAATAAAAAAGTAAATGAAATCTAACTATGGGCCTTTGGCCTCTCTTCCTTTATTGGTTGATGACACATTGTTGCCCAGATGACTAACACAAGAGGGGGGGTGAATTGAGTTGTATTTAACAAAATAACAATTATAAATCAAATATATAATATAAAATATAAATAAAATATGAAACAACAATAAATATAAATAGTAAGAGTAAGAGAGAAGCAAACTCAGTATGTTAACGAGGTTCGGCCCCACTGCCTACGTCCTCGCCTCAAGCTACCTCTTGAGGATTCCCAAATCCACTATTCAATCTCTTTTAGGTGGAGATAGAAACCTATTATACCTTTGAGCAGCACCGCTCTAAAGAATTCGTGTAGAACACCCTCTACACTTCCAATCACCTTACACTTGGTGATTTAACTATTCCTCGTATAGAACACCTTCTACACTTCCAATCACCTCACACTTGGTGATTTAACTATTTCCCGTGTAGAACACCTTCTACACACACAAGGGTTATACACACCCTTTTACAAATACAAGAATTGATAGTAGGTAGACTATCAAAGTACACTCCTCAATGAGTGAGATAGAAACAATACAGCGCAACCTATATCTCTCTCAACAAGAACAAGAATTAAGGCTCAAAACTTTAGAAAAGAGAGAATGAGAGCTTTGAAGAAATGATGCAAAACTTAGCAATAGATGTGTAAGCTTTTGTTATGAATTTTGCAAAACTCAAGTGAGCTATTTATAGGCAAATGAGTTTTTAATTTCAAATTTGAAAAGATTCCTATGTCAAAAACATCATCATTCACTTTTCAAAAATTTCATATATAATATTTTTACTTTTTGCATGTGACAAAAGGAGCACACTTTACTTTTCAAAAATTTCAAACATAATCTTTTACTTTTTGCATATGACAAAAGGAGCACACTTTACTTTTCAAAATTTTCAAATAAAGACATCTACCTTTTGCATAAGTCAAGAAAAGCATCCATCACTTTTGAAAATATTCAAATAAAACATGCATATGTGAAAGATGACAATCAATCATCTTAATATTTTCAAAATTCAAACCTTTAATCATGTCATGCACATGTGAAAGATGACAATCAATCATCTTAATATTTTCAAAATTCAAACCTTTAATCATGTCATGCACATGTGAAAGATGACAATCAATCATCTTAATATTTTCAAAATTCAAACCTTTAATCATGTTATGCACATATGAAAGATGACAATCAATCATCTTTCAAAATTTTCAAATTTAATTTTCAAAATATTCATGCATATGTGGAAAATGTATTTTAATGTTTTATGATAAAATATTAATTTTGAGCCTTAATCCTAATTTTGAATTTTTAAGAGATTTACAACATTACTCTATGATTTTAATGTGAACTTGTTCCATTCTTGCTCATGCTTGCTTCCTTGATGTGCTTGATTATATTATGTGGACAACTTGAGTTTGAGACTCCTTTATTTTTTGGATTCATTTGTTATCATCAAAATCCATTTGTAGATTTATATGAAACTTGAAACCATGGGTTCAACAATCTCCCCATTTTTGATGATGACAAATGCTTGATAGAACTTGAATCCTGTATTAATACTTAAGCTCCCCCTGAGAATGTGCGTTAGTTTTTCAAGCAAAAATATAAACATAATTCCAAGCATATATAACAAGTTTAGCAATTTAAACAATGTTAATGTTCTAGTCTAAAACTTCTCCCCCTTTTGGCATCATTAAAAAGGAATCATAATTATCTCAATAAGATATATTTCTACAATAACTAACAGACAGATAAAACGCTGCGTTAGTAGAGACTGTAGAGGATAGAACCACCCGTGTCCGACAAAACTTGAAAACGTTGAAGCCGAATTTTATCATTTCGGTGCGGAAGAAGATTTAAATCCGCTTTATGTTATTGACGAATTAGATGTTTCAGAAATTTGAAGATGAATAATTAAAATTATTCGTGTCCGACAAAGACAGCAAAAGCTGCAGGCCTAGCTTTGGCAATGCGGTGCGGAGCCATGCATGTCCGACAAAACTTGCAAATGTTGGAAATCTAACTCTGGCAATTCGGTGCGGAGTCACGCGTGTCTGACAAAACCTGAAAAGGTTGGAGGCCTAGCTCTAGCAGTCGGTGCGAAAGCAGATTTAAATCCACGTGATATTGTTGAAAAATTAAATATTATCGAGATTTGAAAGTTGTTGTTTAAAAGACCGTTTTTACCTGTCGGATACTCAAATAAATTTTCACCCCATTCATTGATCCAATTTCTGTTTATTCAAAACGATAGAATGGCGGAAAAAATTTCGTCTGATAATCTTCCGGATTTGAATCAGGAACCGTCTCAACCAGTCATTTTATCTCATGAGGTTGTCAACACCATGATAGAAGCAGAAATGCATTTTTCAAATAGAACTGATTCTGAGGTTGTTGCAGCATCAAGAACTCTCAGTGCTCAATATGCTGCCTCTGTTACGACCATGTCTCGGAGATTACTAGCGAGGGCAAATGAGGTTGATCGACTTAACAATCAAATATCTGTTCTGCATCAAAAGCTTGCAAATAAAAGCAGAAAGAATAAGAGGTTAAAGCAAGAAAATAAAGATTTGACGGAATTCGCTCGTGTTTTGAAACTTCAAATAGAGGAATCGGAATGAGTAAGAGTTTAAGCACAGAGTCAACATCAGCAGATAATGACAGCGTTTCACGAGAGAAACAGGGACAAATATAATTAATCTCGCTAGCTTAGTTCGGTAACTTTTGACAATATGCATCCGGCATATCTTGTAAGCTTGACTAAGTAAGATTTGAAGAGATGACAGCTTGTCTTCTACTTATTTCCATCTTTATAAAAGCAATCCTTAACTTTATCTAATCCGCATCAAATCTTCTTTTCATTGTTGTAGTTCATCTTCATTCTCATTTTACAAAATCTTAATGGCTCATCAATTCTCCTTCAGTGCTTCTCGTGATTAATTTATTTCTGCATCTGTCGTAAGTGCCATGAAGCAGCAAAACACTGATTTGGCTAATAAATCAGATCATGATGCTATTTACGAGCTTGTGGGTCTCGGGACTCGATACTCATCTTCCATTGTTGCTTTTTCCGCTCGGTTGCAGTCAAAAACCCGCGAGATAGAGAAGCTTAATGAGAAGATCGATATTCTTCAACGAATTGTTCAAGAGTCTAACAAAAAAATAGTAGACTTAAAACAACAGAATAAGGATTTAAAATCCTTACTTGCCTCTGCATTTCGATTGCCTAATCCTTTAGACAAGGATGGCATGATGATTTATGAGGAGCAAATGCATTTGAATGATGAGGCTAAACGTCTCAAGTTTCTGTAGGTCATTTGAGATCATGGAATAAAAATATCTAGCAGATATTCATGGCATGCATAATTCCTATTTCTCTTCTAATCATGCATAGTTTATCTTCTGGTAGAGTTTTTGTGAAAATTTCTGCCAATTGATCATGTATACTAGTGAATTCTAATACAATATCGCCATTCTGCACATGATCTTTAAGAAGATTATATCTAATTTCAATATATTTGGTCTAAGAATGTTGTAGTGGATTCTTTGAAAAATTTATAGCACTTGTATTATCACATTTGATTGGAATGTGATTATCCATAAGTTTAAATCCTTAAATTTTTGTTTCATGTAAAAAACTTGAGCACAACAACTACCCGCAGCAACATATTCTGCCTCAGCAGTAGATAGTGCAACAGAATTTTGTTTTTTTTTTTATTTTTTTACTAAACCAGGAAACTAGTGCACGACCTAAGAAATGACATGTTCTACTAAAACTTTTTCGATCATCTTTGCAACCAATATAATCGGTACCTGAATAACTAATAATATCGAAAGAAGTGTGTTTAGGATACCATAACTCTAAGTCATTGGTATTGGCAAAATATCTAAAAATCTGCTTGACTGCAATCAAATGAGATTATTTTGGAAATGATTGAAAACGTGCACATAAACATACACTAAAAATAATATCTGGTCTACTGGCTGTCAAATATAATAAGCTACCAATCATACCTCGATATACCTTCGAATCAACTAGTTTACTGGATTCATCTTTATCAAGTTTAGCGGATGAGCTCATTGGTGTTCTAGTTTCCTTAGCACCTTCCATCCCAAACTTCTTCAGCAATTTTTTAATATATTTTGATTGATTGATGAATATCCCACTTTTTGCTTGCTTAATTTGCAATCCGAGAAAGAATATAAGTTCTCCCATTATGCTCATTTCAAATTCTTCCTGCATAGTCTTAGCAAAAACTTGGCACATATTTTCATTAGTAGCACCGAATATTATATCATCAACATAAATTTGAATCAAAAGAATATCATCATTTTCGTATATAATGAAAAGAGTTGTATCAATTTTTCCTCTTAAAAAACCTTTTTCAATCAAGAAACTACTGAATCTCTCGTACCGCGCTCTAGGAGCTTGTTTGAGTCCAAATAGTACTTTTGTGAGTTTGAAAACATGATTTAGAGAAATATGATTTTCAAAACCTGGAGGTTGCTCAGCATATACTTCTTCATTTATAAAACCGTTTAAGAAAACACTTTTAACATCCATTTGAAAAAGTTTGAAATCTTTATAACAAGCATATGTAAGTAGCATTCGAATAGCTTTTAATTTTGCGACTGGTACATATGTCTCATCATAATTGATTCATTCTTCTTGATTGAAATCTTGGACCACTAGTCGAGTCTTATTTCTAGTAATGACTCCGGACTCATGTTTCTTGTTTCTAAAAACCCATTTTGTTCCAATAATAGTATGATTTTTGGGTTTAGGAACAAGTGGTCAAACATCATTTCTTTCAAATTGATTAAACTATTCTTACATAGCTAGAATCTAAGATTCATCAAGAAGTGCTTCATCAATATTTTTAGGTTCAATCTGAGATAGAAAAACAGTATGATTACAAATATTTCTAAGAGATGATCGAGTACTTACACCTCGTGAAGGTTCTCCTAGAATTTATTCCGCTGGATGATCTTTCACATGTTTCCACTATTTGGTTGCATCTTGTACTAAGTTTTGATGATCTTTCCTTCTATTTCCATGATCTTCCATTTTAAATTGTCTCCAAATATCACACATCCTTTTTCTTTAGAAGTGAAGTCAATGAATTTAGTTTTGTCTTCTGTCACGTATCTTGAGCATCCGTTATCTAAAAATCATTTATTTTTACCTGTAGAATACTTCATGCATATCTACAAAATCAATTAAAAACAATTCCTGGTACCCAAGTTCTTTGGGTCCTTTATTTATTAGTATTAGAAGAAATAAGATTTTTAGGTACCCATATGGCCCTAATAGTCATTGTATGTTTTCTTCTAATAGGACAAGCAAAATAATTATGACCATTTCTATTACAAAAAATACAAATAGCATGTGACATATATGAAGAACTTGAGTGATTATAATAGTATCATTTTTTAACAAAATTATTTTTATGAAAAGAATTTTGAATATTGGATTTTGATTTAGAAGGATTATCAAAGAAGTTTTTATAAGGTTTGTATTTTTGTTTTGGCATATATCCCAAACCTGCCTTATCAAAAACACATCTTTGGCTACTAAGAAGTTTTTCAAAATTTCTTTTTCCATTCGTAAATTTTTCAATAATATTTTCTAAATCAGTTTTCTTTTTCTTCAACTCAAAATTTTCATCTTTTAAAACAATACTTTATTTTCTTAAAATATCAATTTCGTTTGTTAAAGAAGAATTTTTCTTTTTCAAAATAGTATACTTGATACACAATTTTTCAAATTCCTCATATACCTCTTCTAAAACATTTTGTAATTCTTCATATGAAAGATCTTCAATATTATCAAGATTTGTTACCTTAATGTCATCTTTAGCCATAAGACAAAGATTTGCTGATTCTCCATTGCTTGCTTCACTATCTGAGCTACTTGAATCATCATCCCATGTAGCTTTCATTGCTTTTTTGCCTTTGTTTCGATCTTTCTTTAGCAGAGAACAATCTGACTTGATATGACCAGGTTTATTGCATTTATAACAAATTAAAGTGTCATTTTTACCTGAATCTTTCTTGGAAAACTTTTTGAAAGATTTCCTTGGAGGAGTTTTATTTTTCTTTAAGAACCTCTGAATTCTTCTTGTTATCATCGCAACTTCTTCATCTTTGTCGTCATTTTCCTCATCTTCATCACTTTCACTTTCATGTGAAACAGCTTTAAGTGCCAAACTCTTCTTTGACTTTCCTTCTTCTTCTCCTCTTTTCAATGTGTATTCATGGGTGATAAGTGACCCGATGAGTTCATTCACTTCGAGCTTCTTGAAGGCTCTAGTTTCAAGAATCGCTGTCACTTTTGATTCCCAACGTTTTGGTAGAGAGTTGAGAATTTTTCTTACTATCTCCACTTTGGAATAAACTTTGCCAAGAGCTGTCAAGTTGTTTATGATGTTAGTAAAACGAGTGTACATACTAGAAATAGATTCATCATCATTCATCTTAAACATTTCATATTCATGAGTAAGAATATAAATTTTTGATTCCTTGACTTGAGAAGTTCCTTCATAAGTAACTTCCAAGTTATCCCAAATTTCTTTTGCTGTAGCACAAGTCATTACTCTATTAAATTCATTACCATTGAGAGCATTATATAATAAATTCATAGCAGTTAAATTCAAAGTATAAAGTCTATCATCTTCACGATTAAACTCTTCTTCTTCCTTTTTGACCTTTACTCCATCAACTACTTTTGTTGGAATATAAGGTCCATTTACAATGCATTTCCAGATTTCTCGACCTTGAGCCTGAAGGAATATTCTCATTCTAACTTTCCAGAATGAGTAATTGTCTCCACAAAAGAGTGGAGGCCGACTGCTAGATTGACTTTCACCAAATGATGCTGCAATGTTAGCCATAAAATCTTAACTCAAAAGATAGTTAATCTTATAATAGAGCTCTAGCTCTGATACCAATTGTTGCCCAGATGACTAACACAAGAGGGGGGGTGAATTGAGTTGTATTTAACAAAATAACAATTATAAATCAAATATATATTATAAAATATAAACAAAATATGAAACAACAATAAATATAAATAGTAAGAGTAAGAGAGAAGCAAACTCAGTATGTTAACGAGGTTCGGCCCCACTGCTTACGTCCTCGCCTCAAGCTACCTCTTGAGAATTCCCAAATCCACTATTCAATCTCCTTTGGGTGGAGATAGAAACCTATTACACCTTTGAGCAGCACCGCTCCAAAGAATCCGTGTAGAACACCCTCTACACTTCCAATCACCTTACACTTGGTGATTTAACTATTCCCTGTGTAGAACACCTTCTACACTTCCAATCACCTCACACTTGGTGATTTAACTATTTCCCATGTAGAACACCTTCTACACACACAAGGGTTATACACACCCTTTTACAAATACAAGAGTTGATAGTAGGTAGACTATCAAAGTACACTCCTTAATGAGTGAGATAGAAACAATATAGCGCAACCTATATCTCTCTCAACAAGAACAAGAATTAAGACTCAAAACTTTAGAAAAGAGAGAATGAGAGCTTTGAAGAAATGATGCAAAACTTAGCAATAGATGTGTAAGCTCTTGTTATAAATTTTGCAAAACTTAAGTGAGTTATTTATAGGCAAATGAGTTTTTAATTTCAAATTTGAAAAGATTCCTATGTCAAAAATATCATCATTCACTTTTCAAAAATTTCAAATATAATATTTTTACTTTTTGCATGTGACAAAAAGAGCATACTTTACTTTTCAAAAATTTCAAACATAATCTTTTACTTTTTGCATATGACAAAAGGAGCACACTTTACTTTTCAAAATTTTCAAATAAAGACATATACCTTTTGCATAAGTCAAGAAAAACATCCATCACTTTTGAAAATATTCAAATAAAACACGCACATGTGAAAGATGACAATTAATCATCTTAATATTTTCAAAATTCAAACCTTTAATCATGTCATGCACATGTGAAAGATGACAATCAATCATCTTAATATTTTCAAAATTCAAACCTTTAATCATGTTATGCACATGTGAAAGATGACAATCAATCATCTTTCAAAATTTTCAAATTTAATTTTCAAAATATTCATGCATATGTGGAAAATGTATTTTAATGCTTTATGATAAAATATTAATTTTGAGCCTTAATCCTAATTTTGAATTTTTAAGAGATTTACAATATTACTCTATGATTTTAATGTGAACTTGTTCCATTCTTGCTCATGCTTGCTTCCTTGATGTGCTTGATTATATTATGTGGACAACTTGAGCTTGAAACTCCTTTATTCTTTGGATTCATTTGTTATCATCAAAATCCATTTGTAGATTTATATGAAACTTGAAACCTTGGGTTCAACAACTATCTATAATGAAATCTGGTATAAATGATGAACCACTGACCAAATAAAATCTGGTATACACATATTATTCCACTAAATCAACATAGGAACAGAGTATGATAGAAATCGAGTGCATAAAAAAAATGGAGACTCTACACTACGAAAAATTGAGACCCTAAAATACAGAAACAAACATAAGCATTCGACCAAATGTTCTCATTAAAAAATAAAAATGTAGGGATCAAACTGGAATGAAAAAATCCTAAAAGAAACCATTTCTGAAAATCGAAACTCTAAACAATAGAAATAACCACAAGCATTTGACCAAATGTTCTCAATTAAATCGAAATGTTGGGATCAAACTAGAATGGAAAAACCCAAAAAGAATCCAGCTTTGAAAATCGAAACCTTAAAAATCAAATTAAAAGAATCACTTATAGATCGAGAGTAGGGGAGAGAGAGAGAGAGTGTGCGTGTGTTTTGAGGAGTTTATGTGTGGGAGTGGAGGCGCAAGCAAGAAATGGAAGTGTGAGAGAAATTGAGTGCATTCAATGTGAAAATTTTATGGAATCGTCGAGAGACATAGAACGTAGAGAGATAGAAAGTGAGAGATGGAAGAGAGAGTTTATGTAATCATCAAGAGATAGAGTGTAGAGAGATAGAGAGAAAGAGATGAAAGAGAGTTGTTTCTCGCAAAATTTTCTGTTTATTTTGTTGGAGTGAGAAATATTATTTTAATTTTTAGCTAAATAACTGTAGCTTTTTATATTGGGCTAACTAATGTCTACTAAATCTAAATACTTTTGAGATGCCTAATTCAAAATCACCTTTTTTTTTTATTCAAATCATTTAAATTTTGCCTAAACATCTCATTTGGCCAAGAATGCTATTCGAAGTATCGTCTGTGATTACAGAACGGAGAAAAATAGTCCATGGCATCGAGCTCAGATGATGACTTCGTTATTCTGATATGCTCAAATCCCAACCCAATTGAAGCGGAGACGCCACATGAAGAGATTCACGTCTCCACCACAGATATCCTAAGCTGGGACTTGCCCACAATCCTCAGTTACCCGACAGTCAAAATTCACGCATGTCGTAGTAGGCCAGTTGCTTTCTGTCCTATGCCCGACATTTTCCTTTCCATGTTTGGTCCTCGGGAAAGCGAAAGAAAAATGGAGCGGATTAAATAATCATTTTTCTGTTTGTTTGGAATTCCGGTCTAAGGAGATTTTAGAAACTCTCATTGCTGATTTAGCTATTTGATTCTCTGTATGTATTTCAGGCTCATTGAGAAATCTTCGTATTTCCAAGGCCTGCTCCGCGGTAGCTTTAGGTAAGTTGTAACTTTTAGTTTTACTGTTTTTTGGCTAAGCCTTTGTTTGGTTGCCGACTGCTAAGAAAATTCAGTATAGAATGGAAAACACAGGGTTGAAACAGCTCGTTGTGGCCAATTCCTCAAATTAAGTATCGAGCTCAGGATTTTTTGGTTCTCTCGATTATGAAGTAGTATGATTTTAATGCTTTTTAAGAAATCTTAATTCCTATCTTGTTTTATGTTCTCTTGGCAGCCAAATGAATCTTGAGGTGCAATGAGATTTTTTGTGTCTAACGAACATAAAGAAAGACGTCCTTTTTTTCGGTTTTAATGAGTTTACTGTTAGATCTTTCTGCTTGGTTGAGATTAATATTATTGCCAAATGTGTCTTTAGTCCTTAAACGCTTGAACCGAATATATTTGTGCTTACTAGCTGTTTTTTTATTTGTTAAATCTTCTCCAGTGAATCATGTCTTGACAGTACATCAATTCAGTGGAGCCTGGAAATATTTGTGCATGTTCTCAAGTGCATATACGGGTGCCCATTACATTTCACTTCAAAAAATTTCGTTCCTCTTTTTGAGGTAAACAGTTGACATTTTTTGTAAAAATTATTGCTAGTACCCTAATGATGTGCAATGTGGATCAGGCAATCTAGAATGTTTTACACCTTTGTTTTAGGAAGTTTAAGCAAGTGATTTAATTACTTATTTCTTTTAAAAGTTAAGCTTTGTGCGGAAAGATTTGAATTAAAATATAGGTGACAGTTATCGCACATTAACAGAATAGTGTACATAGTAATCTAAAAATCTCCCTTATTTTATTCTTACCAACTGTGCCAGAAAGAGAGGTTTTTTTTTTTGTTCAGAAATATGTTCCCTGTATCTTCCAATAAACGAAAAGAAAGCAAAAACTCTGCATATAGGATTACCATTTTACATTCTAACTCTTAGTTACTTAGTTAGAGGACATGTATAGCCTGCCTCTGTTGTACCCCCTTGGCATAAGCAGATAGTCATGTACATACTTCTGTTGTGCAAATCGTAGTGATCATGTACCAAGCAACTCACTGGTCAATCCTCTTCCTTCTACTTTGAGGGCATAGCCATAACTCTTAATGTGCTGGCATGCACCTCATTTCTCTGACTGGATATTAGTGATGGTGGCACTGACCGAAAAATTGGTAAGTGTGATGTATGGGATTAATAAATGCATCGGTGAGATTTAGTGTCATATTTAACATTTCACGTACTTCCATGTATGATTCCTTCAATGTTACTTGATTTAGGAAGAGAAAACCCTATAGAAGACATTGTAGGCTTTGGGCTTAGTGTGATAAAAGTGTGGGCCAATAAATCATTTTATTTCTTGGCATTATTGTGTATAATTATGTATTTTCTTAAACATTAAATTGTCCAGAACATATTCCTTCAGCATTTATTAGCTGAAAACTACATTGCTGTGTCCTTACAGTTTGAACAAAAAGACACTCATGTTTTACAGTTCAAATTTTCCAGTTACTTGAACCCCTTTCAAAAATCATGTGCTAATCTTCCAGGGTGCACTTTATTTTGGGGTGGAGACGCTGATCTCAAAGTGTAAAACTTGGTTTTCTGAAGTATCTTCTCCCAAAGGGTCAGGGTCTTTGCAAATAGAATTGGAGGATTTGATTCATATATGGATATTTGGTTTAGAATTTGGTGAGGATTTCTCTGATGTTTTATACCATTAGAATGATAGAACATGCAAAATAGGCTTCTCATAGTTTTAGAGAATGAGAAGTTATCATTGTGGTACTTATAAAAAAAATGTTATCATTGTGGTATCCAGTCTAATAGATGGATTTTAAATGCGTTGCAGCAAATGAGTTTCTTCCAGAATTATGCGCGAGCTATCTTGCAAGGAATTTTGTACGTGCTTAATTTTATTTAGCTTTTAAGCAGCCTCTGTGAACACTCAGATTGTCTCTTAGTCAGAAATTTCTGTGTATTCCGATTCAATAATTATTCATTACTTGCTTAATTTTTATTTAGCTTTTAAGCTGCCTCTGTGTACACTCAGATCGTTTCTTACTTCTTAGTCAGAAAGTTCTGTGTAATCTGATTTAATAATTCTTCTTCTTCTTCTTCTTAGTCAGAAATTTACGTTTAGCATACTCATATATTAGATTATGTAAGGATTGTGTTTGATATTTTCTTATAAACCTTTTTTCGAGCATTCATTTTGTTAATAACTGTCTAAAGATCATTAGTTTACTTATATAAAAAAAGAGATCACTGGTTAAACATTCAGTTTCTAAAACATCGTATTGAGCAACAGAAGTACCAGACCCAATGTCCTCGATCTATCAACCTCTCTGTGTAATACTTTGGGGAAAAAGTCCTTCCAAAAAGACTCCATGTGCCTTTTGTTTAGTTCCTATCTTTCATGCAAAGCCTAGAAAATAGAAGGTTGTTCTTTTTCTAACAATAGTGAGGAAAGAGGCAACGGGGCTAGAATGACTAGAGGAAATCCAAAAGGAACGTGGTAGAGTCAAAGAGAATCAAAGAGAAAGGGCATGATTATTTTAAATTTCATAGGGAATAGGAATTTTGGATAGAGCTGGGGGTGAATGGAAGAAAAATATCATGTACGGGTGACAAGAAAAATACCTTGTTAGAGTGCCAAAGGATATGCACGTTAGTCAAAGCTGCTAATTTGGGAAGTCTACTTGTTGGTCATTTATACGATAAGCAGTTAGAATAAAGCACATATAATTGATTCTTTGCTTGCATTCCCTTCTGTATTTTGTATGATTCGCTTTAACGCTCCAGATTTAGGTTGCCAACAAAATGTCGTGATAGTTTTTTATAGTCTGTGCAAGTATTTTTTGTTTTGCTTTCTGTTAATGGAAGCAGATGATGTTGTGTTTCCTGGGCAGATGTGGGCCATGACTAGCAAAGTTTTTGGTGATGTTCCATACAATTTGTTATTATCTTGCTTAGATCATCCCTATTTGACTGTTGACAGGTTGGTCAGCTAACCTTAAATATATTGATTCAATTTTATGCTCTGTGTTGGGAAATACTGAAGTTTTACTTCTCTTTAACAGTGAGATGCATCTCTGTGATGCAGTTTTAGTTTGGCTTAATGCTAACTCAAAACAACTTGAAAACTTCAGCAGAACCGGAGAGAATTGTCATGGGATCTTTAGACATGTAAGCTCTGATGCTTTGTATGTTCTAACTTGAGGACCCAAAATTAGATTTTCTAGCAAAGGTGCACTTTCTTATAGGAGATAAAAACGTAGTTAAAGTGAAAAGGACTGCCCCGTTTAACTAAACTCAACTTGAATTCTTTTAATTGAGCTGTGCTTATTTGATGTGCCCATGATAAGTGTAGGGCAACAAGATAATCTTTATCCTGATTCTAGATCCTGGAGTTAGTAGTCAAAACTGACTGGATGACATGATGTGATGATCACACATATGTTAAGGAATTGGGAGAGGGAGAATAATTTTGTTAAAAACAATATATTGAAATCATGAAATGAGGAAATAGATTCTACTGGCATACAATCTGATAGAAAGTTAATTACTTGCTACCATGTTGATAATTCACCAATTTTCATGATAGATGGATTCAACCTTTCCCCATTGCCCTGTATTGTCTATAACCATATTTGGGACATAGTTAAAGAGGCACGTAATCTCTCTCTTCACTAAAGAGCTTTTTTCATCAGTTTTCCTGTAAATTATCTTGGCTTGTTTTGTACATGTGATCGATATGGTTCTTATTTTCCTAAATTATCTTTTTAGCAATAGACTTTTCTCTTCAATTATGATATCATAAAGTGGAGAGATAAGGATAAATTAGTTATTATTGTTTACAATATTCTTTCCGTGTACTCATTCTTTGCTGTCATTGAAAAGGTCCGCATTGGACTTTTGCCATTGTGGTTTGCTGCAGGTATGCACAATTTTCCCAATACTTTTCTTCTAGAATAGGAAAGATATATACTCTTCATAAATTGATTAATGACATAAGTTGAATGGTTTCATATTTCAGGGAAAAGAAGTTCTTTTTATTTCTCTAAGATATTTGAGGAGAGCATCAACTTAATTTTTAGACTAGTTGATGCTCCACCAATAACTTCCATGAATGTCTTGGAACATGCTGATTTGCACCATCTCAAGATTCGGTTGACAGAATATTCAAAGGTACTCTTTCAACTAACTCTAAAAGGACCCTTGGAACCCATGCAACAACTTTTTGGGATATTGTGACTTTCTAGTAAAACACTCGAAGACTCATTGCTGTTTGTCTATTAGCGTATATCTTCTCAACCCACCCAAGAAAGTTATAGTATGTTCTCTCCATAAACACATTTCTTAAAATTAGAAATTGAGCAGAATCAATGAAAAAGAATCTTTTATTTTTCTTAACTGATGTAATAAGTAAATATTCATAAGCTTTGCTCATTGCCACTATGATTTGGATAAGATTTGGATGGGTATAATATGCAGTTTGGTTGATGCCTCTGTGCAGAAGCTGAACCTTTCAGACTCTTTCCACTTTTGGTTTTCCGATATCTGTAATATGTCATTAAGTTGATGAGCAACGCCATATTGGCTACCTTAATTAGGGTCCAGATGCTCAACTTCCATGTCTCTGATACATTCTTCATGTTTCTATTACTTAAATATTTCTTCTCTGTGCAGAAGGTGAACCTTTCAGGTTGTCCACAGATAACATTAGCCACTCTTCTCCTGTCGTTGCTTCCTTTGTCATACAGTATGGACCCCACCTTAGGAAAGAGTAGTAAACAACTTTTAATTGGCCTTGAGCTTCAAGAGAGAGCTCAAAGTCGAATTCCACAGGGTTTGCTGCCAATGTTATCCTTTGAAGCAGTACAGGAGATAGATATTTCCAAGTGCCCAAAGTTACATCTTGAAGCTGCCATTACATGTATAAGCAAGTCATTTCCTTCTCTAAGAACACTGAAAGCAGCTTATCTTTTGAATTTCAAGACAACAGCTTTGCATCAACTGTTGCACAAGTGCCCTCTGCTTTGTGAAGTTGACTTAACCGTGGATGTTAGTCCTCTTATACCAGCACAAGTGTCTGTTGTATCCTCAAGTCTAGCTATAACATCACCGCTATCAAACGAGTCCTTCAATGTTGGCGATGATCCTGATGATGTTATATCTTTAAAAAGGTCTGGATTATCATTGCCAAATATCACAAAGCTCACATTGGAGGGTCGAAGTGATATCTGTGGTGAGATAGTTTCCATTTTGCACCTTTGTTACTTGGTTAGCAGCCGCATGCCAATTCTTTAAATCTGTATGCTTAGGTTTGATGGGTAAAATTTGCGATTTATAAATCTAGCCTTTTTTTTATACAAGTGATAAAAAACATAACACCCAAGTACACAAGGAGTGTTCATCAGACAAACTTGGCAAAATCTAGCTTTGTTAAATAAAGGTATTATGTTTATCTAGTGGTATAGGGAATTGGTGGAATAGAATACACCACAACATGATAAAAAACTCATTAATATTTTTAAGCCTGTAAATATCAACTCGTAGATGGATTTTGTACCACCTTGGATGTGACTGGTGTGGAAGTTCTTGCTAGTGTATGGATGTGCATATTGTTCATTGATGACTGTGCACTAGTTATTATTATGATGTTTTTTGAATGAGCTGTGCCCCAGGGGGAGGAGAATTAAAAGATTCAAACCACTGGCCTCCACTTTATTGGATGTGGTCCCCTGTATATTGTGCTACCCCTTGATGTTCTATTTGTTGCTTATTTATTTATTTATTATTTTAGGTATTGTTAAAATTATTTTTGCGTACAAAACGCCAATTACCATTCCCTTTAACATGTAGATTTGGATCTCCAGAATATTTCAAAATTCTGTTCTTCCTTGCACGAGCTGAACATTCAAGGGTGTATATCAGTGACAGATGTCGGCATATCAAATCTTCTTCGCAAATGTATGAAACTGCATTCAATTGTAGTCTCTGATACTTCTTTTGGGGTAAATTCAGTTCTTTCTCTGTGTTCGGGTGTTACTAATCATGGTAGCTTTCCGGTTGCCCATTTTGGACGGAAGCAAAAATCTTTGGCATTTAGTCTTCAAAAACTGCATATGGGTGGCTGCAAGGGTGAGTTTTATTTCTTTCACATTACTCTCTCTAGTGAACTTTTTTTTTTTTCCTTTTGAAATGGAACTGTTGAACTTTTTTATTGTAAAAGTTCTTCAAAAGAATATTTTCCAAGAGGGTGCATCTTGAACAGGAAGCTCATTGAAACTCTTCAAAAAATATCAGGAGAGAGAGAGAGAGAGAGAGAGAGAGTAATATAATTCCTAGAGAAAACTAAGTTGTGCTCTCCCACGGATTGCTCCTTGCCTTCAAATTCCTATTCCTCTACAACCAAATTCACACATCAAATAGGGCCACTTCTGAAGATGCTGAAAGATTTACTTGGGACTATATAAATGACTCTCTCTCTCTCCCTCTCTCTCTGTATATGTATGTGCGTATGTATGAACATGTACTTTCTATTTCAGGTGTCGATGAAACATCTTTTCGAGAGCTTTTGTCTCAAACACAATCTCTAACGAGTCTTGGCTTGCGGGACACTCACCTTAATGATGAAACTCTGCATTGTTTCTCAGGTTCTTCCTTGGAGATGCTTGATGTTTCTAATACCATGGTTAGTAATCAGATTTATGGAAACTGGAATTTCTTTTCCATGGAAGATGTATGAAAGTATCATCTCTGTGTCCTCATGTGAAGAAATCACATTATCAATGATCTTAACATTTTCAAATATTGGCTAGTTTAAATACGAAAGTAGCGCTACTTACAGCATGCAAATAATTCTGAGCTATGACTCCAAGCGAGACAATTTATTTTTGATCGATAGCTTCAAGTGGGACAAATTTAGCAAAAGACACAGTTGATCAAATAGGACTGCATCTTTTTCGTTTCTTTGTTCTTTGCTGTTGCATCCATGGTGGTGATGTACTGATTTCTGAGAATGCAGTTTTTCCTGTGACATGCATATTGTTCTCGTAAAATTGCAGGTTTCTGGAGCTGCATTAGCTTGGATAGTCCATGGCAATTCTGGTTTAAAGCACTTGAGAGCGAGGGGCTGCAGAAATATGTTGCAGCAGGAAACTAGCACCTCAGAGGGGGAATTTTCTTCCTCATATACGTGTAAAGAACTGTATCTTGAGTTGGGCAAGAAATGCGAATTGGAAGAAGTGGCACTAGGATGGGGATTTTCTTGCTTTTCCGTTGAAGCTCTCCAACCTGCAATAAAGTCATTAAGGTCAATAACTGTGGGTTTAGGCGGATCGTTAGGTGAAGATGTGCTGCAACGGCTATCTGCAACCTGTCCTATGCTAGAGTCACTAATTCTTCATTTCCAGGTAATAATGATTTGAAAAAACTTGAGATTCTTTATCACTAAAAAACTTGAGATTCTTTCACCTTTTTATTTTAACTTTTCAGAAACAGACAAACTTTCCTTAATCTTGCATAAATAGATTATCTGATGACCTCTCATGACTGATTCAGATGACCTGCCCTTATCAAGTGGCATATTATTTTCATTTCTGGCTAATTAAAACAGACTTAAAAATTACACTTGTTACATAATGATCTGCTTTCTCTACAGGTCGTATCTGACACTGTCATAACAAACATGATGACATCCTTGAGAAATTTGCGAGTGTTGGCTTTGTGCTATTGCCTTGGTGATATATCTATGTTAAGCTTCAACTTTTCTACGCCAAATTTGAGGAAACTGAGGCTTGAAAGAGTAACCCCTTGGATGACCAACAATGATTTGATTATTCTGACTCAGACTTGTGCAAACTTAGTTGAGCTTTCATTGCTAGGATGTAAGCTTCTCGGTTCAGGTGAGAGATTATTATTCGGGAAGTATATAATTTACACCATAATGCATAATTAGCTTACATACTTGTGTCCCCTTGAATCATGATCAAAATTCTAAATATGGTTTGATGTTTAACAAGAAGCCAATGAGACCCATCATTACGTGATTCTTTGGACTGCTGCATGGTGGATAATTCCTTTCTCTATGACTTACCATGATTAGTGTCTCATTTAGCAGGTTTCAAATAATGGCCATATTCTTTTTAAGTGCTGGGCAGTAATTAATATGTTATTGTAATTCCTTTTGTTCTTCATCTCAGATTCTCAACAAATCATCTCACATGGATGGCCTGGTTTGACTTCTATCCATCTAGAGGTTCGCCATTCTCTCTTTTCTCATGAATGAATACTGGATCCCTCTATTTAGTAAGCTGGAATTTGATACAGATTCTACAAGAATGCTTTTAGGCTGCTTCTGAAGGAGGCAAGTGGTAGCTAAAGCTCTAAGAGCACTTTTTGTCTCCTTTGTCTTCTTGAGTTGAGTTGCCCAAGGAAAAAAAAACACGTAAACAAAAAAATAAGGAAGATAAGATAGAAAAGTTGGTCTCTATAGCCCGAGAGAACCTCGAATAAAGCTCAAACATATGGTGTCAGTGTTCCTAACAAAGATGCTTTTTCTGTTAAAGAAAGATGATCTTTGCCACCCTCCTACCCTTTTTTCTTTACTTATAGACATATATACATATATATATATTCTCCTTGATAAGTTATCATGTATATATATATTATTTTGTTGCTGCACAATCATTTAGCACGCATGTTGGTTAACCCATTTGCTGCTACTGCTTCAATAGGTGATGTTACTTGTGTGTTTATTTTTACTTATCAAAAAAAAAAAAAAAGCAAAAGCTTTGGTTTGGTTTGGTTTGGGGGTTCTGTCCCTTTTCTTTTTAAAAAATATGCTTTTGTTTGTTTTCAGTATTTTGTAACTGTTAAAGAGTACATGAGGTTTCTGCCGCTTCAGTGCTCATGTGTTTGTAATGACACTGTCATTTAGGAATGTGGAAAAGTGACGGAAAATGGGATTTCTTCTCTTCTCGATTGCATAGCTCTTGAAGATCTCTTGCTGCACCATAATGTGAGTCTTCCAGACACGGATCTGAGAAATACAGTTCTGGCTAGATAATATATAAAGAGAAATGATACACGCACAATACTATATACAATATTTTACACAATACCTTATAATGTGATAATCCTTACAAGACACAGACAGACTTCATGGGGAACGGCTCGTGTGCAATTTTAATGTGATAATCCTTCAAGTTGTAGTTTGAGCTTTATGTTTATTATGTCTGACTCTTGTCAATCTGTTTTTTCTTTCCTCAAGATTGTAATTTCTTTCTGTGAATTTATTGACATTGATAACTGACCTGATGCTGGTTATTTGCCGGGCTGGACTTTAACCAATACTCTTCAGGGCCCTGGGATACAGAAGAACTTCATTTTGTTTGCTGCATCGAAGGTAATTGCAAACACAGTTACACGTTCTCTTCTGCTGATCGGCTTTTATCAGAGAAATCAAGTTTAACGGCTAATACCAGATTTTGTTGCATTGTCATGGATACAGTTGCCAATGCTTAGGAAGTTGTCATTGGATTTGTGTGATGCAAGTGAAGGTGACTTTGACATTCCAGATGTAAGTCACAAAATGGTCAACCCTCTATTTTATTCATTATAATTTGATCAAGTAGAGATTCTGCATTTACTCATTTGTTTTTACAATTTATCTCATATAAAATAAAATAAATAATTTAATTTTTTTAAACTTCAAAACAAAAATAATATTAAAAGTATATATTCTAACAATATCTTATTCAACTTCTAACTTTAATTTCAATTCTATCACATCTCATCTACAAAAATGAACAAGATCGACTCACCCACCAACGGTACTTGCTGATATACACACACACAGAGATCAGGCAACGTTATAGCTTGTTAGCTGCATTTGCTTTGAATATACAAAACACTTGTAGTAAAGAAGCGTGAGACTAATACAAATCATTAATGTATGTGATTATCCTCAGTAACGTGTTTGTTTGATCCTGTCGTGTCTGCCTCAGTACGAGGATAAATGTTTGGTGAGTACTGTGAAGATAGCGAGATGCAAGTCCCGGAGATGTAATTTTAGCCTCCCAGCTCATCCAAGGCCTGTGCACGAAGAGACGCTAGTACTGGTTCGGAACAGCAAGAATATGTATAGAACGGTTGTGAGAGAGAGACTTTAAAAGATGCGACATGTTGTACATTTTTTTTCCGTAATATCATATGCTTGGACGTCGGTCGATATTTCAGCTGATTGTTGCCCCCGTATGCACGAGCAAAGGTGCAACAAAAACAATCTTAATTTCTCCAGTTTTTTCCCTATTTGTTGCAAAAATATGTAATGAAAGCAAAGATTGTCAGATTTGTAGCTGAAGACTCAGCTATATCGCAGAAGCAAATGTGCGGATGAGAAATAAAATTGAAAAACTCTCTAAGTTTTTTATTTAAATATTGATTTATAAATTATTTTCAAAGGATCATATCAATCAAAATAATTAAGATAATGAATATTAAGGATTTTGAAAGTCGATATATTATATAAGGAAAATGCTATTTCTCTCTCTCAAAATCAATTTTTCGTTTTTTTTTTCAATTTTTTTACATGATTTTTAAATAAATATTTTTAAATAATATCGTAATTTTTTTATATTTTTAAAAAATATTTTAAAATATTAAAAAAATCACGTAAAAACGAAAAAACTATTGGGATGGTTTTGAACTGTGTGAGTGGCACTCCCTTTATATAAGCTCTCATGGGATATCAGTCGTCTAGCCGTTTACTGTACGATAAATACGACAACGTTTGCAGAGATTTTTTTTTTTTCGATAGAAATTTGTAGAGCATTTCTAGTAACAAGAAGTACGCTATTTAAGAAAAATGTTATTATACTACCTCACCTTATTCTTTCATTTAATTTATCTAAAATCAAATTTTAAAAATTTTTGATCGTTTATATATTTAATTTATCTAAAATCAAATTTTAAAAAATACAAATTACACACCAGACAGATTAAAGAAGTATAATAGCCCTACTCTCTACATTATTACCACACGATTGTGTTGGGCCATTGGCTCCTCGATTCTATTCTTGAAGCCTCGGAGTCGGAGGGCTGGTGAAAACGCGGGGATTAAATTTTTTTTCGCTTCATTTTTCGCCTTCCCCTCTTTCCCAAATCCCCGAGGGCCGAGACCCAAGCCCCCCCAGAAACCCCGTCCGTGCAGGTCGGCACCGCTGCATCGCCAGGCATATTACGCGTCGCCAGGTATCTCTTTCTCTTTCGTTCTCTGTCTCTCTCCAGTTTCCATCTTGTCGGCACTCAGTAAATTAGTGAATAAATAAGCTACATCAATGTATATCAATTCCCGTCGATATCGATTTTGTTGGTACCCATATGAGCGGCATCAAGGGACTGAGTTGGTACCCACGGATTTATTTACTGAGTTGTGGGTTTTTTTTTCTGGATTTTCCTGGGACTTGGGGTTGGTTTTTAAATTGAATGTTTCTAAGTGAGAGACCGCGAGAAAGAGAAAGAGAGAGAGAGACAGACTGAAAGAGTCATTGGTTCGATCGTGTACACTCCTCATCCCTCCTTCGCCCCTACTCTCTTTCTTCTCTGTATAACTATGTTTATGTATTGATTTATTAGTGATTTTTTTCAAACATCTTATTAACTATGTATAACAATATAGTTCTAATTTTTCTTTCTTATAGACACTCTGAGGTTCGTTGTTGCATGGTTGGTAGCTTTTTTTATAATTAATAAGATGTTTTATGGTTGGTAGCCTTTTTTTATAATTAATAAGATGTTTTATTGATATAGAATAGGCATAGCCCAAATACACATGAAGTCTACATGTGATTACACCTAATTAGGAACTAGCAACTGTTACAAGGAAATAGAGTCTACATGAATGTTGCATTGTTTTGAAGATTCAAGTGTCAATCTTTTGTCAGAAAGAAATGAGTGGTGCTTTGAAGATAAGGAGCGTGCAATGGTAGAGCTTCTGAATTTTTTTGTACATACTTTAATGATTTGGTTTTCAGCCATTGTATTTAATGGAATCAATGTTTATGATTTCTAGTTTTTAGTAACTTGATTTTAGAATGTATTTAGGTGTTTTTTTGGTATACTTTCTGTTATTACAGTAAGCAGAGGTAATGCAAAAGTGTATAAACTATAAAAATGAGTCAAAGTGGATTGTCCTACACTACCACTTTCATGTAATAACTCTACTAAAGGCGATCCTATTACATGAACAACTTCTGGTACACTTGTTATAATTTTTACTGCCCAATAACCAATTGCGTACACAAGCTATGCCTATTTCATTCGTATCAATAAATTTACTCTTACTCTTACTTAATAAATTTATTTATTTTTGTTTCCTATGCCTGTAGGAGTGGTGAAGAGGATATAACTCTTTCGGGTATTCTTAGGGGGGGGGGGGGGGGTGGGGGGGGTGGGGGGGCTTGGGCGAGAAAAAAAATTTCACTTGGTTAACTGGAATACTATTTGCTCTCCAGTGGTGAATTGGGGTTTGGGTGTGTGCAACTTGAAAATTTTAATAAAGCCTTATTGGGGAAATGGTTATAGAGATACCACTTGGAGGAGTCGTTGTGGAAAGAAGTTATTGAAGCTAGGCATGATGGTGCTTGGGGGGGTGGTGTTCTAAAGAAGTGAAGGAAGGCATGGTATGGGTTTATGAAAGTATAATGATTAGAAAAATTGTACAGTTAAGGCCTATTACAAAATTCTGACCACAGACCATAGGGATGATGCTCCCTTCCCCTGGAATTGTATTTGGAGGTCCCGGGTGCCTTCTAAAATAGCCTTTTTTTGTGTGGACTGCTACTCTTAAGAAGATCTTAACTATAGACAACTTGAGAATGAGAAGATGCGTTGTGATGAATTGGTGCTACATGTTCAAAAATAATGGCGAATCAGTGGATCACTGTCTTTTGCATTATGAGGTGACTAGGAGATTGTGGGATGAGATTTTTCGTAGGGTGGATGTTCCCTAAGTCATGCCAGTAAGGGTAGTTGATCTGTTAGGTTGTTGGAAGAAGTTACAAGGTTGTCCCCAAGTGGTGGCAGTGTGGAAAATGATTCTGTTGTGTCTCATGTGGTGCATTTGGTTAGAATGAAATGATCATTGTTTTGAAGACAATGAACGTACTATGGCGGAGCTGCATGAGTTCTTTGTTCGCACTTTATTGTTGTGGTTCTTCACCATCATCCTTAATGGGAACAGTGTTTTATGTTCATGATTTCTTGTCCCTCTTTTCTGGTCATAGAATGTAATTAGGCGTTTCTTTTGTGTACTTCCTATATACACGGGCTATGCGTATTTCATTCCTATTAGTAAAATTTATCTCTTATAAAAAAAAAGAACTTATTAAAAAAAAGTGTCAATCGTTTGTGCATACCAAAAGGAAATAAGTTGTTATACTTGCTACGGATTAATGTAGTAATGCCAATTGAGTATATTTATTCTTAGTTGTGTTTATGGAATTGTATTGGCTTTGTGTACATGGGCTTCACCTATTACATTTTGATTCATCAAGTTTTTACTTATGAAAAAAAAAAAAGATCATATGGATGGGATTATGGGAACTTGGATAAGGCATTGAATATCCAATGTTTGGTTTGAGTTTATGGTGGGCATTGAAACATATATTGGTGGTTATGTAGATAGAAAAACATGTTCTGATCAAATTCATGTTAGATCTTTTCTCTCCATAAACCTTTGTCCCGTGGGTCTTTTTCGTCACAGTTTTTCATCGTCACACCATCCCAGTTTTTCATTGTCTCCGACGATGGGAATGGGATTGTAACTATCCCTGTGTTCTTTTTTTAGCTTATGTTTGCGGTTAGTGATGGGGTCAAGAAGGGATGTTGTTATCGATCATAAATGCTTCAAGTTCTCAAAGGAAAATGACAGGCGTTGGAGGATTACGGAAAGTAGTCCCTGTGTAGTTAAACACATCGTTGTCGCTCAAGAGGAGTTGATGTGGCTGGCATCCATGGTAAGGGAAGGGGCAGCTCTTGGGGGGAACTTTGAGTTTTTACATTCACATAGACGCGGGACTCCAGTTCTTGTGTTGCAAAGGAAGCAAAACAATCATAAGAGGTTTTTTTCCCTCTCAGAGTTCGGTTCTGAGAGGCGTAGAGGCCAGTTAGCGGTTTCGGAAGGGAGGATGGGTGGTGGATGGAAGTTCTTTGAAGATACTCTCATGGAGATAGCTGTAGCGTCCTCTGTTTATGGGGTGAAAAACAGAGGTGCACCTCCTCCTCCTACACAGGACATTAATCTTCCTTCTCGGTCATACAAGTCCTATAGGGAGGCTGTGCAGCAATCGAGAGAGGTGGGTGGCGCTCAAGAGGAGCTTGTAGGCCTTTATTCTTCGGCGATGGCAGGGGGGCAGCATGCTGGGGATGGTGGTAGTGGTACTTGTGTTGGCCTTAAAAAGAAATGTCTCTTGTGGGTCGTGGAAGTTTTGGAAAAGCAGATGGAAGACATGCATAGTAATTTTGCTTGGCTTAAACGGTGTGTCGCGGACTTAAGTGTATCAGAGGTAAATGTGGGCCTGGGCGAAGAAGAAAAAATCTGTGCGGGCCCGTGGTAGATGCTGGAATTCACAAGTTTGGGCCCGGACTTAGCAATCTCAAGACATGGCGCACGGACATTCTGAAACCCAGCACCGAATCGAGTGTCCCTGGCCTTCGGTCCACAAAATCCTTGCCGGAGTCACTGGCATTGGCTCAACGGTCGACGACGATGGCACCTTGGTCGGAGTTGAGTCAGAATACGTCTGCGATTCTAGAGATGGTGCCGGCGTCGTCTCAGATCAAGGAGTTGGGGGAGATTTCTCCAGTTGTTGTCATAAACACGCCGATAATCACGTCGGTAACCCATCCCGTGACCCAGAACATGCCGGCGGTCGTCCCTGGTGGACAAAAAACCCAGACCCACCCTTCGGACCTTGCCCAGATCCGACAGTGCCTCTTGAGCATTTAGAGGACATGTCAGAGGGTGAAGAAGATTGCGGTGGGGTGCTTTTCCATTTACAAGAGAGTGATGAGGAGGGTGCAGCGACGTAGGCGCCTTCTCAGTGCTGTGGGTCTCCTATTTTTACCTCCGGTCCGTGGGTAGAGGGGGGAGGAAGGGAATTTGTTAGCTGTTGTGGACTTGGGCGAGGCAGCGGACGTTGGAGTTGATACCCTTCATTCAGGGGCTGAACCAACTTTGCAACTGGCCTTTAGGGAGCGAGAGGGGGCCTTTTTCACCCCTCTTTGCACACTCCCTCCTAATCCTCACATAGGGAAAGGTTCATCGAATTGGGTTTTTCAACAGGTGGAGGCTATGAAGAGTGTTATTGGGATTTTTTATGCAGGTCATGAAGAGCAATTTATAACTCTTCTAATTGATATGGAAGAAGGACGAATGAAGTCAACCTCTAAGAGAGGGAATTAAAAAAGTTAACATGTTCCATCAACTATGACGGGAAGGATGGTGGTAGAGATAGAGCAAAAGGGAGGGGGTCCGTGTTGTTTTCATGAAGCCAAAAATCCTCTCTTGGAATGTGCGGGGGATTAATGATCACAATAAACGCCTCTCCATAAAATGACTATTGCGAATGTGGAAGGTCGATGTAGTGTGTTTACAGGAAACAAAGTTGCGGGTCATTGATAGAAGGATCATGTGGAGTTTATGGGGGTGTTCGTATGTAGGATAGTTTTACTTGGCCTCTATGGGAGCTTCGGGGGGTCTGTTAGTTATGTGGGATAAAAGAGTTGTTGAGGCGATGGAAGAGTTCATTTGGGATTTTTCAGTTGCTTCTCTCTTCAAGAATGTTATTGATGGATGGATATGGGCCTTTGCAGTCATTTGTGGGCCTAATGCACATAGGGAGAGGCGTGGGCTTTGGGAGGAGTTGCCAGGTATCTTTACTATCTGGGAGGTGCTGTGGTGCATGGGGGGAGATTTCAACACCACCCGTTTCCCCAGCTAGCATTTGGGGACTTACCGGAATTCTTTGCCTATGGAAGAATTTTCCGAATTCATTTTTGATCTGGACCTTATGGATGTTCCCCTCAATGGAGGTGAGTTTACTTGGTCGAATGGAAGGGTGTGGTCAAAACTTGATAGATTTCTAGTCTCTTCGGCATGGGAAGCTCATTATCCATCTCTTTGTCAGAAGCGTTTGGCGCGGGTAACCTTAGATCACTATCCCATTTTACTTGATTGTGGGGGCATTCAGAGGGGTCGGCGATCCTTTAAGTTCGAGAACATGTGGCTCATAACGAATGGGTTTGTAGATTTGGTAAGGGCTTGGTGGGCATCATATCAGTTCATTGGCACTCCAACTTTTATTCTTGCAGGTAAACTCTCAAGGTTTTGAAACAAGACTTGAAGAAATGGAACTTGGAAGTCTTTGGGCACATTGATCATCAGAAGTCGACTCTCTTGGAGGAATTGCAGGACCTAGAGGGAAGGGAGTTAGAGGGGGATCGATCTGACGAAGTGCTATCGAGAAAAGGTACAGTTGTGACGACTTTAGAGATCGATTGTCGGAGGAGATCTCTTGGAATCAGAAATCCAGGGCCCTTTGGTTGAAAGAAGGTGATAGATGTACAAAATTCTTTCACAAAGTGGCCAACTCACACCGACGAAGTAATGCTATTAAGGTACTTCATTCAGGTGATCGAGTACTATCCTCCCCAACGGATATAGAAAGTTACGTTGTGCATTACTATGAGGACCTTCTCACTGAACCGTATGATTGGCGGCCGAAGCTTGATAATTTGTCATTTGAGGCTATAGACCCGCAGAGTGTAAGCTGTTTGGAGAGGCCTTTTGAAGAAGATGAGATCCGCGAGGTCATATCTACTATGGTAAAGGATAAAGCACCTGGTCCAGATGTATTTTCGATGGGTTACTTTCAGTCTTGTTGGGACATTGTAAAAGGTGACGTTATGCAGGTCTTTAAGGAATTTCACTCCTTTCAAAAGTTTGAAAAATCCCTTAATGCAACCTTTATTACCCTTGTCCCCAAGAAAATTGGGGCTTCGGCTATTGAAGAGTTCCGTCGCATAAGTTTGGTCAGTAGTGTTTACAAGATCATTGCCAAGACTCTTGCCAACCGTCTAAGCCTTGTGTTGGAACAAATCATCTCCAAGTCACAAAATGCCTTTATTCGTGGTAGGCAAATTATTGATTTAGTTCTAATTGGAAATGAATGTTTGGATTGTAAATTGAGGGAAAGGGGTACAGGCATTCTCTACAAACTTGACATGGAAAAGGCTTATGACCATGTGAATTGGGAATTTTTGTTATACATGCTTGAGAGGTGTGGGTTTGGTGGTAGGTGGATCTCCTGGATGAGGCATTGCATCGCCTTGGTTCGGTTCGGTTCTCAGTTCTAGTTAACAGTACACCTGCAGGCTTGTTCGAAAGCTCCTGGGGTTTGCGGCAAGGAGACCCTCTTTCTCCTTTATTGTTTGTTATTGTCATGATGGTGACAACTGCAGTTGGGGGCAGATTCATTTCTGGATTCTAGGTGGGAAATGGTAATAATGGTTATGTTAATATCTCACATCTATTGTTTGTAGATGATACTCTAATCTTCTGTGAAACAGATGCTGGCCAAATCCAAAGCTTATGTGCTTTGTTACTTTGCTTTGAAGCAACGTCGGGGCTTAAGGTGAATCTTGGCAAATCCGAGTTGATTCCAGTGGGTACAGTTCCTCATATCTCCAGGTTAGCAAGCTTTTTGGACTGCTCGGTATCTTTCTTGCCAATGAAGTATCTAGGCCTTCCTCTGGGTGCAACTTTCAAAGCTAGAGCTATGTGGGACGGAGTAATGGAGAAGATTGAAAGAAGGTTGGCGGGATGGAAAATGGTTTATTTATCGAAAGGGGGTCGCCTCACCCTTATTAAGAGCACCCTTACCAATCTCCCCACTTATTTTCTCTCATTGTTTCCTTTGCCAATAGGGGTGGCATTAAGAATTGAGAAGCTTTTAAGGGCCTTCTTATGAGGAGGCATGGTGGAGGAAAAAAAGTTTCATCTGGTTAATTAGAAGACAGTGTGTTCCCCAATCGCCTATGGTGGCTTGGGGGTTTGTAACTTACGTATTTTCAACAAAAATCTGTTGGAAAAATGGTTACGGAGATATCATTTGGAGGGAGGCTCGCTGTGGAAGGAGACCGTGGATGGTAGATATGGAGTGGCCTGGGGGGGTTGGTGTTCTTCTTAGGTTAGGGAGAGTTATGGGGTGGGCTTATGGAAGTTTATTAGAAGGGGTTGGCCAAGTTTTGAAAGTCATATGTGGTTGGAGAGGGGAACAAAATCAGATTTTGGAGGGATGTTTGGTGTGGTGCAGTGGTTTTGGATAGAGCGTTTCCTGCTCTATGTCGTATTGCAGCTAATAGGGAGGCTTCTATTTCGGATATGCGTGTTTTCTGTAATGGTTCTTATCTTTGGAATATCCTATTCATTAGGGATTTCCATAATTGGGAACTATCTATCGTTGTAGATTTTTTCAGAGCTCTACATTCAATGGGAACTCCTACGGCATCGGGTGATAGTGTGAAGTGGAAGTCCAATGATCACAAAAAGTGCACAGTCAAGGCTTATTACAAAATCTTAGTCACACAAGAACATGTCCATTTTTCATGGAGAAATATTTGAAAGTCTCGTGTACCTTCTAAGGTAGCCTTCTTTGTTTGGACTGCTATGTTGGGGAAGATTCTGACTACGGACAATTTGAGGAAGAGAGGTTGTGTTTTACTAGATTGGTGCTACATGTGTAAAAAACATGGAGAATCAGTGGATCACCTGTTACTACATTGTGAGGTTGGGAGGGCGTTGTGGGATGAGGTCTTTTGCACGATTGATCTTGCTTAGGTAATGCCAGCAAAGGTGGTGGACTTGTTGTGGTGTTGCAGGATTTTTTCATTCACATCCTATGGTTATGGTTTTCAGCTATTGTTTTACATGGGAACAATGTGCAGGACTTTTTGTCCTTTATTTCCAGTTCTTAGAATGTTTTTAGGGGTTTTTTTGTATACTTACTGTGTACTTGGGTTATGACTTTTTCATTCACATTAAGAATGCTTGTTTCTGACTTATAAAAAAAAAACATTATTTCTTGTGAGATCAATTTCGAGTGGTAGATATTAAGGAATTAGTGTTGGAGAGGGGGGTTTTTGGGCCCAGTTTGTATCAATTAATAATATTCCACTCTTGGACAGGTAGAAGAATGCCAAAGGTGAAAACAAACCGTGTTAAATACCCAGAGGGCTGGGAATTAATTGAGCCTACTCTTCGCGATCTGCAAGCAAAGATGAGAGAAGGTTAATGTTTACCCATCTAATGCATGAGTTGGCAAGATTTTATAATTCTCACATAGTTTGCTGAACCGTGTGAAACTAACAATGGTATATTCTTTATTCGTTGAGCAGCTGAGAATGATCCACATGATGGTAAAAGAAAATGTGAGGCATTATGGCCTATTTTTAAAATAGCACATCAGAAGAGTCGCTATATTTTTGACCTTTACCACCGGAGAAAGGAAATATCCAAGGAATTGTTTGAATTCTGTCTGGATCAAGGCTATGCTGACCGCAATATAATTGCAAAATGGAAAAAGGTTTGTCCCAAAAATTCTCTTTTATCAAGCTTTAGCACTGTTGATTTATGTTCGGCTTCTTTTACAGGTGTATGTGACAGACATAACGGCAAATCCAAAACTTATGTGCTTAACTAGTTCATAAGAACTTGATTCTCCTTGTTAAAAAGAGTATAAGCATCAACTTGAATAGGAAAAAGAACACACATGACGGTTAAGATCACGTTATAAGTCCTGGTGTTTGGAATTTGGGGTGTATTAAGCAAACGTGGTTCATTCAAATTTATCGTGATTTATATTAGTATAGATCTTCCCATGGAAAATCAAGGAAATGTTGGCTATTAATCATATATATATTCCTGTTGTTTTATTTATGGAACTAAATCTGATGGATATCGTTTGTTAACTTCGACCTTCTGTCAATTGCAGCCGGGTTATGAACGTCTTTGCTGCTTAAGATGCATTCAACCACGGGATCACAACTTTGCTACCACGTGCGTGTGCCGAGTGCCAAAGCATCTGAGAGAGGAGAAGGTTATCGAGTGTGTCCATTGCGGTTGTAAGGGCTGTGCAAGTGGGGACTAATTTTTCTCATCTTCTAAGAACGACATGCTGTGTACTTGAATGTCTAAACTTCATCTGGGTTATCATCCTGAAGCTGGCCCTTAGCAAATGGTATTAGGATGTCTTTATTTTAGGGGGGGCCACCGTGACAGTTTTGATAATTAAGCAGACATATAAGGAGCACGGTTCAACAATCTTTGCTATCAACATTGTGCACGATGTTTCCCACGGCCACATTTGTTAGCTATGTGCTATAATTGTTCAAAAATTCTCTAATTTTTTAACCTTGTTTTAAATTCCTATATAGAAAACAAACTAATGAAACTTGTTAGGTCTATCAAAACAAGATTGAAAATAAAATAATTTTTTTTAAAAGTTAAAATTGACTTTATTGATTTTCTAAAATTGATTTTATATAGAATTAAAAAGAAGTTTATTACGTAATTATTCTCTTGGTCTTATTCTCGAGAGTCAACATATATTTGGATAAGGCTCTCTAAGGAGGGGCCAGGTTGAGCCCATCTTTCCAAATCTCAGCCATAGTCGGGCTATGACTTTCATTCCTATCCTTTTTCTTAGAGCTAAATAGTCAAGACTGGCGTGCACTTGCCTTGTCCTTAACACTTCCGTATTAATATAAGAATATCAACAACATCTGTTAGTATTGACATTAGATTCACTAAATAATTTTTTAAAATTTGTAAAAAAATATAATTTTGATAGATCTATTAAACATTTAAGTATATAATTCTATATTAGATTCATTATTAGATGCATTACAATAATAATATAATAATATTTTTTAATAAAAATATATTTAAATAATTTTTTATATTTTGTAATTACACTAACCATATGTATATTAATAATATAATCTGATATTTAAATAATTATTTTTCAACCAAATTTTGAAAAAATATTTTTTAATTCCTTGTTAAAAAATTAATTTTTTTCAACCAAAAATTTCAATCAAGTAATTACTTAAATAATTATTTTTCAATCAAATAAGAAAATAAGAAAGAGAAAATGAGAAAAATAAAGTAGGAGAATAAGATATATTAAAGTAAGTGTTTAGAGTGTGAATAGTAGTCCTTCAAATATGAAGGATTGTAAAAATTTATTATAGCTCAAAGTTATACATTAAGAAATTTGATGGATTCAATGTGGAGATTTTTTAACAAAAATTATCAAATTTATGTTTGATAGATTATTTGAAAGATCCAATGCCAATGCTTTGAGGATGTATGGTTCATCTTTCTTTGTTTAGGTATAATTTACAATTCGTCAACTTCATCAATATTACTATTTTTCAAATTCCTAGTATCAAAAATTACTTGTTCCACCCTTTTCTACTTGTCCTTGCCTCTTGCATGTATACAAAAATTACGTATCTTTGTTTGTTTGACTCTGTCTTTCTCACTCCGTACTTATTACTCAAACTCAAAAGAGATAAATTTTATTCATTCATTGATATCTTTAAGGAGGTGTTGGGGTTTGGATCTCCATTGAAAAACAATCCACGGTAGCTCGGCAACATTGCTAGTACCATTGTAATTGGCGGCCTCCGATAACTCTACCCCTGCAACGACGACTCCCGATGATCTTCAATGTATCTGTTGTAGCTTTAAATTCGAAATGGGTCCGTTTTGAATCTTAAACGAACTAATTTCAGGTTTAAAGCTATAACAGGCACACTGGAAGTCGTTGGGGGTCGCCGTCATAGGAGTGGGATCGTCGAAGGTCGCTAGTCAAAATGATACTAGTGGTGTCGCCCACGGTAGCCAAAACCATCGTAAACTATTTTTTAATGAGAATCGAATGGTTTGATTTTCAGATTTTCACTATCTTTATCCCCCACGGAAAAAAAAAGGACTGACTCTTCGCCTGCTTACTGACAACGACATCAATTTATGGGCTACGAGTGGCATTCTGCATCGTTCGTTGATTTGTAGATAGAAAGATGCTACTGGACCCCATTTTGGTTCCCATTTTGGGACCTTGATAGGTATATATTTTTTTAAAAAAATTATATGATTTTTTAATATATTAGAATATATATATATTTTTTAAATAAAAAAATCACAATATTATTTAAAAACAATTACTTATTTATGAAGTTAAAAAAAAAAAAAAAAAAAGAGCGAGAACCCCATCAAAATCCCAAAATGGGGACTAAGAAAATTTTCCTTCTAGATACTAAGCAATTGAGTCGACTAGGCCAACAACCATCAACCATAGATTGTAGACCATAGATTCCACGTGTAATGTTAACTTTTCCAACAGTAACAAGTTTATGATTTCTCAAAAAATAATTACTTTCTTACAGTTAAAGGCATATTGCTTGGTGCCTTGTCCAACCGTTCTTAATTATTCAGGAGCTGAAAGTCACTGTCACGAAGACTGAACTCCCTCAATAAAGCCAATTTCAATAGGCCTCGAGTCTAAGATAAAAATTAAAAAATAAATAAATTAAAAAAAAAAAGTATCTAGATGGAGTGTTCCAACTTCCAATAAATGGGAAGATGGCGAGGAAGCGATGCCCATTGCCACATATTCGTACGAAGCTGACCCCATCCAATATGTTATTCCTTAAAAGTAGTGGTTCTTGCGTGGGATAGGCACCATCTGGGGTTATGGATTTATGAATTATGTTCAGTACTAAACTATATTATATATTAATTAATAGGAAGAAACGATATTTTGTGTCGGTTCTTAGATCAAACGACAACGTGTATCGAAAGAAATCAGACCCGTATATATTTGAAATAAAGTACTGTTATATCCTATAAATAAATCATATAAAAACAATCTCATAAAATTATTTCTATTTTATAAATTTATTAGATTTATTTTATAATAAAAATAATTTTATAATTTAATAAATTATGTCAAATTATATAATTTTATGAGATTATTTTTATATAATTATATTATAACTAAAATAATTTTCCTAAAAATATACATAAGTCAAGATCCAGTTTTCGATGACCAATCGTGGTCACCAAGACGTTTTTTAATTGAACAAAATAATAATATACAGGAGAATCCCTGATCACGTTGTGACGATCGAGTATGATAATCCAAATTCCTACCTGATGTGACTTCACACAAGAAATAGAAGAACCTTTCAGATTTGAATTTCTTGAACCATATATGTTTGGACTCATGTCCCAATTTGATCTAGTCGACGTATTAAGGTATTGGTAATATAATCCAAGAGATGTACGAGTACTATCCATCGTATTATTTGTAATAAAAATAATTTTATAATTTATGATATTATTTTATGTCTCAGCTTTGACGTTAAAGTATCTCTCATGATATATATAAACTTTAATTTTCTTTTATTTTATTTAGAGCGACAATGTCTTTCTTGGGTTCATATATATATAGTGACGTTACTGTTAATTAGCATTATCAAATTAAGTTTAAAAGATGGTCGTAATTGTTACTTTAATTACTGGCCAACAATATGATAATGAACGAGTGTACGTGAGTCGTCTTGTTATGATTACTTCACCACCTAGGATTTGCTAATAAAAAAAATTAAAATAAAAATGGAAATTTTTAATAAGAATTTCAAGTAAAGATAAATAGCATTTTTCTTTATTAGAGGAATGCTTTCTATACACGCCATTGTGTCCACTTGCGGACATGCCGTCCGTAAAACGGTGCATTTTCAACTCGTATTAGGATTTCTTCCAAATAACTTGTCTTCCTAATAACCAAATTGCCGTGATCATGAGTTCTTCCCTTTTTACGTTCTCTTCTTTCTTTCTTTCTTTCTTTCTTCATTCATCTCTTCTCATTCCATAATCAATAATGCCTCTCCATCTCCATGAGAATATTATAGTAGTATTTTGGATGAATAAAAACGAAAAGAACCGACTTAAGGCCCCGCTTGGATTCGGAGATGAGATGAGTTGAGATGAGTTTGGTTTATTTTTTAATATTATTATTAATTTGAGATTTGAAAAAGGTGTGTTGGAATTTAAAAAAGGTGTATTGGGATTTGAAAAAGGTGTATAGAAATTTGTGTTTTGTATAAAAAATTATAAAAATATAATGATGAAATGGAAGTGAGTTGAGATGAGCTCAACTCACTTCCCAATCCAAGCGGGGCCTTAATGTTGCAATGGAAGTGCTACAATTTTCTTCCTTTTTTTTCCTTTTTTTCTTTTTCGTTTTCCCTTGAAATCTGTCATTTGGTGAATGTTTCTTCGTTTTTCATTCTTTCATTTTTTCCTTGAACAAAAATAGAAAGAACCCATTGAATATTTATTCTCCCCCATTCCTTTCTTCTTCTCCCACTCTCTGGATCCCCTCTCTCTCTCTCAAACATTGGGCTAAGTGTAATCTAAGAAAAAAAAAATTAAAATGGAGATATGGGTTTGACGTTGCAAGTAAAGTGGTAAAACACTCCCCAGTTCTTGACACGAGCAAAGATTCCATTTCTGTTCAGAACAAAAATGAAAAGTGTTGAGACCATAAAAATTGATCAATAGGTCGGAGAGAAAAAATTATTTCTAATCCACTGGTACGAGTTATGATTCGTTTGATGTTGTTTGAGGCTCCCAATAGAGTCTTGGCGTGACTGTACGTGCATAAATAATAGATGAAATAGATAAATATGGACACACAATTTTACGTGGTTTAGCAAATACCTACGTCTATGAATATTTGAGGATGAAAATCTATTATAATGAAAATTTTTACAGTCTCTCATAACTCACTTTGTACAGAGAAAATATACATAAATATGTGAATAAAACATGTCGATGGAAGCTCTCGAAGAAGACTGAAGAAACTGATGTTGAAAAAGAAGAAGCTGCCCAAAATTGTTCTAGAGAGAGAGAGTCCAGCTCTTTCTTTCATTTGTTCGAACCATTTTATTCGACTCTTTAGTGTTGTGTGTGTTAGTCAATCAGCTTTGTTTATTTTTCTTCTCATCCACTTCCTTTCTGCTTGCACACTACCCTATATCTTTATTATTGTCCCATCACCTGCCACTCTCACTTTTTCTCACCATGTGTTTTGGTTCTCTTTTGTTCCCTATTACTATAAATATTGTTTAGATTGTTTGATTTTTAATTTCATCCCTTTCAAAAAATATTATCAATTTTTGTTTAGAATTTTACCGAATGAAGAAACAATCAATGTTTTGTTTGACTCCTAAGAAAATGACGAATAGAAAGAAAATACATATTGAATTTTAGCAAATTCATTTGAATCAGTAAGAAAATGCCGTCGTCGGTGTTACCTCTTGGTGTTTCTTTCGATTTCGACAAGCTCTCGTCGATGAATCCGATTCTCTTTTTTCCCAATTCTCTCTCAATTTTTCTCTCATTTATATATATATATATATATATATATTAGTAATATTCTTGCTGATCAACGTGTACACACCATGTACACAACGGTGTGTACCTAGCAGTGCTCTTTTCTTCATTATTTCTCTGGTATACATTAGCATGTCCACCTGGGCCTCAGTTTGTGTTGTCTTGATTATCGATTCTTGAAAATAACAACTGTACCTATGAGTGTCCGTACATTACATTCAACAACTCACAGCCCCCAGGCATTGTATTGGTGACGGAGAACTTGATATTATTTCACCCAGAAATATATATATATATATATATATATATGAATATTCTTGTATTCTTTTCCATACTAGCTACCTTAAACAAACTGACGTACATTAGACATCCAAAGACAGACAATCAACTCATGTGCAGCGAAGATTCTGGCCAACAGAAAACTATAAACCAAGGACATTTTATCATGTGATGTGAGCTGCTGGCTACCCATCACCTTAATTGTATATCCTATCCTAGTTTTTCTTGTTTTTTAGGTAAATAAATTTTATTAAATTAAAAAAAAATGATACAAGAGAAGAAGGTGGGCCAACAACCACTCCAAATAAAAAATTACAATACAATAGTAGCAGAAATTTTTTTTTATTTGAAATTAATAACTTAATTCCTATATTTGTCTTATTAGAGAACGTCGTCTTATTTAAAAATAGAATTAAGATATTCATATAAATGCGAACTAAAGAACTATAGCACAAAGTGGTGAAGAAGGGGGCAGATGCCCTATCGCTTGATGTTGGGAAATGTTTGTTGGAGAAATCCATAATCCCTTTCTTAAGATCACAAGTTAGGAAAGCAGTAATATAGAAAAAAAGTCAAAACTTACACTAGGTCACTGACGGAGGAACAACGACTGCAAAGACGCTTACATAACATGCACCACTACAAAATGTGAATCGATAGCCAAATAAAAATGATCCGGGGTCGTAGAAGACGCATGTTCTCTCCCTTTTTGTTTTTCCTATCCTATCACTAGACTATATCCTATCCTAGTTTAATTATTCAATCTTTGTGTTGCTACTTTGCTTCTCTTTTTTTATTAGAATTTATTTTATATTTTTATAAACACTCATCTTTATGTGTATATTAGACTCCTCTTCAATAAATAATTCAATCTACACACGAGTCAATGATCTATACGTAAAGATGGTGTTAGCAAGTGTAGAGTCAATTTAGGGATGGGAAAGAAACTGAAAGAAAAAAAAAAGTGTTAAGCATTGGCATTGGATCTAAGCCTGTGCATTCGGATTTTGGATCTGGAAACCCGGGTATATTAACCCGGATCCGGATTCGAAAATCCAGGTATTTAAAACTGGAACCGGATTTTCAATTCGGGTTGAAACCCATATGATTCCAGATCCGAATTCTAATTTTGAACCCCATTTTTTTTTAATCTCCTCTTTGAACCTTCAAAAAAAATGTTGCTTTTAATTTGCAAGGGACAAACGCATAAGTTGATCAATGAGTGCAGAAAAATAACAAAAAAATATGATAAAAATCAAACATATATTAACTTGTTCATTATTGTATTAAATAAAAATGACAAAAAAAATTAAAAGATAAAATATGTGGTTTTTTTTAAACAATATATTAAGGAGATTAATGAGTATTTTATATTAAATTTTTAATTGTGTATAAAATATTACATTTATCATGTGTTTACAACTTAATGGTCGATAAAAAATTTCGACAATTGAGATTAAATTTATAAATTACATATTTATTAAAATTATTTATATACATAACATATTTTTATCAAAGCTATTGAATAATTTTTTATTTTTTATTCTTTTTATAAATGATATAAAATAATTGAATCACTTTAAATATGATTTTGAATATATATTAATATTAAAATATCTAATTTAGAATTATTATAAATCATCTAATTCAATTTGTTGAATCACTCTTTTTAACGGATTTTAAACTTGATTCTTTTTTTCGAGTTTTGGCATGATATAGCATTATAGCTTTTTGTTGCTATAATAAGGTCTTGTTTGGATATATAAACAGTTTCATTTCATTTTACCTCCTTTTATTTTATTATTATAATTTTTTAGAATATTTTAGAATAAATATAATACAAAATTTAATTTTTTTAATTTAATAATAATATTGTTAAAAAATAATATTTTATTTAACTTTTATCTTTTATTTAAAATTATCTCATTTCATTTCACTATTTAAAAATAATCTATGGTGTGTACTTGTAATCCGGGTTTTAAAAGCAGATTTCGGATTAATACTAGTACCTGGCCCATATATATCCGATTTATAATAAAACGGATATCTGGCCCATATTATATGATTTGGAAATCGGATTTGGAATCTAGATATATGGATATTAATCCGGGTCGGGTAAAACCTGGCCCATATGAACACCCTTAATTGGATTCATCAAATAATCCATCAAACATCAATTTAATAATTT
Organism: Platycarya strobilacea; assembly: GCA_036898215.1. Taxonomy (NCBI): domain Eukaryota; kingdom Viridiplantae; phylum Streptophyta; class Magnoliopsida; order Fagales; family Juglandaceae; genus Platycarya; species Platycarya strobilacea. The sequence continues at coordinate 1,529,180 of CM072547.1, read as the reverse complement.
TTATTAAAAAAAAAATTCAAATTGGATCCATCAAACTTCTTAGTGTGTAAGTTTAAGTTATAGTAAATTTTCATAATCTATCATATTTGAATGATTACTATTCACACTCTAAACATATACTTTAATATATTTTATTCTCCTACTTTATTTTTCTCATTTTCTCTTCTTATTTTCTTATTTGGTTGAAAAATAATTATTTAAGTATCAGATTATATTATTAATATACATATGGTTAGTATAATTACAAAATATAAAAAAAGATTTAAATATATTTTTATTAAAAAAAATTATTGTATTATTATTTTAATGGATCTAATTATGAATCCAATGTAGCGTTATAGACTTGGATGTTGATGGATCCATCAAAATTGTATTTTTCTTCAAATTTTGAAGGATTATTTAGTGGATCCAATGTCAATGCTCTTAAGAGTCAATTTACATATGAGTTCGAAGTGATGAGCGGCTAACTCGAGCCGGCTGACGTTCATGCGATGTTGAGGCAGGGTCCAGGTCCTCAGGAGGAGTGGAAATCACGAATATCCATCTTAACTTAGCACGCTATTGCAAAGGCTCTATTTGGATGTCAAGTTGAGCTGAGTTGAGTTAAATAAAATATTATTTTTTAAAATTATGAGTGTTTTGAGATTTAAATAAGTTGAATTATTTATTATATTTTGTATAAAAATTTGAAAAAATGTATGAGGATATGGAAAAATTATAATAATGAAATGAAGGATTATTTAGTGGATCCAATGTCAATGCTCTTAAGAGTCAATCTACACATGAGTTCGAAGTGATGAGCGGCTAACTCGAGCCAGCCGACGTTCATGCGATGTTGAGGCAGGGTCCAGGTCCTCAGGAGGAGTGGAAATCACGAATATCCATCTTAACTTAGCACGCTATTGCAAAGGCTCTATTTGGATGTCAAGTTGAGCTGAGTTGAGTTAAATAAAATATTATTTTTTAAAATTATGAGTGTATTGAGATTTAAATAAGTTGAATTATTTATTATATTTTGTATAGAAATTTGAAAAAATGTATGAGGATATGAAAAAATTATAATAATGAGATGAAGTGAGTTGAGAAGGATTAAATATCCAAACAAAGCTCAACTTGTCTTTTCTAGAAGGCGTTGATGGATCGTGTATATATATATATATATATTTAATTGGAGTTATTACCTTGTCGAGTTGATGCATGCGTAGAGTATATTATTTATATTATTTAAATTATAAAATTTAATTTATGGAATGTAAATTTTAAATATATCTTTGAAATTAAATTATGTCAACATAAGTACTTTATTATATATATATATGTGTTATTCAATTGAGCATATTTGATGAAATACATATAAAATTATGTCAGCTTGTATTAATGAAACGTATGTATTAATAGTACATTCATAATATTCGAAGAAGATCGAATTTCTTCATCATGTATTAAGAATACATACAAAAAAGTATGTACTTCCTACGTACTTAATGGATACTTGTCGTTTTTATAAATGAGTTAAATGTGGAAACTTCCTCCAACCCAATCATTTTGGAAGAGAATTCCATCCTTAAAATGAACAGTAACATACACTAGAGTTCTGAATGCATGATAAAATTACTCATTGGATAGGATAACGAGGCTTAAAAAGTCAGAACATATTTTCTTAATGTTGGTACCGAAATTCAATTAATTATAAATAAATTAAAGATAGTGCATGCTATACGAGTCATGTATGACTAAAGAGAAGATGATGTTATTGTTAAGATATAAAATAAATAATAAAATTAATTTTTTTATTTATTTAAATTTTTAAGATAAGTAATAGACTAGTAGTTTCATATGATATTAAAGTGGAGATTTTGAATTCAAATTTTAATTCTACGCTCTATCTCATTTAATTAAATATTAATTTTACTTATTAAGTTAATTCATTAAAGAAAAATCTGATCAAGAAGTTAAAAGGGTATTAAAATTTAAAATAAATAATAAAATCTATCTATTTTAATCAATTTCACAAAGTAATGATTATTGCGCAACACATAAGATCGGCCAAATTACTATTTTATCTCTCTATCCTAAGCCGTTTCAATGCCTTTCTTTCCTATTTTTTGAAGAAATAGAGTTACTTCCATTACAATTCAAGAAAAAATTTAAGAAAAAAGTATACAATATGACCAATAATTGAGATAAACTCAAGTTTCGTTTAGATTTGAAATTGAGATGAAATAAATTGAAATGAATTTTAAAAATTGAATAAAATTATAGTATTATTATTTTGAAATTTGAAAAAGTTATATTGGAATTTAAAAATTTTATATTTAGATTTATATTTTGTATGAGAATTTAAAAAAATATAATAAAATTTTAGATAAAATAAATTGAGATAAATAAATTTACAATTTAAAGGGAATCTCAATCTACAAATTAACTAATTATAATTGGAGCCAGTTTCAATGCCTTTCAGTTGGCATAAATGTCAACAATCATTCTCGTCCTCGGCACCAAAAATATCCCTGTATTTTCACGGGATATATATATATATATATATATATATATATAATCGGACTACGACAGAGACGTTCATTGCAATATCATTCAATTTTCAATATAAGATGGATAAGAGTTGCATATTTTATTAACTCCGTGAAGTTTATGTAATCGCGTTTGTCAATGATATAGACGTCTTGATTGATTAAAAGACTCGTACATAAGCCTTTATACTTTTTTTAATTCGGAAAGTCTTTTTCAATCTTAAAGCTACTCGATCGACGTGTGATATCTAGCTAACGGTTAGCTTGGTGCTTGTTATAAAAATAGATAACTGTTACTGAATAGTTACCGGCATATCAAGTCCTTGTGTTTGATTTTTATATAAATTCTCCTTCCAACAAGTTAACAACGACTTTATATGAATTTATTGGACTAGCGATTCATGTAATTTATTATGAGTACACTTTGATTATATTCAATTTATTGACTCAAACCATTCAATTAATTAAATTGATTATTTAATGTGATGTATATAGAAACTTATAAACTTTAGAGATCATTTCTGTGAAAGAACTATATATCATGGCTACATAAATTTTTTACAAAATATATATTAATCCCTGATTTGGTAAGTATTAACTTTGCAAAAACTTTATAAAGAATTAACTTAAAAAATTATTATATTAATACGTCAGCATATAAAATAATTTAATTTATATAATTATAATGTTAACAAAATAATTCTTTTCCTTTTTAAAGTAGGAAAGCATTCTTATTGAAATATCTAATTCCATCTAAATTCACTCAAGGTTAATAGGATATGAACATATACTTATACATTAGACAAGCTAGGGCAAATTCTTTTAAGAGTATAGATTCTAAGCATTCGGTCATATTTGGATGTGCATTGTAGGTCCACTAAAGCAATTGTCTTTTTCTTGATTTTTTTTTTCTCTCTTCGATTTTACTTCTTTGCTCTACTCAAGAAATTGATTGGCGCGATTAAATATCACCATGTTTGTAGTAATTATTAGCATTAGATGATCATTAAAAATATAATTTTTTTTAATCAATAATTTTATTAGAATATAATTATTAGTTAATACATATCGAATAAATAGCTAATTCAATATAAAAATTAAATGTGAATGAAATAAGTAAAAATAAAGTCATATCATATTAGACCAATTAGGACTGCAAACATATTAAATTGAGTCGAATTTGAACAAGAATACTTGAACTCGATTAACACTCGCTTGAACTCAACTCGAATTCGAATAAAATTTGAATATCTTGCTCGAACTTGATTCGTTAATTATTAATATTGTTCAAATTTAACTCCAGCTCGACTGAAAATAAACAAATGAATCGAGCTCGAGTTACTCGAGCTTGAACTCAATTTTTTATTTTAAAATTTCTAATTTTATTTTGATTAATAAACAAATTTTAAATTTTATAAAAAAAAAAAATCAAACCATCTAACTATTTAACAAAATTATCAAAAAAAAGTATTCAACCAAATGATTTTGATATAAAGTTTTTATGGTATAACTTTTTTTTTATAAAAATAACTTATAGTATAAATTAAAAGAATAATACATAAAATAAATGTAATAAACTAAACTATTTTAATTTAATAAGTATAAATGATATAATAAATCAATAGTTGTAGTTATATGATATATTATTATACAAATTATCTTATATATACATATATTTTGGAAACATAATGTATTTATATTAAATAAGGTTGAATATAAATAAATTAATAATATATAAATAAGTATATAAAATATAACTAACATGTAATATATATATGTGGATATTTATAAAATATTACGAACTTCAAAACGAGCTCATACGAGTTAAGTCGAGCTTATATAAATTTTATTTACGAGTCTAAACTAAATCAAGTCGATTTTATGTGAATTTTTTGATTTAATATTCGAAGTTATATACATTGCATTCAAATTTAATATATACAAGTTGAACTTAAACTAATTACGTACTATTCTATTCATTTGCATTTCTAATATTGGTTAAAAATTAGTTTTTAACTTCAATTATTACAATAGACTTTTTCTTTTTTAAAAAAGAAAAAAAAAAAACCTATTCCAACAGACTTGATGTGGGAAGATATTCTCGCGCACTCGCAGTGGAAAAGGATTAAAAGAAAGAAAATGATGTACTATCTTCCCGTGATCTTCCAAAAGTCAGAGGCAGACTTCTCGGATGCAAGTTATTGAGTAGGATCATGCTGTATCCACCATAAAAGTTACAGAACTTTTGTATCTACATTGTTAAAATATTTTTTATATAACCATAAATATTTTTAAAAAACAGAAATGTTAAAGTTGTAGACGGTGATTCCCAATTGGAAATCCTGCCAGTGACTTTTGATTTTTTAATTTTTTTAAATTTAATAATTAAATATATGTTTTATAATAATGTTATATATTTTTTTAAAAAGTTAAAATATTAAAAAAATAGATGAAATTAAAAATAAAAAATAAAAAATAATTTAACACAAGCAGAATTCTCATTCGAGAATTTTCGTTTGTGATTATAGAACTACTCTTCAAAAAAACACGTTTCAATAGACATAAATGATCCAAATTTTAGGTGATTCTATAATAAAAAATGATAGATGAAAATGTAGACTTGCAAGCGATATATAGTCGCTTAAAAAAAAAAGAATATATATGAGAGTCACTTGAAAAAAAGTTAATTTTTTTAATAATAGATTCCATTTTTATAAAAATGATTTCATACTGTTTACAATTTCACTATATATAGTATTACTTTTCTATCATAAATTTTAAAAAATGATAAAGACAAATGGGTGGGATGGTCGGCGCATAAACGTTTGTGCCCACGTGGATGTGTTTCATTTTTTGTTTTACAAAACACACCAACGATCCCTTCTTCTTCAGCTCTCCTTCATCGCATCCCTCCTCCTCTCCTTCACAAATTTACAGTACCATGGATGTTACTGTTTCTCTCGCAAAAGTTGCAGATATGGTTAGAAGTCTAGGGAATGAGGAGGTGGCGGTTAATGGAATACATTTTTTTTTTTCAAGAATACTTGTTTATAGAACCCTGGAATTAATCGTCTTCCAACCAAAAATATCCAATAAAAATATCTTTGAAGATTGAACCAACCATAATTTGAAATAAGACAAATGCGACCCAAATAAACTACATAACAGCATAAAAAAAAGGGCGGAACTATATGCATCTACGGGTGCTACCACCCACCAAATTTAAAAAATAAAAAACTTAGAACAGTATATAGATTAGTATACTTTTTCTTCCATCTAGCAGTTTAAGGTCCTGTTTGAATTAGAATTGAAATGATATAAATTGAGATAAATTTTAAAAGTGAAATAAAATATTATTATTATTTTGAAATTTGAAAAAATTATATAAAAATTTATATTTTATACGAGAATTTGAAAAATGTAACAACTAACTAATTTTGTTGATGCAAATTTGTAATGATATTGGATTTAATTAATTATTTTTTATATGATTCACATATGATAATATTTAATTTTTCTCATTGAATTAAGATACATTTAAATAGTGCATGGATTATTGATAAAAAAAAACATTAATTTTGTATAAGATATATAAAAAAAACACATGTTTTTCATATTTATATGATTATATTTATATTATGTCATCAAATAATTTAAATTTGATATGAATAATAATAATTTCAGTTAAATTTTATTGATCAGTACTTTGACGTTTTATAATAAATAAATGAGTATAATAAACTTCATTGAATCATTATTGAGTGCCAAGTCCAACAGTGAGGCATTTTTTAGTTGCTCATTTGTTATTTTAAGTTGATTTTGAATTTATATGACTGTCAAAATTTGTATGGCTTGAATTTTGAGTTGGATTTTCGATTAGATATTGTAAATTTGTAGATTAATTGAGAATAGCTGTTATAGATATGTATTTTTTATATATAATTTTATGATATATGATTATTATTTATATATATAGTTATATGTAAAATATACATTACTTATATTTATACGTATTACATATTTTATCGATCGCCTATCAAATATTAAATTTTGATTCTGTCCTAATGGTACTACTCCCATGCTAATATATATATTTATAGATAAAAAAAGATGCTATAAGAAAAAAAATCTTTTGGATCAGCTACTGTAGAAAATCATCTTGATTTTAGCCAATTGGGAGATATCTTCATGTATTAATTTCTTTTTTTTTTTAAGAGGAAAATATTTCATTCATTAATAATGGACATTACAAATGAATTTGAGACATACAGTTACAAGATAACTAAACAATTATCTATACCTTCCTAATACACTAAAAGTAACTGATATTTTATAGTCCTGGTTACAAATTTCTCTAGAACAACGCTTGAGAGGCAGCTTTAACTCGGTACAAGACAGAGTTACCTACAACCAAACAATCTAAAACCAACCTTACTTCCTTATTAAGACAGGTTAGGAAACAAAACTTTAAAGACTTAATGTCCTAGACACTGATTTTTTTTTTTTTTGGTTTTTTATTAAAAATAAAAAATAAACTAATTGAAAAAACTGGATTCCAATTTTCAACCTTGGAGGAATTCAAAATGCAACACAGAAATCCATTGCCGTCAGTGGCACGTGAAAGCCACGCGCTGCTTAGATGGAAGCGGGATGGACAGAAACGGACCGTTGGAGTCCCTAGACCATTCATCCATGCGCGTGGTAACTAAGAGAGTCATTTAATAGATGCGCACAGATCGGCACCTGAGAAGAAGAACGACGAGATGCGTGTGAGATCCAAACCGACAGAGGTCTTCACTGTCAAAGCCCATTGCCCACTGACAGTTGCGATTCCTCCAAGAAAACCAACCAAAAACTTAGAGAAAAAATGGCGAAAAAAGAGACAAGAAGAGGAGACGTGAAAAGGTTGGGAAGAGATGAAGAGTTGCAGAGGGAGAGAGGCGAAGATGGAGAGGCCAAAAATAGGAGAGGAAGAACGGGAATAGAGGAAAAATATAGAGAAGAAGAAGAGAGGAAAAAAGGGAGAAATGAGAGAAAGGGTGGAGGAGGGAGGTGGAGATGTCCCTCCCCCCTCTTAGCGGTACAACTCTACGATTGGAAACCCTAATTTCCAAAGAGAAAATCACTTGGGGAGAGAGAGTCTAGCTTGAATCTTTCTTTCAAGTGTTAATTTCAGCCCGCCTAGTGGCAACCATTACGTGTCATACAATTAACTTGCGCTTGCATGAATAGTATTTATAGAAACAAGCTTTCTTTATCATTTTTGGAATATACCTTTTTCTTTTTCTTAATTAATAATTTTTAAATAGAAAAATATACAAAAATAATTTTATAAAATGATGTAGTATGATGTGATTTGTCATAATATAAAATTATTTTTATTATAAAATATATCTAATAGACTATATAAAACTATGTCAATTTATAAAATTATATTTATATAAACTTTTTGTAATTGATATAAACTAAACCTGCGAATAATTTATATCAATATGGATATGCATCAAATAAATATTGATATAAACGTAATAATCCTTGTTCTCGATCAGTCTCGATCAGCGAGTTATGATATTAATAATGAAAAATGATATATCTAAGCTACGAATGCAGAAGTTTTACATTTTTTTATTATAAAAAAGTGGACTATATAATGAAAATTTGGGAAAATTTTATTTTTTTCTTCATGGAGCCCACCTTATAGTAAAAGACTCGTACAAAATTTGTACATATAAAAGCATCCACACTAAGTAAAAATGATCATCTTTATAATTTTTCTTTAAATTTTATTTATTTTCACAAAATTTCATACATCTTATTTTATGTCTTTTTTTTCTTCTATTAAAATAATATTCTTCTATTCTTTATTTATTACTTTTTTATTATTTTATTTCACATTTTTAATTATTCTTAATAAAATATATATAAAAAATATTTAAAGATAAATAATGACTCAAAATATAAGAAGTCATTATTATTTAGAGAGTAACTATTCATTCCCTAAACTATCATCTATTATGAGATTCAAATATTTAGAATAAAATCTCAAAACAAATCTTATAATTTAGAATTTTTTTTTTTTAAATCCAATACAAATATTTTAAGAATTGTGCCTAACTTTACTATTAATCATTATGTGCGGAATAAGAGGCCCGCATAGGTTGGTTTTAGCTGGAACAGTGGGAGCGTGGAGGCTTGCACTGCATGCATACTGAAACCGAGAGCTAGCCCTCAGTGAAATCTACGTCATCTTCATTTTGACCCGAATATGCGTTGATTTTCGCTTCCCTTTCAGGTCACCCTCCACTCCTTTCCTTTCTCACCAAAAATCCACCACCTCCACCTTTCTCTCTCCCCCCATTTTCTCTAAAGTAAAAGCTACTTATAATCGGAAAATGGTTCAGAGAGAACCAGAGAGAGTTGGTGCATAGCTAGAAGAGCCAGTTTTCCAGTGGAGTTTGTTTAGCAATTTGCACATGAGAGGCCCACTACAAAACAAACATTTCGTTTGCACGCGGACTTCAGACGAAAAGGATCATAGAATACAAGAAATTCTGCTTTTACTCACTCTTATACTTGCCGTGTAACTCTATTTGGTTATCCAACGTAGCGTAAAGCACTTTAAGACAGTAAGCGCTCAGCACGTAATGGCGTCGGCTTTGGCCGGAGACGATCTCGCCCGGTCGACTAGCAGTCGGAGGAGCTTCACATCGGCTAGCCGAAAGAGCTGGGCGTCGTCCAGCTTCCGGGAAGTATGGGCCCCGCCGATGGACGTGTTCAGCCGTAGCGGGCGGCAGGAGAACGAGGAGGAGGAGCTACGATGGGCTGCCATCGAGCGGCTGCCGACCTACGATCGGCTAAGGAAGGGGATGCTGAGGCAGGTCCTCGACAATGGCAGAGTTGTGCAAAATGAGGTGGACGTCGCCAATCTTGGGACCCAGGACAAGAAGCAGTTGATGGAGAGCATACTCAAGGTTGTGGACGACGACAACGAGAAGTTCCTTGGGAGACTCAGGGAGAGGACTGACATGTATGGATGTTTCGGTTTGTTGTTGTTTTTCCTTTCTTTCTGTGATTTATGTTTGAAGTTGGTTGATTTGGTTTGGATTGGTGGCAGGGTGGGAATTGAGATTCCTAAGATTGAAGTTCGGTATGAGCATTTGTCCGTGGAGGGGGACGTGTATGTCGGGAGTCGAGCACTTCCTACTCTTCCTAATGCTACCTTGAACACAATTGAGGTATAATGCATATAAGATATATTCTTTTGAAAATTGATCTAACCCGACTTTCCTTTTCTTATTTTTGGTTTAGATTTGTGAGGTAAAGACGAAAACTTGCGAGAAACGGAGGGATTAATTCCCTCTGTTAAGCAACTAGAGAAGGCTAATTGTGTTATTAGGAATTATAAATACTCTGTGTCCTTTCCACCAGTTGTTCTGAGAGAGCCTAAAGAAAGAAATATTTAGTAATTTCGTCGGTTATCTGTCGAACATTTTAACTGATAATTGTTTCTGCTTCTATTTTCACTTTGTAATGGTGAAAACAGAGTATTCTCGGATTGGTTCACCTTGCTCCATCAAAGAAAAGAAAAATCCAGATACTTGAGGATATTAGTGGAATTGTCAAACCATCGAGGTATCTTTTTGAGATGACAGTTGATTTCAGTTCTTTAATTTGTTTATGTTGGTAATTTGGACCTCCCAAATTCACCCCCAGGATCCACCTCTATGCAGGAATATAAAGAGATATACAGAAATAATAATAACACAAGAATTTACCTGGAAACTCCCAAAGCAGGAAGAAAAACCAGCAGACCCAGAGAAGAAAATACACTATGTGAAAAATTGTTGCAATCACACAATTTTTCTCCTCACCACAAATGACACTCACAAAATTTTCTCACTAAGAAAACTTTAACTTTCACCTCTTTCCCTTTTACAAGAAAAGGCTAATAGAGGATTTTACTCACAAGTTATTACTTGATAACTTGTTAGTTGGTGTGTCTAACCAAGAAGTCTTAGCCTCCTTATATAGCCCAAGAGGCTTATTGTGGCTTCACTTCCTACCCATGTGGGATTGAAGCCAAGGAACAAACTCAACAATCTCCACCTTGTGACTTTGGCTGATCCCACAGCCATGCTCCACCTGGATGAAGATCTTCATAGCTTCCGCTATCTTTTTTGCCCCTATCTTTATGCTTGAAGACCAATTGAAGTCGCGCACAGCTTCAGTTTCTCAAGTGTAACGCTCTTTGTCAACATATCAGCAGGGTTCTTACTTCTACAAATTTTCTCAAGTAACAACTGTCCATCATCTACCAATGATCGTATGAAGTGATACTGATCTGTATGTGCTTAGTCCTGGAATGAAATGCTGGGTTCTTGGCGAGGAATATTGCACTCTGATTGTCGCTGTAGAGAGTGCCCTTTTGAATATCTTTGCCCAATTCCTCCAAGAAACCCTGTAGCCAAATCATTTCCTTTGCAGCTTCTGAAACTGCAATGTACTCAGCTTCTGTCGTCGACAAAGAAACTGTCTTTTGTAGATTAGAACCCCATGAAACTGCAGTACCACCCAGGGTGTAGACAAACCCTGTGGTACTCTTTCTGCTATCAACATCTCCAGCTAAATCAGCATCAACATAGCCCTGCACCTCTAAGCCCTCTCCTGAGAAACACAAGCACGTTTCTGAGGAGCCTTTTAGGTATCTCAAAATCCACTTTACTGCTTCCCAATGTTGTCTTCCCGGGTTACTCATGTATCTACTCACAACTCCCACTGCATGGGCAATATCTGGTCTAGTGCAAACCATAGCATACATAAGTGAACCAATAGCTGAAGCATAAGGAACCTTACTCATGTAGTCTTGTTCCTCTTCTGACTTTGGTGACTGATCCTTACTGAGTCTAAAGTGATTGCCTAAAGGTGTGCCAACTGGTTTGGCCTTGTCCATATTGAACCTGCTGAGTACCTTTTTCACATACTCAGCCTGAGAGAGTCTTAACGTGCCTCTGACTCTGTCCCTAACAATTCTCATGCCAAGAATTTGCTTTGCAGCTCCCAAATCCTTCATTGCAAAGTGCTCTGACATCTGCTTCTTCAGATTATTGATCTCATCAATACTAGCCCCTGCAATAAGCATGTCATCCACATATAACAACAAGATAATATAAGAATTGTCAAACTGCCTGACATAGCAGCAGTGATCTGCCTGACATCTGATGTATCCTGCACTGCACATAAAACTGTCAAACTTCTTGTACCACTGTCTAGGAGCTTGCTTCAGGCCATACAAGCTCTTCTTCAGTCTGCAAACTGAATCTTCATTTTCCTGTATTACAAACCCCTCAGGTTGGTGCATGAAGATGTCTTCTTCAAGGTCTCCATGAAGAAAAGCTGTCTTCACATCTAGTTGCTCAAGAAATAGATCTTCAGTAGTAACCATAGCCAACACTAACCTGATGGTTGTGATTTTTACCACAGGAGAAAAGATCTCAGAGTAATCAATACCCTGCTTCTGCTGAAAGCCTTTTACAACAAGTCTGGCCTTGTACCTTTTACTACCATCTTGCTCAGTCTTTACCCGGTACACCCACTTGTTGTGCAATGCCTTCTTCCCTGATGGAAGTTTTGTCAACTCCCATGTCTGATTCCCTAACAAGGAATCCATCTCATCTTTCATGGCCAGCTTCCACTTGCTAGAATGTTCATCTTGCAAGGTTTCCTGGTAGCTCTGCGGTTCTCCACCATCTGTCAACAGAATATAATTCAAAGTAGGTGAGAAACGCTGTGGGGGACGGATAGTCCTAACTGACCTGCGAACTGCAGCTGCAGGAGTAGACGGCTCTGGTTCTGATTGCGGAATAATTGGAACGGGTGCATCGGACCCATTCTCCCCGTCACTCACATCTCTACACTGCACAGTGGTCTCTGGTAGGTCATCCAAGTTCTCGAACTCGAACTCATGAGGAGCTGCTTCAGCAACTGTACTGGACTTATCCTTGTACATAATCTTCTCATTGAATATCACATTCCTGCTTCTTATAATCTTCCGACCCTGATCATCCCAGAAACGATAGCCAAATGCCTCGTCTCCATAGCCAATGAAATAACATTTCTTTGACTTAGCTTCAAGTTTACTACGAGCATCAGAATCAACAAGAACATAAGAAAGACAGCCAAAAGTTTTAAGGTGAGAAAATTTGACCTCTTTCCCACTCCAAGCCTCCTCAGGCAGTCCACAATCCAATGGAACTGATGGCCCTCTGTTTATCAAGTACACAGCAGTGCTGACTGCATCTGCCCAGAAAGTAGGTGGTAATCCAGCGTACAGCCTCATGCTTCTAGCACGCTCATTAATGGTTCTATTCATACGCTCAGCAACTCCATTTTGTTGTGGTGTTCCAGGAATGGTCTTTTCCATTCTGATACCATGAGTTGCACAGTACTCATTGAATCCTCCATCAATATATTCTCCACCATTATCAGACCTCAAGCATTTCAGCTTTAAGTCTGTCTCTGTTTCAACCAGGGCTTTCCAATTTTTGAACACATTAAATACATCAGATTTATGCTTCAAAAAATAAACCCATACCTTCCTGCTGTGATCGTCAATGAACGTGACATAGTACCGAGAACCTCCAAGAGATGCAACTGGGGAAGGTCCCCACACGTCTGTGTGCACAAGATCTAACTTTCCTGTTTTTAGTGTTCTACCACTCTTCAAGAAACTGACCTTCTTTTGTTTTCCCATAATGCAACTCTCACACGTACTGAGATCAACTGACTTTAGTTCTGGTAGCTTGCCTCTTGCCAGTAGTTCTTTCATGCCCTTCTGACTCATATGGCCAAGCCTACAATGCCACAAATCTGCTGTGCTCTCTGCAACGGTAGTAGCAACAGTATTATTCAAACCAGTAGTCATATAAAGTGTACCAGTTTTCTTACCCCGAGCCAGTACCAATGCCCCTTTAGTGACCTTCCAGGTGCTATCTGAGAACACTACTGAATAGCCACAATCATCGAGTTGCCCAACAGAGATGAGATTCTTCTTCAACTCAGGAATGTGTCTGACTTTCTGTAGGATCCACTTGTTCTTGTTAGGGAGTGCAATATCAATGTCTCCCATTCCCACCACATTCAAAGCCTCTCCATCAGCCAAGTACACCTTCCCAAAATCACCTGCAACATAGTTTTGCATTATTTCCCGATGGGAAGTTGTGTGGAAAGAAGCTCCTGAATCCAGTATCCAGTCATCAACTGGAGTATGAACTGCAAGTAATAGTGCATCTTGTACTTCTTCAGTTACCACATTAGCACTATCATTCTCCTTTTTAGGATTTCTGCAATTCCTTTTTATGTGACCAGTCTTGCCACAATTCCAGCAAGTTGCCTGCTGCCCAGGCTTTGTCTTGCTCTTGCCCCTGTTCTTTGATTTTGATCTGCCTCTGTTTGAGTTTCTGTCTTGTGATCTCCCTCGAGAATCAACATTAAGCGCTGAACTCGAACCCGAGATTTCGCCTGAATCCCTCTTGCGTACCTCCTCAGCCAAAATCAAATCACGAATATCATCATATTTTAATTTTGATTTACCAGCAGAATTACTGACAGCCATTCTCATGGCTTCCCAACTATTTGGCAGTGAGGCCAATAGTATCAATGCACGTATTTCATCATCAAACTCAATTTCAACAGATGACAATTGATTTGTGATAGTATTAAAATCATTTAGATGTTGTGCAACAGACGTACCATCTGACATTTTCAAGTTGAATAACTTTTTCATCAAATGTACTTTGTTATTTGCTGACGGCTTTTCATACATACTTGACAAAGCCGCTATGAGATCTGCAGTCGTCTTCTCCTTGATGACGTTGTGTGCAACGGATCTCGATAGGGTTAGTCGAATAACCCCCAGAACCTGTCGATCTAGCAGGTCCCAATCAGCAACTGCCATGGTCTCTGGCTTCTTCCCTAACAATGGAAGATGAAGTTTCTTCCCATATAGGTAATCCTCTATCTGCATCCTCCAGTATCCATAATCTGTGCCATCGAACTTCTCGATCCCTGATACTTTCACGTCTGCTCCAGCCATCTCCTTAGACCCGAACCTTGGCTCTTGATTCTTTTACCGTAGGAATGAATAGTACTCACTAAGTAAGTTCCCAGGAAAGATTTCTCTTTCCTAGACAGAACTTCAAGGTTCCCAGGAAAGATTGGAGGGTCACAATGGACACACTTAGAATTTCCAATCTCCTTAGACAGAACCTCCTTAGACTGTACGTATCCACACTACCATACCAAAGCTCCACCCCACAAAAGAAAGAGGACCCCAGCTCTGATACCAATTGTTGGTAATTTGGACCTCCCAAATTCACCCCCAGGATCCACCTCTATGCAGGAATATAAAGAGATATACAGAAATAATAATAACACAAGAATTTACCTGGAAACTCCCAAAGCAGGAAGAAAAACCAGCAGACCCAGAGAAGAAAATACACTATGTGAAAAATTGTTGCAATCACACAATTTTTCTCCTCACCACAAATGACACTCACAAAATTTTCTCACTAAGAAAACTTTAACTTTCACCTCTTTCCCTTTTACAAGAAAAGGCTAATAGAGGATTTTACTCACAAGTTATTACTTAATAACTTGTTAGTTGGTGTGTTTAACCAAGAAGTCTTAGCCTCCTTATATAGCCCAAGAGGCTTATTGTGGCTTCACTTCCTACCCATGTGGGATTGAAGTCAAGGAACAAACTCAACAGTTTATTCTTCCAAATTTGATAGGAAAGTGAACACTTGCCAAGTTAATCTTACTGAAAATGGAAATATAGCAGTAAAACTGATCTTGCTTGCTTTGTATCTGGTAAAAGTAGCCTTTCCAAAATGAATTTCATGCCCACATATCCACACCCTTTTTTTGTTGATGAAGACAGAAGTTTGATGCTCTTATTTTTATTTCTTCAGAATGGCCTCTTATCGATAGGAGAATTTAAGTATGACTCTACATCTGGGTCTTGTGTATTGCTCTTATTTCTGTTTCCTCAGCATTGCCTCTTAAGTGATATGAAAATTTCAGGATGACTCTACTTCTGGGTCCCCCAGGCGCAGGAAAAACAACATTGTTGCTGGCTCTTGCTGGGAAACTCGATGACGATCTAAGGGTTTGTTTGTTGTCCCTTTCTTTAACTATTTCTTGTGTATCTCAGTCCGCATAAATCTTTTGCATTAAGGAATAATTTCTGCAGCTAGGCCTGTTCAACCCGGCCCGGTTTGAAATTTTAATATATTTCTTAATATTTTAATTTTGTTTTTCAAAAATATTGAATAAAATTTTAAATCCGAGTTCCGGATTTGAGAATTCGGAACCCGGATGAATACCCCTATCTGCAGCCTTCTAAGTAGCTAAAGCTCTGTACAGGCATCTGGGAGAATCACTTATTGTGGTCATGAATTAAGTGAATTTATCCCTCGAAGAACCTGTGCTTACATTAGTCAACATGATCTTCACTATGGAGAAATGACTGTCAGAGAGACCCTGGATTTCTCAGGACGCTGTCTAGGGGTTGGTACAAGATATGAGATGTTGGCAGAACTCTCAAGAAGAGAGAAAGAAGTGGGAATTAAGCCAGATCCTGAAATTGATGCATTCATGAAGGCCACAGCCATGTCAGGTCAAAAGACTAGTTTGGTAACAGATTATATCATCAAGGTTCGCTGTCTTTCATGTTGCTACATCTGTTTTCTTTTTTTGTTCATTTAAAAAGCCAATTTAAGATTGCTTACTTCGTAAGAACCTTTAACAGATACTTGGACTGGATATCTGTGCGGATATTATGGTTGGAGACGAGATGAGGAGAGGTATCTCTGGTGGACAGAAGAAGCGTGTGACAACTGGTACGTTTTCCTTGACAGCATCAAGTTTTTTTAAAATGGAACTGGAGTTATTGTTCTTCGACATAAAATGATGTATCCAGTTCACATTCCTTTTGCTTATAGAAGACAAACAGAAGAATTATGGCTCTTCAATCTGATTGTTTTATTATAACTGGGAGCAGGGGAAATGTTGGTTGGACCGGCAAAGGTTCTTCTTATGGATGAGATATCAACAGGGTTAGATAGTTCTACCACTTTCCAGATATGCAAGTTCATGAGGCAAATGGTTCATATTATGGAAGTGACCATGGTCATTTCTCTTCTACAGCCAGCACCAGAGACATTTGATCTTTTTGACGACATTATCCTACTTTCAGAAGGTCAGGTTGTCTACCAAGGTCCTCGAGAAAACATCCTTGAGTTCTTCGAGTTCATGGGTTTCAAATGCCCAGAAAGGAAAGGGGTCGCTGACTTCTTGCAAGAAGTAACGTCCAAGAAGGATCAAGAACAATATTGGTTCAAGAAGAACCAACCTTACAGATACATCTCGGTTCCTGAGTTTGCTCAGGCCTTCAGCTCTTTCCATATTGGCCAACAGCTTGCAGCTGATCTTAGCATTCCTTATGACAGAGCTAGAGCCCACCCAGCTGCATTGGTAACAGAGAAGTATGGTATATCAAACTGGGATCTATTCAAGGCATGCTTTTCAAGGGAGTGGCTGCTAATGAAGCGTAATTCTTTTGTGTACATATTCAAGACTACCCAGATAACAATCATGTCAATAATTGCCTTTACAGTTTTCCTTAGAACAGAAATGCCAGTGGGATCTGTATTGGATGGAGGAAAATTTTTTGGTGCATTATTTTTCAGCCTGATTAATGTGATGTTCAATGGGATGGCAGAATTGGCAATGACTGTTTTCAGGCTTCCTGTCTTCTATAAACAGAGGGATTTCTTGTTCTATCCTGCTTGGGCTTTTTGCTTACCTATTTGGGTCCTCAGAATCCCTCTATCATTCGTAGAATCAGCAATATGGATCATTCTTACATACTACACGATTGGATTTGCACCATCTGCTAGCAGGTAGACAGGTTTCTAATTTCTACAATATGGCAAAGTTCCCTACTTACTAGATGTTGGAACTTTTATGTTTCAAATGCATGGGTTATCAATGTTTTTTTTCACTGACACATTTCTTCCTCTATTACTTCAGGTTTTTCCGACAGTTCTTGGCATTCTTTGGCATACATCAGATGGCACTGTCCCTATTTCGGTTCATTGCTGCAGTCGGAAGAACACAAGTTGTTGCAAATACATTGGGTACCTTCACCTTGCTAATGGTTTTTGTGCTTGGAGGGTTTATTGTTGCCAAAAGTAATTCATCTCTTTACATCTATCTTTCTGTGTATTTTCAAGCATTAATTTATTTTATAACAAATCTTGAATTGTCTTTTCCTTTTGTGCCTGCAGATGACATTGAGCCATGGATGATATGGGGCTATTATATTTCTCCTATGATGTATGGGCAGAATGCCATTGTAATGAATGAATTTCTTGATAAAAGATGGAGTGAGGTAAGATATCTTCAAAGTTTAATTCTATTTATTTGTTGATTTAGGAATTGCATCTACAGTTCATATGTAAGCTCAAATTAGGCCTTTTCAACTCCATAAGCCATGATGATAGTCATTCAAAACTTTATATGTTGCAGCCCAGTATTAATGGAGCTACAGTTGGACAAATCCTGCTCAAGTCCAGAGGCTTCTTTACTGATGAGTACTGGTTTTGGATTTGTGTTGGAGCACTTTTTGGATTTTCTCTTCTCTTCAACCTTTTATTTATTGCAGCATTGACTTTCCTTAATCGTAAGTATCACATCCCAATCTACTCAGAGTTCCGTTTATAAAATAGAAACCTTGGAGTTGATAAACCAGTTTGTGGTAAATAAATTTCAGCTTTGGGTGATTCAAAAGCAGTCATTGTGGATGAAAAATATGACAAGAAGAATAAGAAGTCATCCGCTGGACAGCATGGAGCAGAAGGTTTAATCCTTTACCTTTCTTCCTCTTTTTTTTTTTTCTTTTTTGTTTCCCTTATTCCACTGCTTGTGCTGGCATTTAGTCAAAATTGCCTCATAAAATAACTAATTGATCTTTCGTTTTCAATTAGAGAGCTACAAGTTTAAATGTTGTTTCGTAACAAGTATGGTATTATCTAGAAAAAAGTTTGTACCAGTTTGATATCTTGCCACATCTCTGCACATAATATAGTTTTCAATGCGTTCAATAGTAACACCTTTAAGCAAGATAGCTGGTAGCATTAAATGCATTAACATGATGTTTGAACTAGAACAGGTGATGTTTTGCAGTTATAGTGATAAACGACTAGAGCTAAGATCAGGCAAAGAATTTTACAAAAACTCTTTTTTCATTCCTTGAAGTTGAAAATCTTTTAAACTCTTAGAAGTATTCGTACCTGTATCAATGCTTTTTGCCCTTCCCTTAGAAAAGGAAGATAATGTGATTCATGTATATTTGAGAAGAAAACCAAAGACACAAGGGTTTAGTTAGTTAACAGGAAAGCTATATTTGTATGCATCCCCTGTACTTTGACTGTGCCTGCTTTTCTTATGAATCAAAATTCTTGACTACACCTATAAAAACAAATGGTTTAGAGATTTTATCTTCTTTTATAAGCCCGACCTTTTGTGAAAAAATTACAGGTATCAATCTGCCTGTGAAAAGTTCTTCAGAAATTGTTGTTGAGGCTTCAGATAATAGCCAAAGAAGAGGAATGGTTTTACCCTTCCAACCTCTTTCGCTTGCATTTAACCACATAAATTACTACGTGGATATGCCAACTGTAAGTCACAGATATTTAAGCATTCCATGCTCTGGCATATAAAATCAGGGTTTCATGGACACTAGAAATTCTATTTATCCCCTAAGCACTGCTGTGAATATTTTGTCTTTTAAATCAGGAAATGAAGACTCAAGGGGTTGAAGAAGATCGCCTTCAATTGCTACGAGATGTTAGTGGTGCTTTCAGACCAGGGGTACTGACAGCGCTTGTGGGTGTCAGTGGTGCAGGGAAGACAACCCTTATGGATGTCTTAGCAGGAAGAAAGACGGGTGGCTACACTGAAGGAACCATTAGCATATCTGGTTATCCTAAAAACCAAACGACATTTGCCAGGGTTTGTGGTTACTGTGAACAGAATGACATTCATTCACCACATGTTACTGTCTACGAATCTCTCCTATATTCTGCTTGGCTCCGTCTGTCTTCGGATGTAAAGACACAAAAACGAAAGGCATGTTGCACTGTCTTTTAGCTAGAATCAGTCTCTTTCTAAACTTTTATGCACATTCACTTTCTTCTAATAGCCAGAAGCTTGGATTCCTATTGCTTAAGGATCTAAGTTCTGAGTGTATGTTTTAAATTCTTGTTTTAATTTTCCATTTGTGGTATAGATGTTTGTAGAAGAAGTTATGGATCTGGTTGAGCTTAAACCACTGAGAGAAGCGCTAGTTGGCCTTCCAGGGATAGATGGTCTTTCAACAGAACAAAGGAAGAGGCTGACAATAGCTGTGGAGCTGGTTGCTAATCCTTCTATCATCTTCATGGATGAACCGACTTCTGGTCTGGATGCCAGAGCTGCTGCCATCGTTATGCGTACTGTTAGAAATACAGTGGATACTGGAAGAACTGTTGTATGCACTATCCACCAACCTAGCATAGACATTTTCGAAGCTTTTGATGAGGTACTGCTCCATTTTCTTAACTTCTTGTTCAAGTTTGTTATTTTTTAATATTTTTTATGCATCTATGTTGCAATATATCTTAAGCCTTGACATTGTGCTTCTTGCAGCTATTACTAATGAAAAGAGGAGGACAAGTCATTTATGCCGGACCTCTTGGTCGCCATTCTCACAAGCTAATAGAATACTTTGAGGCGAGTATATGTTTCAAGCATTTTCCCCGTTAGAATCAAATGGTAGAGTTGATCAGCCTGTCTAATTCATAATATAAGCTCTGGATTTCCACTTCCACAAATTCCTAACAAATTCTTGGCTTCAGAATCTGAGTAGTATATAACTACCATGAGTTTTTCTTTTGGTTAGTTGAAGAAGTGCGGATTTTTTTTTTTCGGGGAGGGGGGGAGATTTAAGTCACTGACCTCCATTTCATGAGACGTGCTACCAAGATCGATTGTGCTATCTCTTAGAGTTGACTAATAATTATTTTGGTAGCCAATGACTAATTTCTATGAACGATGACAGGCTGTACCAGGAGTTCCTAAGATCAAGGATGGCTATAATCCTGCTACATGGATGCTTGAAGTCAGTGCTCCTTCAGTTGAGGGACAACTTGATGTGGATTTTGCAGAAATTTATGGCAATTCCTCACTTTATCAGTAAGTTATAATCATGTTTATTTTTATAATAATTACTTTCTTGCATCCCTGGATTTTAGATTTTTTCTTATTCTGATTTCTCTCTTCTGGGGCACTCTTTCAGGAGGAATCAGGAACTCATACAAGAGCTCAGTACTCCGGTACCAGGCTCCAATGACCTCTACTTCCCAACCCAATACTCCCAACCTTTTCCTGTTCAGTGCAAAGCTTGCTTTTGGAAACATTATTGGTCTTATTGGAGAAACCCTCAGTACAATGCCATCCGTTTCTTCATGACAATAGTCATTGGTGCATTATTTGGTCTTATCTTCTGGAACAAAGGAGACAAGATGTAAATCTTTAATTTTAATTTAATCACTTTAGCTTTCTATCAAGTCAAAGATTGCATGAAATGTAAATTCCAGAGGTTAGAAAGTGATCCATTCAAGTAAATGCTAGGAGCACCCTATTTCATCCTCGTTTTGTTTGCTATTTGTATTGAGTGTTAACTCTAATATTTTTGTTAACAGGGCCAAACAACAAGATTTGATGAATCTATTGGGAGCCATGTATGCTGCTGTGCTTTTCCTTGGAGCTACCAATGCTTCTTCAGTGCAGTCAATTGTTGCCATTGAAAGAACAGTTTTTTATCGCGAAAGAGCAGCCGGAATGTATTCCCCACTGCCTTATGCATTTGCTCAGGTAACCGAAATGAAATTCATCTCTTTTCTAATAGGACAATAATTCCAAACTGGCTACAGGAAGTATCTGGCAGTCAAAAATACCTTAATTAAAGTATATGAGACTCTATTGCACAAGTGCACTTTTAATACTCTACTGAAAACTGTCCATATTATGCAGGTGGCCGTAGAGACAATTTATGTTGCAATTCAAACTATTATTTATTCTCTTCTTCTTTACTCCATGATCGGGTTCGAATGGAAGGCAGGCAAATTCTTGTGGTTCTACTACTACATATTCACTTGCTTTGTCTACTTCACATTGTATGGAATGATGATTGTTGCACTGACACCGGGCCATCAAATTGCTGCCATTTGTATGTCATTCTTCCTCAGCTTCTGGAACTTGTTCTCTGGTTTTCTACTTCCCAGGACGGTATGCTTTTCAAACCCAATATATGAATATATGTTGCATCTTGCACTCACATTTTGATAAACTTTTGTGTCTTTCTTTCCATATAAAGCTCACGTACAGTTACATACACATTGCAGCAAATCCCAATTTGGTGGAGGTGGTACTACTGGGCTTCTCCGGTGGCTTGGACACTATATGGCCTGGTGACCTCTCAAGTGGGTGACAAAGACTCTATCCTTGAGATTCCTGGATCTGACAGCATGACATTGAAGACATTCCTTAAAGAGAACTTAGGTTTTGATTATGACTTCCTTCCAGCCGTTGCCGTGGCCCATCTTGGCTGGGTTCTCCTCTTCTTCTTTGTGTTTGCTTATGGCATCAAGTTCCTCAACTTCCAAAGAAGATAACCAGCTTCAGTTCACACAGGCTAGTCTCAAAATTGCCCATACAATAGTAACTAATTGTATAAGTGGTTATAGATGTGGAAAACAATATAGTTACCTTCTTCTTGGGGATCAAATTTTTTTCATAACGTTTATTTTCATTCTTTTCTTCATGATTATAGGCACAATGAATGTTTGATATCAATGTAGATGTAATGAAATAACATATATGATAAAACTAAAGAGACACTCATTTTTCTTTTTAAGAGGCCTAATAAAGACTAGGATGACATAGAATAACTTCTTATAAAGACTAGGATGAGTTTGTTCTTAAATTATGTGATATTTTTAACATGTCCCTCTCACTGTAGGTTGGTGTTTCCAGTACCATCATCATGAGTAGGTTGAAGGAACCTATTATTGATCATAGGTTAACCTGTTTTGATATTATAAAGAAGCACTCATTTCTTTTATTAAAATGCTTGATAGGAGGAGTGAAATAACTCCTTTTAAAAATCAAGATGAGTTTGTTCATAAATCGTGAGAGAGTTTTTAACAAAAAAAAAACATATATCTATTCTACAATAAAAGAGGCTATAGCCTCATAAATAGTAGTTTTTATTTTTTTTTCCCTCCAATGCCTTTTTCCCTTTTACACAGTAATCAAAGATCTCATCTTTTTCGTCCAGAGAGAGTAGGGAAGAACCTAAAGGCTTGAGGTAGGTTCGACCTACCTGTTTTTCCGTCAGCATCTCTCAGTTACTACATTGAGAGGATGAGACGACAATGGTTGCCTAAAGAAGCCTAAAAGGATTCGTGGGGGCCAATGAGACTTGGGGTAGGTTGCTTTAGCTCCTCCTTCTCTCCTCTTGTCCGGCCAATGTTAGAACTGTCCATAGTTTTTTCTAAGAGTGGTGCGTGAACCACATCCTCCACAGCCAATGACGATCCTATACCAGCGTATCAACTCATCTTCTAATTGCTATTTTCCTATGTTTCTATTTTTCTTAATCAAAGATTAAGATAAAGAGGTTGTGAAAGTCTATTTTAGCTGGACTAGAACAGCAAAATGCATCACACAATATTCTACTGCAACTTTTACTCATAGTTTTAATTTTTATAATCTGTTTATCAAACTATAAAAAAAAAACTTCCAGTGGCTTCCCCGTAATGAAAAATGGGTGGAAGCCAAGGCTCTAAATTCCTTTTTTGTTTTCTCTTGTAATGCATTTACTTTCTTTGAAATGATTATTGAAAACTTCCACCTTATTGAATCTAATAATTTATTTATGAAATGCTTGATTAGAAAAAAATATATATATTGGTTTGTATTTGAGTTCATACCATTCTCATTTGTATAATTACATTTTTGCCTTTCATTTACACAATCACATTTTTGTCATCTAATTCATCATTAAAAATACAATTAATTTTTCTATTTTTCTAATATTAATCAGAATATAATAATAAGAATGAAATCTATTTATATATATAAAAGTCGAATCATTTAATCTGATTGGGCAATCAATCCGCAAAACTCGGTATAAAATTGCATGGTGTTAAATAGAGAATCACAGAAATCGAATCATGATGTTAAAAGATCAATTAAAAAATTCAAACCATAAACTTGAACTGCCAAACTCCCAACCAATTTAACTCTCAAATGTCAACTGCTTAGATATTAGAACACCGCTTACACTTAAACCATAAACTTCAACTGCCAAACTCTCAATACAGCGAACTCCTAATCGGTTTATCTCTCAAACGTCAACTGCTTAGATATTCTAGAGCACCGCTTATGCTTAGACAAATTTCATTTCGCTTAGGCGTCAAATCGAGAATGAAAGTCATCATGGTGGAGCATAGAAGAGGTGTATGATTTCATTTTCGTGAGAGATTGTTAATAGATCACAAGCAGCGATGGGGGCTGCAATGGGTGTAAGAAAAGAAAAGCATAGGCACACAACCACTTTCACCACCTATCGATTCAGAAACTACCCAGGCAATCACAAAAAGCGCAGTCCGAGAACTTCCCGTCAGCCCTCATTGTCGTGCGTCCTTCTTGGCACTCGCACTTCCATAGCATGTAGGCCCCTGTTTTTAACCAAGAGAAACAGAGTACCTGGACTCCACCATAGACCTACTTCTTCCCCCTTTGTCAGCCAACGTTTCTCGTCGGAAAACTACCACACGAAATAGCCGCATCACGGTTGCACTACACCTAGGACCACCATACAGAAGTCCCTTTGCCTTAAAAAACAATGTCTTATATTTTTGTTCGCCTGCAAATGATTTCTTATATTCCCTTTCACCACACAGAATATTGTAATGATCAAGAAAAATACTAAATATTGATTAAATTCTCCCCCCACTTTTGGCTTTCAACTTCCTCGAGATTTTTATTTAACGATCCCAACCTCTGTGAACGTTTCGTCACTTTCGTTATCCTTGAAGGCACAAAAAATAACTCTTTACAAAGATTTATCTCTAAATCCCTCTCTTTCTAGCCCTCTTTATTTTAATTTCTTTTAAGTTTTAATTTTTCAAGGTGTCGTACGAGAGGGACAAGAAGATAATCAATGATGTGCATCCGCCGGATCCAATATTGGGTTTGTTGATGAGTCCAAATCTATCGAGAAGATGGCATTCGATATCAAGCTCAAGAAGTTCGATGCGACATTCAAGATTAAGAATTTAAGATAATAAAGGAGAAAGGAGGTGAGGACGTTCACGGTTGGTGGAAAAAGTGCCTGTGGTGTTGTAGAAGGGACTTCACCAAAAAGGAGAGCCATCACCTAGCCACCTCCACGCTGTCACCTTCTACACAAAAATCACTGTCGATAACTTCACGTCAATCCGAGTCTGTCATCCTCCTTGGTAAGGCCATTCTATGGATGGTATAACTAGATATCATAGTGGTCTTTCTCAGGTCAATATAATATAAACAATCACATAATTATATATTTGATGGTTAATACAATTGCTTATTCGAGGAGCAACCCTCCATAATAAATTTGCTTGTATTTCCCAATTGATTTCATTCATTTTCCAAATTGTAATATATAGGAATACAAGTGACTCTAACTGCCATGGACCTCACCAACGTGACCCATGAATTAAGCAACTGCATAACTGAAGCGGGACCTTGAAGACAAGCCCATGTACTAATAAACTAACCCAACTGAAATAAACGTCCCCTGAACTTAACAGACCCATTACATATATATACAAGGACAAAATTGACCTTGACATTTAATAAAAAGATAGACTACTTATATTTATCATTTCATAACCTTAGATTCCATTCAGACAACCCTAATATCTTCTTGCCTCCTGCATTCTTCACGGCTGCACTTAACAGGTTTCCCTTCTTCAGAAAATCTTGCCCACAAGATTAGTGTATCACAGCTAATCATCTCGAAATCCTCCCAAATAGCTTCTTCTTCTTTGGTTCCTTTCCATTGAATAAGAACTTCGACATCTGCTTTCCTTCCTTTCTTTTTCAATCTCCTTTGGAGGACTTTGTCGAGTTCAGAACTTAGTGTTCTTTCATGAGTGAGTTGAGGGAGGGAAGGTAGAGTTGAATATGGTTTCTCAATTTCTTTTTCAGGTAGGAAACGTGGAAGGTGGGGTGGATCTGGGCTTCCTTTAGGAGGTCTAATCGATACGCCACCTCTTCTACCTTACGAAAGATCTGAAATGGGCCATGGTACTTTGGCGAAAGCTTGAGGTTCTTCTGTGCCGCTACTGTCATCTGTTGGTAGGGTTTTAACTTGAGATAGACCCACTCCCCTTCTTCAAATTTCCGTTCTATTCTTTTTTTTATCAGGATAGTGCTTCATCCTGTTCGTGGTTTCTTTCAGGTTCTCACGGACCAAGATGGATATAAAGTCACAACTTTTCATTTCCTCCTATACTGCTTTAACTTGGGTTGATCTTGGTTCATATGGTAACATTCTTGGTGGTTGTTAACCATACACAAATTCAAATGGGGATATCTATATCGAACTGTGTGTTGTTTTATTATAGACATATTCTGCTAGGGCTAGCCACTTGTTCTAGTCTCTTGGTCTATCACTGCAAAAGCACCTTAGATAATACTCCAAAATTTTGCTTGTAACCTTTGTCTACCCATCGGTTTGTGGGTGATAAGCTAAGCTCATCAAAAGTTTAGATCTACAAATACGAAAGAACTCCTTCCAAAAAATATTGATGCATATAGGATCTCTATCACTCACTATTGAGTGTGGTATACCATGTAGTTTTACAATATTGTCCATGAAATCTTGGTTATGGTCAGGACAGTATAAAGGTGTGTGATGGATATAAAATGTGAGTACTTGCGTAACCTATCCACCACTACCAATATCACAGTCTTACCTCCTGAAAATGGAAGTCCTTCAATGAAGTCCATGCTTATGTCCTTCCAGGTCTGGGTTGGAGTAAGAAGAGGTTGAAGCAACCCTGCTAGGTGGAAGGTTTCAACCTTATTCCTCTGGCATATATCACATTCCTGAATGAAGCTTCTGATATCACTTCTCATTCCAGGCTAGTAAAACTCCCTTTTTATCCTTGAGCTTGTTTTATGCACTCCAGTGTGGCCCCCTAATGGACTGCTGTAGAATTGATAGAGGATCAGTTGTTGGAATTACCAATGTTTTGAGATGGAAATTCCTTTGTAAAAGAGGAGCTCATTTCGAAGCTAGTACTAATAAGGGTCCAGGATGCCCTATTGGTAGGAGTTTATCAGCTTCTGCAACAGGGGGTCCTAATGGTAAGACTTCTTCAACTCATTAACCCAATTGCTTTGTATTGTGCTGATTGCATGCACTGTTGTGATTTGAAAGTCTGTATCATTTGGTTTTTCTAGGTTTTGGTGGGTTTTTCAGGTTCTGGTACTTGGAAAAAGAGCATCTGCTACCAAGTTAAACTTACCACTTTTGTATTCCACCACAAATTCAAAATCCATTAGTTTTGAAACTCATTTTTATTGGGCAAGGGTTCCAATCCTTTGCTCCAACAAATGCTTTAAAGCTTGCTAATTTGTCCTCACCTTAAAGGTTTTCCCCAAAACATAATGCCTCCATTTTTTTACTGTCATCACTAAAGCCAATAGTTCTTTTTTATAGGTAGATAAGTTTAAATTTTTACCCTTGAGTGCTTGGCTAAGGTAAGCTATGGGCCTCCCTTCTTGCATTAATACAGCTCCTAAATCATAACTAGAAGCATCACATTCAATTATGAAGTTATTGAAAAATTTGGTAGTCTAAGAACTAGTGGATTCATCTTGGCCTCCTTAAGTCTTTCAAAGGCCTTTTGAGTTTCTCATGTCTACTGTAATGCATCTTTCCTTAGCAATAACGTGAGAGGGGCTATTATGGCTCCATAACCCTGTATGAACCTTTTATAGTAACCAGTTAGACTCAGGAACCCTTTAAGAGCTTTAAGATTTTTTGAGGAAGGCCATTTTTGCATAGCTATAATCTTCTGAGGGTCAGCCTTTACACCTCTCTTTGAAATTATATGTCCCAGGTATTCTACTTCACTGCAGCCAAATGCACACTTAGAAATCTTGGCATATAACTTATGGTTATGTAGGACCTGCAGTACCACCTTTAAATGCCCCAAGTGATCCTGCATACTCTTGCTATAAATCAATATATCATCAAAGAAAATCAGCATGAATTTTCTTAAATAGTGTATGAATATTTCTTTCATTAACCCTTGAAAAGTAGAGGGAGCATTTGTCAAACCAAATGGCGTGACTAGAAATTTATAGTGACCCTCATGGGTCCTGAAAGCAGTTTTAGGAGTATCATTAGGATCCATTCGAATATGATGATATCCTGACTTGAGATCCAGTTTTGAGAAAATAAGTGACCCGTGGAATTCATTTAATAATTCATCTATATTGGGAATGGGGTACTTATCCTTGACTGTATCCTTGTTGGGAGCTTTATAATCCACACACATGCGCTAACCTCCATAAACTTTCCTCACCAAAAGTACTGGAGAAGAATAGGGGCTTTGGCTGTCTCTAATGATCCCACTTTTTAGCATCTCAACCACCAATTTCTCTATTTATTCCTTTTGATAATATGGATACATGTAGGGTCTAATATAAATGGGTTTTGCACCCTCCAGCAGTGGTATTTTGTGGTCATGAGTTTTGGTTGGGGGTAGACCTTTAGGTTCCTCAAAAACAACTTTAAATTCTGTCAACACCCTTTGCACTTCTCAGGGTATCACAGTCTTCTTGTCATCACAGTTTCTATCAATTAGTTGGACCCAAATGCCCTTAGCAGAGCTTTTAATCATGCTCTTGATATTCTCAATTTCTTCAATCTCCTGTTCAGGCCTCTGAATTCCATTTAAAGTAAATTCATGTGCCAAAACCTGAAACTTCATAACCAGATTAGTGAAATTCCATATAACAGTGCCTAATAGTCTTAGCCAATCCATCTCTAGCACAACATCACATCCTCTCAACGTTAGCAAAAATAGACTAGGTGCAGTGTAAACATCTTGTAACTGGAGTGGTGCAGCCCTACATAAACCTAGGCAGGGAATATTAGCCTCATTAGCTACTTGAACTGTCAATGCACGATTCTCCACTAGTAGTCTCTCCTTCCTTACTACATTTGGATCAATGAAACTATGAGTACTGCATGTGTATATCAAAACCAATATTTTTTGATTCCCTATATTCCCTTTAACTCTCATAGTTCTAGGTGCCACTGAACCAGTCACAGCATGCATAGAAATACTGAGTAACTGAGCTACCTCATCTTTTTTTTTCTTCCTCATACTGTATAACAGTTAAACCCTATTCTGTTTCTCAATCTAATTCCTCCTTGTCTTCTCCCATCCCTTCTAGCAAACAGATTTTAGGTTTATTACATCTATGCCTAGGTTGGAACTTTTCATCACATAAATAACAAAGTCATTTTTCCCTTCATTCTTGCATTTGACTATGTGTATTTCTCTTAATTGGCATGGCTGGTTTTTTGGGTGGATTAAAGGGTGGTTTGAGGTTATAGTTTAGATTTTTGTATTCAATTCTTGGTGGTGCAGGTAACCTCGGTATAGGTGGGACAATGGTTTTTTTGGTGTTTTGGTACTGAGTGAGTGGTTGTGGATTGTGGTATTTAGGTTGGTGACCTATCCTCCTCCTTCCCACTTCTTCTTCTTATAGTCTAGCCAAACCAAATGCTGCTGAAAGGGTTACAGGTTTAAACATGGACACTGGAATCCTTAAATCTTCTCTTAACCCATTTATAAAAGTGCTAACCCTGAATTCCTCTATAATGCCTTTAATTTTGTTAGATAGAACCTCAAATTGACTTTGATATTCTTCTACTAAATTAGTTTGTTAGAGTTTAGTGAAAACTTCTATTGGATCCTCATAAGCAGTAGGTCCGAGCCTAACCTTAAATGCCTCCACTAATTCTTCCCATATGTTAACAAGTTTAGTTTCAATTAGCTAGCAGTACCAAGTTAAGGCTCCTCCCTCCATATGAAAAAAGGCAATTTGAACCTTTTGATCGTTTGGATTATTACAATAAGAGAAAACCTGCTCAGCTTTTAAGATCCATTCTACTGGATCAGATCCATCAAACTTGGGGAATTCCAAGTAAAAAGTCCTTACTTGGAGTCCCCCACCACCCTCATAAAGAGGATTACCATTAACTTTAAAAGAGTTGCCTGATGAACTTGCTTCTGAGTTGTGTTTTGTAGTGTTTACAGCCAAGTGATCATAATTGGAGACCAGGCTATTAAGATGTTGCAGAATTCCTTCAAGCATTAGTTTATGCCTGTCATGTTCCTCTCTCAAATGCGTTGCTTCCCCTTTCAAGGCCATAACTGTTTCAGTCAACTGTGCTTTCCAAATGCCTTCAGCCATGGTGCTAGAACCGTACTCTGAATACCACTATTCGAAGTCTGAAGATGGTTAAGACAATTGCTTATTCGAGGAGTAGCCCTCCACAATAAATTAGCTTGTAATTCTCCGTTGATTTCATTCATCTGCCAAATTGTAATATATAGGAATACAAGTGACTCTAACTGCCATGGACCTCACCACTAAACGTGGCCCATGAATTAAACAACTGCATAACTAAAAGGATAGTTATTGGACCTTGATGACAAGCCCATGTACTAATAAACTGACCTAGCTGAAATAAACGTCCCCTACACTTAATAGACCCATTACATATATATACAAAGACAAAATTGATCTTGAAATTTAATAAAAAGACAAACTACTTATATTTATCATTTCGTAACCCTAGATCCTATTCAAACAACCTTAATATCTTCTTGCCTCATGCGTTCTTCACGGCTGCACTTAACATTTGACATATATATAATTTTCTTTCTCGATACAAACTATATGTTATGTTATTTGAATATATTGTAAATTGTACTAATCTTTCTTCTTTTTTTCTAATCTCTCTATTTTTTGGATAGAAAATCTCCCTGTTTTAATATACCAAAAACAGAGTAACTTGAACGAGGTGATTTTGGGTAAACTATAAATGGTTGCTAGTAGCCAAAGAAGTAGATTCGGGTAGGATATTTTCATTGCATCACACAGCAAACTGAGCAACCACGCCCATTAGGTTGCACTAGCCAAAGCACAGCGTCGCTCATCATGACAAAAGACCGTTGATATAGAGCCCTATAACACCGTCTTGGTTCTATCTTTGGCCACTATTTATGCCGTGCCATGGCTCCATCCGCACAAGGTCGAAGATCCTCTGTTTCCTCTTAATAAGGATTTGCCACATCTCTTCTTTTTATTGTGGAGTAATCCTGTTTTGCCTGCTTTGTATGTTAGTTGCTTGTTATTAGGTTTTTAATTTTTTAGAAAGTCTCTATAAAATACAATGGACCCTTACCTTTTGCATGGAAATAGGTTTGATGGCGAACGTAATCCTGGAGGGAGACTTGCAATTGGTAATGAAAGTTGTCAAACGCAAAAATGATGCATGGAGCTCTACCAGAATGGTGATTAGCGACATTAGAAAACTCCTAACTAAAGTGAAGAGTGGGTCCATTGTATATGTTCCAAGAGTTGTAAACTCAGTGGTCCATTGTCTGCCCATCATACACTTGAATTGCATGAGAAAATGATTCATATGGAATTTTTTCCTATTTGAATTGCAACCCTTTTATGAATGATAAGCATACTTATGTCTTTTTCTCAAGAAAAAAAAAACTCACAATTGCTATTTTTGTTTCACCTTCCTATAAAGCCCTTGCATGCTTTTTGTTACTACAAGAAACACCTTTCAATGGCCTTAGTATAAATTGGCAAATTATTTAAACTTGTAGTTTAAATTTTTTTTGAAACAAAACTTGGAGTTCATCTAGCTGTTATAGTATTAGGCTTATTTTTCTTATGTTTTGAGTAAGTATATTTTGAAAGGATATGATTTAGACTTATTGAACTCAAAATTTTAAGTTTCGTATTTACATAT
Source organism: Platycarya strobilacea (assembly GCA_036898215.1). NCBI lineage: Eukaryota > Viridiplantae > Streptophyta > Magnoliopsida > Fagales > Juglandaceae > Platycarya > Platycarya strobilacea. The sequence continues at coordinate 1,497,419 of CM072547.1, read as the reverse complement.
AGATTTTGATGATAACAAATGAATTAAAGTCTCAAGTTCAAATTGTCTACGCAATGAAGCCAAGCATATCAAGTATAAACAAGAAAGAGAACAAGTTTACAAATGAATTTTATAGAATAATTTTGTACATCTCTTGATAAAATTTGAAATTGGATTAAGACTCAATTAATTTTTTCTCATAAATTATTAAATTATATTTTTCACATATGCATGATATCATTAAAAGTTTTAATTTCAAAAATTGCTATTTTTACATATGCATGAATGAAAACATCATTAAAAATTTACTTTTTGAAAATTTATAAGATGATTAATTGTCATATTTGATATGTGCATGTTTTGTTTGAGATTTTGATTGATGTACTTTTGACAAATGTAAAAAGTAAATTATTTTGTTTAAAAATCTTGAATGATGGTTATACTCTTTTGACATATGCATAAAGAATATGATTTTGTTTGAAAAACAAATCATGTTCATTTTGTCATATGCGAAAAGTAAAATATTTGATTTGATTTAAAAAAAAAAAAGAATTAGCTTGTCTTTGACAAATGCAAAAAATGAGATATTTTTATTTGAATTTATTGAAAAGTAAATAGTACTTTTTTTGACATTTGAATCTTTTCATATTTGAAAATAAATACTCATTTGCCTATTAATAGCTCACTTGAGTTTTACAAAATCATAACAAGAGCTTATACATCAATTGCTAAGTTTTGCATCATTCATTCAAAATTTTTATTCTCTCTTTTCTAAATTTTGAGTCTTAATTCTTGTTCATTTTGAGAGAGATATAGATTGCGCTGTATTATTCTTATTTTACTCATTGAGGAGTGTACTCTGATAATTTATCCATTTTCAGCTCTTGTATCAGTAAGAGGGTGCATATAACCCTTGTGTGTGTAGAAGGTATTCTACATAGGGAATAATTGAATCACCAAATGTAAGGTGATTGTAAATGTAGAGGGTGTTCTACACGGATTTTTTATAGCGGTGTTCCTCAAATGTGTAATAGGTTTCTATCTTTACTTGAAATAGATTGAATAGTGAATTTGAAAATTTAGAAATTCTCAAAGTGTAGTTTGAGGCGAGAACGTAGTCAATGATACTTAATTTCGTTAAAATACTGAATTTGTTTTTTTTTTACTCTTACTTTTTATATTTTATGTCACTTTATATTCTATTTATATTTTATATTGTGTATTTGGTTTATAATTGTTAATTTATAATATAACTCAATTCACCTCTTCTTTTATGTTAGTCATCTGGGTAACAAGACTTATATCTTCTTCTCGACTTAATTGGTATATTAAGCTTAATTTTGTCTCATATTTTAGAAAACTACAATATTATTTTAAAGTTGGGATTGATTATTATTTAGATAAAAATGTTAGTCCGTAATTTTAGTTTTACATAAGCTTTATTTTCTATAGAAAATAGTTAAGGATTTAAATTCTATTAATAGATATTAATTCTTACGAATAGATTTTAATAGTATATAGTAAAGGTTTAATCTTTATTTTTAAAACACTTTAAGCTCTATATCTATCATGTGAGATGAATCTTTAATGTTATTATTTAAAGGATCTTAAGTACCTATTATTATTGCTGGAAAGAACAGTGAGGGGTTCTCTTCTCACCTCAGACCTATTATTATTGTTGGTAAGAATTAATATCTCTCATCAGACTAATTATTATTGGTGGGAGCTGCAATAAAATTAAGTTCCTTGTTCCCAAATAATTAGCTAGAACTATCTTGCTTAATAAGTATAGAACTCTCTGCTCTCAAATCCGTTTCAAGACCCGTTTGTCGCAACTTCTATCTCTTTTGTAAGGTACAAACCATAATATAGAGAGATTTTAAACTAGAATGTTATTGTATACTGCTAAATCAAGTCGAACATAGACCCAAAATTTGCTGAAACATTCTGAGCAAAAAAAAAACTAGACAGCAAGAACAAAAATGACGATAAAAGATAAAATAAAGGAAGTTCCGACTCAATTAAACCGTATGTGTTCTTGCCATATTAAGGAAACAACTCTATATATATTGATATATATATCTATTTGATAGTTGTAATAGTGATTATGTATAATTAATTATTTAAATTTGTAAAACTCAGTATTAATAACAATCCACGCATTACGCGAGTTATAGGCTCGTATAAATAATTTACAAATAATCTAAATTGAATATTTTGGTTTAATGAACTTTCAATTTTTAGGATATATATTTTTTATGTTTGTTCTTAGATTTAAAAATAATAGTATTTTATTACATAATCTTATTTGAGAAAAAGCAATTATCTTCAGATTATGTTTCATAGTAATTTATAAAAATAAATCATAGTCATTGGGCTAATAATATTTTCATTTTACAAAATTCAATTATTGTTTTTAGGTTATAATTGTTTATAGTTAGTCTTTATTTTATCATATTCACTATTATTTTCATTTTATTAACGGAACGATTAAAAATAATATATTTTTAAACTAATATTATTTTCATTTGAACAAAACATTATACTTTTTAAATTAAAATTAATAGTCTATTTTTATATTTTATTACTCCACTAAAAATTCCACGTAATTTTTGAAATAATTAAAAATAATAATATTTTATTTTAAGTTATAATAGTTGTTTATTATTATTATTATGTATATGTCTAATTGGTAAATGTTAGTGGAGTCTTTTAAATTATCGTATTTTTTATTTAATGATTAAGAAAATGATTATCAATAAATTATATTTATATTTATTTTATTAATATTTAAAATTATTGAAAAGAAAATAATAAATAAATAAAAATTTTAAATTTACTAACGGAGGACGCCATCAATAACAGCTGACGGCCAGACAGCAGTTATAATTGGAAGATGAATCTGCAGTTAAAGATGCTCCTTTGATTTTGATACGGGATGGTATATTCGTGTCTGATGGTGCCATTACAGAGAAGAAGGACCGTAGGTTTTGAACTACCCCCACTTTTATGCACTCGTCATTCACCGAATTCACCTCCTTTTAGTGGAGGCTGGGGGTAATAATATAGTTACCCTTCATTTGTTATTATTTTTAGTTTTTTTTTTAATATATTTTAACTTTGGATTAAAAAATTTTAGAACATTCTAATTTTATTTAAAAAAAAAATCAATCAACTAATATAATTATATAACTTAATTAAAAATAAATTAAATTTTATAAATAAAAAAATGACGTTGTTTTACTGTTTGAATCACTTTTTATAAAAATTCAGTAGTATGGGTAGCGAGAAGTCAAGTCGAGGGACGCTACTACTGGATTGGGGGGAGAGCTCTCTCTATATAGTACTGTGAGGACACCAAAATGGCAAAATATCTACAAAATGTCCATAACCTTTCGTTTCTGATCTGCCACGACGTCAGCACGCACGTGGCGGGCCAAATTACCCCATTCGCCAAATGTACGATACATAATCCATCTTGGTAGGTCCCAGTACCCCATTTACCACTGCACACGTAGCACCTGCTTCTCTCCTCATTGGCCTCATGCGCCATCACTCACTTCTGTCTCTGGTTTCCTTCCTCCACGCTTCCCCTCGGCCTCGTGCGCCATCACTCACTTCTCTCTCTCTCTCTCTCTCTCTCTCTCTCAGTACAGTCTGGATCCATCTCTCGGTTTCCGAAGCAATTGACGAAATCCCTCACAAAAAATGGTCTACACAATCTCGGGAATACGGTTGCCTACCGTTCCCTCAGCGTGCAAGTGGTCGCGATCGACCTCCAATGGCAATCGCAACACAAACCTCTCTCTCTTGTTGAAGGACTCGTTTTCTCGTACTTTCTCTATCTATCGATTTATTATTTTCTTTTTCTTTTTCTTTTGAATTCGTTCTCTCTTGTTCCGTTTCCTCAGAACTTTGTTCTCCATGTTTTGTGTCATTGCGCTCTGGCGCCTTCTTTCATTTTCTCAATGCACCGTGTTTATACTCTTTTTAGTCACCAATGCAATGATCATAATTATTTAGTAATGGCGTGTGCCATGTAAGTACAGGAATTCTAGCTTTTGGTTGGAGGATGGGCTTCCACCTGCCAATAGTAGCTGTATGTTTGTGTGTACATGTATTTGTATAGATATCCTCGATTTGGTTGACGATCTCGTCGTTTCATTGCCATGTAAAAGCTGTCAAATATTGACTATAAAATACTTCTATTGTGCTTACTTGATTGAATTGAACTGAAGCAAGACGACGGTAAGTTACTACAAATGACATAACTTTAAATTTGGAGGTCCCTTTATATGTTTATGAAAACTTAGTTTTGGTGTATTTGTAGTAACTTCTTTCTTGGTAATTAAAATATGCCCTGAACCTCTTGTGGCGGAGCTTTAGAATTGGGTAGTTTTTCAAGTGACAAATTGACGCTGCAAAGGAATACGTGTAAAAGAATCTGATTCTCACATAATTTCATCTGTTTTTCATTGCCATAAAATGTTTACACAGTGCTCTATTTATAGAGCTGGAAATAACAGAAGGCTTGGACTTTTGCACAAGCATGTGGTGTGCGTGAGTCATAAAAAAGGCAGTACAGCCAAAGAAGGTAACCGAAAATATTCCCTCATTGTACAATCAGACTACCAAGAAGATGCTAAAAGAGAAAATACAAAAGGGTCCTCAGGTTTGTTTGCTTGTAGAGGAATCTGAAACTTGGGAAGGAATTTCTTCTCCATTGTTGGCATAGTGCGCTGCTGGTGAGGAGTGTTGAGGCTGCATTGAGATGGAATCTGTTGGTTTGTTATCACCCTCCCGCGAGTCCAACATGGGAACCATGGTGAGACTCGATCGTAATGACATGAACCGGGATGAAGTTAGGGGCTTTGTGAGAACATCAGCAAGCTGGTCACAAGATGAGATGAAAGCCACATGTAATGTCTTTGCTGCAACCTGGTCTCTAACAAAGTGGAAATCTATTTCCATATGTTTGGTTCGTGAATGCAGAACAGGGTTGGCTGAGAGATAGGTTGCACCCAAATTATCACACCAAAGTGTGGGAGGATGAGAGAGAAACACATGAAGATCCTTGAGAAGTGATTGAATCCACAATAATTCAGCAGTGGTGTTGGCAAGTGATTTATATTCGGCTTCGGTACTGGATCGAGCCACTGTTTGTTGCTTTTTGGAGCTCTAGGAAATGAGTGTAGAGCCAAGAAAAACACAATAACCACCAGTTGAACGACGGTCATCAGGACACCCCGCCCAGTCAGCATCAGTAAAAGCATGAAGATGATAAGAGGTGGAAGGTTTGATGTGCAACCCGAAAGTGGCAGTGTGTTTGAGATACCGAAGTATTCTCTTCACAGCTTGCCAGTGGGGTAATTTAGGAGCATGCATAAATTGACTAACTTTGCTAACAGCAAAGGCAACGTCTGGTCTGGTAAGGGACAAATATTGTAAGCTGCCAACAGTGCTACGGTATAAAGTGGGGTCAAAAAATTCAGGACCATCAGTGAGAGAAAGACGTGTGGAGGAGGCCATGGGAGATTTTACAGGCTTGGCTAGGTCCATATTAGTTCTTTTCAGGAGATCACAAATGTATTTGGTTTGAGATAGATGAATACCACTTGAAAATTTATTTATCTCAAGGCCTAAGAAGTAATGAAGGTTGCCCAAGTCCTTTAAAGGAAAAGAAGTACTTAGAGACTGAAGAACCGAAGCAATAGCATTAGAACAAGACCCAGTGAGAATGATGTCATCAACATAAACTAAAATGTAAATAATAACAGAATTATGTTGATAGACAAAAAGAGATGGATCAGCAAGAGAAGCAATGAAACCAATTTCAAGAAGTCGGCTGCTTAATTTTGAAAACCAAGCACGTGGTGCTTGTTTAAGGCCATAGATGGCCTTATTCAAGCGACACACATAGTTGGGATGATCGGGATTGACAAATCCAATGGGTTGACACATGTAGACTTTTTCTTGAAGGTCACCATGAAGAAAGGCATTATTAATATCTAATTGCCGAAGACACCAATTTTCAGTGACAGCAATAGATAAAATAGTGCGAATTGTGGTCGGTTTAACCACAGGACTGAAAGCTTCAGAGTAGTCAATACCTGCTTGTTGATGAAAACCCTTAGCTACCAATCGAGGTTTGTATCTGTCGATGGAGCCATCAGAGAGACGTTTGGTGCGGAAGATCCATTTGTTGCCAACTATGTTGGTGTTGTCGGTTGGAGGAACCAGTGTCCAAGTGTGAGTCTGCAAAAGAGCTTGAAATTCATCAGACATTGCTTTTTTCCATGGCTGATGTTTGGACGCTTCGGTGTAGGAGGTGGGATTTTTGGGAACAGGGAAAGAGGTGGTTAAGTGACTGCGAGGAGGGGGCCATAATATGGTACCATCGAGAAATTTTCGAGGTCTGTAGGTGTTGGTTCGGGCTCGAGTGATGATGGGAGATGGAGAAGAGCTTTCGGAGGAGGAAGGAGATGAGGCAAGAATCGGGGATGAAACCCTAGAGGACTCGGGAGAAGATGATGACAGAATTGGATGAAAACCCGAGTTTGAATGAGAGTCTCGTGGAGTTGGGTTAGTAATGCTGGGCTCAGGTGGGCTTACTGAAGTGGACGGAAGCGTGAGACTTGGAGAGGAAGTGGGCTGTTGTGAGGGAAACGAGTTTGGATGAGGCCCAAGTATGGATGGCAAGGAAGCGGACAAAGGCTCAGCAGTGGGCTGTTGATGAATGGGCTTGGCACAGGGAAAACAAGATTCATCAAAAGCAACATTCCGTGAGATGTAAAGCCGCCCAGTTTCAATGTCTAAACAACAGTACCCTTTGTGATTATCGCTATATCCAACGAACAGACATTGTTTTGATCGCAAATCTAATTTGTGTCGATTTTATGGCCGGAGATGGGGCCAACAGGCAGATCCAAAAACCTTGAGAAAATTATAATCAGGGGTTTTGGAAAATAATTTTTCAAAAGGTGATATATGATGAAGAATTGGTGTAGGTAGTCGATTGATGAGATAAATGGCAGTGTGGAATGCATCGGCCCAGAAGTTTTGAGAAAGAGATGCATGAGACATAAGAGTTAGGCCCGTCTCAACGATATGACGATGCTTCCGCTCAACGGCACCATTTTGTTGGTGTGTATGCGGACAAGATAATCGATGTGAAATACCTTTGTGTTTGAGAATGTTATTTAGAGAACGATACTCACCACCCCAGTCACTTTGTAATGAAATGATTTCAGAATTAAACAGTAACTCAACATGTGCTTGAAATTGAAGGAAAACTTTGACTACATCAGACTTTTGTATTAAGGGATGCCAACAAAAGCTTGAGGAGGAGAAACGGAAGCTGGGAATGAGTAGATACCATCACTAGTTGGACCACGAAGAAGAAGATTCCCCGTCTTTGAATCCTTCACAAGGAAATGAGAACTATGAAACTCAAAGAAGACTGAATTGTCGATACAAAACTGGCGTACAGAAATTAAATTCTTAGTAATGGCAGGAACATGTAACAAATTTTTCAGATGAAAGGAAGTAGAGGGAGTAGGAAGAACAGAGTCACCAATGTTTGCTATCGGGAGTGTATTTCCATCACCAATCCGTATTTGTTCATTTCCGCCATAGGGAGAGGAGTTGACATTAAGGTGAGCAAGTTCAGATGTCAGGTGATTTGTTGCAGCAGTGTCGGGGTACCAGGACATATCCGAGGTAGGAGTAGAGTTCGTGTAGTTTGCTGTGAGGGATTTGGGGGGTCACTTTGAAGAGCATGATCAAACCGGTAATAACAACGAATGGCAAGGTGGCCAATCTTACCACAGATTTGACAAGTGGGCTTGTTATGTGGAAGCGGAGAAGGAGAGGTTGACTGAGGAGGGGCTAAACGGCCACGACCTCGACCACGGTAGCCTCCTCTAGAGGGAGTGCCACGACCACGACCACGCTGAGAAGAATTTGAGGTGTAGTTGGCTGAGAAGTTTGTGGAGTTAGGAAGATGATTTGAGTGAGAAAGTCGAGTTTCATGAGTGAGGAGAAGGCCATATAGTTCTTCTGGAGAGAGAGGTTCAATACGAGCAGTAACGGAGGTTACAAAGTCATCGTAGTCACTATTGAGGCCAGCGAGAAGGTAGGAAATGAATTCGGGATTAGAGAGAGGATTACCAGAGGCACTCATAGTGTCAGAGAGATGTTTGACTTTGCTGAAATAGTCAGAAACAGAGCTTGATCCTTTTGAGATGGTGGCCAGTTGATATCGTAACTGGATTATGCGAGCATGAGATTTGGATGTGAAAAGTCTTTCTAACGCAGACCACACAGCACGGGAAGAGTTGTGACAAACTACCTGAGCAATTAAATTGTCGGAGAGGGAGGAAATTAAGGCACTAAGGATGAGTTGATCAGTTTGGGACCAGGTGGTGTAGGCTGGATTTGGGGTTTTATTATCGGAGAGGGGATATCATCAGCCATGGTGAGACGCTAGTCTTCGTCTGACGCTCTGATACCATGTAAAAGAACCTTATTCTCACATAATTTCATCTGTTTTTCATTGCCATAAAATGTTTACACAGTGCTCTATTTATAGAGCTGGAAATAACAGAAGGCTTGGACTTTTGCACAAGCATGTGGTATGCGTGAGTCATGAAGAAGTCAGTACAGCCAAAAAAGGTAACCGAAAATATTCCCTCATTGTACAATCAGACTACCAAGAAGATGCTAAAAGAGAAAATACAAAAAGGGTCCTCAGGTTTGTTTGCTTGTAGAGGAATCTGAAACTTGGGAAGGAATTTCTTCTCCATTGTTGGCATAGTGCGCTGCTGGTGAGGAGTGTTGAGGCTGCATTGAGATGGAATCTGTTGGTTTGTTATCAATACGGATCAGCGTTCTGGGTGTCAAATAAGTGGGAATAGGTTTTACGTTCAACCTTGGTGCTTACACTAGTGTGAAGCTGTACTCCTGGACATGTTCCCAGAGTAGTAGTCTGAAGGATAATATTGCTAACTGTAGTTATTCGAAGTTCAGATATGTGAATTCTAGGATTCCTTTTTAATATTTTTTTGGTAAAAACGTTTTCTTCCGGTTTTGTTTAGTTGAATAGACCTATTGTAATGATGATAGGTACAAGTTTTAAATAGAAGAATTCTATAAACCTTTTGTAAAAAAGTAGATCCCACTAATAAAGATTTTAAAATATTTTTTTAAGGTAGAGTCCACTTTTTTACAAGGTCTTGCATGGAACTTGTCTATTTGGAGCTCGTACAAATTGTTTCTCATTTAAGATACATGAGTGATATTCCATAGGTACGTTTCTTATGACTGGCTGTGAAGAGCTTCTTCATTGGAGGTTGCCACTAGAGTTGAGTGTATTAACCTTTTTACCTGTAAGACTGACTGATTTGTTTTAACCACTTTTTTTTTTTTGAAAGGAAAGGACCGCATTTCATTTTATTTTTTGAAAGGAAAGGACCGCATTTCATTTTATAAACGAAGTTTACAGCTGAGACTGATAAATCTGGAAAAATCCGTATTACAAGTCTAACTAATCAGGAGGATCTGTAGCATCCCCGCATACAAAGTGGCGAGCCTTATCTTAATTTCTAATCTCTCGGAAAACAAACTACATGAAAGTGATTTGTCTGAGAGAGTTTTGGGGTAACCAAACTCCCACCTCACAGGGAGGGGAAGTGATCACCACCTCCAATCTCCAAAGGAGAGGGAGGAGATCACAACCTCCATTCTCCAAACGAGAAGGAGAAATTGTCAGCCACATCCTCCAAAGGAGGAGTGGGAACTAGTCAAAGAATAAGTCCATTTCTATTTATTCTAACAAGCATTCCAACAAAACGGTAAAAAACAACCAACACCACAACCAAAACATAACGAAACCCAGATCAAAGGATCCAGTTCGGTACAAAAGGCAGAGCAGGGGCGGATGTGGCGCATGAGAGACACACGCCACCTAGGGGATGAGCTTGACCGTCGGCTCAGCAACAATGGACGGCGCTAGGTCTAGAACCACCACGCGAGGAGGCGGTTTAGCAGGAGTTGGAGGTGGGTGGAAGCCCCGCCTCAACTTGATCCTGCACATGTAACGACGCACCGCTGGTCTTGGCTAGGCTTTCGACAGTCTGGAACATCAGCGGTTGGCGAACCCCGGGGTGGTGCGCGTGCTGGTCGATGGCCACCGTAGGGTGTCCCAATTCCAGAGCGCCAACTCTGCCGGAAACAAGCCCTGCAAAACCAAAAAAACCAAAGAAACCAGGAGGGGGAGGGGGAGGGGGAGGGGGAGGGGGAGGGGGGGGGGAAGCAAGATGGAGGTGAAGGGGGGGATGGAGGGAGGGAGGAGCCGCATCTCCCGCCCTCCCTCAGCCGACTGCTGGGGTTTGGAGGCGCTTTGGAGAGAAAAGGTTCGAGAGAGAAAGCTCTACGGTTCCTGCCCTTCTGTTTTAACCACTTTAAATTCTGAATGATTCACTTAGTGATTTCTTTTGTTTAAACAAGAATCTCATTTATTTACAGACAATAACTATATATTTGCAATTATTTCCTCTTATCTCATATTTAAAATCTAATATGATGACTTCTGTAGGGAACGTCTTTGTTGGAATGTCTTCACCTGATTCTGACTCCTCATCAGTAATGGTTGCTGCAACTAATAAAATCCTTGTTCCTGGCAGCCAGGGAGATGGCTCTTTATCCTTGACAGACCAGTTGGAAAGCCCTGAAACAGTTCAGGAAGATTCCCAGGTATGGAGTGCATACACAGATGTAATGCACTGACTTACCATTATGGTCTCAGAATTTCTTGTGCGTATAGTTTCAAAATCTTATATATACTGTAGGAAGACATGGCCAACTAGTTTTTGACCTTTTGTTGAAAGGTAATGCCTAGTATGAGTACAACTCAATAAAATATTATTTGATGATTGTAACGAAGAAAATTTCAAAACACAATGATAAGTGGAATATAGAGTGGTTGGACTCTGAATCCTGGACAGATTCTACCCGGAAGGTAGTATGGCAGAAAATCAGTTGAACATCTATTGCTTTATTGCACTGTTGCCTTTTATCGTTTGGAGTTCAGTGGATGATACCTTTGAAAGTTATTGATGTGTTTCTTTGGTCAGAGGGTGTGTGAGGTAGGTGAATGCTGCTCCTCTATCAGTGTTGTTGACTATTTGTAGGGGAGAGGAACAACGGTACCTTTAATTGAGATCATTATATGAGTGGAGGCATGCTTCAGATCCATTTAGCTTTCTATTTTTTCAGATTTATAGATCACTTGGGTTTTGCATGTTTGAAAAGAGAGGAAACTACTTATCAAAAAAAGAGAAGAAAAAAAATGACCAAATGGCATAAGGTCTGGTCTCCAAATGGGAGAACCATGTTCAAAACCCCCACCCCGGTATTAAAAAAAAAATCTTTTAACTATAAAAATAAAAAATAAAACTAGGGTTTGCTGCTCTAGAATAAACCAATTTTAAAAGCAGCTATGCATATTCTGATAGTCGGTAAAATATTCAAAGGCTTTCTTTATATTTAATAGGGGTGGGGATTAAAGACTGATTTAAGGGGGGATTAGGGTTATATATATATTTTTATATTAATAATAAGTGAAAGAAAAGAATAGGTAATAAATCAGAAGGATTTGAAATGCGAGATCTAAACATATATTTCTCGTGGCACCTGATGTAAGTAATTTTATGGTTTAGGTCTGTTGATAGAGATCGGGTTATGCCATAAAGAAAGATGTGTCTTGGTCCCCTCAATACACTACCGTAGACATCTTGTGTGAACAAAAAGGAGGTGTACTAATTAGGGTGAATACCTTGTAATCGAATTTTTTTCTTTGTGAGTCTTATTAATTATATTGCTAATGCATCTTTGAAAATTCTCTTCCTGCACAGCCATGAGTTTCTTGGAAATGGATGTATAGTTGTGATTTGAAACTGATTGCCACACCATTGATGAATAAAAAAAAGGTTGTCAGGGCAAGATATATGGTAGTAATCAGTTATATCAGTGCATTTGAAAAGGCCACCCCTACTAGGAAGGGGAAAATGGAAATGTGATCTTGCGCACCAGCTGAAAAACCCTTTCCCCCTTATGAAATATTAACCTTTGGCCAACAGAGTATTAGTGGAAAGGAATGTTGAAACCCATCCAGACTTGGAGTAATAGAACGCTTACCTATAAGAGAGAAGAGAATAGAAAGAGATGCTTGGTTCAAGCACCTGCACATTAGATTCTTGGTACAAGCACCTAGAATTTTTTTTTTTTTTGGGGGGGGGGGGGGGGGGTGTCAAAATAAGGCTTGCCATTTGACAGAATACAAAGGTGTGAGGCAGCATTTGTGACTTCATTAGAAGGAGAAGACCATTGTGACTTCAACATGAACACTATGCCTTTTTGTTTACTGGAGAGAAGTTGAGCTCTGGTAACTCCTATTTTGATGTGGGGTTTGTGATGCTACAACTTTTCTTGGGAATTCAGTCATGGGGTAACTAAATAGCTCTGTTTCCCCTTTATCAACATGTTCACCTTTAAAAAAAAAAATAATAATATTCACCATAGATGCATTTACACAGATCATTCAGTTTGCTGGAGTTTTTTTTTTTTTTTTTTTTATAAAAGTTTCATACTCTTTTCTGATTTTTATATTGTCATTTTCTTGCTAATGGAGGGTGCTTTTAAATTCTCAAAACAGAGTCAGCTTTGGTTGATAATCATTACCTATTTGATTTAATTGCCTTCTTCTATCTTGATGATCTTTTTTAGGTATTGCGTGATTTAGATGATCCCATCATTGAAGATGACAAGAAGCACGAAAATGAAGTAAAGTTTGTTGAACCAACCAGTGGATATGATGAGTCTGACAATGAACAAGATTCAGCTTCTTCAACACTTGTAGGTGATGATGGTAGAGCTCATGGTGATAAGGCATCTAATCCTGTTGATGAATCTAGACCAAGGACCATTTCCCCACCTGGCACTGGGCAAAGAATATATGAGATCGATCCATTTCTGAATAATCATCGCGAGCATCTTGACTACCGGTGAGATGCATTTTGTTCTTTACTTATGAGATACATTGGGAAAGAAATGTCTGAGTAATTGGCTTAGGGCTTAAAATAATCTGGGGTGCAATCGTAGATGCTTCATGCTTCAGATTGTTCATGTTGCAGCTGCAGTGATCAAATGTTGATATCTACAATTTTTTATTTCCTGTAACATGTTATACTTTGCTGGGTTTTCTTGATGTGGCGTTAATGTGTTCCCTAAAAGTTGTTATTGTTCCAATGGAGTTACCATTATCCATTATTTGATTGATTACGCTTAATCGTGTTAGAGGCCTGATTTAAGTTAAAAACTAAATAGGACTATCGATAGAAATCATATAAAGGTATTGGACTTAGTTTATATGAAGATTTGTTATATTTGTTGCCTTGTTCATATACAATTAAGCATGTAAACCATGAAAAAGCAACATCCGGAGAAGTCATTTCTTTTTCTTTTTTTAATCTAGATTATCTGGTTTTATTTAGCTTTTCTGAGCTGCTACTTAACTTCCTTTTTTCACTCTATTCATTCACCAATATGTAGGCTAAGTTCTTGTTCTTGCCTTCTCTCAGTCACCTAATTATATTGCTAGAGTAACAACCTAGAGAAAGCGCTAGCCACATCCGCACTATAGGTGAAAGTAATTTTAGGAAAGTTTTAAATTTTCAAGCACCCACAACTACCTTATAATATATCTACTCAAATTTGGGACGGGACTGTTAGAAATTCCCCTCTTAAATTCATGATAGTCTTCATTAGGGCCAAGTCATATTTTGCAAAGATCCAAGGAAAGATTATAATGCCGCATTTTTTACTAGGGGAGTGATTGACAGTAGCCACTGTGCTGCTGCACACCTGCACACTCCCCTCACATACAATTTTTAATATTTACATATATTTTTTTTTCCTTCAAACAGCCAGTGTGCAGCTGCACACCAGTTGTTCCTTTTCATTTTTCTTTTTACTGTTACCCGAACAAGACTAACCAATTTGAAACTTCACAAAATTCATTTATATAAAACCCAATTTCACCTAGAAAGTAGCTAACGTGGGACTTAGCACTCACAACTCTCTTTATACTCTGCTCACTCCATGTGAGTTATTTCTTTTCCAAACGTAGGATAGGGGTGTTACAAGGTTATCTATTTTTGTTTACAAAGTTATCTATTGTTGCTTTTAAATAGCTTACATGGTAAGATAGATCCAACTTTTTCAGGAGAGTCTTCCTAGAATCAAACACAAATTTGTAACCACTATTTATGAAAACCCAATGCTGATAGTGCTTTGAGTATCATCAAAAACAATTTTTTTTTCTTTAGCATTTTGAGTTTGTCGGCTAAAACTTTTGTAATGGTTGATAATTTTCAGGATTTGTTTTAGGTTTTCTTTTGGTACTAGAAAGTAATAGGTATTTCCTTTGTATACGTCTTGTGTTCTTGGGCTTATGCCTATTCTTGGGAAGAAAATCTCTTATTACTTATCAAAAAAAGAAGAGAGACTAACCCAGTGCTGATAGGTAATGATGGTCCCATTCTTAATTTAAAAGTGTGAGCGGTTGGTTGTTTGGTTTATATCAGACAATACTAGGGGGTTATTATTACCTAATGCTTTCTTTTGTTATGACTATTAAACAGTTATTCGATTATGTTACTTCCATTGTTCCCCTAATTTCTCGACGTTCTTGATTATGTATAATGTGGTTGTAAAGTTTTAACCTATTTTATGTCGTATATGCTTTCCAACTACAGTTATGGACAATACAAAAGACTGCGTGATGCAATAGACAAGCATGAAGGTGGTTTGGAGGTGTTTTCCCGTGGTTATGAAAAGTTTGGTTTCAGTCGCAGGTATTATAGATACCCATTTTGGGAAGTTGATTTTTTATTCTGTGTGGAAATCCAATGTAGGGATATAATTAAAAAAAATTGTAACGTCTAGGGAGCAAAACAATAAAACTGAAAACCCAACAATCAAAAAGATAATCATGCAAATTCAAAGGACATTTTTTGTACTTAACCCAGTAGTAATAAGAATAGAACACAACTAAAAAATCTCATTCACTCTTTTAGGAAGTCACAGGTGTGACAAGTAGAGAAGAACAGAGGAAACCCCAGTGGTTTGGCTTAATATTTGTATTACCTCTTTTTCTAGTGTTATAAAATTGGCATCCTTTTTAGTTGAATGTTCACAATCTCAGCTAAATGGATTGATTATGATTACCAATTTCTTTGTTGTTTACTCAATGAACTTTCTTGTTATTGATTAACATTGGAGGGGCGGAGCTCCTAACTAATGATCATTTTGGTTGTGGATAGGTTATTATGACTCTTATAGGTTTCTTATGAAAAAAGAATTGTATGCATTTTCTAGGTTAAACAGAAGATTAGTAAGCAGAAAAACTTATTCAGCATGCAAGCAGACCTTTGGCAGGATATTGATCTATTCCGTTGTATTCCGACCACCTCTTTTCTTACATCATAAATCTCTCATATATAGTTATAAGCTCCAAAATACTTGGAATATATACATCTTCATTCTGATTTAATTAATTTTTATGTGCTTCTAGTCAGAACCTGCTACCTTTTCTCTCTTTTAATCTAGTTTTTATCTCACTTGCTGGTTATAATATCGGCTGCCTTTCCAGTGCCACAGGTATAACTTACCGAGAGTGGGCGCCTGGAGCTAAGGTTTGTTTTACCAGAAGTTATTTTCCATGGAGAACTATCATTACAATTACTGTTACGAGAATTGTTATTATTGGTATCATCTGGTTATTGGTATTAATTCATGCTTAAGTTAGAATCATGTTCTGCTCAGGATAATTACCTGTATTACTAGAAGACTAGTGCAGGCCTTCCTCCGTTGACATAAACAGAGTCACAAAACATAGTAATTTAAACTCGTCATTGATATAAGAGAGCTATGCTATGTGACAACTCACTTGGATTGCAGGGATAGACTATGCTAGTGACTGAAGTCAAAGGTATAGATGAACTGACAGCAAATGTTATAAAATGGAATTTGGAGCTGTGTACCATCCTTTTATTAGAAAAAGGGGAGAATAATATTTTATGAGATGATTGAAGTCAAGACTTCTGTAACATCCATTGATTTACAAACTGTTTTTTAGCTTGATGTAGGGGTATTTATCATGAAATTAGCAATTTTATCCATTAAATACAATATCATAAAATGTGCTAATTGGGTGTAACCCAAGTATGTTGAGTTTATAAAAATGTGCATCCCAGAATATGAGGAAAATGGAAGAAAAAAAGAGATCAGTTTCAAATTGAAAGAATCAAGAAGCCTAAGAAGGAACCTAATGAGGCAGGAGGAGAATCAACACCCAATAAAAATAGGCCTCGAGGTTCCACTTTGTTCTCTTCCATTTCAGCATTATTTTGCTCATTTGGATGGGGGGCTTATCAAAAGTAGTCAATATGGTTATGGTTTTTCTAAACTCTGTCCACACTGTAATTTGGGCTTGTGTTTGCATCAACTCAATGTGGAGGGATTTATGCCATGTAATGATCATAAATAACTTGGATGTTCTTATTGTATTCGGTTAGCACCAAATGATCCAAAGCTTCTCTGATTCAATAAAATTCACTTATTTCTAATAGGAGTATAATCGGCTTAAAACAAAGTGTATTCTTGATCATAATATTGAAGTATTAGCTTTTTTTTCCCTACTCTTACGAATAATCCAATCATTAAATTTTACAGTCAGCAGCATTGATAGGGGATTTTAACAATTGGAATCCTAATGCTGATATTATGAACCGGGTATGTTCTCTTTTTAATTTACTCCTTTAGTTAATACCCTTAAAAATGGCTATTTTTTCTAGTGAATTAAAATTTTGAATCATTGTGGTGAACATTTCCAACCCTTATGTTTTCTTCAGATAATGATCTAGACAAGAAGTCCCAGGTGAAACTTAAAGAGTAGATGCACTGATGATGTCCTCTTAAGCTCCTCACTAAGGCCCTATTTGGTTACGTATATGAGATGAAATGAGATAGTTTATAAAAAAGTGTATGTTTGGATAGTGAGATGAGATAGGATAGTTTTGACTTTTTGGAATTTGATAAATAGGTGGGTCCCACTTGACTTTTTGACGAGATGAGGTGGGTACTTTTTATTATTTGAACAATGTTCATGTTAGAAATTGTTGGGAGGAGTTTGAAAATTTATAGATGAAATAGATATGAAATGATTTTTTACTGTTTGTTACTATTAATGTTAGAAAATGTTGGAAATGAGCTTAAAAATTTATAGATAAAATAGAAATGAAATGAAATGAAAATGACTTTTTGGCATTCGGATGCCCAAAACCATAAACCCATAAATCAAGATGAGATAGTTTTATCTCAATCTTGGTAACCAAATAGGGCCTAAATGAACTATGAGATGGATTTTAAGACAAAGAATGTGTGGTATTATTGAGTTAAAGAACTCTGGCCTAATGTACACTTGGTTAAGGCTTAATGGACTCCCAAACACTAATGGGATGTTTGGCCCTTTGGGAGTGAGATAAGATGATAATTTTGTGAGTAGTAGTGAAATAGTTTGTGAATAGTAGCAAAATAGTTTGAGTTAAGATGTTTGATTAAGTTTTGGGTGAGGAGAGAGAAGAAGTTGAATAAAAATATTATGAAATTAAAATATTGTTAGAATATAATTTTTTAATATGATCTTTGTTTTAGAATTTGTAAATGTTGTATTATTTTTTGTGTTTTGTTTGGAAGTTAGGGAAAGTTGAATTGGTTAAATAATAATTAGATGAAAAAAGTGATGATTTAAAATTGAAAAGTGTATTGTGTTTGAGTGATGTTTGGAAAGAAAATTATCAGAAATTTGAAGATGAGATGAGATTAGATGGTTTGTGTTCCAAAACAAGCCCTAAGCCTAACTGTTTCTGAATCTTTTTGTTAGTATTGTATCATTTCTGTTAAAATTTTGAAGAAGCTTGAAATGGACTTTCTTCATGGGAGAGGGCGGATAATTGGAACACCCCCCCCCCCCCCCCCAAAACACCCACCCCAACCCAAAATCAACAGCCTGAAAACTGGAGAAGTTTTTTAAATATTTACATTGTCTGAAGAGTTGGACCAAGGTATCTGTACAATGAAGAATTTAATGTCTTAAGAGATCATAGCTTTCATTGTCCCGCGACTGGGTAGGTGTCATTCTGATCAATCAGGGTAATGAAGAAAAACAAAAATAAGAAAGAAGGTTAATATAATGTTATACGCAACTGAATCGCCGATCCTCTCAACTTATTGGAGGAAAGAAAACTTTGTTATTTCTATTATATGTTTTTTGCATTAACAAAAGAAAAAACCAACTTCTATTGTGTAGGCTGTCTTCTGTACTCGCAGTATATATATTATTTGCATGTTATGTTTATGTACCCTGGGAAACTCATTACTTGTATGTGAACAGAATGAGTTTGGCATCTGGGAGATCTTTTTACCAAATAATGCTGACGGTTCTCCGCCAATTCCACATGGTTCTAGAGTGAAGGTAACATTCTTCTGAAATGTCTTCTGCACTGCTAAATTTTGGCGATTCAATTTAGCTCCAGTTTCTATTGCTCTTTGAACATTTTCCCGAGGAAGTAAAAATCTTCACTTTTCTGAAAGTGAAAATAAACAGTTAGAAAAATTGATTACAAACTTTTCTTAATGAACTTTTCTTAGCTACAAAGGGCACTCTCCATTACATCCAGCTTTCAATATCAAATGAGAAAGCTGGAAAATTATTTCATTAAAACAGATTATCATAATGTTACCTTTCCATCACACGTACATGGCCTAATACATGTAGAGCAAGGACAGACTTATGTATTATGTATTAAAGTAAATAATTGTGAATTGTTATATGCATGATGATTACTCCAAATAGTGTGGACATGATCAGAAACAGGCAAGAAGAAATTATTCGAGACAGAGAGCTTGATTCTCTACAGGGAGCTCCTTGATTACTTTCTCAGTTTTTAGACAGACGGCTATTGGTCATAGTAGCTTTAGCTAATTTACCATCATGCCACTGCTTAGATAGCCTTCACCATTCGTTTTCTAAATTCCATGACTCCAAATATGACTTAGGCATTTCATATGGGGGTTTCCAGCTTTTCACAAAATTAGCTGGCAATACTATCCCGCAGTAACTAGTAACCATCGTTTTTTAGGATTTACTGAAGAATTTTCCATTTAAACCCAAGTGCTGTCAAATAACTTTATCTTAATCATGAACTGTAGATCCACATGGATACTCCTTCTGGCATTAAAGATTCCATTCCTGCTTGGATCAAGTACGCTGTACAGGCTCCAGGTGAAATCCCATACAATGGCATATACTATGACCCACCAGAAGAGGTATGGTTCTGAAATGTTTTCTGCCCCTTTGTTTGGCTTGAATAGTAGAGAAATTTAGGATTTCTGATTGCAAAGTGCTAATAGTATTGAGGCCATTTAATTGGGTAAATAATTTTACTTGACCTTTTGAACAACAATGGTAATGTCAAGGAATCCAGGGAACAGAAACGTGGGAGTAATATCTGAATTTGGCAATAATCTGCAATAAGTTGGAAATATATAATGAGATTCCAGAACATTGAAGCACTATAATTTTAAATAACTGCAATAATGGCTCCTTTGCATTGATACAATCATTCTAATTGGGAGCGTGTTTATAATTCACAAGTCATGAAATTAGTTATCATGTAGGCTGAATATAATCATCCATGGATGAATATCACCATAGTTCACATATGTTAAACAGAGTTGAATTTTCTTGTGACTTTGGTCAAGGTTATTACTTGTACCAGTTATTCTCAAGTATAATGCTCTTGTTCACTTTTTACAGGAAAGGTATGTATTCAAGCATCCTCAGCCCAAGAAACCAAAGTCACTTAGAATATACGAGTCACATGTGGGAATGAGTAGTACGGTGTGCCTCTCCCCCTATTCTCTTGCATTTAATAGTAATTTTATATCTCTAAGATGCTACCGCATGTTATAATTCCATGGTGGTTAAGTATTTTGGAAAGATGCTTTCCCCTTAAATGAAGTATATGGAAGCCAATAACATAGTATCCTGGGGCACGCTTCTTCTCTTACGTCCAAAGCTTATATGCTTATATGCAGCTCATCCAAATCATATTGTTGGCCATTTTGATAACTCATATCATTTTGCTATCTTCATAAAGAAAATTTTGTTTATTGTCTATTGATCTGTTGATAATTCGATTTGGTATCCTATTGAAGGAAGATGTTTCAACATACAGAGTGTTGGTACTGGGACCTATAAAGATATAGGATGCTGCTCCAAGACATTTAGCTTGCTATTCAAGAAATTGATTGTGATATACATTTCTGGCATTAAGGCCCCAACTTGAAAGTTTGAAGCTCAAAGCCCAAAATATTCTCTTATGACCTTTATGTTAAAAAGGTGCCAAAATAAAATGGGTGCCACTCCTAAAGAGAAAAAACAACTTTTTTTTTATGAAGTAATAAGAAAATCAAGTTGGTATGTGTGCTGATTACTAACATCGCTGCACCAAGCTTTTCTTATTTTTTTTCATTTATAAAAATTATCTAGAGAAAATTCAAATACTCTTTTGCCAGTGTTCTCTTGGAACTGAAAGAATATATGAGATTCCTTAAGGTGCTAATCATTTCTTAATAACCATAGTCAATATTGTCCAGTATGGTTTGGCTTTAATTGTAACCTTAATTAGCCTGTTTTTAGCAAAAAAAGGTTGACCCTATTTAGTCCTTTTGGAGAATAGGTCCAGAAGTGGCTTGGGTTTTCCTTCTGCCATTACAATTTTCTTCATGCATCTTCCTTTTATCTTCCATTTGAATTTGGATTATTCCTTGTAATTTTGTTCTCTGACCCTCACAATTTTGTCGATTGTGAAATGTAGGAGCCAAAAATAAACACATATGCCGAATTCAGAGATGATGTGCTGCCACGCATTAAAAGACTTGGTTATAATGCTGTTCAGATCATGGCTATTCAAGAGCATTCGTATTATGCAAGCTTTGGGTAACATTCTTGTAGTTCAACCTTATTCCCTATTTCTTTTGTTTGTTCTGCAGCATGTACTTCCACTATAATACTGTGGGTAGATGGACAAAATCAGTCTATAAATTGATGTTGCTCTTCATTATGAGAAAATATATTTACTGATTGAAAATTTTATTTCACGTGCTGCAGGTACCATGTCACAAATTATTTTGCCTCTAGCAGTCGCTGTGGAACTCCTGATGATCTCAAGTCCCTAATAGATAGAGCTCATGAACTAGGTCTGCTTGTTCTCATGGATATCGTTCATAGGTATTGCTGGATTTAAGGGTTCTAACACACTATGCCTCTTATGCCATTGCATTTTGATTAGTTATGTGCTTTTATGGTGGGTGGACACTCATGCCAACTTATTTGAAAAGGAGCATCTACATGTTTACATTGAGCTGAAAGATGAAAAACTCTCTTAGTTGAACTTCATTAGTTGGGATTGAAGGACCCGTTCAACCAACCTCTGGTAGTTTGGATTGAAGGTCTTGGTGAGTCAGGTCGTAGCTTCGTGTTTTCGAGAGAACTCAAGTATTTTCAAAAATGATTTAAGGGTGAACTGACATACTGATTAGTTGCCACTTTGTCACTTATGCTTGTTTTCATTTCAAATGTCCTTTTAGTAAATTGCATTCAGCTGTTACTGTTTTAGCAATATGAATAACTCCTGTTTTTCAATTTTCTATCATTTTTTGGATGTATATTCTTTCTCTTCTTTCTCTGGTTGAATATTTTTCTTGACAATCTCATTTTACTTATCCCTCAATGAGAATCTTCTGTGACAAATCCACATGGTCTAAAGGGATGCACTTGGACCCTATAGATCACATGGTTAACTTTTAACCATCTATATGGGGGAAAAGAAGAGTGTGGGAAAGTAGAATGGGAGAGTTATGTAGTAAATATGTTCTTTTCTTTTCAAATTGAGAATGCATGTTATGAACAAGAAAAACTGGAG
The DNA here is from genome assembly GCA_036898215.1 of Platycarya strobilacea. NCBI lineage: Eukaryota > Viridiplantae > Streptophyta > Magnoliopsida > Fagales > Juglandaceae > Platycarya > Platycarya strobilacea. Next base: position 1,475,334 of record CM072547.1, on the reverse strand, counting down.
TTTACTATTCCCAAACAATTTGTGGAAGGCATTTAAGCCTCCTGAGGTTGAGCCAGTCTTGGCAATACATCTCATTTCATCAAATTCATCCGTATTATGTCTTCAGTAATAGGTCATGATATCTGCTGGATACTCAATCTCTTTCCCTCTGCCCTTCTCCTCCCCAATTTTCCCCCAAAGGTGCAAATAAGTTGGGTTTTGCGATATATCTGTCAAGTCCAGGGTATTGTTTTGTGAAATTAAGTTTTTTTGAATTTTTGGTCAGTTTGATATTGTACCACACGCTGACACCTTGGCTATCATATGCTATGCATTAATCACGGCCAACTTTATTTTTTCCTGATATTGTGTGCCATGTAGTTTGTTTTACTTATATCTTCTGATGTCTTGCCGCATATTGAATGAGTCCAGCCATGCATCAAATAATGTCTTAGATGGGCTGAACATGTTTGATGGAACTGATGGTCATTACTTCCACTCTGGTTCGCGTGGATATCATTGGATGTGGGATTCTCGCCTCTTCAATTATGGAAGCTGGGAAGTATGTGCTTGTCTTGTAAACTTAATGACAAAAATACTGTGATGGATTTTGCCTGTATCTCTTCATCTTTATCTCGGCTAACAGAGATTACTTCTTACCTATTCACATAGGTACTAAGGTTTCTTCTATCAAATGCAAGATGGTGGCTGGAAGAGTACAAGTTTGATGGGTTCAGATTCGATGGGGTGACATCAATGATGTATACTCACCATGGACTGGAGGTTCATTCTTATCCTTTGGGAATGCATTTTTATGTTTCTTGGTCTGGCATGATGAGTTGCTTACATGCTTTAAGGATGATTTTCAGGCTCTGGAAATTATGTCCAACTATAACGGGGACATAATAATCTAACAAAAATTATTTTTATAGGTGCTTTTGGTACATTTTAAAATACCTATGATTATTACTAAAAGTCATATTTTTTCAGATGTTTATCGAATCCAAAATACTGGGGTTCTACTAATATTATTGGATCTGACAATATTTTTCTTCTGTTCTGTAGGTAGCTTTTACGGGAAATTATAACGAGTATTTTGGACTCGCAACTGATGTGGATGCTGTGGTTTACCTGATGCTGGTCAATGATGTCATTCATGGACTTTATCCCGAGGCTGTTAGCATTGGTGAAGATGTATGTCATCCAATTGGAATCAAATTAAGCACCTTTATGTTTTCTAAGTCATATATTCTGATACTGTGGAATGTTGATAGGAAATTTAGTAGTTTTAGTTATATTTAACTAATAATATCTGTTACAGGGTTCGTATTATATTTTTCTCAATATTATTGCATAAGGGTGTAAATTTCTACAGGTTAGTGGAATGCCAGCATTCTGTATTTCTGTCCAAGATGGTGGTGTGGGCTTTGATTACCGGCTTCACATGGCGATTGCTGATAAATGGATCGAGCTTCTCAAGTGAGTTACCTTAATGACCCCAAAAACAATCTGTGATTCTGTGTAGACAGACCCACCCCCCAGCCAACCCCCCACCCCACCCCCCCAAAAAACAAACCCAAAAAAGAAGAGTTGTACTTTATATTCAAGTTGAGAAGATGCCACTGGACTTCCGTGAAACTAGAAATCTTCTGCATATGCTTGTCACTTTTTGAAGATTGCAATTGTAGATCTTACATTATGAGGAGAATTTCTTTGTACGTAGTTATCAAATCAGGGGAAAAGTAGTCTTTTATTATTAAATTGAAAGGATGACATGTTTCAATCCACATGTATCTGCCTTGCATTAAGGATATATCAGAGAGGTGTTGTATATCAGAGTCAAAAAAAAAAAAATCTAACAGTGACAGGCCCAAAGTAAAGCACCTATTGAGAATTGTCTTAGAAGTTTTAGTACATCTGTACTACTGTCATTTCTATGTAAGCTACCTAATATATTATAGCCAAGTTTGACAAGTAGCTAAACAAGAGTTTTCTTAGTATTGGAGAATGCAGAAGAATGCAGTGTAATCAAGTAAGATGCAATTGCCAAATCTTTTCAGAGTTGGAAATTTTAATTCCCCATGATTGTGATTTTTAGGATATTACCACGCACATCCTGAGAAACAGATAGGCATTGGAGTGAGTATAACTGGTCAGTAGAAGATTTATAAAACAATATTGATATATGTGGGTTCTGCTGTTGTGGGACAGAAGGAGCATTTTATCTTGAAAAAAGAACCTTTGTTTTATTTGGCCTACTTATGTTGTTGTTGTAGGAAGAGGGATGAGGATTGGAGAATGGGTGATATTATTCACACTCTCACCAACAGAAGGTGGTTGGAAAAGTGCGTTGCCTATGCAGAAAGTCATGACCAAGCTCTTGTTGGTGACAAGACACTTGCGTTTTGGCTGATGGACAAGGTAACTTCTTATATATCCTGTGCACAAATTTACTGCTAAGGGCAAAGGCTTTCAGCATGAGATCTCTGGTTCAACCCAAATGTTGATTATTGAATCTTATGCTGGCAAATTTAATGATTATGTTGACTATGTCTAAGGTGAGAGGCATAAAGAAACTCATGCACCATTCTCTAAAAGATCTTATTAAGAATGGGAGAGGATGCCTTATATAAAGCCCAGGATAATCTCCTTCTTAGACAATGTGGGATTTCCCTTTACTCTCTATCACTTGTGGGCCGATCTTTTATCGTGCTCCTATAAATGGATCTCATTGGATCAATGGATAGAATGCATTGCTGAAAGATTTGACTCTGATACTATAAAGTAGCCCATGCACCCTTCTCTAAAAGGCCTTATTAAGAAGGGGAGAGGATGCCTTATCATCAAGTACATTACAACATTACATGTCCAATATTTCCAAACAAAAAAGAGCCTATGATTCCCGTTTATCTCGACATATTATCGACATATTACAGGAATTTGATTTCAGATTAACATTTGATCCTATGATCACTGGTTCCACATGGTGATACCTTCTCGATGTGCTATGTTTGAGGTTTCTAGTTTTGACAACCAACATGATAGAATTAAATATAATATCCTCAAATTTAGACAGCACTATGATATTAAACTTAGATTGTTAGATGTTTATTCTGTATTCTGATCCCTCTTTCAGGATATGTATGAGTTCATGGCTTTAGACAGACCATCAACTCCCCTTATTGATCGTGGAATAGCACTGCACAAGATGATCAGGCTAATTACCATGGGATTGGGTGGAGAGGGATATTTGAATTTCATGGGAAATGAATTTGGACACCCTGGTAAGTAAAGCTCATTGTATCCGTACTTCTCTCAATGCATGATTCCTCTTTCTGTTTATGATTGGAAATTGAATCAAGGGTGCCCTTGCATGGTTCTCAACCGATGTAGATGTGATGATATCTTTCTCTATTATTGTTTTTTTTTTTTTTTTTGGCAGAGTGGATTGATTTTCCAAGGGGTGTTCAACATCTTCCTAGTGGCAAAGTAGTTCCTGGGAACAATTCCAGTTTCGATAAATGTAGGCGTAGATTTGATCTTGTAAGTTTCTTCTAGAAATTGCCTTCTGTGGGGTTTCACTTTCCTCTAAGCACCAAGTTAAAAAGTGTTTAAATAGCCTTAAAAGCTCTTTAATGAAAAAAATAAATTTTCTGGGTGTTACATATTAAAATATTTTTTAATTTCAAATAAGTTAAAGTATATTTGAGGAAAGGTATCATTTTGATGCTTATTCCTCAAACGTACTTTTTTCAGATAATGCAGAATGTAGTTCCAATCTTAAAAAGACTGTCAATGGGCAAAAATACTAATACAACTTTCAAACTTTCAAGAATATGGTCATAATTTTTAAAAATCAAACTATCTTCATTTCTAGTCAGAAAGTACTTTTAATTTATTTTTCAAACAAATGTAACATGTTTGAAAGTGTATTAAACATATTTAAATAACTTACTTTATAAGCGCTACATTCCCACCTCAATTCTAAACATGCACTTGATGGGATTCATCCAAGCCACGAGAATACTCTGCGGCAAACTATGCACATGTTTATACTTCTTTTTACAAAAAACAAAATGCACATCTCATTTAACATTCCAGAGATATTTCAACATCTACAATTTGATATGTATAATCTCTGCGCTTGTTGATTATTACACCCAGGGAGATGCAGAGTATCTAAGGTATCATGGAATGCAAGAATTTGATCGGGCAATGCAGCATCTAGAAGAAACTTATGGTGTAAGTATTGTCTTTGCTGAAGTACAAAACTGTACTCAGTTGCAGGGGTCCTGATTTGTACTTAATGGCTATCTATTTATTCGTGTTTATTCTTATATTAGGTAAGATTGTGAAATACTACTAATATCGTGTGAGAATAAGAAGCTCGAGAAGATGTCTCATGTAATGTCTATTTATGCAAAGTCCCAAAAAATAACCAAACAGACGCTATTTTCTGAACACTACAAGAATAGGGTGAAGGGCGAGGTTGTGATTTAATAGCCACTATGTGCGCATGCACATGGGGAAAGGGAAAGGGGGGCTTTTTTGCAATATTTTTTGGTTCATTGAATTTGCGGAGCACTAGATCTATCTCTATCATCTTACTTTTCCCTTATAACGTTACATTTTGCATATCCAAGAAAGACTTTTGCTTTCACCCAAATTATTAGTTAATTGTTGATGCAGTTCATGACTTCTGAGCACCGATATGTATCACGGAAGGATGAAGGAGATAGGATTATTGTCTTTGAAAGGGGGAACCTTGTTTTTGTTTTTAATTTTCATTGGATCAACAGCTATTCAGACTACCGGGTGGGCTGCTTGAAGCCTGGAAAATATAAGGTATTATCTCTGTAATTTCATTTTCAGTTGGCAGGGGATTTCTTTTTTCCCTTTTGGAAAAAAAAGAGGGGGGGGGGGGGGGGGATGGAAGTATACTTGGCCGTCCTGCATTTTCACATGTAATTTTGTATTAATGATATGTTAATTATAACCTTTTATGCATTTTGTTACTGATAATAAAGTTCCTCACAATTTTTGAGGGACAGACTGCCAGCGCTATAAAGCCCCTCTGCCTATGCTTAGTTTCTTATGTTTAGAGCAAGCCCCAAGTTCTCTGTTTCCTTGTCAAAGATTGATTTGTTTTGTTCTTTTTTTTTTTATTAAAAATATATATATATATGCTGTTTCTCTTTGCAGATTGTTCTGGATTCAGATGATCCATTATTCGGAGGCTTCAATAGGATTGATCACCGTGCTGAGTACTTCACTTCTGTAAGAAATTTCTATTGAGATAGATGCATAACAATAGTTTTTAACTGTTTACACGTTCTTTGCACATCTCTACTGTTTAAACTCTCTCGTGGATGGCTGTGCAGGGTGGGTGGTACGATAATCGGCCGAATTCTTTCCTAATATATGCACCTTGTCGAACGGCAGTGGTCTATGCCCTCACAGAAGCCTGATTTCATTTCACCACAAGCTTCCCCTGGATTTGCCCCCTGCTCTCTAATGGCCTACTAAAATCGGTTCAGTCCCTGTAAATTTCAAACGTTTTACAGAGAAGATGGGGGTAATTCATAATTGAGTTCGAAGAAAAGGAGCAAAGGGCAGAACGTACAGCACGAAATTTCGTATTGATGCGGGGACCACAATACCCTCCTATGAGAGCATATATCCGTTCCATTCTGTGCATGTCTTGGGTGTATTTTCTTGCATGGCCAAAGATTATTTTTTATTTTTATTTTATAAGAAAGCACGCAGCACTTAACTTAAATGTCATGATATTTATGAGTTGGGTTTTCTGATTAGATGCAAGATATTAGACCGCACTTGTGCTCGCCTACTTTTTCCTTGTCGATTGTTTGGGCATCATCCCACGGGACATGTCCTAACTCGGTCCTTTTTCTCAAATAACGTCCACGCAATTTATAATCATCACAAGTATGTTAATTTGTTTAGGCTCCTAAAAAACAAACACGAGAAAAATTGCATTATTAACTCTAAAAACTAAAACTAAATTCACGTGCCAACAAAGCTAGCCTCGGAGGCTGGAGCACGGTGCAACTGATGAAGAACACTCGTGGGCGATAAATTGGAAGTGGAAGATCTCAAGGCCTCTGCAAGAGGACCCCCCATTGAAGCCACTTGATTAGTAGACCACCCTGCAGCCCAATTCATTTGCGGTTGCTCTGCCTCTACATTGCCATCCCGGGAGCCTGGCTCGTCTCCATTACCAGTTGACAGTTTCAGCGACACATCCGACGATGAGTTTTCCGGCATGGAAATTGAGAGGCAGGTGGCGGAGTTCATGGGGCTGGCATTGCTTCCAGCGTTATCGGACTCATGAACTGATCGCGGCCAGTCATCGAAAAAATGACGTAGGATATGGCCATCTGATTTACCATTGGCTGCATCATTATGGGCTTCAAATAGGCCCTTGTTCTCAGTTTTGGACCCTGGGCAACTACAAGGGACAAAAATGAAAAAACACATGATAGCGCAAAATATCATGCAGAGAACATAAAGATAAAAGCTTGGAGAACACGAGCAAAAGGCAACCATCTAATTGGGTTCAAAAGCAATGGTTGGGGTCGGTTTATACAGAATCTCTTTCCGAGATTTGAGACATATTGCCAGGTCCATGTTTATGGTCCTACCATATAAGATATATCACATGGCTAAAAATTCCTATTCAGATCCCACCAAATCCAATTTTATGATATAGAAAGATCTTCAAAGTAAAACCATCGGAAAGACACCGTGGAGCAAGAAACAGACTAGAGTAATGAAATGGCTATAAGATTCACTTTAGGTCTTCATAATAACGCTCCTAATGAACTTGCTCAAACCCAAGAGAAACAAGAATATTATTCTTTTTTTTTTACCTGTGACTAAGATGGAGGAGATCGTTGGAATGAGATGTTCCTGAAAGTGCGAAGTGGCTCGCACCATCCACCGCTGCGGCCAAGGGCATGGCGGCAACGACGGGGATCGTGGTTTTGAGAGCCCCACCACCACTAGCTATAGTAGTTGTAGATGAAGTGAAGGATGTGGGGATTTCCACAGGCTTTCTTGAACGGTTTCTGCCACGGTGCACGTGGCGCTCGCAGTACTTCTGGCCGGCCACCACATCCCTCGAGCACCGCCACTTCTTGCCGTCAGTCCTCCGGCACCGCCCGGGCTCTGGATCCATGGCGGCTCTCCCCCAGTAGCCTGATTGCAATACTGATGCAACATGTTCAAACTCTTAAGTCATGCAAAATGCAACACTCTTTTTAAGTTTTATATATATGGTATATGGTATATATGCGGCCTTTAAGCAGAAGGCAAATAGATAATTATGAAACCATGGTCCACATAAAGACTTAACAAAGTAGTCGTTATTTCATCAGTAACGATTAAGATTCACTCCACATTGCCATGGAAATAACTGCCGTAATAGAATCAAGAAATGTTACTGCATATAAACGAAAGGAAGTGAAACTCAGAACTTACAAGCAGGCTGAAAATGTGAGTAATGTTGAAGAGGGTGATGAAGGAAATATGGAGTGTTGGTAACAAGGCTTTTCTTTATAGGCTGAAGTAGTTCAGGAGGAACAGCTGCACCTGCCAACATATACCTGAATATCAAAGCCTGCAGCTCAAGCTCCTGCCACTGGGCCAAGCTGAAATAGCTACCCATTTCTAGCAGACATAAAAACAGACCCAGAAAAGATAAGGGTTAAAACGCAACAAATCGGAAGGAGAAAAGTAATTTGGAAGAGAAAAAGGAAAAGAAATCTTACTGGGAAATAAGGTTGCAGCAGCTGATGTTGAATCAGGAAATGCTGACATGGAGCTGATTTTGCTGGTGGGTTCAGGTACAAACAAGGGAAGAGCAGAGCCGGATGGTTGTGGCTGTTGTGGATGGGGCTCAAGGAGAAGTTTCGGTATCTTTGCAGAATGTTGTTGCTCTGACTCATGCTGGTTTCTCCATTGCTTCAGATGGAAGTCCATGGAGAGAGAGATAGCGTGAGAGAGAGAGAATGGGATTTTAGTTGGCTTGGTTGGTTTATTAATAGCTTTATTAAGAGAGTTTTTTCAGAGGGTTCTGAGGTTTCTTTTGAATATATATTTGGCAGATGCCTCGGAGAGAGAGAGAGAAAGAGAAGGAGAGGGGCTTCTGACAGGAAAGCAGCCTGCAAAGTTTGTTTAAGACCAGTGGAGAAGCGTAGGGCACTTGAGCAAAAGACAGACAGACAAGACAGTTGATAGAAAAAGGAGAGCTACAAAATAATTAAAAACGGGAACAACTAGATAGGTAGAGAGAGAGATAACCAGAGGAAAGAACCTGCAGTCTTTGTGTCTCCTGTGCTTTGGAAATAGCATAAGGTGAAAAATCAAAAAAGAATTGAGCGGCATGTATATGAAAAGGAAACACAGCCCAAGGTCATTATTATTATGGCTTAGATAAAGTTTGACTAAAGTTTTTTTTTTAATTAAAGAACTTATTTTTATAAATTTAGTTATTTTTTAAAATTTTAAATAATAAATTTTTTAAATCTATTTTTATTTCATTAATATATTAATTTATTATTTTTACTTATTTTAATTATAATTTTAAATCTATCCTATTCTAACAAAACTAATACTACCTACTATAAAAAGGACAAACTTACATGCAAATAGATCATATAAAGAGATACATTAATTATATGTTACATTTTTGTTAAAGATAATTCATGATAAAAACTAAAAAGTGTTTTTACGTGTGTTTGTGTGAGTAAGCAAAAAGTTATGAACGGAGAGAAAATACCTTGCTGGCCTGATTAAGCAAAAAAGCTTGTGTTTTTGTGATTAAACAAAAGTAATTTTTATGGTGAAAATAATATTTGGCTAATCAGATTTGGCTAGCAAATAAATTTTGAGCTAAAAATACTGTTTATTTATGAAGTTTATTATAATATATTTTTGTACAAACTAGCTAAATTTTGATAAAAATTTAGTTAAGTTGAGTCTATTACTAACAAGTGTTTTCATCCTTTTCAATGTTTTAATCTTTCTTTAAATATTATTAAGACAATGAGAATGATTATGCATCAAGATGGTAATGATGGCTTAACTCAATTTTTATCATTTGTTGGAGTTCGTGGTATAGACGGAACCAAATGCTGGTATAGACGGAACCAAATGCAGATGAAAAACATTTTGCTACAACCTATTTAAGCTGCAGATTATGGGATGTTATTGTGTAAAACTTTCAATAATGTGCATGCCATTAAAACAACTGATCTAGTTTGGATAAGTAGATGGCAATCTCCTGAAAATGGTTTTCTCAAACTTAATTAGATGGAACTATTTTTGCAAAATTGAGACAAGTGGGAGTTAGGGTTGTGTTGCAGAATATCAGTGGAGAAATAGTGATGACAGCAAGCAAGCATGAGGAAGATATTGATGAGACAACTACTATTGAAATTATTACTGTTTTGAGAGGTCTCTAACTATGTTTATCATTTGGAATCCTAAAATTAGTTGTTGAAACTGATTGCTTGAACGTGTTTTCCGAACTGTCTATAAATGACTCATTAGCAAGTGTTGGCCATGTGATCAATGAGACAAGAAGATTGCTAAGACGCTTTCAAGAGTTCAAAGTCCATCATGTAAACATGATGGGAAATAGTGTGGCTCGTAATGCTTGGAATATTAATGATATTGATATTTAGTGAAAGCATATTTCTCTATTATTCAAAATATCTTATGGTTTGATAACAATTGATGTATTAGTGATGTTTTGAATGGAATTCTGGTTATTAAAAAAGAAGTCTAGTACTAGAACTCTAATCTCAATTTTATAATCTCCGGGTCTTGCCAGTAAATTGAGAGGGCAAAGACATGATTTAGATGAATAATTTATACAAACTTTAAATAGATAATTTTTTTATAATAAGATGGATTCATCTAAAAAAAGGTATAAAATTTTATTTTTTTACTAATAAAACTCACTTTTTTACCCAAAAAAATATGTATAAATTTTGCTATATGAAATTTGTATCTAGACAGATTACAGAGAGAGAGAGAGAGAGAGAGAGAGAGAGAGAGAGAGAGAGAGAGTTGAGCCGACAATACAGTTCCATTGCAGCCGAGCCCCATGCTTTACCATTTTTCTTACGGTTTCTATGAAAACACAGAGACCGACGCGGGTTGGGGGGACTGATCGATCGTCTACTTCCACGGTGAATGGTACGGGTGGCATCAATTGTTAAAATGAGATAGAAAGATTATATAAAAATTAATTTTAAATTAATTGTATTTTATACAAAAATAATTTAAAATTTTGGTGTTATAAATTATTTCTTATTTTTATACTTATATACTAGTATAACTGAGTTTTTTTTTAATTTTTTAGAATATTTTTAACTATTAAAAAAATTAAAAAAAACTATAGAAATTCACTAATAATCATTATTTAATCATTAAAAAAATAAAAAATACTAATAAACATACTTAATACATATATTTAATAGTCATATTATTATTTTCTTTTTATTAATATTGATAAATAAGGAAGCGGCTCGGCTAGCAATTAAACGGCTTCCCTTGAAAGCAATATAAAAATAGAAGAAACAAGATATATCATATAGTTAATAGATTCCCAAGACCCACAGAAAAGCAGGGATCGAAGTTCGGGTTTATGCCTTCCTTCCGATTCAGCTTTCCATGAATATTAGAGAATGTTTGGCTATTTGTGGTTTTATTTGAACTTTCTGCAGTTACCAAGTCAATCAATATTTGAGAATGTTTTGGGAGGAAAATTTAATTAATAATAGAGAATGCTAAGATCATTTACAAAAGCTTTACGAGCCTTAAAAAAACCTCAATTCTCAAATGCACTCTTTATTCTTAGGTTAATTACATTATTTGCAGTTTAATTATATACATTTAACTTTCGGAAAATAATATTTTACGTTATTGGTTAAGATCTGATTGAAGGCTGAAGGCTGAAGGCTATTGACCTTCTTTTGGAGGAGGGTAGCGAGGTGTTGTTCACAATTACATGTATCTCTTGTAAACGTACAAAATAATTATATTTCTAACGAAAAAACAACATATATCAACATTTAAAATTGGGCTTTAAAGCATATAATTATAATATTTTTATGAATAATTATCATATTTAAACTTTATCCACGAGAAAAAAAAAAAAGGCTTCTGCTGAATAGAATGGTGACAAACATTGCAGCATCCGAGTCATCAAAAAGATAAGAATCCAATTTAAAACAGTGGAAGGGAACTCAAGTTTGGTTGAACCGCTCCGTTCCCGATGAGATATATATATTTATTTGTCACGTGATTCAACGTGCTCCTTAGAGAGGCTAATGCTTTATTTAGACGTATGAGATAAATTTTAATTGAATAAAATATTATTAAAATATTAAATTTTAATATTGTAATTGTTTTGTAATTTGAAAAAATTGAATTATTTATTATATTTTGTATAGAAATTTAGAAAAGTATATAAAAATTTTAAAAATTATAATGATGAGATGAAACGAGTTGAAGTGAGTTTGAAAATCAAATTGGACTAAAGGTCTAATTTATATGTCCAACACTCCATGGGTCAAAGGATGACCCATCCATATGATAAAACGAAGATAACAACCTTCAATGGTGTCATCCCACAAATAAGATGTTCGTTCAATCTGGCTCAAGAATAATGAGTCATTGATAGAAGTGTTTAGAGGTAACATGTATCGACTGGCCAAATGCTTGAATCATTCCTAGCATGTGGTTATCAAGAAGAGTATAGGACAAGGTATAACCATCATTCTTCTAAGAAAATGAAGGTCGGTGCTACCAAATAGGCCAATGAGACACAAACTCCTCAAGTTTCTAGAGATTAATTGTTAGAAAGCACGCATAAGAGATAACCATGACTCATACTCAAGAAAGAAGAAAGTTGGGTGCCACAATAAATAGCAAGATGAGAAGCCGCCAAAATAATGATCATAAAACATCAATTATGTGGATACATGTCGAAAGAGCAACCATGACTCTCTCTGCTGAAAGAGATAAATGAAACTCGCCAACCCTTACAAAGAGGGTGTCGAGACATGAGTCATAGCATATTAACCATTTCTTTCGAGTAACCAATTCACATGCTTGGAGCATGGGCACGATGGGACAACTCTTTGAAAATAAAAGCTAACAACACCCAAAGGTAATACAAAAATCAACTCAAAATATATTCAAACTCACGAAATGATGGCCTCTTTAACATCGTCAAGCTCCCTTGTATTTTTATATAGGGATATGCTAGTGGGACCACTATAGCATACCATTAGTGTAAATATATTTTCTATTTTTTTAATTATCATTTTAAAAAATATATCAATTCAGTAATAATTATTTCTTTAATTATAAAGTAAATTAAAAAAAATTAAAATATATGAGATGTCAAAAGGATGTGTCAAATTTAATGAGTATACTAACATTTTTCTTTTATATATTTGCAGTTTTTTTGGTCCATTCTCCACTTGCACGAAGAGATCTGATACATAAGAAACACGTCCAAAATGCTCGTAATTAATAATATATATATATATACATATTATATAAATATGTACCAAATATTGATTTGAGTTCTCCTCCTCCGTCCTCTTTCCTTCATAATTGGTAAAGTTCGTGAATATGCCACAGCTATATATGAGCTATCCATACTGAAGTGTGGTAACTAATAAAAGGTATTTGCTAATTTTATTTACATTTAAGAGAAAAACAAGACAAAATGAATTTTATTAATAAAGATATATACAAATTAAATGAAGAAATGGGGACCAATGTGACAGACAAGTGGATGATGGCCTGCCCCTGACAATTGACATAATGTTCTCAAAACATGAAATAATAATTCAACGTAGACTACTTATAAGGCTGTAACTTATTACTAGATCCCTGCAGTTTCATGAATGTAACCAGCAGCCTATAAATACACTACATCACTTCCACTATATTGTTTTTTTGTTTTTGTTTAAATCCACTAATTATTGAATAATTTAACTCTGTCAAATAACCAAAAAAAGATCTCAATTGATATATTCTCCTTTTATTTTCTTTTGATTTCATATCGCACGGATACGATATATTCATCAATTATTGAATTAGCTCGAATTTAACAAGTTAAAAATGTAATAGATAATACCATATCATCGTTTTACGACAGGAGCGAGAAAATGGTATTCTATATTATATTTGAATGATGATAAACACATTTTTCTAAATAATTTATTAAATCGGTGAAGAGCAATTATTATTTCCTTCATTGAATTTTCGAAATGTTAACAAAAATTGTCAAAAAGGATTGTCCAAATTATTTACCCGTAGGATTTACTTTATTGGTAAGCTACATGCACTTAGATATTATACAACTATTTAATAAAAATTACAAACAAAAATTTTATATGTAAATTTTTCACTCTTTTATGTATTTTGTAAAGTCTATTTAAGTCAAGAGACCTAGAAACCCACCAGAATAAGAGCTCATATACAAGAAAATTAATACAATGAGCTCAATAATTTATACAAAAAGACGAATAATGATAGAATCTTGCAGAATCACGTACATAAACTAATATTCAAATCTTCAATACATTCTACGGGATTTCATGCAGATACGTGATCACTTCAGTTACGAGAAGATAACTTATAAACGGAAAGCATAACAAAAGATAAGCATCATTACGAAACCTATATAAACCAGGTAACCCTCCAAGAAGGGGAGACTACTCTATCTGACCTTAGAGCTACTTTTAAAAATAATTAGCCAAATTATTGACTTAGGTATCAAAGCTTTCTCTGACGAAGATCGCCGAATCTATTCAATTTCTTGCAGGTTAACAGTTGCAAGGAAGGAGCGAGACACGTCCTTAACATTGGCGTCGTCTGTGGGATATCATATGGATTGTTAACGTGATTCTCGCATGCCTATTGTAACTCGTTCTGTAGCAAGTCAAACAACGGAAGTAACCATGGAAGCACGATTAGCAGCAACCGAAGAGAGACTGAAGAAGGCGTTAGATACTTTGGAAGCATTGCAGAAAGAAAATGGGGAATTACGGCGGAAGAATGTTGAAATCGAAGGTGCCGCCCAACCTACTCACAGTGAGCAAGGTGAAGGAGAAGCGGATCAAATAGGAACGTACGGAGAAACAAAAGATGCACGATAAACTAAAGGATCTCACTGGAAAATACGAGGAAATAGCAAGAAAGATGGGAGGATCTTCACCGGTCAACTGCTTGCTGAACCAGACCAACCTGCCATATAGTAAGCGGATCATGGGGGTCTCACTCCCGCCAAAATTCAGAGTAGACCTGTACGATGGGTCTAAGGACCCAGTGGATTATCTAGAGAAATTTAAAACCCACATCACACTCCACGATTTCCCAGGCAAGATTGCCTGCCGAACATTTCCTCTGACTCTAAAGGGGACAACAAGAGGATGGTTCGGGAGTCTTAAATCAAGGTCGATTGATAACTTTGAAGACCTCATCAAACAATTCATAACTCAGTTCATGCCCAGCAGAAGTCGTAGGCGCCCAACCGCCTACCTGGTCACGGTCAAACAAAAAGAATATGAAGATCTCAAAAACTATCTCACTCGCTTCAACAATGAGCGATTGACGACTGACGATCAAAATAAGAAAATCACTATGGCCGCTCTCCTGGGCGATGTCTGGCCCCAGAGCCCATTCATGATAGAACTGGCTAAGAAGACCCCTTCCACCCTCAGGGAGTTCATGGATCAGGCGGATCCTTTTGCCAATGCCGAAAACATATTGCCGGCCTTGGTAGATCCGCAGAAGGAAAGCAGAAGAGGCGAACGGAGGAGTGGACGGGATGATAAAAGGAATGGAGCCAGACACGTCCTTAATGGCTCGCTCTCAAGCTAATGAGCAGACTGAGTCAACCAACAAGACATTGCTCTCAATCCTAAAGAAGAAGGTTGCGAGAAAAAAAAAAAGGCGGGCCAGCTCCCAGGAGTGCTTTGGGCGTACAGGACAACAATTAAGATTCCTATTGGAGAGTCACCATTCACACTAACATACGGGACTGAGGCTATATCATCAGTCGAAGTAGGGTTGCTCAGCTATAGAACAAGTCACTATTCTGCCCACCGAAATGACAACGAACTAGAGAAAAGTCTAGACCTATTAGAAGAAGAAAGAGAAATTGTGGAGGCTAGGATGCTACATAAAAAAATCAAAACCGAGCAATACTTAAACAAGAGGGTGAAACCCAAAACCTTCAAAGTCGAGGATCTAGTCTTAAAGAAAAGCGAAGTAACAACCCAAAATCAGGGAAAATTGGGTTGAGACCCCAATAGGAAATGCCCTACTTGGTAGTTGCAAACAACAGGGCCAGGTCATACCAACTAAAAGACAGTCAATGAAAGAAACTGTCTCATCCATGGAATACAGAGCACTTAAATAAGTTTTATCAGTAGTATTGCCAACACTTTCAGTTTAGTTATGTCTTTTACATTCCCTTAGTAGTAGCATTGTTTATTTTTTCATTGCAGTAATCTTTGTTTTATCATCCTTATTTCAATTAAATTTTTGAACGATTATAATTATCACATTTGTATTCATTGATTCGAAAATCTCGATGTTTCGTCTATTAATTCTCATGGCCTGTTTAAAGTATTCGTAATTATTATGGCGTCACATACAAAAAAAAAGGCGTGCAAAGGACAATAGGCCACGCCGCCCTTAAACACCGATACCAAGTTATCACACTTGAGAGATGCCTCACTAATAAAGACCCACGACGAGCTATCCTGCTCGTTGGGTTAAGGGAAAGGTCGAGGACTGCCTTGCTAATAAAAACCTACGATGAGATATCCTACTCGTGGGATTAAGGGAAAAGTCACAGACCGCCCAAACCAATAAAAATGGGGCGCAGAGGCAAATGGCCACACCTACCTAAAACACCAAAGACGAGTAAAACACTCGTAGGTGCCATACAAAAAAGGAGCGCAGAGGCAAATGACCTCGCCTATCTAAAACACAAAAAACGAGTAAAACACTCGCAGGTGCCATATAAAAAAGGGGCACAGAGGCAAATGACTCCTCCTACTTAAAACACTAAAGACGAGTAGAACACTCGTAGGTGCCATACAAAAAAATGGGTGCAGAGTCAAATGACTTCACCCACCTTTAAACACCAACCATGAGCCTCAACGCTCGCGATGCTACCAAAAAAAAAAGAAGAAAAAGGAAAAGTTGGGGACCGTTCAACTAACAAAAACCTCACAATAAGCCATCCAGCTTACAGGGTTGAGGAAAAGGTCGGGGACTGCTCAGTTAACAAAAAACTCACAACAAACTATCTAGCTTGCATGGTTGAGGGAAAGATCTGGGACCGCCCAGCTAATAAGAAACTCATAACAACTATCTAGCTTGCAAGTTTGAAGAAAAGGTCAAGGATCGCAAGAATAATTCAAACAAAAGCAAAGGTAAGGGTAAAAACAGACCGCAATGGGAATTGAGACAAATACTCGAAACTAGTCAACCTATGAATCAAGAATACAAGATCGAAGCAAATAATCAATATTATTTACAAGAAAAGAATTCGATTACAAGACAAAGTTACAACGTACAGCCACAAAAAAAAAAGATATACAAAGAATTGTGGCTTTGAGTCAGGGGGTTTCGCCTTCTTCAGGGGATGACAATGGATGCATGCTCAAAAAGGCGTCTGGAACTTCCTTACACCCAAACATATCCACATGGAGGCAGGCGGCCACCTCAGGATAAAACAAACTCATATCGAGAGCTTGGAGGTTCGTAGCAAGGTTAGCCAAGAGATGGTTCTTCAGGCGCACAATGCCAACGCCATGGCCATAAGTAAAGGCCGCGTCCCTAACATGAGGAACCAAAGCCAATTGGGCCTGAAGGCGGATTACGTCCGCCTGAGTAGCAGCCAACTGGTCTGCTTTCCTGGCTAGCTGTTCATCCCTGGCCAAAGAAACCAAGTTGGCCTTCCTAAACTCCTCGTCCATGTTCGCATGGCTTGCCTTGTGCTTCTGGTGGAGTTCTCTGAGTTCAGCCAGAGAACCTTGTGCCTCGAGAAGGTCTTGAGTTGTAAGGCATGCTTTCTCCAAGGCATTCAGCAGGTCCTTCGACAAGCCACTACACCGTTTCTGAGAGCGTGCAAGCTCCTCTCGGACCAAGTTTAACTCCCCACTACGGGCAAGGAGTTCTGAGTTCTGGCGGGCCAATTTAATGTTGAAGCCCTGTTGGACTTCGGAAAGTTGCGCCCTAGCCAGATCTCTCTCAGACTGCAAGATCTGGTGAGAGAAGTCGTCCCTGATCTTCGCCTCTTCAGCAATGCAAGCAGCGTCCTGAAATTCAAGGACCTCACTCTCGACCAAGGCCTTCAACTCAACTTTGTCCGCCTGCCACTTCCCTTTAATTTCTTCTTCCCATCAAACAAAATTAGCCACTACCTTTGCCGCCAGGTTGTCGACACCCTTTTTAAGAAGAAAAAAGAGCCCGAATAAGAAAAGAAAAGGAAAATAAGGAAAAAATGTGAATGAAAAGACAACTTAAGGAAATACCGCAGAAAGCCAATCCTTTAGTTGGTTGGCCATTTCGGTGACAACCTCAGCTTGAGCAAGAATTGGCGAAGAAGAGGCACCCCCACTACCATCGCCTTCGTTGTTCCCCCGGGACCACTAATTTCCTCAGCCGTCAGGATCTTCATGGGCTCAGCAGCCGCACACTTCACCTAGCCTGACAAGTGCACAATGTCAGGTATTAATTCAGGGTGGATTGTCTCCTCTGTGTAGGCGCCTTCCCTAAACAAGTTATCCAAATCCTTATCAGTAAGGGAGTTGGGTTCCCCACCAAAAGAAGACACTGGAAGAGAAATCGAGGAGAGACACTCACCGCTACCAACTATAGAATGAGTGTTACCCTCGAATATGGTAATAGGGAGAGTTTCCAAATCCAACTAGCCAACGACCAAAAGAGGACAAGTGCTATCCAGAATAGCCCAAGTAGGAACCGGGGAGTCTTCTTGACTAAGAGGCTGGGCGCCAACCAAACTCCCTTCCATTTCCCTATGAGTGGCCTCCAAGGACGATGGTGAGCGCGCACTGGAGCTGGTAATTCGGTCTAACTGGAGGGTGGCCGCAACGTCAACAGGCAGGTTGCCGCTTCTCATGGGGCCCTCAGTGGAGGGGGGCACAAACATAAGAGCAAGCGCTCGAGGGCTGATCTAAAGGAACGCCTGAATCTGAAAGGTGGCGACCAACTCAAAAAGAGCTATGCTGGCCAGAACTTCCATATCTCCTAAACCAACAGATCGTGACCTCTGTTGAACCCAAGGTTTCAAGTTTCATGTAAATCTACAAATAGATTTTGATGATAACAAATGAATCCAAAGAATAAAGGAGTCTCAAGCTCAAGTTGTCCACACAATATAATCAAGCACATCAAGGAAGCAAGCATGAACAAGAAGGGAACAAGTTCACATTAAAATCATAGAGTAATATTGTAAATCTCTTAAAAATTCAAAATTAGGATTAAGGCTCAAAATTAATATTTTATCATAAAGCATTAAAATACATTTTCCACATGTGCATGATATTTTGAAAATTAAATTTGAAAATTTTGAAAGATGATTGATTGTCATCTTTCACATGTGCATGACATGATTAAAGGTTTGAACTTTGAAAATTTTGAAAGATGATTGATTGTCATCTTTCACATGTGCATGACATGATTAAATGTTTGAATTTTGAAAATATTAAGATAATTGATTGTCATCTTTCACATGTGCATGACATGATTAAATGTTTGAATTTTGAAAATATTAAGATGATTGATTGTCATCTTTCACATGTGCATGTTTTATTTGAATATTTTCAAAAGTGGTGGATGCTTTTCTTAACTTATGCAAAAGGTAGATGTCTTTATTTGAAAATTTTGAAAAATAAAGTGTGCTCCTTTTGTCATATGCAAAAAGTAAAAGATTATGTTTGAAATTTTTGAAAAGTAAAGTGTGCTCCTTTTGTCACATACAAAAAGTAAAAATATTAGATTTGAAATTTTTGAAAAGTAAATGATGATGTTTTTGATATGGGAATCTTTTCAAATTTGAAATTGAAAAATCATTTGCCTATAAATAGCTCACTTGAGTTTTGCAAAATTCACAACAAGAGCTTACACATCTATTGCTAAGTTTTGCATCATTTCTTCAAAACTCTCATTCTCTCTTTTCTAAAGTTTTGAGCCTTAATTCTTGTTCTTGTTGAGAGAGATATAGGTTGCGCTGTATTGTTTCTATCTCACTCATTGAGGAGTGTACTTTGATAGTCTACCTACTATCAACTCTTGTATTTGTAAAAGGGTGTGTATAACCCTTGTGTGTGTAGAAGGTGTTCTACACAGGAAATAGTTAAATCACCAAGTGTGAGGTGATTGGAAGTGTAGAAGGTGTTCTATACGGAGAAAAGTTAAATCACCAAGTGTAAGGTGATTGGAAGTGTAGAGGGTGTTTTACACGGATTCTTTGGAGCGGTGCTGCTCAAAGGTGTAATAGGTTTCTATCTCCACCTAAAGGAGATTGAATAGTGAATTTAGGGATTCTCAAGAGGTAGCTTGAGGCGAGGACGTAGGCAGTGGGGCCGAACCTCGTTAACATACTGAGTTTGCTTCTCTCTTACCCTTACTCTTTATATTTATCATTGTTTTATATTTTGTTTATATTTTATATTATATATTTGATTTATAATACAACTCAATTCACCCCCCCTCTTGTGTTAGTCATCTGGGTAACAATTGGTATCAGAGCTAGTTGACCTGTACTGTTCATACAGGCAGATCACTCATGGGAACTCTCGCTTGTGACTGTGTCACCGAAGCAAGACTTTCCGTCCATGGGTGACGGTGCACCGGTAGAGACGGTGGCCGGCTAGTCTGGTAGGTACAGTTGTTAGGTGATATAGGTGCGGCCTATAATCAGTAACAATTGGTATCAAAGCTAGTTGACCTGTACTGTTCATACAGGCAGATCACTCATGGGAACTCTCGCTTGTGACTGTGTCACCGAAGCAAGACTCTCCGACCATGGGTGACGGTGCACCGGTAGAGACGGTGGCCGGCTAGTCTGGTAGGTACAGTTGTTAGGTGATATAGGTGCGGCCTATGATCAGTAACAATTGGTATCAGAGCTAGAGCTCTATTATAAGATTAACTATCTTTTGAGTTAAGATCTTATGGCTAACATTGCAGCTTCATTTGGTGAAGGTCAATCTAGCAATCGGCCTCCACTCTTTTGTGGAGACAATTACTCATTCTGGAAAGTTAGAATGAGAATATTCCTTCAGGCTCAAGGTCGAGAAATCTGGAAATGCATTGTAAATGGACCTTATATTCCAACAAAAGTGATTGATGGAGTAAAGGTCAAAAAGGAAGAAGAAGAGTTTGATCGTGAAGACGATAGACTTTATACTTTAAATTTAACTGCTATGAATTTATTATATAATGCTCTCAATGGTAATGAATTTAATAGAGTAATGACTTGTGCTACAGCAAAGGAAATTTGGGATAACTTGGAAGTTACTTATGAAGGAACTTCTCAAGTCAAGGAATCAAAAATTTATATTCTTACTCATGAATATGAAATGTTTAAGATGAATGATGATGAATCTATTTCTAGTATGTACACTCGTTTTACTAATATCATAAACAACTTGACAGCTCTTGGCAAAGTTTATTCCAAAGTGGAGATAGTAAGAAAAATTCTCAACTCTCTACCAAAACGTTGGGAATCAAAAGTGACAGTGATTCTTGAAGCTAGAGACCTCAAGAAGCTCGAAGTAAATGAACTCATCGGGTCACTTATCACCCATGAGTACACATTGAAAAGAGGAGAAGAAGAAGGAAAGTCAAAGAAGAGCTTGGCACTTAAAGCTGTTCCACATGAAAGTGAAAGTGATGAAGATGAGGAAAATGACGACAAAGATGAAGAAGTTGCGATGATAACAAGAAGAATTCAAAGGTTCTTAAAGAAAAATAAAACTCCTCCAAGGAAATCTTTCAAAAAGTTTTCCAAGAAAGATTCAGGTAAAAATGACACTTTAATTTGTTATAAATGCAATAAACCTGGTCATATCAAGTCAGATTGTCCTCTGCTAAAGAAAGATCGAAACAAAGGCAAAAAAGTAATGAAAGCTACATGGGATGATGATTCAAGTAGCTCAGATAGTGAAGCAAGCAATGGAGAATCAGCAAATCTTTGTCTTATGGCTAAAGATGACATTGAGGTAACAAATCTTGATAATATTGAAGATCTTTCATATGAAGAATTGCAAAATGTTTTAGAAGAGGTATATGAGGAATTTGAAAAATTGGGTATCAAGTATACTGTTTTAAAAAAGAAAAATTCTTCTTTAACAAACGAAATTGATATTTTAAGAAAAGAAAGTATTGTTTTGAAAGATGAAAATTTTGAGTTGAAGAAAAAGAAAACTGATTTAGAAAATATTATTGAAAAATTTACGAATGGAAAAAGAAATTTTGAAAAACTTCTTGGTAGTCAAAGATGTGTTTTTGATAAGGCAGGCTTGGGATATATGCCAAAACAAAAATACAAACCTTATAAAAACTTCTTTGATAATCCTTCTAAATCAAAATCCAATATTCAAAATTCTTTTCATAAAAATAATTTTGTTAAAAAAGGATACTATTATAATCATTCAAGTTCTTCATATATGTCACATGCTATTTGCAATTTTTGTAATAGAAATGGTCATAATTATTTTACTTGTCCTATTAGAAGAAAACATACAATGACTATTAGGACCATATGGGTACCTAAAAATCTTATTTCTTCTAATACTAATAAATAAAGGACCCAAAGAACTTGGGTACCAAGAAAAATCATTTTAATCGTTTTTATAGGTGTGCATGACGTCTTCCACGAACAAAAATAAATGGTTTTTAGATAGTGGATGTTCAAGACACATGACGGGAGACAAGACTAAGTTCTTTGATCTTAGATCTAAAGAAGAAGGACACGTGACATTTGGAGACAACTCGAAAGGGAAGATCGTGGGAATAGGTAAAATTGGTAATGAGTCTTCTCTTATAATTGAAGATGTTCTACTTGTTGAAGGTTTAAAACATAATCTTTTAAGCATAAGTCAATTATGTGATAAAGGATTTACAGTTACTTTCAAAATAGATAAGTGCATTATATTGAATGATTATGATTGTAATATTTATTTTATTGCTTTTAGAAGTAACAATGTTTATACAATTGATTTTGAAGAAATTATCTCACAAGATACGATTTGTTTTTCAGCTCAAAATGAAACTAATTGGTTATGGCATAGAAGACTAGGTCATGCCAATATGGAACTTATTTCCAAACTTTCAAAAAATGATCTTGTGAGAGGTTTACCAAAAGTAAATTTTCTTAAAGACAAAATTTGTGATGCATGCCAATTTGGTAAACAAACAAAAACTTCTTTTAAAATCAAGAAACATATTTCCACTACTAGACCACTGCAACTGATACACATGGATCTTTTTGGACCAAATAGAGTTGCAAGTTTAGGAGGAAAATATTATGCATTTGTTGTTGTTGATGACTTCTCTAGATATACTTGGGTCATCTTTCTTACTCATAAAGATGAGGCACATAATGCTTTTACCAAGTTATGCAAGAGAATTCAAAATGAAAAGGGTTATACTATTTCAAGTATCCGAAGTGATAGGGGAAAAGAGTTTGTTAATAAAAATATTAAAACATTTTGTGATGAAAATGGTTTTGTGCATAATTTTTCTGCTCCTCGAACTCCTCAACAAAATGGGGTAGTAGAAAGGAAAAATAGATCTCTTCAAGAGATGGCAAGAACAATGCTCAATGAGAACAACTTGCCTAGTTATTTTTGGGCTGAAGCGGTAAGTACTGCATGTTATGTTATAAATAGAGTTATGCTAAGGTCTAAATTAGATAAAACCCCCTATGAGCTTTGGAATGAGAAAAAGCCCAACATTTGTTACTTTCATGTATTTGGATGCAAATGTTTTATTTTAAATGACAGAGATAATTTAGGCAAGTTTGATGCAAAATCTGATGAAGGTATCTTTCTCGAGTATTCTACTAATAGTAAAGCTTATAGAGTATTCAATAAAAAGACTTTGACTGTACAAGAATCTATGCATGTAGTATTTGATGAATCTAATGCTCTACTCTCCAAGAAATCTATTGATGAAGAAACAGGAGGTATAAATAATACGGAAAGTCTCAATCTCAACAAAGAGAACACAATAGAGGAAGTCCAACATGGAGATATCAGGAAAGATCATCAAAATTTAATACAAGATGCAACCAAACAGTGGAAATTTGTGAAAGATCATCCAGTAGAACAAATTCTGGGGGAACCTTCACGAGGTGTAAGCACTCGATCATCTCTTAGAAATATTTGCAATCATACTGCTTTTCTATCTCAGATTGAACCTAAAAATATTGATGAAGCACTTCTTGATGAATCTTGGATTCTAGCTATGCAAGAAGAGCTTAATCAATTTGAAAGAAATGATGTTTGGACACTAGTTCCTAGACCAAAAAATCATACTATTATTGGAACAAAATGGGTTTTTAGAAACAAGAAAGATGAGTTCGGAGTCATTACTAGAAATAAGGCTCGACTTGTAGCCCAAGGTTTCAATCAAGAAGAAGGAATCGATTATGATGAGACATATGCACCAGTCGCAAGATTAGAAGCTATTCGAATGCTACTTGCATATGCTTGTTATAAAGATTTCAAACTTTTTCAAATGGATGTTAAAAGTGCTTTCTTAAACGGTTTTATAAATGAAGAGGTATATGTTGAGCAACCTCCAGGTTTTGAAAATCATATTTCTCCAAATCATGTTTTCAAACTCACAAAAGCACTATATGGACTCAAACAAGCTCCTAGAGCGTGGTACGAGAGACTTAGTGGTTTCTTGATTAAAAAAGGCTTTTCAAGAGGAAAAATTGATACAACTCTTTTCATTAAATACGAAAGTGATGATATTCTTTTGATTCAGATTTATGTTGATGATATAATATTCGGTGCTACTAATGAAAATATGTGCCAAGTGTTTGCTAAGACTATGCAGGAAGAATTTGAAATTAGCATGATGGGAGAGCTTACATTCTTTCTCAGATTGCAAATTAAGCAAGTAAAAAGTGGGACATTCATCAATCAATCGAAATATATTAAAGAATTGCTGAAGAAATTTGGGATGGAAGGTGCTAAGGAAACTGGAACACCAATGAGTCCATCCACTAAACTTGATAAAGATGAAACCGGTAAACCAGTTGACTCGAAGGTATATCGAGGTATGATCGGTAGCTTATTATATTTGACAGCCAGTAGACCAGATATTATGTTTAGTGTGTGCTTATGTGCACGCTTTCAATCATCTCCAAAAGAATCACATTTAATTGCAGTTAAGCGCATTCTTAGATATTTTAGTGGTACAATTAACTTAGGGTTATAGTACCCTAAGCACACATCTTTCGATCTAATCAGCTACACAGATGCAGATTATGCTGGCTGTAAAATAGATCGAAAAAGCACTAGTGGAGCATGTCACTTCTTAGGTCGTGCACTAGTTTCTTGGTTTAGTAAAAACCAAAATTCTGTTGCACTATCTACTGCTGAGGCAGAATATGTTACTGCGGGTAGTTGTTGTGCTCAAGTTCTTTACATGAAGCAACAACTTGAGGATTTTAAACTTATGTACAATCACATTCCAATCAAATGTGATAATACAAGTGCTATAAATCTTTCAAAGAATCCAATACAATATTCTCGGACCAAACATATTGAAATTAGATATCATTTTCTTAGAGATCATGTGCAAAATGGCAATATTGTATTAGAATTCACTAGTACACATGATCAATTGGTAGACCTTTTCACAAAACCCCTACCAGAAGATAGACTATGCATGATTAGAAGAGAAATAGGAATGATGCATGCCATGGATATCTGCTAGATACTTTTATTTCATTATGTTAAATGACTTACAGAAACTTGAGACGTTTAGCCTCATCATTCAAATGCATTTGTTCCTCATAAATCATCATGCCATCCTTGTCTAAAAGATTAGGCAATCAAAATGAAGAGGTAAGCAAGGATTTCAAATCCTTATTCTGTTGCTTTAATTCTACTAGTTTTTTGTTTGACTCATAAACAAGTCGTTGAAGTACAGATACAGTCTCGTTAAGTTTCTCAATTTCGCTAGTTTTAGACTGCAACCGAGCAGAAAACGCAACGATAGATGATGAGTATCGAGTTCCGAGACCCACAAGCTCGTAAATGGCGTCATGATCTGATTTATTAGCTAAATCAGTCTCTTGTTGCTTCATGGCACCCACGACAGATGCAGAAATAGATTGAGACTGGGGTGAAGGATACCTCAAATCTTGATCAAGAGAAGCACTGAAGGGAATTCTACGAGCCATTGAAAAATTGTAGAATGAGAATGCAAGCAAATTGCAAAGATGAGAAGAAAGCTTGATGCGAAATAGATAAAGCTAAGGATTTCTCTTATAGAAACGGAAATAAGAACAAGACAAACTTACAAATCATGATAATATCTCATTTTTCAGCAACATCAAGCGGATCAAATCTCTGCACCGAATTGCCAGAGCTACGCCTCCAGCCTTTACAGGTTTTGTCGGGCACGGGTGATTTCAATTATTTAGCTCTTTACAAAATCTCCTTCCGCACCGAATTACCGGAACTAGGCCTCTAGCCTTTGCAAGTTTTGTCGAACACGTGTGGCTACGCACCGAATTCTCTACAGTCTCTACTAACGCAGCGTTTTATTTATCTATTAGTTATTGCAGGAATATATCTTATTGATCTAATTATGATTCCTTTTTAATGATGCCAAAAGGGGGAGAAGTTTTAGACTAGAACATTAACATTATTTAAATTGCTTAACTTGTTATATATGCTTGGAATTATATTTATATTTTTGCTTGAAAAACTAACGCACATTCTTAGGGGGAGCTTAAGTATTAATACAGGATTCAAGTTCTATCAAGCATTTGTCATCATCAAAAAGGGGGAGATTGTTGAACCCAAGGTTTCAAGTTTCATGTAAATCTACAAATAGATTTTGATGATAACAAATGAATCCAAAGAATAAAGGAGTCTCAAGCTCAAGTTGTCCACACAATATAATCAAGCACATCAAGAAAGCAAGCATGAGCAAGAAGGGAACAAGTTCACATTAAAATCATAGAGTAATATTGTAAATCTCTTAAAAATTCAAAATTAGGATTAAGGCTCAAAATTAATATTTTATCATAAAGCATTAAAATACATTTTCCACATGTGCATGATATTTTGAAAATTAAATTTGAAAATTTTGAAAGATGATTGATTGTCATCTTTCACATGTGCATGACATGATTAAAGGTTTGAACTTTGAAAATTTTGAAAGATGATTGATTGTCATTTTTCACATGTGCATGACATGATTAAAGGTTTGAATTTTGAAAATATTAAGATGATTGATTGTCATCTTTCACATGTGCATGACATGATTAAATGTTTGAACTTTGAAAATATTAAGATGATTGATTGTCATCTTTCACATGTGCATGTTTTATTTGAATATTTTCAAAAGTGGTGGATGCTTTTCTTAACTTATGCAAAAGGTAGATGTCTTTATTTGAAAATTTTGAAAAATAAAGTGTGCTCCTTTTGTCATATGCAAAAAGTAAAAGATTATGTTTGAAATTTTTGAAAAGTAAAGTGTGCTCCTTTTGTCACATACAAAAAGTAAAAATATTAGATTTGAAATTTTTGAAAAGTAAATGATGATGTTTTTGATATGGGAATCTTTTCAAATTTGAAATTGAAAAATCATTTGCCTATAAATAGCTCACTTGAGTTTTGCAAAATTCACAATAAGAGCTTACACATCTATTGCTAAGTTTTGCATCATTTCTTCAAAACTCTCATTCTCTCTTTTCTAAAGTTTTGAGCCTTAATTCTTGTTCTTGTTGAGAGAGATATAGGTTGCGCTGTATTGTTTCTATCTCACTCATTGAGGAGTGTACTTTGATAGTCTACCTACTATCAACTCTTGTATTTGTAAAAGGGTGTGTATAACCCTTGTGTGTGTAGAAGGTGTTCTACACAGGAAATAGTTAAATCACCAAGTGTGAGGTGATTGGAAGTGTAGAAGGTGTTCTACACGGAGAAAAGTTAAATCACCAAGTGTAAGGTGATTGGAAGTGTAGAGGGTGTTTTACACGGATTCTTTGGAGCGGTGCTGCTCAAAGGTGTAATAGGTTTCTATCTCCACCTAAAGGAGATTGAATAGTGAATTTGGGGATCCTCAAGAGGTAGCTTGAGGCGAGGACGTAGGCAGTGGGGCCGAACCTCGTTAACATACTGAGTTTGCTTCTCTCTTACCCTTACTCTTTATATTTATTATTGTTTTATATTTTGTTTATATTTTATATTATATATTTGATTTATAATACAACTCAATTCACCCCCCCTCTTGTGTTAGTCATCTGGGTAACAACCTCGAGGAAGAACCACCAGAAGCAGCAGAAGTAGAAGCCCTGGCGATATAGAAGCCTTAGACCGATCGCCCCCCAAACTAGCCCTAGTCTCAAGGGGTGGCTGCTTAGGGTTGCCCGTGGATGACGCCAAGCTTCCCTTCGAAGCTGGAAGCATGGGCGCCTACTTCAGACCTTCTTTAGTGGGCGCCAAGGGTTTCTTCGGAGGGGGGGGGAGTTGAGAAAGATCCTCAATACCAATCCTTTTCTTTTGACCTTTATCATTTTTCTTCGACTTTATTTCTTTTTTGCCCTCGCCCACATCAGTCTCTAACCGTTTTTTCTCCTTTAGCTCCCCATTCCTATCTCGCACAATAAGGACACTTGTCATGGTTTTGTCATAATGATTAGGTAGAGGGGCAGAAATAATATTAGTGATCATGGAATCACGTCCCTGAGTGAAGGAGCGATTGGGAGACATCAGAAACCGATCTATATGGACGAAGGACAATAGCTTATCGATCCAGAGATCGTCTGAATGTTCTGCAGCCTAGGTGCGGACGGTATCTATACGAGCCAACTCTCGGCAGGACAATGGGGGCATGAGAGTCCACAAACGTCGACTCTCAGGGATAGAGTGCCAGATTGTCCTGAAAGGAAAGTCTCTAAAAACCTCTTCTTGACCAGGAAATTTCCATCCCTACCCGCTGATAAAGAAGAATTTCGTGGTCCACGCCTTAGCATTGGAATACCGGCCTTCAAACGTAGCCAAAGGCTGCCATTTTTCCTTTTTACGAAAGACAACCACACAACCCTTGTTGGCCGCCCTCACGTCGTAGAAAGCCAAAAACCGAGCAGTCATATTGGGGTATGGGTCATGGAGGGGTTCTAGAACCATCCGGAAGATAATGCAGGCGCACAAGTAAACTCTCAAAGCAAAAATGTGAAGCTGAATCGAAGCTAGTTCTAGCAGGTCCAAAATGTCACGAAGAGGGCGACAAAAGCTTCAATTCATGAGACAAAAGGGCTACGAAAATGGCTACCCAACTCGAGAACCCTTCATCATCACAACACCCAGATTCGAGCATTTTCATCATAACAGAATCTGGGATGCTGAACTCCTTTCGGATCTCAGCTAAATGCTTCTCTCAAATACTTGAGCGCTATGTGTATCCATCAAACGTTGTGCCCTAGGGAATGCCACAAGGTTGACCCAAACCACTACCTTGTTCCTGTTAGATTTATGTGCTCCTTGAATCCCACATGGGAAAGGAGTGGGAGATGGGGCAAGATCCATGGCCTATAAAAGGAGGCCTAGCCTCCTTAGTTATACACACCAACTAACAAGTTATCAAGTAATAACTTGTGAGTAAAATCCTCTATTAGCCTTTTCTTGTAAAAGGGAAAGAGGTGAAAGTTAAAGTTTTCTTAGTGAGAAAATTTTGTGAGTGTCATTTGTGGTGAGGAGAAAAATTGTGTGATTGTAACAATTTTTCACATAGTGTATTTTCTTCTCTGGGTCTGCTGGTTTTTTCTTCCTGCTTTGGGAGTTTCCAGGTAAATTCTTGTGTTATTATTATTTCTGTATATCTCTTTATATTCCTGCATAGAGGTGGATCCTGGGGGTGAATTTGGGAGGTCCAAATTCCCAACAATTGGTATCAGAGCTGGGGTCCTCTTTCTTTTGTGGGGTGGAGCTTTGGTATGGTAGTGTGGATACGTACAGTCTAAGGAGGTTCTGTCTAAGGAGATTGGAAATTCTAAGTGTGTCCATTGTGACCCTCCAATCTTTCCTGGGAACCTTGAAGTTCTGTCTAGGAAAGAGAAATCTTTCCTGGGAACTTACTTAGTGAGTACTATTCATTCCTACGGTAAAAGAATCAAGAGCCAAGGTTCGGGTCTAAGGAGATGGCTGGAGCAGACGTGAAAGTATCAGGGATCGAGAAGTTCGATGGCACAGATTATGGATACTGGAGGATGCAGATAGAGGATTACCTATATGGGAAGAAACTTCATCTTCCATTGTTAGGGAAGAAGCCAGAGACCATGGCAGTTGCTGATTGGGACCTGCTAGATCGACAGGTTCTGGGGGTTATTCGACTAACCCTATCGAGATCCGTTGCACACAACGTCATCAAGGAGAAGACGACTGCAGATCTCATAGCGGCTTTGTCAAGTATGTATGAAAAGCCGTCAGCAAATAACAAAGTACATTTGATGAAAAAGTTATTCAACTTGAAAATGTCAGATGGTACGTCTGTTGCACAACATCTAAATGATTTTAATACTATCACAAATCAATTATCATCTGTTGAAATTGAGTTTGATGATGAAATACGTGCATTGATACTATTGGCCTCACTGCCAAATAGTTGGGAAGCCATGAGAATGGCTGTCAGTAATTCTGCTGGTAAATCAAAATTAAAATATGATGATATTCGTGATTTGATTTTGGCTGAGGAGGTACGCAAGAGGGATTCAGGCGAAATCTCGGGTTCGAGTTCAGCGCTTAATGTTGATTCTCGAGGGAGATCACAAGACAGAAACTCAAACAGAGGCAGATCAAAATCAAAGAACAGGGGCAAGAGCAAGACAAAGCCTGGGCAGCAGGCAACTTGCTGGAATTGTGGCAAGACTGGTCACATAAAAAGGAATTGCAGAAATCCTAAAAAGGAGAATGATAGTGCTAATGTGGTAACTGAAGAAGTACAAGATGCACTATTACTTGCAATTCATACTCCAGTTGATGACTGGATACTGGATTCAGGAGCTTCTTTCCACACAACTTCCCATCGGGAAATAATGCAAAACTATGTTGCAGGTGATTTTGGGAAGGTGTACTTGGCTGATGGAGAGGCTTTGAATGTGGTGGGAATGGGAGACATTGATATTGCACTCCCTAACAAGAACAAGTGGATCCTGCAGAAAGTCAGACACATTCCTGAGTTGAAGAAGAATCTCATCTCTGTTGGGCAACTCGATGATTGTGGCTATTCAGTAGTGTTCTCAGATAGCACCTGGAAGGTCACTAAAGGGGCATTGGTACTGGCTCGGGGTAAGAAAACTGGTACACTTTATATGACTACTGGTTTGAATAATACTATTGCTACTACCGTTGCAGAGAGCACAGCAGATTTGTGGCATTGTAGGCTTGGCCATATGAGTCAGAAGGGCATGAAAGAACTACTGGCAAAAGGCAAGCTACCAGAACTAAAGTCAGTTGATCTCAGTACGTGTGAGAGTTGCATTATGGGAAAACAAAAGAAGGTCAGTTTCTTGAAGAGTGGTAGAACACTGAAAACAGGAAAGTTAGATCTTGTGCACACAGACGTGTGGGGACCTTCCCCAGTTGCATCTCTTGGAGGTTCTCGGTACTATGTCACGTTCATTGACGATCACAGCAGGAAGGTATGGGTTTATTTTTTGAAGCATAAATCTGATGTATTTAATGTGTTCAAAAATTGGAAAGCCCTGGTTGAAACAGAGACAGACTTAAAGCTGAAATGCTTGAGGTCTGATAATGGTGGAGAATATATTGATGGAGGATTCAATGAGTACTGTGCAACTCATGGTATCAGAATGGAAAAGACCATTCCTGGAACACCACAACAAAATGGAGTTGCTGAGCGTATGAATAGAACCATTAATGAGCGTGCTAGAAGCATGAGGCTGTACGCTGGATTACCACCTACTTTCTGGGCAGATGCAGTCAGCACTGCTGTGTACTTGATAAACAGAGGGCCATCAGTTCCATTGGATTGTGGACTGCCTGAGGAGGCTTGGAGTGGGAAAGAGGTCAAATTTTCTCACCTTAAAACTTTTGGCTGTCTTTCTTATGTTCTTGTTGATTCTGATGCTCGTAGTAAACTTGAAGCTAAGTCAAAGAAATGTTATTTCATTGGCTATGGAGACGAGGCATTTGGCTATCGTTTCTGGGATGATCAGGGTCGGAAGATTATAAGAAGCAGGAATGTGATATTCAATGAGAAGATTATGTACAAGGATAAGTCCAGTACAGTTGCTGAAGCAGCTCCTCATGAGTTCGAGTTCGAGAACTTGGATGACCTACCAGAGACCACTGTGCAGTGTAGAGATGTGAGTGACGGGGAGAATGGGTCCGATGCACCCGTTCCAATTATTCCGCAATCAGAACCAGAGCCGTCTACTCCTGCAGCTGCAGTTCGCAGGTCAGTTAGGACTATTCGTCCCCCACAGCGTTTCTCACCTACTTTGAATTATATTCTGTTGACAGATGGTGGAGAACCGCAGAGCTACCAGGAAACCTTGCAAGATGAACATTCTAGCAAGTGGAAGCTGGCCATGAAAGATGAGATGGATTCCTTGTTAGGGAATCAGACATGGGAGTTGACAAAACTTCCATCAGGGAAGAAGGCATTGCACAACAAGTGGGTGTACCGGGTAAAGACTGAGCAAGATGGTAGTAAAAGGTACAAGGCCAGACTTGTTGTAAAAGGCTTTCAGCAGAAGCAGGGTATTGATTACTCTGAGATCTTTTCTCCTGTGGTAAAAATCACAACCATCAGGTTAGTGTTGGCTATGGTTACTACTGAAGATCTATTTCTTGAGCAACTAGATGTGAAGACAGCTTTTCTTCATGGAGACCTTGAAGAAGACATCTTCATGCACCAACCTGAGGGGTTTGTAGTACAGGAAAATGAAGATTCAGTTTGCAGACTGAAGAAGAGCTTGTATGGCCTGAAGCAAGCTCCTAGACAGTGGTACAAGAAGTTTGACAGTTTTATGTGCAGTGCAGGATACATCAGATGTCAGGCAGATCACTGCTGCTATGTCAGGCAGTTTGACAATTCTTATATTATCTTGTTGTTATATGTGGATGACATGCTTATTGCAGGGGCTAGTATTGATGAGATCAATAATCTGAAGAAGCAGATGTCAGAGCACTTTGCAATGAAGGATTTGGGAGCTGCAAAGCAAATTCTTGGCATGAGAATTGTTAGGGACAGAGTCAGAGGCACGTTAAGACTCTCTCAGGCTGAGTATGTGAAAAAGGTACTCAGCAGGTTCAATATGGACAAGGCCAAACCAGTTGGCACACCTTTAGGCAATCACTTCAGACTCAGTAAGGATCAGTCACCAAAGTCAGAAGAGGAACAAGACTACATGAGTAAGGTTCCTTATGCTTCAGCTATTGGTTCACTTATGTATGCTATGGTTTGCACTAGACCAGATATTGCCCATGCAGTGGGAGTTGTGAGTAGATACATGAGTATCCCGGGAAGACAACATTGGGAAGCAGTAAAGTGGATTTTGAGATACCTAAAAGGCTCCTCAGAAACGTGCTTGTGTTTCTCAGGAGAGGGCTTAGAGGTGCAGGGCTATGTTGATGCTGATTTAGCTGGAGATGTTGATAGCAGAAAGAGTACCACAGGGTTTGTCTACACCCTGGGTGGTACTGCAATTTCATGGGGTTCTAATCTACAAAAGACAGTTTCTTTGTCGACGACAGAAGCTGAGTACATTGCAGTTTCAGAAGCTGCAAAAGAAATGATTTGGCTACAGGGTTTCTTGGAGGAATTGGGCAAAGATATTCAAAAGGGCACTCTCTACAGCGACAATCAGAGTGCAATATTCCTCGCCAAGAACCCAGCATTTCATTCCAGGACTAAGCACATACAGATCAGGTATCACTTCATACGATCATTGGTAGATGATGGACAGTTGTTACTTGAGAAAATTTGTGGAAGTAAGAACCCTGCTGATATGTTGACAAAGAGCGTTACACTTGAGAAACTGAAGCTGTGCGCGACTTCAATTGGTCTTCAAGCATAAAGATAGGGGCAAAAAAGATAGCGGAAGCTATGAAGATCTTCATCCAGGTGGAGCATGGCTGTGGGATCAGTCAAAGTCGCAAGGTGGAGATTGTTAGATTTATGTGCTCCTTGAATCCCACATGGGAAAGGAGTGGGAGATGGGGCAAGATCCATGGCCTATAAAAGGAGGCCTAGCCTCCTTAGTTATACACACCAACTAACAAGTTATCAAGTAATAACTTGTGAGTAAAATCCTCTATTAGCCTTTTCTTGTAAAAGGGAAAGAGGTGAAAGTTAAAGTTTTCTTAGTGAGAAAATTTTGTGAGTGTCATTTGTGGTGAGGAGAAAAATTGTGTGATTGTAACAATTTTTCACATAGTGTATTTTCTTCTCTGGGTCTGCTGGTTTTTTCTTCCTGCTTTGGGAGTTTCCAGGTAAATTCTTGTGTTATTATTATTTCTGTATATCTCTTTATATTCCTGCATAGAGGTGGATCCTGGGGGTGAATTTGGGAGGTCCAAATTCCCAACAGTTCCGCCATAGGGTTGTAAAAGGAAAGAAGCAGGAACAAGAAACATGAACAAGAAACAAGAACAAGAAGCAATAACAAGGAGCAAGAACAAAAGATAAGAACGAAAGAATGCAGAGAACGGAAAAAATACCAAGGATTAAAATAAGCAGAAGGAAGAAAGGAAAAGAGGAAGATGGGGTATTTAAAGGAAAAAATAACTATGGAACACCAACAGACGAGACATAATAACTTAACGTGAAGATTGAGAAATAGCCATCAGATGAAAAATAATCGTCACACGCTAAACCTCCCCCCAACTACCACGATCATCTGACAAGAAGATGAAGGGACAACAGGCACTCGAAAGGTCACGAAAAAGAACACGCTCTCATGCATATCAGAACGGAAACCGAAAACACACAAAAGTCAAAATAAATTGAATTCTCTATACTTTGAGGCGTAAAGAATTCGCGGGATAGCTGTAAGACCTATTTAAGTCAAGAAGTTTGGAAGTCCACCAGAATGAGAGCTCAAATAGAAAAAAGTTAATACAGTAGGCAATACAGTAGGCCCAATAACTTACCCAAGAAGATGAATAAGGATAGAATCATTCAGAATCACGTACATAAACTAATAACCAAATCTTCAACACATTCTACGGGATTTCATGCAGATACGTGATCACGTCAGTTATGGGAAGATAACTTATAAACGGAAAGCATAATAAAGGATAAGCATCATTACGAAACCTACATAAACCAAATAACCCTCCATGAAGGGAGGACTACTCTCTCTAATCTTCGAGTTACTTTTAAAAATAATTGGCCAGATTACTGACTTAGACATCGGAGCTTTCTCAAGCGAAGATCACCAGATCTCTTCAATTTCTTGTAGGTTAACAGTTGCAGGTAAGGAGCGAGACACGTCCTTAACACATTTTATTATAATTGCTCGCATCAGTTTTTAGTATAAAATAATTATTTTAATTAATCACATTAATAAAATTTACAAAAAAAAATGCAAAAATATTTTTATCTTATCATTATAATTTTTTCAAATTCTCACATAAAATATAATAAATAATTTAAAATTTTTAAATACTAAAATAAAATTAATATTATAATAAAATTTATTTTAACTTTTAACTTTCACTTAAAATTATCTCATCAGTGTATCTCTGATTTTCTTTAACCCCAAACATTACGTTTCATGCAAGATCCCGTTTATGTTCGAAAACGAGATGAGTTCGTTTCAATTCATCTCAAACTCATTATTATTATTATTTTTATATAAAATACAAATTTCAATATAACTTTTTCAATTTCCCAATTAATTTTTTTAAATTTTAAAATAATAATAATATTAAAAAATAAACTTAATTCAGCTCATCTGATCTCATCTCCGAATCTAAATAGGAACTAAACGATGCATCTCCAAATCCCTTCAACCAATTACCAACATGCAGTGTGCCTATCACCATCGGCCTCTCACCAGCACGCAGTTACCAACCAGTAAAGGTTCCAAACGATTTTCCCCTTTAAAAAATTTGGAAGCTTAAAATTGTTGACCGCCTTAAACTCCTACTTTAAAAAATCTTTTGGGGCATCCTCCCAACCAAAGAAAGATTAAGAATAATCATCCCAAGTCTCTCCTCTTTCACTTGTCCTCTATGCGAAGAAAAAAATGAAACTCTCCTCCACCTGTTCATTGAGTGCTCTTACACCAGAATATTATGAAATAAAGTAGATTATTGTTAAATCTCTCTTTAATGCCAATATCATCGATTTTTTATTGGTTTCATATCATTTTAAATCCGAAGGCCAAGCTTCGGCCTTATCACTCTTGATAGATTTCATCCGAAAAATTCGAACTGATGTGGTCTATAACAAAACTGCACCAACTCCCCGCCAAGCATCAAATCAACTCAATCTCTCTTATCAAGAACGCATTCATGCTTGGGATATAAAAAATAAATCGAAGCTGGAGAAAGAATGGCAAAAGTCTCCAAGACATCATATATGTATTTCCTTCGATGCAGCAGTCAGAAATTCCTTTCCCACATCATCTACGGTAAGTAGAAACTCTGATGGGTAAATTATGGAAATTTTGAGAGAAGAACTACTCCACCACCATCTCAGTAATAGTAAAAGCTCTTGCGGTAAGTTCAGCTTTCACAATGGCAAAACATCTAGAATTTCCCTCAACTCCTCGTTAGGAGGAGACTCCCAGCTGGTGGTGTCCGCCATCTGCAAGGAAAAGGAAGTCTGGCAGATAACACCCATTTTGGTGGTGTCCGCCATCACAAATGATGGAGCTACGAAAAAGATAAAAAAAATAGATCGATTTCAAAATTGATTGGCGCACTCGGTGGTGTAATGAACCGCTACAAACTCTTAATTTGGTGGTATTCTATTATATTTTCTTCCTACATGTAATCCGTTCCTTAATAGTAGCAAAGACCCGCCTTAAACTCTTGTTAATCTGTTTTATTATAATGCACATGCTTGCTTAGGGAAAAAAAAATGCATGGCCAAAAATACATCTAGTATTCTCTCTCTCTCTCTCTCTCTCTCTCTCTCTCTCTCTCTCTCTCTCTCTCTCTCTCTCTCTCCTTTTGTTTGGAGAGAAAGTGAAGAAATTGAATTAAAAAATAAAATGGAATATTTGGGTGTCATTGACCAAAAACACATCTAGTAGGCTATCGAATCATGTATTTGGTTTTCTGGATGTTCATACTTCATATCATTTTTCATTTCGTTTCTCAGCAGCCGATCTGAGTTTTTATATTTTATTCATTTATCGGATTTTTCTATGAAGTTGGAAAAAATTGCATATATGCAGAAAAAAGAAAAACACCAAAAAATTGTATATATGCACAGAAAATAAAAAGGCCTAAAAACATTAAAAAATAAAAATAAAAATAAAAATCTTGAGCAAGCAGAGTCTGATATTTCTCACCGGAAATAAAAAAAAAAATATCTTGACCAAATAGGAGAATAATGGGCATGCAGGAAAATTATTATTAAAAAATTTAAAAAAATTAAATTGAAATTTATATTTTATATAAAAATAAAATATATATAATAATAAATTTTAAATAAAATAAATTAAGATGAGATGAATTTACCATCCAAATTAAGTTTTAGACGTGTTTTGATCAAATTATTGATAAAGTAAGAACTTTTTTATCTATTCCTATGTTAAAGTACAAAAAAAAAAAAAAAAGAATGTAAACTAGCACTACTCATCTTTAAACTCATACCGGATCATCCAACAATCCCAACTTGGCAATTTGTATACCAAGACATGTGGTGGCTACAGCTGTGAGTCTTTGACCGTCCCCAAAACGACAAGCTTATGAACGAGATCAAACTTCAAATGAGACGTAGGGACTCGGGGAAGAGGAGGGGAGGCGTGGCTAACTAAAGAGCGAGCAAGCCACTTAAGCCAAGCCGATTTGTCTTTGTCTGCTAAGGTGGTCCTCACCACCACCTCTTTCCCACTCCAATTATTACCAAGTCTTTTTTTACCGACACATCCTTCTTTATTTATTTATTTATTTTGTTTTTGCTACTCCTTCTTTCTTTATTTATTTACACTCTTTCCCACCTATTAGTTTTTATTTACCGAGATATTCTCCTGTCTTTTTTAAAAAACACAAAACAAACTGAATAAAACTATTTAAAACCGTGATTTATGATTTTTCTTTTTTTAATGCCTCATACAAGGTGAAAGTTGTCACCCTCAGCTTCAAAATTCGGAAGTCGATTTGGAATTATGGATTCAATTCCAATGATGAAAAACATATATGTTTAGTTTAAAACTTTAGAAAAACTCGATTTTGAAAAGCTTAAAATATAAACAATTTAATTTGTTTAAATATCAAACAAAAAATTATTTAAAAATATATATTTTTATTTAATTTTTAACTTTTATTTCATCTAATCTTATTTTATCTATGGAAATAAACTAGATTTTTTGACAAATCACAGCTATAAATCGAACCTTTTGAATATTAATTAGTTTTTTTATTTTTTGAGAGAGAATATCAATTAATTAGTTTATGTATCATAATAGAAGTACAAAATGTGCTGAAGCACAATCACTTGGCCGATGCCGCGTGGTGCAATTTTTGCAATTATGTATCATAGAAGTGATCGATAAGGGTGCTGTCTTTACACGCCTCTCTTAATTTTAACAACCAGCTACCTATTTCATAAAATAAATCCGAATACAAATTCATCTTAAAATATTGATATTAACCACCTCATAATTTATTAAATTTTATTATTAGATCGGTACCTAAATTATGAATTAAATTTAATTTGAGAAAAAGCTGGCAACTTCTCAACATTTAACTCCTTCTATCCAATTCTCAACGAATATGATGTTACAATGTCACTGATGACTTTTTTTTTTTTAATGTTTAGAAATAGTTTCACTTCAATAAAATTAAAAGAGCATAACATTTTTAATGTAACTAAACAGTCAACTAATTATAAATTAACACTCAACTTTCAAATATTTCAGATAAAATCTGAGAGAACTAATACTATTTTAAAAAATATATATTTATTAAATTTCTCTTCTAAAAAATGAGTAAATTACAACTCTTACTAAACTAAAAGTTTAAGAGATTATTTTTCAATAATTACAATTTTTCTCTATACAAATAATATTCACAAAACTATCAAAATAATAACACAACATGACACAATTTTTCTCACAATTTAGTAATTTAGTGATGACTGAAGACAAATAGAAACTTCCCGTTGGCCCCTACCCCTTTTAGCTCTTATACAAAAACATAGATGTTTGCTTGGTTACAACTGTCCAGCTTCTTAAATTGTGAGAGCATCCTATGCATGAAGGGGATTTGAGAAGATCAGTGGTAGATACAGTTTTAGATAAGTTTTTTTTTAAAAATAGGTGGAATTTATTATTAAAAAATTATTATTACGTAAATTTTAAATTTATCTTTTTTTTAAAAAAAAAATATTATTTGAACACAATGCATATATCGTTTCTAGAATTGAAGGAAAAATAAAAATAAAAATAAAATGAAATAAAAAGCGGGCACAGAGAGGGATAAGAATGTAAATAAGAGGGAAGCAATGGAAAGAACTGGTGGAGAAAGAAGAGGCCTCTGAAAGTGTCAGAAGTTAAGATGAGAAAGGTCAGAAACAGAAGTTAGGTGAGTGGGTCTTTGTTTTTTTTTTTTCGATTTTTTTGTTTAATTTTGACGGGAGTGATGTGACCAACTACTCTTTTGTTAAATGACGTGACTACTCAGGTTCCCCGTTCCCCTCACTGGAACTAAGTTATCGTATAAAATAATATTTTTATTTAAAAATTTCAGAAAATTAATTATTTATTATCATATATATATATATTTAAAAATTATAATAGTTATGAAGTAAGATAATCTGAACTGTGTAATTACCCAAGTGCACGTTAAAAACTGAAAATATCACAATTTTGATAAAAGTAATGAAAGGATTTAAATGTAAATATTTTAGTAATATTTTTAGAAATGAATTAAAGACGAGTAAATGGAAACTAAACAACCTAATACGCATTGCAGAGATTAAGTTTAGGTTTTTTGTTTGAATTTAGAGATGAAATGAGTTGATATAAATTTAATTTATTTTTAATAATATTATTATTTTGATATTTAAAAAAGTAAATTAAAATTAAAAAAATATAATAATAAAATTAAAAAAAGTTAAAATAAATTTCAAATTCAAACGAGACCTAATCTTATATACTAATCATAATGCATTCATTATATATAGAAAGACATTATTTTTCATTTTAATTTTGTTATCTCCAATCAGTTGGTCAATGATATTTTAATTAAATTTGATAAACTGAAGATATTTTTTTCTTACACAACTTGTAAAATACAGTTTTGGCCAATCTCAAATCACATAATATAGCAACAACTTCCTAAATATATATACACACCCACACAAACAACATCCATTTTTAACATTAATGTTAATATTAGGTTAGGTTTCAAAATAAGAAAAAATTGAATGAACCTTCTCAGTTTTTAATATTGTACTTAGACAAGGTTTCAAAAACAGAAAATAATGCATATTGACGACTTTCTTATAAATTATTTGTTGATTACCATTGAAAAGAGATGTGCTAATTAATGATCTTTATTTGTTGAAAGAACATTGAAATTAATTAGCATATTAATTTCTTTTTTAACATCATTCAAATTTAGAATTTCCTATATATTTATGTACGTTTTTAGATAGTCTTTTAATTTTGGTTATATGCAAATTTTTATATGTCCTATGAGCCCCTCTGCATAAATCTTAGCTTCCCCCCCAAAGTGAAATTAATTGCTTTAATGTATACGCCCCTGTTTAGATTTGAAAGCGTTTCATCTTATTTTATAATTATAATTTTTTTCAAATTTCTATATAAAATATAATAAATAATATAATTTTTTCAAATTATAAAATAATATTCTAATTAACCTTCATCTTTTATTTAAAACTATCTTATTTCCTCTAACGAATAATAATATTTTATTCAACTTATATATATAGGATAGCATTTTTTTTTTTTTGATATTTTAGAGCAATACCGGTTGAGACTTAGGAGAGATAAATTTGCAGTAATTATCATATTTGAACTAAGATATAGATAAATTTGCACTAATTGATAGCTCTCTCAATCCAAACAAGAGTTAAGTTTTAAATAAAATATTAAATAAAAGAGTTAATGAGAGCGCGTGAATCAGCTTATAGGAATGTAAATTTGCACGCACCATCCATCCATGCAAAGATCCAATGGGATACATTTCTGAACGATTGATTACCGCATGATTGTCTAATGACACAAATAATATATTTACTAAAAAAATACTCTCTTTTAAGTTGTATTTGATAGATGAAATAACCTCATACTACTTCACTATTCTTCATAATTTATATTTATAAACATTTTATTATTATTCAAAATGTTTGATTACCTTTTTATTATACTTTTTCACAGGTTGTTCGGTATCAACGTAGCAAATATAGGCAAATGCTTTGTATCCCGAGGATTCCTACCGACAATAGGTACCGATACATTTTTTCTTATATTATTATTTTGTGATTAAATAAGTTTTTTTGAATGATATTGTGAACTCCATTTTTTTTAAATATTGAGATGAGTTAAATTGTAAATAGTAATATTTTATGAGTTTTATTGAGATAAATTTAATCTTGTAAGTTGAGATAAGTTTAATTATTGATACAAGAGAATTTGAGTTAGATGGTGTTGAATTGTCAGATAGTACGTTGATGACGTTGAGATACCTTGAGATGACAAATTAGCACAAAGGAAACTTATAATTGTGCACTTTCTTAATTGTGACAGTTTTATATGTGTTTTAATATTTTAGCCATAACTAAAGAATCAGAATCGTTAGCCAAAAAGTTTAGCCAAAAAGTTTTTTTCGACACACACGTCATGGCTACTCAATTATACTCAGTGTGCACCTTTTCAAGGTCGAAATTCACTATTTTTCCTTACGAATCCCCAATTTGAGTTATTTTTTTTCTTATTTGATAATATTTCATTTATTGTTTAGGAAGTGATTTTGAATCCATTTTAGGCCAGATTTTTTGTAGATTAACTCTTTTATTATTTATTTGATTTTGGCGTGACTATTAGAATTTTGCTAATTTGGTAAAATTTTGATACAGACGATTTTGGCTATACAATCCAACTTGTGTATTGATTTTTGAGATTGCTTGATTTGATAATTTTTAGTTGAATATCAGAGGCGTTTTCTCTATGTTTATAGGCGACTCTCTTGTGCTCTTTCTTGTGAATTATATGTTGAAATTAGTCTATAGAATAATCTTTATTATGTCCAACGTCAATTTTAATATCTAAAATGAGTTGAGATAAATTTAATTTTTTTAAAAAAAAATCTAAAAAATATATTTTTTACTAATTAGTTTAAGATGAATTAAAATGAGTTAACTACCAAACATAATCTAAAATATAAGTTAAACGATTCTAAGAGATTATTCTTTTTTGTAGATAAGATAATATGACATAAAGTTAATTTGAATAAATATTGTTAGAATATATTTTTTAATATTATTTTTGTTTTAAAATTTGGAAAAAAATTAATTTTTTATTTTATTTTATATAAAAATTGAAAAAAATTATAATAATTAAATGTGATGAGATAAAAATAATAATACTTGATAAAATAAACCAAACCTAATATATAAGTATCGAACAGAACAGTTACTACTGTTACAATCATATTATTGCGGCTAGCATAGGCCAATAACGAGGCCTGACCCTTACTGGTGTTGAATGCTTGATCAGGAAAGTAAATAACGTTCTAAGATTGCTCTACAATCGGTAGTAGAAATTATTCAAGCTCTACCATAAAGTACTCTTCTTACCGGATGAAATGAAACGCATTAAGTGCTTTGTTGGGTATAAGGGTGGGCAAAGTTTCCGAATTTTTTTAACTCCCTTCAAATTCTGTTTTGATTTTAATTTTGATCGAAGTTGAAAGTTAAAATTTCAAATCGGACTTAGAACAATTTCAACTTCAAAATCAAAATCAAAAGTTGAAATCAGAATTCACTTAAGTTTCGAGTTCTGACTCCAAACTTTGAATTTTTAAAGATTATATATTATATGTCGTAAAATAAATTAGTTGCGTAAATGGCCTAACGGTAAAATGCATTTTTCCTCTCCCTCCGTTCTTGAGTTCGAGTCATGAGTTCTACTTCTTTCATTTTAATTTTTTTTTTAAAGAACTTTAAATGATATCGTTTTAAGGGGATATATATTCATCTTTAAAAACCTTAACCTTACATTTTTTTTCTTCTCTCTTCCCCCCTCTCGTGCCTCCAGCCATCGCCATTTTCCCAGCATATTTATTTGTGCTCTGACTTCGACTTGGATTTTTGTTAGTCAAAATTGATTTCCATCTGTGTTCTGACACTCCGACTTGGATTTTTGTTAGAAAATGGCGATCTTTGTTTCCATCTATTTGTGACTTTGATCCTCATTGGAGCCCAACATTTCCCCATTGGAGCCCAATTGCTTGTGACTTCATTTTCATTTTGGTTTGACTTCGTTTCCCCAGTTGTTCGTTAGATGTTGGCTTTGTTCATGACTATGGGTTTTCAGTTTCATGACTTTGTCGGTGACAGAGTAAGATTTTACTTATTATTTTGTTTAAAATCTTTCATTTTCTCATTAATTGTTGTGAACAATGAGTATTAATTCTTCGATTAGTGGAGTGGAGCATCTCAAATTATCAAATTTAAGGTTTTTTTTTAACACCCTAAATGGAAATGAAGTCACGAACAGTAAAATTCTTTTTGA
This sequence comes from Platycarya strobilacea, assembly GCA_036898215.1. Classification (NCBI taxonomy): domain Eukaryota; kingdom Viridiplantae; phylum Streptophyta; class Magnoliopsida; order Fagales; family Juglandaceae; genus Platycarya; species Platycarya strobilacea. The sequence goes on along the minus strand of CM072547.1, from coordinate 1,432,106 downwards.
TTCTTCAGTTTTGATTCTTTTGAACAGTAAAATTTTGACAAACTTTAAAGTTTTAAACTTCGATCAAAGTCGAACTTCGACTCTATTTCGGAGTCAGAATCGAAAGTCGATTTTGACTCTAACAATTGTAAGAGTCGGAGTCAGAACATAACCTTAATTAGGTAGATCAATTTTTTACAAACATATTCTCCTTAATATTCTTTTAAAAAAAAATGGGAGGTCAGACCCCGACATAATAAGTAGAATATTAAGATCCACGTACGTCAGATTTCTATTATTCATAAAACTAAAAATTATATAATCATTTACGAATAGTCATTTAATTCGTTTAAACATAGAAATAGATTTGTTATCACATGAATCTGACTATTTCAAACTTATTTATACAAAATGATAATGGTAGAATTATTACTCTTTTACTATTATTACTTTGTAGTATATTTAAACCTTTTATTTCTTGTCATCTTTTTTTTAACATTTCAAATCAGAAAAAGTTAAAAAAGAATTTTTTTATTAATAATTAAATCTTAATTATTAAATAAAATAATAAATAAATAAGTAGTAAAAAAATAACTTAAAAAAAAGTAGTGAAAAAATAGCAAATTCCTGTAAGTAGAGATTCTTTCATAATGCAGAGTAGGCTCTACATTTATGAAACACGCGTTCTCTTTGGATGAATTTATTCGCACCTGTTCACAGTACCTACATTTTTCTCGTTCCTCAGAATCCGGCTACTGCTGGGGCATATACGTCAACGCACGACAGTCGGGACACAACCCACAAAGGAGAAAAAAAAAAAAAAAAAAATTCTTGGATCAACTCCTGGTCGTACCGGTAAATTAAGACAAGGGCCCACACGAACAGTCCACGTCATCTAAGTTGTCTTCACTCGAACCTATCTGTTTGAAATTAACCCAAGAAATTGATTATAAAAGAGATGGGGGCTGGGCTTCACATGTCTGAAGAACTTCACACGTCACTTGACTCAGTGTGTCAGTAAAGTTGTCAGAAAGTTGGAGGGTAGCTTTGCTCACGTCGGTCCCCTAATATATTTTTTTAATTAATGTTTTTGAAAAGCTAGGCACGCGAGAGCTTACGATGACCTCACGTGCCTTCACGTGAGTCCTTTCTACTTTTTTCCTCTCGAGGTTTGTCTTCGACCCTTTTAGTGGAGAGACTAACTTTGAGTGTATTCACTCGTACCAAGGCCAATTCCTGTTTGCGTGTGAGTATTATGTCCCTGTCAATGTGGGTCTTTCCTCTCAATACCCTCAGCCCCTCCTCCTTAAATATTTGTCCCATTACTGTTTTTTCATTTTATTTCCACTAGGTTGGATGATCTTCGTTCATCACACGTTGGTTACACCAGGGATTGCCGTACTCACAATCTACCAATCTTTAGAATTTATAAAATTTATGGTTGTCACATGATGAGACTAACTGTTCATACCTCGATCTTAAATATATGACATAATCCATACATAACATTCGATAATATCACATATATAGCATTTTCTTTGCCATTAATGCATGTCGTCTTGGATGCGTGTCTATATATAGGGGAGACCTAGATTTACCACATTTTCTATTTACGCCCACAAGTGGATCGACTTAAGTAATATGCCTATTTCACAGAATAGAGTCTATTGTTTTTCGAACCCATACATTAAAAAATAATTAAAAACAAAAAACAAAAACAAAATATCCAAAAACAATAATTTGGTGAGGTTGTAATGTTACGGGCATTGGGCCTGCTGTATTGGGCCTGATTATTGTGTTGGGTTGTTAATTAGTTCCCATCGGCAAAAGAGCTTTCCTAAAATAACTGAAGCGAGATATTGCACTTACATCTCTCTCACTAGATGCCACTTTTACCTTCCTCTGTAATGCATGTTTGGGATTGAGATAAAAAATATAGTTTATAATTTTAAGATTTATAGTTTATAACTTAAATAATAAATTCTATATTTCAAAAGTTATTTATTATTTGGTAAACGTGTATCTAAATCGTTTTAAAAGTTAGTTACAGTAATTTTTTTAAAAGATATAGTTATCTGCAAGAGTTTCTTTATAAAAATTTCAATATTGTGTTTTTAAAAAAATAAATTTTTATAAAGTTATTAAATATGTTATTTTTTTTAAAAGTACTTTTAACAATTTAAAAATACTTTTTAAAATTCGAAATGCAATCCTAACAGGCTAATCTTATCTGCAGTTTTTAATTTAGTTGGGTCTGAAAGGTGGATGGCGTACAAAAACCAAATGTTAAGCCATTTTCCCTTCTTATACATGTCAGTTATTATTTGTCAGTAGTTAATGTTAGTGAGTCTGGATGTGGTCGTTCAAGGACTCAAGAGTCTGTACTGGGTCTAATTATATTCGTTGATTAATGAACAAAGTCTGTAATGGGTCTAATTGTTCCTGTTGGAGGTGAACCCCGGTACTACAAGCAACTTAACATGCCATGGCTCATAAATGGGAATTGCGAGCCACAATGTCGTGACCATCGTCTCGGTGCCCAAAAGGCCCAATTGTTTCACAAGATAGTTGAGGCTTTTCCAAAATGGCTCTTGTTCAGGAATCAGACCATCTCTGTTTATCAGGCCTGGTTTGGCAACTTTCAGCCCTTTTCAAGAAAATTGCCAACTTAGGCTGGCCCAGCATCGTATTTTGTAGCGACTAGCGAGCCTGCACTGAACCCTAGCCCGTCAGTTTTGGTCCTGACCTTAAGGTCGGCATTCATATCTTCGTTTACTGCTACACGCTATCCTGTACAAGAAGATTTAAGGTTGGGTTACAATCAAACCAGCTGTAAATTTGCAGATGCATAAGAAATTGACAAGATCCAAAGAAACTTGGTCCCCGGACCATTTTAGCCGATTGCAACAAAACGACAGATCGCTTAGAGCTAAGCAAAAAATCCAAAATAAAAGTGACAAAGGCCTAACAGCCTAGCCAGCTGCTATATATATACATATAGCTACCGGTTGTTTGTTATCACATTCTATTTCTCGTGATGAGGAACAGATGCTTGATTGCGAGAGTAGCACACAACATCACCCCCATCTGATATCTTTTTCTATTGAGTTTTGATGCCATGGAGTTGACAACAAACAACAACGATATAATTAATAATAAGACTATTATTCCGTTGAATGCTAACGATAATGTCAGTTAGGTGCACGTAGCCAATAAAAAGCCGACGCATATCACTCTGATATCAGCATTAATTAATAAAGTTTATTTTTTTCTCTCTAATTAACAAAGATGATATATTCCATGTAATTTAATTCATTTTTGAATATCATATCGTGTTTTTTTTTTTTTTTTAGGGTGGGGGGGGTTCATTTAAGGGAGCGTTTATCTACATATGACTTGGTGACATGGGTGGTCAACTTTGGTAACCCGAACTGACATCGAATCAGCAGAGTTCTGATCCAAGAAACCCTTGTTGGGTGTTGTGAGGGTGAAAATACAGTTTCTGGCCCCATATGGATTCCATCAATCCGATACCCAAATATTGATTCTACAGTTAAACCCACCAAGTCTTCATGAACAATTCATATTGGAGGAATTGTTAAGACCGAAGTCAATGTGAAATCTCAAACAAAAGCATTTTCCGACTCGTAGAAATTAGCCACTCATCTAATTATAGTTATCATTAATCATAAACCTAAAGGTTAAAAGGCTATACCGTATTACTGTACCCTCACTTTAAAATAAATAAATAAATAAATCTCTCCGAATAATTAGAAAAAGTATGCATGAATGCGTGAAGTCTACTCTGGGTTATGAAAACGTTGCGAAAAGAAAATCTTAAACTTGGAAATATGTATAGATTTTAGATTTTGTCTATGGAACCAATCATAAGAGTCTAGGCCAAGAGCCTAAAGGATAAGGTTGCCCAAAACATAAACTGACACCAACAAATTTCTCAGGAGAAGAAAACAGCGATGTCGTACGCAGAGGTTTTTGGCAAGGAGAGATGAGATAAATTAATATGAATTAAATTTATTTTGTAATATAATTATTATTTTAAAATTTTAAAAAATAAATTAAAAATTAAAAAATATGTATTAAAACTTAAAAATTTATATTTTATATAATAATTTAAAAAAGATAATAATAAATTTAAAATAAGTTAAAACGAGATTCTCTTATTTACTAATCCAAACTATCTTTAAATAAATTTAAAATAAAAATAATGGGCAAGATCACAACATTGTACCACCATTTTTTTTTAAATGCAAAATTTGAATTGAAACCCTTTGATGGTAGGCCTGAGAAGACAGATCATTTGAGTTTGCAAACGTATGCTTATGCTGGCTTATCATGCGAAAGCCGGCGTCTTCGTTGCTTTCATTTTTTAAAAAGAGTACTAAGATATAGACACAATATATTATACAGTAATATTGTAAGATGAGGATATTTTTATAAAAATAATTTTTTATTTTTATAAAATATTTATAAAATTATTATTTATTTAAAATATAATTATGTAAGTATTGTGAAAAATAGTTTATAAATGATTTTTCTTTTACAAAGCCTATTAATAGCACGCCGATGACCCTAATGCGTGTATTGAACATCCAGCATTGGATGGCCCACTGAAGATTCCTAGGCCCATTTGATAGATCTTAGGATCGTGACCGTTAATTAATAACGTAATTCTCTGATTTCTTTTAAATACCTAATGAAAATTTTGTGCTTAAAAATTTCAAATGGTGAAATGGTCCCCACCTCATAGACTACTTGAAACTTGAAAGAGGGAGAAAAAAAAGTAGAAACCCATTAGCAAGTGATTATGTCATTCAAGAATATTTAAAGTACACCTTGACTCAATCATACCGAGTAAAATATGAATTAATCAAAGAAACAAGAATAAAAATCAAACAATACAAAATAAGAAAAAGAAAAAACAAAAGAATGAGATTCTTCCATCGAAGCTCCCAGATTGGAAAGTGTGTCGTAGTTGTCAAAAGGTTAGCTAAGCTGCCGTTTAGGAGCTTAGGGTGACCTTACCCATCCTTTAGGTCCATTCCCACACCAAACGACGTTTAGCTTAAGACAGCGTACGTCTTCAAGCAGGTAATCAAATGGGCAAAAATGTTATTTAAGTTTTGGATAATTTAAAGAAATAATTACCTAATGGGCAAAAATGTTTTGAGATAGCAAGCTAAGATTAATTACCGAAAAGAATTCCTTTGAGCTGTTGTCCAAACACCAACGAAAAATACAAAAAAGAAAAAAAAAATACAATGATGTGGTCGTGCGAGTCACCCCATGCGGATGAATTTAACTAATGAGAGTTGCTTGAAGTTGCCACGTCTACGGTCTACCTACTTCACAGAAAAGAAAAAGAAAAACAATATTGTCAAATCAGGCAGCCTGGTTATATAAAAGGATGAGGAAGACATACTGGTAATTGGAAACAAAATTGCTATGCCAAAAAGATGAAACAAAACTGAAAACTGCTTTGATATTTACAATTAAATGGGGGCCATTCACCTTGGATTTTGTTATTTTTTTAAACAAAACACAAATTCTTATATATATTTTTTAAATTCTAATATATATATTTCAAATTTTAATATATATTATTCAAATTTTAAAATAATAATAATAATAAAAAATAAACTAAACTCATCTCATTTTCGAATTCAAACGAAACTTTAGATGTGTTATGTGTATGTATTGAATTTATTAAATATAAATTTGATAACTTTATTTAAAATAATTTCTATTAAATTTAATAAAATTTATCAATTATAATTTTAAATTATAATATTTGATCATAATTTTTTATATTTAAAATGTTACAATTCACTTATTAAAAAAAAATATTTATTATATTTATTAAATAAAGAAATTATAGATATATTTATTAGTTTTATCAATTATAAATTATAATATTATTTTATTAATAATTTTTAATGATAAATTAAATATAAAATTATAATTTTCTATCAAACTTAGAAGGTGATTATCTTGTGGAGTGGGGTGGGGTGGGGTGGGGGCTCTGATTCATACTTCATACGGAATTTTGTATACAGGTTTTAAAATTTCTGGGAGTCTGGGACCCACTTCAATTAATAAAGTTGAATCGTGGTTGGCAGTTGAGTCATTTCATGCTTCAGCCAGTACTTTATGAAATTCCAATGGTTTGGTTTTTCTTTTTCTTTTATATCTTTTGCCCTTTTCTTTGTTTTTGGCTCATAAAGAAAAGCTACCGCTGTACACTCTTAAATTCTTAAATACTACTTTTTTTTAGGGCAAAAAAAATCAAGGCCGGCCTCGTTTATCAAGCACTCGCAAGTCGCAAACAGGGGAAACAGAGCAACCCATCTGTGAAGGCAAAAAAAAAAAAGCGAGAGAGAGAGAGAGAGAGAGAAGAAGAAGAAAGCAAGGAAAGAAAGATAATAAAGAGGGGAATTCAAGGAAGAAGAAGGGTTTCTGTGTAGTTGGGAGTGGAGACCATGCAGACAGCGGAGCCTCCCCAAAACTCGCAACAGTTAATGGTGCAGAGCTCGGGAAGCCTCAGTTTCAACAGTAACTTATCCAAAGAAGACGAGGAGATGTCAAGGTCTGCTCTCTCTACTTTCCGGGCTAAGGAAGAGGAGATTGAAAGGAAGAAGATGGAGGTCAGAGAGAAGGTTCAAGCGCAGTTGGGCCGTGTTGAAGAAGAAAACAAGCGTTTGGCCACGATTCGTGAGGTACGTCTGATATATTTTACATATTATGTCATCGGAGGAATAAAGAAACCGAAATTTCTTCTGTATTTTTATTTAGCTTTTGGTGAAATAAGAGGTGGCATAAGTCGCAAAATTTCCCAGATTCATGATCTGAATGAAACGTTGACGGCAATATCAATGAATTCTAGGAAATTCACCCTTTCTTGTCTAAAAAAAAAAAAACATCTTTTGAGAATCCGAAGCACTTCTTCTTTGATGTCTTCCCTGTTAATTTCTGATGTGAGTTTCTCATGCCTAGAAAACTTAGATACTACCAACGAGGTTTATTTTCTCGATGTTAATTCCCCTGAACTTTTACACGACTTATATAAGCTCAAACAGTCACTAGAAGTCGGGATCTGGAACAAAAAACATTAAAGATTGAGCTTGCGACAGGGTATTTTCATCTGAGACCCGAAAAATTTAGAATAATTGGTTTCTCGTGAACCTTTTCATGGCAAAGCAAGGTTTTTTGTTAATTTCCCCACGCTTTTTTCCCCTCAATTACTTGATAACTCAAAGGTGGCTCTCCGAAAATCTTTGAAGCAGGCCAGTTGAATAATTCGAGCCAACCAAATATTCAGTACTTAGGAGGTTTTTTTTTGTGGTAATATTGGCGTGTATAATTGTGGGACTTTAAGGTGTTATTTAGTAGATACGTAAAGTCGGTTGTGTGCAATAATTGTTGTGAAAAAAGTAAGACTGCATTTTTTTTTCTATTTTGTTCTGATCTTTAATAAAATGGATGGATCTACCAGGAGCTTGAAGCGCTAGCCGATCCAATGAGGAAAGACGTAGCATCCGTCCGAAAAAAGATTGATGCAGTGAACAAAGAATTAAAGCCATTGGGGCATACCTGCCAGAAGAAGGTAAAGCACTTATCTAATACCAAATTTGGTCTCTATTAAGTTTTGCTGTGCATATTGAGGCGAATCATTCAACATCTTACTTTGATTTGTATGAGAAAACCGAATGAGAACCAGTGAATTTGGGTTTATAATTTGATGCAGGAGAAAGAATACAAAGAAGCTCTTGAGGCTTTCAATGAGAAGAACAAGGAAAAAGTACAACTTATAACCAGGTTAATGGAGGTTAGTATCATAACTTTCTGCTTAAAATGAAAGCATATGAATCATTGTATAACCTGATTTTGCTGTCGTTTGATGATTTGAGCAGCTGGTGAGTGAAAGTGAGAGGTTGAGGATGAAGAAGCTGGAGGAGCTGAGTAAGAACATTGATTCATTACAATGAAATAGCCTGCTGCTAATAACTGATTAGGTTTGAGTAGCTTTGTGTGACATATTTATATTTTTATATATGGGTGCTTTCGGTTTGGTGTATTCTATGATATCTTTGTTTGTTTCATTAGCATTTTATGGAACACTCATCTCATTTTAGGAAGGGAAATGCCCTACAAACAGGTTTGTAACTAAATGTATTTGGATCTAGCATTTTCTTCTCAATATTTTTTCTTTCCCCTTGTGTTCATATTTGTATTCTCTCTTTTAAGCCCTCTGTAATTTGATTTTTCTTCCATTCTCTCCCAATAATGGCTTCTAAGAGCCATTGGTATTTTATTTAGTATGTAAACTGTCTGGAATTAATGAGGCAGAAAGGGAACATGTTGTTGTTAGTGTTGATAAAGTCACGAAGAGTCTAATAATTAAGAGATGAGATCAAAAAAGTAGAGCTGAATCTTATCATTTACAGTGAGGAGAATATTCATTCATCAATCCCTGAGCTTTACTTTGAAGGCACTGTCAATAAGAGGGTACAGGGGGTTAGCACTGACAAATGCGTTTTGGATTCTCCCCATGGCCATAAAAAAGTAGAGTAATGGAGCTTTCATGTTTTTCAGTGACCAATGCCGAACTGGATTCTCATCCTCCCATTACGAGAGATCAGGTCCTGCCATTTGAGCAGCTACCAATAACAACGGTTGAGGATAACGACAATTGAGAGGTCTCTTGATTCTCAAATCAGCATTTATGTACTCTTTCTCTCTTATGCCGAGTAATTAGTGTTTATATTGTGGTAGGCTACAGCTTTTATCGTATCAAAATCGATTTCATTTCATCAGTCTTAAATTATATATTAGATGAATGAATGTTTTCATATACGAGAGAGAGCATTTATCAATTTATTTACTCGTATTACCCTTTTTGTTTTTTTTGTTTTTTATTATTATTGAAATGGCTCCATGGAAAATAGATCTAAAGATTAATTGGAACATAAACAAATGGGAGGAAAACAACCATCGGATCCAATTGGTCTCTCTGCAGTGAGCACTCCTTTCGAAATAGACGTTTTACCAAACTGATTTAGACGTAAAAGACAATTTAGTAGGGTAAAGGTGTTAGGTCATTCACCCTGCCATATGTTTTTTCGTGTTACGATTAGGAATTTAGGATCCCTTTCTTTATTAATTTTAAAAGGACGGATTAGGCCAACTGTATTAACCACTCCGATTGCTAAACAAAGTGAAAAGCATTCCTTTGAATTTCTGTAATGATAAGAATTGTCGACCGTTGGAGAAGAATGAGATAAAGCCAAAGTTTCTGCATTGTTGTTTTAATAATAATGCCGTTTCTCTTTCCTCCTTCCCATTATCCAGCATTAATGGGAGCTCTTTGTATAGAATTATCAAAGTATTCTTTTTGTAACGGCTTAATAGAAAGTTTAAATTATGTAATTTATATTCTAAAAAGGGATTAGTTAATAATATAATTAGAATTTTATTAAAATTTTATAAAAAATAAGAATTTTTTATTCTAAAACAATATGAAATTTTATATACTACTATCCTTATCGAAAGATTACACTCTTCTTTGAGGGATAATTTTGGAATATAATTCTGTCTCTATTCCATTTGGTTCCTGTATTTTCCTGCTATTAAATGCAGAGGATACTGGACCAACCCCCCCGCTACACACAAAAAAAAAAAAAAAAAAACCAAAAAAAAAAGAGTAAAAATAAAGGAGCGGTTCCGTTGAAATAGTCAAAGGTTGGTGACTCAGCACGCTTTGACTGGGTTGAAATAATCAAATCAAAGCATATGGAGTCTTGACCACGGCAGACCCGTATAGGCATTTCTCAACACGCCTGGAAGATAGTGGCTACTGGTTTTGTCGCGTATATGTATTTTTCTAATCTTTTTTTTTTTTAATTATAAAAAGACAGAAGATATTTTGCATATTCTATAACATTTGGTCAATGCTCTTGTTAAATAGAGTTAAATTACAGTATATAATACTTTGAATATTGGAATTGATTTGGATATCAACATAGCTCATTAAGGAAGTTCGTTTGTTTAATAGTCCAATGTGCTTACGTACCGAACAAGTTATCCACTTCTTTTTTCAAGTCCTGTTTACAAGATTTGCTTTATAATAATAATAATTTTATAATCTAATATATTATATTAAATCATATTAATTTATAAATTTATTTTTGTAGAAATTCTAATTAAAGCATTTCTATTTTTATTTTTCATTTAGAATTGTAAATAAAATGACAAATGGAGGACCATTCCATAATCCATTTGTAGTTTCCAAAGTGGGGAGCTGGGGGCCATTGTGTAGTTGCTATTTGCCTAAACGCTCTCGATATACCTCTCATTTCGTGGACACTACTTACAAGTCTGGGCTCCCGAACCTGACCCTTGTCCAATGAATTTCATATGTATGAGAAAGCCCAAAAGCCCATGCTAAAATTTTCAATATCCTATGGCTGTTGTATTGATATGTACTCTTATCATCACGTGAGAATCTACCAGCCCACAATCCCCCATCGTTCAATTTTCTGTGCCTTTGTGTCGGCATAATCTAGCCCATTGAGAAACTGGGCTTCTTTTCTCAATCAACATGAATATATATCCACTATCCAGTTTGGCAGGGCCTAATTAAGGACCCGGAGGGATTGGTAAGAGAGAGGATAAGCGATTGCTTATGAATAAGTCTATTACCCAGCTTCAAATGTTTTTTTTAAATAATAAAAAAAACACATTTTAAGGCGGCACGCCCAGCTGTCAGTGCTGGGGCGGCATGGTAGCATCATCCATGGCTTATTATCTGGTTCAGGTATCGCTGGCGGTTCTATTAATTATTTTGTAAGAAGCTTCCAAGATGCTTCAGCTTATAAATTAGATGAGTTTAATATTGCATTAATTAAGCATGTTTTTGTCTACAAAACCATGTTGAGTAAGAACTAGAAGCTAAAACATATTGTTTTGGCCGGGAATATGCACGTACGACGGTGTGCAGCCGACTTATCCTATTTATTGTCGTCGTTTGATGCAGTATGGAGGAACATACATTCGCAGATTTGATCTCTTTAAACATGAAACGACAAGATTTTGTCCCATTACTCGAATTGTCAATGAAAGTATATGGACACATATGCATTTAGAATAGAATAATTAATATAAATATTGTTGTTCACAACTTCACATATCATGTGTTCAAGGCAGAATCTATGTACCCATCTCCATATCTTAGGCTTAATTTGTGTTAGCTTCCCCGGCGTTATCCATGCCTTCGATGTGCCTCATGGCTAGATGAAGAGAATCCTCTCTCTCTCTCTCTCTCTCTCTCTCTCTCTCTCAACACACACAAGATTTACATGTCTCCTGTTCGAGTGACCGGCCCGTTTCAATAGAATAATAAGGCTGCCAATTAATGGTAGGTTTTGTACTTTTGTAGGCATCTAAATAGGAGAATACACGTTTTCATCTAAATAGATGAAAAGAGTATGATTAGTAGGAAATTAATAAACGCCAAAACTCTTATATTTATAATTCATTGCGGTGGAGTTGAGAACTTGAGGTGGGCTTTCACACTTTGACTTGTTGACGTCATTAAAAAAAAAAAAAAAGAATTCTGTTTCGATCATATGCTGTATGGTATGAATTATAATTAAGTATATTTTGAAAACTTTTATTCATAAGCTGATCACTTATTGTAATACTAAAAAGCGTTGTAAGGATTCACTAAGATAAAATAATTTTAAATTATATGAAATTATTTTTAATATTATTCTTATTTTAAAATTAAAAAATTATTTATTTATTATGAAATAAAAGCCAAACTGACAAAGATGATGGCAAAATTCCTCTACAAGGTAATTAACGATTTCTTTATTTTTTCGAAAGGTACAAGGTAATGATCTTGTGTTTACGATTCTGGTATAGCCACCTGACACGTCAAAAACATTGCATTTGGTTAAAATGCGAATTCCAGAATAATGAAATCATGTGCATATGGTATCCGATGCAGAGGGTTACTGCCGCGTCACATACCATACGGGGCTGCAGGCCCACATGGGCGGTTTGCAACGATGGAAGACCTGGGCCCACAATAGTACGCGGACAAATATCCGACCGTCTCTGAAACGTGGAAGTTAGACTCGCTCAGGATTGGCTGATTTTTATTTTTATTTTTTATCTGGATGCATCGATTGACGGTGCATTTTGTAGGAAGACCCATCTCATCTATCTTTTGTCGTCTGAGAAAAGTTTAGGGCTTTCGGCCTGTTGTGTGGACTGTGGAGGGTCCTATAGATTTACAAAGGTTGCGTGGTCGTTTTGTCCTGCCATTTATTACACGGGCTAAACTTAGCAGTGGAATCAGCATAATGGATGGAAGACCCAAAAGCAGTATGGGAGAGTGAAATGCTCGAAATTCATATGGTCAATAAAACATTTGCATTTATTACCCTATATATATATATAATAGCACTACGAAAAAACGTGCTTTATAAAAAAGAAGTAGCTGTAAATTAATGAAGTCAAGGATTTTGTCGACAACGACTAAACTAAAATCAAATTTAAATCGATAGAGATTAAAAAATAATAATATTACGAATTAAAGTATCAGCTCAAATATATGCACGCTTCCTCGCACATGGCGGTGCAATATTAGGTCTTTATTTATTTTTAATGAACTGAACTCAAGTATTATGTAAACTAATGCAGCATAACTTTTAGAGGAGGTGGGACGTGCTACCCATCTCCTCCTTTTTGGAGGAAAAAGAGTTTGGATATGGTTAGATTGTATTCATTTTAATAGAATGTTTTACTTTCAAACAAATTATAATTATAATTTTGTCATATAAAAATGTTTAGAAGTTAAAATAATATTTGTCACAAATTTCATTTATGTATGAAGGAGCCTAAATCAATAATATAATTGGTTATAATTTGGATTTTTTTGTATATTTTAGTTATAATTGTAACTTTATTTTATACAACGCAATAAGGTTCTTCCTTTACAAAATAAAAAACTAATGCAGCATAACTTGAGAGTTGAAGCAGCTTGGATACTTACCCACACACACACACACAAAACACATCAAACTAGCTAGTATACATATTTTTTTATGTGTAGAATTTAAGATTTTAAATCTCGTATTTACGTATAAATTTTGATGATAATAAATAAATTCAAAACTCAAGTTTAAGTTGTATACGCATGAAGAGAACTATACACATCAATAAATCAAGTATGAGCAAAATAAAGAATAAGTCTACAAATGAAACTCATAAAATAAATTTGTACATTTTTTAAAAATTGAAATTGGATTAAGACTCAAAATTAATATTTTCTCATAAAACATCAAATTACATTTTTTACATTTGTATAACTTTATTAAAATATTTAATTTCAAAAATTATTATTATTTTTTCATATAGGCATAAAGATTGAATTTGTAAGATAATTGATTGTCATCTTTAACATGTGCAGGCGTTATTTGAAAATCTTAAAGGGTGGTTGTGTGTTTTTTTTTTTTACAAATACAAAAGATAAATTATTTTGTTTAAAAAACTTGAAGGGTGGTTGTGTGTTTTTTTGACAAATGCAAAAAATAAATGATTTGTTTGAAAATATTGAAAAGTGATTGAATATTTTTTGACATATGTAAAAAGAAGATACTTTGATTTGAAAAATAAATTATACTCATTTTGTCATGTATGAAAAGTAAAAGATTTGATTTGATTTTTTTGAAAATGAATGGAGTTGTTTTTAAAGAATATAAGAAGGAGATGTTTTTATTTATCTTTTGAAAAGTGAATAGTGCTCTTATTTGACATGTGAATCTTTTCAAATTTGAATATGAAGACTCATTTGTTTATAAATAGCTCACTTGAATTTTACAAAAATTATAACAAGAGTTTATACATCAATTGTTAAGTTTTACATCATTTTCTCAAAACCCCCATTCTTTCTTCTTTAAATTTTGTACCTTAATTCTTATTTATTTTAAGAGAGATATAGGTTGTGCTGTATTGTTCTTATTTCACTTATTAAGGAGTGTACTTTGATAATCTACCCATTATCATCTCTTGTATTTGTAAGAGGGTAGGTATAACCTTCATGTGTGTAGAAGGTATTTTATATAGGAAATAGTTGAATTATCAAGTGTGAGGTAATTGTAAGTGTAGAGAGTGTTCTACACGGATTCTTTGTAGTGATGTTGCTAAAAAATATAATAGGTTTCTATTTTTACCTGAAGGCGATTGAATAGTGAATTTGGGATCCTTAATAGGTAGTTTGAGGCGAGGACGTAGGCAATGAGACTGAATTTCGTTAAAATACCGAGTATGTTTCTTTTTACCCTTATTTTTTATATTTTTTGCTGTTTCATATTCTGTTTATATTTTATATTGTATATTTAGTTTATAAGTATTAATTTTTTAATATAACTCAATTTACTTTCTCTCTTATGTTAATCATCTGGACAGCATTATGAATATATATACAATTAGGATCCAACAACCGGCTACAAAACCAATTAAAAAACGTGAAATAAACAATATTATCTGAATTCTTTTCCTTCTTTTCTATTGAGTTAATTCGAAGCCTACTCTGCAAATTATTAAATTTAAATTTCTAAAAAGTTGGATACAGTGGTGGAGAATTGAACAACTCTGCTTAATTTAGGGTGCATCTGTAAATTTTTGTCTCATCTCCTACCAGCATTACAAGGTTAACTTAATCGAGGCTCATTTGAAAATTAAGGAAGAATTTGGTAGCATCGAATTAACAGCGTTTTTAAGTACTTGGGATTAGGTAGCACTGTAATTGCAGCCAACCGGCCGGCGGGGACCGCGTCATTGGAAAATTGTTTTTAGTGCCAAGTTCCAACTCAATAATCAATCCATGGCGTTACAATTAATCTATCATATATTCTTCAGTCATCTTTTGGCTTTCTAATTAGAAAATTATTAATCCTTTTTAACTTTTGTATTCAATTTCCAATGGTCAGAATTATAACATCATCCCAACTATCTAAATTATGGAACTTCTGAAGGATTACATCATGTCATGCATTACCGATTATATATTTTTCTTCTTCTAGTTTTTTTTTGGTTTTTAAATATTATTTTGATTAAATGTATATAAGCCTGTTCATCTAGACTGGACTTTATTTGACTTGGTTTTGAATTTTTTTTTGAATTTTTTTTAATAGTTTTGATACTTTTTCTTAAATAACTTAAAAAAATTATTTATTATTCAAATTCAAAATTTTGAATCTAAAATTAGGTGAACAAGCCTAAACGCACAATTACATGATCACTCTACCTAGTACAGAAGTTGAGATCTAGGAGTGAATGTTGAAGAACAAGCTAGGAAAAGTAAATAGTTTAATGACTAGCAAAAAGAGAGATTCTTTAGCAGTAGCACTTCAGGAGATTCTTACAATTTAAAAGCACTTGGATATAATGATTAATTAAATATAAATTTGATTTTTTTTATTAAAAAATTTTATATTGAATCCATCAAAATTTTTAGTATCTATTTTTAAACTGTAATAAATCTTTTTCATCCTTCATATTTAAAAAATTACTGTTCACATGTTAAATATATATCTTAATTTATTTTATTTCTGAGGACGAACGCTAGAAGTCGCCCGATAATGCTGAGGCTGCGTCCACGGACTCTTGCCCGTCGGTGTCGAGCCCGATTGCCAATAGGAAGATCTCTAGTCCGGTTGAGTGTTCTGATTTCTTGGTTTTTTTTTTTTAAATTTTAATTTTTATCTTGTTGGTAAATTTTGGATCTTCTTGCAAGTGGTAGGGCCGGCTTGCTTTGAGTTGATGTTTGATCTGATTGTGATGCTTTTAACTGATTGAAAAATAATTATTTAGGTAATTATTTGGTTGAAAAGTTTGGTTAATTTTTTTTTTAACAAGGACGTGAAAATTAGTTTTTTTTTTAATTTGGTTAAAAAATAATTATTTAAATATCAAATTAAATTATTAATATATATATAGTGAATGTAATTACAAAATATAAAAAATATTATTATATTATTATTTTGATAGATTTAATAATAAATTTAATATAAAATTATAATTTAAAAGTTTGATAAATTTATTAAAATTCTATTTTTTATTAAATTTTTAAATTTTTTTTTTGATGAATTAAATGCTAATCATTATAATAAAAAATAACTAAATATAATTAATCTTATATATCAAAAAAGTTTAGAAAGGATCAAATTAATCATTTTTAATCTTTTTCGATACATTAAATTAGTTATATATGATATTTTTTATTTTTAGTGAATATTATTAAGCCGGCTACTCTTCAAACTACATGATAAAGCTATAAAGCTGCCAGGTGGAAGGCCGAAGTGCTGTATAGGGTGGTAAGAGCTTTCAGCATTGGAATTAGGGCTTCCACTACAAATTTTCTGAGGAGTACTTAATTATTCACAACTTTCCAACTGGTTGGGACGGCTTGATTGGCTACAAAAAAGGTATTTTTTTAAATAATTAGATTGGAAAAAAGTCTTATCCCTCTTAAGCGTGCTTGTAGCGGGTGGAAGGACTGATTAGTAAAGATCAAAGATCAAATGATATTGAGACAACAAAGCAAGTCCACTGGGCCGAAGATTCTCCTCGATCCATATGTAACTTTCAAATGTATTTATTTACATATTTTCTTTAATAAAAAACACACGAAAAAGGGAAAGTTGAAGGCAAAGAACATGCAAACACTAGCCAATATTTTGGAGAATGGGATATTATAATAAGTTATCGTTGCTGTAAATTGTAATTATGCAGCATGCATGCCTGCATTATTAAACTTAGCATGTACGTACGGCTCTTCCCGACATATGGAACTGTAAGACTTTAATAGCTACGGAAAGACAAAAAATGTGAAGATTTTTAGAACTGTAACACAAAGGACGAACTATATATTATATATATATATATACACACACACACATGCATGCATGACTCGTTGGTATGTGGGTTTTTTGTTGCCTTCTCCCGGTAAAAACCAGTTTGAACGATGTTAGGAGTACTTGGCAAGTTGGCAACTAGCTACTGGTTCAGTGAGTTAATTTGTATTTATCCTTCTCACCCATGTTATATTTATATACAAGTCAAGTGTGAGTTCCTAGCAAGCTATTTCAAGTCGAGTTAGCCGTGTATGCAGATGTTCTTTCACGAAAACCAAACGGCCTCCACGTTCAATCAAAAGTTCCCTATGATTATAAATCGAATTAATAAAGAAACCATATATGTAGTTTCACGTACGTTACGGCCATGACTTGGTATATTGATAATTGTTTTCTTTTTTGCTGCTCTTTTTAGCGGAAAAGAGGTGAGAAGATCTTGCTGCCATGCTCCACCTGCAATATTCCACAATATATTATATTTGGAAAGCTGAACATTGAGATCGATATTCCGAGTTGGTTGATGTCTGCTAGCTGCTAGCTGCTATTAATGCCAAGTTTTAACGCCTTTTTTCTTTCAAATTTTACTAACAACGATCGGTAAGTGAGAAAAGAATACGAGTAGAGTTAGACTTTCACATCTTTTCTGTTCGGATTTATATATATTTATTTATTTCATATATATTTATTTATTTCGATTTAAAAATTAATTATGAACTCTAATACGCCATTCCGATCCTACTGACTACTATACAAAGCAGTTGCCACGGTTGTGAAGGTTGAAGGATTATGCCATAGTTTTATGTAAAATGAGCCGTGGAAAAGCACTTCGGTTGTCATTCATTTTTAAAATGTATAGTAAAATTTGACACTGCTCAGGAAAAAGTAGCCCTGAAACTGTTAAATCAAGTGGGTCACGCTTGGGCTTTTTCGAGGCCTATAGGCATCAAATTACAAAATGGGTAATTAAAAAATGTGTTATGAAACTTAAAGAAAGGAACTACTATTGTAAAAGAGAAATAAGAAACTCTCTTGAAACTCTTAAGAACTCAAACTTTCTTTCTCTCTCTATTTTTTCTTATGAATTTCATTACAACTGAAACCCCTATTTATAGGCTTTGAAATTACTATGCAAGTTACTATGCAAGTCACTATGCAAGTTACTATGCAAATTTAATATAATAGTGGTGGGGTCATTCATATTATTTAGTGGTGGGACAGGGGGCGGCTGCCGTCCCTCCACTAAATTCATTACACTCCCCCTTGAATGACCACTCATAAGGAATCTGCCTCGTTAAAACCTTGCCAAGTAAAAACCCAGTGGGAAGAAAAACCAATGGCGAAGGAAAAAGAGTACAGTCTTCTTATGTATCCACAAGTGCTTTAAGATTGCCTCATTAAAACCTTGCAGAGGAAAACCCAGTGGGACAAAACCTCAGCGAAGGAAAAAGAGTACAATCAGCACATTTACTCCCCCTGAAAAGTGCATGACAAAATATATTTGAGTCTTCGCATTCCAATGTTATGCACAATCTTCTTGAATGTGGAAGTTGGTAACGCCTTTGTGAATAAATCTGCCAGATTATCACTAGATCGTATCTGCTTGACATCAATTTCACCTTTCTCTTGAAGTTCATGAGTATAAAAGAATTTAGGTGAAATATGTTTAGTTCTATCACCTTTGATGTATCCTCCTCTGATTTGAGTGATACAAGCAGTATTATCTTCATATAAGATTGTTGGGCTATTATTGATCATAGGAAGTCCACACTTTTCCTGGATATGTTGAATAACTGATCTCAACCAAATACACTCTCGACTTGCTTCATGAATAGCAATGATTTCTGAGTGATTTGAAGAAGTAGCAGATAGTGTCTGCTTAACAGATCTCCATGATATGGCAGTATCTCCATAAGTAAATAAATATCCAGTTTGAGATCTACCTCTGTGTGGATCTGAAAGATAACCCGCATCTGCATACCCAATCAATTCTGGACTTGAACCACGTTGATAAAATAATCCCATATCAACCGTACCATGAAGGTAACGAAGGACATGTTTAATGCCATTCCAATGCCTTCGAGTTGGTGCAGAACTATATCTTGCAAGCAGATTAACTGAGAATGTAATATCTGGTCGAGTGCAATTTGCAAGATACATCAAAGCTCCAATTGCACTGAGATATGGTACTTCAGGACCAAGAATTTCTTCATCTTCATCACAAGGACGGAATGGATCTTTCTTCACATCAAGTGTTCGAACAATCATTGGAGTACTCAGAGGATGAGATTTGTCCATATAAAAATGCTTTAGGACTTTCTCAGTATACATGGACTGATGAATAAAAATTCCATTTGGCAAGTGCTCAAGCTGCAGGCCGAGACAAAGTTTTGTTTTGCCAAGATCTTTCATTTCAAATTCATTCTTTAAATATATAGCGGTTTTTGAGATCTCTTCAGGAGTTCCCACAATATTTAAATCATCAACATAAACCGCAATAATGACAAATCCGGATTCAGATTTCTTAATAAAAACACATGGGCATATAAGATTATTCTCAAATCCTTCTTTCAATAGATATTCGCTTAAGCGATTATACCACATGCGTCCGGATTGCTTCAACCCATATAAAGATCTTTGTAGTCTGATTGAGTACATATTTCTAGATGTACTTGTAGATGCTTCAGGCATCTTATATCCTTCAGGGATTTTCATATATATGTCATGGTCTAAGGATCCATATAAATATGCAGTGACCACATCCATCAACCGCATTTCTAATCCTTTTGTAACAACCAGACTAATCAAAAATCTAAATGTGATTGCATCCATAACGGGAGAGTATGTTTCTTCATAATCAATCCCGGGTTTCTGCAGGAAACCTTGTGCAACAAGCCGTGCTTTGTATCGCACAATTTCATTTTTCTCATTACGTTTTCGTACAAATACCCACTTATATCCAACAGGCATTACACCCTTTGGTGTTTGGACAACAGGTCCAAATACTTCTCGTTTCGCTAGCGAATTTAATTCAGCTTCAATAGCTGTTTTCCATTTTGGCCAATCATTTCTACGTCGACATTCTTCGACGCTTTTTGGCTCACTTTCTTCATTACTTCTGGTAATGTCAAGGGCCATTTTATATGAAAATATGTTGTCGACAACAGTTTTATTTCTATCCAGAATTTCTCCAGTTTTCATGAAATGTATTGAGATCTCATTATTTTCAGGTACCTGTTCCTCTTCAAGGGAAAACATTTCATGACACACCTCTTCAGGAGGTCCCTTTTTAGGAGATTTATACTCTTCAAGATTTTCCTCTTCAGGAGGTTCTGGAATAGAAGATTTAAGCTCTTTAGGAGCATCAATTATATTTGTGGCCTGTATTGTGGGTACGTGTTCTTCAGGAACACCAAATTCATTTTGTATTCTTTTCCTTCTGGGAATTTTATCTTTTGCACCAATAGGTCTTCCACGCTTCAGGCGTATTTTAGATTCACCTATTGCTGCTTTGACAATTTGTCCTTCAGGGACTTCAATCCTTGCTGGAGTATTAACAGCAGGAATATAAGATTTTACTACACCTTTAGTGTCAGTAAATACATCCGGTAACTGATTTGCAACATTTTGCAAATGAATAATCCTTTGAACTTCCCGTTTACATTCATTTGTAGGAGGATCAAAATGAGACAGGGTCTTATTATCCCAAGTAATATCTTGTCGTGCTTCAGGCACCGACTTTTCTTTACCCATTAACGGAAAATTTGATTCGTCAAAATGACAATCTTCAAAACGTGCTTTAAACATATCCCCTGTAAGGGGTTCAAGGTATCTAATAATGGATGGAGAATCAAAACCAACATATATCCCAAGTCTACGTTGAGGGCCCATTTTTGTACGTTGTGGAGGTGCAATTGGAACATATACAGCACATCCAAAAGTACGAAGATGAGAAATATTTGGTTGTTGACCATATGCAAGCTGTAATGGAGAATATTTATGATATGCAGATGGTCTAATGCGAATTAGAGATGCTGCATGAAGTATAGCATGTCCCCAAACAGAAATAGGTAGTCTTGATTTCATAAGTAAAGGTCTAGCGATTAGTTGAAGCCTTTTGATCAAAGACTCAGCTAAACCGTTTTGTGTGTGTGTATGGGCAACAGGATGTTCAACATCTATTCCTATTGACATGCAATAATCATCAAAAACTTGAGATGAAAATTCACCTGCATTATCCAATCGAATGGTCTTAATTGGATACTCAGGAAATTGTGCTCGTAGTTTAATTATCTGAGCAAGAAGTCTAGCAAATGCAACATTTCTAGTGGAAAGAAGACAAACATGTGACCATCGACTAGATGCATCAATTAGAACCATAAAATATCTAAATGGTCCACTTGATGGATGAATAGGCCCACATATATCTCCGTGAATCCTTTGTAAAAAAGATGGAGATTCAACAATGATTTTTGAGGGAGATGGTCTAATAATTAACTTACCTTGAGAACATGCAGAGCACGGAGATTCATTGGGTAGAAATATCTTTTGATTCTTTAAGGGATGCCCATGCGAATTTTCAATAATTCGTCTCATCATTATAGAACCCGGATGTCCAAGGCGATCATGCCAATTCATAAATACTTTAGGGTCAATGCACTTCTGGTGCATTACCACATATGATTCAATTGTTCTCATTTTTGTATAATACAATCCAGAACATAGAGCAGGCAGTTTTTCTAAAACGAGCTTCTGGCCCGATATTGTTTTAGTAATAAGAAGATGCTCTTTACTGCCTTCATTGGTCGTTTCAATATGGTAATCATTACGACGTATATCTTTGAAACTTAATAAATTTCTTCTGGATTGTGAAGAGAATAGAGCATCATCAATACAAAATTTGGTGCCATTAGGCAACACAATATAAGCTCTTCCGGAGCCCTCAATTAAATCCGATGAACCTGATATGGTATGGACATAGGCTTTACTTAGTGTTAGATTTTGAAAATATTTCTTTTCTTTGAGAATTGTGTGAGTTGTAGCACTGTCAGCCAGACATATATCTTTATCATTCAACTCAGAGATAAAAAGCTCATCAATGTGATCCATGATTCTACAAAATATACAAAACTTTTATTATTGATAGAAAGAAAATACATTAATTGAGTGGAACACTTCCATCTCCAATTAAGTGTTCAATACTACCATCAGGATGATTAAAGAAATCAGATACATCAAGATGAGTAACGTCTACATCTACTGAATCTAATAAATCATCTGATGGTTCTACTAAATTTGCTTCATGCATTTTATTCTTTCCTTTAACAGAAGCTTGATATAAATCAGCTAAGTGCCTGGCCGTACGACAGGTACGTGACCAATGTCCAGTCATTCCACATCTATGGCACACCTCTTCACTTTTCTTTGAAGAATTATTCTGGGGATTTTTACCCCTTTCTGAATTGTACCACTTCTGGTGATATGGTATATCCCTTTTAATGTTGTCATTTCTATGACCAACATTTCTATAATTTCTTCTGCCACGTCCACGTCCACGCCCCCGATTTCTTCTAAAGGATGCACCATTCACTTCTGGGAATGATGCAAACCTATTACCATTCACTTCAGGGAATGATATTGAGCCAGTAGGGCGTGTATTGTGGCTTTCTAATAAGAGCTCATTATTTTGCTCAGCTACTAGAAGACATGATATAAGTTCAGAATATTTCTTGAACTTTCTCTCTCGATACTGCTGCTGCAGGAGCACATTCGAGGCATGAAATGTAGTAAAAGTCTTCTCTAGCATATCTTCATCGGTGATTTTCTCACCGCATAATTTTAATACTGAGCTTATTTTAAAAAGTGCGGAATTATACTCACTAACACTTTTATAATCTTGCAACCTCAGGTGCATCCATTCAGAGCGAGCTCTTGGGAGGATAACAGTCTTCTGGTGTTCATACCTCTCCCTTAAATTATTCCACAAAATATAGGGATCTTTTACCGTGAGATATTCAGTTTTCAATTCTTCATGAAGATGGTGGCGAAGGAAAATCATTGCTTTAGCACGTTCCTGCAGGGATGCTTGATTTCCTTCTTTAATAGTTTCTCCCAGGTTCATTGCATCAAGATGTATTTCAGCATCAAGTATCCAGGATAAATAATTTTTCCCAGATATATCAAGAGCAACAAATTTCAATTTTGTAAGATTTGCCATTTTCTACACATATAAATAATAAATATGCGTATCTCAGAAAATATATTTATAAATTCACACAGATAATCATCAATAAAATATATCAAAGATTTCAAATAATATATTGAAAAACTTACAGAGGAATAAGGCCACTAGCTTCAGAATTGGCAGAACCGTCGTGCTGATAACGTGTTATGAAACTTAAAGAAAGGAACTACTATTGTAAAAGAGAAATAAGAAACTCTCTTGAAACTCTTAAGAACTCAAACTTTCTTTCTCTCTCTATTTTTTCTTATGAATTTCATTACAACTGAAACCCCTATTTATAGGCTTTGAAATTACTATGCAAGTTACTATGCAAGTCACTATACAAGTTACTATGCAAATTTAATATAATAGTGGTGGGGTCATTCATATTATTTAGTGGTGGGACAGGGGGCGGCTGCCGTCCCTCCACTAAATTCATTACAAAATGTAATTTTTTTTGGTTTTTTGAAATTTAAATTAAAGGTGATATAGTGGAAATAGACGAGACAGGTAAAAGGTGGGTACGACTGGCAGAGCAGGACGCTCTCACACGCATGGCGTACGCACGTTTGCTAGGACCTGAATTGCAAGGCAGAAGTAATCAAGATGAGCGGGTGAGACGAGATGAGAATGAACGAACAGGGCCAGGGAGGAGTGCTCTTTCGAGAATCGTCAAAGATAGGGTCAAGATCCGGTTGATCGGACTGTCGGATTGTGTAGGTGACTCAGACGGCACGCGCGGTAATTGTCTTTTGTCGTTAGCTTTCCCCCTTTTTGGCTCTAGTGCCGCCGAGACTGCTCCTCCAATCCCACTTCTTCCCATCTTATTTTACTTACAGCTAGCTTTCCATTCTCCCATATTCTTTTTGAGATTAATTAAACAACGTTTTTTCACAATTTCTTACTAATCTCGTAGTTCATTATATGCCGTGTGTACCACAGAAGTCATTTTATCAAATAATCTATATCTATTTATTAAAAAAAAAAACGAAACTTAATTTACAGGAACTAAAAATAAATTGTTTAAGGGTAAGTTAACGCTTGACTTTCAACCCAAAAGAAACACCATTTTTTTTTTCTGAGAAAGAAACACCATTATTTGGTGATTTTTTATTGCCACCTATATGATAATGATAGTTCTGGTACAAAGTCTAGCAATTGACCTAAAAACATATTTGACCTAAACTAGGGAAAGTAAAAAGGTTTGGTTTGTCGAGATTTTTTAAATCGGATGGCAAAATATTGATTTTCAAATAAGAAAATTAAGATGTGGTTTGTATTCAAAATTTATTTTAATTTATTATTATATTTTTATAATTTTTTTTTTATATAAAATACAAAATTTTATATACATTTTTTAAATTTATATATATTTTTAAATTCTAATATATATTTTTAAATTTTAAAATAATAATAATATTAAAAAATAAATTAAATTCATCTTAACTCATTTTATCTTTGAATCTAAATGAGACCAAACTTTATTTATTTTAGAGATGAGATTAAAAATTTAAAATATATTTTAAATTTTTATATAAAATATAATAAAAAATTTAACTTTTTAAAATTCTAATACAGTTTTATCAAATTTTTATACAAAATTAATATTAAAAAAATATTTTATAAAAATATTTTATTCTTTTTTTCACCTTTATCTCATCTCTAAAAATAAACATGACCTAATTTGAATATCTTATATCTTATTAGAAAAAAAAAGCTTAATTTGCTTCTTTAAATAATATGGTGTTATTATTACTATTTTTCTAAATTTTTGTATAAAATAAAATAAAATTTTAATTTTTTTAAAATATCTAAACAATTTTTTCAAATTTTAAAATAAAATTAATATTAAAAAAATATTATAATAAAATATTATTTAATTTTTAACTTTTATTTCATCTTATTTATAAAAATAGACCGAACCACATTTATCTACAATCACAAGATATAAGACTTGTGATCAGCATCAATTTATACTCTTAGAACGCATGCCCTCATTTTGGGGTTATATTCTCTACCATCCCCTCTTAAAGCTGTTTTGGCATTTTAACTTACCCGATGCAATGCAATTAAAAAGAACAAATCTAGGAAAAGAGGTGGGTTATAGGCGCGCTCTCTCTCTCTCTCTCTCTCTCTCTCTCTCTCTCTCTCTATATATGGAACATTTTCGTCAATTTACAAAGAGCTCAACAGGCCTAAACTGTAGTACTATATTGTAAATTTCTACGGGAGTATATTTCTTCTGTATCTATTTACATACACTTACGGTTCCCTACAATTTGCTGCCAAGCTTTAACCTTTTCTCCATGTTTGTAGCTATTATTTTATTATAATTTGTTTATCACACTGCCTTGCCTCGAAGTTGTATACCTATCAGATTTGAATCGGGAAGTTTCCGTATTCTTTCCCCATCTCTCTCTCTCTGGTATATTTGTTACCAAGCCCCTCCCACCTTGGTCCTCCCCTGCGGAGCTTCGACTTCAGTTGAAATCTCTTCAACTACTTCATGTTGCCGAAATTCTTATATACACAGCCGAAAGTTGCAAACTTTCTTCTGTAATCAGATTTCAAATATATTTTCTTCTTTTGCCAATACCCGCGTTCTTTCGGACTCTGAATGATGGCTCAAAAGCACTTACACGAGCTACTTGAAGAAGACCAAGAGCCATTCCTTCTCAAGAACTACATTGCTGACAGACGCTGCCGCCTCAAAGGCCCCTCACCCAATACCCAGTTACAAACTGTCAAGAAACGAAAACTCATCTCCAAAACGCCGACCTTGCCCCAAAGCTTTTGCAAAAACGCTTGCTTTCTCTCCTTCCATGACTCACCGGACCTCAGGAAATCTCCACTCTTCGATTTTTCATCTCCGGTCAAGAGCCCTTGCAGAAGCCCAAATGCCATTTTCCTCCACATTCCTGCAAAGACCGCAGCTATTCTCCTCGAAGCTTCTCTGAGAATTCAGAAACAGCCATCAGCTTCAAAATCCAAAACCCAAAACAAAAAACATGGACTTGGTTTATTTGGGTCAATAGTAAAGAGACTGACCCATTGGGGCCGAAATCGCGAAAATATTGGAGGCGACAGAATTAACGTCTCGGTGAAGGACATTCTGAAATGGGATTCATCAGTTTGCCGAACCTCCAACGAAAGCCTGAAAAGAATGCACAAAAAAACTGTGGCCATGGAGGACAAAAGTGCTTCCGATAAAAGTGCTTGCGAGACCTCGATTTGGTCAGAAAGTAACGAGGAAAGGTCTTTGGACCTCGATTTCTCAAGCAGTAGCCAATCCGTAGACTCTGAAGTAATTGATTTGTTAACCAAACGGAGAGAAGATGCAGATTTCTCTTGCTGCGACAAACAATTTTGCGAAAGCCCTTTCTGTTTCGTGCTCCAAAGAAGTCCATCGCTCGGTCGTCGGACCCCGGAATTCACGTCACCTGCGGTATCCCCTAGCCGCCACAAAAGAGAGGTTTGTCTTTGTCTTTTCTTTTTTAACGCGAATTCTTTTCCGCTTACTTTATTTTACGGCCAAAATCACCCAATTTACCTTACAAAAATATTCTGCGCGTTGAACTGTGCCAATGACTTGGTTTGTGCATTGTCGGCAACATTGTCCACTTCCTTCGAAGTTGGCCGGAATGTTGCCATCAATGACAATTGTACAGCAAAAATGTTACTCGTAAATCATAACTGTCAATGGGGCTTCTAACTCCAGCCTACGACGTGCGAATCTCTCTAATTATTTTCCCGAAGATGACAAATCCCTTTTTGTTTTTTTCTTTTTGTTACTAGTCATAAACTCCGACATGCCTTTTTCTTAAATATCGTTTTTATACTTTTTTTTGCTAAAGCTTGGGATAGAAGTCAACAACCAACAATTATGATCCGGATCTTGTTCTAAATTTGCCAACGAAATTCAGATTACAACTTCAGCAAAAAAATTGTGCCTCAATTGTGAAAATGGTTCATGTCTTAATTAATTCTAATAGGAAAAAGAGATTTCTGAAGAGGGGGCTCTCGAAATATGCCAAGAAGAGGAAGAGAAGGAGCAGTGCAGTCCAGTTTCTGTATTGGACCCTCCATTCGTGGACGATGACGACAGACATGAAGATGATGACATGGACGAGGACGAGGACGAGCACGAGCACGGCAGTTTTGATAACGAATGCAGCTATGCCATTGTACAGAGTATGTAACAAATTATAAATTCGTTCTAAATTATTGAACTTTTGTTCTTTGTTGGTTGTGTGGTCATTATCAATGAATTAAATTAAAATTGTACTAGTTGCTTTTGCTTGATGACAACGGCCTTATTGTCTGGTACAGTAATATTCGATTGTCATGGTTGAATGATTTTGTTGATTATGAATCATAGTATCTAGGTGGGATCCATTGAAAGATTGCAGGTTGAACAGCAGGCACTTGTGTTTTGGTCGTGGTGTATGTGACAACGCTCGTAGGCTCGTTAATGTGATTAATTTGATCGACAATATGGACACAGCCAAAGTTTTAACATCATATGTGACCCATCTTTGATGGTAGGAGGTTTGTATTAATTGTAGGAGTCTTCAATATATTGGATTGGACCGTGCAATTGTCAACCAAATTCATTTGAACTTTGGTGCATACATTTTGGTACCTCTTATTTGCTCATTGTTCAAGCATTTAACGGTTGCCTAAACTTTCTTGGAAGCATTTATTAAATGAGGTCATTGCCACACTGATGTGTAGCAGCAATGAAGCACAAAAAATGCAGTAATACTTGAAAGGGATCGCAGATGTTTCTCATATACCTTTAGGAACCGTTTTCCCTTATTTTTTGATATCTCCTAAGTGCTATTTCTTTTTCTTCAACAGTCTTATAAACATACTTGTTTAAGCCTGTGTAGATCGAGGAGTCTGGTGTGAAAGCTTGTGCTCGTTAAGTTTGTTCTGATAGGAAACTTGAGGCTCTTCAAAATCAAGACTTAGTTTTTTTTTTTCGTACTTTTAAATTCTTTTGTGACCCTATATATACTGTTAGATTGTCATCGTAGGTCCCCTGAATATTGTTTTCGCTGTCAGTGTTATTTATTGGTGGCATGACTTTAGTTATGAGAGTGGCAAATGTCTTAATTCTCTTGTACTTTGTTGGAACTGAACCTATCGTATACCTAAGGCCCAGTTTGTTTTACAAACTGGGTTTAACTCATTTTATCTCATTTCATACTTTCAACTTATTTCAACTACTTATTTCAAATTTCAATTCATCTCAACCATTCATTTTATTACTATTCATAACTTATCTCATCTCATCTCTGATTCCAAGCAGACACTTAATTTGTCCTGATTGTCAGTTACAACTTAAAGTGAAAAATTATAGTACAGATAGAGCCAGTCAATTGTAGTGTGAAACTCAAGCACAAATCATGTAAACTAGGCATGTTTGTTTTTATAGAATAGATGAAATGAGATGAAATAAAAATTAAGAAAAGAATAAAATATTATTTTAATATATATTTTTAATATTAATTTTGTTTTAGGATTTGAAAAAATTGTTTTGGGATTTGAAAAAATTGAATTGTTTATTTTATTTTATATGAAAATTTGAAAAAGTGTAATGATGAGTTTGAGATGAGATGAGATGAGATAAGTTGGAAAAACAAGCAAGGTCTAATCTATTACTTACAAAGTGCAAATACTTTGAATTTCAAGAGCAGAAGTGCAAAAACTCCATCTTTTCCTCCTGTTTCTTCAGGAGAACGCTCGAGCAGCTATACTTCTCTTCTTTTTCAAACTGATGTACTTATTGCAAAAGAAAAGTCCTGCTTTCTGTATCTTTTTTTTCAGTTTCATGTTTATGAGTTGTCCATTGTTCAGTAGTCTTCTAGTCTTCTCCAAAGTGATTTGGTGGGTATATCCATGTCATGCGATCTATTCTCTTTGAATCAATTCATGTATAATTTATGAAAGATATATAAATACACCGTTCTTCCCTGTTGGTGATGGAATGGAGAATGGTATAGGCTTGATATGGCTACGGTATAATGCAAATTCATCACAGAACTAGTGCCAAAGTTTATGAATCATAAAGCAAGTGATTTATTATGATTTGCCTGTTGGATATTTGCAGGAGCAAAGCAGCAGCTATTGCACAAACTTCGTAGATTTGAGAAATTGGCTGGATTAGACCCAATCGAGCTTGAGAAAAGAATGTTTGAGCAAGAAGGGGATGATGACTATGAGCATACTGATGATGACCTAGAGGAAGAAGATGCAATTGAAGATGAGCTGGAAGCATCATGCAGAGAAGAGAATGTTGATGGTTTTTTTATGGAAGTCCTTCACAAATCCCACTTCCAGAGTTTGCGGCAAATCCCAGAGGACATGAAGAGATTGGTTTCAGATCTCATCCTCGAGGATAGAAGAGAACAGGATGCCTTTGATAGTAGAGAAGAGGCGGTGAATAGGGTTTGTAAGAGGTTGGAGTCATGTAAAGAGGTGGAATCCAACACCATTGACATGATGGTAGAGCAAGATCTCAGAAAAGAGCTTGAAGGGTGGAAGAGAAATCAGCAGCAGGCAGGAGAGACAGCACAAGAGATTGAGCTGGCAATCTTTGGATTATTGATTCAGGAATTGTCTGAGGAACTAGTTTCTCTCGACGGAAATTGATGGGAGCTGAGGTTACTTTCAAATTGAATTTTGGTACAACTTTCTTCTTTAATTTTTTTTATTTAGTTTTCCATTGGAGAATAGTCTGATTTGCACTAGGATGGAATAGGCTTAAATAGGAAAAGGCCGAAGAAGGCAAGAAAGATGGGACTTAGATGGTAACAAGCACTATGTATATGGAGCATGTAAGTAGTGGGGAATGGTGTATTTATCCTTGCTTAATGAAACATGACGTGTAATTATAGAGTTTTTTGTCTTCCCCATCTTGGAGGTCTTTTTGTGCTCATGGGTGTCTATGAATCTCTGTTTATCGGGAGCATACTAAAATTGCTCATCGTCCCGGGACATAAGAAGGACATCCATTGTACGTACTATGTTAGGCTTGATTTCTACTTCCATCAGTTTTGGACTTAAAAAGACATGATTGTTCTAAATTGTATGCCTGATTGAACCAGAAAAAAAGTCTTAACCATAGAAACATCCTCTGAGCGAGTGACTATTTAGTTGGTGATGGGACTCTCCATCTAACGTTAAAGCTTAAAATTGTTGACCTGTTGTCGAAGCAGCTAGGGATAAGTTAGTCCATGATCTAACTTGAATTTTTTCTTTTTACTCCTGTATAGTCAAATATATTTAATAATTTTCACAATTAAATTTGTTAGATATCAATCATGTAAATATTCATAAATATGCAATAAATAAATTATCAAGTATAACACACCGATTGGTTACGAAGAGAAATCTTTTGAAGAACTCTTCAAAAGTAAAACCCTACGGGGCAACTAAATCCAGGAAAATTATTTTTATTGATTGAAAATCAGTTTACAAGTAAGTTATTCAATTACAAAATCTTTGTCAATTGACTTCCTTACTTGACCAGATAAACGACCTGTTTATCCCTACTGCAGTAGTAGTCAGAACCTCTAACGATTTTCAATCTATGCCTTTCCTACTGGAACCTTCAGTGGTTGATCATATACTCCAATCAACAATTTTCTCAAACCTTGAACAAGATTACACTCGCAAGTGTATAAAAATTATAAGGAAAATTCTTTACTAATTTTCCTCTCAAATGACTCTCAAATATATCTAAAATCAGCTCTGGCCAAAATCCCTTCCTAGAGTTACCATATGACTTGATTTAAATAGACAATCTAAAAGTGCTATTGAAATACGTCTGCTGACAGGTCATCCTTCATCAGAATCCGTCTGCTGACAGGTTGCTAACAGACTTCCAGATTTACTATTGCAATTTGAATTTCGAATTTACCTTCTGATTTTATCATTCCAGATTTCGAAATTCAACTTCCCGACCTCTTTAACAAACTTTCTAGACTCCTAAATGAATTCAAAATATTATGGATAAATACCATAATTTAAATTACATTCATTCAAAAATCAAAACTTATCATATTTGAATTCAAATTCAACAATTCAAAATTACAACTTTAGAGATAAGATGAAATCGTATCCAATTTGAATTCAAATACACCAACACTAATCCAACCCAATAAAATTTACATTAACAATCTTTCACTTTGGCTGATTGGTGACAAAATATTTTTTATGAATGTATGTTTAATGTCCTGCTCGGGTTTTCTCCCCCTTCATCAATGCTTCTCCTCCTTAGTATGTGCTGCTACTCCCCCTCACTCCTCTCCTCCTTTTTGTCATTAATTTAACCAAATTAATGTCATGTATAAGTTGAAAGTGTAGCCTCACTTGAGGAATCGGGTGAGGGAGGATTTTGCTTTTTACTTAGTTCTCATCTGAGTACTTACAACCAAAATGTTAGAAAAAAATAAACGCAAGTTAGTTTTATAGGAGAACCCGAGTATCAAGCTTGCATTGAAATGGAAAAAAATTCTAAAAAAAAAACCATATGGTTCAGTATCCAGCAAGGTTATCTCAACTTGTCATAAACATATATGCATCGATTAACTCAATCAACCCAACATTCAAGTCCATACTTCTCATCTAATACCAATAAAGAAACCGAAACCCATATTTCTTAAGGATAGAATCCGAGCCTTAAACGAAAAATCAAGATTAAAGTTAAAGTGACTTACCTGGATGCCAAGAGATGGAAGATACTTCCTGAGCGTAGTCTAAAATCAAGCAAAAACTGTGCGAGATTTTATAGAACTTGGGACTTAGGGTAGAATGAGAAGTGGAGCCTTAGAGCACCAAATAGTCTTGCATGCGATATGGGTACCAGAGGGTCTAACGCATTAGGAATGGATAACTAAGGTTGCTGTGAGTCACTTTAAGTGACCAAACACTTGGTCACGTGTTGTGACCTTGTCGAGACCTTTCTTTGTGTCCCACCGGGACTTAGCTACAAAATAGAACAATTAGATCACTCCCACATAAATCTCAAGAAATTCTAAGCATTGATTCTCAAAGAATGCCTCATATGCACAACCAAAAACTTGACCATTTTTTTTTAATGTTGGTCAAAAAATAAATTGCCAAAAAACATGTTTATATGCATATTTAAAAAAAAAAACCAAAAAAAAAAAAACAATGGCAATGAGGCAAGTAGTGCTACTCACCAAATAAATTCAAGACCATACATCCTCTTGATTGCAGCACCCACAATAGATTTTCACTCCTCATAAAATTATCAAAATCAAGGTTCATGTGAGTGTGTGAATGAGCAACTTATGAAAGGTAGCAACTTTTTCTTGATAATTTTATTCCTTAATTTTTTTCATGAATTACTTTTTTTTTATCATCATTTTTAATAGGAATTTTATTTTAAAAGATGCTTCCAAGAGATTGTCACTCACTTTAAGGCAAACTTTATATTAGGGCCTAGATAAACAAGTGTCTCTTCCAAACACTTTACTTGCATAGCCCCTTTTTGGTTCATTTTTATTACTCATCTTTTTCCACAATAATAGGAGTAATGATTTTTTCTATAAGAACTTCCAAGGTTAGATTCGTGTGGGGTGTGAGTTTTTTTCTGCAATAAATTTCACACCGACTTTTTCTATATGGATTAACAAGTGGTGTTTGACAATGTGAGACATTTTTCATACTTGTACTAGGTTCAACTAGTATTAGTCAATTTAAAGTTTGGACTCTCTCTATGATGAGCATCTCAATACACTTATTCAGCCATTTTTTTTAATCAAACAAAAGTGCATTTACACAAGTTTCTCACAGTGCATTAAGAGTGAATTTTTACTATGATGACCCATAGGGTTATGATGCACGATGTGGGATGCACAACACAAGAATAGTGCATGAGTGCAAGGATTTATAAAGTGAGTATCAACATGTTCAAAACCTTCAACACACCATCAAAATGCATTCTACATCATTTAGCCAAAAAACACAATTGTTTTTCAATAAAAATTAGGAAACCAAAACAAAAAAAACCAACCAAAAAAAAAATTTTGAAAAAAAAAATATAAACAAAACGAAACACAAAAAAAATGCATGTCCTATACTAACGATATGCAAGAAATACAAGAATATGCATGTGGTCCTATAAATTAACGTGGCACAATATCCTTTTTGACCACCTATTTTGCCTTGAGATTTGGTTTGTCCTTTCCATTCTTTTGAATACACAGCCTAACTAATTCACCAAACTCACGACTTACAAAATTAATTTGTTGGCCCATCTCATCAACTTGATTTTATAGGCTTTTTTCACTCATTTTCGGACTTTTTTCAATTTTGATTTTTTGCCCTTGAGACACATTAAAACAATATGGTCTTATATGCCTAACAATTCCACAATTATGACAAGTAGGAGTAAACCTATCTTCATACCTACCTTTCTTTATCATGGTCGATGGAGAATTTTTGTGCAAATTTCTTGAGTTGCTAGCCTTCAGCATGGGAGGATTGTTGTGGTTCTTCTTTTGACTTTCCTTTGCAAACATAATACCTTTGGAACTCGACGCAGCGGATAAGAGTATTTGTTTTCCTTTTCCTTTAGAAGCTACATATTCTAATCCCGTCCTATCACTACTTGGTTTTTGAAACCTCAGCATTTTATTTAATTTTTGGGTTGCTTAATTTTTTTCACACTCTTGAAAATTTTTCAATTTTTGTTCTATTACAACTTTTTAATTTTTTAGTCTCAACACCTCAACCTCAAAAACTTTTACAGTCTCAATCAAATTATTTTTCTCATTTTCTATAGTTGTAAGGTTTTTATACAGTTTTTTGTTGAGTTTTTTCAGCTTGACTACCTCTTCACACACTTCATTGTAAGCATCTTGAATACTAAGTTCTTGGTCGACATCAACTAGAGTAATGTTCAAATCACTATAAGTACAACTACTTTCAGATTTTGTTAGTGAATTTCCAGCCAAATCATTTACAATAGTAGAAAAAGCCATAAAAGATTTTTCATTATTGGAAGATGAGTTTTCACTTTCAGAATCTGAAGTATCACTAAAAGACACATTTGATGCTTTTACTTTATTTCTCTTGAAGTTAGGACACTCAATTCTAATATGATCATAACTTAAGCATTCATAACATTTTACCTTTTTATTTTTCTCAACTTTGTCTTTATTCCAATTTTCTAATTCATTTTTCTTTACTGAAAATTCTTTTACTTTCTTTTGTTTTTCATTAGTCTTTTTCTTAACCATAAACTTTTTGAATTTCCTAGTAATAAGAGCTATATTCTCATAATTTAGACTCTCCTCACCACAAATATCATCATACTTTTCTTTCACAGTTTTTAAAGCAATAGATTTACCTTTTCTCATTTGGGGAAGATATGATTCATACGTCTTTAAGGACCCAACGAGTTCTTCAACTTTGATTGTATCCAAGTTTTTGCTTTCCTCAATGACTGTGACTTTAGGTCGAAATCTCTTAAGTAGAGACCTCAAGATTTTTCTCATGACTTTTGAGTTTTCAACCTTCTCTCCAAGATTAAATCTGGAATTCACAAGATCATTTAGTTTAACATAAAAATTATTAAAATATTCATTTTCAAGCATTTTAATTTCTTCAAATCTAGATTTTAGCAATTGTAATTTAAAATTTTTCACAGTCATTGTTCCTTCATTTGTGACTTCTAATATGTCTCATGCCTCTTTCGCTATCTCACACATGGAGATCCTTTTGAACTCTTCTTGAGATACCGCCATGAAGATGGCATTCAACCCTTTGCTATTGAAATTGTTATTATTTAACTCATCTTTTGACCAAGTATCAATATTGGTCTCGGGTTTTTTCCACCCTCTTTCAATGACGTGCCATACTCGTTCATCCAATGACTTTAGGAATGCTCTCATACATACTTTCCAATACGCATAGTTCTCACCATCAAATTCCGGTAGAACATACAATGATGCCATCTCTACCAAGAGAACGAATCACACTCGGATGAGTGAACTTGCTCTTATGCCAATTTTGGCCAAATATATATAACAATTTTCACAATCGAATTTGTTAGATATCAATCGTGTAAATGTTTATAAATATGCAATAAATAAATTATCAAGCATAACACACCGATTGGCTACGGAGGGAAACCTTTTGAAGAACTCTTCAAAAGTAAAACCTTATGGGGCAACCAAATTTAGAAAAATCATTTTTATTGATTGAAAATCAGTTTACAAGTAAGTTATTCAATTACAAAACTTTTGTCAATTGACTCCCTTACTTGACCGGATAAATGACCCGTTTATCCCTATCGCAGTAGCAGCCAAAACCTCTAACGATTTTCAATCTATGCATTTTCTACTGGAACCTCCAGTGGTTGATCATGTACTCCAATCAACAATCTTCTCAAACCTTGAACAAGATTACACTCGCAAGTGTATAAAAATCACAAGGAAAATTCTTTACTAATTTTCCTCTCAAATGACTCTCAAATATATCTAAAATCAGCTCTGGCTGAAATCCCTTCCTAAGGTTACCATATGATTTGATTTAAATAGACAATTCAAAAGTGCTGCTGAAATGCGTCTGCTGGTCATCTTTCATCAGAATCCGTCTGCTGATAGGTTGTTAACAGACTTCCGGATTTATTGCTGCAATTTAAATTTTGAATTTACCTTCTGATTTTATCATTTCAGATTTCAAAATTTAACTTTCCGGCCTCTTTAACAAAATCCGTAGACTCCTAAATGAATTCAAAATGCTATGGATAAATCCCATAATTTAAATTACATTTATTCAAAAATCAAAACTTATCTTATTCGAATTCAAATTCAACAATTCAAAATTATAACTTTAGAAATCTTATCTTATTTGAATTCAAATACACCAACACTAATCCAAACTAATAAAATTTACATTAACACATCTCTACTGCCATAACATGCATGGTGCTGTCGAAATTTGGCTTCTATGCCGCTTAAAAGCGGAACTCTCTAGATTAATTTACACACACACATATATATATATATATATACTAGGTGGAAATAACGTGCAAAGCACGGTTCCTTAGTTTAATTTTTTTTTAATTATTTTTATTAAGAATTAATTTTTTATCGATAATAACATAATACTTTTGGGTTTAAATTTAACTTTTACCTTAAATTTGATGGTTATTCATAATATTCTAATTGAAAAATAATAACATGTTTTCATATACTATAAAAGAAGAGCATTAGTAAAAATAATAACATAATCCCATAAATAAATATCTCCCATAATTTTATGATACTTGTTTGAGATAAATGAATAAAATGCAACAACAAATATGAAACAATATAAAATGCTTAATACGTAGGGTTTTTCATGTTTGGCCCTTAAACGGTATCGTATGGGAGAATAATATACCTATTTAAAAAAATGATATTTAAAAAATATATTAAACTGTACAAGACAAAGTTCATGCATCAAATTTTTCTTGTGAAATTGCCTAGTTTATATTACAAAAATTAAAAATATTTGTAAATTAAAATAATATTTGTAAATTATTATTTAAAACTGTGAATATCATGACTATTACTATTACTATCTTACTGTTTTAACTAAACTGCACAAGACCAACCTTGATGAACCTTCTCCCACCTGCTTAAGGGTTTTGTTAAATCCCTGCAGAACTGGTAGATCGTCTGGCATTACCAATTCATCTGATCCAAATGGTATGCTTTCAACACCTAATTCTACTTGTTCTATCATAGCAATCATATCTTGTGAGAGAGAATCCTGAATGTTTTTCATAAGATGTTTCTTCCCTCTCTGGAAAGCTTCATTGGCAAACTCCCACCTGTCAGTATCAATCTTGAGTAACCAAATGGATTTTTAAAGTGAATGAGGAAACATGGAAGTCCAGAAATTAACAGAAAATTTTGATGATTAACACTGTAATACAATAGTTCATCACACACTAAAATCTGAAGCTAACAATTTTCATGGGTAGAAGATGCCGAATTGCTTTATAATATAATCTGTGAAATCATAAAATTAACCTGGACAAAAACAAATGGGTGCAATAAACCTGAACCTTCAATGATAAATGATGAGCACCATCATGATCTCCCTTTACCAATGATGTGTCATTCTAAATGACCAGAAAATGAAACAAGTGGGCAACAATATGGTATACGTTTCACTAATGAATGATCGGCAGTTAATGCTTTCAAAATTCAAATCAGATATACCATAAATTCAGTGGATTTAATTAAGGTCAGAAATTGTCCCACTCCCTTTAGATAAAGAGGGGGAGAGAGAATATCCCAGAGGGGTGGGAGAGTGGTGCTAGGGCCATACTTCTGAACAGTCTGCAACTTTTTCTATGAGCAGAAAAAAATGGGGACAAGTTGACAGTTTTTGATGTCCTCAAACTGACATATTATCTTGCCTACAATATTTGAAAACAGTTACCTTCAGCTTGAAACTATGAAGAGTTTCCCTCAAAGTGTCCAGAGTACGATGTTTCATAGTGTGCTCCTTCCATTCATCAGACAAATTTCTTAGAATAACAACACTTGCTTCAAGATTATCTAGATAAAGCACGTCCTGTTTCCAAAGTGAAGACAAAATTCAATGACAGATAGATAAGAGAACCATTAAATTAGAAACATTAAATATTGATTTTTTTTTATGAATAAAAGTTTTATTGAGACAAGTAACAAGGAAAAATTATAAATATATTGAGTTTAAAATGCTCACCCATTACTTGTAACATTCACGGTTTTGACTCAAATACCAAATAAAAATGTCACTTGCTTCCTTTGCTAGGCCAGAGATGCCTGCAGATGCATTTTTAAGTCAAGTTTTGACAGTTATAAACCTAAACTCCAGCACTTCAAAATGGTTTTTTTTTTGGGGGTAGGGGGGGGGGGGACTACCTTCTCCAGCAGCTTTGATTGCAAAGTTTAAACTCTGTTGTGCAACTTGCTTCATTACTTTGCTTCCCAGGGAACCATCAAGGGCAACCTCCTTTATTATCATAAGAAAAATCAATAGATTATGCAGAGGCCAAAGAGTAAAGAGAGGAAAAATTAAGTACCAAGGAGATGCTAAAAACCCAGCGGATGCCATTGCAACACTTCCAACTACAGACTTGTTTTTGTTGTATGGAGTTTTAAGACTATCAAACCGCCGTCCAATAATATATGCTGAATCTGAACAAAATTTAACCCCAAAGAAAATCCAAAAGGAAGATCAGAGTTGGTTCGCAATTGTTAGAGATGCAGTTAACTACTACATCAAAAGTCCACCAAATCAAGCTAAGAAAATCAGAGAGAAAGCAATTGACTCTTTAGGAATTACCATCCCCAGCACATAGGTTACAAATTGCCGCAATTGTAATAGGGGAAGTTCTCCAATAAATTACCAAATTAAGTCAAAGTGATTGTTGCAGCGTAGTAGACAGGTCCCTTAAGAAGTTCCCTAATGTACGAAGTAAGCCAAGGACAAACTGAAAAATAAGATCAAGAAACCAAAAAAGCCATGCGTCAATTCGCATCCATAACAAAAATTTAACTGAAATCACATACTAAAATAAAAGCTTTCCCTCTATTCTTTAGTCACAATTAAACCCACCAAATTACCGAAATAGCAGTCCATTGCACAGAAAACCCACATCACAGCAAGCACTGCCTAACTACATACCAGCCAACCCAGATCTTACACCACTGGAATCAGCCACAGAAACTGCCGGTCAGCATAACCCCGACGAACCCAAGTCTTTCCGATAAGTCTCTGCCGCCGAAGTCCTCTCCTTCCTCCCGAACTCCTTTCTCTCTTGCTTTCTTGCGTCGCTCCTTGCCCAAAGAAGCACAGTTGGCATCGCTGATCAACCCAGAAGAACTGGTTTCACCAACTCGTTCCTTGATAGAGCAGAGTATTTATTTTCAATGGACGAATATACGAACAGACATAAAATAAATTAACTGCGCGTGATTTAAAACTGATAAGTGGAATACGAAGTGGACTTAACGGCAGACTTAACGGAAAATTTTAATAGACGTTAAAACAAGAAATTCTGTTAGATAGGCACATTATATATATAGATAGATATTTAATTTTTAATTTTATTCAAAATTCATCATTCAGTCTCCCCTCTGATGATATTATTTTGAATGAAAAAAGAAATCATTGTTTTGTTTTTCAGTGAAAATGGTTTTCTTTTTCACACGACAGATTAATTGATGCTGGTGCTCACTAGTTTTTGAACGGATAGCCCAAGATTCCACCAACCAAAAAAAAAAAATCGAAATGTGCCTTTGTTATTGGTCCTTTAATTTATGCATTACTTAATTGTTCACGCAGTGTGAAGTCTTCAAAAGACAACAGTCGAATTCAATAGATGTTGTACTCACAATATTGTCGTGTCGAGAAATATAAAATTAATTTGTTGGTTTAAACTAACACGAGGTCGTATCAAATAAAACTTGAGATTATCGTTTCTAAATTTTTATCTTCAATGTTTGGTGGAGCTAATGCAAGTAGTGTCCGTTTCAATCCGGACCAAATAGTAAAGAAAAATTCTAAATGTAAGTAATATTAAGTATTCATCTATGTATTAATATTGAAGTAAAAAGATAGATTTAATAAAATATTTCAATTAAAATTAAAAAATTAAAAAATTAAAAAATTAAAATATACAAATATACATATGAATGCATAATATTATTTCTATATAATATTACTCAATTGTAAATCCCAAGTTCAGACCAGTGGGCAGAGGCACGTACAAAATGGGGCTCAAATTAAAAGAAAAAAAAAATGGTTCTGTTTAAAGTATTTTTATTAGGTTGATTAAAAGTTATTAAAATTTTTTTTTGTATAAATATTAAAAAATAAATATTATATTTTATCAATTATGATATTGAAGTGTATGAGAAAAAGTGTAAAAATTTTTTTTTATGAATAATAAAACTAAGATAATGGTCAGAAAAAGTGTAACAAATATTTTTTTATGAATAATAAAATTAATAATGGTCAAAAATTTAAAATAATTGTCAAATATAATATTTATTTTTTAATATTTATATAAAAATATTTTTTAATTAATTCAATAAGAGTGCTTGTGTCCCCGAATCATGATCACAACCCAAAGCTGGCCCCAGTAATTTGAATTGGACGTGACCTGTCGATCGAATTGGGAAGAGAAATTTCCGTTGACAACGTGACCAAAATAGTAAGCAAACCTGAACCAAACTCCACTACAAGAAAAAAGCTCTAATATCTTTCACACGAGAAAATCTGATATCAGCACATTATATGAGCAATACATATCAGCACATTATTATATATGAGCAATCATATCAGCACACTTTAAAAAGTAATATTACTTTTATAAAGAATTTTTTTAAAATATGATTGTGTAATGTATTGTAAAAAGTAATGTATAATTATATTTTTTTTATTAAATTTTTTTTATACATTATATTACTATCTTATTGTTATTTTAAAAAATAATATATTTATTATTTTAACAAATATATCATATTTTATTTAATAAAATAAAAATAGAATGAGAATATGATATATCATTACTCTTTCTATTCAAATTACTTTTTATCACGATCCAGCCACGTGCCACGTCCAATACTAGACACGTTAGGCTCATGAACGTCACAAAGGCCACGTGGGTTTCTGAATTTTCAGTGCTTCCACGTGTTGAAATATTCAATCCCCGACAATCAAAACACGTTTTAAATTCCACATCATCGCATGCATCTTCCTCGTGCCATAAAATCCACAACGTCACTGCTACTCTTTTCTTCATTTAAGATACGTACCAACTCTTCTCCCTCTCGATCTGTATACTATTCTGGCATTTTCATGGCTATTGGAGATCAGGAACTATCATATTCAACCTCGGACAACCAACGGGGTGCTACTTCACATGAATCGCTACTACCGGAGCAGACTAGTTCATGGAAAACTGATCATCATCACGCGCAAAAGAGAAAGGCAGGAAGAAAAAAGTTCCGAGAAACGCGCCACCCTGTCTACAAAGGCGTTCGGCAAAGGAAAGGAAAATGGGTCTGCGAGATGAGGAAACCGAACAACAAATCTCGTATCTGGCTGGGGACCTTTTCACTCCCGGAGATGGCTGCTAGGGCTTACGACGTTGCCGCCCTAGCTCTCAAGGGAGAGTCCGCTTCCTTGAACTTCCCTGATGCGGCACGTGCCCTACCTCGTGCGGAATCATCCTCCTCCATTAGGCCGGATATGCAGTGTGCTGCCATGGAGGCCGCAGGGGCATCTTCCTACGAAGTAAGATCAGTACCATCTTCTTCATTGTCCTTGTCCAAAACTTGTAGGATATCGTTTTTGGATGAGGAGGAGTTGTTTAACATGCCGGGATTACTTGACAGCATGGCAGAGGGGTTGATCCTCACTCCACCAGCCATGCAAAAGGGCTTCAATTGGGATGGTTTGGAAAATACTGTGGACCTGACTTTGTGGAGTGACTAACGTTATATATGATATTTCAGTACGTACATGCATGATTTTAAATTACGTACCCTTCCTTGAATATTTGGATACTATCCGATTTGCATGAGAAAGTGCATTGTTTTGTTCAAATAGAGAAATTATAGCACATCTCTCCCGTTGCCGCTAACTTTTAAAGATCTGTACGTACTATATATAGAAAGAATAAGTCTAGCTAGCTATGCTGTCCCAAATATACCACTTTAATTGTTTTGGGAGGAGATCAACTGCGGTAACGTTTATAGAGCTCGTAGTTATCAATTGATTATAGCAATGGCTAGAACATTCGCGGTGTGTTGACTAATTTCTATTTAAAATGACCCGACGTTCGGGCTAGCTGTATATATATATATATATATAATATAGTGAACGTTAAAATTAAAAAAATAAAATGAAAATGAAAATGAAAATGTAGATCGATCCTTTTCCTCAGGGGCAGTACTAGGTCATGATCACCATGTCGTATATTATATCATTCCAACATGGAAGTCTCGGCTGGCATCTGGTTGCATCGATCGTCGTTGGATAGATCAGAACGATTACACAAAAATATTTCTACTACATATATATATATATATGCCACGTCATTATTAATGCCGCTTCTACTTACATCTTTCCTTTGGCTATATAACATACGTCTCGGCTATCGGGAATCAAATGAAAAGAAAAGAAAAAATTTCATCCTTAGTACTTGTTCCGTTCAGAAGCTCACGACTTCAAGTCAAATTAATGTTTTGTTTTCCATTTAATTGCTGTCCATTTGTATCTTCCAAGCATTGATCAGACGATTTTAATCTGGCAAATAATCCTTCTGTTGAATATAAAAACTGCAGCCATTTCGATATGTGGATGTGTTTTCCCCGACTACCAGCTGAAGCCTGCCAGCATAGGAAAATACAAGTCCAGCTCTTGACTCTTCCAACAATCTTATCAGTTAAGATAGAGCAATCAACTTTCTTGAGGCTAGAGGAGAGATAAGTGTCTTTTCTTCCACATGAGGACCACAACACATGCCCTAGACCTCAATACATAAGTGGGAGGAGTTCTAATATATAATTGATGTTACGGTAGATAGGCGCTTATTTTAGAAATCCATGGTATCAACGTGTTTCGCTTCTTTGGTTTTTGTTCCTTTTTCTTTCTATTGGGTCAAATGTAGCTCGCATGACTTCTGCATCATTTGGTTAGACTTCACAATGGAAAAACTTCGAATGAGATCGGTAAGGGGTCCCCCCTATTAACATAGAGAACTTAAGACACATCAATATCAAAGGAAACATCAGCCACATCATCACATCACACGGCAGTAACATCTCAGCAATTGTAGCAAACTTGATTTCTGTATACTGTAGACATTTTTGTTAGACTTTCTCTCAGGTTATGTAACTGATTTATTCTCGGCAGATTCTTCTCATGTGTATAGATACTATCATTAATGAAATACAAAGCAGGCTTGAATTTCAGCCAAATTTGAAAAATATGAAACTCTATTACCCCATCGGCTCAAATAGCAAGCCCATGAAGGAGTACTATTGGAGCAGTACTACGTTAAAAAGCTCGACTAAACCTGGTCAAGCCCAACGATCCCATTCTAAAAGAGTCAGTGGGCCTTGGCAAAATACTCAGTCCATGAACAAAATCCAGCCACACATGGGAAAGAGACAGTAGAGACATATGAGACTTGTTGCCCTAACATCTTCCGGATGACATCCTACTTTTGAGAACCTGCTCAAATAGGTGGGCAGAAAGTATAGAGTCATTAATCTCCTGACAGTAAATATGGAGAGGTTTAATAGGAAACACTTTTGCAAGATAAAGAAAGTCAGGGAGTCACGTCGTATTAATGAAACCACTTTCTCGATCACACGCTGCATTAATAATGCTGTCTCAAAAGCCACACCGCATTAAAGAATTCTGATTAAATAAAAAATTGAAAGGACAAAGATCCATGAAATTAGATACAAATTGCTCCCATCCAAAAACATAGTATAAAAATCGATTTTCAAGTACGAAGAATGCTCTCTTTGACTCTTCCAAGCTACTAAGGTGATGTACTAATTTTAGCATTGGAGACTTTTCAACTTCCACAGACCCTCCATTCTTTGTGTTTTCTCTAAATGAACAGGTGAACGAATCAAGATATGAGTTTCTAAAACTTGGCCCAAATATGTGTGAAATACGATGTTAATAAGATTGTTTGGTAAAACGTAAAAGTACTGTATGCCTAAAAAGAGGAAATGTCGAGATGTGATCAAAGAGGTATGCATGCATGAGAAATACTCCACGACAAAAAGGCAGGGAATGGT
Source organism: Platycarya strobilacea (assembly GCA_036898215.1). Taxonomy (NCBI): domain Eukaryota; kingdom Viridiplantae; phylum Streptophyta; class Magnoliopsida; order Fagales; family Juglandaceae; genus Platycarya; species Platycarya strobilacea. The sequence continues at coordinate 1,388,118 of CM072547.1, read as the reverse complement.
CAAAATTAGATTAAACACACTAGTTGGCTGACCAAGTCTTGACCCTTGGAGTTATCGTGATTGACAATCATAGATCTATCTGATAGAGGTTGAGCTTATTTCGTGAGGGATTCACCTAGGCTAAACAAGTCCTATAGAGGCGCCTCATTCGGAAAGACGTAACCATCGTCTTGAATTTCGTGCTCAGAGTAATAATTCCTCCATATCATGCCGTCCAAATCTTATAATTATATTATTAAGTTATTACAAGAAAAATAAGTATATATAACAATTAATTGCAACTAAAATAACTGTTTTCATTACAAATAATTTGTTTTTGTTGTAAATAATACTTTTGGTTGCAATTAATTTGTTATATATACCTAATTTTTTGTAGAAGGTACACATTTTTCCTAAGAGATTCTAGCTTTTCTCATTGGGTTAGTTGTTAAAAATATCTCTATTAGAATCTGAATCACCTCAAACTATTTCTTTGTTTCCTAGGCGGCTATTATGGACGTGGATGACGCTATAGACACATCTAAGAATGGTCTTAGCAGGAATCATAGCTTATTGATGACGGATGATAGACGTGGGATATGACTGTCATTTTTGATAAATTAAATTTTTTTATAGTTGAAAAAATAGAGAAGTTTTAAAAGAATCAGTGACTAATGGGCCTATCACAAATAATACATAACCGATTTTTCGTAAAAGAATTGGGATGTAATAGCCTATCAAGTACATAATGGGAAGGACTTCTCTGAGCCCATTAGACGAGATTGTTCTATAAAATGATGATAGGTTAGCTAGCTAAGTCCAAAGTATTCATAATTCATTCAATGCTTCCCCCAAATAACTTTATGCCTTAGCTTAGATACTACGCCTTAGGTTTCTTAGTGTTATTTTTAATCTATAATTGAGGATTAAACTTTACATATAGGTAGTATACCACAACAGAGAGCCTCACCTCTAGATGATCGATGAGCATAAATGGTTGTACCTCTATCCTTACTCTAGCTCAAGGACAGAGACCATTGGTAGGACATTAGAGGACTACTACTTGATAAGCCTATATCCTTTTGAAATGGATGCTAGAGTGTTATTCACAAACCATCCACCTCTGTACCGATGAGTTTTTTGAAATGATGATTCTTTTATGGTTGTTTTTTGTTAGAATTGTTTGGTAAGGTTAACAATCTGGAACTGTTCGAATGCCACGATTGACACTACAACAAAAATTGTCTTTTCCTGCGTATTTTTTCGTGAGTAATACCATATATTTCTGTCGGAATGTAGTTTTTGTCACCAAATTAGATCGTAGCAGACTCGTAAGAATAGATTGGTAACTTTAAGGGCTTAAAGCTACCACCATAAAAATCGTGAGAAATAATCTTATTTCCGACGATTCTTTTCCTCACAAAAAGTGTAAAATTTTGTTGGAAAAAATGTGATAACCATGGTTAACAGAAGTTGAAAATACTTATATGCCACGATGAAAATCACGGGAAATAAGCATTTGCGACCAAAAAAAATATTTCCGACGATTTGTGATCACTGGAAATATTCTTTTATAAAATAAAAAAAAATTACTAAAACATGATAAGAACCTTATACCTAAGATAAGATAAATTTAAATAATGTATTACCAATACACTAAGGTCATAGATTTAAAAAAATACTAGTAAAACAAAATCCTAATACCCCCATCTAAAACACATCAAGAATTATGTGAATAATATATTACAAATATACTAAGCTTAATAAACAATAAAAAATAGTACATTACGAACATAGAAAAACTTACAAATATAACCTCAAACTTAATAAGTTGCTAAGATTAAGGCAAGCACAAATATTTGGTACAAACAATATAATTGAAAACACCAAATGTCTACTAACCTTGTTGAAGCCAAAGTTAAAATTGGGATGAAGTTCTTCAACACTTGAACTTTCTCTTTTTGTATTCATAACCAACAACCTTTGATCTTCATGTAAACTAAGACCATCCTAAACAATAGTCTGTCTTGGTCAGTCTCTTCAACACAACACTCTTATTACTCATACTACTGAAAAAATACCCAATATTAAGAGTACTCTTTACTACTTCATTGGTGTCTTCAACACTTTCAATAAAAACAACCAAATATCCATGAACCAATTGCATATAATTAATTAAAATTGGTAAAATATCCCCCAACACATCCAAGAGAATGTAAAGACAAACAATTAAGCAAATTCCAAACATGGAAGTTCAACCCAACTCAATAGAAAAGTAAAAGCAAAATAATATAACAAACCACCTACCATTAGAGGATATTAAAACCTTGAGTCAAGAAATCAGTAATCTATAAACAAGTCATGGTAGCCATCAATTACTATTAATATAATGGAAATAAAATGGCAGAGAAGACTTGGAATTTCTCACCTCATTCCCCATCAATCTGCATGACATTTGGTGCCTCTTGAGAAGCTGGAAGAGGTATCGAGATCACAATTTACTATAATTTGTAGGGTAAAGAAAGAAAAAAATGTAACTTATGTTAGAACTCAAAACTTGAGATGAAAAGCATTTCTATATTTCCATTGATAACCCAAGATGGCAACTAGATCAAAGAAAAATAAATTTATAAAAAATAAACACAAGAAAATTATTCTTAATGAAATAAAGCACGAAACTAGTCAAAACTTATAGATGTACTCCCTTACTTATATTATACATATGATCAACTCATTTCCCCTTTATCTTGATCGTAGATACCTTATAAATTTTATCCATCTCTTGATGTTGTACATAATCACAGAGATCTAACCTAGACATCAAGTCAAAAGTATGTTTCTTCCTCGGTATATAAAAGTTCTACTGGAATTCAGGGGATGGAGGACTTAAAGCTTGAAGTCATTTTGATGACGAGTAAATGGATAACAATATCAATCAGAAACAATGCTAGAATTAAGAACTATCTAAGTATTAAAGACATCCACTTATAAAAAAAAGTACCCCAACAATAGTTACTTACCTAGTTACATAAGAGTGAGCCAATACGTGGTAGATGGAACATGCTTCTGCAGTAACTAAATATATGTCAAAATATATGACAGAGTACACATATCAACTATAAAGTAAAGACCAATTAGAACAAATATGTGTATGCATATATATTGATAGATTGAATATATACCAAAACATGCCAACTCATTCAGAAAACATCCTAAGTAAATATCACATGATAGATTATTGATTCCAAATACTTTGCTTGCAACATCATTAGGTCAACTAAATCATAATAGAAATCACAAATGCAAATATGTTGAACTTAACATATGTATTTAGATAGTTAATCATAAGGAATACTCATCCAAACAAACAACGTTTGTGTTCACAAGAAATGCAAAGAGGAAAAACTTCTGCAAAGGACAGCCAATATTACATTCTAGAAGATGACCCAAAAACATATAACTATAGTACTAAATACTAATTGTTCTGCATAGTAAAGATCACACAAACTACATGCATTTAACCAGTCTCAATTACATAAACCAAGCATAATAGAGTTGAAGAGAATTAAAAAAAAATACATTCTCATCTCCACTAGTTTAATACATACAAATAAAGGGTTACAGATAGGAATACAAATAAGAACTTCTAAATAAGATGAAAAGAAAGGAATAAGCACAAGTACCAAACATAAAAAAATGCACTAAATGAAATTCTTGAAGTTTGAAGTAGCAACTGCTAGGAATGAGACTACCTGAAATGAGGCTGAAGTTTGAAGTATCAAAAATGAGAATGAGGCCTACCGACTTGGAGAAGGATCATGTGTCTATGAAGCAGTATCTTGTCAAGTCTCATCCTGCCAATAGTTTATTCAAGTCAATAACCAAAAAATGAAGCAAACTCAATTCCTTGTTCCAAATTAATGGCATCAAGCCCATAAGAGGTAAGGCAAACTCCGAGAGTCGAATTGCTTTTCAGTAGCAAAAGAGTCACTCAATTTTGTGACTGAAATATGTAATATAAGTAGGAATGTATAGTATATTTAGTGTTGATCTTGGGTTGCCAAGTAGTGATATCAAGCAACGAAGTTAGGAGTTCTTGATTTCTTAATTGCTAGCTAGCTTCTAAAATGCATTTTACAACTAAAATAGTTTTTAAAAAAAAACTTTTCTTACATAACGGTCCCTAGACAAATAGCAAACATAATTTATAAATTAAGGTTTAAAGCAATATGTCTATTAATTTCCATGATACATTAAAGTTTAGAATTAATTATATTCACAAATTATTCTTAACTCGATTTGAGATGAATAACATTAAATCCATTCACAACCTATTAATTATTTGCCGGCTGTAGAATCCTTAACCTTACCAAGTCCATATATAACATGTAAAAGTTTGTTGAACTCTAAACAACACAAGTCCACCCTCTCCTTCCATTCCACTCTTCTTATCACCATTATTTTCTGTTCTAATTTCAAAAGTATAAACTTCAATTATCACAATGCACATGCTGTAGTTTTTTGTTCCAATAATTTATTTTCGTTTGATATAATAGGAAGTTAAGATTAACAGCATCATCTAATAGTATCAAATACCCTATATTAGGAACTTTGTACACCCAATACTCAATAAAATTAAAAATAGAAATTATAAAAATCCCATGTAAGAATGCCAAACCTCAAAGATCATGCTTTAAAGTTAATAGATTAAGATACCAGGACAGCAACCTGCACAAGGATGATGTGTATATAATTATTTACAAATGTAGAAGTGGTGTTAGCAGATTAGTTCAAAAGAAATTGAACCACTTACATTCGCCACTTCCTTCTTCACATAATAGGGAAAATCGTTTACCATGACTGCTACAAAGCAAGTAAAACTAAATTAGTGCATTAGACAGCGTTAAAAAAAAAAAAAACCCTGAAACAAACACAAGGCACAATACCAGGACATGAGAGGCATAACAATTTTCGTGAGTCCCTTTTTAAGGATTGATGCTCTCACTCTGTTCTTTCCTTCAATGAACACAAATAAAATCAGGGGAATATTTTGGAGAAATCCACCTAAACAGATTAATATATCTACATTTTTTTTAAAGCTTTAACTTTAGGTCTCCACTTTATGAATAAAATGAGGGCATTTTTGAAGTATCAAAACAAATGAAAATGAAATGGTCCGATGCGCTGTTACAAACGGCCATCGAATAAAAGCATACAAACGGCCATCGATTATAAAGCTAGATCAGAAAAAAAAACCTAAATCAGAACAAAGCCCATGTTTTTAATTGCTGAAGCGATTACAAAGCTTAACATAGGCAGAAATGAACATTGCCAGCAGTAGCAACACCGAACCAAGAAGATTGACCCAAACATTAATTGAAAATCTCAGGATTCACAGAACAAAATAAAAACTCAATGAGATGTATTCCTAATGGAAAACACAGCTCAAAAGGGTGAGGGAGAGATCCTGACCTGCAATCGCAATCACTTCGAGAGTCAAAACCAAGAACCACCCAAAATCGCAACAATAAATCAAAGAGAAGCTGAAAGAACGCGTGAGAGAAAGAGAGAGAGCCTGAGAGAGTGAGAAACGAATGGAGAGGGAGAGAGACACTCAACTGCGAACTGGAACGATGACCACAACAGCGTAGTAGCGCGATCACAAAGAGAGAGAGAGAGAGAGAGAGAGAGAGAGAGATAGAGAGAGAGAGAGAGAGTATGGTTGGGGAGAATCGTCGGCCTGGTTGGGGGGGCGTAGCGCGATCAGAGAGAGGGAGGGAGGGAGAGAGAGTAGGGTTGGGGAGAAATCGCCCGGCTAGTTTCGTTTTGGGAGGGTGGGGGGGGGGGGTTATCGCAGATATGAAAATATTTGGGATTGGGGGGAATGTGGAATATGGACGGTATCGGTTTAGCTTTTAAAAGACTATTTTTGGCGCTATACAAGCGCCGGGAATAGTTAAAAAGTTGTCACAAATAAGTAATTTTTTTTGCAAGAATTTTCTTATATTTTTAAAAATATTTAAAACATTAAAAAATTATCTAAATAAAAAAATAAGTATTTAAAAAAATATATTTTATTTACACATTTTAAAAATATTTTTCAATATTTTTAAAAATATAAAAAAATCACAACATTATTTTAAAATATTTATATAAAAATCATGTAAAAAAATTTTAAAAAAATATATATGTCCCATAATCAAGACTAGTAAGGATTTCTAACATTTTTATTAATTAAATACTTTTACGATGATTGAGACTCGTGGCCAAAGAAGTTTCACATCGTGGGAAAAAAGGTTTTTCCAAGAAATATCATAATATTAGTCCCTTTTGCTTCCCACGAAATTAATCTTGTGGCAATAGCTTCTTTTCTCATGGCAAATAATTTTTTTTCACCATTTTTTATCCACCACAAAAATTTCATGGCAACAAGTAGGATTTTTTATCCACCAATATTTTTGGTGTCAACAAGTCACCTTTTACCACGAACGTATATTATGAAAAAAGATTTAGTGGCAAAAACTCCAAAATCTTGTAGTGTATAGCCTTGAGGAGGTGGTGCGGTAGTCGCTGGAAGTGGACTTGGTAAAAAATCTATTAATTTTCCTGTATTTTAATTTATAACAAATAAATTTGTACAATATAATTATTTGAGATAATAATTTTTGTGATTATATAAATTTGATAAGAAAATATAATTATTTGTTGTCAAAATTAAAATTAAAAAATATTTTTTTTTGTGACTAATCAGTGCGTCATTAATAATTCTACAATTTGTAAGAAAAAAGTATTATCGGCCAAATGTTTCTTACGATTTTATATCTGTTGGAAAAAAATAATTAATATTCACAGTTTTTACATCATTGAAAATAAAATGGTCCATTATAATTATTTCTGATAGAATATTTCTGACAGGTAATTTTTGGTGACAAAATGTCATTATTTGCTAGTAAATTATATTCGCAGGAAAAGAATCTGTGAGAAAAACCATTTTTTTTTGTAGTGCGATCCTTTTGCCACCATGGCCTAAAAATTATTTGAAATTTCAAAAATGCCTAGTGAGGAACCCGGGCCATCCTTATTTGTCCAAACCATTTAATGATGTGCACCAGTATGATCAGAATTTAGTGCTTTTGTTTCTGTTCAACACCATCTCCAGAATCTCTACTTATGTGCGTGATTCCACAAACTCTTCCTCTTTGACTTCTCCCTTGTTGAATAGATTTCTCTTTCGACCAGCTAATGGACAATTCAGCAAAGCAACACCACGTCAGGCGACTCTTCAGCAAACACGTCAGTCAACAGTCTTGAAGATTCTGGAATCACGTAGCACATACTAGAAATTTATTTGTAAATATGTGTAACACATTGATTGGTTGTATTATTGTGTATCATAAATATTCTAACGTATTGTCTTTTGCTATATAAAGGCACTGTAGTTGCTTGCTTTTAGGTTTAATCACATTTTGTTATGGCCACTTGTGCCTATAAATACCTTTATACATGTTACTGATTCTTTAATGGGGATCAACCATTCCAGGAAACCTTTCTCTTGTCTTTGTTATTTTTCCGTTCTCTCAAAATCCTATCATGGTATCAAAGATATGTACGACTAACGTCTTTTAAATGGCTGGTGAAATGTCTTTGTCTTCCTTTTTGAACAAAGACTCTCATGTTCCCTTTCAACTCTTCGATATCATTTTCGTCAAGCTCAACTCTAATAATTTTCTTCTCTGGCGCGCCCAAATCATTCCCTATCTCTATGGCCAAGATTTATATCATTCATTGATGGCTCTTTCCCACCTCCTCCTCCGTTCCTCCCTCCCCATCCTCCTTGTCGTCTCATTGCTATCCCAATCTTCATCCATATAACCATCATAAAACTGGTTACCGGTCTCTCTCGTGCCTTTTTCTTGGCTATAGCCCCATGCACAAGGGTTATAAATGTTTTCATATTCCCTTCAAACGTATGTACATATCGTGTGATGTTCTATTTAATGAAAAACATTTTTCTTATGCTTCCCAGACTCCTTCAACCTTTAATTCTTCCCAACTACATTCCGCAACTAATTCTCTCCAACCCACTTATACAATCTTACCTCTTTCCATCTTTGGTCCAATGTCTCCTCACTTAGGCCTAACTCCCTCCAACTTACAATCGAGCCCACCCACTCCTCTAACCCAAGTCTCCACTCAAAGTCCAGATCCCATATCTCCACCTTCTTTGTTCACCAGTCACTCTCTAAATCTTTTGATTTCGACTTTCTCAAATCTCCCAAATCCTCCTCCTTCTTCAATTCTAGAATCTCGACCTTACTAGCCCATAATCACCCACTTCAAAACCAATTCTTCTTGTCCCAAAACACTCACCGATGGTCAAATATTTTATCCTTCATCTCATCATTGTCTCCATACTTCTCTTCAAACCCCTGATGAACCCACTTTTTATACAGTTGCTTCTCGTTTCTTGGAATGGCGTGAAGCCATAGCTACCGAATTCAAGGGTCTCCCATCCATAGTCAAACTTGGGTTCTTGTTCCCCCTTCCCCTTCTTCTAACACTATTGGTTGCAGGTGGATATTCTGCACAAGGCACAATGCCGACGGTACTATTTAGTGACGAAAAGCTAGACTTGTCTCTAAAGGGTTCTATCAACAGGAAGGTATCGATTATTTCAAAACTTTTAGTCCTGTTATAAAACCCACCACTATTAAAGTTGTCCTCTCACTAGCTGCCTCCCAATGCTAGCCTCTCCGTCAACTTGATATCCAAAATGTCTGCTTACATGGTGATCTTACTGAGATAGTTCACATGTCTCAACCCATAGGCTTTAGGCTTTGTTCACCATGATTTTCCAAACTACGTTTGCCATTTAAAGAAGGTCATCTACTGCCTTAAGCAAGCTCCATGAGCTTGGTTTGCTAAACTTAGCTCTCGGTTATTTGGGTATGGCTCTAGCTCATCTAATTCTAATCCTTCATTATTTATTTACTTTTCTAAGTCCATCTTGATATATGTTTTGGTTTACGTTGACAATATTATCGCCACTAGTTCCCATCAAGTCAAAATTGAAAATCTTATTAATTTTCTTGCTTATACTTTTCCAACTAAAGATCTGGGTTAGTTATCTTATTTTTTATGTTTGGAAATTTCTTATCTCACCAATGGCGTTCTTATTTCTCAGATAAAGTATATCTATGATATATTATCTCGGACCAATATGCTTAATGCTAAAAGAGTTAACTCTCCTATGGAAACTTCAACTCGCTTGTCTATGCTTGACATCCCTTCATTTTATGATCCAACACTCCACATAAGTATTGTAGGAAGCCTACAACATTGTCCCTAACCCATCCTGACATAGCCTTATCTGTAAATAAAATCTGCCAATTCATGCACAGTCCGAAACTTACTCATTGGCAGGCTGTGAAACGTCTCCTTTGTTATTTCAAACACACCATAAATTTCGGACTTCTCCTTAAAAAATCCTTCACTTCTCAACTCCGAGCCTTCTCCGATGTGGATTGGGCAGGTTGTCTCGATAATCGTTGATCTACCGGTGGCTTTTGCATTTTTCTTGGTAAAAATCTTGTCTCTTGAAGCTCTTGCAAGCTACGGATTGTTGCTTGCTCAAGTACCGAGGCTGAATATAAATCTTTAGCCAACACCACTGCTGGATTACTTTGGATTCAATCTTTGTTTAAAGAACTCCATGTCTTTCTTCCTCAGCCTCCCTTACTTTGGTGTGATAACCTTGGTGCTATCTATCTTTTCGTTAATCATGTTCTCCATTCACGAACAAAACATATGGAAATTGATTTCCATTTTGTTCATGATAGAGTTGCTTCTAAATCATTTCAAGTTGCCTTTCTTCCTTCAAAAGATTAGCTGGCTGACATATTGACCAAGCCTTAATTGACCTCTCGGTTCCATACTCTGGGGACGAGCCTCACTCTCGTGGATACCCTGCTCGGCTCGCGGGAGCGTATTGAGTAGACTTCTTCTTCAACCAGCTCACAGACGATTTAGCAGAGCAACACCACGTCAGATGATACTTCAACAGACACGTCAACCAACACTCTTGAAGACTCTGGAATCACATAGCACATACTAGAAATGTATTTGTAAATATGTGTAACACATTGATTGGTTGTATTATTGTGTACCAGAAATATTCTAACGGACTTTGTCCTACTTTGTAAAGGCAGCACACTCTAGCTGCTTGCTTTTAGGTTTATTTGAATTCTATTATGGCCGCTTGTGCCTATAAATACCTCTGTACACGATACTGATTTTTTAATGAGAATCAACCATTCTAGGAAACCTTTATTCTTGTCCATGTTATTTTCCTGTTCTCTCAAAATCCTATCACCCATCCAAGCATTAATGAACATTGCTCGCTCAAACTGTATTTTTTTTTGAATCTTGCAAAACGAATTAATTTTCCTAGCAGTCAAATTAGGGAAAAGTTCCCATCCGGACATCCTATAAAAAGAAGTTTTGCAGATATCTAATAACGAGTCGCCATGTCGATAAAAGAGGAAAACTTTCATGCACCTGCATCACAGGCAATTGAGTGGGAATTCTGCCTCTCACACATTGTGGCTTCCCCTTCGCATTTTGCATTTTGCATTTTGCATTTTGCATTTTACATCCAAATTTCATTTTTCCCATTTTGAAACCATCTTTCGCTTTGTTTGCTGCCGACGACGACTTCGAAGAACCCAGACGTCACTAATGAACCCAATTGTAATGGATAGATAACAACAAAATAAAATATTCCAAAAGTAATTTACAGTCTAATGGGAAAGGTCATCCCTTTTGAGGTCTCTCTCTTTCGTGTTGAAGACTTAGCTCGTTGGACGCTCACATTTCAAGTTTTTTGCATGTTTTGTTTCATGCTCAATACATACAACTTTTCTTACTTATTTTGTTTGGGAATCCATAGATGTTTTGAGTGAGAACGAATTGGAGTTGCAACTTTTATTTTGTTTAGTTGATATTTAATTCCAAATCTCGAACCTGTATATATAGCTATTTGTGCATGCCTGTAATCAATTTCATTTTTTAATCTTTAGACCCCATCTTACAAAAAAATAATCCTTCACAACCATTCCAAGCTAATGTTTTTGTGATACTTGAACTAGTTCTGTTCAATAGAAGTTGGGATTTTGGATATTTTTTCTTTTTATTGTTTAAATCAGTTGTATTCTTGACAGCAGGTAATGAATCCTCCACAGACGTTAATGACGTCGTCGGCAGCATCTAGGTTCGTCGGAGTCGTCAGTAGCAACAAACAAAGCAGAAGAAGGTTTCAAAATTGGGAAAACAAAATCTGAATGTGAAATGTGAAGGAGAAGTTGCGATGTGTGAGAGACAAAATTTCCACCCAGTTGTCTGGGATGCGGGTGCATGAAGTTTTTCCTCTTTTGTCGATGTGGCAATTTATTATTGGATATCAGTAAAAATCCTTTTTATATGGGGTCTAAATGGGAGCTTTTCCCCGACAAATTAACATTGTTGTTGGACAAACTGTACTGTTGTATCAAACCTGTACAAGTATGGGTCTTTTTATTTTTAAATTAAGTACAAGTACTTACAAAGGTGACTTGCGGGTGTCAAATTTCGATTTTTATGCAACATTTCAAATGGACGATTAGGGAGGGTAATTTGTCTCTTTGGTTTGATAAAGTACTTGACAGGGGACTGATTTGTGACTTTGTTGAGGAAGTGCAGGAACCGAGTATTAAAGTCAGAGCTCTTATGCGTGATGGGTTTTGGGATGTGGATAGAATCAAGTCATTGATTGGTGATGAGTTTGCGATTGAATTCTTAAATGTTGCAGGTTCGGTGCAACACAGGCCTGATACTGAAATTTGGATGCCGGAATCAAATGGTGAGTTCTCTTCAAAATGGGCATGGGAGATTGTTAGAATGAAGTTCCAAATGTTTGGTTGGGGCAAATGGATTTGGAATGTTTGGATTCCAAAGAATATGTATTTGTGTATTTGGAAAATTTTTTTTGGCTGTCTTCCTGTAGATGATCAATCTAAAAAGTGTGGGATTCAGATTTTGTCTTGCTGCAATTGCTGTGTGGAAAGATGTAAGAAAAGTATTGATCATGTCTTAGGTAATGGTGAGTTCGTTGTTGACGTTTGGAAACGAGTTCATGCGCCACTAAACCTCCCATTCTCTCCTTCTTTAAGCTAGCAATCAAGAGTCCAGTCTTTCCTAAACCGGGCCAATAGATCTTCACTGGTTGGTATTATCATGAGTGCGGTTCCTCTGGTCGTCACTTGGTGTCTTTGGCGTCAACGATGTGTTGCTAGGATGGAAGGGACATGTGATGGAGCTAACCAGGTTATGTATTCTATTCTTTATTGGATTAGAATTATAATTGGGAATGTGAATAAAGTTTCAAAACTATCTATGTCGGATAAACGCATTCTGGATAAGTTGGAGATTTCGGTTGTGGATCCTAGACCGAAAAGCTTGTAGATTGTTAAGTGGATGCGACCTTCTCCAGTTCGTTTTAAGCTTAATGTGGATGGATCTAGTCTTAGTAACCCGGGTTCTGCTGGAGGTGGAGGGATTTTTAGGGATGAAAATGGAAAATTTCTATTTGCGTTCTCAAAATTTTTTGGTACGTGTTCTAACAATGAAGCAGAGTTGAGAGCGATTTTGGAAGGTCTCAAGTATTGTGAACAGAGGGGTTTTAATGACATAGATATTGAAGGTGATTCTATGGTGGTGGTAAATTGGCTTTGTTCTAAAACCTGTACCACTTGGTATCTATGGGACTTTTGGGATGATTTGATTTGCTTGTTAGCAGTTTTTGACTATTCAATAATGCATTATTTCTGTGAAGGTAACTCTGCTGCGAACCAGCTTGTCAAAAATGGTCGTTGGTTATTAATAAGTTAATAAGGGATATAAAATTTTTGGATAGAGAGGTGAGGGATATGTATAGATTGGATTAGGTATGATTGACATCTTTATGTGTCTCTTGATTTTTGTATGGTTGTTCATAGGATTTGGTTTTTTCTAAGTTTTTTTTTTTATGTTTGTCGTAGTTTGGCTATTATTATAGTTTTCCTTAATCATAAGTGAGGTTTTTTTTTTAATAAATTTGAGACTGCCACTTTCAGTGGGGCTACCGGCTCTTTTCCAACAAAAGAAAAAGGTGACTTGCGGGTGGCTTCGACCTTCATGAATATTATTCAATGTTTGGTCCATATTTCCGGCAACAAATAAAAATGTCCGCTTGCGAGGATCAAAGTCTTAGATCACTTTCTTAAAAGAGAGTCATTGACATGCCAGCAATTTCAGTTGTGAACGTGACACGTATATATAGGAACGCGACGTGGTTATTGATCAATATCCAAATATCCGACTCTGACTATTTGATCGTTGATTTTAGTGTAGCCCATGTCTCCCCTAATTTTCAAGTTTGAATTCTGACTTAATTACTAAAAACAAACCTTTAATTATAAATCAAGGAAGTGAAATCGTGACAATTAGGCTGATACGTACATGGACAAACTGTACATTTAAGTTTTGTCATGTGACAATTTGAATTGTTCCATCCAGATACGTCGTAATAAGTGTCACTAGAGACTATCAACGATCGGTTTTCCAATTTTGAATTTTGTTTTGTCATCACACCATTGGCAATTCCCATCCATTTGTTATATAAATTAACCGAGGCCACTGTCTTGTGTGAGACTCCAAATTTCGTCCTCCCTTGATCTTTCTGTTTCCTTCGACGCACAAAGTGTATTCAGCTTCACATGTCATCTCGATCCTCCTGGCCGAGCAAAAGATCATCGATCCACCTATCAACCGAGCACATCTCTGAAATCTAGAGTCTTTCTCAAACCCAAGCAATTATATATATATATATATATATATAGCCACAAAATGAGTTATGGGCCGATTAATTATGATCAGTTGCAATGCTCAGAGGTTCAAAGGGAATGGACTGCCTGGTATTGAATTATAGAGGCGGTTTCCAATGCCGGGCCAAATTACACGGGCCTAGCCCAATAGGTACAGATGAATCTAAGGGAAGCCCAACAAAAAAATGGTATAAAAGGATAGGATGGCCCGGACAAAAAGGATAAAGTCAGCTTAAAAGGTCAAAAAAGAAGCAGCAAGGTAGCATGCATTAACTTGGATTCTGAATAAGGAGGCCTGAGACTTCCGGGATCCCGCCTAGTGTTATTATTTTATTTTTTTTGTATTACTTTTGTATATTTTTTAAATATTTTTAAAAAAATCAAAAAATAAAATAAAATAAAATAAAACAATACATTTTTTATTGTTATGTAAAAATAAAATTTAAAATTTAATAAAAATACATATCTCACAATCGAAATTCTCAATCGAGAATCGTATTTTCTAATAAATTTGAATATGGCCACACGTGCACGTATAGTCGTACTACCTCTGTCTAATTACGATCGTTCTAGACGGACATCAGGAGGCCGCCAGAGCATTGTAAGGTACGTGTTGAACCCAAGGTTTCGAGTCTCGTATTTACGTATAAATTTTGATGATAACAAATAATATTGAAAACTCAAGCTCAAGTTGTCTATGCATGAAGGGAGCTAAACACATCAAGAAATCAAGCATGAGCAAGAAAGATATCAAGTCTACAAATGAAGCTCATAGATTATTTTTGTACATCTCTTGATAAAATTAGAAATTGGATTAAGGCTCCAAATTACTCTTTTTTCTCATAAAACATCAAATTACTTTTTCCACATATGTAAGACATTTTTAAATGTCTTAGTTTTGAAAATTATGTTTTTCACATGTGCATAACACCATCAAACAAAATAATTTCGAAAATTATATTTTTTTTTATAAAAACTTGATTTTATAAGATGATTGATTATCATATTTGACATGTGCATATTTTGTTTGAAAGTCTTGAAGGGAGGTGGTGTGTTTTTTTGACTAATGCAAAAGGTAGATGATTTTGTTTGAAAATCTTAAAGGGTGGTTGTGTGTTTTTTTGACAAATATAAAAGATAGATGATTTGTTTGAAAATCTTAAAGGGTGGTTGTGTGTTTTTTTGACATATGCAAAAAGAAGATGATTTGGTTTGAAAAATAAATCATGCTCATTTTGTCTTGTATGAAAAGCAAAAGATTAGGTTTGATTTCTTTGAAAAATGAATGGAGTTGTCTTTGACAAATGCAAAAAGGAAATGTTTTTATTTGAATTTTTTGAAAAGTGAATAGTGCTCTTATTTGACATGGGAATCTTTTCAAATTTGAAATTGAAGACTCATTTACCTATAAATAGCTCACTTGAGTTTTGCAAAATTCACAACAAGAGCTTACACATCTATTGCTAAATTTTGCATCATTCTTTCAAAGCTCTCATTCTCTCTTTTCTAAAGTTTTGAGCCTTAATTCTTGTTCTTGTTGAGAGAGATATAGTTTGTGCTGTATTGTTCTTATTTCACTCATTGAGGAGTGTTTTCTGATAGCCTACCCACTATCAATTCTTGTATCAGTAAGAGGGTGTGTATAACCCTTGTGTCTGTAGAAGATGTTCTACACGGGGAATAGTTAAATCACCAAGTGTGAGGTGATTGGAAATAAGAGGGTGTGTATAACCCTTGTGTGTGTAGAAGGTGTTCTACACAGGGAATAGTTGAATCACCAAGTGTGAGGTGATTGGAAGTGTAGAGGGTGTTCTACACGGAATCTTTGGAGCGGTGCTGCTCAAAGGTGTAATAGGTTTCTATCTCCACCTAAAGGAGATTGAATAGTGGATTTGGGAATCCTCAAGGGGTAGCTTGAGGCGAGGACGTAGGCAGTGGGGCTGAACCTCGTAAAAATACTGAGTTTGCTTTCTCTTACCCTACTCTTTATATTTCCTACTGCTTTATATTTTGGTTATATTTTATATTGTATATTTAGTTTATAAGTATTAATTTTTTAATATAACCCAATTCACCCCCCCTCTTGTGTTAGTCATCTGGGCAATAAGTGGTATCAGAGCTAGAGCTCTATTATAAGATTAACTATCTTTTGAGTTAAGATCTTATGGCTAACATTGCAGCTTCATTTGGTGAAGGTCAATCTAGCAGTCGGCCTCCACTCTTTTGTGGAGACAATTACTCATTCTGGAAAGTTAGAATGAGAATATTCCTTCAGGCTCAAGGTCGAGAAATCTGGAAATGTATTGTAAATGGACCTTATATTCCAACAAAAGTAGTTGATGGAGTAAAGGTCAAAAAGGAAGAAGAAGAGTTTAATCGTGAAGACGATAGACTTTATACTTTGAATTTAACTGCTATGAATTTATTATATAATGCTCTCAATGGTAATGAATTTAATAGAGTAATGACTTGTGCTACAGCAAAGGAAATTTGGGATAACTTGGAAGTTACTTATGAAGGAACTTCTCAAGTCAAGGAATCAAAAATTTATATTCTTACTCATGAATATGAAATGTTTAAGATGAATGATGATGAATCTATTTCTAGTATGTACACTCGTTTTACTAACATCATAAATAGCTTGACAGCTCTTGGCAAAGTTTATTCCAAAGTGGAGATAGTAAGAAAAATTCTCAACTCTCTACCAAAACGTTGGGAATCAAAAGTGACAGCGATTCTTGAAGCTAGAGACCTCAAGAAGCTCGAAGTGAATGAACTCATCGGGTCACTTATCACCCATGAGTACACATTGAAAAGAGGAGAAGAAGAAGGAAAGTCAAAGAAGAGCTTGGCACTTAAAGCTGTTCCACATGAAAGTGAAAGTGATGAAAATGAGGAAAATGACGACAAAGATGAAGAAGTTGCGATGATAACAAGAAGAATTCAGAGGTTCTTAAAGAAAAATAAAACTCCTCCAAGGAAATCCTTCAATAAGTTTTCCAAGAAAGATTCAGGTAAAAATGACACTTTAATTTGTTATAAATACAATAAACCCGGTCATATCAAGCCAGATTGTCCTCTGCTAAAGAAAGATCGAAACAAAGGCAAAAAAGCAATGAAAGCTACGTGGAATGATGATTCAAGTAGCTCAGATAGTGAAGCAAGCAATGGAGAATCAGGAAATCTTTGTCTTATGGCTAAAGATGACATTGAGGTAACAAATTTTGATAATATTGAAGATCCTTCATATGAAGAATTGCAAAATGTTTTAGAAGAAGTATATGAGGAATTTGAAAAATTGGGTATCAAGTATACTGTTTTGAAAAAGAAAAATTCTTCTTTAACAAACGAAATTGATATTTTAAGAAAAGAAAATATTGTTTTGAAAGATGAAAATTTTGAGTTGAAGAAAAAGAAAACAGATTTAGAAAATATTATTGAAAACTTTACGAATGGAAAAAGAAATTTTGAAAAACTTCTTGGTAGTCAAAGATGTGTTTTTGATAAGGCAGGCTTGGGATATATGCCAAAACAAAAATACAAACATTATAAAAACTTCTTTGATAATCCTTCTACATCAAAGTCCAATATTCAAAATTCTTTTCATAAAAATAATTTTGTTAAAAAAAGATACTATTATAATCACTCAAGTTCTTCATATATGTCACATGCTATTTGCAATTTTTGTAATAGAAATGGTCATAATTATTTTGCTTGTCCCATTAGAAGAAAACATACAATGACTATTAGGGCCATATGGGTACCTAAAAATCTTATTTCTTCTAATACTAATAAATAAAGGACCCAAAGAACTTGGGTACCAGGAATTGTTTTTAATTGCTTTTGTAGGTATGCATGAAGTATTCTACAGGTAAAAATAAATGATTTTTAGATAACGGATGCTCAAGATACGTGACAGAAGACAAAACTAAATTCATTGACTTCACTTCTAAAGAAAAAGGATGTGTGATATTTGGAGACAATTCAAAAGGGAAGATCATGGAAATAGAAGGAAAGATCATCAAGACTTAGTACAAGATGCAACCAAATAGTGGAAACATGTGAAAGATCATCCAGCGGAATAAATTTTAGGAGAACCTTCACGAGATGTAAGTACTCGATCATCTTTTAGAAATATTTGCAATCATACTGCTTTTCTATCTTAGATTGAACCTAAAAATATTGATGAAGCACTTCTTGATGAATCTTAGATTCTAGCTATGTAAGAAGAGCTTAATCAATTTGAAAGAAATGATGTTTGAACACTTGTTCCTAAACCCAAAAATCATACTATTATTGGAACAAAATGAGTTTTTAGAAACAAGAAACATGAGTCCGGAGTCATTACTAGAAATGAGGCTCGACTAGTGGTCCAAGGTTTCAATCAAGAAGAATGAATCAATTATGATGAGACATATGCACCAGTCGCAAGATTAGAAGCTATTCGAATGCTACTTACATATGCTTGTTATAAAGACTTCAAACTTTTTCAAATGGATGTTAAAAGTGCTTTCTCAAACGGTTTTATAAATGAAGAAGTATATGCTGAGCAACCTCCAGATTTTGAAAATCATATTTCTTTAAATCATGTTTTCAAACTCACAAAAGTACTATTTGAACTCAAACAAGCTCCTAAAGCGCGGTACGAGAGATTCAGTAGTTTCTTGATTGAAAAAGGCTTTTTAAGAGGAAAAATTGATACAACTCTTTTCATTATATACGAAAATGATGATATTCTTTTGATTCAAATTTATGTTGATGATATAATATTCGGTGCTACTAATGAAAATATGTGCCAAGTTTTTGCTAAGACTATGCAGGAAGAATTTGAAATGAGCATGATGGGAGAGTTTATATTCTTTCTCGGATTACAAATTAAGCAAGCAAAAAGTGGGATATTCATCAATCAAAATATATTAAAAAATTGCTGAAGAAGTTTGGGATGGAAGGTGCTAAGGAAACTGGAACACCAATGAGCTCATCCACTAAACTTGATAAAGATGAATCCGGTAAACTAGTTGATTCGAAGGTATATCGAGGTATGATTGATAGCTTATTATATTTGACAACCGGTAGACCATATATTATGTTTAGTGTATGTTTATGTTTATGTGCACGTTTTCAATCATTTCCAAAATAATCTCATTTGATTGCAGTCAAGCGGATTTTTAGATATTTTGCCAATACCATTGAGTTAGAGTTATGGTATCCTAAACACATTATTTCGATCTTATTAGTTATTCAGGTACCGATTATACTGGTTCTTTGAAATAAGATATCATTTTTTTGAGATCATGTGCAGAAAAGGCGATATAGTACTGGAGTTCACAAACACACACGATCAGTTAGCAAATATATTCACAAAACCCTTACCAGAAGATAGATTATTTATGATTAGAAGAGAAATAGGTATGATGTATGTTATGAATATCTCTTGAAAGATAGATCAGAGTTCATAAAAATAGAGAGATATTTTTTTTAAATACTTTTACATAAACTTGAGGTTCTTAGCCTCATGTTTGAGACGCTCATTCTCTTCATACAATATCATGTCATCCCTATCCATGGGAACTGGCAAGCGGAATGAAGAATCCAATAGAGATTTCAACTTTTTATTCTTCTGCCGAAGGATTCCTTCCCTTGTGTGAGACTCTTGAACAATTCATTGAAGTACAACAATTTGTTCTTTAAGCTTTTCAACCTCATGATTTTTGACTTGTAGCCGCTGGGAAAAAGCGACAATAGAGGATGAGTAGCGAGTCCCGAGACTCACCAAGTCGTAGATAGTATCAGAGTCTGGCTTATTAGCCAAACTGTTGTTCTCTTGCTGCAACATGGCGCCAATGGTAGCTGCAGAAAGGACATGAGATTGAGATGTAGAATACCTCATGGATGCATCTAGAGGAATGTTAGAAGAATAAGCCATTGAGAAAAGAATTGAAAACTTAAAGCGAGAATATTGAAGGAATGCAGATGAGTTATAGAGATGAGAATAAGATTTGATGCAAATCGGATGAACTTTAAAACTGATTTTATAGAGATAGCATAAAGAACAAGACAAACTATTGTCTCTTCAAATCTTATTAGTCAAAAGAAATATAAGATATGCTGGACACACATTGTCAAAAGTTTTCTTACTAGAAAAACGGTTCTCTGCTCCTATCATGGCATTGACGGCCTTAGGAGAGAAGATTGATGGTTGATGCGTCAAGGGTTCCTGATTCAAGTCTGGAACATTAGTGGAAGAGAATTGTTCGGCCATTCTATCGTTATGGAGAAACAGAACTTAGGTCAAGAAGCAATGTTTTTTTTGGTATTCGATTGGTGAAAATGATTTTTTTATAAAAACTCAGAGCCTTCAAACCCGTTTGTCAACAACATCAGGCGATTGATCTGCTTTCGCACCGACTGCTAGAGCTAAGCCTCCAACCTTTACAGGTTTTGTCAGATACGCGTGGCTCCGTACCGAATTGCCAGAGTTAGACTTCCAACATTTGCAGGTTTTGTCGGACATGCATGGCTCCGCACCGCATTACCAAAGCTAGGCCTGCAGCTTTTGCTGTCTTTGTCGGACACGAATAATTTTAATTATTCATCTTCAAATTTCCGAAACATCTAATTCGTCAATAACATCAAACGGATTTAAATCTTCTTCCGCACCGAGATGATAAAATTCGGCTTCAACGTTTGCAACTTTTGTCGGACACGGGTGGTTCTAATTTCTACAGTCTCTACTAACGCAGCGTTTTATTTGTCTATTGGTTATTGCAGGAATATATCTTATTGATCTAATTATGATTCCTTTTTAATGATGCCAAAAGGGGGAGAAGTCTTATACTAGTATTATACTACCTTGTTATATATGCTAGAATCATGTTTATATTTTTCTTGAAATACTAACGCATATTTTCAGGGGGAGCTTAAGTATTACTGCAGGTCGCAGATTTCTACTAAGTATTTGTCATCATCAAAAAGGGGGAGATTGTTGAACCCAAGGTTTCGAGTCTCGTATTTACGTATAAATTTTGATGATAACAAATAATATTGAAAACTCAAGCTCAAGTTGTCTATGCATGAAGGGAGCTAAACACATCAAGAAATCAAGCATGAGCAAGAAAGATATCAAGTCTACAAATGAAGCTCATAGATTATTTTTGTACATCTCTTGATAAAATTAGAAATTGGATTAAGACTCCAAATTACTCTTTTTTCTCATAAAACATCAAATTACTTTTTCCACATATGCAAGACATTTTTAAATGTCTTAGTTTTGAAAATTATGTTTTTCACATGTGCATAACACCATCAAACAAAATAATTTCGAAAATTATATTTTTTTTATAAAAACTTGATTTTATAAGATGATTGATTATCATATTTGACATGTGCATATTTTGTTTGAAAGTCTTGAAGGGAGGTGGTGTGTTTTTTTGACTAATGCAAAAGGTAGATGATTTTGTTTGAAAATCTTAAAGGGTGGTTGTGTGTTTTTTTGACAAATATAAAAGATAGATGATTTGTTTGAAAATCTTAAAGGGTGGTTGTGTGTTTTTTTGACATATGCAAAAAGAAGATGATTTGGTTTGAAAAATAAATCATGCTCATTTTGTCTTGTATGAAAAGCAAAAGATTAGGTTTGATTTCTTTGAAAAATGAATGGAGTTGTCTTTGACAAATGCAAAAAGGAAATGTTTTTATTTGAATTTTTTGAAAAGTGAATAGTGCTCTTATTTGACATGGGAATCTTTTCAAATTTGAAATTGAAGACTCATTTACCTATAAATAGCTCACTTGAGTTTTGCAAAATTCACAACAAGAGCTTACACATCTATTGCTAAATTTTGCATCATTCTTTCAAAGCTCTCATTCTCTCTTTTCTAAAGTTTTGAGCCTTAATTCTTGTTCTTGTTGAGAGAGATATAGTTTGTGCTGTATTGTTCTTATTTCACTCATTGAGGAGTGTTTTCTGATAGCCTACCCACTATCAATTCTTGTATCAGTAAGAGGGTGTGTATAACCCTTGTGTGTGTAGAAGGTGTTCTACACGGGGAATAGTTAAATCACCAAGTGTGAGGTGATTGGAAGTAAGAGGCTGTATATAACCCTTGTGTGTGTAGAAGGTGTTCTACACAGGGAATAGTTGAATCACCAAGTGTGAGGTGATTGGAAGTGTAGAGGGTGTTCTACACGGAATCTTTGGAGCGGTGCTGCTCAAAGGTGTAATAGGTTTCTATCTCCACCTAAAGGAGATTGAATAGTGGATTTGGGAATCCTCAAGGGGTAGCTTGAGGCGAGGACGTAGGCAGTGGGGCTGAACCTCGTAAAAATACTGAGTTTGCTTTCTCTTACCCTACTCTTTATATTTCCTACTGCTTTATATTTTGGTTATATTTTATATTGTATATTTAGTTTATAAGTATTAATTTTTTAATATAACCCAATTCACCCCCCCTCTTGTGTTAGTCATCTGGGCAACAGTACGTAATAGAGATGTCAATATATTATACGATTCGTTAACTTAATACGAATGCGATATGATAATAGCGGATTAAGATTTAATCTTAATGAATTTCATATCAAAATGAGTTGATCCATTACAACACAATTACTTAACAGATTAATAGCGAGTCAATTTGTTTTGACTCACCACAACACATTTTAGAATATTAAAATTACAAGTATACTCTTACATTTAAAAGTAAAATTATTAGAATTTTAATTTTGATATTTTTATTATTTAGATTGTAATTTATACTTGTAGTTAGTATTATAACTTTTATAAATATTGTGATTTTAACATTTATATAAAATTATGCTAAGTTTAATTAAGTTAAACGGATTAATTTCGGGTATATTCAACATATTTATACAAATAGGTTAAAACGTATCATATTTTATCGTGTTAATTTATTTTGTAATATTTAATAATGGATTATAATGGATTGACATAATATGATATGTTATGTTAACAAATCGTATTAGAATTTGAAATTTGATACGATAAACTTAACAGATTAGATTATAATTAACTTATATAGTATAATATATATATTTTTTAATACAATACCAACATAATCCGTTAATATGATTCGACATCCATAATTCCTAATATGGTATAAAATATCAATGGCGCGGATAGAAATATTGGGCATCTCGGAGCGAACTAATTATAATGGTGTATGCCCATGGAAAATATTGGAGCTATGGGCCCACGCCGGATGGAGAAATTTGAACCCGTCAAAACTTGAAAATAATTGACTTAGAGCATGTTTGGGATTACGTTTCAAAGTTTTAAAAGTGCTTTTAAGCAGTTAAAAGTACTTTTCAAGAAAAATGAGTTGTTTGGATAATTTTATTAAAAGCGCTTTAGTCGGTGGAAAAAGTTAAAAATCAGCTTTTTCAATAAGCACAAAATTAGAGTTTTTATCAAAAAGCTCATGCAGATAACTATATATTTTTAAAAAACTACCGTAACTAACTCTAAAAGTGCTTTAGACATATGGATCCCAAACAATAAATGATTTTTTAGTAGTAGAGCTTATTACATTAAGCTTTAAGCTATAAACCTTAAGCTAAAAGTAATATTTCTCACCGTAACCCCAAATATGCACTTAGTAAGTAGTAACAGAAGTACTTATGGGTTGTACGATAATCCTTTTAGCTCTCTAAATTTACTATTTCTCTTTTAATTTTTTCCTTGAGAAAATCCTTCGTTAAAATGTTTAATAAAAATCTGATCTGTGACAATTTTTGCGAAATCTTCTATGATTTTATGTTTTATATCATGATTTCTTATTTTTGAAACGATTTTATATTTTCTATAATTTGTTGACATATAATATATTGACATTGTAGCTAGCTCCTTACTGATTTGGTTAATTAGAGTTTGTTTGGATACTAATATATTATTTTCATCTCATTTTATTATTATAATTTTTTATAAATAATATAATAAAAAATTCATTTATTTTATATATAATAATAATAATATTATTATTAAAAATAATAATTTAATAATAATTTATTCAACTTTCAACTTTTATCTAATATCATATCATCTTATATGATCACTATCCAAACCAATCCTAAATGAATTATAAAGATAAATCTACTAGAATGCTTTTGTTAAAAAAAGAATAACGCTAAATATAATCGTAGAATGCATAAATATTACGTAATTATTTAAAAAAGTGTGAGATCTACTATTAATTAAACAATATTTGCACAATTATCTATTGCAAAATATATCATTTCTCTAAAAAAAAAACTACAAATCTAAACAGAAAAACCATATATAAGATTTAAAAAAAAAATGAAAGGAAAAAAAGATATATAATGATTTAAAAAGGTTCCTTCGGGGGCGCATCCGATAATGATTTATAAAGACGGACTGTTTTCGTTAACCCAAGAATTCTCCCATCTCTTGAAAAAAAAAAAGAAAAAAAAAAGTGCATGACTACCTCTCAATAACTGATTGCATCTTGCATGCCCTAAAAAAAGTTGTCACATCTTTACCCAAGAATTAAAAGCTTGCAGCAAGTTGCAAACTCACATCATGCAATTATACTGGTTCATTGCGACCGAATCCGCCACTTTAATTTATTTGAATGCCAACTTTGAATCAATACAACGTACGCGTAATCTCAGAGCAAGAACAGCTCTACGAATTAGCAAGAGTGTACAGTGGATACATATTGAAGTTTGAAGTTTGAATTCTTTCCAAAAACAAAAAAAAAAATCGAATTAATACTGGCGGCTATGTACAACTTGCATATTGCCTACCCAACTGATCAATAAATAAATAATAAATAATAAATAATAAATAATAAATAATAAATAATAAATAATAGTCAGCTACTCGCCTCTGTTCACGAGCCCTCTAGATCTGATTATATAAACAGAAGCCAACCCCATTAGGCTGCCATAACATTTACCTTTTGCCAAACGTACGTACGTACGTACGCTCGCTTGCAAATAAAATCGGTTCACGTTTCCTTAAAACTGCATGATCTGCATGCTGCGTGCCTGGTGATCAAAACTGACCCCTCAGTTTCACCATGAATCGTTGTTCGGTGCTTCTTCAAATTTCTCCACCCTCCACACCCACAAACAAGTACATGACTAAGGGTATGTATTCCAACTCACCGGTATTGGCCATGCCTCCAGCTGACAGATTATCCCCTCAACTTTATAGAGCAAACATGCAGTCTCCAGCAGACAGATTATCGCCTCAACTTTATAAAGCAAACATGCGGTACATGAAAGTCTCTCAACCCATAAGAAGTTTTCATGGTCACAAAAATAATATTGGTTCCACGCCCCTCGTGCATGTGATGCCATCGTGTACAACCTCATCGACGGAAGAAGAGAAAATTCAAGAGATCGAAGAGCTAACCAGAGGCATCTGATCAGGGTCGTATGTGGACGGCGCCGGCCCCGATGCCAGAAAAAGATCAGGGTTGAATGTTCGGACCATCATGCAAAGGCGCCGTCTGAATGTTTTGGTCGACATCACTCGTGGTGGTTCTGGATTCTTTGGTGGCTTGTTGCGGAAGCCTGGACGTTTCAAAATAAGGACTATCATTTTGGAAGGGATCACCAAGAAGCAACATAAATGAATAGGAAATCAATCACTTTTTCTTTTTTAATGTGTACTTAATTGTTTAATTAATTAGCATCCATGATCTAATAACATGTTTCGGATTTCATCTTAATTTAGTAATTATAATTAGGTGGTGTTTTTCTTTTCCGAGAAATATAATCAAGTGGTGTACTTACCGAAACGATAATTGAATGCGAGGGGCGGGCATTTGGTTAGGACTTTTACTTAGATATAATATAGATAAATCTAATACCAGTTTTTTTACAACACAAGTAGCAAGCATATATTATTAAAGTATGTCTAAGCTACGATCACAAACGTTCCGATCGAGTTGTTTTCATATTTCTTAGGAGAATTTATCGGTAGAGTTTTTGGATTTTTAAATATGTATTTTTAATTACATATATAATTTGGATTTTCTCCCACTATTTGCGATGTTGGAAATTCTTTATTAATATTTATTATACATCACTATATATATATATTTTTTTGCATTTAATATACATCACTTATTAATTTGTAGGTTGACTTTACAATATATCTGAACCAGTTAATGGCCTTATCCGATAGATAGCCTTATTTTCTGTAGCAAGTAATGGATAGTCTTATCTGATATGGGCCTCCAAATTTATGGCCATAATTTTGTTGGGGATCTAATACCACAATTCTCGAATTTCTTTTATTATGATTGTAAATAATACCTTATCCATTTAAATTGAGGTGGATCGAGCTTTGGTAGAAAATATTAGATAACGGGCCTAAGCCGGATGTTTAAGCCCATCAAAAACTCGTAACTAACGATCCGTATTTTTGGTGGATTACTGACTTAACAATATAAATATTTGTTGTAATGCATGCATTGTTTGGGAACTTGCGGGCCTGCCTCAATACAAGTTGTATTTGTTAATAATAATATTTATGTATAGTAGTGAAATATGTAACTATTATATAATTATTTAAAAATTATTATTATTTTATGTGAATTTCATATATATTTAAAATAATTATACCGTATTTACGTCTTCCACCCATACAAATATCATTGCTCTTTTATCTGCCGGCAGAGTTCAACCACTCACAAATATTCACGTGATTGCAGGAAACCTGTAGTCGTTCCGCGTACATCAGTAATTAAAGTCCTCGTGTACCAGTTATCTTCCAGAAAATTACCATATATGACGAGCTGGAAATTCTGATAGCGGAATGATTTTGCTGGATTAATTAAGCTTAAGTAGATGGAAATTCTCAGGCTGAGGGCTGTTTACTGGCCCGACCCGACCCAAAAAAGCATGTTTCCAACCGGACTCGATAACATCTAGTTCCAATAGTCCGATTACCCGCTCACCCGATTTCTCTCTTCTTCTTCTTCTTCACCAGTTGTAGTTATTCTTCTTCTTCTTCTTTCCCAAATCAACACAATCACCCACGAAATTTAAATTCCCAAGTCAACACAATCACCCACGAAATTTAAAGTACAAAAGATGAAAGCAAGTATATATATATATATATATATATATATATAACATGAACCAGTTGTCAGACAAAAAAAAAAACAAAAAGGTGAACCAACCTCTAAATACATAATGCATTCACTTTCCTCCTTCTCCTTCAGCATCTCCATTATCATTCACTTTTCTTCATCGGGAGCCTTCTCCATCATCTCCAATGCTGGAATAATCAAGTCAACACGCAAGTAATAAGAAGCTAGAAGCTTCTAGAATGGTAGGCGCCGAACGGAAGGAGCTAGATTGAGGCGCCGGAATCTCTGCCGGAATTCCACTACACGTTCACACTTATTTGTTTGCCTATAAATACATGAAATGAGAGTTGAAACAAATGGGGGCGTGAATGAGAGATGTAAGGAGAGAAAGAGAGAGCTTGTTGAGCTCTGAGAGAAGTGAGAGGCGAGTTGAGAGAGTGCGATCTCCTCCCTAAATATTCTCTGTATTTCACTGGTTATTAGTAGAATTTTCCTTTCTTTGTGTGGACGTAGGCTAAATTGGCCAACCCACGTTAAATTCTGGTCTCCATATTATTTGTGAGCTTCCGCCGATCCCAACAAGTGGTATCAGAGCCGGTAGGAGGCCGGATTTGTGAATTTTCGTGAGAGGCCCATTTTTAAACTTGATCGAAATCAAGTTTGGATGATACCATCAGATTCCTCAGGTCAAGACGAAAATTTTGGTGAAATTTTTGTCTCAAACGGACACCGGACGAAGCTACACGCGCCGACAAGGCGACGGCCACAGGACCCACGCACCACACGCGCGTGCAGTGAAGAAGACAAGCTCCGACCCGTTAAATCCGGGTGATCCGACCCGAACCGGTTTGACCCGGTTTCCGACCCACTACAGTAACCCAATGGATAAAAAATATTTCGTCGGTATATTCCGTCGCCGGAAGAATATTCTGTCACCGAAAAGAATATTCCGTCGCCGGTAAGAATATTCTGGTGCAAGAATATTCTGGTGACTGAGATAATATTCCGGTGGCTGGAGGGAATATTCCGGTGATCGGAGGGAATATTCTGGCAGACAAAGGAATATTCCATTTTTCTTATTTTTCAGGTTTTCGGCGTAATTTTGATCGGTTTGGAACGAGACAAGAGTCGTTTCCAAGGTTTTCCACCGTTTCGGACGCAACGGTGAGCTCCATTTGTTGAGATTCAACTCCGAACGTTGAGAAAAGATCATTATAATCAGAGATTAAAGCTGAACTGATGGAGGAATAAACATTGAGTAAGGGGAGCAGTTTTCTTTTCCATTAGAATCTGCACAATTGGCAGATGAGGGGAGTTAGGAAAGATTCAAGAGATGGTTGCAGTTCTTACTTTTCAGCAGGAAAGAACACTAGAGAGCAGTAAAGTCGATTCTCAGGTACCGCAAAAGTACATCAACTTTGTACTATGGGGGAGCAGATCCAGTCTTGGAAGGTTAAGCTGATACGGCTGGTGATCTTGATGGAAGATCTATATCAAGATTCATTTACACATTTACAGGGGGAGCTGTATTAAGACAGTCCAGACTGTAGGCATGTGTGGCTTTATTCACAACGGAAGAGATGTTGTGATTAAAGCAGTTTCTCCAAGAGACATGGTTCAACCAAGGAGTACAAAGTGTATTGTGAAAGTCAAAAGAGCTTTTGACTTGGGTCACAATGTGATTCGTTATTATTGGATATATGAGGTGATGGATCAGTAGCTATTGAAGCTTGTGAAGATCCATGAGAAAGAGAATTTGACGACATGCTAACAAAGATAATATCACAAAAGTCATGTGAAGACATAGTTTGAATAGATACCTTGAATTAAAAGATGTCAGAACATCCTCCATTTGGTGTTGAGGGGGAGATTGTTGGAATAATCAAGTCAACACGCAAATAATAAGAAGCTAGAGGCTTCTAGAATGGTAGGCGCCGAACGGAAGGAGCTGGATTGAGGCGTCGGAATCTCCGCCGGAATTCCACTACACGTTCACACTTATTTGTTTGCCTATAAATACATGAAATGAGAGTTGAAACAAATGGGGGCGTGAATGAGAGATGTAAGGAGAGAAAGAGAGAGCTTGTTGAGCTCTGAGAGAAGTGAGAGGCGAGTTGAGAGGGTGTGATCTCCTCCCTAAATATTCTCTGTATTTCACTGGTTATTAGTGGAATTTTCCTTTCTCTGTGTGGACGTAGGTTAAATTGGCCGAACCGCGTTAAATTCTGGTCTCCATATTATTTGTGAGCTTCCGCCGATCCCAACATCCAAGAGTCAAGAGCTTGCATTGATCTCTGCAGTTTTTTCATCATTCTTAGCAATTTTCATCATCCCCTTCCTTGGTGCGCGACAATGATCACGACGAGCCCCACTTCCTCGAATCTTGTTTCCTTTGCCGGAAATTCCTTGGTTTGAACTGTGACATCTTCATGTACACATTCTATACGAGGTTTTCAAGCGGAGATGCCAACGAAGAGGCGATAAAGTCGAGAATATTGGCGACGGACTCAAATATAGACAGACTCTTGGAGTACGACGAGGTCGAATGCGTTTTGAATGCTCGGAGAGGTTCATCGCCGGCGGGTCCATCTGAGAAACAGGCCGGGGCTAGAATATAATAAGTAAATCTGGAAAATAAGGGGCTGAAGGGGGTTTTATCGGGTAACGGATTATCCGCTTTCGAATTTATTTGTTATCGAGTCGAGTTATCGGATCGGCATCATTGCGGTATAACGAGTCGAGTCGGTACACGTTTAATTTGTTCAGCGTAAGGCATGTTTAGAATTTATTTATCAGATCATATAGAATCATTTTTTCCTATAGTACTAGAGTTGAAAGCTAGCTGCATGGTGCAAGTTGCAACCTCGATCGGGAAAACTTGACCGATATGGAAGTGGCCGAAGGATCATGCATGGCAAGCGAACACGACTACGATGCAAAATTAATGGAGTTGGGCCTGATGAATAGTCAACATTAATGTTTAATCTCAGAATATAACTAGCGCCCTAGACTACGAATTAGCAAGTGAAGTACTGTTTTTTTATTTTTTATTTTTTCCTGTTGGCTGCTCCTGCTTTTGTTCTCATCATCCATATTCATTGAAAACAAATGGCATTGGCTAGGCCTCTTGATGCTAATTTAATCTCTTACTTAGTTCCCTAATTAAGAGATTAAAGCATGATCATGAAAAATATAGTAGTGTACTTGAAGTTGTGGAGAATAGATAGCGTACGTTAAAAATACTTAAAATATATGACATTTAAACGTTGAAATTCGTTACCCATGCTTTTAAATAATTTTGATAAAACAACGGGAAAAAAATTAACATGAATGAAGATAAGGAATAAAAGATATTAAATGTCAATATTATTAACGTAGGAAGTGGTTGGCAGAATAATATCATGTGATTGATGATGACCACATATATATATATATATATGAGAAATGAGGGGGAGTACGCACACTCAACGCATCCCCTCACATGAACAGTATTATAAATATTGTATAACACTGTTCATATAAAGGAGATACGCTGCGTATCTCCAGCACTGCTCTTTATATATATATATATATATATATATATATATATATATACACCTAACTACATACAATATTTGTCAATTACTTTGAACATTTGGGTCGATTACTACAACGGAAATATCAAATCGATTGGACGTTTTGGAATTTCACCAAGTTTTACCTCGTTGGTTTGATACTACTTACGTTAGAATTAATCTCAAAGAAGAGACGTAATCAAAGTTATAATTGTGGGCCGTCCACTTCCATGTTAAAGGAATAGGCTTTGAATATACAAAACAAACTTGCCAGCTTTATTTTATTAACACACTTGAATATTGTATATAAAGAAATTTCTGGACCTGATTCATTTTATAAACATTCTCTCTCACGTAAGTAAGTTAGTAATTTTTATACTTATCTAGAATAAGTAATGTGAATCTTTATTCGTCTTATAATAGATTTTGATATTATAAAAAAATTAATAGACCTTATTTATTTTATAAAATTGATTCAATAAGAGAGATTTACATATTATTTATAAATATATTCAAAATTTTATTTATAGATAATATGAGATTTATTTCTTAAAATTAATTAATATTACTTAAGAACAAAAATATGGGAACAGAAAAAGGACTTAAAATAAAAGAGAAAAAGAAAAAGGGTTGTTGAGTCACTAGCTAGTTTAGTTCCAGGAGCCCAGCGTGGACTAGCTATCAACTTAACTCCATCAATGCTTAATGACACTGACCAATTCGATCGTCTTTAATTTGTCTCTTTGATAGATAATGCGCGCGCATATATATATATATATCAATCAATATAAAAGACTACTAGTTGTTAATAATATATTTAGTCGTTAATGATTTTTTTTATCGTTAATATTAAATTATTATTACTTATTTTTCTTATAGTGTATATTGAATGACTCAAACACTTGTATCTTTTGACGGCCTTGTTTCGCTCGATCGCATTAATCCTTCCGAAACGAATTACCTCAGTTTCGGAAAGCAACCCAAAAGTACCTGTAGTAGTGAGAATTTAAAATAATTAGTAAGTGGCTTAATTCCTTGAGTTTCTTCGATTGCTAGCTGTTTATAATTAAATACCTATAAATTAAGTGATCAGCCTAAACCATTAATTGATGAAGTTTCCAAAACATATAGAACCTGATCGATTGGATGTTCCAAAATATATCCATATTTTTCTATTTGTCGTGAGAAACTATTCTTAATCTCATATATAATTGATCTTTATAATCTATTTACATATATTAGATATAAATAAATCATTTTTATTTTGTATTTAAATACTTACGTGTATTCTTGGCGCTTTTATCAGAGTAGTATAAAAGGCTCTATTATTTCATTTTGTAAAAAAGTTACAAAAGTTGACACAAATAGGTTTTTTATCCACGTGCTAGAGTTAACATGATATCAGTTTGAAATCAAGCTTTCCGTGCAAATGCCTTCTTCCAATTCTTCTAGTACATTTAGCTCATCTGATTCTACAAGTCCTCTGTTCTGCCAACAATGAATCTTTCTGACTCATCTAATCTCTACTATTTCCATAATGGTGATAGTCCTGGTTCATTGTTTGTTATTTAGGCATTAGTAGGTAATAATTATCACACTTGGCGTCGATCGATGCTTGTGGCTTTGATAGCCAAGAACAAGCTCGGCCTTGTGGATGGATCAATTGCTCAGTCGAATGAGAATTTTCCTCTGTTTCATTCTTGGATCCGATGCAACAATATGATTCTTTCATGGATATTGAATTCGCTTTCCACTGATATTGCTGCTAGCGACATTTACGTTGAATTTGTTAAGGATACGTGGTTCGATCTGCAAGAGCATTTTTTTCAGGCTAATGGACCTCGGATTTCCAGCTCCAAAAGTCTATCGCTTCTCTCATGCAGCATGAACTCTCTGTGAGCTCATATTTCACTCAAATGAAAGGCCTCTAGGACGAGTTGATGAATTATCTTCCATTACCGATGTGTTCATGTGGTAGTTTGCGTAATTTGATGGAAATGCATCAACAGGATTATGTCATGCGGTTTCTCATGGGGTTGAATGATTTATTCTCTCAAGTTCATGGTCAGATTCTTTTAATTGATTCTCTACCGTCTATCAACAAAGTATTTTTGCTTGTTCTTCAAGAGAAGCGTCAACGAGAGATTAGATTTAGCCTGGAGTCTCAAACTCCATTTGCTGCGTTAACTGCTTCTACGAAGCCTCAGAATAAATCTTCCTCCCGCAGAAAGAGACCGATTTGTTGTCATTGTTCTCTTCCAAGCCACACTATCAATAAGTGTTTCAAGTTACACGGTTATCCTCTTGGATATCGTTCCAAATAGAAGCCATCCAATTCTTCATCTACTCACAATGTTGCGTCTGAAGTTTCGTCTTCTTTTCCTCTTACACCTTAGCAATGCCAACAGCTCATTGCCATCCTTAATCACAATGTTAACAACTATGTCGCATCTAATAGTCCTTCTGACTCACAGACTGCTAATGTTGTTTCTCTGAACGATCAGCTTTCAGGTATTTTTTTGATTAAAAATACATCTCTATCACATCTTCATCTGATGATTGGATCATAGATATCGGTTCTACGGATCATATGATTCATTCATCTTCTGTTTCTCCAGCTCTCAAACTGCTCATAACATGTTTGTGAAAATGCCTAACGGCCTTTCTACTCCTGTAACACATACGAGATCTATCATTCTTTCTTCACACCTTGTACTTCATAATATTTTGTGTGTTCCGTCTTTCAATTACAATCTTCTTTCCATGAGTCAACTAACCAAATCTGCTTCTTGTTGTTTGATATTTTCTAGTCGTACTTGTTATATCCAGGACCTCACCAACTGAAGTATGATTGGGAAGGGTGAAACTTATGGAGGTCTTTATATTCTGCAAAGGCTAGTTGGTTCTATTGTACTTTCATCTTCTTTACCTCTTGTTTCAAAAAATGTTTCTTCTGAATTCAATAATTTCGAGTATGACATTTGGCATAAGAGGTTAAGGCATCATTCCTCTTCTCGTATGCAATTGTTATCTTCTATTATACCTGTACGTTGTTCTAAATTCAATAATACAGCTCCATGTTTAATTTGTCCAATTGCTAAGCATAAAAAATTACCATTTCCATCACCTAGCATGCATGTTTCTTCACATTCTTTTCAGCTTATACATACATTGTGACCTATGGGGCCCTTTTCAACATCAGTCATTAGATGGTTTAAGTATTTTCTTACCATTGTATATGACTATTCTCATTGCACTTGGGTGTATTTGATGAAATATAAATTTGAAACTCGACATTTTTTTCAACATTTCATCAATCTAGTTGCAACTCAATTTCCTTATTCAGTCAAAACTATTTGCATAGACAATGGCACTGAATTTTCCATGTCTGATTTCTTTTCTTCTAAAGGACTTATACACCAACTTTCATGTGTTGCTACTCCTCAACAAAACTCTGTGGTTGAGAGAAAACACCAGCACATTCTTAATGTTGCTAGGTCTTTTTTTTTTTCAATCCAAAGTTCCACTCACTTTCTGGTCTTACTGCATCACTATTGCAGTTTACTTGATTAATCGAATTCCATCCCCTTGCTTCATAATAAAACTCCATATGAGTTACTTTTTGGTCAACCACCTTATTATTCCCATCTTCGAGTCTTTGGTTCTCTTTGTTATGCATCTATATTAGCACACAATTGGTCCAAGTTTGCTCCGTGAGCTAGGAGATGCATTCTCATTGGATATCAATTTGTTGTCAAGGGATATAAATTATATGATCTTGATAGTCATACTATTTTTATATCTGGTGATGTCAAATTCTATGAAAATATTTTTCCATTCCATTCCAATGTCCCTGCATCAAAGTCTCCTCATATGTTTCCTGTTCCTACTCAATCTGTTATTTGTGTTCCTCATTAATCTCATATTCCTGTTCTTGAACAACCTGACGTTTTTGTTCATGTTCAATCTCATGAACATCATCCATCTGTTATACGTCTTGCTTGTTCATCAGAACATGTTTCTGACCATAGTTTATCACTAGAAACATTAGATCATAATCCCTCAAAAAAGGTTTTTCATTCATCACCAGAATCTCAATCTCCTTCACTTCAGATTCCTATTCCCGTTCTCAGAAGCTCATCTCGAGTGCATAGACCACCTAGTTATTTGCAAGATTTTTATTGCCAAATGGCAACCTACAAAGCTTGCTCTTCTCATACTTGAGTTGGTAGATCTGATGATGTAGCAGGTAAACCCTATTCTTTGTCTAAATTCATTTCCTATTCTCATTTATCTTCACCACATAAAGTTTTTACCTTAGCTCTTACCACTTTTGTTGAGCCTCAATTTTATCACAAAGCTGTTGAATCTATTCATTGGAGAAAAGCTATGGCTGAAGAAATTCATGCTTTCGAATTAAATAACACTTGGACACTTATTGATCTTCGACTTGGAAAGAGTCCAACTGGTTGCAAGTGGGTTTATAAAGTGAAACTGAAATTAGTAGGGGTGATACACGCTTAGGCGGGGGCGGGGCACCCCTACTTCCGCCCCCTGTCCCTGCCAGGACGGGGGGTGGGCATGAGGGCGAGGTACCCCGTCCCACAGCGGGGTAGCGGGGTGGGAGCCCATCCACCCGCCCCTTGCCCCCGTCCCTATAGGGCCTTGGTTCATTTCGTAATTTTGAGTATTTTCAGCCCAGATCAAGTTTTCAAATCATTTTTAGCTTAAAACACCATCAAACCTGATTTAAACACACAATTATATATTAAAAAATATTCGATATTCCATTACTAAAATCTAAAGTCACTTAAAAAAATCACTAAACTAATAAAACTTAAAATAAAGACTAAATTATTACAAATTTACAATAATACAAATTAATTATACAAAATTATAAATTATGCTATTAATTATTAACATTACAATTTACAAATACTATTTCTAACTTTCTAAGAATCTAAATTCTAAACTAAGAAAATCATTTTACATAACATTGGTGATTTATTAATATATATAATTATATATATTTATATATAAGGAAAGGCGGGCGGAGGGACCCCTATACCGCGCCCGCCCCCCCTTAAGTGTAGAAAGTAACAAGGTATGCCAATAGCGTAGAAAGCACTACTTCCGACTTGAATGATGTAGTTGCTTCGACCTCTATTTGTCGAGATTGGCTTGGTGTTTTGCCACGGAGCGGTACAAGATCACAAATTTTCCATGTCTTGCGATCCCTCTTTGGGTTTGTGGATTAGGACGAATCCCTTCTTTTTGCAAGCTATACTTAGAAGAGAAAGAGTTATTGTGGCCAGACTCACTATTTAAATGTAAAGGATTTCACTTATCGAACGACTATATTCGTTACTGAATATATAAAAAGAAAGGGTTGGACGGTATCAACACCTTATGCATCTTTTAAAGGAAAAAAAGTGGCTTGTGTTCAAAAACTGGGATGGAGCTTGAAAGATTTTCATAATTAGAGGTATCCATTATATCCACCACGTGGAGATGCATTGGGAAGTATTTTAGACCGATGACTTCAAAGATTTCTAGAGGAATTTTGAAGAAAGGGGGGTAGGAAATGTGCCTATCTCTACACGGTACTTCCACAATGAGATCAAAAAAGCAAAGAAGGAGCTTTCGCTTCGCACCTTGGTATGGTCCACTCGATGAGTATCTCTGGAATTTACATTAAAAATTGTAAACAGAAGGTGTTACTCCCTACCGTTGAATGCGTGTGGTCAACTGTGTAATCGAGGAAGCCAACATTGACTGACTCTCATGGTTAAGAAAGAAAAAGAACCAACAAGATAGGGCGGACTCTGCTCCTCTCTAACTAACAGGAAAATCTCCAAAAGGCGTTCCCAATAATTGAGATGATCCTGAAAAGCGCGAATACATTTAACTTCTCATTTCTTATTTTAAAGCCTCCCTGGATAACCTAGGTTGCTGCTCCGGCGCAGGCTCAGGAGCCGGAGGTTGGTTGAGATCCAGCTCCGATTGGGGGGTGCGGTTTAGATCGAGAACCGGGCGTCTCGAAAGGCCGGCATCGCTTCTGCCGCCTCCAACGGAAAGAGGAAATTTTTCCATGTAAGAGAGAATCCAATCCATCGAGTCGAGAAAGACAACAATGAAAGGACCAAGTGAAGCCCCAGTCCCAAGGGAGTGATCCACGCTGATACTGATCCAATTTTTCATTATCAAAAAAGTTATATTGAAAAAAATTCATAGTAGTAGGCTTCTGTAAATGTCAAAAATTTCCCTTTCCTTTATTTCCAGTTTCCTTTCTCCCCTCTTTTTGTGCCTATTCACTTTTTATTGTCTTTCACCTACATGAACCTTTTTTATTCCAAACCCGATAAGAATGGGTTGTTGACTGAGAGCCAGAGCGGGTACTCGCTCCCCACCCCTAGAAATCAGATAGGTCTCTTAAAAGGTATAAGGCATGACTCGTTGCCAAAGAGTGTACTCAACAAGAGGGTATAGATTATTTTGATACTTTTTGTCCTGTGGCCAAGATGGTCACTGTCAAATGTATCTTAGTTGTTGCCGCTGCCAAGGGGTGGCATTTAACACAATTGGATGTTAATAATACTCTTTTACATGGTGATTTGTTTGAGGAGGTTTACATGAAGATGTCTCTTGGTTTTAGGGATAAGGACAATAAGAGAGTTTATAAACTAAATAAGTCTTTGTATGGCTTGAAGCAAGCCTCAAGACAATGGTTCAGAAAGCTTTCTTCAACCATTATTCACATTGGGTTCAAATAATCCAAAACAGATTATTCTCTCTTCACAAGGTAGCGGAATAGTAGTTTCATTTTTTTGCTAGTCTATGTGGATGATAGTCTTATAGCTAGCAATAATTTGGAAGATGTTCAAAATGTTTCTAAATTAGAAGTTTAAACTCAAGGATCTAGGGCCATTGAAGCATTTTTTAGGCTTAGAAATTGCAAGAAATCCATCAGGCATTTCAGTTTCTCGACGGAAGTATGCTTTAGAGATACTTTCAGACACCGGATTTC
Organism: Platycarya strobilacea; assembly: GCA_036898215.1. Lineage (NCBI taxonomy): Eukaryota > Viridiplantae > Streptophyta > Magnoliopsida > Fagales > Juglandaceae > Platycarya > Platycarya strobilacea. The sequence goes on along the minus strand of CM072547.1, from coordinate 1,350,578 downwards.
TTGGTTCTAAACCTGCTAAAACCCCCATGGAGCAACATCTTAAATCGTCTTGGGCTGAAGGTGATCTTTTGGAGGATCCAAAGCCATATAGACGATTAGTAGGCAGACTGTTATATCTAACAATTACCAGACCAGATATAACGTTTGTTGTTCATACCTTGAGTCAGTTTATGGATTCCCCTCGTTCACCCCATTTTCATACTGCTTAAAGATATTTACAGTATATCAAAGATTCTCCAGTAAAGGGATTGTTCTTCTCTGCAACATTAAGTCTTCAACTGTCTACCTTTGCCAATGGTGATTGGGCTTCATGTTAAGATACACGCAAGTCTTTAACTGGTTTTTGCATCTACCTTGGCTCATCTCTTATTTCTTGGAAATCCAAAAAGCAATGTATTGTGTCCAGATCTTTAGTCGAGTCTGAGTATCAAGCCATGGCCACTGCTGCATGTGAGATAGTTTGGTTGCTTTCCTTGATCCGAGAGTTGGAAATTATTCATTCTCAACCTGTTGCTCTTTAGTGTGATAACAAAGTCGCGATTTACATTGCCAGCAATCCTATGTTTCATGAATGAACGAAACATATAGAAATTGATTGTCACTTTATTCGTGACAAAGTTCAAGCAGGAGTTCTGAAACTTTTTTATGTTTCGTCATACAATCAGTTTGCAAACTGTTTTACTAAGCCTCTCGATTTTCCTTTGTTCTCATTCTTAGTTTTCAAGTTGGGTATGATCGACATCCATACTCCAGCTTGAAGGGGGAGTATATTAGATATAAATAAATAATATTTTATTTTATATTTAAATACTTAGGTGTATCTTGCACTTTTATCAGTATAAAAGGCTCTGTTATTTTATTTTGTAAATAAATTACAGAAGTTAATACAAAGAAGTTTTTTCTCCGCGTGCTAGAGTTAATAACATGGATTCATGTATCTGGTCGAAAATACATCTGTCAAAAAGGGTATATATATAATATAATATAAAGATAGAAGTCCAGATCCTTATGATATCTCTATCCATCTTGTCAAATTTCGAAAAGCAGGTTTTTAATCCAGACAGTTGTGTTGTGGTTGTTATCAAAGTCATGAGTCTGGACTCATTGGGCTAAGCCGCAGCATATGATGCACTAGATCACAAATTAGATGCCCGTGCCGGCGCATGTCATCCTTCGCATGAATAGGAGAAGCATAACATGATATATGGTAATTAATTGGCACATTAATACAAGTGATGATTCGCCTTTCCTTGGTGCTTAAACCATCTATTAATGCCAATTATCACTTTTCTTGACTTCTGCCATTTATGGAGTTTTCCCCACTGTCCGTAGATATTTAATATATATATATATATATATGAGTAAGTCCATATACAAACTGCAATACAAGTTTAATTTAAAAAAATAAAATAAAAATAATAATATATTTTTTAAAAATAAACATTTTCTCTTTTTACCTTCATTTATTAATAAGACTATAATATAATTTCTTACTCAAGACTATAAATAGAATTTATATAATATATATATATATTGATTCATAGTTACAACCCCTTAGATGTAGGAATCATATTCATTTAAGCTTGATATTACTGGTTTAAGACTGCGTGCAGCGGCCTACATGTCCCACTGTGGATGGACAACACATGTTTCAGACGTAGTAATTGAAAGCACACTTTCTCATGGTTGTTTAGTCATTAATCATGATAGTGGAGTGCTAGTACATGCAGACCTAATGGCGGCTTATTTAATTAGTATATATGGAAATTCATCATTTGTTTGCAAAGAAGGAGAAATGATCTTGTTTATGCAAAAAAACAAAGTGTTTAGAAATGCATGAGATAGCTATTAAAAAGAAGTGATCAAAAAGTAATCTACCATTCGACTTCAATATATAATTACTATTATAATAAGGACCATAAAAAATTATATAAAAATAAACTTATAAGCTGATCACGTGGCTTGATGTAGAATTTTAAATTGTAAAGTACATTTTATTATAAAATAAATCTAATTTTTTTTTATAAATATATATATCAGTTTATGAGTTTATTTAGTACATTTTCTTTGTATCCGTATACCTGAAAAGTTAATTAACAATAGTCATAAATGATCATTCTTCTAATTAGTATATATATAGAAACAAATATAAGGAACTCAAAATATTCTTTCTTCCATATAAATATATATAATATATATATTTTCCTAGTGTGGAACTTATTACAATATTACCTTTACAATCCGGGATGTTAATATTCCTCCAAGATCAAATAAATGTATGGACAAAAAACTTATAATAAGTTGATGCGAGAAGAAAATTTGTAAATGAGCTGGCCCCTCGATCGGTTTCACCATGTCCCTACTGTTGTCACCTTGGTGTGCGTAAGATATATAGAAGTAAAATTAGGCACTGCGCGATCAAGCTATCTAGTAATTGATCAGGGCATATATAGCTAGGGTTGGGACCGAAGAATATGTTACTCATGATTTATTCTTGTTATAACAGGAGGCCGGCCGGGTGCTAATAAGCTCCATCTTCCAATTAGTAAGATTAATGAATTACGTTTAGGTGGGTACTAAAGCCACATTCCTCTTCATGCCTCACACTAAAGTCTCTCGATCGGTCTCATCTCTTTGCATTTCACTTCCTAATAAACTCATGAAAACTACATATTACTTGTCGGAAGCCTCCAAGCCTACGATGCATGCATGACTATGTGGACCCTGTCGAAAAGGTCGAAGCTAGCTAGGTGAAGAGTCAGCATCCCTGGCATTTGTCCCCCAATGTCAGAGTGCCACGTCATAGGAACCAAACGGCGAGAATGACACGTCAACAGAGGGTAAGGTAGGCCATAAACTTTTGGGGAGCTCCATCGTAACAATCACAACGTGTGGCTGGAAATTAAATAAAAGTCATGTGATGTACTGCAGTGTTAGAAGTAATAATAAAAAACACCCTTAAATCAACATCTTGATTGTTTTGTTGACTAAGTCCTCCCAACTTACTTGCTTTTCTTCACCTAACCATTCATCCAAGCTACTTGCTTAATTTGGAACCCCAGTGCACTGAATAATGAAATGGACGGAGATTGCGCATCCGAAAAACGCTAGAAACATATCCTTCCCATTTGCAGTGCTATTTCAAAACCTAATAATACCGTTTCATGTGTTTGGCCTGATTTATGGTTCAAGTAATAACAAAGTTCTACTAGAGGGATTGAGATGGGCTCGAAGTACTGATGATCATATAATGCAGTGACCATATAGAAGCTGGAGGATGCAAATTCATGAGGTGCCATTTATGATTCAGTTCATCATGGGAAGACATATAGTCATTTATGATTCTTTTATATATCTTTTGGAAGTTGGTAGTTACAAATTTAGTTGCTGGCAGTTACGGCCGGTACGGACACTATTATTTCTGTTCTTTTCTTTGTTTTTTAACCAAAGTATTCTGCTATATGTTTTATTTCACATCGAATTATGAAATCAAGAAGGCCTTTGTTTTACTTAGATGTCAGGAATTTAATGTTGTTTTTTTTTTTTTGGCTTTTGCCTTCTGGATAGGACTTGATCATATGTTATAAGAAGTCCATTTCCAGTCGCTGATAAAATCAAGTCGAGCTGCCTCATGTTGTGTGACTCTTGATCGAGCATTGAAAGACAGGAAAGTGCAGAAAGAGAAACTCCTAATACACAAAATCCTGTACAATTATTAAGCAAACAAGCCAGCACTCTTACACGCACTTGATGTTGTCATCTTGCATTCTAGATTATCAAAAAAGACTTCGTCCTATATTACAGAGGTTTATAAGTTTCTTCATTGGTTTTTTTTTTTTGGCGCAAAATATTGATGATTATACTGTTGTAGATATATATATATAATATATATATATGTATATATATATATATATATATAATATGGTTGTTTAAGGAAATTTCCAAAGGTCCTGATCCTGATCAGTGTTTTCAGCCTCGTCGCCAGCGACGTCCAAGCGAGGTGGGCTAAGAAGCATTCCTTCAGCCATATTCACAAGAACATTGGGCATATCAAAGATCAAATCCTCGTCAACAAATTCATCGGAGACTTGCAGTGATCTTTCTGGTTCTATTGCTTTTTGTGTTCCACTTCCATCACCCTCATTCGCGGTTGAAGCATCCTTTGCAGCCTGATCCATAGCAGCTGCTGCAGCCCCTAAAGCAGCTGCAGCAGAGGCTGCAGCCGCTTGGATATCACGTGGGGAAGTGGAGGCGGGCACGGGCAAAGAAGAGGCTGAGTTGGGAAAGTTTAATTGATCAGTATCTTGACCTTTGAGAGCAATCACTGCCACATCATAAGCGACTGCAGCCATTTCGGGAGTAGGAAATGTGCCTAGCCATATTCTACTAGGCTTTCTGGGTTCGCGAATTTCCGACACCCATTTCCCAGTACTCCGACGCCTTACTCCACGATAAACTGGGTGACGCCCCCTAGTGGCCGGGGCCGGTGCGGCTCCGGCAGTAACAGAGGCATTGCTGCCACTAGCTCCACTACTGCCGGCGCTGCTGCTGCTGCTGCTGCCAGAACTCGTATTTGTGGTGGATTGTGAATAATGCATCTTGGTTTTTCAATTGAATGAGGATCAGAAGATTGGCGGGAAGTTGGGACTGGTTCGTTGGAGGTTGAACGAAAGCCATTTATGGTGGATGAAATTTTAGGGCAAAACCTGGTTGCAGTGCGTAGAGTTATGTGAAGAAAGTGCAAACCAGTTGTTTCTGAACTGCGCTCGCTGAGGATTTTGGTGTAAGCCAGCTTTGTGTTGGATATCTGGGTTGTACTGTTTTTGAGGCAAAAACTATATCTTAATTAATGTCAGTTATATGTAACAGTGAATTTTGGGCCGCGTTTATAAAATATAAAATATATGGTTCGATTCAATATCACTTCCTTTCAACTTTTAAGTTTTTTAAAGTAAATTAATGTCAATTTTAATGGCTGAAAAAGAATATATACATTCATCCAAGAAAAAACCCTAACGGATTCGGATATATATGTAAGGTACTAGCTAGCTAGGGCTTCACCGGAGCACCACTTTAATTACCCATGTTCACCTGTATAAGGCCATTCAATTAATAGCTCTCCTGTGGTAAAATAACCGTCATTGAAAACGGCTTCTCACAAACTAAATAAAAGAAATTTGCTTCACTCTCTCTCTCTCTCTCTCTCTCTCTATATATATATATATATCATGTGTATATATATTGATCTTCCTGTCCGTACGTGGTACTGCATAGTCTGCATGTTTATATGTATGCCTGTGGCTCGTGAAAATACTCTTTGCAGAATTAAAAGATATTCCATAGCAGGAACTCATGAATGCATAAAGGCCAACAGAAGATATTTATAAATTTTGGTGAAAAAGATAGGCACTAAATTTCCATATAATATTATTCAATACCCATCACGTGGCATGAAGTTGCTTATCTGCAACATGCTAATTTCTTGCTTCAGTAACGCGCTCGATCCTTGAAATTTGCTTTCTAGCTCTACCCTAGTTCTTCATCCAATATTGCAACCTAGCTAACGGAGTCATAACATCCGCCAAGTAAATTGTAGCGTGTTTCATATCTTTGAAGGTAAATTTATGAGATAATTTCACAGGTTAAATTAAGTAGTACCCTACACGCGATCAACCATGTATATATATGATCACTTCGTAAAATATTTTGATCATGAACAAGTGTCTGGCTTTTCTACAAACTTTCTATGATGGGTCATCTTTTGAAGAGGATTAAATTCGATTAAAGATAAACAGGTGGATACTTTTTTAGCAATATAATGATTTTTGAGTTTTAATTAGTTTCTGTATAATAATCATTATATTAATTAAGGTTATACGTACGTACGTTATCAAAATAATATTTAGATACATAATTGATCAGCTTGTAATTACTAATTAATATGGTGAACCAAAAAGGTTTTTATGTTACTCCACCATGATCCAAGAAAAAATGAATTAATCACAAATATATCGTGCAGATCAAATAATAACTATATAATAACTAAATATATTCCACTAGACCTTAATTTCTCAAAGCAATATGCCAAACACATGCATGTTTGGATATATAGTTGGTGACACTTCCAACCAATTTTTCTTGAAACACACTTAATTGGATTGCTGATTCTATATTCATGTAAGTAATACCTAAACTAATCGGTGAGCTAGCTAGGTTACTTGTTTCTTATATAGATATATATGGTTGAGATCAGCGCGCATCTAGTATATTATATATATATATATATAGCTTTCCCTTTTATTTTGGGTAATTAGTCTAATTTATTCAATTTCTAATTAGTTTGCATCGAAAATGTTTTTCCATGCACTTGTAAAGAGAGATCATGATTTCGTTTCCAATTAATGATCCGCCGTATAAGTACCCAGATTTAGGTAACACGTTCGAAAGGACTCGAGAATTAGTACCAAATTATTAAAGTTCTGGAGCTAGCCTGAGAAATATAGATGATCGATCACCTCAAGTTACGAAAGGATCTCCTTCAAAAGCCGCCATCCTGTACCCACCCACTGACCTCGATCCGATCCCAAACATTTAAATTTGATCGCAGTATTAATTCATGAACTAATTGGTATCATCACACCCTTGACCAACGGAGGATATAATTTAATATTACTCCAACTTGCAACCAACCAACATTTCTTATAAACAACTGTGCATATATTCAACATCATAGATTGAGAGAGCAGATACTACAATAAAAATAGATTTTTATGGTTTTTTAATTGTGATCAAATAATTATTTGTAATAAATTTTAATTTTAAATAATTATTTTACTAAAATTAATGGACTATAAATAAATAATTTTCTTGTAATAAGATCTATATCCCAATTTATTTACTTATTTTAGTCAGGAAATTAAGCACTGGGGAAAAAAATTAGAACTATGTAATACAATATTGTTTATCGCTTTGAACCCATATGCATTAATTGTCACGTCCGAATTAATATTACTTGCAAGCCTGGGTTACGTAGTGGAAACAAAGATTGTTGGTGGATCTAACTAGCTAAAACTAAAAGGAAAACTTGCCATCCAGCCTTTTTAATTAATTCTACGATTTTTATGAAGAATATCTTATTGTCATTGAATTTGTATATTGATGATCAAATGTAAGCCTCGATCGATCGTAACTGAAAAAAATTATGGTTCTCTTAATATTCAAGATAATCCCCAGCTTCTAGTTACCATGTGATGATCTAGTACAAGTCAATTTAAATTTCCAACCGCCAAGCTGACCAATGAAGATACTGATATTTTTGTCCGTACAACTGCAACAGTACCCAAAAAAAATTGAATCCAGTACTTATATGAAGTCGATATTATATAATTATAATACTACCGGTGTACGGATAGAGTCATGATATTATACAATATATATATATATACATATATGGCCCTATGGGGTCACCTTTCTTAATCCATTTGCGCCGATGGTGTTCTTGCGGTATAAGTATAAGAGGGTTAAATATTGTGCTCCAGCTTGCAAGACCCTACATATACATTACATATATATATACATACATATATATATATATATATGCGTGATGCGTCTTGCCTTTTATTTTGAAGCGACATTTCATGGCCCAGTCCGAGGATAATGTTCGTGAGTGTGGACCTCCAGGCTCCATGACTAAGAATATCGGTCCTTAAACTAGTGTTTGAACCGAAGCATCTCCTAGAAATTAATTAAGGTTATCGTTTGGTATGTAAGCCACCCTCAAATATTTTTAAAATATTTTATTATTATTATTTTATTATTTTATTATTAATCATTATATTTTTATTATTATCTCATATTTTATTATTATTTTTCACTTACTTTTTACTATTATTTACAACTCTTCTTAATACTTCCCAACCTCCCAACTTAACTAAACAAATTATATATGCTCGTAGTTTATACCGTTTTAGCGGGTGATCAGCCGGATCCGCAACGTGAAACATATAATATTTAATATTCTTAGCCGTGTTTCTGTGTCCGTAGGTTGTCACGGTTCTGCCGCGGCCGCGTGAAACATAATCTCAAATACGCAGTTTCTGGATATGCGCTATTAATTTTCTGACTTCCCCTCCAACTGCGGCTTTTGGCCATTCTTTTTTATAATGATTCTTTCCTTTGAAATAGAGTTTAAGTTTCCGCATCAATCCGAATTATTTTGTAGGCATTGGGCGTTAGACGTTCTAAAATTATATATTTTGCACTCATTGGTAGTTCCTACTTATCAAGATCATTTCAAACCCATTTGGTCCAGATTTGATTTTTGAACTTTCAGTTGGGAAAAAAAGGTGTATCGACGTTGAAAACTGATAGCCGTCCAGTGTATCATATTCTTTCCTTTCTTTATAAAATTTGGTGTTATTCAATTTCAGGAAAAAAAAAATTATATTTATATGCAGATGTACGTGAGGCCGGTGTATAGGAATTGATACCATAAAATTCTGATTTATAGTTTATTATTTTATAAATTCAAGCATGCCTTATATATAATGCAGGAGTGATCAAGAGTACTCATGTGTCTTCTACGTTTGTAAATAGAGAAGGATCCATTTAATTATAAAACATTTGTGTACAAGCCGATTTCAATATTACTTGATCGGCATGACAGTAGTTATATATATATATATATATATATATATATGGATTTTGATTTTTAAGTGTGATATATTCTTAATCTGGAATCTTTGTTTATTATAATATGCGTACGTACGTGAAACTTCCCGCGGTCCATATATAATTGCTTAAAGCTGGGAAGTACTACTAAGACAAATCATGCATTAACAGAGAATAAGGGAAAGTTAATTAGAAGTTGATCATGAGCGTTCGTTTTGTCATATATATGACCTAGCTGTACTAGTACGTTGTTGTACTCAAGTGCCTTGAATCTAAAATTAGGGCATTCTCATCGTCAAATTCGTTGCATTTTCTTTTGCCGACACGAAGCATTATATATCATGTACAGCCTTAGTTTGCTAAGCGAGAAAACACACAAATATCAGTACTTTGGCAATCCTACCACGACGCTCCGAAACAAGTTTGACCGCGTGAGTGCCTCGTTGCTGTACTACAACAATTAGGTAATCAGGGAAGGGACCGGAAGATTTTCCATTTTTTTTTTCCTTTTTCAAATTAACGGCACCAATTTTTTTTTCTGAGACTCGAGAAAATATTTGGAATGTATTAGAATTTGGAGTTTGAAAATTGCATGGTTTTCCTTCCTCAATATTTAATTTGTTTCCAAATAATAATGAATTTTATTAGCAGATCACTACAAGATTTTTGGTCTTTTGCCAAAAAGGTATATGGTGGAAAAAAGTACATTTTATGTGGAAAGTATTTTTTTTCCACCAAAATTCTTGGTGGGAGGTTAGTGGCATATAGTCCATGAAGAAAAAAAAATTTTCTCCAAATTTTTACTTCATGGCAAATACTCAGCTTTTTCCACCACTTCACATTGTGGATATAGCATACAAAATTCGTGACAAATGAGGTTTCCATCAACTCCTAAATGATGTTTTCCATGCAAACAATAAGTCAAAAAATGTCTTTATCCACCAACATGTTCGTGGCATAAATGTTATACCCACTATTTTGGTTGTGACAAAAGAATTTTTTAGATGATTTCGATTTGTGAGAATTACTCCTTACATGACTACAAGATGTTTTTCCACCATTGTATTTTCCACTAAAAATATTATAGTGACCGCATATGTCGTGGAAAATAATCTTTTAACACCGAATTGTTTTATAATAATATGTAGAGGATTCATAACAAAATATTTATACACTAGAGAAAAGTACTGGTCTGAATTTATAATCCAAAACAATCTCATCAAACATACATAATTACTACTACTACTAATAAATCTAGACATATGCTCCTACCACAAAGGGATTAATAACCTGAAAATGGCAACATAATATTAAACCACCATCATATCCACAAATTATGTAGTGCACATTAAGTGAAACCAAACTAGCTACCCTATTTACATATATGACTTTCTATGATAGCCCAAATTACCAACTTAAATCTTCTACTGTATTTACAAATGATGAGGGTTGTATGAAATTGTTCCAACATCATATGAAACCATAGGCAGCAAATATGGACATATTAGAGATAATGAATATGATGATTCTTCACGAATTTTAAGATCTGTGATTGCCAAGGAGAAACTCTGCCTCTCCATCTCCTCTTGAACTGCATAAAATTACCTAAAATTTATAAAAATAATATTTTTCAAGCTTAATTTATTTAGGATGAATGATATTTTATGGGCTACTAATAAATCTAATGGCAATTCAAGTCGTAAAACACACTTGGTTCAAAAAAGTTTATTTATTTACCCCTTGTCATATAGCATATACAAATACAAGGTGGAGCAAAAATAAAAAACCCATTAGCTCAAATTACTAAAACTGAACATCTCAAACAAAATGGGAAACTCAAGTGAGCTAATGGATGCGGGTTTAGATGCCTCAATTTAATGATACAGCTATTGCAAGTGCTGCCACCATGCATATTAAAAGACTAATCTGAATGAAACTTCAGAATGTTTGCCAAAAACATGAAGAAAAATAATAACCCAGTTTGCTTACCAAAAAAATTAAATACTATCCGATACCTGATCATAATTAGTTTAAGGAATGCATATCTTGTAAACAGTAAAATATTGAACCAGTTCTAATACTCGTCGTAAAACTACCGTTGTATTTTTCAGTCAAAATCCCACTAAAATTTAAAAGTTCAATCTTAGAACAAGCAAATTAAGATATTTACCCACAAGGCAATTGAAAGCAATTTATACAGTGAGGTGCTGCAGGGGTTTCCTAGGGAAGAAGCAAGTTGTGAAAATCGAAAATCAAAATAAAATGGATGTGATAAAGACGTAACAGATAGACACAAAGAGTCCCATAGAGAAGGTAATAGTACATCCTTTGGTACTTCTCTACATCGTCGACAACTATAACAGGATTGCCAAGAACACTTGCAAACCCGTAGTTGAGGTTTGGATGCGAGGTTTAGAGAGATACAAGGTTATCTTGACCTTGTTATTGATGGAAAGATCCCATTAAATCATGAGATTCTTTACCATTTACAGGATGTGTTCAATCTACTGCCAAATCTCAATGTGGCTGAGTTGATCAAGGGTTTTTCAGTGAAAACAAATGATATGATGTTGGTTATATATCTCTCTTCCCTTATCCGAAGCGTGATTGCTCTTCACAACCTAATCAACAACAAGATCCTCAATAAAGAATACGAGAAAGCAGAAGACTTTAAGCCAATTGACCTACCAGCTACAGCTGGAAGCTAAATATGTAGATCTCATCATGCTTGGGATTTTTGGAGGGATTCATTGTTAGAAACTGAAAACTGAATGAACTTTAAAATCTGAGTCTTAGTAACTTTTGCTGGCCAGCTTGGGGGTACACATGGACATTTATCTAGTTTGGTCCTTGGGTTTGCTAGGGCGCTAATGAGCCAGTGTTTCTAGTGTACTTTATGTCGGTCTTAATTTGCAGCTTGATGACAAAGGAAAAAATTGATTGGACTACATTTGAATGCTATTTCGTTTAAAGTTTTCTAATAACAATCTTATTAGAGAAATAAGATTGTTAGTCACAAAAAAAATTATATAAAACAATTTTCAATAAAAAAAAGAATTAAATTATGTAATTTGATGAGAATGTAGATCATTTGTTCAAAAACGTATGATCAGGAGTAAAGTTCAGTAATTTGCCCACCAATCAAATACTAAGCGGTCAAATTTATATAATTGCTGCCAAACAATTGACGTGTATATTTTGCCAAAAACATTTCATATGTTTAACATGGACAATGCTGCAAACTTTGGGGTTTCATTGTCTTATTTCTCCAACATATGTTTAACATGGACAGTTACTTGTTAGATCACAATCAATAAGAAAACTCAAAAAAATTCCTAAAACAAAGCCATAAGAATAATTTCTCCAACATAACCAATCATTTCAAGAAGTCACCCAAGATTACAATAAGTATGTTTACAAAAAACCCAACCATTTTAAATATCCAAAACAGAACACTATAGTGTTTATCTTCAACATACACGGCTATATATAAAAAAATCTGAACAATACATGGCATGCAAGACATCAACTAAATAAATTCCATAATGACATTACAAGAGGTAAAATCTGGAAAAGACAAAAGCTTTCAACTAAAAAAAGGGTTCCATTTTTGTATCAATCCTCCATATTTCGAAATACACTTTATAACATAACAAAACGACCAGTTAATGATGGTTTGGGAAACCAAAAATAGAGCATTTTGAATTTATAGCACATAATAATTTTAACATGAAGAAAGGTGCAATACAGTTGAGGCATTAATTTCTACATAAAAACTTGGTCCCTTAACAAAATTTTGAACATATAGGGTCCCTACAGTTGAAAAAAAAAACAACTAAGCCCTTAATTTCTAACACAAAAGTTAGCACATAGATTGTGACTGTAGTGAAACACAAGTATACATGTATTGAAACCATAAATGACACTAAGAATTAAACCACCGTAGTTCCAGACTTGTTAAAAGGGAACAAAATTCAATTACCAATAACAAATGTGAGAAAGCAGCCCATTGGTACAATTATCAGCTGAACAATAGGTGCAGCTCATCAAAGTTTAAAATTCTATAGTTGGAGGGAACTATATACCTTGAATAAATGTTAGCAACTTCCGCTTTCATTCTTTTATGAGAGGTATTTTACTTCTTATAGAAACAATAGCATTCTCATGATAATCTTCTAAGTGCAGCATCTGCAAAGTCAAAAAAGAATGCATTAAAATAGATAAATATATTATAGGTTCCCAAATTTGTAAGGGCCCATGAGATGAAAACAAAGGACAGTGCACACAAGCATTGTTCTTATAACTAAGAAGATTGGCTCAGCATAAAGTGAGAAAAAAAAAAGAGTGATATAGTGTATGTAAAGATTCTAGAAGTAAGTTGAGATGATATCATGTATGATACAACCATCCATATATATATATAGCCATAGATCGAACAAATATGCATGAAAATATATCATTTTTTAAAAAGAAAAGAAAATTACGATCTCTTTTACTCTTAGCACTCCTATGGCACAACAGAAAACAAAAATAGTTTCAAAATATTAGGAAGAAAAATAAAAATAGAATAGGCTGTGATCTAAATACCCAAGAAATGCTACCCAATAGCTTAATACCCAAATCAAAGCACAACTAATGAAAATGTTCAACTTTTCTTATAAAATATATTGTTGTGGAGGTCCTGTGCAAAAGAAGGTAAGATCTTTCTTAACACCTTAACAGCAAAGTGTTTTGCAACAATTTAACATTTAAGGAAGTCAAAGGATCAACTTCATGTGCCTAAAAAAAAAAAAAACTAAATATGCTCTACACAGGTTTGTTACAATCACTAACATTACATAACTATACAATCACAACAACTTCTAGGCAAGTTTGACATTACAAAAAGTTAGGCAGAACCAAGACCTAGAAAAAATCTACAAGAACAAAAATAATCATATGGGAAAAAAATTACACAGAATCACATTTTTGGTATTCAACATTGTCAAATTTCAGAGGATTGAAGTCAGAGACAAAGAACATCAAGCACATCAATAGAGAGAACAGACGGAGTGAGAAGAGAACGGTGCCATGTAATCATACCATAGTCCATAATAGTATAAAATATAAAATTCCTTTTCTTTTTTTATGAAGCTCTTAAAAACTGGCATGAATGTGTACAGTTACATACACCTCCAAGAATGGTACCAAAGTTACCCTGGAAAGGTGTAAAACAGGAAAGTACTTTCTTGTTTTTATTTTATAAGTAAAAGTAGATTAACAAAAAATAGTTCAAAGTCACACAATCAGTAGTTCACACAATCAGTAGTCATTCAATTCATTAACCTACTCTAATCACATTCAACACACAAAACCATACATATCTCAATTATATTTTATTATGTTTTTGATAATACATTTTTCTCATCATGTCACAACAGAGAAGCCTTCAATGTTATCGTATGCTTTGTATAATGTAACACTGCAATATGACTTTTTGATAAACTACACAAATACGGTGTAACCACTAAAGCACAAGCAGTGGAATCCATCAAGTATTTTAATTAAACTCTCAATTGAAATCAGATAATGATATATGAATGTAAATAAATTAAGATTTTTAACTTTTAATAACACAAAGTTTTAAAAGTAACTCACTACTATAAACTTTTAAAAGCACATAAACTTTAAGATATGAAGATTTAAGTTTACAAGTATTTTAAAGCAATATGTTAGAAATGAAAGCTTAAAAGGTTCAGATCTCAGCTAGAGAGATGTTGCCATAGATGAAAAAACGACAATGCAGCTAAGTTAAGGAATTACTATAATGCAATTAAAACATTATGATATGTGAGTCACAGTAATTGAACTTGGAAATTTTATATGTCCCTTAACATAATTGGTAGGCTACTTGCTAATTTATGAATCAAGAAGTTAGTTTGTTTGAAAATTATTTACAGAAGATTGAGATACTTTCAGAACTACTCTGTTTAATCAATTCGAAGATCCTACTGCATCAGTGCTCAACTTTAAATAGGATTGATATATGTATATACAAATCACAGAGAAACAAAAAATAAATACATATATGTTGCCCAGATGACTAACACAAGAGGGGGGGTGAATTGGGTTATATTAAAAAATTAATACTTATAAACTAAATATACAATATAAAATATAACCAAAATATAAAGCAGTAGGAAATATAAAGAGTAGGGTAAGAGAAAGCAAACTCAGTATTTTTACGAGGTTCAGCCCCACTGCCTACGTCTTCGCCTCAAGCTACCCCTTGAGGATTCCCAAATCCACTATTCAATCTCCTTTAGGTGGAGATAGAAACCTATTACACCTTTGAGCAGCACCGCTCCAAAGAATCCGTGTAGAACACCCTCTACACTTCCAATCACCTCACACTTGGTGATTCAACTATTCCCTGTGTAGAACACCTTCTACACACACAAGGGTTATACGCACCCTCTTACTTCCAATCACCTCACACTTGGTGATTTAACTATTCCCCGTGTAGAACACTTTCTACACACACAAGGGTTATACACACCCTCTTACTGATACAAGAATTGATAGTGGGTAGGCTATCAGAAAACACTCCTCAATGAGTGAAATAAGAACAATACAGCACAAACTATATCTCTCTCAACAAGAACAAGAATTAAGGCTCAAAACTTTAGAAAAGAGAGAATGAGAGCTTTGAAAGAATGATGCAAAATTTAGCAATAGATGTGTAAGCTCTTGTTGTGAATTTTGCAAAACTCAAGTGAGCTATTTATAGGCAAATGAGTTTTCAATTTCAAATTTGAAAATATTCCCATATCAAAAACATCATCATTCACTTTTCAAAAATTTCAAATCTAATATTTTTACTTTTTGCATGTGACAAAAGGAGCACACTTTACTTTTCAAAAATATCAAACATAATCTTTTACTTTTTGCATATGACAAAAGGAGCACACTTTTCTTTTCAAAATTTTCAAATAAAGACATCTACCTTTTGCATAAGTCAAGAAAAGCATCCACTACTTTTGAAAATATTCAAATAAAATATGCACATGTGAAAGATGACAATCAATCATCTTAATATTTTCAAAATTCAAACCTTTAATTATGTCATGCACATGTGAAAGATGACAATCAATCATCTTTCAAAATTTTCAAATTTAATTTTCAAAATATTCATGCATATGTGGAAAATGTATTTTAATGCTTTATGATAAAATATTAATTTTGAGCCTTAATCCTAATTTTAAATTTTTAAGAGATTTACAACATTACTCTATGATTTTAATGTGAACTTGTTCCCTTCTTGCTCATGCTTGCTTCCTTGATGTGCTTGATTATATTGTGTGGACAACTTGAGTTTGAGACTCCTTTATTCTTTGGATTCATTTGTTATCATCAAAATCCATTTGTAGATTTACATGAAACTTGAAACCTTGGGTTCAACAATCTCCCCCTTTTTGATGATGACAAATGCTTGATAGAACCTGAATCCTGTATTAATACTTAAGCTCCCCCTGAGAATGTGCGTTAGTTTTTCAAGCAAAAATATAAACATAATTCCAAGCATATATAACAAGTTTAGCGATTTAAACAATGTTAATGTTCTAGTCTAAAATTTCTCCCCCTTTTGGCATCATTAAAAAGGAATCATAATTAGATCAATAAGATATATTCCTGCAATAACCAATAGATAAATAAAACGCTGCGTTAGTAGAGACTGTAGAGAATTCGGTGCATAGCCACACGTGTTCGACAAAACTTACAAAGGCTGGAGGCCTAGTTCCGGTAATTCGGTGCGGAATGAGATTTTGTAAAGAGCTGAATAATTGAAACCACCCGTGCCCGACAAAACCTGCAAAGGCTGGAGGCGTAGTTCTGGCAATTCGGTGCAGAGATTTGATCCGCTTGATGTTGCTGAAAAATGAGATATTATCATGATTTGTAAGTTTGTCTTGTTCTTATTTCCGTTTCTATAAGAGCAATCCTTAGTTTTATCTATTTCGCATCAAGCTTTCTTCTCATCTTTGCAATTTGCTTGCATTCTCATTCTACAATTTTTCAATGGCTCGTAGAATTCCCTTCAGTGCTTCTCTTGATCAAGATTTGAGGTATCCTTCACCTCAATCTCAATCTATTTCTGCATCTGTCGTGGGTGCCATGAAGCAACAAGAGACTGATTTAGCTAATAAATCAGATCATGACGCCATTTACGAGCTTGTGGGTCTCGGAACTCGATACTCATCATCTATCGTTGCGTTTTCTGCTCGGTTGCAGTCCAAAACTCGCGAAATAGAGAAGCTTAATGAGAAGATCGATATTCTTCAACGACTTGTTCAAGAGTCTAACAAAAAAATAGTAGACTTAAAACAAAAGAATAAGGATTTAAAATCCTTACTTGCCTCTGCATTTCGATTGCCTAATCCTTTAGATAAGGATGGCATGATGATTTATGAGGAGCAAATGCATTTGAATGATGAGGCTAAACGTCTCAAGTTTCTGTAGGTCATTTGAGTTAATGGAATAAAAGTATCTAGCAGATATTGATGGCATGCATAATTCCTATTTCTCTTCTAATCATGCGTAGTCTATCTTCTGGTAGGGGTTTTGTAAAAATGGCTGCCAAATGATCATGTGTACTAGTGAATTCTAATGCAATATCGCCCTTCTGCACTTTGGTCCGAGATTGTTGTATTGGATTCTTTGAAAGATTTATAGCACTTGTATTATCACATTTAATTGGAATGTGATTGTACATACGTTTAAAATCCTCAAGTTGTTGTTTCATGTAAAGAACTTGGGCACAACAACTACCAGCAGCAACATATTCTGCCTCAGCAGTAGATAGTGCAACAGAATTTTGTTTTTTACTAAACCAAGAAACTAGTGCATGACCTAAGAAATGACATGTTCTACTAAAACTTTTTCGATCATCTTTGCAACTAGTATAATCGGTACCTGAATAACTAATAAGATCGAAAGAAGTGTGTTTAGGATACCATAACTTTAAGTCAATGGTACTGGCAAAATATCTAAAAATCCGCTTGACTGCAATCAAATGAGATTGTTTCGGAAATGATTGAAAACGTGCACATAAACATACATTGAACATAATATCAAGTCTACTAGTTATCAAATATAATAAACTACCAATCATACCTCGATATACCTTTGAGTCAACTGGCTTACCGCTTTCATCTTTATCAAGTTTAGTGGTTGGACTCATTGATGTTCCAATTACTTGATATGCAATCCGAGAAAGAAATTAAGTTCTCCCATTATGCTCATTTCAAATTCTTTCTGCATATTCTTAGCAAAATCTTGACACATATTTTCATTAGTAGCACCAAATATTATATCATCTACATAAATTTGAACTAGAAGAATATCATTCTATTCATATTTGATTAAAAGAGTTATATCGATCTTTCCTCTTAAAAAACCTTTTAAAAAAAACTATTTAAGAAAACACTTTTAACAACCATTTGAAAAAATTTGAAATCTTTATAACAAGCATATGCAAGTAGCATTCGAATAACTTCTAATCTTGTGACTGGTGCATATGTCTCATCATAATCGATTTCTTCCTCTTGATTGAAACCTTGGGCTACAAGTCGAGCCTTGTTTCTAGTGATGATTTTAGACTCATATTTCTTATTTCTAAAAACCCATTTTGTTCCAATAACAGCATAATTTTTAGGTCTAGGAACAAATGTCCATACATTATTTCTTTCAAATTGATTTAACTCTTATTGCATAACTAGAATCCATGATTTATCAATAAGTACTTCATCAATATTTTGGATTTAATTTGAGATAGAAAAACAGTGTGATTATAAATATTTTTAAGAGACGATCAAGTACTTACATATCGTGAAGGTTCTCCTAGAATTTGTTCTACTGGATGATCTTTCACATATTTTCACTGTTTGGTTGCATCTTGTACTAAGTCTTGATGATCTTTCTTTCTATTTCCACGATCTTCCCTTTTGAATTGTCTCCAAATATCATGCATCCTTCTTCTTTAGAAGTGAAGTCAATGAATTTAGTTTTGTCTCATGTCATGTATCTTGAGCATCCGTTGTCTAAAAACCATTTACTTTTACCTGTAGACGACTTCATGCATACCTACAAAAGCAATTAAAAAAATTCTTGGTACCCAAGTTCTTTGGGTCCTTTATTTATTAATATTAGAATAAATAAAATTTTTAGGTACCCATATGGCCCTAATAGTCATTGTATGTTTTCTTTTAATAGGACAAGCAAAATAATTATGACCATTGCTATTACAAAAATTGCAAATAGCATGTGACATATATGAATAACTTGAGTGATTATAATAATATCCTTTTTTAACAAAATTATTTTTATGAAAAGAATTTTGAATATTGGACTTTGATGTAGAAGGATTATCAAAGAAGTTTTTATAAGATTTGTATTTTTGTTTTGGCATGTATCCCAAGCCTGCCTTGTCAAAAATACATCTTTGACTACCAAGAAGTTTTTCAAAATTTCTTTTTCCATTCGTAAATTTTTCAATAATATTTTCTAAATCAGTTTTCTTTTTCTTCAACTCAAAATTTTCATCTTTCAAAACAATACTTTCTTTTCTTAAAATATCAATTTCGTTTGTGAAAGAAAAATTTTTCTTTTTCAAAACAGTATACTTGATACCCAATTTTTCAAATTCCTCATATACCTCTTCTAAAACATTTTGCAATTCTTCATATGAAGGATCTTCAATATTATCAAGATTTGTTACCTCAATGTCATCTTTAGCCATAAGACAAAGATATGCTGATTCTCCATTGCTTGCTTCACTATCTGAGCTACTTGAATCATCATCCCATGTAGCTTTCATTGCTTTTTTGCCTGAATCTTTCTTGGAAAACTTTTTGAAAGATTTCCTTGGAGGAGTTTTATTTTTCTTTAAGAACCTCTGAATTCTTCTTGTTATCATCGCAACTTCTTCATCTTTGTCGTCATTTTCCTCATTTTCATCACTTTTACTTTCATGTGGAACAGCTTTAAGTGCCAAGCTCTTCTTTGACTTTCCTTCTTCTTCTCCTCTTTTCAATGTGTACTCATGGGTGATAAGTGACCCGATGAGTTCATTTACTTCGAGCTTCTTGAGGTCTCTAGCTTCAAGAATCGCTGTCACTTTTGATTCCCAACGTTTTGGTAGAGAGTTGAGAATTTTTCTTACTATCTCCACTTTGGAATAAACTTTGCCAAGAGCTGTCAAGCTGTTTATGATGTTAGTAAAACGAGTGTACATACTAGAAATAGATTCATCATTATTCATCTTAAACATTTCATATTCATGAGTAAGAATATAAATTTTTGATTCCTTGACTTGAGAAGTTCCTTCATAAGTAACTTCCAAGTTATCCCAAATTTCCTTTGCTGTAGCACAAGTCATTACTCTATTAAATTCATTACCATTGAGAGCATTATATAATAAATTCATAGCAGTTAAATTTAAAGTATAAAGTCTATCGTCTTCACGATCAAACTCTTCTTCTTCCTTTTTGACCTTTACTCCATCAATCACTTTTTTTGGAATATAAGGTCCATTTACAATGCATTTCCAGATTTCTCGACCTTGAGCCTGAAGGAATATTCTCATTCTAACTTTCCAGAATGAGTAATTGTCTCCACAAAAGAGTGGAGGCCGACTGCTAGATTGACCTTCACCAAATGAAGCTGCAATGTTAGCCATAAGATCTTAACTCAAAATATAGTTAATCTTATAATAGAGCTCTAGCTCTGATACCACTTGTTGCCCAGATGACTAACACAAGAGGGGGGGTGAATTGGGTTATATTAAAAAATTAATACTTATAAACTAAATATACAATATAAAATATAACCAAAATATAAAGCAGTAGGAAATATAAAGAGTAGGGTAAGAGAAAGCAAACTCAGTATTTTTACGAGGTTCAGCCCCACTGCCTACGTCCTCGCCTCAAGCTACCCCTTGAGGATTCCCAAATCCACTATTCAATCTCCTTTAGGTGGAGATAGAAACCTATTACACCTTTGAGCAGCACCGCTCCAAAGAATCCGTGTAGAACACCCTCTACACTTCCAATCACCTCACACTTGGTGATTCAACTATTCCCTGTGTAGAACACCTTCTACACACACAAGGGTTATACGCACCCTCTTACTTCCAATCACCTCACACTTGGTGATTTAACTATTCCCCGTGTAGAACACTTTCTACACACACAAGGGTTATACACACCCTCTTACTGATACAAGAATTGATAGTGGGTAGGCTATCAGAAAACACTCCTCAATGAGTGAAATAAGAACAATACAGCACAAACTATATCTCTCTCAACAAGAACAAGAATTAAGGCTCAAAACTTTAGAAAAGAGAGAATGAGAGCTTTGAAAGAATGATGCAAAATTTAGCAATAGATGTGTAAGCTCTTGTTGTGAATTTTGCAAAACTCAAGTGAGCTATTTATAGGCAAATGAGTTTTCAATTTCAAATTTGAAAATATTCCCATATCAAAAACATCATCATTCACTTTTCAAAAATTTCAAATCTAATATTTTTACTTTTTGCATGTGACAAAAGGAGCACACTTTACTTTTCAAAAATATCAAACATAATCTTTTACTTTTTGCATATGACAAAAGGAGCACACTTTTCTTTTCAAAATTTTCAAATAAAGACATCTACCTTTTGCATAAGTCAAGAAAAGCATCCACTACTTTTGAAAATATTCAAATAAAATATGCACATGTGAAAGATGACAATCAATCATCTTAATATTTTCAAAATTCAAACCTTTAATTATGTCATGCACATGTGAAAGATGACAATCAATCATCTTTCAAAATTTTCAAATTTAATTTTCAAAATATTCATGCATATGTGGAAAATGTATTTTAATGCTTTATGATAAAATATTAATTTTGAGCCTTAATCCTAATTTTAAATTTTTAAGAGATTTACAACATTACTCTATGATTTTAATGTGAACTTGTTCCCTTCTTGCTCATGCTTGCTTCCTTGATGTGCTTGATTATATTGTGTGGACAACTTGAGTTTGAGACTCCTTTATTCTTTGGATTCATTTGTTATCATCAAAATCCATTTGTAGATTTACATGAAACTTGAAACCTTGGGTTCAACAATCTCCCCCTTTTTGATGATGACAAATGCTTGATAGAACCTGAATCCTGTATTAATACTTAAGCTCCCCCTGAGAATGTGCGTTAGTTTTTCAAGCAAAAATATAAACATAATTCCAAGCATATATAACAAGTTTAGCGATTTAAACAATGTTAATGTTCTAGTCTAAAATTTCTCCCCCTTTTGGCATCATTAAAAAGGAATCATAATTAGATCAATAAGATATATTCCTGCAATAACCAATAGATAAATAAAACGCTGCGTTAGTAGAGACTGTAGAGAATTCGGTGCATAGCCACACGTGTTCGACAAAACTTACAAAGGCTGGAGGCCTAGTTCCGGTAATTCGGTGCGGAATGAGATTTTGTAAAGAGCTGAATAATTGAAACCACCCGTGCCCGACAAAACCTGCAAAGGCTGGAGGCGTAGTTCTGGCAATTCGGTGCAGAGATTTGATCCGCTTGATGTTGCTGAAAAATGAGATATTATCATGATTTGTAAGTTTGTCTTGTTCTTATTTCCGTTTCTATAAGAGCAATCCTTAGTTTTATCTATTTCGCATCAAGCTTTCTTCTCATCTTTGCAATTTGCTTGCATTCTCATTCTACAATTTTTCAATGGCTCGTAGAATTCCCTTCAGTGCTTCTCTTGATCAAGATTTGAGGTATCCTTCACCTCAATCTCAATCTATTTCTGCATCTGTCGTGGGTGCCATGAAGCAACAAGAGACTGATTTAGCTAATAAATCAGATCATGACGCCATTTACGAGCTTGTGGGTCTCGGAACTCGATACTCATCATCTATCGTTGCGTTTTCTGCTCGGTTGCAGTCCAAAACTCGCGAAATAGAGAAGCTTAATGAGAAGATCGATATTCTTCAACGACTTGTTCAAGAGTCTAACAAAAAAATAGTAGACTTAAAACAAAAGAATAAGGATTTAAAATCCTTACTTGCCTCTGCATTTCGATTGCCTAATCCTTTAGATAAGGATGGCATGATGATTTATGAGGAGCAAATGCATTTGAATGATGAGGCTAAACGTCTCAAGTTTCTGTAGGTCATTTGAGTTAATGGAATAAAAGTATCTAGCAGATATTGATGGCATGCATAATTCCTATTTCTCTTCTAATCATGCGTAGTCTATCTTCTGGTAGGGGTTTTGTAAAAATGGCTGCCAAATGATCATGTGTACTAGTGAATTCTAATGCAATATCGCCCTTCTGCACTTTGGTCCGAGATTGTTGTATTGGATTCTTTGAAAGATTTATAGCACTTGTATTATCACATTTAATTGGAATGTGATTGTACATACGTTTAAAATCCTCAAGTTGTTGTTTCATGTAAAGAACTTGGGCACAACAACTACCAGCAGCAACATATTCTGCCTCAGCAGTAGATAGTGCAACAGAATTTTGTTTTTTACTAAACCAAGAAACTAGTGCATGACCTAAGAAATGACATGTTCTACTAAAACTTTTTCGATCATCTTTGCAACTAGTATAATCGGTACCTGAATAACTAATAAGATCGAAAGAAGTGTGTTTAGGATACCATAACTTTAAGTCAATGGTACTGGCAAAATATCTAAAAATCCGCTTGACTGCAATCAAATGAGATTGTTTCGGAAATGATTGAAAACGTGCACATAAACATACATTGAACATAATATCAAGTCTACTAGTTATCAAATATAATAAACTACCAATCATACCTCGATATACCTTTGAGTCAACTGGCTTACCGCTTTCATCTTTATCAAGTTTAGTGGTTGGACTCATTGATGTTCCAATTACTTGATATGCAATCCGAGAAAGAAATTAAGTTCTCCCATTATGCTCATTTCAAATTCTTTCTGCATATTCTTAGCAAAATCTTGACACATATTTTCATTAGTAGCACCAAATATTATATCATCTACATAAATTTGAACTAGAAGAATATCATTCTATTCATATTTGATTAAAAGAGTTATATCGATCTTTCCTCTTAAAAAACCTTTTAAAAAAAACTATTTAAGAAAACACTTTTAACAACCATTTGAAAAAATTTGAAATCTTTATAACAAGCATATGCAAGTAGCATTCGAATAACTTCTAATCTTGTGACTGGTGCATATGTCTCATCATAATCGATTTCTTCCTCTTGATTGAAACCTTGGGCTACAAGTCGAGCCTTGTTTCTAGTGATGATTTTAGACTCATATTTCTTATTTCTAAAAACCCATTTTGTTCCAATAACAGCATAATTTTTAGGTCTAGGAACAAATGTCCATACATTATTTCTTTCAAATTGATTTAACTCTTATTGCATAACTAGAATCCATGATTTATCAATAAGTACTTCATCAATATTTTGGATTTAATTTGAGATAGAAAAACAGTGTGATTATAAATATTTTTAAGAGACGATCAAGTACTTACATATCGTGAAGGTTCTCCTAGAATTTGTTCTACTGGATGATCTTTCACATATTTTCACTGTTTGGTTGCATCTTGTACTAAGTCTTGATGATCTTTCTTTCTATTTCCACGATCTTCCCTTTTGAATTGTCTCCAAATATCATGCATCCTTCTTCTTTAGAAGTGAAGTCAATGAATTTAGTTTTGTCTCATGTCATGTATCTTGAGCATCCGTTGTCTAAAAACCATTTACTTTTACCTGTAGACGACTTCATGCATACCTACAAAAGCAATTAAAAAAATTCTTGGTACCCAAGTTCTTTGGGTCCTTTATTTATTAATATTAGAATAAATAAAATTTTTAGGTACCCATATGGCCCTAATAGTCATTGTATGTTTTCTTTTAATAGGACAAGCAAAATAATTATGACCATTGCTATTACAAAAATTGCAAATAGCATGTGACATATATGAATAACTTGAGTGATTATAATAATATCCTTTTTTAACAAAATTATTTTTATGAAAAGAATTTTGAATATTGGACTTTGATGTAGAAGGATTATCAAAGAAGTTTTTATAAGATTTGTATTTTTGTTTTGGCATGTATCCCAAGCCTGCCTTGTCAAAAATACATCTTTGACTACCAAGAAGTTTTTCAAAATTTCTTTTTCCATTCGTAAATTTTTCAATAATATTTTCTAAATCAGTTTTCTTTTTCTTCAACTCAAAATTTTCATCTTTCAAAACAATACTTTCTTTTCTTAAAATATCAATTTCGTTTGTGAAAGAAAAATTTTTCTTTTTCAAAACAGTATACTTGATACCCAATTTTTCAAATTCCTCATATACCTCTTCTAAAACATTTTGCAATTCTTCATATGAAGGATCTTCAATATTATCAAGATTTGTTACCTCAATGTCATCTTTAGCCATAAGACAAAGATATGCTGATTCTCCATTGCTTGCTTCACTATCTGAGCTACTTGAATCATCATCCCATGTAGCTTTCATTGCTTTTTTGCCTGAATCTTTCTTGGAAAACTTTTTGAAAGATTTCCTTGGAGGAGTTTTATTTTTCTTTAAGAACCTCTGAATTCTTCTTGTTATCATCGCAACTTCTTCATCTTTGTCGTCATTTTCCTCATTTTCATCACTTTTACTTTCATGTGGAACAGCTTTAAGTGCCAAGCTCTTCTTTGACTTTCCTTCTTCTTCTCCTCTTTTCAATGTGTACTCATGGGTGATAAGTGACCCGATGAGTTCATTTACTTCGAGCTTCTTGAGGTCTCTAGCTTCAAGAATCGCTGTCACTTTTGATTCCCAACGTTTTGGTAGAGAGTTGAGAATTTTTCTTACTATCTCCACTTTGGAATAAACTTTGCCAAGAGCTGTCAAGCTGTTTATGATGTTAGTAAAACGAGTGTACATACTAGAAATAGATTCATCATTATTCATCTTAAACATTTCATATTCATGAGTAAGAATATAAATTTTTGATTCCTTGACTTGAGAAGTTCCTTCATAAGTAACTTCCAAGTTATCCCAAATTTCCTTTGCTGTAGCACAAGTCATTACTCTATTAAATTCATTACCATTGAGAGCATTATATAATAAATTCATAGCAGTTAAATTTAAAGTATAAAGTCTATCGTCTTCACGATCAAACTCTTCTTCTTCCTTTTTGACCTTTACTCCATCAATCACTTTTTTTGGAATATAAGGTCCATTTACAATGCATTTCCAGATTTCTCGACCTTGAGCCTGAAGGAATATTCTCATTCTAACTTTCCAGAATGAGTAATTGTCTCCACAAAAGAGTGGAGGCCGACTGCTAGATTGACCTTCACCAAATGAAGCTGCAATGTTAGCCATAAGATCTTAACTCAAAATATAGTTAATCTTATAATAGAGCTCTAGCTCTGATACCACTTGTTGCCCAGATGACTAACACAAGAGGGGGGGTGAATTGGGTTATATTAAAAAATTAATACTTATAAACTAAATATACAATATAAAATATAACCAAAATATAAAGCAGTAGGAAATATAAAGAGTAGGGTAAGAGAAAGCAAACTCAGTATTTTTACGAGGTTCAGCCCCACTGCCTACGTCCTCGCCTCAAGCTACCCCTTGAGGATTCCCAAATCCACTATTCAATCTCCTTTAGGTGGAGATAGAAACCTATTACACCTTTGAGCAGCACCGCTCCAAAGAATCCGTGTAGAACACCCTCTACACTTCCAATCACCTCACACTTGGTGATTCAACTATTCCCTGTGTAGAACACCTTCTACACACACAAGGGTTATACGCACCCTCTTACTTCCAATCACCTCACACTTGGTGATTTAACTATTCCCCGTGTAGAACACTTTCTACACACACAAGGGTTATACACACCCTCTTACTGATACAAGAATTGATAGTGGGTAGGCTATCAGAAAACACTCCTCAATGAGTGAAATAAGAACAATACAGCACAAACTATATCTCTCTCAACAAGAACAAGAATTAAGGCTCAAAACTTTAGAAAAGAGAGAATGAGAGCTTTGAAAGAATGATGCAAAATTTAGCAATAGATGTGTAAGCTCTTGTTGTGAATTTTGCAAAACTCAAGTGAGCTATTTATAGGCAAATGAGTTTTCAATTTCAAATTTGAAAATATTCCCATATCAAAAACATCATCATTCACTTTTCAAAAATTTCAAATCTAATATTTTTACTTTTTGCATGTGACAAAAGGAGCACACTTTACTTTTCAAAAATATCAAACATAATCTTTTACTTTTTGCATATGACAAAAGGAGCACACTTTTCTTTTCAAAATTTTCAAATAAAGACATCTACCTTTTGCATAAGTCAAGAAAAGCATCCACTACTTTTGAAAATATTCAAATAAAATATGCACATGTGAAAGATGACAATCAATCATCTTAATATTTTCAAAATTCAAACCTTTAATTATGTCATGCACATGTGAAAGATGACAATCAATCATCTTTCAAAATTTTCAAATTTAATTTTCAAAATATTCATGCATATGTGGAAAATGTATTTTAATGCTTTATGATAAAATATTAATTTTGAGCCTTAATCCTAATTTTAAATTTTTAAGAGATTTACAACATTACTCTATGATTTTAATGTGAACTTGTTCCCTTCTTGCTCATGCTTGCTTCCTTGATGTGCTTGATTATATTGTGTGGACAACTTGAGTTTGAGACTCCTTTATTCTTTGGATTCATTTGTTATCATCAAAATCCATTTGTAGATTTACATGAAACTTGAAACCTTGGGTTCAACAATATATATAAATCAAACTGAAAGGGTCAATTAACAACTTAAGTATTTACTGTAATGAAGATGTTATGAGTTAAAACACAGAGAAACAAAAATATAAATAAATAGGAACAACAAAGAGCTAGTTTTCATGGATTATGCCCCTGGTGCCTATGTATACATGCAATCTACTAAAGCTTAATAAACTTCAAAATCTTTAGTTCAATGACAAGGGAATGGCAGGGAGAGCAAAATGAAGAGTGAGTGGAGAGATACTTACTAATGTGGAGGTTGTCGACGGCAAGAGAATCAAAACATATGAAGAAAAACCGCAGCACATAATGAGATGAACCAAAAAATTTCAAGAGGGAGGGTGAGTTCGTGAAATCCCTGCCCTAACCTCTAAGAAATTGAAGCCTTCTTCTCTCCCTGCCATAACCTCTAAGAAACAATCCCATTAATTTCAATCAAAATGATCACAGTTAAAGCTAATATAACTAAACCCTAGAGGAAAAAGAGATGTTGTAAACACAAAAGAACTTGAAAAGAAGAAATCAAAAGGAGTTGTTAGGATCACCTGTAGAAGAAGTTAAAATCGCATCTCAAACACGACACCGCAGTACAGAGGACTTGGGGACTTCAGGGGGGGTTGGGAATTGGAAAATGCAACAGAGAGGTTGGAGACTCGGCTTCGGGAACCCGAAATCAAAGTAAACATGGTTGGGGGCTTCAGGGGGAGAGGGGGATGATTGAGGGAGCCAGCGATGGGCAGATAGTGTCGTTGACGATAAATGAATCCCAAAGGGAAGAAGGCTCATCTTGCGGAAGGAGGAGAAAGAGAGAGAGGCCTAGGCATCGTGGGGTGCTGAGTTCGACGAGGTGTTGGTGGCGCTGGGTTGGCTGTGGCCTAGGGTTTAGAGGGAAGACTGGATCGCGGAGGATGTAAGGAAATGAGGAGGAGTGATTTTAGGGATTCAGCAGATTATGAGGAGAAAGGGGTCAATTTGTGGCTTTTATATGGGAAATTTTTGCGGCAAAATCTAGTCGTGGCAATTAGTAAAAAAGTTTGCCACAAATAATAAAAAGCCACCGAGGCATGCTATTGTTAATTAATATCTGTTGCAGCAACTAACATTCGTGGTAAAAAAAAATTTAACTTGTGGGAAAAAATATTTTTCCAAAAAACATCATAATATTAGTCTCTTTTACTTTCCACAAAATTAATGTTGTGGTAATAATTTCTTTTCTTGTGGCAAATAATTTTTTCTCATTACTTTTTTTCCACAAAAATAAATTCGTGATAATAATTAAGATTTTATTCCCACCAAAATATTTGGTGTTAAATAGTCACTTTTTTTCACGAATTTATATGGTGGAATAGAAATTGGTGGCAAAAGCCCCAATTTCTTGTAGTGAGATTTCGATCTCCAAGCGATATATCTTACTTGCCATGAGATTTATGTTGTTAATGCCTAAATTCCCATAACAGACTGAAGAGGGAGAAAGAAGTAATTCCCAATCCACATTAGAGATTTGGTCATCGATACAGTGTTCTTTACATTCATCCAGAAAATGATTAATAAGCAAATGAATAAAAGTAAATAAATGAGACACTGGAATATACATGGTTCGACATAAAAACCTACATACATAGGTTGTAAGGGGCAAAATCTATTATAAGTGATGGTTTTACAATCTCTCATAATTTCACATACCGCTCAATACAATTAACAGAGAAACTTAGTATAGGCATAAAGAACTTGTGGAGGATTTTTCGTGGAGAGTTGTTGGAATAAACCAATTATCAAATGCTAAATTTGATAGTATCAGAGCGAAAATAAAATCAATAAGAAAATACGACAATCACAAAAAAAAAATCAAGACTTAAGTCGTTCGCCTCAATTTGAGCGTAAGTCCACTGACGGGGTCAGTCATAATAAATTCATTATAAATGAAAATAGAGTACAAGAAATCAATCACACAATCTATATAGTCTCGAAGTCTCAATACACTCAATGAACTCTCAGGTGTTGAACCCAATGTTTCAAGTTTCGTGTAATTATAAATCTACACATGGATTTTGATGATAACAAATGAATTCAAATAATAAAGGAGTCTCAAGTTCAAGTTATCCACACAATAGAATCAAGCAGATCAAGGAATCAAGCATGAGCAAGAAGGGAACAAGTTCACATTAAAGTCATAGAGTAATGTTGTAAATCTCTTAAAAATTCGAAATTAGGATTAAGACTCAAAATTAATATTTTATCATACAGCATTAAAATACATTTTCCACACGTGCATGAATATTTTAAAAATTAAATTTCAAAATTTTGAAAGATGATTGATTGTCATCTTTCACATGTGCATGACATGATTAAAGGTTTGAATTTTGAAAATATTAAAATGATTGATTGTCATCTTTCACATGTGTATGTTTTATTTGAATATTTTTAAAAGTGATGAATGTTTTTCTTAACTTATGCAAAAGGTAGATGTTTTTGTTTGAAAATTTTGAAAAGTAAAGTGTGCACCTTTTGTCATATGCAAAAAGTAAAAGATTAGGTTTGAAAATTTTGAAAAGTAAAGTGTGCTCCTTTTGTCA
Organism: Platycarya strobilacea; assembly: GCA_036898215.1. Taxonomy (NCBI): domain Eukaryota; kingdom Viridiplantae; phylum Streptophyta; class Magnoliopsida; order Fagales; family Juglandaceae; genus Platycarya; species Platycarya strobilacea. The sequence goes on along the minus strand of CM072547.1, from coordinate 1,320,474 downwards.
CATGCAAAAAGTAAAAAGATTAGCTTTGAAATTTTTAAAAAGTGAATGATGATGTCTTTGACATGTGAATTTTTTTAAATTTAAATATGAAGTCTCATATGTTTATAAATAGATCATTTGAGAGTTTCATATTCACAATACCAAAAGCATAAAATATTTATTCAAAACTTTCATTCTCTCTTCTCTAAGCATCGAGCCTTAACCATTGTTCATTTTGAGAGATATAGTTTGCGCTGTATTATTCTCATTTCATTCATTGAGGAGTGTTTTCTGATAATCTATCCACTATCAATTATTGTATCAGTAAAAGGGTGTGTATAACCTTTGTGCGTGTAGAAAGTGTTCTACACAGGGAATAGTTGAATCAACACGTGTAAGGTGATTGCAAATGTAGATGGTGTTCTACACGGATCCTTTGTAGCGGTGTTGTTTAAAGGTGTAATAAATTTCTATCTCCACCTGAAAAAGATTAAATAGTAAATTCGGGGATTCTCAAGGGGTACCTTGAAGCGAAAACGTAGGCAGTGAGACCAAACCTTGTTAACATATTGAGTTTGCTTCTCTCTTACCCTTATTCTTTATATTTATTGCTGTTTCATATTTGTTTATATTTTATATTGTATATTTGATTTATAATTGTTATTTTTTTTTAAATACAACTCAATTCACTCTCCCTCTTGTGTTAGTCACCTGGGCAACAAAAGATTCTCCCACTCCCTCTAATGTACGGTTGTCTCCAATAATGCCAAAAGCGATATACAGATGAAATAACATAGTATATATAATGAAAATGATGCAGAGCCCTAAAAATAAACATCCACTCGAGCAAATGTCGAACGAACTTTCTCTTTGAATCTCGCTCGAACGAACCGTCGAGCCAAGTGTGTTGGAAGTAGGGTCAAGCCACAATTAAGCCATGATCAAACAACAGTCAAGCAAAGTCTAAAAAAATTATATTTTCACTAAGAAATCAAGTTAAACTCAACAAATCTACACCTTAACATGAATACCATCAAGTTTGAGCAAAATCCATTAACCAAAGATCTGACCCCTCCAACAAATCTTTAAAGGGAATCACAAACTCCGACTTCACAAAAAAAAAATCTTCAATACTATAGACGATTTGATCAAATTTCAAGTTTGACTTAAATGAAGAATCAATCTCTTCACACAAAAGACAATACACCACTATATAGACCGTTTACTTGAACAATAACTTCTAAATATGCACGAAGACTACTAATAAATATTCTCTGTCAAAGTAATAATGCCACAAAACTTGCATAAGCATATCCCAAAAGTAGTCAAACCGTCCATTCTATCTACTAGATAAAACTGTAGACTTGCTCTCACTATGCGCCAATGTCAAAATCAAAATCAAAATTATACTTGATATTAATAGCATAATCTAGAGTAACATATGTATTCTATTGTGAAACTCTTTTAGTAATTCCACATTCTTTCTATAACTATGCTCTTTTTTTGTGTGGAAACAACAACTGAAGTTGTGTTGATCGCTTCACCCAAATCTATAGACAAGTCTAGCAAACGCAAAATTATATTGTTGAATCTAAGGTTTTAAGTTTCGTATCTACGTGTAGATTTTGATGATAACAAATGAATTCAAGTCTCAAGTTCAAATTATCTACGTAATGGAGCAAAGCGCATATCAAGCATAAAAGAACAAGTCTACAAATGAAACTCATAGATTACTTTTGTACATCTCTTGATAAAATTGGATTGAGGCTCAAAAATTAATCTTTTCTCATAAAGTATTAAATTGCATTTTTTTATACATGACATAAGTATGATATATGCATGATATCAAAAATGCTTTAATTTGGAAAATTATATTTTGCATGTGCATGACATATGCAATGATCTCATTAAAAACTTAATTTTCAAAAATTATATTTTATATGTGTATGACATATGCAATGACTTCATTCAAAAATTTGAATTTTAAAAATTGAATGACATATGCAATGAGTTCATCAAAATTTGAATTTTGAATTTGAAAGATGATTGAGTGAGACTCATTTGCTTATAAATAGCTCACTTGTGTTTAACAAAAATTACAACAACAAGAGCTTATACATCTATTGTTAAGTTTTGGATCATTCTTTCAAAACTCTCATTCTCTTTTTTCTAAAATTTTGAACCTTAATTCTTGTTCTTTTTTAGAGAGATATAGGTTGAGCTGTATTGTTTTTATCTCACTCATTGAGGAGCATACTTTGATATTCTACCCATTATCAACTTTTGTATTTGTAAGAGGGTGCGTATAACCCTTGTGTGTGTAGAATGTGTTCTACACGGGAAATAGTTAAATCACCAAGTGTGAGGTGATTGGAAGTATAGAGAGTGTTTTACACGGATTCTTTGGAGGGGTGCTGCTCAAAAGTGTAATAGGTTTCTATTTCCATCTAAAAGAGATTGACTAGTGAATTCAGGATCCTCAAGGGGTAGCTTGAGGTGAAGACGTAGGCAGTGGGGCTGAACCTCGTAAAAATACTGAGTTTGCTTTCTCTTACCCTACTCTTTACATTTCTTACTGCTTTATATTCTGTTTATATTTTATATTGTGTATTTGATTAATAAGTGTTAATTTTTATAATATAACCAAATTCACCCATCTCTTATGTTAGTCATCTGGACAACACATACTATGGGCTCTCACACACTAGTTTATTTCACTCAATTCAGCAACTCCATTTTTATAAAGTGGACGCAACTGTATGGTTTAAACAATGCTCTACTTTTTTTTTTTGTATATCACTAACCTTCTCAAATACTTAAATATATCAAACACATCACAGAACACAAACAAACAAATTCAGGCTATTTCTCAAATGGTTACCAACAATTATGAGTATAAACAAGGCATAACATCAGTACACAAGATAAATTCCAAAAATTAGAAAGAGATAACTACAGGAAATTTGATTCTGCGTTACTTCACAAGAATACAATGCAAACAAAAATCCATTTTTTTTGTCTTCTGATCACACAAAGCAAAAAACCACCTACTTATAAATTACCACACTTTTTTACCCATATGGCACAATCACATGTGTCATAAATGAGTAATATACGAATTGAAATATAGAAAGATACTCCATCAATTAATGTATTAATGCCTTGAAGAAAGTAAATACTATCTTTCTTCTTCCTTGTCATTACTACCGAATAGCTTTGTAGACTCGAATGACTTTACCTACAGCGAAATACTGATAATCAAAGGAATCAAGAATATTAGATATGAGATTTTTGTTCTAGGATGGAATATGTCAAGCATCCCAACAACACCACAAGTCATATCATTTCCAGCCAAAAAAACAAACATTTGCTTGAGCAGAGTGTCAAAAGGCATTTTTGCTTGAATCTAGCTCAAGTGGACTATCGAGCGAGTATTAAACGACATTTATCCTTGAATCTTGTTCAAGTAAAGTGTCGAGCCAATTGTGCTTAAGCTAGAGTTGAGCCAAATTCAAACTAAAATCAAGCAATGGTCAAGCCAAGCCTACAAAAATAATATTTTCATTAGAAAATCAAGTCAAACTCAACAAGAGTTATGGAGAGAACTAAGGAAGAGAGAGCATGGAGATCAAAGATGTGGGAGTGCCTACTCCTTATATAGATGTTATTTTCCTAGAATGATTGAGCTCAACTTGTCTTGTAAAATACATTTTTTTTAGTAGTTTGAGTCTCTTTGAGCCTAAGTCTACTTCATCTATCTTATCTCTTAACTTTATCTATTTCCTACTTATTAGCGATAAATCATTCCCAAATAGTTTGATCCAGACAATTTAGTACCTGATTATAGGTGTACTATTTGCATTGCCCCTTCCAATTTTTGTCCTTATATTGTTCTCATGAATTTGATTTTCTTTCCTTGTCCCCTAATATTGTAAATATATATATATATGGAGAGAGAGAGAGAGAGAGAGAGAGAGAGTCTAGCTAGATATTTAAATTCAGATCATGCCCTTTAGAAAGTTGTTTTCAAAACGTATTTTAAGCTTTTAAGATTTTCAAAATCTCATGATAAGGAAATGTAAATGTAATGCTTCCACTGAAAAGCATAAAATCTTTCTTTTATGGGATATTGGATTACCGAATGTGTCGACATTGCACCTTTTGATCACTCCTGCTGCGCACATACGTACGTTTGTGTCAAAAGATAAATTAAATTATTAAGATCGAAGAAATGTTGAAGTTATATATATATATATATATATATATATATATGTTCCATATTTTAGAGGCATTTATCAAGAATACAATTAGATTAATGTTGTTATTAAAATATTATAAGAGGTAAGAACTTTTCCATTTCAAGTATCGTGGAATTTCACTCATCGCTACCTCTAATATATACAATATATATCTATATATTATATAATCAAATTAGTATGTACTATATAATTTATTTTTTCATAAAATTTATTATACATCTGATCCCCCATAAGTATAAAAACAATATATATAATAAAAAGTGCATATAAAGAGATATTAAAATAATCTGAAAATATAAAATCCGAGATGCACAATCTAAAGTAATTAGTAGGAAAACCCAATTAAAAAAAGAAACCAACAAAAGAGATCATAATTTCCGCCTTCCGGGCTCTTTATTGGTCAATGCTCAAGGATACGCGCGCGTTGTTGTGAGCAAGCAATGGATGTTATTTGCTTAGAAAAGAATAAAGAAGAAAACAAATCAATAGTATTCTCTCAATATGACACGATTTCATTTTTAGGCATAGAAATATTGATATTTCTTGTTGTACTTAGTCATCATATATAGGATAGCTTGATCTTTAGTAATATATTAATTAGTTCGAACAACAGAACTTATGTAGACAGAATTGATCAAAAGAGGCAATATCTTCAGGCGATCGAGGTAATTCTTTGCTTAGTTTAATGTCACGTGTTCAACTTCAACTTAAAAGAAAGCCTCAGGCTCAGGCTGACTGCATGCATGCCGGGCAACGTTATCGAAAACAGAGTTCATATCAATATATTTGGCTTGACAAGATCATCTGGATGATCCGTTTCTCTAATCTCTCTTTCTCGCCAAATTTGATAAATGCAACAAGCATTCAAAGCAAGTCGAATCATGATGAAGCTTTATTTATAGAAGTGACATGCACTGTCAAAAATCAGAGACGCAATAATCGCTTCTCCGTAATTTTTTTTTTTTTTTTAAAAACGTAAATTTCCAATTTGAACTTAAAAAACACGGCAAGAAAGTATTTATTGTTTTATAGTCCTGATTTTCTTGAGTAGCTAACCATTCGTTTTGAAATGCATTATGCGACCTTGATTTCGAGTTAGTTTGGGCCTTAAGAAAATCAGCTGAAAATTAAAGTGGCTTGAAAACCCAATCTGGGCTGGCCCAGCTTAGATTTTAAAAATATCTTGAGCTAATTAATATGACTATGTATCCTTGGGCTGGCTATAGAAGCCCGGTCCTAATAAGTTAAGGGCATTATGCTTTACTAATTTTGTGCTTAATTGAGGGTACTTAATACACATGAACATCCCTAATCTCTTGAGATCTTTATTAAAAACAGTACTCTTAGGGTCATAATTATAAATCTTGGTACCAAGGACATCCGAGTAGCTAGCCTAGCTACTAGCTAGGTAGCTAGGCGTAAACAAAAGGTAGAAAACTCGAGGCTAGGCTATGGAAGACAACTGCCTAGATTTGATGGGATTATTTAACGATTCAAACAAGGGAACTTTAGCAAAGAAAAAGAGATTCTTCTTTAATTAGTACTGAAATCAAATCCTGATCTAACTTTCTTGTGTTTAATGATTAAGCTTTATTGGGGTGACAACTCACTCCCATATACCGATAAGACAACTTTTAATCTCCATTAGTACTACTCAACGAAAAAAGGGATATTGGCTTGGTTGGCAATCGCAGCTCCTGCCGGATGTTTTCCGGCCAGCAATCGAGTCATTGTTTGACTAATCTCTCTGATCCCACTCGATCTTAGTACTATTATATACAAAGCCTTTGATCTCTAAAACCCTAGCTAGCTTTTCCATCTCATCACACAAACCCTTCTTTCATGCTGTAATTATTGAGCAATCCCTATCGTTAGGTTTCGATCATTATAATCTGCATGGGGTCCAAACCCATCATGCGACATCGATCGGACCCACAATAATGGATCTCAATGAATCGGAATTTCTCTTTAGCACTTAGACATGTATGGTGACAACCATTTATCAGCTGCAATTTTTAATATATATAGATCATGGCAATTACTTTCATTGGGTGACATCAACTTTATTTTATTAAGCTAATATTCTCTTGTGTGGGACCCTTCGTATGACCTTAATTTGTAAAAATCAATTAAATGCAGGGCGGTATTAGCACCTTTCTTGCATGCCACTTTTGCTGAGATAATGTTCTACATATATATTTTGTTTCTTATATAAATATATATATATATATATCATCATCATCATCCTCATTAGATAGACATGTAACCTGCAGCACGGCAATTAAGTACTCACCATCGACTGCGTGATATTTTAAAACAATCCTATCTAGTTATTATTATATAATAGATTTATCAAATCAGCTTTTAATATTATATTTAACAAAAGAAAATTAATTAGAATTTTCCACTTCATTAATGTAAACCAAATTTTTATTTTATTTTTGCAAAAGTGTGATGATATGATATAATCATCCACATATATGATCTTGTGGTGATCTGTTGCTGGTTTGCAAGTAATAATAATTGGTAAGTGCAGAACTCATTGGCAATGACGGAGCCCAAGTTTAAGTTGCTCCTATTTAAATTCTATATAGTTGCGATGATTGGTTAAGATTTTTGTCAAGTTGTTAAGCTGTCCCTATTAAACCAGATTATTCCCACTGAAGCTTTATGAAAAGGTGGACATTGTTTACAGACAGTTTAAACTTTTCCTAGAGCAGAACTGATCATCACATTGCTCGATCGCTAAAGGAGTGATCGATGTTTTCTTTTGTTTTTGAGCTAGATAATGGAGTAGGGTTTCAAAATGAAATGTTGAAAACAGATGCAACCAGTACTAGTACTCATAATATTTTTAAAAAGTTAGGTCCATTCAAAATATTCTTGAGAAATTATGTAATCATGTCCAGATTCAAAAATGGAAACAACGAATGACGTCCTCCATAAAATTAAGCAATGAATCATTACTTTAAATACCTTAATTGATGAGCAGGCCAGGGAATGAGTACAAGATTATGCCCTCTTTCGATCAGAAGCATATTATATTATATATATATATGTATAGTTTGTTCACAAACTTTAAATCAATGAGAAGAAATGAACTTAATTAGTCATTTATGTCTTAAAAAGTACTGCAATGTTGTGAACGTATAGAACCCGACGGATGCTTCATCAAATATTGTAACATTTCATGCCAATGGATTGCATGAATTAAAAAGAATATTCTCCAAATTACTATGATCCGACGGATCAAAAGGAGTACTGGAAATCCAAGGCCGCTGATCATTTGCTTCTTATCTAGTTCTAAAAAGTTACGCATGATCCTTCTTGTCGCAGTTAAAGTTGTCGCATTAAAATTTTAATGATATTAATCTTGACGATCAAGAATTTCAAAACGTCCCTTTGGGCAAGTCAGCTGCATGAGTTAGAAAAAAAAAAGAGGAACATTAGTACAATATTGCACGAAGAACTAATTTGACAGGATGCGATACATTCAGCCTGCCAAACAAATTAATAATAAAGGTCAACAAAAAACATATCATGAACGCATATTATATGGTCCTGGACCGAAGAACCCCATCGAGACAAAGCCATAATAATTGAGTATACTTAAAATAGACATACATTCTGCCGACGAAATTTAAAAAGGCGCTAAACTTTGATCATGTTATCGTAAGAATTAATAGTTTTGACTTTCGCATGCAGCAGCTATATATATAGGTGATCTCAGAATCCCCCGAGGATCACTCCTAAATCTATGGATCTCAAAAAAGTTTTCCAATTAATTATGGATCTTTCACCGGCTAATTAAGTAAAGAAAAAACAGCGTTCATCCATGATCTTATCATAATTTAAGACATTTATAGTAGGCTTAGAAATTGAAATACAGAACCATATATTCTCATAAAGACACGGACTGCATGCCCTTAATTGTTATCCAAGCTGCAGCTAGCTAGCTAGCTAGCTTATACACTAACCTGCATCCTCAACCGACGGAGTGGAAAATATCACAAATTATTGCGAACATTTAATATTTATATTTCCATATATAGTTCAAATTGAAATTATGGCTTCTACAAAAAGTGCAACGAAGTGGCATTCAACATTAGTAAATGAGTACTTGGCCATTTGGCCCCCTAAAATTTTTAAAACTTGATAAAAATTAAATTTTGAAAGGTATTTTTATGAAATAGATTATATAAAAAAATTAATATTTGTCTCTTTCTAAATTTTGTTTTGTAAATTGACCTCCCAAACTAGATTTTTTAGTTTTACCCTTATTTGGACTGCAAATGAATTCAACTTTTTGGACTGTATGTATCATTACCCACTAAGAATATTGGTAAAAAAAATCTTGAATTTATTATTCATTTTTAAAAAGTAAGATTATTTTTATTCCTTTTTACTTTTTATTTTTTTTCCCCATTATTAATCAAATATAATTAAAAAAAATTTATATGTGTGTAAATTTATACTTTTTTAAATAAAACTTTTAGCTAATCCAATGTCTATGCTCTAATACACTTATTTTTGGCCCTTTTTTTTTAATCTATTTCTGGCCTCCTCAATCGATCCCTATCTAAGACATGCAGACTGATCGGAGAACATATATGTTACTACATTATTTAGGTTGCCAAGGAAAATCAACTACCAAAGTCACAATGTCACAAAGTTGAGAACATCGCAATGTCACAAAAAAAGGAAAAACTGTTAGCACTGCGTTAATTTATAAGAAAATAATCAAGTAACTACCAGCTTATGATCTCTGACCTACCCAGAAAATTATCGATTAGTGGATCGTTTAAAGTCGTTATAAAGCGTATGAATTTCTCACTTTTAGATAATATACTAAAATATCATCGTATCCCTCATGTACTCGATCAAGGTACTATTACACCGGCCTAGGTTTGAAATCCAACTTCATTTGCACATATTCAAGAAAAAAGAACCGTAACTATTCTAAAATATACATAATAAAAAAATTACTTATTTATGACTAATTATTTCTCATTAAAATAATTATTTTTTATTAAAATAAATTTATTTTTATAAAAAATAATATTTTTGTCACAAATAATTCGTCACAAATATTTTTTTTGTTTTGTAATAATATATATGTGTATAATAGTTATACTCGTCTAGAATTACATAACTCTATGGAATGTTAAAGAAAAAAAACGAAAGCACATGCAATTAGTATGCCTTTATAGCTAATTTATACTTTTGGAGCTCGACTACTCCTTTTCCATTTAACACTATTAAGCTAAATGATCCGCTCTTCAAAAAGAGGAAGGAAAAGTGTCCTCTCTCTCTCTCTCTCTCAAATTAAAAAAAAAAAAAAAAGCCTCATCATCTATTCATCCACGATCATCAATCCGATTCGTTCATCGAATTACCCAAAGGAGTCGACGGGTGGCCCAGCTAAAAGAGTCGGAGGACCCACATGCCCATATTTTGTCAAGACAAGGGCCCCATATATGCAGCTTTCTCCATCCATCCAAAACCCCACGAGTCTCGCATTTTTATATCTCGAGATCAACTCTTGATGTTGCCATGTCAAGAGCCTGCAGCCTGCGGCCTGCATGCCCTGACTGACTAGGTCTCAGCAAAAGGCTTTTGCAGCCTGTAGTACCTGATCAGCGTGCATGGTCGTCTATGCATGGGCCACTCGTGCACCCAGCTTTTTCCTGTTGTTAGCTTCAATGCGTTTGCATGGATGGAACGTTCTGCTACTAATTCAAAAGCAAGCTATCAGATCTGATCAGCTACGCTCCAATGCTTCTGAATCTGAGTTAGTCAGAGACTCGGAGACGGACTGAGATTCTACTGTACATGTTGACCCTGCCTAGCTCCTAGCTAGCGTCCTTTTCCTTAATGAGTTCAACTTTTCTAATTTAATCGGCCCATAGATTGTTGCTAGGAGTACTAGTTATGGTGCATGCGTATCGCCCTCCCCCTATTTATCCGTATTTTCCCATTTTGATTAATGCAGAACTCATATAGATATATATACATCAATCTCATACAAACAAGGATGACGCATATGTAATGAAGTTTTAGTAGTAAGCTTATCGTTAAGAAAGGAAACCCTGTTTCCACTTCTCAGTACACAAGGAAACCTCCACACAGCTAGCTAGCGCCCCTCCTGGCCTTCAGGTGATGGGCATTGGGCTAAGAAATTATGCAGATGATAATATGGACACCGTTTATTATATGGATCTTTTAAATCTGCTAAGTTGTTTTAGACTTGACTCATGTCAGACCGCTCATTTTGAGAATTAAGAAGATATATATTCTCCTAATGGAAGAGCTGAGCCCTGACGCTTCTATAGACAAATAGAAAATAGGCACAGGACAGGCCAAGTCAAATAGAAAATACGTCCGCCTCCACAACATGTATAAGAAAAAAACCAAGTACTTGAGGTACATATACGTGGATATGAAGAAGCTAGCCCGTATACATAATGACGGAAGATTAAAAGCCCAATTGAGAGGGCAGTAAATCGACAGAAAATAAACTGACAAGTGATTAATTTGAACTTTTCCCATTTCTCCTTCCTGGCCTTTTCTTCGTCGTCCAAAGGTTTTGATCTTTTTCCTGTTCGCATTGAAAATAGAACCATGCATAAAAAAGTCGCTACCAAATATTGAACCTCCATAAAAATAGATAAGATTATGAGATATTACTTGATTTTAAAGACAAACCAGCGAGATCTTTATGACTGGACATGATATATATGTTTGTTACTTTCATGATGTCGATACGAAGCGCGCATTTGATTGACGCTCTCGTGAGAAAGTTTGAACAAGAAAGCTAAAGCATCCTCTGCAATCATATGAATTAATTTCTTTCCTAGTCGAAACTGACTAGACGAGTGATCATGATGTAATTTATATATAGACCCGGGACGACAAGTTAGCAATGTCTAAAAAGAATGACGCGTAGAAAAGCAAAATGAACTTTTTTGCGTTTTTAGACTTCGCAGATCATATATACAGTCCAAAAAAGGATATTACGTTAGAAAAGTTCAAGCATTTTAAGGCTTTAACCTTCTTAAATAATTACCAAGATCGAACTCGATCGATCTCGCAAGGATCGAAATGATCGAATAATTGAAAACGACGTGAAAGCCATTGCAGTCGTAATTAATGGCAGAGGGCCGGGGTATGTAGTACATGCATTAAATGGCGGTGGTGGTGTTCAGCATGCATCACCATCAGCTGCTTGTAATCACATGGGGTTTCGTCTTCATGTTGAAATTGCAACTAATGGACCCGAAATGATCAGATCGAGGGGTCCACCTTAAAGATCAGGAGGCCGTACCAATCAATTCTATATATATATATATATATATATAGCTTTTTCAATAAAATTGAATTCGGTTTGCATGGAATATGGTTTCATCACTCATAATATATATCATCATAATTAATTGAATTCAGTTTGCATGCATGTACCTTTTAATTTTTTTGGCAGTGTAACGGTAGCCTGGAGTGTAGTCTCGGCGGCCCCCAGTCCAGCTGGTACGTGCCGGAGTCCAAGGCCAATTATTGGAGAATAACATTCTTTTTAAATGGGTGTAGTTTAGCGTGCAAGCCTAGTTTTCTTGTTTTTAAAATTTTTTATTTTCAATTTATTAATATTGCAAATATATCGGGAAGTGATTTTCACACTAGACGAGTACTAGCTAGGAACTAGCTAGATCAAATGTCGATACACATTTTAGCTTCATTGGGCTCGAGTTATCAATATTTATGAGATATGTGTTTCTAAATATATATATATATATATATATATAATATGAGAATTCCTAATTATTCTTTCCACTACAAGAAAAACAGATTTTTAAGGTCGATTATATACTACTAACTTGATTATTTGGAATAAAAATAGTATTGTTTTCATCTCAAATAATCATATTCGTAACATATAATTGATTTCAAAAACTTGTTTTTTTTGTAGTGTTCTATCCGGTCGGTTTGTACTTAGTGGTGTCAATATATAACACGACACGTTAACACAAAACGAACACGACACGATAAAAGCGGGTTAGTGTTTAGCCTTAACGGGTTTTGGGTCAAATCGTGTCGACCCGTTAAGACACGATTTAATAACAGGTCATAATGGGTTAAACCCGTTAAGACCCTTTAAGACACGTTAAGAAATTTGAATTTACTTTTATATCCTTGAGCTAAATTTAAAAAACTCATAATTTAAAATTAGCTTATACTCTTAGGCACTTAATTATTCCATTTAAGTACTTATTAAAAAGTCATTAATGAATTAACCCATTTATTTATTACGTTCGGATTATAATTTTAATATTTTATAATATGTGGATCATATTTGTGTGTTTATTATATTTTATAGTGTACTATTTATTGAATTGTAATTTTAATATTATAATTTGTAATTAATTTTTTTATGTTTTATAACTATAATTTAAGTTTTAATATTTGTATAAAATCAATTAGGTTAAACTCAAACGGGTCACTAACGGGTTTGCGAGTTGAAACGGGTTAGCTCGTGTTGTATCGTGTCGTGTCATGTCGTGTCATATAGTGTCAAAGGTCTTAACGGGTCTTAACGGGTCGTATCATGTTAACCCGTTATCTTAACGGGTCGTGTTAGGGTTGAAATTTTTGACACAAAATCCTTAACGGGTCGTGTTCGTGTTGACCCTTTAAGCATTATGTACACGCCCTGACACAACACGAACACGACCCGTTAACACGTTTTGACACCCCTACTTGTACTTTCCCACAACTACAGCTCCCAATTGTTTTTCGCCACATTGACTTTCCACCACAGTAACTGTGGACCATCCCTCCCCTTCCCCTCATGCCTGATTCATTTCCGTCATTTTCCCTGTGCCTAGTCCATGCATTTCTCCCTGGCCTTTCTCCCGTGCGAAGTACTTCCCCTCCCCTTCCAGCAGTTCCATCGATACAGCGTCTTCCCACCCCTTCAATGGATATCGCAAAGCCTCCTCCCCCTGCGAGAAACAGTATCTCGTAGCACCCCTCTAGAAACGCGAAACACGACAACGCCAAATAAGAGGTAACCTCAAAATCCGTCTAGCGTGCCCTCTCGATCCTTCAAATTTCAAAATCCTAAAATAGAAATTAATCGTGTTGTCTGCTTTTTAGAGACTTTGGTTGGGCAAAATCATGCAACTCGTGTTAGGGAACAATTGGTTCAGTGTGTTAGAGAATTTGTGTTAGAGTGAACGGCGCTCAAAATGGTGTTAGAGAACAATTTGGTTGGGCGAAATCGTGTTTGCTATTGTGATATATGCATGTCTGCTTGGAATGTAAGAAAGAAATCACACACCGAAAATAAAATGCACACAGAATCTTTGGTAAACGCATCAGATTGAACGGCGACGGAGAGGGATTGACGGACTGGTGGAACGGCATTGGAGGCTATTTGGTTTTGAGTCTCAAACGGCACTCTCAATTTCTCTCTTGAATGAGACTTTTTGGACTTGTATCACATGTGACTCAATCTATTGAAAATTTGATAAAATTAATGAGGTGTTCATATTTTATTGGCTGGCTACAAAAAGCCTCAGTTCAGCCCATCCGTATAGAAGAGGCTTTCATATAATATAGGTTCCATAATATATAATATTAGACATCTGACAAATTATTAGATACTTTAAAAATATAATTAATGAAGGTTCTTAATTTGGATATAAATTAAATTAGAGTTCTGTCCATAATCAAGAGGGGTTGATTGATATATATATATATATAATGTAAAAGTGACATAAATAAGTACAACTCAGTTACTCTAAAAAATGAAGAAGATCATGAATCCCACTACAAACGCAGGGCAGCTTAGCAACTCTACAAGGAAAGACTCTACAACATGTGGGGGCTCTTTCTCTCTTTCCGTAACAAAAACATCATCTTCCAACTCCCTCCAATCTTATTTCCTTCGTTGTAATGAAAGCCATGGGAGGCCATAAGAGATGGCCGTAAAATCATCAAATATAATGAATTTCACTCTTTTTATGTCAAATCACATAAATCTTTGTATCTCTATTGTGATATATAGTACTTATGTTTTATTTATTAATTATTTCATGGATGAGCATCCGAACACCCACCATAAGAATTTTTGTCTTTACCGATGTTTCATTTAGTGGCTATTAACCTCAATTAACGCTGTCTTTATTCTAATGCGGCATTTTTATAGGCGCCGATCAAATGCCGCTATTAACAGCTCACTAATACTCGTCTCCTGCGATTTCGAATTGGTGCCGATATAATTAATTTGGGCGTTAAATCTGCGCCACAAATGCCTGTGATTTTGTCGCTATTAAAACAACCAAAAACCAGTAATTAATGTAGCAGATGTACTTCCGCGGCTTTGTAAAATGTCGGTAATCAATTGAAATATTGCCATTATTAATGTTTCAAAAATAATGGAGAGAAGCCATATGTTTTAAAAATGATAGAGAGAAATCATATTTAAGAATATTCACTTATATGAACAGTAATTTTATATTATTTTTTAGTGTTCATGTGACTGAATGCTCTTGAATATAATTTTTTCCTAGTATGTTTCTCAATGTTTTATGCCATTTTTTAAATGCCGCAATAACTCTATGCAGGCAAATTAGTTTCTGCACATATTTGCTGCACATGCTAGGACCAATAAAAATGCTGGTAATTCCATTTTTTTAAATGTCATTCTTTTCTTTTCTAATTTATAAAAAATACTGGTTTGGTTATTTTTTTTTTATATGTATAAACCATTAATGGACATCTAATTATTTGTAAAATAGTTGAAAAACCCCCTAATTAAGCAGAAAATTAAAAGCCAGAATGATGTAATAAAATTCATTCTATCTTTCATTTCTTATATATCCGGTCACTTCAATAACATAAACTAGTTTAGTACACCTTTGCACAATGTTTGGAATATCAACAAACGGTGTCCAAAGCTAATTTATATTATTGAATTCTTGTGTCCAATATATAGATATATAACTTCAACATAATCAACTGGACACAAAATGTTTAGAGTAATCCACTTTATAATTTCTTAAACACCATATTAAAATGCTATATTATCTAGCATATAGTAATTTAATAATTTAACAGGATTGGGTAATATTTTACTGCAATGTATGCACCAATATATCATACATAAAGAAATTCCGTGGTAGGTAAGATCTCCAACAATTCTTCAACCAACATCAGGGAAAACATTCTACGTTTTTGTCCCTCAGGAATCCCATTGGTTTTCTAAAACAATGCATGGCAACTAGATTCCAAGGCAGAGTCAATGGCATCCAGGTGTTCATTTCCATATTTCTCTAGGATATAATTTTTGCCACCTATGCACAAACAGGCTCCATCAATCATCGTGATCATTTTCTTATAATTTCACACGTCCACCTAATTTGTTAAAAAAACAGTATGCTAGAACTCACTAATTAGGCAATGCACCTAAGGAGAGTGAAAATGATGATATGTATGTATTTTATTTTATAAGTAAAGTATGCATGTTACACATTATTCATCGAAAATTTAGCTAAAGTTCAGGGCCAATTAATGATAGTTAGCTTCAAGAGTTTTTTTTTATAGCTGACATGTGTTACTATCCAATATCTTCTTAGTAAAATAGTTTGGGATATATGTATTCTATCACCAAGCAGAATAATAGATGTAAAGAAACCAATAATTGCATTAGTTAACCACCCAGGATTGCGAAAATCGTTGCCAAAGTAACCACCCAGCACCCCAAGACCCAATGCTATATAATTTTAAGCCAATAATTTTTTGGCTTAAAATTATATAGCTAATGCATCATATTATATATATTCCATGAACCTGGCAACATCATCAAGACATTGGATGAGGCCACTAAATCAATTAACAATAACAATAGATGTAGCTACATGGATGTAGCTATAAATAAATCAGACAGTTAACCCCAATGCCACAAAACCAATGAGGCTAAAAGAAAGAAATGGTTATATCAAACCATAGAATCAATTTACCCCCTCTCATTTTGCATTTGTTAGGCCAGTATTTTACAATATATTATATACATTCCAGCTAATAATGCAACCCACTAAGCCAATTCAGATTAATTAAACAAAGTGGACCTACTACTCTGATTCTATAAGTATCAAAAGCTTAACCTGGACGCTTTGATTGATCTGTCTACCAATTTTTCAACTCCAATCTATCCTTACTATCAGTACTTATTCTGCCAATTGTTTGATGATGTGTGAGTCTATTACATAGGCGACCAAATCCATCTGTTATTCCTACCAATCAGTAAAATAACACTAACTTAGGGTGCAACCAATTTATCAATGACCTAGGTGTTTATATCATCAAATACATGAATTAAATATGATACTTACAAGTTCAGCCCTGCATCAAGAAGTGTAGGCAGCCAACTTAATGTGGCCTGTTCACATATTTTGCAGCCTTATCTATACAATTGAAGTCAAAATAGCTACTAACAGGAGTCTCATTCAATCCCAACCTAAGATTACTAAATATTTAACATATCAAAGACCCAAAAACCACACACCTACCAAAATTCAAGCTCTAATAATAGTGCATTCCTCACATAAACTAATTGAAGGTTTTCTCCCATTGGAAGCAAATGTGGTATATGATGAAGTTAAATTATATTCTCTATTCTTGGTCAAAGACCAAGTTAGTTGCATTTTAATCTATCAACCCGAACTCATTCAACAGTTTCTGGTGGTGGTATTGATTTTGTGAAGGTAACAAATCTAGGTAGTGATGCAAATTATTCAACAAACCTTCAGAGCCACGAGTAAAATTCATATATTATACAATCTCAGGGATAAAAAGGCATCCATTCTCATTCCTAAATGTATATTATTTTCTTGATATAGCTGCAATTTCAAATGGTATTGGGAATTCTGATGAAATGTACAAAACAAGGTTCTCTATAATATCGGAGCAATTTCAATGATATTAAAGGTATGTTCCTTCTCAATCAGTATGACTTAAAGCAAGTCCCCACAAACTTAAAGGTAATACTACAAGAAAGCTGTGCAAATATTTTTGTCACATCATGTTCATATCTCCAAGACTAGTTAACCTAACCCATGTCTCTATATACTTGCAAGCAACCATGTAAAGGTAATACCACAAGACAGTTACAAATGAACACGTGAAAAATGCAATAGGACAACCAGAGAAGGGATCTTGTTATGAGTATAACAAAATTCGATATGATTAATAACATACCATCAAACAGCACCCTTCACTGCCAATGAACAGAGCAGCAATACTATCTAGTCCAAACATTTACAATCAATAATCTCTAACCAGAAAGCAAATAATAAAGTGATGTTATGAATGTAAATGAACGAACGGCGCCGCCCCCTGTCCTACCACTAAATTATGTGAATGACCCCACCACTATTATATCAAATTCTGCATAGTGACTTGCATAGTAACTTGTATAGTAACTTCAACGCCTATAAATATGGGCTTCAGTTGTAATGAAATTTATAAGAAAATATAGAGAAAGAAGAAAGTTTCAGAGAGTTTCTTTTACATTTCTCTTGCAATAGTAGTAGTTTTTTTTTAGTTTTATAACACGTTATCAGCACGAGGTTCTACCGATACTGAAACTAATGGTCTTCTACTTCAAGTAAGTTTTTCAATATATTATTTGCAGTTTTTGAGATAAATATTAAAGGTAATATTTCTGAATATTACTTGATAAAATTTTATTTTTATTCTCATGATAATGTGAATATATTTCTTAAATTCACAGATTTATTTTTGTAATATAATGTCAAATATTGAGATTTATTACTATTGACATTTCTGAAAAATGTTATTTATCCAGGATCCTTGATGAGATCTATTTGGATATGATGATGAACTTGAAAGATACAATCATAGAAGAAAACCATGTGTCCCTGAAGGACCGTGCTGTGTATCTCATGATGAAAAATCATCTTACTATGTGAAATAAATTAAGAGAGTGATATAAACACCAGAAGATGTAATCTTCTCAAAAGATCATTATGATTTATTGCACCTGAAGTTGCAAGATTTTAAGAGTGGTATTGAATATTCTGCACTCTTTAAAATCAGCTCAATATTAAAATTATATAGTGAAAATGTCACTGATGATGATATATAAAAGAAGACATTATTTTTCATACCTCGAATGTGCTCCTGCAGTAGCAATATCGAGAGTGAAAGTTCAACAAATATTCTGAACTTTTGTTTTGTCTTCCAGTGATTGAGCTAAATAATGAGTTTTTGTTACACCAGTTACGTCCTATTAATGATATCGAATTTACACAATTCCCAGAAGTGAACGGGAATTAAGGGCGTAAACGTGGTAGAAAAATTATAGAAGTGTTGGTCCCAAAAGCGACAACACTAAAGATGATAAAAATATATCATATCACCAGAAGTGATCAAACTCAGAGAAGGGTAAAGGCCCTCAGAATAATTCTTCGTAAAAAGATGAAGATGTTTGTCATAGATGTAATATGACTAAACAGTAGTCACGTACCTGTTGTACGGCCAAGCACTTGATTTATTTATACTAAATTTTTATATATAAGCTTATTAATATTTCTTCATGTTTTGAAATAATGAAATATCGGTGCCTGAAGCACGACAAGAAATTACTTGGGATAATAAAATCCTGTTTAAATTTGATCCTCTTACAAATAAATGTGAACCAGAAGTTCAGAGGATTATTTATCTGCAAAGTGTTGCAAATCAATTACATGATGTATTTTTAGACACTAAAGGTGTTGTAAAATCATATATTACTGCTATTAATGCTTAAACAAGAATTGAAGTCCCTGAATGACGAGTTGTTAAAACAGCAATAAATGAGTCTAAGATACACCTGAAGCATTGAATACCTATTGGTGCACAAGAAAAATAAAAATCAGTGCTCATGAAGAGATCGTATTTTCTGTATAAAATATAATCCTCCTGAAGAGGTAACTCCTGAAGAGGTAACTCCTGAAGAATGTAACTCCTGAAGAGTATAACTCCTGAAGAGAAAACTCCTGAAGAGTATAACTCCTGAAGAGAAAACTCCTGAAGAGTATAAATCTCCTGAAGAGGAACCTCCTGTAGAGGTGTTTCATGAAATGTTTTTCTCCTGAAGAGAAACAATGAGATCTCAATACATTTCATGAGTACTGGAAAATTTATGGATAGAAATAAAACTGTTGTCGACAACATATATGATAACACTTGATATTACCAGAAGTAATAAAGAAAGTGAGCCAAAAAGCGTCGAAAAATGCCGACGTAGAAATAATTGGTCAAAATGGAAAGCAGTTATTAAAACTGAATTAAACTCACTAGTGAAGCGAGATGCATTTGGACCTGTTGTCCAAACACCAAAGGGTGTAATATTTGTAAGATATAAGTGCGTATTTATACGAAAGCGTAATGCGAAATGAAATTATGCGGTATAATTTGTCGCACAAGGTTTCCAGTAGAAACTCGAGCAATTATGAGGAAACATATTTCCTTGATATAAATGCAATCACATTCATATTTTTAATTGATTTGGTTATTACAAAAGGATTAGATATGCAGTTAATGAATGTGGTCACTGCATATTTATAAGCATCATTAGATTATTACGATACTTGAAGCATCTAATCCAAGTACATTTAGGAGTATGTACTTTATAAAGTTTCAAAGATTTTTATATGGGTTAAAGCAATCCGGACACATGTGTATAATTGAATCAACGAGTATCTATTGAAAGAAAGATTTAAGAATAATCCTATATGTTCATGTGTTTTATCAGAATCCGGATTCGTCATTATTGCAGTTTACGTTGATGATTTACCTTGTTAGAACTCTTGAAAAGATTACAAGGGTTGCTATAAATTCAAGGAATGCATTTGAAAAGGAAAGATCTTATTATTCAATTCATAGATGAGTTACAAGAATTTGAGACTTCTAGCCTCATCTCTCAAATGCATTTGCTCTTCATAAAGCAACATATCATCCTTATCTAAAGGATTAGGCAGTCGAAATGAAGAGGCAAGTAAGGATTTTAAATTCTTATTCTCCTACTTTAAGTCTGCAATTTGTTTGTCAGACTCTTGAACGAGTCGTTGAAGTACAGAAACCTTCTCGTTAAGCTCCTCAATCTCACGATTTTTGGATTGTAATCGGTTGGAAAATCCAACAATAGAGGAGGAGTATCGGGTGCCGAGAGTCACCAGCTCATAAACAGCTTCACGATCTGACTTATTAGCCAGATCATTTGCTTGCTGCAACATTGCACCTGCGGAAGATGCAGGATCAACTTGTAATTGAGGTGAAGGATACCTCATAGGTTGATTGTGAGAAATAGTAAAAGGAAATTGATGAGCCATTGGAAATTTGTAGAATAAGAATACAAATACAGATGAATTATAGATATGAGAAGAAGATTTGATGCGTACTAAATGAAACTAAAGACAGTTCTTATAGAAATGGAAATAAAAACAAGACAAACCATCATCTCTTCAAATCTCACTTTACAAGATATGCTGAATGCATAATTTCAAAAGCCAGCGAGATTAATTATAGCTATCCCTATTTTCTTGTAAACGCTGAACCTCTGCCGTTAGTTGCTGTTGTTGACTTTGTATCTGAGCTCTCTCTCGTTCCAACTCTTCTACTCATGTTTTCAGGTCACGAGAATACCAGTCTACAAGTTTCTTCAGCTCCTTGTTTTCTTGTTTTAAATCTTTATTTTTTCTATCTTTAGTTGCAAGCGTTTGATGCAACTCAGATATTTGATTTTTAAGATGATCAACCTCACTCGTTCTCGCCAATAGCTTCTGTGACATGGTTGTAAGAGAAGCAGCATATTGAGCACTGAGGATTCTTGATGCTGCAACAATTTCAGGATCAGATTTACTAGATAGATATATCTCTGCTCCTATCATGGTGTTTACAGCCTCAGGGGAAAATATAAGTGGTTGAGGTATAAAAGGTTCATGGTTTAAATCTAGGACATTAGAATTTCTATCAGACATAATATCGTTCTGGATGAACAACAACTGAATCTATAAGGAATGCGAAATATTTTTGCTGGAGTAAACCAATGGTAAAATTGGTTATATTTAAACAACAACTCGAAACTTTCAAATTTCTTCAATATCTCGTTTGTCCACAATGTCAAGCGGATTTGATTTTCCGCCGAACCGATAATATTAAACCTCAAAACTTTTACAGCTTTTATCATACATAGATGGTTTCCAATGTTATTTCCGTCGTATATAAACAAGTTCTTCCTAATAACGCCGAATGAGGGGGAGAAAATTTTAGATGAAAATATTATCATACTCTCTCTAATGCATTATTTAGTTGGAGATCGTGTTTGAATTCTTAACTTGTTATATATACTGAAATCATATTTGCTTATTACTTGAAACACTAACGCATATTATCAGGGGGAGTTTAAGTATTATTGCAGGTATCAGATTTCTATTAAGTTTGTTAACCAGATATTATTTTTCATCTTCAAATCACTTAGAGATTATTGCAATTCATGAAACAAGTCGAGAGTATATTTGGCTGAGATCAATGACTCAACGTATCCAAGAAAAGTGTGGTATTTTGATAGCTCAACAATTTTATACGAAGATAATGCTGCTTGTATCACTCAAATCAAAGGAGGATATATCAAATATACGATCAAGTGATAACCTGGCAGATTTATTCACGAAGACATCACCAACTGCGACATTCAAGAAAATTGTGCAGAATATTAAAATGTGAAGACTCAAAAACTATTGTCATGCACTTTCCAGGGGGAGTAAAAGTCCTGAAAACTTGTGCTGATTGTACTCTTTTTCCTTCGCTAAGGTTTTATCCCATTGGGTTTTCCTTTACAAAGTTTTAATGAGGCAATCTTAAAGCACTTGTGGATACATAAAGAGACTGTACTCTTTTTCTTTCGCCATTGGTTTTTTCTTCCCACTGGATTTTTTCTTGGCAAGGTTTTAACGAGACAGATTCTTTACGGGTGGTCATTCAAGGGGGAGTGTTATGAATGTAAATGAACGAACGGCGCCGCCCCCTGTCCCACTACTAAATTATGTGAATGACCCCACCACTATTATATCAAATTCTGCATAGTGACTTGCATAGTAACTTGTATAGTAGCTTCAACGCCTATAAATATGGGCTTCAGTTGTAATGAAATTCATAAGAAAATATAGAGAAGGAAGAAAGTTTCAGAGAGTTTCTTTTACATTGCTCTTGCAATAGTAGTAGTTTTTTTTTTAGTTTTATAACAAGTGAGCATTTGATAATAAATCAAGATATTTATGAGCATAGTACTTATATATTTCTAAGTTGATGTTTTGAGAAAATCCCCACAAACTGATACTCTTCTTTTCTTCCCAATCATGTTGGACTACAAAATCCCAACAATATCACAGCACAACAAAGTTCCACCCAAAAAGTAAATCAAAAATGAAAAAAAAAAGACAAAAGAAAGCATAAATGTATATAAGTACCAAAAACTTTGTTATAGTCGCGTAATTTTACAAAGTTTGAAAAATAATTAAACAAAAATAAATGGAAAAATAAAATAAATTACTTCTCGGAAATGTAATGGAGAAGACACATCTTCGGTCGTTGATCCAATCACACACATACACGAGAAGACACATTCCAATATTCAACCAAAATACTCGAAAGCAAACGAATCCTACATTCAACCACAAGATCAAAATTAGAAAGAGAGAGAGAGAGAGAGAGAGAGAGAGAGAGGAACAAATCATGAAAACAAGAGAAAGAGAACAAGTGAACCAGATCAAAACCACAAGATCAAAATGTTAGGGTTTCAAAGCGTGTCTATTTGCTTCATTTTCATTTCACTGTTCCTAATACAAAACTAGAGAACAAACAAACCCTAGAGAGACTGAACAAGAAGACGAATACAGAAAGAGAGAGAGACACTAAATTCTTAGGAGAGGTGGTGACAGCAAGGTAACAGCATGGGAGGAAAGGATTATCGGCCAAGGATTAGGGATTGGGGGGAGAGAGAGAGAGAGAGAGAGAGAGAGAGAGAGAGATAATAGAGATGTGGAATTCGGGAGAGAGGTATCGAGCGTGGGGGGGGAGCTTCGCGTGATTTAAATTACTTTAACAGTGCATTTAACGCTGTAATAAACCACAAAGGTGTCACAATAGATTTAAAATCTCATGTTTTAGCATTAACGTTAATTTCATATGAAAGTGCCTCAAATATATGACTTTAAGCAATGGTTTTTATTGCAGTAGTTAAAAAAATGCCGCTATAAAAGCTTATTCTTGTAGTGACCGTATCAACCCCCAAATCATCCTAGTAGGTCATTCAATCTTATTGTTGGGCTCCCATCGATCGGAAAAACATCAACAAATATGACACTCGATCTTATTCTATCAAGAGATATACATCATGGTCAAATTAATTTGTAATGAAGTATTAGTATGTGTTAAGATGAAATTGGCTAATATTTTCTTTAGACATTAAGCCTTACCTATCAATGGGATAATAAGGCAGTGGTAGCTTCAACCCAAATACAATTTATGCTCATTTGGGCTCCAGTATACTCATGGATTTTAATCCAATTAGAGGCTTGAACCCATGTACGGCCTCCCTGTATGTAGAAGATATATTGTAGCTTTTGGAAGCACAAGGACTAAGCTAATACTTATTTCCTTTTAATTAGAGCCAGTAGTACTTTGATAGTACTTTAGGTTAGGATGTATTGAGTATTGATGTTGGGATTGCGTATAGTTTTTGTTATCAGACGGTAACTATGGCCAAGAACACCTAGATTTATATATTAAAATAATCAACACTTAATTTTTCGATCACTGCTTATTGGAGCATCTGGAACCGAAGATACTAAGGCAACTAAATCTTAAGCCAATGTTGTAAATTGTCACCGACAGATATCATGCACAAAAGATGAGGTAGGATTGAAAAGCAGAAGTTGGTTAGCCTCCACTACAAGAGAATAGGTTTTTCTAGACAAATATTTTGTCTCAAAAAATAGATTTTTTGTCCCAAAAAATCTTTAGAAACAAAAAAATTGTGTTCCAAATTTGTCTCAAAACGCCCGTCTCAAAAAGTTTTTAGGGACGAAAAGTGAATTTCGTCCCTAAAAATGATTTTTAGAGATGAAATCTCACTTGCTCGTTCAAATCCGTTCGGATAGGTTTTTTTTATTTGAGACATAAAAAATTTCGTCTCAGAAATCCGTTCGAACAAAAATTTCAGCCGTCCGAACTAACGGTTTCCATTCAAACTCATAAATATTTTGTTCGAACAGATTGCCTTATTCGATTGAGGCTAGCGTCCGGACGGATATTATCTGTTCGAACGAATAAATTTATTGGAATATAAATCTTGTTCAAATGGACTCTTTTTAGTTCGGACGAATTTTAAATCATAATTTATCGTTCGAACGAATACAAGAGTTGTTTGAACGAATATTATCTGTTCGAACAAATACAAGAGTTGTTCGAACGATACTGCTATACAGATTACATTTAATTAAAAGATGCATTACTATTATAATAAAAATGTAATTTGCACATCAAATGTGTTCAAATATTATTGTTAAACAGAATAATAAATGTACAATTAATAAAAAAAAAATTTAAAATCGTGATGGTGGCATAATGTTTTGAGACATCCTCTGTCATTCTTCAAACATTGTTCGAGTCCTCGACTCCAGTCTCTCTTCTATTCTTAACTCTAACTCTGATGTTTTATCTAATCTGATTAACAACTCTTGTTCCTTGGATCTTAAACGTTCTATCTCAAGTTGTACTGCTTCTAATTCCTTAGTTTTGTCTTCATTGGATCTAGCCTTAGAAGAGGATGATAAACTAGAAGATGGCTTCACACAACGCCCTAAGCCCCTCAAATTTCCAAAACATGATTCGAGAACTTCAGATAGGATCCGAGCATCGTTGACAGATAATTCATGAGATGGATCTGCAGTAACATCTTTTAGAGATTTCATCTTTTTCTACAAAAAAAAAATTAAAGTTAGTATAAATAATATAAATATTCTATTAGATTTGAGTTAATATATTTAAACTTACATAATTTGCCTCAGCTTTAGGATTGGTCCAAACACCATCACGATTTTTATGTGCTTTAGCATATAAATGGGTTAGATCAAAGTCACATGAACTTTCAGCTTGCTGCAAAAGAAAATTTAAATTAGAACTTGAAAAAAAAAATGTTCATATTTTAAAATAAAATCGGAATTAGTAGCACTAACCATTTTGTGATATAAACGATGAAAAGACCGAGAACCCGCATGATAGTGAATCTTTAAATTTGATCTATTTACTTTATTCACAGCACTTCGTTGCTTTACAAAATATAAGAAAAATATTATAAATTTCAAATTCTAATACATATATAATTTTCTATTAGAAAAATATAAATGTGATATTATCTTATAAGCAGAATTTTCAAACAAATCACAAAC
Organism: Platycarya strobilacea; assembly: GCA_036898215.1. Lineage (NCBI taxonomy): Eukaryota > Viridiplantae > Streptophyta > Magnoliopsida > Fagales > Juglandaceae > Platycarya > Platycarya strobilacea. The sequence goes on along the minus strand of CM072547.1, from coordinate 1,294,727 downwards.
ATTCTACCACTCGACTAGTAGTATTGTTTGGAATGGATTTTGGTATGCCTCTGCAGCAGTGCTGAATTTCTCAAAATGTGCATGGCACCGACCTTTGTACCTCCAGAATGCACTCGACATTAGCTTCTCAACTGTTTTTCGATGCTCTCGTCGACTAAAATCTAAATCAAACTCATTCTTGAAAAAATTATAAATAGTTAGTATAAATACAATTAACATTAAATTTGAATTTTCTTGGGATGTAACTCATTACCAAACATCGATTTTTTATGTGATCTTTTACATTTTCGGGATCGTTAACCCAGTAGGCTGCTGGCATCAGAGCATACGTGCGAGTGAGGGCACCAACATAAGTAGAAAGTCATGCTTGTGAATCACTGTGCCCACCAGTGTAACCCTCTAATATATCAACTTTAATTTTACCCATTTTTCTGACTTTCTCTATGCAGACACTCCCGGTGATGCCTCACCCTTGGTGCTGGTTTACAACTACAAGTACAGTAATTAGAACACATATATATCATTTGATAAATATATATTAACTCATGTGGTAAATACTATAATTTGACAAACCTGACGCTGGATCTGGTGATGCTGGTATACTATTGCTGGCCACTGAATCATGTGTATGAAAGTCAATAATCGGTGGGAATGGCGCACGAACAGCTTTACGTTTGGGAGGCATATCTATTTAAAATTGTAATTAATTAAATATATAACCAGATAAATATTGTTGATATTTATCAAATTTATACTTACACATATATTTTAACTCATTTACTATTAGTTTTGCTAGATCAGTCTTCTTCATCTTCACTAGATACGTCATTAGATTCATGTTCTTCCGACATTTCACCCTCAATCACTTCTGGTACAACATCTTATCGACGGAGTAGGACCATGTCATAGTTACTCAAGTCAACAAGCAGCATGTCAATGGCCTTTGCAGAAATCTAACATACTGACTTAATATGTAGCAACCTCACTATGAATGACAACTTGCTATGGCGGGTACACCCCTCATACAGTTGTCGTTGAGCATCCTCCCACAATCTTGCGAAGTTCTCGTTTCCCTCAAAAAATTATGAAGATGTTCCTTCTCTATCTCGAACACCAAACATGCCTGCGCCAATATCATCTAACATCTCAGTGATATCCTCTTCATTATCATCATTATCATCCGAAACGACCACATATGTATCGTCCATATTGATCTCGGCATCAGTTTCCTCCATTTGATTGGAATGACTCTCAAATCTAACTCCTGAAGGAAATGGTTCGCCATGTAAAATCCAATGCGAGTATTTATGATCTATCCCATTAACGAACAAATGGGACTCCACTACTACCATATTTAAATAACTCAGGTTCTTGCACTTCTTGTACAGACATCTTATAAAACCCCGACTATCAGCACTGTCTTTCGCAAAATCTATGAATACTTTCACCCCCCGTGCATATTCTTTATAGTATCGCCCAAGTCTATTTCCCAATAGTATTCAACTTTTGTCCATTATATTTTCGTTATCCGAATACTATCTATTAAAAAAAACTTAAATCATTTCATAAACATCATCAGTAATGCTGTAATTGATATCCTCATAATACTATTTATTTATTATGTCTGCACGAATTCCGTTCAAACGTATATTTTTACGTCTAGACGGATATTAACATTCGTTCGAACGGAAATCCTGCAGACAGCATACTAGAACCAATCCTCACCATCAACGAAATAAGTAACAAATACCCAAATAAACAAATCATGCTCAAAATTGGTTATATAATAATATTCCAAATATCAAAATAAGTATGCAAAATCTATATAAAATATCTCAAAATATCAAAATAAATTTCTAATCTTTAAACCCTAATAATTAGAAAACTAACCTCAACTTTTGCACATCCAACTTCAAATCCAATTCAACAACACTGCCCACAATTAAAAATCGTAAAATGAGAAAACTATCAACCACTTTTAATGTTGAAAAATATACAAAAAAAATATTGAGAAATGAGATTTACCTATTCCCTTTCAAGAATATCAAGTCTTCCACACTTAAAAACCATCCTACAATATGCAATCCTTCTCTGCCTCCCTTTTAATCTCTCTCTAAAAAATAGCTCAATCTCAAGTAAGAAATGAACTGAAGAGTGGTGTTTAAATCTGCGAAGTTGCGTTTGAACGTAAAATTTATCATTCCAAACGCCAAAATGTCAAATTGCCGTTAGTTTTCTCGCGATGAATTTTCAACTTTTTGCGTTCGAACGAATTATTTTAGTGTTCAGACGCGTTATTCTAAGCATATTTTAAGTATTTTCTGTTGGAACGCATGAGATACCGTTATGACATATAATAAATATTATATCTTATAGAGTTACACTAGTATTATAATACTAATATACTAGATAATATTTAATTATTATTATATATTTATATACTGATATTACTAATACTATTCTAAATAATCTATATTATAAATTGTATAACCTCAATAAGTGATGACGCGACAAATTATATATTAAGTAATCTAAATAATATGTACCTAATTATTATAAATTAAGCACTACATGTAAATAGTATAATACTTATGTTCTAACTAGTATATACAAAATAATTGATATATATGAAATTGAAGTACTTGATATATATCTATTATATATAACATTATCATCTTAGTATTATGTATAGTACATATATATTAAGTAATCTAAGTAACATATACCTAATTATTATAAATTAAGCACTACATGTAAATGGTATAATACTTATGTTTTAACTAATATATACTAGTATATACAAAGTAATTGATATATATGAAATTGAAGTACTTGATATATATTTATTTTATATAAGATTATCATTATAGTGTTATGTATAGTGCATGTATATTATAAAGACTATTTTTAATATTTTATTTTTTACTAAGAACTTTATAATATTATTAGTGTCGTATGATACATAATAATATCGTTATAACTAGCCGAACTGATAGTGGACTACTTAAACCCCAAACTCTCTTCTTTCCGTTCGAACAAATACCCCTTCATCTGAACATATACCTTTACCGTTCGAACGCTTAAAAACTACATTCGAACACTCAAACTCGTTCGAAAGAGAAATATATCGTTCGAACAAGTGTCAGGATATATATGCCCAGCCCTCGCCGAACGCCTCTTTTTTCATCAAACGGTAGATTCCAAAACTCAGTCCCATTCGAAAGAGAATCACACTCTACCTTCTCGAAACTATCATCTACAGTGAAATATATGAGGTATGGTCTCTCTAACCTCTCTTATTGGTTGAAAATGGGTTATGAACACCCATTTTTGTGTGGGTCGGATTTCAAATTGAATCCGACCCATTTTTCATAGTTTTTTGTAATTTATTTCCAAGTATTCATTGTTTCGGACCTTTAGGAGTGATATTAGGTTGATTTGGTCTGAATAGATTTGAATTTTGTAGGAAAAAAGTAATGGCCAAGTTGACTCGGCCATTTCTCTTCGCAGGGGTTTCCGTTCGGACGGGAATCACCCCCGTTCGAACGAGATGTAAGGGATGATCTTATTTGTTCGAACAGGCATATAACGCGTTCGAACGTGTTATTTGTCCATCCGAACGAGTAAGTTCCAAACAAAACAGTTTGATATACATATTGGTTTCATTTAGGTATTTTGGGTTTCATCAAGCCTGTCTAAGTTTTTCCATTACTTATTTGTATACAGTATACAAATGGCGGGTAGAAGTCAAAAGCGAAGGAGAGATCAGTTGAGCGCTACTAGGCCTGTGATCGCAGATCTAGTTGCCTCCACACCCCTCTCTCCCGCTACTCCCAGTGTTCCTATTCGTAGGTCTGTTCTAGTAGAGCGGCCTATCACTTTAGATGACTTCAGAGAACTGGAGTGGGAGGGACACACCATCCACCAAATCTTCACGGAGCAAGGATAGATTTCGATCTGCACACAGGAGGGGATCGCATATCCTGATATGGTATGCGAATTCTATCGGGCATTGGGAGATCAGCTTGGAGATATTCACCACTACGTACTCATAGTGCGGGGAGTCAGCATCACCTTCTTTCCTCAGGTGATTGCAGAGTATTTGGATATCCCGAACGTGATGGACGCATATCTTCATCCATCCGTAGCAACAACATCTAGATCTGTTAGGGCAGACATGGAAGCTAAATCCTCATCACCCTTCGCTACATGGACTGCCGATGAATTGGGTACTGGTTCAGACGCTGATGATAGTGACCAAGAGTAAGTACCTAATGATGGTCTTACAGACGATCAAGTACGTGAGCTACTACGGCATCCCAAGGCTCCTACATATGATAGCGGGAAAGCCATCAAACAGGTTGACTGCATTCCATTTTTCAAATTGCTGAATCTGATAGTCGGGTACAACATAGACCCGAAAAAGCACAAGACGAATTTCAGGATGGATCGGACACGACTTCTGGTGCGGGTAGCGAGGGGGGACCCGATTGATCTAACACTGTATATTTTCTTCCGCATCAGACAGGAGTCACGATATGGGAGTAGAGGCAGTTTACCATTTGAACTGTTGATATCTAGCCTCCTACTTCAAGCTGGAGTTATAGAACGGATTGGTGAGAAAAGAGAACTTCAAATGGGGGCTCTCAATAAGATATATATCAGTAAGAGCAATGGGTACCCCTATGTATGTACTCTAGGGTCGACTGATGCTACTACCAGTGCTGCTACCCAGCCTGCTCAGAACCAACCTACAGGATTTACACTGGAGCAGTTGGAGGCGATGATTGAGCGCGTGGTGAAGAGAGTGGTGACCCGCATGGTAGCAGAGGCTGAGAATCGCATCATGAGGAGGATAGATGATATAGAGACACGGATTAAATTTATGCAGGAGAACATAGATTTGATACCGAAGTAGTATAAATATTTTTATTTTATGTGATGTATCGAATAATATTATATATATTTTGAAATGTAATTAGTATTTTATTTTATTTTTGGTATTCATAACAATATTCTTTTTTTTTTATTTCGTCATTTTACTTATTGCCTGTGATAATAAAATAAAGAACATTTTGAAAGTAATTACATAAAATTAATTTTTGCATTTATAAATATTTTGAATGTTTTATAAATCATAAAATGTAATATAAACACATTTTTTATATTTTAAAAATGATAAAATAAAATTAATAGAAAACAAATATATATATACGTAAATGAATTGTAATAAAAGAAATTAGCCATTTCCAACTTGTTGTCCGTCCGAACAGTATAATTTGGGTTCGGACAGACTTGTAATTCTACTGCCACATTTTCCTCCAAATTTATTCCGTTTGGACAAATATTTCTCCGTTTGAATGTATGTTTACGCTCGTTCGGACTGATTTTTGTCCGTTCGAACGTATTTTGCAACTCGTCCAATTTTTGAGACGAGTTTTAAAAAATGTCTCTAAAAATCACTTTTAGGGACGAAATTTATTTGGTCCCTAATAAATTTTGTCCCGAAAAATAAAATTTGTTGTATTGCTCAGCATCAAAGGTGGAGGAATTGGAAGAGGCTAACATGACGTTGGTCGATTAAGCTGATACCATATTGTAGAATTCTAAGAAAGGATAGGATTGAAATTTGTTTTCATTTTCATTGAATAATACGAGTACAACAACTCTTTTAAATAATACAATAAGAGTAACGGACTGCACATTTTACATAGAAATTTAAAATACAAATTCAAAATCCATACTTTATGCAACGCCTTCTCTCATGCATGATATGTGGTGACAGTTTGCAACATTGGCTTGAGATTCGGTTGCCTCAATATCTTCGGTTACATATGCTCCAATATGCCTCCATTTCATGATTTTAGTGATGCCGATTGGACGGGTGACAATAACGATTGAAGAAGTGTCAATGCTTATTATGTTTTTCATGGAAACAATTTAATTTTGTGGAGTTGTAAACAACAACAAACAGTCAGTCATCTAAATCTCTTTCCAATACAACAGCAGAAATTCAATAGATTCAATATGTGTTTCATGACTTACATTTTTCATTACCTAGTTGTCCAAAGCTATAATATTGGTGTCATATATCTTTCTTCCAATCCAGTGTTCCATTTTCAGACTAAGCATATTGAAATTGATTTCATTATATGTGTGATCAAGTGCTTCAAAAGAAACTTGAGGTTTCATTTTTATCAACCAAAGATCAGCTGGCTAATCTACTTACTAAGGCGCTACAAGAGTTCGCTTTACACCATTACGTACCATTACAAGTGTAAGAACTGCCCTTTCAATTGCGGGAGCATATCAAAGCATCTGTAACCGAAGATATTGAGGCAACCGAATCTCCAGTCAATGTTGCAAATTGTCACTGCATATCATGCACGAGAGAAGGTGTTGCGTAAATCTTGGATTTTGAAGTTTGAATTTGTCTTTTAAATTCATATGTAAAATGTGTAGTCTGTTACTCTCATTATGTTATTTGAAAGAGTTGTTGTACTCATATTATTCAATAAAAATGAAAACAGATTTCAATCTTGTCTTTAATATAATTATTTGAATCCTACTTAAATCTGACTCCGATATCATACAACTCTTGGCTAACGCATGCACAAAATCTTCGCCATTTGTAGTAATTTTTTTTATCATAGCTTAATCATGCATGTATTCCAATCATGATCATATGAACAGTAACTCGTGGAGATTAAAATTTTCAAAAAGGTTGTAGGAAAAAATTTGTCTTACATGATCCCATGTGGAGTCGAACTAAACGATTTATGCTGGCCTCTAACAAAAAATAAAAGAAATCATGGTGACCTGGCGATGGGAGAATTCCACCGTCTAGCCCCACCTAGCTTGCTAGCGCATGCGGGAGGGTACGTACGTAGATGCTCTTCTCCATCCTTCATCTCCCGACGTTTAGGTTTTTTCTTGGAGCGACTATAAGCAATTTCATGTGTTTCTAAAGTACTAATGTTGCATATGTTTTTAAATAAGAAAATTAAGAAATAAAAAGGATTTAAAAAAAAAAAGAAAATTTAGAAAATTAAATTGGTATCTCAAAAATCTGAAAACCCGGAATTAGTACCAATGAATTAGAAAATCTCTTCTCATTTTTCAAGAGATAATGGCTGATAATTATAATTGTGACACATTTATTTTAAATGATTTTTGCATCACAAATGTATATTATATCAACAAAATCTTAAAATTAAGAACTGCATTGATCAATAATTATTATAATTCCCTGTATGCCATAAGAACAAAACCGTTCAAGATTAAGTGCATATTTGGACTTGTGGTGAGAAATATTACTTTTAATTTAAGGCTTATAGCTTAAATTTTAATGTAATAAGCTATACTACTAAAAAGTCATTTAGTATTTGAGATCTATATGTCTAAAGTACTTTTAGAGTTAGTTACGATAGTTTTTTAAAAATATGTAATTATCTGCATAAACTTTTTGACAAAAACTCTAATTTTATACTTATTGAAAAAGTTGATTTTTAACTTTTTCAACCGATTAAAACGTTTTTAATAAAGTTATCCAAACAATTTATTTTTTAAAAAATATTTTTAACTACTTAAAAGTATTTTTAAAATTTTAAAACGTAATTTCAAACATGCTCTAAGTGGCGATCAATTGTTGGTTCTCTTTGTAGGCACGGAGGAGAGAGAGAGAGAGAGAGGATGGTCAAAATTAAAGGCCGGATTTCGGGAACTATACACGCGTCAGCAAGGCACAGATGGTCTAGACTCTGTACCCATTGGACGTCTTGCCTGTGACCACGTGTCTCTCTTTCACTAGCTCTGATTACTATTACTATTACTACTACGTGTTTGTACTTTGTTCACTTTCCTTCGCTCGTAATCCGACTTGTCCAAACACACCCAGACCCAACCTCTACATGCACAGAACGAGGAGACCCATTTGAAATTGAATGACAGACAGACAGAGTTTACAAATTACACACATTTTGACACGGACATGGGACCATTGTCCTGTACATAAATCGAGCTTTTTCGTGGACGACAGGATCCGAGTCTGCCGCTCATCTCTCCTTCTCTCTCTCTCTCTCTCTCAATACCTTTTTATCTTTCTGCTCGGCCTTCTTTCTATTTCCCTTTCTCATATTTCAAATCCTATGGAAATGGAGGATCAGTATGGCATGCCCGATCTCAGGCAACTCATGAACGGCAGGTCGTCCCATTTCCCGTCCATCCCACAGCCACAAGAGCTCTTCTCTAGCCACCATCGAAACCTCTCACCCAGCAACCACTACGACATGATTATGGTGGGTCGTCAAGTAGGGGCAGAAATGTTGCCCCGAGGCCTTCACGAGTTTCGTTCTGATTCTGCTTCTACTGCACCTGCCACTACCCCCACCGTCACTATCACCACTTCTGCTTCTACTCCTTCGCTTAGCGGGTTTGAGGCCGAGACTGCAGGTTGCTTAGGTGGCGATGGCGGCACTGGAAGATGGCCCAGACAAGAGACTCTCACTCTTCTTGAGATCAGATCTCGCCTTGATCCAAAGTTCAAAGAGGCTAATCAGAAGGGACCCTTGTGGGATGAAGTTTCCAGGTATATTACATATTAGCCCTAATCCTCCTGTTATTTTTCTGTTTTCTTCGTTAATCAGTAAAACTTCCTCTTCTCTCTCTCTCTCTCTCAACAATTTTAGATTTTCTATTGTTGATGAAGATGATGAAGGATGCATGGAATGGTTTGTCCATGTCACTAGGAAATATTAATGGAGAAGAATGATTGCTGTTAGTATTTTTGGCGGTTGCATTTGAGTACTTTGGAAGTGAGATATGGCTTTGTTAATGGGTTTTGAGTTGGAAAATGACTAACTAGACAAGGAGGTTCAGTTCGAGACTCCGGCAGTTATAATTTTCATATTTAGTTTAATTTATTAAAAAACATTAGTGGCTGATCGTCTGTGTGGTTCTTCAACCGACTCCATATTTGTTTGAAAATGCATGTGTACCCTTCTTAAGTGAAAGTTTTTGCTGGTTTTTGCTAAAGTTGTGGCCGACGCCTGGGAGTCGGGACGGTTAAACACCCATCATTGTTTTTATAATCTTTCGACTCATCATTGTTTAGATATTCGAATACTCATATGTTTAATAAATGGATTATTTGCAATTATTCAGCAAGGAAAGCATTTGAAATTGCGTAGCACCATCACTTAGCATCATTAGCACAGGAACTTGTATGAGATGTTCTTTTTTTTTTTTTTTTAAATGTAATCTAGGGTACCCTCCTATCATTATGTAAAACTTACTTCAGCCTTCATATATATCCATGCATTTCTATGTTTTTTTTTTCTCTTTTAAACTCTTCTTTTGGCAGGATTATGTCTGAGGAGCATGGGTACCAAAGAAGTGGGAAGAAATGCAGGGAGAAGTTTGAGAACTTGTACAAATATTACAAAAAAACAAAGGAAGGCAAGGCAGGAAGACAAGATGGAAAGCACTACAGGTTCTTTCGCCAACTCGAAGCTCTCTATGGAGAAACTAACAATACGAGTTCGGTCCCAGAACCCCATTTTGCTGGGCACAGCCTTCGGTTCCAAACCACAAGCCAGACCGGCGCAGCACAAGCAAATCAAGAGGCTTTTCAGTCTCAAAAGCATTATGATAGCCTTAGCCTCTCTAATTCCTCTGAGTACGATACTTCTTCCTCCAATGACAATGATCTCAGCATCGCAGGTCTGGGGGAGAACGAATCGGTGGAGAAAAGGAGGAAGAGAAATGGTGGTAGAAACTGGAAGGCGAAGATAAAAGACTTCATCGATTTGCAGATGAGGAAGTTGATGGAGAGACAAGAGGCATGGTTAGAGAAGCTGACGAAAACCCTTGAACAGAAGGAACAAGAGAGGATGTTAAGACAGGAAGAATGGAGGAAACAAGAGGCAGCCAGAATAGATAGGGAGCACAAGTTTTGGGCTAAAGAGCGGGCTTGGATTGAAGCTAGGGATGCTGCTTTAATGGAGACCTTGCACAAACTAACAGGAAACGAATTAAAGGCTTCATCTTCTGAGGGTCTAATATTGGCCCCTGAAATTCAAAATCACGGTGAAAACCAGAATGAGGATGGAAGTGAAATACTAAACAATGGTGGGAAAGGTGAAAGCTGGCCTGATTCTGAGATTACAAGGTTAATACAACTGAGAAATGCGACTGAGTTAAGAATTCGCCCAAGTGGGTGTTCAGAAGAGGTTCTATGGGAGGAAATAGCTGGAAAGATGGCTTGCTTGGGATATGAAAGAAATGCATTAATGTACAAAGACAAATGGGAGAGCATCAATAATTATCATAGAAAAACTAAGGAAGGAAACAAGAAGCGCAAGGAGAATTCAAGAGGCTGTGGATACTTTCAGACTAGCGAGACGTCTGGCCTATACAATCATGGAGGAGCTTACTGCGAAATCAGCGAACAAGAACCAGAGACTGTGATCAGACTGCACGGGAATGATGGTTCTTCCCCTTCTAATTCCAATGCCGGAAATTCTGTGCATGAGAGCTGCTTTCCTTTCTTGATGGGCGATGGGGATCAAAACTTGTGGGAAAACTATGCTTTGAAAGTCAACAAAGGCGATCAGAACCAGTAAGGTTAAAGAACGTGGACGTACGTACAGAGGGAGCTGAGGAACTTTGAAGGACGAGAAAGATGGTTGACTTGTGAAGAGGAAAGTGGACATACAATGTATTTTAAGGAAATTAAGAGCTGACTGGGACTTAATTATGTATAGGGCCGGATTGATCTTTAGGACCAAAATAAAGGGTTTGTGTTTTATCTCCCGTCGGGGAAAGGAGGTACATTCGATGTTCTCGAATATCCAAGCGTTGAGTTATCATCCCAACGTTTTGTGTAAGTTTTCTATTTTGTACTAAGTTTCCCTTTTGTGACATGCAATTGATATGTTAATTCATGTAGTTCAATACACAATCGGCCTAGCTGGTTTCCTGTTCTTCGATTGGTAAGTTTCCCTAGCTAGCTACCGATCGAAACATAATATATTATTAACTGAGGATGGCTTTGGGAGCAAATATAAAAACATAATCAACAGAAAACACGTACCCTTAATAGCTACGATCCCCTCTTTTAATTGGTAGTTTGTAAATTTATAGTTTTTATTTGTTAAATGTCATGTCTAGTCCCCCATTCTGTTGTGCAATAATGCAATCTAATTAGGATTGTTGGCTTTACATTATGATTATAATTAAAGAATATCTATATATCGTGTAAGTTTAAACAAGCTAATAACAATTTTTAAGGTTTGCAAATATGCTTTTGCTTTCATCAATGGTGCGGATCATCCAAATCAAGGAGAATTTCGATCAAAGCATGCAGCTAAACATGCATGTTCTTTCCGAACGTCATTTCTATATATATATATATATATATATATACACCCGTGTGAAAACTGAGCTTTAGTACTTGTCAGAAACAAAATTTTCAAGATAAATAATCATGTTGTTTGGAAAGGAATCTTGGTGACCGCGCGCTCAAAATTATAACAAATGATTTACAGTTATTGAATACGAAAGTACTCATGCGCAAAGTGATTTTTATTAATAAATAAATATAAAATTTATATAAAAAAAAGTTATTAATTTTTAATAATAAACTTCTATTTTTTTTTTCGAAAAAAAATATATATACGACTTGCTCAAAGTACTCACAAATTATTTGCTATGGCTTATATGAGTCTGTTTTCCGACATTTCAAGCTTATGTGGACAGTACTGTACTGCATGCGAGTCTTCATGAATAGTCACTATGAAAAGAAGCGGAATATGACGCTAAAGGCCGTAGTTAGGAAGCCAATGTGGAAACTAATGGGCACTTGGATATAATTTTATATTAATTGTTGCACTTACTGTACATATATATAGTGTATCGGTGTTTGGGTTTCACTGATCATCAGAAGAATTAAGTAAGGGACGTTTTGGAATTTGTAAAGATCGGAAGGGGGTTTTCATATAAACTTGCATCTTGCTTAAATTAAGATGGGCAATGCTACATATATACCGTCCATAAAGTCGGGTTTTTTTGCCGTTTAAGTAATAGAAACAAATAGAAAGGTTTGAATTTGTTTGAATTTTAGAATAAAATTGACTAAAATCTCTTTATTTACTAATCAGAAATTACTCTAAAAATGTGAAAATTTCATTTTATTTGTCCATAAAACGAGAGCATTTTAATTAAATTTACAGTACAGTCTACAAACGATATAAATTGCAAGAAGAATGATTCGATTGAGAAAGCTTATATTTGTAAGAAAAAGTGCTGCAGTTACAATAAAATGATCTCATAAAAATAAATCTACAAATTAAAATGACTTTATATGATATGTTAAATCTATTTTAAAATAATAATAGTGTTGCAATCTAACTACCGCATTAGACTACATTAGCTTAGAGATTTCCTTTTATAAAATCTCTTTATAACTAAAACATTTCGTATTTTTAAGTACCATTTCCTTTGGACGATCGATCACAGTTGGAATTAATATTATTGCTTACACTTAGTTCCCTATTTACTCTTTACTTAATATTATAAGAGTAGCAATATGTATAATATATAGTTATGTACTCTATTAGTTATATATATAATAGTAGGTATACATATAATATAATTGAGTTTCGGAAATTGGGTAGAATGAGGTATTTTTGGCGTTATAAGCTGCTAGACCTACAGTTCAGAAAGCTGGAGTACAATAGATGGGATGGGAGCTGGTTTGCTGAAACCTTACTCTTTCTTGCTTATAGAATAATATACGAAGCGTGATGGTCCACAGAAACTGTGTCCATACGTTAAACTAGCAGACAGAGACTGCCCGTATTTAGGAAGGAGTAAAGAAGCTTCCCACCAGGGGCATGGGGAACCAAACAAGCTCGGAGAGACGTTACAGTCATTTTCACTGAATCAAGTACCTGAGCTCTCTCCTCTCTCTCTCTCTCTCTCTCTCTCTCTCTTCTGAATCTTTCACCCAAAGAGGCGCTGCTTCCCTTGTCTCATGGACGACAGACAGCTTTTAGTCATTAAGCAATAACAATGGATCGGAAACGAAATTACTCATCAATTATGGAAAATTCAGACTCCAAAGGATTGGCTTTTTTTGTGATACCATTGATGGGACTTGACTAGGAACTTAGATCATATTTAAAAAGGTGGCATGCCTTTCTTTTAAAGTTCCCCAAATTATTAAACAAAAGGGCCACTATTTAAACATTTTTTTGGCCCAAAAGGCGGCAATCAATACCTCATCTTTCACCCTGACTGGCAATATCAGTTCTCTGTGATCAAACATCTATTTTTTCCTTAAAATACTTCATGAGTACTTTTACGTGCTTGTATGAGAGACTATGATGGTGGCATGCATTCATTCTCAAAACAAAGGCAGGAGGAGGCCGGAGGCCGGAAGATCTTTAAAAAAAATAATAATAATAACTATATAAGATTAATTAACAAAACCTGAACTTAAATGCAAAAACGGGATGATGCAAACTTCACATTTCTGTAGTACTGTTCAAGGCCCATATGCATCTCTCTCTCTCTCTCGGAATGGGAGAGAATTATTTTTCTTGACTGATATAATTATTTTGAGTGATGATAGACATGCGATTCATTTTATAATATTTTTATAATTTATTAGTGTAATAGTGTTTTTTATTTTTTTTATTTTTAATTATTTTTTTAACATTTTTAATTATTAAGAAAAAAATAAAAATATATATAATTTTATTAATATTTACATTCTTAATTATTAAGTAAAATAAAAAACTAAATTAAAAAAATTGTAAAAAAATTATAAATTAATAGTAATAGTATCATTTCTGAATTCTTTTAGGCGTACGTAGAGAAAATCATTGAGGTACTGGGTTGATATCCTTCTACGATGGTTTCGTCGGCTTGTGATTTCTGTGTGATTGCGACTGGGAGCAGATCAGACTTCAGAGTATTATACATAGGGGGAATAGGCCACAGATACATACACCCCACCTATCCAATCTCATTCGGCCTCGATCGTATTAAATAAATTTAATACGAGGTTGCAATCTAAAAAGGACCCAAATTCCAACGACCAAAATCAAAACGATCGACAATTCGAAGGTTTCTAAAAAGCTTAACATACATTTCGCTATCATATTTTTGCATGATAATAATAACGAGGATGATGATGTCTGGGTTTCCGGCCACCGCCCTTCAATCTTCATGGCCTGCTAAGCCAACATCGTTAATCGTAGTCCTTTGCAAGCTTTCAGATTAATTGTTTTTTGCATGGGGTTTTGAGAACCGAGTAAAAAGTTTATAGGAAACATCGTTATCCTTCTGCGAGAATGAGTCCCAAAGGACTAAGGACCACTGATGAGCAACACAGCGCAGCAGCACTGTCCATTACTTACTGTCAACTCATCCAGCTCTGATATCTTAATGTGCGTTACCTACATTATCACCTATTTCTAACTCTACCCTCTGTGTGTGTATTCGATACTGCCATCCGCCTGTCCAAATTATGACTAACGAATTCAATTCGTCTTCTGTGCATCTTAAATTTCTTCTGACTACAACCTGGCGATTGAGAGCTTACCGGAGGGATAGTTTCCAAGCTTAAATAGGCCGGGTTCGTAAATATGGATCTAGTAATATTATTTAACATCCCCTTTGTACATCGATCATTGTTAAGTAAAATTATCAGAGAAAAATTCTATTTATCATCTCTTGCATCACACACCAATATGTAATTCGTTATTTTTATCCTTGATTTATTGATCAAATAGACACATATTAATGTATATTGGTGTATAGATATGTGTATTTAAATAGAAAGATAAAAATGACATAATCAAACATTAATATGTTTTACTATTAAAGTGGAAGATGCGTGCCCCATTTTCTTTTTACTTGGAGCTCCTAATTAGGGGTGGTAATTTTTTACACGATCCGTTAACCCAACACAAATACGACACGATAATAGCAGGTTAGGATTTAGTTTTAACGGATTTCGGGTCAAAACGGGTTGATCCGTTATGACACGATTGCTTAACGGGTTCATAACGGGTCAACCTGTTTTAACCCATTATGACACGCTAAGAAAGTTAAAATTACAATTATATTCTTATACTTAAATGTAAATTTGTTAGAATTTTAATTTTGATATTTTATTGTTTAGATTGTAATTTAGACTTATAATTAGTGTTATTAGTTTTATAGATATTATGATTTTAATATTTATATAAAATTATGTTAAATTTAATTAAGTCAAACGAGTTAATTTTGGATATATTCAACTCATTTACATAAATAGGTTGAAACGAATCATATTATGTCGTGTTAATATAATTCCTAATATTTACTAATGGGTCATAACAGGTTGACACGATACGACACGTTATATTAACGGGTTGGATTAGGGTTTGAGATTTTGACACGATAAATTTAACGGGTCGGGTTAGGGTTGACCTATATAGTATAATATACATGTCTTGACACGACACGAACACGACCCGTTAACACGATTTGACATCCCTACTCCAAATAGTGTTTTGGATTATTACTTGATCAGCAGTACTTGATCATCTCCTACCTTCTCCGATTAATTTGTTCGAATCAATTAACCATATTGAGGTGGTGGAGAATTGAAGCACGTTTAGCTTATGCCACGTTTTGCGGCCCACAAAACTGCTTTGGTTTGGGCTAGGCTTATCGGGCTGGTATTTGGGCTTGGTACACGTAGATTAATCGATCTCTAGTTAGGTGGTGTACACACGTAAGACAGCATTGCTATGAGTATTTTCCTAACAAGAACGTACCGTAAAAATATATGTATGCATCATGTATGGTTTCACCTAAATTTTAAAAATAATAATACACGTATTCTTGTGATTGGTATAATAATTGGGATATTCCTTAGCGCTTGACAACGACAAGAACAGGGCAAAAAGCTATGATAAGTAGGTAGGTAAATGTAATGACGTCAACGGGAGAGGTGGGGTGGGGAGGAGGGTAGAACTTAGAAGCAAGGGCGTGAATTTAGCGCAAAATAGGTGGCATTAACTGTTTGAGAAAAGGGAAAGTGAAGGTCATGGTGCGAAAATTAAGGAGGAAGAGATCCGGAAATTAATTTGCTCTTGAACTGCCGTGAAGTGCTCGTGAATAACTTATTTGTAAGTGTTCGTGGAGTAATTTTACATGTAGTTCTAGAGTTCATATATAGTTGTAATGCACAATCGGTTTAATAGAAGAGTAAAAATTACTATTAAAAAATTATTTTTTTCATACAAGACTCGTGTTTCATTTATTTATTTATTTTAATAATTATATAACACTTATCCACTTCACAACTGCAAATATAATTTCTCATTAATTAATGATGTAAATGTGGCTTAGTGCCGTTCTGGGGCTGTCGAAATTAACATGCGCACCCAACAATTGCAACGGCCCATCCTTCGGCTGAAAGAGACGCCCGCCCCAGCTCACGAAAGAAACGATCCTACATCAGAGATCATGTTGCCCTGGATCCACGTATAAAGCCGATAGACTTTGCGTATTCAACCGAAACACGAAGCGGAGAAGGGATAGAAATCAAAAGTGAAGTTACATTTCTGTATTTGTTGTATTTGTTGAATGAAACGACAGACATTTGACTCATAATACTTGGTTTAGAAAGCAAATAGAAATATAAGATATAAGAAGTTCTCGGCTGAAAAACCCAAACTCACCAAGCGAATGTTCCTCAAGCTTTTATTATTCTACCACCCACCATCCTATTAGGACTGAGATAACAAAGAAAATTGAAAAAGAGCCCTAACCATATGCCCGAGAATACAACAAACCCAAAACATACCGCATCAACTCTCCAAAAGAAAATGCAAACCACCAGAAGCTTTAACTTCATCAATACTTATAGTCCTTCACGTGAAGGCTCTCTGAGGCACCCTCACTGAGTTTTGCATCGCCCTTGTAAACTCCCAGAGTTGCCTCTGAGTTCGCCTTGGCCCTGGAAAGGAAAGCAGCCTGAGCCTTCTCAAAATTTTCCTTCTTTCCACCCCAAGTCTTGAGAGTGCTCTGCTGAAGGGCCCGCCCAAAGGAGAATGAAAGACTCCATGGTTTCTTTCCCTTGTATTGGTTCATTGCATTGAGGTTGAGGGTTGCCTCCTCCTCACTCTGACCACCAGACAAGAAAACAACTGCAGGAACTGCAGGAGGCATGGTTCGCTGTAGTGCCGTAACAGTGTACTTAGCAATCACCTCTGGTGCAACCTTTGGTGCATCAGATCCTGGGGTCACCATGTTGGGTTTCAACAAAGTTCCCTCAAGCAGGACATGGTGATCATTTAGAGCTTTGTAACAAGCCGCAAGCACGCGTTCAGTTACATCAGCACACTTCTCAATATCATGCGATCCATCAACCAGAATCTCTGGCTCAACTATGGGGACCAAACCGTTTTCCTGGCAGATGACAGCATACCGGGCCAAACCATTGGCATTATCGTTGATGGCCAGCTGCGATGGCTCATTTGCGCCAATCTTGAGCACAGCACGCCATTTGGCAAACCGAGCACCAGCTTCATAGTACTTCTGGCAACGCTGTGCAAGGCCATCAAGACCCTGGGTGGTGGTCTCACCATTGGTACCAGGAAGCTCAACAGTGCCCTTGTCAACCTTGATACCAGGGAGAACTCCACCTTCCTTCAAAAGCTCAACAAAGGGCTTACCTGCAAGGTATTATATAAAGATTTTACATCATCAGGGGAAAGTGAAGGTAAAGTGAACACTTGTAACAAGATGTCTTTCAAAATATGGCACCCAAAAGTCAAAACATCAAAATCAAAACAGAACACCCAACTTTGACCATATGCAATTGTATGAATCCATTTCAAAAAATTTATTTATACCACAAGAAACTTAAAGCGTGCTTAAAACAAAGTACAAAGATACAAGAATTTATCAAAATACCAGAAGCTGTCTTCTGATAGAGGGTCTCCTCAAAAAGAATTACTCCACTGAGGTATTTGAGGGCACCAGGAGTGGTGAACAGAAGCTCTCGGAGAGCACGCCTGTTCTCCTCAACATTCTCGACATTAATGCTGGAAAGACGCTTGCCAATAGTACCAGTTGACTCATCAGCAGCAAGGATACCCTTCCCAGGGGTACCAATGTATGCAGCATTAGCAATAAGCTCGTCTGAAAAAAATAAGCAGAAACATGCCATTGATCAGATTCATGAGACAAATGAGCAAATATCAATCATTTTGTTGCCAATTAACAAGAGTAAAATAAACTAAAATCAGCACTAGAGGCTTAGTACAGACAAACTATTAAACAAAAGCCAAATGGTGATATCCAAATATGTCTAAGGGTCAACAAGGCAGAGGATAACAGCTACTTATCACAAACTTTTAAATCTGCTAAGATGATCAGATTCATGAGACAAATGAGCAAATATCAATCATTTTGTTGCCAATTAACAAGAGTAAAATAAACTAAAATCAGCACTAGAGGCTTAGTACAGACAAACTATTAAACAAAAGCCAAATGGTGATATCCAAATATGTCTAAGGGTCAACAAGGCAGAGGATAACAGCTACTTATCACAAACTTTTAAATCTGCTAAGATGATCAGATTCATGAGACAGATGAGCAAACATCAATCATTTTGTTGCCAGTTAACAAGAGTAAAATAAACTAAAATCAGCACTAGAGGCTTAGTACAGACAAACTATTAAACAAAAGCCAAATAGTGATGTGCAAATATGTCTTAAGGGTCAACAAGGAAGAGGATAACAGCTACTTATCACAAACTTTTAAATCTGCGAAGAACAACTTTTATGAAAAACATAAGTGATATTAAAATTGTTGGTAGCTAAATTTTATTGGGCTTAATAACTCAAACGAAAGAATCTGTAATTCTACGATATAAAAACTAGGCATTACATATATTTCAACAAGCGTTATCTGATGCACAAATAACTCAAAACATTAACTCTAATAACCCAATAGAGATAGCCAAACAGGGATAATATGAACTCAAATCATTCAGACTCGTTGGATATCTCTATTGATGGGTGATTCCTCATACATCCATAAGAACAAACTCTTAATACAGAAAAACAAACTCACTCCAGTAACCAAATAATTTTGAATCTCTATAAAACCCATCAACTCATTATTTCATTATTCTTAATTGGCAGAATGCTATGGTCCGAAGAGCCACTAACTTCAAAATCTACAAAAATTGCCGATGATCGCAGTCAGAAGGCTAAAAGTAACAAGTCCCTGCAGATGATTTAGACAAAGTGATAATTGAGAAATCATCTCAAAGTCATCCTATAACCAGATCTGATGTTTATGTGGAACAACAAATACTCACCCGGACCCATAATATTCATTCCCGATTCATCTAAAAAATCTTATCAGCTTATTAATACATGAAATGGAAAAAAACGTATTCTTACCGCATGGCGTAGTTAGTATTCGATCTATCACTAACCAACCAGAAACTGTACCATATAGAAGAATTTCAAAGTTCAAAAAGCGGATCTGAGGCTACCAGGCGCCAAGATTGGGTTTCGTAGCAAGAGAAAGGGCAACGATTCAGTTAGAATCCCCCCCAATCCAAAAGATCCATAATTTTTTTATTAATAATAAAGTGGGTTTTTAACTAACAGTCCTCATTCAAAGATCCTCTCTAAATATCATAGGCAATCTACGACGACAATAGTTGAATAAACAATACTCCATCAAACAAAGCAGTACTCGTCCCATTAAAATTTCCAGATCTAATCGAGCGATAGAGAAACAAATAATATAGGGGGAAAAAAGCACAAACAGAGAAGGAACATAAGGAGTGAATTACCCTGGTATTTGCTCTTGAAAGCCGACATTTTTCTGTTTCTGTCGAATAAAGGGAACTGTTCTGAGAGAAAGGGAGAGAGCGTTTGGAGACGGGAATGAAAAAGATGAGTCAGGGTTGATGTTTATATTTAGGTTAAGGGAAAGAAAGTTAAGTGAGAGCTGATTTGGCGTTGGTTGGTATCAATATCGTCGGTTTTGGCTTTTTCCGCAAGCAAACGTTGTAGATCGCGAAGTGCTCGATTTACTTTTTTAGCCTTGGGCCGGCCCAACTGAGCTCGTCAATTGTCCTAGGCTTGCGGGGGACCACACAGGATTCGTCACGCCCCATGCGAGTGACTCAGAGGAATTATTATTTTACGTCCTTGCCCGTTCAATGCGGTTCTCAAAATATATATATATATATAGAAAAATTAAATAAAATTTCCCAACTTATGGGTCTGACCTCTCACACTAGATGATGATTTCCATTTGTGAAAGCTCCTAGAGAACTAGAAGTCCATTTTATTTTTTATTTTCGTTTATAGTTGTTGTTCTGTGTGTTTGGGGACGACATGGGGGGTTTTGAGAGGGCTCAGCAGACGTTCAATAGATGAAGGGTATAATAGGAAAATCAACAAAAGGAAAAAGGGAAATGGCCCACATGCTAGTCGCTAAAAGTAGCAGGAGAAAGTGGTGTTTCCAAGCTAAAAGTTTGATCTAAAACCACTGCGGGATTAGGTGGGCAGGAGTAGAAATTAGGATGGGGGTCAAATTCTGTGGGAGTTGAAAGTGAGCTCTTCAGGGTTTGGTTGCTGCTGCTGAACACGCAAAACCGAGAGCGACGCCTGTATGGCTGTATCCTTTGGGTTGTAGGTAGGCTCCGGTTTAATTCAGATATGAGATAGGGATAAATTTTAAAAATTAAATAAATTATTATTTTTTAATATAATTATTATTTTAAAATTTTAAAATATTAAATTAGTATTTTAAAAAATTAAATTATTTATTATATTTTATTTAAGAGTTTAAAAAAATATCATAATAAGGTTGAAATGAGATAAGTTGTCAATACAAATCACCTCTTTATAACAATTATTTCATCCAATGACAATTTTACTTTTGTTTTTTGTAAGTTCAACGTCGGTCTGTATTTTTAATCGTCCTCTTTTGTTTTTTTTTTTTTAAAAGACAAATATTACATAAGAAGTTTTTTTTTTTTTTTTACATAAGTTTTAAATATTAAGCTTTCTATGTGTAAAAAATAATTTTCAATGGATAGAGTATTAACATATCAAAACAGTGAGAGATATTACTGTGATAAGACGAAGTACATAGCAAAACCTTTATTGACTACATCATGAACCCTCTGCCCTTTTAACTACAATGAGTGTTTGCAACGAATATAACTACGCCCAGAGCTTATCTCTCTGGTGATTTCTGGCGAAATAACATCTCAAAATTTCGATCTCCTTTTCAAGCGGGGTTGGCTCGGAGCTGAGGCCCTCCCCCTCCTTACTTTCTAGTAGTTTCTCATCGTGATTATAGTCTATTTCCGTCGATTTTCTTTCCATTTTACCCATTGGAACTGTTTCTCGCCGACTTATTATCTACTAGTTCTCTTCAACCCACACGCGCCTCTTTCCTAACCCCTACAAACATTAATCTTCAAGTCTATAAAGAGACTTTGCGGTTTCGATTGAGGCGTGCACCGCATGCAAAGCCTTGATCGTGCACGTCGCACACACATAGCAGCATTTTGAAGTGGCTATGGAGGCCACGCGCTTCCTCAACAGGTTTCGTGGCCTTGAATCCCCCTAATCTGACCACCAAGTCTCCTCCTCTAGTGGCATGTGGTGTTCACGCACCACTACCACTTTTGATTTTTCGGTGGTGATTCAGTGTGGATTTCGGCTTCACTATCTTACCCTTTTTTTATTATTCAGGATCAAGTTCAAATGAATGTGAAAATCTCTTCCAGCCACTCTTGGTCGATAAAATGTAGCGTATCGCCCTCCATTACAACTTTTACTCGCAGTTTTATAGTCTGGTTCTTGAACTATCTTGAAATCACTTTTTGTGACATCTCCTTATTCGAGATTGGTAGGAGTCACACTTATAACTCTGAAACCCTTTTTTTACTCTTTTTTTATATTTTTGGTGTCTGTTGTACGTTTTGTTGTATTGGAATGATTGTTGGAGATTTTCACTTTACTAAACTTTGTATTTTTGTATCTATTTTATGTTATATATCTTATGCTTGCTTTAAAAAAAATTGGCAACAAATTTAAAGTTGTTTGTTGCCCTGCTGGAAATGTCCAACCTTTCTCCGTACGTATCTTTATCCAATCACACATATATAACAATGATATTATTATTTTTTTTTTTAGCAAACAAAAGCATTTATTAAAATAAAGATACAAAATGTCCATATACCATTTATAGATACATGCTAAGAAGGTGGATCTTTACCGTTATAAAGTTGTAATAAAGAAGAGAGAGTTTGGATAAAGGGGAGATTTACAAAGACTTGCATTTCTACTATCCATTACACTAAGTCATGCTTGCATCAATTTGCTAATCGATATATTTTCCTTGTTTTCCAAACTTTGAAACTAGAGAAGAAATTCTTTATGTCTTCAATGAAAGGGTTGATAATCCAATCATGATTATGAACTAAGCTGCTAATAGCTTGAATTATCATATTAGAGTCTCTTTTAAAGATGATCTTTTTAAAACCTCTATATTGAGCTTCCTGAATAGCCATCAATACTGCTTGAGCTTCACCTAAGTTAGGATTGGTGGTATTGACAAAATTTATTTTTGCAAAGATTGTATTCCCTTGATTATTTCTGCAAATAGAGGCTACGATACTATTAAGATCTCTGACAGCCACATCAAAAGTAAGAATATGAGAATTTGAAGGATCAGCAAGAAGGATATTCTTGACACTACAAGAAAACTTTACATGGGACTAGGTCTTTGTATGCTCACAAAAACTCTTGACAAAATTGACAAGGGTAGTAAGAGTTATGGATATATGATCATGAACAATTATATTCCTGAAAAACCAAATTGCATCCATGACTAAGGTGGCCAAGATTTGAAAGTTGTGATGATCTTCATTTTGGATCTTTAGAGAATGATCAGGATGAATGATTATGTTGACTCATTCATTAATAGATTGTATGGTAAATACAGTTGTATCAAGAGGCCAATTAGAATTTCTCCACATAATTTGAGCATAGCAATAATTTAAAAAAAGATGAAAGAGATCTTTAAATTCCATGTGACAAAGAGGGCATTTCACGTTATCTTCCATATACGGAATAAGTTTATGAAGCTTAATCCTGGTTGTCAAAGTGTCATTGGAGGTTTTACAAATCAAGAACTTCAAACAATCTTGCAGTTTCATTTTCTACATTTTTTTTTCCAATTAACAGATTATGATGAAGAAGCAAGGGAGTCCTAGTTATTTGTTAGTGCTGCATAAGTTGATTTGATAGAAAACTTTTTTTAAAGAATAACGAATCTATCTGATTTTATCAGGAATTAATTGAAAATTAATGTTAGCCAAGGGAATTTTTGTAATTTCTTTAACGGTGTCTTCTAAGAAAAGAGTTGAAAGGAGCAAAGAATTCAACCACCGGATTCTTCTAACAATGATATCATTCATGTATTTAATAGCATTTTCAAATTGCTAGTCAGAGACGTTCTCATCTAAAACAATAAACTAAAAACTACTTTATTATTTTACTTAATGACTTCTTAATGTACTATATATCAGTTAATTTATTCTTTTTTAATCGTCCGAACAAAATAGAATAATAAATTTTGATTTCACATGTAGTGCAATGCAATATATTAGATACGCAACATGTCTCTTGCATAAACGATAAAGAGTTTATTTTGACATATCATTAGCTAGTTTCTATTTCAAAAATTTTGGGAGCAGCTCTGTTTGGGATCAGCTTAGAACACACCACTAATAATGAGGGTGCAATGACCAAAATGCCTCCTCTTCCATCGTTAAAATCAAAAACAATAATATGGAAATGACTAAAATATCTCCTCTTCTTGAATGACAAAAATAAAAATTGTATGTGTGTGTGATGTGCAACTGCTATAGGAAATGATTCCTAGCATTTTTTTTTTTTTGTATTTTTATGCAAAATACAGAAAGGTTTGGAATACTCTTAACTAGTATGTGAATGAATTAAGCGTTCATGTACGTGCACACCTGATCGGAGCGTCACATTCACATGATTCATGAAAGCAAAGGAGACAAAGGATGTACGTGAGGTTGGGTAGAGACAACCTTTTTAATGCAAGTTTTGTTTTTATATTTGAAAAATGTTTTTCATCCCTATTGAGTTCTTGATTTGGAATCTCTATATATATTTTATTTTATTTTTAATTTTTTTACATGATTTTTAAGTAAATATTTTTAAATAATGTTGTATTTTTTTATATTTTAAATATATATTTTAAAAAATTTAAAAAAATTATGGAAGAAAATCAGAATTAAAAATAAAAATAAAAACCGAGATGCCTAGTAGAAATGAATAGTATTGCCCTTTTATATTTTATTCCGATAATGACCATTGTGTCGAGAGGTTATTGTTAATATTGTCACTAGCTATTATCATTTTTATTATTTAGAATTAATATTTTAAATCATTTACTTCTTATATTGACTTTGGAAACCATGCTTCATGATAGAGACTAATTATATATAGCTAGGTGGTCACTGACTCACTATGATAATTTTAAGGTATACTTTAGACTCCACTTGCATCCTCATGACGCTATGGTTTTGATTATTTAAGGCATACTTTACAAAAACAAAATAGAAAACAGATTGAAATTTGGTACTCTCAGTCTCATACAAAAGAAGATTATTAGATGAAGGTAAAATAAAAGCATATAATAGAAATATAAATATAAGTATAGAGAGTATTTAAAATGCATGAATAATGGGAGAGGTCGGAGGGAGGTGGACGGCCGTGCGTGGATAATGACTCGTACGTGCATGTCATTAGTTAGACGGGAAACAGGATGCTCTGGGGTGTAGCTGCAGGTCCGCTTAAACAAATTCAAAATGACGCCATCCAGCTGTTCACTTGGATTCGCATACAAATAATGCATTTGTGTTTCATGTTCATTGTTTCTGCAAAATCGACATAATAAATATTTCCTTTTTTTTCTCAACGCAGATCACTAGATTAAGAAGTGTTCAGTAACCACCGTCTTATTTTGACTTGTTATATATATATATATATATATATATATATATATATTTAATCATATGATTAATGTCAATATTCCTAAATCATGATCAACAGTAACACTAGTTAGTAGTTATATATAGTCCAATCTTTTGATCGACGTGTGATATTTGTTTTCTTTACATATAAATTGATATTATATATATTTTAGTGGGTGTCTTTTATTTTTTTACACCTTATAATATAATGCTTGTAATCAGGGATGGACCCACGTTATAGGGAGCGGCGCCATCTAAAGTTGAAAAAAAAAACAATTCCTCAAATTAAAATTTTGAAGGTATTTTTTTATTACGTAAAAAACTAACAAATTTGATTTATGCCCTCTCAGAAAAACCTATATATATATATATATATATTAATTTTGATGACATTTCTCGTCCAAAACACAGAGACGAGATAAACAGAATTCTCACAATAAAGAAAGGTTGAGGATTCATTTAGATAGTAAGATGATATAAAATAAAAATGGATGGTTTATAAATAATTGTGATATTGTTAGTTGAAATAAAATGAATCTTTATATCCAAATAGACCTTAAGCCCCATTCGGATACATAGTTAGGGTCTATTGGAATACATAGATAGCTCCATCTCATTTCATGAATTCCATGATTTTATTATTATAATTTTTTAAAATTTTTATACAAAATATAATAAAAAAATTCAAAATTTTCAAAATAATAATATATGAAAAAATAATTTTTTTTTTTAATTTAAACTTTCATATAGAACTATCTTATCTCATCTTCTATATAAACGAGGCCTTATTGGCAACCAATATATATATATATATATATATATATATATAATATATTTTGATATAGTATATTAGATTGTAAGTCTATTTTTATTGTGAAATAAATATAATGTATCATATAAAATTATGTTAATTTGTGAAGCTATTTTTATGAAATTTTTGTATAGGTGTAACAATTATATATATATGGTTTAAGGACTTGTTTAAAATTTGGATTGAACTGAAATCAATTTAGTTTTAAGTCGAGTCTAACATTAAAACACATAACTTTCAAATTACTAAATTTATCTCAACTCAAAATTTTTTTTATACATAAAACTCACAACTTTTTTCAACTTAATAATTAATACCTCTTTGCACATGTGACCTATAGTTTTTTTTTTTAATTTTTTATAAATATATTTAAACTTATTACAAAATTTATTTCATAATTTCAACTTATTAATATTTAAAAAGAACTCAATTCCTCAAAAAAAAAAATTTATCTAAATTCAACTCAACATCCAACTGACCTAAGTCTCACTTTTACTAGTAAACGAAAAAAATCTCCCTTCCAACACGATAACAACATAATATACTCGAGTATGCGGGTTTATATGTTAAAAAAATAAAAAATTGCTAATTATTTTGATATTATCCCCTCGGGTACCAGTATAAAATTCGATACCCTACCACCTCTTTTATTGGGCTTTTCTTGACCAATCCGATTAAAAGACCATCAACAATCTTAAGCTACCGACGGCCCAACAGAGTACTTTTCTTTCTTCATCTCATTTTATCGTAAGTCAGATTGAAATAAACATCAATCTATTATAATGATTTTGTAATGAATTTAGTGGAGGGACGGCAGCCGCCCCCTGTCCCACCACTAAATAATGTGAATGACCCCACCACTATTATATTAAATTTGCATAGTAACTTGCATAGTGACTTGCATAGTAACTTACATAGTAATTTCAAAGCCTATAAATAGGGGCTTCAGTTGTAATGAAATTCATAAGAAAAAATAGAGAGAGAAAGAAAGTTTGAGTTCTTAAGAGTTTCAAGAGAGTTTCTTATTTCTCTTTTACAATATTAGTTCCTTTCTTTAAGTTTCATAACACGTTATCAGCACGACGGTTCTGCCAATTCTGAAGCTAGTGGCCTTATTCCTCTGTAAGTTTTTCAATATATTATTTGAAATCTTTGATATATTTTATTGATGATTATCTGTGTGAATTTATAAATATATTTTCTGAGATACGCATATTTATTATTTATATGTGTAGAAAATGGCAAATCTTACAAAATTGGAATTTGTTGCTCTTGATATATCTGGGAAAAATTATTTATCCTGGATACTTGATGCTGAAATACATCTTGATGCAATGAACCTGGGAGAAACTATTAAAGAAGGAAATCAAGCATCCCTGCAGGAACGTGCTAAAGCAATGATTTTCCTTCGCCACCATCTTCATGAAGAATTGAAAACTGAATATCTCACGGTAAAAGATCCCTATATTTTGTGGAATAATTTAAGGGAGAGGTATGAACACCAGAAGACTGTTATCCTCCCAAGAGCTCGCTCTGAATGGATGCACCTGAGGTTGCAAGATTATAAAAGTGTTAGTGAGTATAATTCCGCACTTTTTAAAATAAGCTCAGTATTAAAATTATGCGGTGAGAAAATCACCGATGAAGATATGCTAGAGAAGACTTTTACTACATTTCATGCCTCGAATGTGCTCCTGCAGCAGCAGTATCGAGAGAGAAAGTTCAAGAAATATTCTGAACTTATATCATGTCTTCTAGTAGCTGAGCAAAATAATGAGCTCTTATTAGAAAGCCACAATACACGCCCTACTGGCTCAATATCATTCCCTGAAGTGAATGGTAATAGGTTTGCATCATTCCCAGAAGTGAATGGTGCATCCTTTAGAAGAAATCGGGGGCGTGGACGTGGACGTGGCAGAAGAAATTATAGAAATGTTGGTCATAGAAATGACAACATTAAAAGGGATATACCATATCACCAGAAGTGGTACAATTCAGAAAGGGGTAAAAATCCCCAGAATAATTCTTCAAAGAAAAGTGAAGAGGTGTGCCATAGATGTGGAATGACTGGACATTGGTCACGTACCTGTCGTACGGCCAAGCACTTAGCTGATTTATATCAAGCTTCTGTTAAAGGAAAGAATAAAATGCATGAAGCAAATTTAGTAGAACCATCAGATGATTTATTAGATTCAGTAGATGTAGACGTTACTCATCTTGATGTATCTGATTTCTTTAATCATCCTGATGGTAGTATTGAACACTTAATTGGAGATGGAAGTGTTCCACTCAATTAATGTATTTTCTTTCTATCAATAATAAAAGTTTTGTATATTTTGTAGAATCATGGATCACATTGATGAGCTTTTTATCTCTGAGTTGAATGATAAAGATATATGTCTGGCTGACAGTGCTACAACTCACACAATTCTCAAAGAAAAGAAATATTTTCAAAATCTAACACTAAGTAAAGCCTATGTCCATACCATATCAGGTTCATCGGATTTAATTGAGGGCTCCGGAAGAGCTTATATTGTGTTGCCTAATGGCACCAAATTTTGTATTGATGATGCTCTATTCTCTTCACAATCCAGAAGAAATTTATTGAGTTTCAAAGATATACGTCGTAATGATTACCATATTGAAACGACCAATGAAGGCAGTAAAGAGCATCTTCTTATTACTAAAACAGTATCGGGCCAGAAGCTCGTATTAGAAAAACTGCCTGCTCTATGTTCTGGATTGTATTATACAAAAATGAGAACAATTGAATCATATGTGGTAATGCACCAGAAGTGCATTGACCCTAAAGTATTTATGACTTGGCATGATCGCCTTGGACATCCGGGTTCTATAATGATGAGACGAATTATTGAAAATTCGCATGGGCATCCCTTAAAGAATCAAAAGATATTTCTACCCAATGAATTTCCGTGCTCTGCATGTTCTCAAGGTAAGTTAATTATTAGACCATCTCCCTCAAAAATCATTGTTGAATCTCCATCCTTTTTACAAAGGATTCACGGAGATATATGTGGGCCTATTCATCCATCAAGTGGACCATTTAGATATTTTATGGTCCTAATTGATGCATCTAGTCGATGGTCACATGTTTGTCTTCTTTCCACTAGAAATGTTGCATTTGCTAGACTTATTGCTCAGATAATTAAACTACGAGCACAATTTCCTGAGCATCCAATTAAGACCATTCGATTGGATAATGCAGGTGAATTTTCATCTCAAGTTTTTGATGATTATTGCATGTCAATAGGAATAGATGTTGAACATCCTGTTGCCCATACACACACACAAAACGGTTTAGCTGAATCTCTGATCAAAAGGTTTCAATTAATCGCTAGACCTTTACTTATGAAATCAAGACTACCTATTTCTGTTTGGGGACATGCTATACTTCATGCAGCATCTCTAATTCGCATTAGACCATCTGCATATCATAAATATTCTCCATTACAGCTTACATTTGGTCAACAACCAAATATTTCTCATCTTCGTACTTTTGGATGTGCTGTATATGTTCCAATTGCACCTCCACAACGTACAAAAATGGGCCCTCAACGTAGACTTGGGATATATGTTGGTTTTGATTCTCCATCCATTATTAGATACCTTGAACCCCTTACAGGGGATATGTTTAAAGCACGTTTTGAAGATTGTCATTTTGACGAATCAAATTTTCCGTTAATGGGTAAAGAAAAGTCGGTGCCTGAAGCACGACAAGATATTACTTGGGATAATAAGACCCTGTCTCATTTTGATCCTCCTACAAATGAATGTAAACGGGAAGTTCAAAGGATTATTCATTTGCAAAATGTTGCAAATCAGTTACCGGATGTATTTACTGACACTAAAGGTGTAGTAAAATCTTATATTCCTGCTGTTAATACTCCAGCAAGGATTGAAGTCCCTGAAGGACAAATTGTCAAAGCAGCAATAGGTGAATCTAAAATACGCCTGAAGCGTGGAAGACCTATTGGTGCAAAAGATAAAATTCCCAGAAGGAAAAGAATACAAAATGAATTTGGTGTTCCTGAAGAACACGTACCCACAATACAGGCCACAAATATAATTGATGCTCCTAAAGAGCTTAAATCTTCTATTCCAGAACCTCCTGAAGAGGAAAATCTTGAAGAGTATAAATCTCCTAAAAAGGGACCTCCTGAAGAGGTGTGTCATGAAATGTTTTCCCTTGAAGAGGAACAGGTACCTGAAAATAATGAGATCTCAATACATTTCATGAAAACTGGAGAAATTCTGGATAGAAATAAAACTGTTGTCGACAACATATTTTCATATAAAATGGCCCTTGACATTACCAGAAGTAATGAAGAAAGTGAGCCAAAAAGCGTCGAAGAATGTCGACGTAGAAATGATTGGCCAAAATGGAAAACAGCTATTGAAGCTGAATTAAATTCGCTAGCGAAACGAGAAGTATTTGGACCTGTTGTCCAAACACCAAAGGGTGTAATGCCTGTTGGATATAAGTGGGTATTTGTACGAAAACGTAATGAGAAAAATGAAATTGTGCGATACAAAGCACGGCTTGTTGCACAAGGTTTCCTGCAGAAACCCGGGATTGATTATGAAGAAACATACTCTCCCGTTATGGATGCAATCACATTTAGATTTTTGATTAGTCTGGTTGTTACAAAAGGATTAGAAATGCGGTTGATGGATGTAGTCACTGCATATTTATATGGATCCTTAGACCATGACATATATATGAAAATCCCTGAAGGATATAAGATGCCTGAAGCATCTACAAGTACATCTAGAAATATGTACTCAATCAGACTACAAAGATCTTTATATGGGTTGAAGCAATCCGGACGCATGTGGTATAATCGCTTAAGCGAATATCTATTGAAAGAAGGATTTGAGAATAATCTTATATGCCCATGTGTTTTTATTAAGAAATCTGAATCCGGATTTGTCATTATTGCGGTTTATGTTGATGATTTAAATATTGTGGGAACTCCTGAAGAGATCTCAAAAACCGCTATATATTTAAAGAATGAATTTGAAATGAAAGATCTTGGCAAAACAAAACTTTGTCTCGGCCTGCAGCTTGAGCACTTGCCAAATGGAATTTTTATTCATCAGTCCATGTATACTGAGAAAGTCCTAAAGCATTTTTATATGGACAAATCTCATCCTCTGAGTACTCCAATGATTGTTCGAACACTTGATGTGAAGAAAGATCCATTCCGTCCTTGTGATGAAGATGAAGAAATTCTTGGTCCTGAAGTACCATATCTCAGTGCAATTGGAGCTTTGATGTATCTTGCAAATTGCACTCGACCAAATATTACATTCTCAGTTAATCTGCTTGCAAGATATAGTTCTGCACCAACTCGAAGGCATTGGAATGGCATTAAACATGTCCTTCGTTACCTTCATGGTACGGTTGATATGGGATTATTTTATCAACGTGGTTCAAGTCCAGAATTGATTGGGTATGCAGATGCGGGTTATCTTTCAGATCCACACAGAGGTAGATCTCAAACTGGATATTTATTTACTTATGGAGATACTGCCATATCATGGAGATCTGTTAAGCAGACACTATCTGCTACTTCTTCAAATCACTCAGAAATCATTGCTATTCATGAAGCAAGTCGAGAGTGTATTTGGTTGAGATCAGTTATTCAACATATCCAGGAAAAGTGTGGACTTCCTATGATCAATAATAGCCCAACAATCTTATATGAAGATAATACTGCTTGTATCACTCAAATCAGAGGAGGATACATCAAAGGTGATAGAACTAAACATATTTCACCTAAATTCTTTTATACTCATGAACTTCAAGAGAAAGGTGAAATTGATGTCAAGCAGATACGATCTAGTGATAATCTGGCAGATTTATTCACAAAGGCGTTACCAACTTCCACATTCAAGAAGATTGTGCATAACATTGGAATGCGAAGACTCAAAGATATTTTGTCATGCACTTTTCAGGGGGAGTAAATGTGCTGATTGTACTCTTTTTCCTTCGCTGAGGTTTTGTCCCACTGGGTTTTCCTCTGCAAGGTTTTAATGAGGCAATCTTAAAGCACTTGTGGATACATAAGAAGACTGTACTCTTTTTCCTTCGCCATTGGTTTTTCTTCCCACTGGGTTTTTACTTGGCAAGGTTTTAACGAGGCAGATTCCTTATGAGTGGTCATTCAAGGGGGAGTGTAATGAATTTAGTGGAGGGACGGCAGCCGCCCCCTGTCCCACCACTAAATAATGTGAATGACCCCACCACTATTATATTAAATTTGCATAGTAACTTGCATAGTAACTTGCATAGTGACTTGCATAGTAACTTGCATAGTAATTTCAAAGCCTATAAATAGGGGCTTCAGTTGTAATGAAATTCATAAGAAAAAATAGAGAGAGAAAGAAAGTTTGAGTTCTTAAGAGTTTCAAGAGAGTTTCTTATTTCTCTTTTACAATATTAGTTCCTTTCTTTAAGTTTCATAACAGATTTGATATTATTCGTTAAATCGTTGATTTTTTTTATTTGTTATATCAAAAGTTATAAGTAGTGTTATAACTTTGCTTGAAGAGTCAAGAAGATAAAATATCATCATTCTCAATATTCTATTCAAAAAAAAAAAACTTCAATTGAAATTCAAAAAATTTCTTTGACTAATTATAATTTTTGTCTCATAAAAGACAAGTGTCATTGAATTTACCATTTTACCGGCCACTTCTCAATTAAATCTGCTCATGCTACTCTAGTTAAGGATAACCAACCGCTCATCCACCTGGATAATTCAAACTGAAAAAAATTGTGAATATAATTTTCTTGTTGATCACCAGCAAGCACATTTAACAAAAAAAAAAATACTATTACGAGCAAAGAATCAATCAATCAGTTTTCTTTTTTACAAGCACAGATCAGCAACGTGAATCCAACCTTCTCTTCTTCCTTCAGTTCCAAATTCTTCTCCTCCAACCAGAGCCTGCTGTCAAACCCACTCCTAGTCCTAAACATGAAAACAGCAGACCCAGATGTTGGATTGAAGAACCAATCATGAACATCCCACATCAAATCCACCAACAAACCATCTAGAAATATAGCTTGGTTCCCTCTAAAATTCCACCTTAATCTATTCACTTGAAAAATATTCTTCTTGTCAATAAAAACAGATAATACAGGACTCTTTGATCCTATTTCTCCAACACATTTGATCAAGATGTCATGAGACGTTCCTGTGTCGCAGAACTGTGCCTTAGTAGAATAAACAGAATTACCAGAGAAGTGCTCGCTCCTAGAAACCAATGAGAACTTTGCGTGTGGAGTTTCTGTGTTGTATCTCTTGTCTTTTAAGTCTTCATCATTGTCTCCAAGGTGCAGGCTAAGCTCTGAATCAACAAAAACTATGACATAAAACCTATCCACCGGTTCAGGTCCAGAATCATAATTAGCTTCAGAAATATCCCAGAAGACTTCAATCTTTGAGTTGCAAGATTGGAACTTTTTGGTGCCTTTGCTCTTTTGCAGCCGTTGATCACAATTGGAATTATGGTTGGAGGGGAAGGATGTGTTGTCATCGATGTTAATGACGAAGCCTTGGCCCATAAGTTCATTGCACCAATTGAGCGTGATCAGGAGCTGCCTTTGGGTTGAGAGTTTGGCTTTGTATATACATCTCACTGCATTTGGGATCGAAGGAATCATCTTTGTTGAGAGATTAGGTTGGTTTGAAGGGCCCGAGCAATACAAATCGGACACCTTAACGGCATGTTCGCTGTAACAAGATGCTATACTCCTCATCGTGGAGATAGACACAGAAAGGAAATGAATGGGAGAAAAAAAGATGAGGCTTAGAACGTATTGTGAGAGAGAGAGAGAGAGAGAGATGGAGGACTCTTCCTTGTCTTAGTTGTCTATACCAGAAGAAGATGAAAAGATTGAAGGTGACAAAAGATGGGTTGCTTCACTCTTTTGTATTAATTTCCATGTGTAGGTACCTTTCTATGCTTCCCTATAATTGTAGGAGAGAAATCTGAATAGGCTAATAAAGGAAGAAAATGAAATCCGTTACACTTCCTCCCCCCTTTGTCGAAGCAAATGAAGGGATTGGAGATGACAAAAGATGGGATATTTCGTTCTGTGTTCTTTTCCAACTGTTGGCAGTACCTTTCTGTTTTTCAATTTAACCGTAGGAGCAAAATCTGACTTACTAGCAAACTATGTTTCACTCCACCCCATCCTGATTCCTAGTCATCTAAATTGAATAGTGAATACTTCCCAAACCTTATATATGTATATATATTTGATCTAAAACTGGAAAGAAGGACATGAACAACCCTCATTTCTTTAATTAATGAAAATAAATAAATAAATTATCTTCAAGGAAAGTTTGACCTTATCTGATACAGCCTACAGGGAATAAGAAAGTGTGATTTGATTTTTTTTTTAATCAGTTTCTTTGAATTAATCATAGATCTGTTAACGCGAAAAGTGGGCAGTTGTTAAAGATTTGGTTAATAAACCAAGACATTTTGTTTTTGTGTTAAATAAATAAATCAAGTAAATGAATAGACTTTTTCTTTTAAATAACAATAATATGATATGCACAAATTTTAAATGTAAAAGTCTCCTATAATTTTTTTTTTTTATAAAAAAGTAGATAAAATAAATAAATTTATTAAAAAATTATAGAAATTTTGTTGGATGAGCATTACTCAGAATATTAGTCTTGATGGGTGTGAAAAGTAAGCTGCAGATTTAAGCCCAAATAATATTGTATGGCTTTGAAGATGCATGATGACACGTGTTTTGTGGATGACTTGGATTGGTGTTGAGCTGATGGTGATGCTATGAATTGATGATAAGAATAGCTGGTCCCACAAATTAAAGACTACCTTCCAATTCACCTACTACGATTGAAAATCAAATATAAATGCTAAAGTTAATTTCCCATAGAACCCCCTCATCTTACTCTTTCTACGACATGCAGGGACAACAAAACATCGCTAGAAACTGCCAATTCTAAGTTTTTTTCACTTCAAAATTATAAATCCTTATAATTTGAAAAATACAGCAACAGCTTCAGAAGATCCGAACACATTATGAAAATAAAAGTTATGGTCGAATTTTTGAGTTGAGACGGAAGACCAACCTCGTTTAAGAAGATTTTAAAGCAATTTTACGTTTTGAGTGAAGTTGATTTGGTTGGTCACTAACCGAGTCGATAGTTGTTGTCATGAGATGGACCCGCTGCCCGCAGCTAAAGAGAAGAACACATTTATAATCCGGAAAAGGAGCGATGTTAAAGGATGGACCTGACTCACCGACAAAAGTAATGAAAGACAAAGAGATGGGCCCAACCTTTCTAAGTACAGTAGTGCGGCGAGAAGATGGAAATTATTAGTGGAGAGAATTCAGAAGTTGCAGCTCTTACGGGTACGGCATATTACATCTTCAAAACCCGGCCCTAGATGCTAAACACTTTTTGCGGGCCGAGTTGGGTCCAAAACATAGCGATAGTTTGGGCTCTTTTAAAACAGCATGAAAATAGCGGCGTCGCCCAACATATATCACAATCGTACGGCTTACCAAAGGTTCTATAATGTTCTCTCCTCCTTCCCCCTCCCCCACCTTTTTTTTTAAGAAAACATCAGAGGATGTTTGCATTGGTGCTTGTGTTATCAGGAGATTTGATATGCATATATTTCTAACAAGAAAATTTAAAAAGAAAAACAAACATAGAGACGTGTGGAAACCACCTAATTTAGATGCAAAACGTGCCAAGTTGTACGTGTAGTACTAGCTAGGTAGTGGTAGGTAATTAATTAATTTGGATATTTTATGTTAATAGAACATATAATAATCAGTGTCGATCCAGACTTGATCTTAATTAGGCGATCAAATTTCCCACACGATCAAAGTTCAATAATAGTATTCATCGATTAAATTTCATATACGAAAAGTTGTGGAACTCACGCTTAAAATTTTATGAATATGATATTATTAAGCTCAAGAGCATATATATGAGAGAGAGAGAGAGAGAGAGAGAGGAGTCCAAGTTCTAAAAGATCAGATTAAGAAGTCGGCCTACCAACTAAAAAGGGTAGCTTATATAATAAATATGCGCGAATTTCTTAGATAAGATCATCATATATATGTCAATTGCCGATAATAAGAGAAAAGAGAGGAGAGACTATGAGTGGAGGGTGGCATTCCACAGTACAGCTAGCATGTTGTCCTTGATCGGGACACATTTCTTCTATTTAATTCTCATATACACTCAGAGATGATCATCTAGTCAATTTTGATATAGAGTACAATGCTCTCAACCCTTCGATTTAGGTTTGTTCATTTAGATTTTGAATTCAAGATTTTAAATTTAAATGATGAATAATTTTTAAAAATTTTTTAAATGAAAGTGTCAAAATTATTAAATAATAAAAAAATTAAAAAATTCTTAGAACCTACTTCGATCCCCCTCCAAAAACCAGGTGAGCACATGTTTATACCACTGAAATTTCAAGACCAACCGCCCAACAAGAATTACAAATGCCCTAAACTGGAATTGAAAAGAAAAAGAGAAAACTCAATCTGTATTGACAAAGGAGGGATGTCGTAATTAAAAACGTACACGATCGGTTAATACTGTGCATGTTGTGAAACCGTGAAAATGTAGGCAAGTGACGCACGCCATGGCCAGTACACTACCCTCTACAAGCTCAGGATCACGCGCACGCACTGTACAAAAATCATCCTATTAAATTACATTAAGCGCGCCCCCATCACCTCATCCCATAGCTCCACAACCAACGTAGTTAGTTCATGCAAACATGGAAGATCACTGTCAGTCAAACTTCCAAACTCCAAAAACCGCAAGAAATGTCATCTCTTGCGTCATCATCATCTATTGGACATCTCGATTGACCTGAAGCTCGCTGATCCCAGATTCCTATACGGGCCGGGTGAAATGTCACCCTCCTCTTTCCGGGTCCTCCTTTTCCAAATCCTGTACGTAAAAAATCCTACCGTCCCAAGCAGAATAACCGCCGCCACACCCCCCGCTGCATACCCGACTCCAATACCCACGTTCATTTTCTTCTTGCCTGCACCTTCGCGCACCTTAAAATAGCCCACCTTACTCTTGTCCCCGGTGGCCACCAACGTTTGGATCGTATAATCCACCATGTAACAAAAGCCGGACCCGTTGTTATACACTGCCCCCCAACAACTACAGTTGTTCTCGCAGAGGCCTTCGCATTCTTCCAGCGAAGATGTCGTTTCGTATTGCATTTGCTCCTTAAACGGCAGCTCGACGCCATTCCTCATCAGAACCCAGAAGTTGTCTTTAATTACCTTTCCGCTGCAGAAGTCACCGGTGTCCTTGGGAAGACACTCCTTGCCTGAGCGATATTCCGTCCGGTTGTCCAAACAGGAGCAACCGTACTCGGGGCTGCACAAACCGTAAGAACCGCATGGACTCGGTAGCTCGCAAGTATCCGAGATCGCTTCGTAGTTCAAGGCCCAACTGGACCCGTCCCAGTAATACCCCTTGAGGTTTCCGTCCGGTTCTAACCGGAGCCGGAGGAACCCCCCATTGATCGGTCTCTGAAAACTAGTGAATGGTAGTATGTCCACTGGTGTGCTTCCATTTTGGTACATACCCAGATATCCGTCCGGGTTGACTTGGGCGTAAATCGGTCCCTGTCCTTGGACCACCTTTGCTTTGGCCTCTAACGCCGTGTGTTTCCAGTATAACTGATCCGAGTTGTCTCCAAACTTTGCGTGTAAGCCCCAAAAGTCGTACCCTAAGCGCATAGAGTAAAGTCCATTTGATGAATTCAAAGACATGTTGGACGTTAAATTTTGCTTCTCGACAAGGGTATCTGTGGGGAAGTCAAAACTTTGCCAGATAACCGAGGGAGGGTCGCTGAGTTTTTGTACTTGGAGATTCGAGGAGTTGAGGAGCATAACAACGTCGCCGTCTGTACGAGTTGACCAAAAAACCCTTGAGTGAGAATCTGTAACCACGAGACTGCCATTGAAGAAGAGTTTGGTTGTGTCGGACCAGCTAGCCAGCTCAGTCGGGTTGGCGAGCCAGAGTGGTTCGGAGGACTGCACGTGGAGGACGGCGAGAGCGAGCTGGTTCTCGTTCACTCGGAGGAAAGCGAGTGAGAAATTGCCTGTGGAATCGCTGAGGAGAGCTTGGAACGACGACACCTTCGGGTCTGGGGTGGCTTCGAAGCCTTTTTTAAGCCCTTGGGCGGCGGCTCCAGTAATGATATGCGTCCATACAATGGATTTGAAGAGAATATGGGTAGTAAAAAGGAGAAAGTAAGTTGCATGTAAACGCGTCACCGAGTTGATGATTCCGTCCATTGCTGGAGATTAGATAGAGATGTAATGAGCTGCAGATTTGAGATGGAGTTCAAAGTTCCAAAGCAGCCATGAATAGTCTTCAGACTCTTCACGATACAGTGACCTCCATATATATATATATATATATATATATATATATTTTTTTTTTTCCAGCACGCCTGGTGGCCGCATGGGTATATATAATGGTTGTTGATCATAAAAAAAAAACATGTTGTATGGCCGACGGCAAATCGAGATCAGATATACAGTATAAAGCACCCAAGTTGACCGTCGCAAGTTGCAACCATGAACCACCTCACCGTAATGTGACACTTGGTTTCCTGAATTTTTAATAATCTCGGCATTCACATTCTCGGCATTCACATGTCAATGTTTGGGAAATTGGAATCTAGATATTTTTCCACAACACACCTACAAAAATCATATTTCAAGGAGATAAAATTTTCCTTTTGCAAGAGGCAGACACGGTTCTGTCTCACTCAATAATAGTGCATTTGATTATAAATATGGTAATTGAGATTCTAGAAATATTGGTTGGGGTTAGGCAAGCTAGCACCGGCGTTGAATAGTAATAACTCCCAAGCAATCAATCGCCCAAAACCCTCAAGCACATGAAGTGACCAATCTTGATTCAATCAATTAATAAATTGAGAAAATAAAAGGGAAGCGAAGAATATATAACATGAACAGAAAGGATAATGAAAATAAAGTGTACTAGTAGTTGAGTGTCTCTGCAAGCTGCTAGCAAGGTTGACATTAAAGGAACACATGTGATTGAAGGGTTGACTATGGGAAGGGCAGGTGGGATAATTTAAAGCGATCCTTTAATTTATTATCATATTATTATTAATGCTCTTTATACAAAGACAAATTAAGCGCATTGCTGGTTGGCTGACATCAAGAAATTAAGCAACCAGCATCAACCCCGCCATGTAATCCGTAGATGTTCTTGATCTGATCTTATATATGTAGCCTGATGCCTTTAATTTGGATAAATCAAAGAAGATATAGAGCTTGACCGTACGTATACTCCAATATTTAGCTTCTCATCATAATCTTTCTCTAGATGATCATCAGGAGTACGGTTCATTAATGTTTCCGAGTATTCTTGTAGATCATCACGAGTTTACCATTTGACCTCAACGACTTCTATATATACACGTCTCTAAAAGATCGGGAGATAAATCTAAGTTGGTGAAGCTAGCAAGGGGACGCGACAAAAAAGATAAAATAGATCGTGAGAATTTGTCTCTTTTCTCCTGTCACTTTGATCTAGCTAGCTTCTAGATGTAGAAAATATTATACTAATCAGCACGTAGTATATTCAGTTAATTAATCTAGCAACTTGCAGCTCTAATTAGAGATCCTTGCATCATGCCTACGTTCACACTCTTAACTTTTATTATTATGATCAGTCCTTCCATCAGCACTACTCCCGCTTGAACATATCATACAGTAAATATTGTATGTATAATATTCTTTAAATATTACAAAGACCACATACCAAATCTCGTCTTCCTGATAAGTTTCTCTTTTAAAAACAGAAAAGCAACCGCGATCGAAAGCAGTTTGTCATGCTAACGCAGCTACCCAATAATATTAGAGGAGATCAAATGGTAATTCCAACTAATATGGTCAAATGATCCAAGCTAATATATATATATATATATTAGAGGAATATGGCCGGAGATCCATTAATGCTAACAGTTATAGGCTTCACAGGTCCAGCTAGCTCCAACTAATCCCGATTTGCAGCCACAACCAAATTATGCCCATTAATGTTGGGGTCCGGGGACAAGCTCATAAGACATATATACTTGAATAACAACGCCGTAAGACTCCATGTCAACAGAGATAATCAAG
The DNA here is from genome assembly GCA_036898215.1 of Platycarya strobilacea. Taxonomy (NCBI): domain Eukaryota; kingdom Viridiplantae; phylum Streptophyta; class Magnoliopsida; order Fagales; family Juglandaceae; genus Platycarya; species Platycarya strobilacea. Next base: position 1,254,572 of record CM072547.1, on the reverse strand, counting down.
AACCTTAAGATTTGTTGAACTCAAAGTTTCAAGTTTCATGTAAATTTACACATGAATTTTGATAATAACAAATGAATTCAAAAAATAAAAGAGTCTCAAGTTCAAATTGTCCACACAATATAATCAAGCACATCAAGGAAGCAAGCATAAGCAAGAAGGGAACAAGTTCACATTAAAATCATAGAGTAATGTTGTAAATCTCTTAAAAATTCAAAATTAGGATTAAGGCTCAAAATTAATATTTTATCATAAAGCATTAAAATACATTTTCCACATATACATGAATATTTTGAAAATTAAATTTGAAAATTTTGAAAGATGATTTATTGTCATCTCTCACATGTGCATGACATGATTAAAGGTTTGAATTTTGAAAATATTAAGATGATTGATTGTCATCTTTCACATGTGCATGTTTTATTTGAATATTTTCAAAAGTGATGGATGCTTTTTTTGACTTATGCAAAAGGTAGATGTCTTTATTTGAAAATTTTGAAAAATAAAGTGTGCTCCTTTTGTCATATGCAAAAAGTAAAAGATTATGTTTGAAATTTTTGAAAAGTAAAGTGTGCTCCTTTTGTCACATGCAAAAAGTAAAAATATTAGATTTGAAATTTTTGAAAAGTGAATGATGATGTTTTTGACATGGGAATCTTTTCAAATTTAAAATAGAAAACTCATTTGCCTATAAATAGCTCACTTGAGTTTTACAAAATACACAACAAGAGCTTACACATCTATTGCTAAGTTTTGTATCATTTCTTCAAAACTCTCATTCTCTCTTTTCTAAAGTTTTGAGCCTTAATTCTTGTTCTTGTTGAGAGATATAGGTTGCGTTGTATTGTTTCTATCTCACTCATTGAGGAGTGTACTTTGATAGTCTACCTACTATCAACTCTTGTATTTGTAAAAGGGTGTGTATAACCCTTGTGTGTGTAGAAGGTGTTTTACACGGGAAATAGTTAAATCACCAAGTGTGAGGTGATTGGAAGTATAGAAGGTGTTCTACACGGGGAATAGTTAAATCACCAAGTGTAAAGTGATTAGAAGTGTATAGGGTGTTCTACACGGATTCTTTGGAGCGGTGCTGCTCAAAAGTGTAATAGGTTTCTAGCTCCACCTAAAGGAGATTGAATAGTGGATTTGGGGATCTTCAAGGGGTAGTTTGAGGCGAGGACGTAGGCAGTGGAGCCGAATCTCGTTAACATACTGAGTTTGCTTCTCTCTTACCCTTACTCTTTATATTTATTGTTGTTTTATATTTTGTTTATATTTTATATTATATATTTGATTTATAATTGTTATTTTTTTAAATACAACTCAATTCACCCCCCCTCTTGTGTTAGTCATCTGGGCAACAATTGGTATCAGAGCTAGTTGACTTGTATTCTTCATACAGGCAGATCACTCATGGGAACTCTCGCTTGTGACTGTGTCACCGAAGCAAGACTCTCCGACCATGAGTGACGGTGCACCGGTAGAGACGGTGGCCGGCTAATCTAGTAGGTACAGTTGTTAGGTGACATAGGTGCGGCCTATGGTCAGTAACAATTGGTATCAGAGTTAGAGCTCAATTATAAGATTAACTATCTTTTGAGTTAAGATCTTATAGCTAACATTGCAGCTTCATTTTGTGAAGGTCAATCCAGCAGTCGGCCTCCACTCTTTTGTGGAGACAATTACTCATTCTGGAAAGTTAGAATGAGAATATTCCTTCAGGCTCAAGGTCGAGAAATCTGGAAATGCATTGTAAATGGACCTTATATTCTAACAAAAGTGATTGATGGAGTAAAGGTCAAAAAGGAAGAAGAAGAGTTTGATCGTGAAGACGATAGACTTTATACTTTGAATTTAACTGCTATGAATTTATTATATAATGCTCTTAATGGTAATGAGTTTAATAGAGTAATGACTTGCACTACAGTAAAGGAAATTTGGGATAACTTGGAAGTTACTTATGAAGGAATTTCTCAAGTCAATGAATCAAAAATTTATATTCTTACTCATGAATATGAAATGTTTAAGATGAATGATGATAAATCTATTTCTAGTATGCACACTCGTTTTACTAACACCATAAACAGCTTGACAGCTCTTGGCAAAGTTTATTCCAAAGTGGAGATAGTAAGAAAAATTCTCAACTCTCTACCAAAACGTTGGGAGTCAAAAGTGACAGCGATTCTTGAAGCTAGAGACCTCAAGAAGCTCGAAGTGAATGAACTCATCGGGTCACTTATCACCCATGAGTACACATTGAAAAGAGGAGAAGAATAAGGAAATTAAAAGAAAAGTTTAGCACTTAAAGTTGTTCCACATGAAAGTGAAAGTGATGAAGATGAGGAAAATGACGACAAAGATGAAGAAGTTGCGATGATAATAAGAAGAATTCAGAGGTTCTTAAAGAAAAATAAATCTCCTCCAAGGAAGTCCTTTAATAAGTTTTCCAAGAAAGATTCAGGTAAAAATGACACTTTAATTTGTTATAAATGCAATAAACCTGGTCATATCAAACCAGATTGTCCTCTGCTAAAGAAAGATCGAAACAAAGGCAAAAAAGCAATGAAAGTTACGTGGAATGATGATTCAAGTAGCTCAGATAGTGAAGCAAGCAATGGAGAATCAACAAATCTTTATCTTATGGCTAAAGATGACATTGAGGTAACAAATTTTGAATTGTTATTTTTTTAAATACAACTCAATTCACCCCCCCTCTTGTGTTAGTCATCTGGACAACAAGATTGGTTAATAAAAGGGTACAAATTAATCAAGCGAGTTAGTTCCTTGATGGATCTTTAGCTCGCTTTGGACTGTGCGTATTCATATGAAATATTGTCTAGGCTAAGAAGCATGCAGCACGGGCCTTGGCAGCCTAGTTTTTTTCCTCAAGTCCAGCCCATTGACAACGACCAACAAAGCTTTTTACGGAAAGTCTGGTCCATCACTAGTCAAAGTTGGAAGAGACCAGGAAAAAAAGGAGTAATAATACAAATACACACAATTTCTCTTGACAACTTTTCACAATATATGATATAAAATAAGAACATTTATGTAAAGTGGTATTATTTTTGTTGAGATCGTGTTCCACGGCCTGAGTTACTTAGTGACATCCAAATAATTCCTGCATGCACAAAGATTGGATGAATGGTATTGTGGTTTCTGAAATCACTCTTTTGTCGAAGTCAGTGAGATTATAGAGAGAGTATGAAAATATGAGAGTAAATAATAGAGATAGATAGATTCACTTGTGAACTATGAAGTCTCTGGCTATTTAGGGTTGGATGTGCCCTGAGTACATCGTCCAAGCGGCATGGTTGTTGTCCTACCAATTTGTCAGATCATCGTTCCTTTTGTTGTATCTAAGCAAATCTTCCTACCATCATGATTCTGATTCGGTGAGTTGTTTATGTTTTCATACTATATTAGTCCATATTCTACCATAAGAGGATGCATGAGCTTCTAACCCGCATTTAATGTGATGAGCAAGATCTCATATGAGATTGGCGTGTCAGGAGTTTTAGATGTCTCTGCAAAGTTCAACATTTAATGCGATGTGACCGTGACAAGTACTCACGTTAAATGTGGTGTGACTGTGGCATACACCCTGCATTCAATATGGAACAGGTGCGTCTGCTTCCCTCTGACTTAACTTTAGTTATTGCTTGGCCTCCTGTATTCGTAATCCGGTCTCTCAAAAACTCCCATCTCGTTCTGAGTTTCGTGTTGCTTGTCCCGATTGGGAAGGTCGAGATGAGCCTTTCCTAACTGGTCGGGCCCCACTTCATAAGATTGAGCTCGAGGTTTAATCTTTTATGGGCGGGCCTCCCCTCACAATTTGTATATGATATTTATAATAGTATTTTTTATTTTAAAATATGATTGTAAAATTTATTATGGAAAACATTGTGTATTTATAATTTTTGTAAAAAAGAATTCAGAACATGCTGAACATTTTTACAGCCACAGGATTCAGTATTGAAAACAAACATGTGACTTGAGGGTTAAAAAACAAGAAAGAAGTTGAAAAACAACATTTGACAAGATTGATCGTAGCATGCATTTCTACACCTCATTTCTACACCTAAAACTCTTGGAGGATTGCCCATGTCATATCACTTTGATACTTCACAATCTGACATCTCGGGCCCAAAGATTCTTTACTTTTGAAGCTTTTCTTGGCGTTCCATTTCCCAATAATTATCGTGGCTCTAATACAGTGTTTTTTTTTTCTTTTCCTGTCGTATTGTCTCAAATAATCTATCATTTGAATTTTAAAATGAATTAAAATAAAATAAAATAAATTATAAATAATAATAAAATAAATAATTTAAAATTTAAAATTTAAAATTTAAAATTTAAAATTTAAAATAAATAATTAAGATGAGTTAAAAAAATATGAAATAAGTAATTAAAATAAGTTAAAAATATAAAATAAATTATGAATAATAAAACTGAATTTTGAATACAAATTAGAGAAATAAAAAAATAAAAAAGACTGCCAACTGTTGAGAGTGGGATTTGAACCCACGCCCTTTCGGACCAGAACCTTAATCTGGCGCCTTAGACCAACTCGGCCATCTCAACTTTGCTGGGTCATTTCAGTAAACTAAATTAAATATTAATACAAAAAAAAGATCCTACGACCCTAAAACCAAACAATGCAATGCATCTTGTCTGTAGCTTTTGATAGTCCTTACCAACCTCAAAAATTCAAAAAGAAAGAAAACATGCCACATCCGAATCTACCAAGGTCAAATATCAGCCATTGGTTGAACGTCATGGTGTCACCCACCCAAATCGTCCGGCCGATTGATGAGATATTGAAAAGGACTGTTGAAGTCTGCTTTTACTTTATTAACCCCAGCACATTTTAAAAGTGAACTTCCTATAGTGGCAGCCACCTAGTTGGGTAAGTGTCCGAATCACTCAGTCGAGGGAACGGGACCGCAAGTACTCCTCTGAAATTCTCTTGCTTGAATTGTCTGTAATTTAAACAAGGAATTGTAAAGAATTGTCTGTAACGTCTGCAAATGTTGTAGATGATCTCATTAGTTAATACATATGCGCTTACGCAATAAAAACTTACTGTTATAAGATTGTGATTTTTAATTGTTAATCAAGACATATATAACATTTAATATTGTCAAACCTATCCTTTTCTTCTTGGACTTGAACATAGCTAACAAGATAAGATTGGAATGAGGCCGTGAGAACATTTGTGAGGAGGTGGAAGGATGAGTGAGAACACGTCTATTTCAATGATAAAAGTTGTTTTGAAATTGCATTACGAATGAAATCTTTCCACTTCATCCTCTGACTCCGATGACAAGTAATTTAAAGCAATTGTCTGACCCCATGGGGCAGGGAAAGGCAATTTTAGCTAGAGATGGTGCTTTTTGATAAGGCTAATCATCCAGAATTGATGAGGCAATCAATTAGGAATGGCTGTTTCTCAATCACTGCTCTAGAATTTAGCTGAATCTGGGACGATGGAATGGAGTTTTTTTATTACTACATCTGTTTCAATTAATGGTAAAATGATATAAGATAATTATTGAATAATAATAAGATTGTTGAATTGAAATTATTTGAGATGCATCACATCATCAATAAAATTTGCTATTTTAATTCATTATTTTCAATCACAGAAACTGAACTTTCTTCACGTGAAATGAAAAAGTATGCAAGCTGGGCCTAAGTGGGCAGTGACCCACCATTCTTTTGTGAAAGTATCTTCAAAGTTTAGCATTTTAATTGTAAACAAAATTGTCTATTCAAAAAAGGAGGGCAGGGGACAGCGAAACTTTGCACAAAATTAAATGAACCTGCACAGATGAAAAGACATAAAGCAAATAAGAATGTAGAGTGAGTTGTAAATTATTGATTTGCTGCTCTATTCACCATACTGCTTAAATATCAATCCAATCCTCATAATAGAGAGCAAGCTAAACAGCAAAACCCCAAGAATTTGGAATGGTAAAACTCGGCAAAATCAAGAACTGAAGTATATACAGGAACTGTGCCCTTTATTTATTTTTTCTTTTCTTTTTTAATTATTATAAATAGCAGAAGAGAGTATAAGTTTATTAACGCTCACCTCTGTTTTCTCTCTTAATAATATGATGATAACTTTATTAGCATATCATCCATTATTCGAGGAAAATGTGAACTAGCCGATGGATTTGTCATTGTCATGACTCTGCTGTCAGTGCAGAGTGTGGAAATTATTCCAGCACTTGCCTTATCATTTGTCATTTCTTGATTCTTTTCAGTCAAAAAAATTGAAACTCTAGGGTGTTTGGTTCCTTGTCTGTAGGCTTGCGTTTGCAGTGCGTAAAGATGCAAGTATATAGGAGAATCACAAGTGAGAGTAGACTCAGACTGGGAGACCATAAAACTGTCTTAGAACTTAATTAATTACGTAGATAAACTTCATGTTCATGTATGGTTGGATTAACCTCCAAAATAATACATAACGTCTAACAAATTTTTTACAGTGTCTTGATATCATCCCTTGTCAGATTAGATATTTCTATCAGAGAACTGTTATATACCTACAGTAATTACATTAAAAAAAATTATAAATATTAGATATTTTTATAATAAAAATTAATTTTAAAATTTAACGTATTATATTAAATCATATTAATTTATAAATTTATATTTGTGTAATTATTTTGTATTTAAAATACTTTTCTTTTTATAAAACATTTAATCGAATGAGTCTCCAAATACCCTCTTATTTTTGGAGACATCTCTAAACCCAAACTAAGTACTACTATATGTGAAATGCCGAAAGCAAACGAAAAACAGTTGTAATGTGTTAATCGTGGAAACTATGAAACAAAATAAAATATGTGATGTGAAGATGCTGTCGGCCATGGCAGTCCCTAGGTTGACTTGTTGACGTGCTGTAAACATCCACTACTATTTCTCTTTCGCTTTCTTAGCATGGAAATGGTGAGCAAAACAAGAAGAAAAAAGAGGATGCGAGAGGATTATTTCTTAATTTAATTCTCAGTCCACACTCTTTTTGTGTTTTGGCTTTTAACTCCGTTGGACCACCCTGACAATGACACATGAGATACACACGCACAGTGTCTCTCCGCTGATCCCTCTTGAATTTGTAAACTATGGTATAAAAACGAGATGATGAAGATAAAGATAGGATAGTACCAAAGTAGCATCGCTCATTAGAGTTATATATCGAAAATGGGTAGGACCCATTAACTATTTTAGTCAGTTTGTAAACCGTCTTGTTTGGTGTAAGTGTTTCCATGTGACTTTGGTCAGAATCCTAGGGGCTAGCTCTTATCATTTTTCATCTTATTTATAGCTCTACGCCCCCATCTCCTTCCTCGCTTATGTAGTTTTGAGCTAAAAAAAAAAATGAAGCCACAAAATATTCCTTCAAATCATGTCATCTTTATTTTCTTTGTTTTTCTTCTTTGCTCCTATCTAACATCTGCTCGTCTCCTGGCCGCAACAGAAGAGGGTAGGCCAAAGCTGCTTCTTGTTACGTTTTCCTCTTTATCAGTCATACTCTCTTTATCAGTCTATTCATTTCATCAGATTTTGTAAGTTTATAACTAGTTGTTTACAGGTGAAAAAGGAGTGAAGGTTAATGGGAATGTTACTCCTGCTGCTGGATCATCTACAGACTTGGAAGATCTTTCTAAAGTAAAATCTCTCTCTCTCTCTCTCTCTCTCTCTCTCTCTCTCTCTCCTGGTTAAAATACGATATCATGAATTTGATTGGTTGATTATTTTGTCAACAGCTGATGGGGTTAGAGGAGTGTGATGAGAAAGATGAAGAATGTTTGAACAGAAGGATGATTGCGGACGCTCACTTGGATTACATATACACCCAGAAGCAAAAGCCTTAGATTAAGTACACCTTAACCCATAAATATATTACATAAAGTCCTTCACCACGCGCAAGGAGGTTTGAGTACTTTAGATAAAGAAATACCACGTATGTAACTATTACATCAAAGTACTTGTACGTACGTGTGATGTACATGATGATCAAGTTTGTATTCTACTTCATGCAGCTGCTTTCTTTCTAAATATTAATATTATATTTGCACATTTGGAAGGTTACGGTACTTGTGCTTTCTTTCTCCATTATTTAACCACTTATTATTCTCCACTTATTATAGAAAAAATACCACGCGAGAGAGAGAGAGGGACTAGAGAGAGCGCCACCGACTCTGGCTGGAGGAAAAGGAAAAGGCCTCTGCACTTTGTAGACAAAGATCGCCACCGACTCTGGCTGGAATTATATGATAATCTTCAAACAAAACGTGTCATTTTGTAGACAAAGATCGATTGATGTCATGATGACCAGAGTACCACAATCTCAACTTTCTTCCATCCAGCTATCTAATGATTTGATGGATTTCATTTCGAGAATATTGCTCACAATTAATATATATCCGCTAGAAATAATTGAGGATATATTAGAGTATTGGCTTATATTTGTAACGTGCATAATAATAAAGTGGCATGGGATATATTTGTAATTTTTTTTTTAAAATATGTCTATGCATGACTTACTATTAATATAAATATGTTTGATGTAATCTAATTTTAGATGATAGTAAAATTATGGCCACTAAATTTATTGGGTATGTGTTAAAGCTTTGATAAAACAGAGTATATTTCAAATGATTAGGGTAGTCGAAGAGATATTCGGTTTGTTGAAGAGTTCTATCAGAGTATATTCAATATCACGCATTTACAATGTACTGGACTCCTATTTATAGTATTTACATGAATGAATAAAATAATTAATTCTTTAACTAATCGTAAAGAGCTGCTGCAATGGAATTACAACTCATCTATTCTAAAAGCATCTCCATTTTTCTGATGTGTGATTGTTGAACTGGTGTCTGAGGTGGAGTATTGGGAGTGTCATGGTGGAGTTGGTGGTATGGTTTTTGTCATCCTCCCGCAAGATGAAGAGTGGATGTCTAGAACTCCCATCTTGGATAATAGTGAATAGAATAAGGGAGAGTGAAGAGCTTTTGTTAAAATATCAGCCAACTGTGAATGAGATGGCGTGTAGGTAGTAGAGATGAGTCCCTCTTGAATTCTATCTCGAATTAGATGACAGACTAATTCGATGTTCTTTGTTCGCTCGTGAAAAAGGGGATTATAGGCAATATGTAGCGCTGATTTGCAGTCGCAATGAAGAATGGCTGGTTGTGGATGAGGAACCATGAGATCATGAAGCAAATACTTCAACCAAATAAGCTCACACGAAGCAGTAGCCATGGAGCGATATTCTGCCTTAGCTGAGCAGCGAGAGGTGGTGTTCTGCTTCTTGCATTTCCATTATATGAGGGACTGTCCAAGAAAAACGCAATAGCCTGTGGTGGAATGTCTTGTATATGAGCATGAAGCCCAATCAAAATCACAGTAGGAAGTGAGCTGAGGAGATGATGTAGCTGGAAACAAAAGTCCTTGACCAGGGGACTTTTCGACATAATGCAAGATTTTATAAGCTGCTTGAAGATGTGGAAGCCGTGGTGAACTCATGAATTGGCTGAGTAGATTAACAGAAAATGAGAGATCTGGCCGTGTGATGGTTAGGTAGAGAAGTCTCCCAATGAGTCTGCGAAATTCTGATGGATCGACCAATAATTTTCCTTCTTCTTTGTTGAACTTAAGATTTGGGTCCATGGGAATTAAGCTTGGTTTACAACCAATTAAGCCAGCATCATGCAAAATGTCTAGGGCATATTTTCTTTGACACAACTGTATGCCATGTTGATTTCAAGCAACTTCCAAGCCTAGAAAGTACTTGAGTGTATCAAGATCTTTAATTTTGAATTTGGAGTCCAGAAAAACTTTGAGAGCTGAGATTTCATGATGGTTACTGGATGTAAACTTCTTCCTCCAAATCGCCATAGAGAAATGCGTTATTTACATCAAATTGGTGTAGTTACCATCCTTTAATGGCAGTCACAGCTAGTAGAGTTTTAACTGTCACAAGCTTAGCAACCGGAGAAAATGTTTCGTGATAATCAAGTCATTCTTTTTTAGTATAACCCTTGGCTTCTAAGCGCGCTTTATGCCTCTCAATAGTCCCATTTGAATTGTATTTAATTCTGTAGACCTATTTTGAACCGATGGCCTTCTTTCCAATAGGCGGATCAGTGACATCCCAAGTTTGGTTCAATTCTAAAGCAGCAATCACACCGTCCATGGCTTTGCGCCAGTTTGAGCTTTTCACAGCTTGTGCATAAGTGGTTGGTTCAGAATTATTGAGAATAGAAATGGAAAAAGCAGCATGGTATGAAGATAATTTGGCATGAGACAAAACAGGAGTTAAAGGATAGAGATGGGGAGAAAGTGAGTTACCTTTGTTCTTGGAGCTGGATGGGAAAGTAGTGGGTCCAATGACTTGTTGACAGAGATAGTCTTGAAGATAGTGAGGTGATTTTCTGGGTCTGGTTGATCTTCGTGGGAGTGTTTGAATGTGAGGTGATCTGCTGAGAAGTGCATCTGGTTGTGGGATGGAATTAATTGATGGTGTCTAAGGTGGATGTTCTGAGGGTTGAGGTGAGGGATGTTGTGGACTGGTTTCAGGAGAGTGGGTTGCTGAAGGAGTCTCGATGGATGGAAGTAGCAGAGAGGAGAATGGAGTGATGTCTGTCGTAGGGAGGCTTGGTTGTATGTCTGATATGGGTGGACCTGGTTGTATGGGTGGGCTTGGTTGTAAGTCTGGCATGAGTGGGCTAGATTGTATGGGTGGGGAATTAATGATGTTATTTGGAAGCAAGGTGGGAAAAATTGAGGTTGACTAAGAATGAGAAGGGATAGAGGTGGATTTATATGGAAAGATATGTTCACAGAAGGTGACATCTCTCGAGTAGAAGGTGGAATTAGTGGATAAATCAAGTAGTTTATAGCCTTTGATGCCGAATGAATAGCCAAGGAATATACATTTCTTAGCTCGGGGTTCAAATTTGTGTCTGTTCTGCTGCAAGGTGGAAGCGTAACATAAGCAGCCGAATGTTCTAAGGTGTGTATAGGTAGGTTTTGTTTTGAAAAGGAGGTGATAAGGTGTATATTTTTGTAGATGTGGGGAAGGTGTTTTGTTGATGAGGTATGCGGTTGTTAATATGCATTCAGACCAGAAGGATGAAGGGATGCCAGACTGAAATTTCAAGGCACGAGCAATGTTTAAAATGTGTTGATGCTTGCGTTCGACAATGCCATTTTATTGAGGACTTTCAACACAACTTTTTTTTATATATAATTCCTTTTTGCATGTAAAATTCAATCATGGCAAACTCAAAACCATTATCGGCTCGAATGACTTTAACTTTGATTTGGAATTGAGTTTCAACAATAGAACAGAAAGATTGAAGGAAGGGACGTGTTTGAGATTTGTTTTTCATTAAGTAAACCCATGTTGATCTGGTTGAGTCATTAACAATTGTAAGAAAATATCTTGATCCATCATGTGCCATTGGAGAATAAGGGCCTCATATGTCACAATAAATTAGATCAAATGGATTTGTGGCACGATTTTCATTGATAGGAAAAGGTAGTCTACGATGCTTGGATAAATGACAAATGGAAAAGGATCATTGTGATTAAAAGGTTTAAAATCTGGTAAATTAGTTTGTAACATATTTAAACGTGAGTCAGATAAGTAACTCATTCTACAATGCCATACATGGTGATCATTATGAGTAATAGATGCGAAAACAGAAAGTTGATTGCATGGTAATTTGGCCAACGCGGAAGAAAGGGCTGCAGGGGACACATCTGTCAACTGGAGGTGATATAGACCATTGAATGTCTCACCCTTTCCAATGGTGCTCCAAGAGAAAAGGTCCTACATGTAACAAACATCATGAAATAACACAAGCCAGTAATTAATGTCACGAATTAACTTTTTGGCTGAGAAGAGGTTAAAATGAAAAGAAGGAATGCATAAGACATCATTGAGAATGATAGATAGAGTTAATTGTAGAGAGCCGTTGCAACAAAATTACAACTCATCTATTCTAGAAGCATCTCCATTTTTTTTTATGTGTGATTGCTAAATTGGTGTTTGAGATAGAGTATTGGGAGTGCCATGGTGGAGTTGGTGGTATGGTTTCTGTCAATGTGAAGTAAAGATAGCTTACAGAAATAGAGCCATTGCAATAGAGCAGTACTGAAATCAATTTCAACTTGCAATTTTCCTTTTCAAATTATCGCATCACTGTTCAATTAAGTTTGCCCATCAAGCTGCAATATTTGTTGTCCCAAAGCATATATTAATATGACCACGCACTCTAAGCCTAGTATAAGAGGAAACTGACCCATTGTTGATGGGGAAAGAGACGGTAAAGAGCATTAATTGAGTAGCTTTGCGTCCAAAAATAAATTAACATATTTTGACGGCAGGAAAATACGTAGCCTTTGTCGATGTCAAAGACGTTATTAATTGCAATTCTGATGTCAAAGACGTAACCTTTGTTGATGTTAAAAACGTTAGTCGGTTAGATAAGTAATATTGCCGATATAAATGTGTAAATATTATATAATTATTTTGAAAATTGTGATTTATGTTATAAACGAACGTCGGCAGCCGCCCCCTGTTCCACCACTAAATTATGTGAATGACCCCACCACTATTATTTTAAAATTTGCATAGTAACTTCAACGCCTATAAATATGGGTTTCAGTTGTAATGAAATTTATAAGAAAATATAGAGAAGAAAGAAAGTTTCAGAGAGTTTCTTTTACATTTTTCTTGCAATAGTAGTAGTTTTATTTTTAGTTTTATAACACGTTATCAGCACGAGGTTCTACCGATACTGAAACTAGTGGTCTTCTACTTCAAGTAAGTTTTTCAATATATTATTTGCAGTCCTTGAGATAAATATTAAAGGTAATATTTCTGAATATTACTTGATAAAATTTTATTTTTATTCTCATGATAATGTGAATATATTTCTTAAATTTACAGATTTATTTTTGTAATATAATGTCAAATATTGAGATTTATTACTATTAACATTTCTGAAAAATGTTATTTATCCAGATCCTTGATGAGATCTATTTAGATATGATGATGAACTTGAAAGATACAATCATAGAAGAAAACCATGTGTCCCTGAAGGACCGTGCTGTGTATCTCATGATGAAAAATCATCTTACTGTGTGATATGAATTAAGAGAGTGATATAAGCACCAGAAGATGTAATCCTCTCAAAAGATCATTATGATTTATTGCACCTGAAGTTACAAGATTTTAAGAGTGGTATTGAATATTCTGCACTCTTTAAAATCAGCTCAATATTAAAATTATACAGTGAAAATATCACTGATGATGATATATAAAAGAAGACATTATTTTTTATACCTCGAATGTGCTCCTGCAGTAGCAATATCGAGAGTGAAAGTTCAACAAATATTCTGAACTTTTGTTTTGTCTTCCAGTGATTGAGCTAAATAATGAGTTTTTGTTACACCAGTTACGTCCTATTAATGATATCGAATTTACACAATTCCCAGAAGTGAACGGGAACTATGGGCGTAGACGTGGTAGAAAAATTATAGAAGTGTTGGTCCCAAAAGCGACAACACTAAAGATGATAAAAATATATCGTATCACCAGAAGTGATCAAACTGAGAGAAGGGTAAAGGCCCTCAGAATAATTCTTCATAAAAAGATGAAGATGTTTGTCATAGATGTAATATGACTAAACAGTAGTCACGTACCTGTTGTACGGCTAAGCACTTGATTTACTTATACTAAGTTTTTATATATAAACTTATTAATATTTCATCATGTTTTGAAATAATGAAATATCGGTGCCTGAAGCACGACAAGAAATTACTTGGGATAATAAAGTCCTGTTTAAATTTGATCCTCTTACAAATAAATGTGAACCAGAAGTTCAGAGGATTATTTATCTGCAAAGTGTTGCAAATCAATTACATAATGTATTTACTGACATTAAAGGTGTTGTAAAATCATATATTACTGCTGTTAATGCTTAAGCAAGAATTGAAGTCCCTGAAGGACGAGTTGTTAAAACAGCAATAAATAAGTCTAGGATACACCTGAATCTTTGAAAATCTATTGGTGCACAAGAAAAATAAAAATCGGTGCTCATGAAGAGACCGTATTTTGTGTATAAAATATAATCCTCCTGAAGAGAAAACCTCCTGAAGAGGTAACTCCTGAAGAGAAAACTCCTGAAGAGTATAACTCCTGAAGAGTATAAACCTCCTGAAGAGGAACTTCCTGTAGAGGTGTTTCATGAAATATTTTCTCCTGGAGAGGAACAAAGAGATTTCAATACATTTCATGAGTACTGGAAAATTTATGGATAGAAATAAAACTGTTGTCGACAACATATATGATAACACTTGATATTACCAGAAGTAATGAAAAAAGTGAGCCAAAAATCGTCGAAGAATGTCGACGTAGAAATGATTGGCCAAAATGGAAAGCAGTTATTAAAACTGAATTAAACTCGCTAGTGAAGCGAGATGCATTTGGACCTGTTGTCCAAACACCAAAGGGTGTAATATTTGTTAGATATAAGTGAGTATTTATACGAAAGCGTAATGCGAAATGAAATTATGCGGTATAATTTGTCGCACAAGGTTTCCTGTAGAAACCCGAGAGCAATTATGAGGAAACATATTTCCTTGTTATGAATGCAATCACATTCATATTTTTAATCGATTTGATTATTACAAAAGGATTAGATATGCAATTAATGCTTGTGGTCCTTGCATATTTATAAGCATCATTAGATTATTACGATACTTGAAGCATCTAATCTAAGTATATTTAGGAGTATGTACTTTATAAAGTTTCAAAGATCTTTATATGGGTTAAAGCAATCCGGACACATGTTGTATAATTGAATCAACGAGTATCTATTGAAAGAAGGATTTAAGAATAATCCTATATGTTCATGTGTTTTATCAGAATCCGGATTCGTCATTATTGCAGTTTACGTTGATGATTTACCTTGTTAGAACTCTTGAAAATATTACAAGGGTTGCTATAAATTCAAGGAATGCATTTGAAAATGAAAGATCTTATTATTCAATTCATAGATGAGTTACAAGAATTTGAGACTTTTAGTCTCATCTCTCAAATGCATTTGCTTTTCATAAAGCAACATACCATCCTTATCTAAAAGATTAGGCAATCGAAATGAAGAGGCAAGTAAGGATTTTAAATCCTTATTCTCCTGCTTTAAGTCTGCAATTTTTTTTGTCAGACTCTTGAACGACTCGTTGAAGTACAGAAACCTTCTCGTTAAGCTCCTCAATCTCACGATTTTTGGATTGTAATCGGTTGGAAAATCCAACAATAGAGAAAGAGTATCGGGTGCCGAGAGTCACCAGCTCATAAACAGTTTCACGATCTGACTTATTAGCCAGATCATTTGCTTGCTGCAACATGGCACCTGCGGAAGATGCAGGAACAACTTGTAATTGAGGTGAAGGATACCTCATATGTTGATCGTGAGAAATAGTAAAAGGAAATTGATGAGCCATTGGAAATTTGTAGAATAAGATGAATTATAGATATGAGAAGAAGATTTGATGCGTACTAAATGAAACTAAAGACGGTTCTTATAGAAATGGAAATAAGAATAAGACAAACCATCATCTCTTCAAATCTCACTTTACAAGATATGCTGGATGCATAATTTCAAAAGCCAGCGAGATTAATTACAACTATCCCTATTTTCTTGCAAACGTTGAACCTCTGCCGTTAGCTGCTGTTGTTGACTTTGTATCTGAGCTCTCTCTCGTTCCAACTCTTCTACTCGTGTTTTCAGGTCACGAGAATACCAGTCTACAAGTTTCTTCAGCTCCTTGTTTTCTTGTCTTAAATCTTTATTTTTACTATCTTTAGTTACAAGCGTTTGATGCAACTCAGATATTTGATTTTTAAGATGATCAAGCTCACTCGTTCTCGCCAGTAGTCTCTGAGACATGGTTGTAAGAGAGGCAGCATATTGAGCACTGAGGGTTTTTGATGCTGCAACAATTTCAGGATCAGATTTACTAGAAAGATATATCTCTGCTCCTATCATGGTATTTACAGCCTCAGGAGAAAATATAAGTGGTTGAGGTATGAAAGGTTCGTGGTTTAAATCTGGGACATTAGAATTTCTATCAGACATAATATCGTTTTGGATGAACAACAACTGAATCTATGAGGAATGCGAGATCTTTTTGCTGGAGTAAACCAATGGTAAAATTGGTTATATTTAAACAACAACCTGTAACCTTCAAATCTCTTTAAGATCTTGTTTGTCCACAATGTCAAGTGAATTTGATTTTCCGCCGAACCGATAATATTAAACCTCAAAGTTTTTACAGCTTTTATCATACATAGATGGTTTCCAATGTTATTTCCGCTGTATATAAACAAGTTCTTCCTAATAACGCCGAATGAGGGGGAGAAAATTTTAGATGAAAATATTATTATATTCTCTCTAATGCATTATTTAGTTGGAGATCGTGTTTGAATTCTTAACTTGTTATATATACTCAAATCATATTTACTTATTACTTGAAACACTAACGCATATTATCAGGGGGGGTTTAAGTATTACTGCAAGTATCAGATTTCTATTAAGTTTGTCAACCAGATATTATTTTTCATCTTCAAATCACTCAGAGATTATTGCAATTCATGAAACAAGTCGAGAGTATATTTGGCTGAGATCAATGACTCAACAATTTTATACGAAGATAATGCTACTTGTATCACTCAAATCAAAGGAGGATATATCAAATATACGATCAAGTGATAACCTGGCAGATTTATTCACGAATACATCACCAATTGCGACATTCAAGAAAATTGTGTAGAATATTAAAATGTGAAGACTCAAAAACTATTGTCATGCACTTTCCAGGGGGAGTAAAAGTCCTGAAGACTTGTACTGATTGTACTCTTTTTCATTCGCTAAGGTTTTATCCCATTGGGTTTTCCTTTGAAAGGTTTTAATGAAACAATCTTAAAGCATTTGTGGATACATAAAGAGATTGTACTCTTTTTCCTTCGCCATTGGTTTTTCTTCCCACTGGATTTTTCCTTGGCAAGGTTTTAACGAGGCAAATTCTTTATGGGTGGTCATTCAAGGGGGAGTGTTATAAACGAACGTCGGCAGCCGCCCCCTGTCCCACCACTAAATTATGTGAATAACCCCACCACTATTATTTTAAAATTTGCATAGTAATTTACATAGTAACTTCAACGCCTATAAATATAGGCTTCAGTTGTAATGAAATTTATAAGAAAATATAGAGAAGGAAAAAAGTTTCAGAGAGTTTCTTTTACATTTCTCTTGCAATAGTAGTAGTTTTATTTTTAGTTTTATAACAATTTATTATTAATATATATTTTTATATAAATTCTACATTTGCTTACTTTTTTTTTATCAAAAAGTTACACAAAACTTTTTTTTTATTATAAATAAAGGTTACACAATGCTTACACATTCTCTAATTACAAATATCATTTCTCATCTTAACCTTCTACGGCGATAATAAGTCTTTCGACTTTGTGTTAGCTAATCCTTAGAACATTGATATTGGTCCATTAAAATTTTCTTTAAAATTTGATAGAAAGTATAATTTTGATGGAAAATCAACACTACCACACCTATAATTCTATATTAAATTCATCAAAATAATAATATAATATAAAATCTATAAAACTAACAAATATATTTATAATTTATTCTTCTAACAAACATATTAAAAGATAATAAAAAAATTATTTTGATAGATGAATAATAAATCTTTAAATTAAAAAAATGAAATAAAATTATTATAACTTAGAATTTTTTATAGTTTTATTTGATGAATTTAATTAAAAATATTTTAAATAAATACATCAAATTTTTATTTATAATGACTTTTAATAAAAACTATACCAATAGTATTGTGAGTTAAAAGTTAAAATTTAGGAAGTTTTCCCGTTGTCCAAGTCATCCACTAGTCACTCGCACTCCAATGAAAGGCCAATAACGAGCCAGGCCCTTTTGTCACAAGTGCAAGCCCGTCAAGTCACTGGCCCAGTTTGTTCTACTCAACACTCAACAGCCACTAAACCCCCAAGTCAGAGTCCCCCGCCATCGTCAAGTACAGCTGAGAAACCCTAGCCTCCCCATAACTGCTGCTTAGCCAAGCTCTGCTTTGCCAGTCGTCTCTTTCTCGATCTCTCTTTCCCTAGAAGTTAGTCATGTTGCAAGTAAAAACTCCGACGAAGGGAAGGGTTAGAAGGGCGCTCGAGAAACGTGCCCCCAAACTCGTGAGCTCCACAAACTCTGCCGAAACCTGCCAAATCAACCATTTTTATTGTTCAGTTGAAATTAAAAGTTCTGATTTTATGTTTTTTTCCTTCCAGATTGAAACCGGGAAGAAGACACTGATACTTCACGGTACGAAGACGAGTGGCGTTCTGAACGCCGTCTTGACTGAGATCTACAACATAAAGAAGGGTAGTGCCGTCAAGTTCAGCCGTAAGAACGAGAATATCAAGCCGTTTGAGAGCGGGGGCGAGACCTCTTTGGAGTTCTTTTCTCAAAGAACCGACTGCAGCATTTTTGTGGTACGCATTTCTTGTTCTCTTAGTTTTTCGATTATTTGTCGTGGGAATTTGTTTATGACCAAGTTATTGAGTAATGAATCTTGTGTTTTCTTTTAAAGTATTTAATAGTAATTTTTTTGCTGTATGATCCACTGCTGTTTTCTTCAGTCGGCTGTAACTAATGCGTGCATTGGAAATTTCTTGGCAGTTGGACGTATTGTTTTCCATCTATCAGGCCTCGAGTAATTTTGAATGAAATCCTATTTTAATTTACCTCTTGTATCATTTAAGATCACATGTGTCAGTTTTAAGCTGTTAATCCCAATAGACCGGTGTTTAACCCTGCTTTACTTATAAAAAGAAGTTGTTAAACTCCAGTATTACAGTTATAAATGACACAATTCGGGACTGCACTTTGTACTTTTCCTCTTAAAAATCTGTCAGGTGCTCCTTCAGAAACAAGAAGTCCAAAGTGGAAATGCTGTAATTATTGTTTCCTCTACTGACGATTAATTGCTTGAGTTGTTTCTACAGTAACTTATTTTTGTCTTAATTGGTGTAACTTGCAGTATGGTTCTCACTCAAAGAAGCGACCTGATAATCTTGTTATTGGGAGAACTTATGACCACCGCATCTATGATCTTGTGGAGGTTGGGGTTGAAAATTTCAGACCGATGGGATCATTCGCCTATGATAAGAAATTGGCTCCAAGAATTGGGTCTAAACCTTTGATTGCATTTGTTGGAGAAGGATTTGAGAATGTAGAGGAACTGAAACATTTGAAGGAAGTTTTGCTTGATCTGCTGCGGGGAGAGGTACATTTCTGCAGTCCTTTGCAGTTGGTATATCTCTTTGTTATAGATAAGTAGGCTAAAAGGAACATGGGTTTGATGCATGCAGGTTGTGGAGAATCTAAATATTGCTGGGTTAGACCGCGTATATGTATGTACATCTATATCTTCAAACAGGGTATTTCTCTCTCACTGTGGACTGCGGCTAAAAAAGTCTGGTACAGCAGTACCAAGGATGGAACTTGTAGAAGTTGGCCCTTCCATGGACTTGATAGTTCGCAGGAATCGTCTTCCAAGTGACAGCCTCAGGAAAGAAGCCATGAAAACAGCCAGAGAGCAACCTAAGAAGAAGGTTGACTAAACTCCCTTAAACCTTTCTCATCTATCGTCTATGAAGAAAGAAGTAACATGTTTGAATCATGCTCTCTTTTTGCAGTTGAAAAATGTTAGCGGGGACGCAATACAAGGCAAGATCGGGAAGATCTACATTCCAGATCAGAAGGTAAGGAGAATATTTATTCATGTAGTTGCTACATAGGTAACCCATTCAGCTTGGAAATGAGTCCGACTACTAAGAGATCATGTGGTCTAGAAAAGTACATGGCACTCCACAGCCACATTCTTGTTTTCCTTTCCTTTCTTTTCTCGCACAGAATGATTTGATTAATTAGCGGGGGACATGGCTATGTTCCACCCTTGTCCCACTTGAGCAACAATGTTATTTTCTGAAGTATATCAGAAACCGTTACACGTGCACAGTTGTACTTTGGTTTTTCCTCAATTAAGACTTCCTCTGCAATTATGTGACTGTTTGTCGTACCTTAAATGCGATTCCTCTTTTCATTTTGTCATTCAGATTGGAGAAATGGCGCTGCCTAACAAATCAAAAGGTATAAAGAGGGAGCGCCGTGAAGCTAAGTTGAAAGATCAAGATAACGGGCATGCATCAAAAAAGCAGAAAGAAAATAGAGCCTAAACTCTCCTCCTGCAGCTTTTGCTTTTGGTTTTCGGCCAATGTTCTATTTCATTGAAAAGATCCAATGGTGAAATAGACGCAAGCAGAGAATGAGATATCTTTTGCTCCCATAGTTTCAGAGATTATTTTCCTTGTGATGTATTTTTTGGGCAATTACTTTTCATTTTTGTTTTGTATTCCTGCCAACTCTATATTATATAATGAATTGAGCCTGTTCAACCCCGTTGGCTGGGGATAGTTCCGTATGATGGGGGAAGCATAAGCACAATTCAATTAAACAGGTTTTGCTGGTTCTGTTCTCAATCTCATCGGACTTCCTCTTTTTTTTTTATGTTCTCCTCAGCATCTAATCGGATTTCTCATTCTCTTTAAATTCTTTTCAATTTTTTCTTTTCTCTTAATCAGACCTCCTCTCTGTATGATCATTTCAATCTCTCTCGATATTTTCACCACTTATTTCACTCTCTCCCATCTTATAGGACCTCTTCCTCATCAAACTCTATCCGCATTCTCTCACATCTCATCGGACCTCCCTTAAGAGGCTACACCAGATCAATGCGTTGAAGCTACTGTGCGATATCAGGGGGTGCATTGCTGGTGGAGATGCTTATGCACCAACTAGCCAACAAGCAAATGATTCTTAAAAATGTTTTTACGATTCAATTAATACATTTTCTCCCATCAACATGTATGGTACTGAATTCACTTATACGGGCCTACTGCACGTTAGCAAACTTGGTTTGGGGATCCACTACGGAAGCTTGAGATGTGCATTGCAGGCTCAAACAGAGACCTACTTTACCTTGGGCTGCAATAAATGCATCAACACAACTTAATTATCAATAGGTTCAAAGTTCGTGCTGAATTTGAATGTGACAAAAACATAATTTCTTGCATCTGTTTTCCACGAGACCAGGACTCCAATGATTGGTGTTTTAGGTTGCGATTGGATAGCAAGAAGTGTTGAGAAAAGTTATGAATAATAGTAAAAAAATGATGAAAATTAAATAATAGTAAAAAGTAATGAATAATAATGAAAAATATATGAAAAATAATAATAAAATAATAATTAGTAATATGTTATGAATAGTCGACAGTCGCCCCCTGTCCCACCACTAAAATTATGTGAATGACTCCACCACTATTATATTAAATTCTGCATGGTGATTTGTATAGTGACTTGCATAGTAACTTGCATAATAATTTCAACGTCTATAAATATGGGTTTCAGTTGTAATGAAATTCATAAGAAAATATAGAGAAGGAAGAAAGTTTCAGAGAGTTTCTTTTATATTTCTCTTGCAATAGTAGTAGTTTTCTTTTTAGTTTTATAACACGTTATCAGTACGAGATTCTACCGATACTGAAGCTAGTGGTCTTCTACTTCAAGTAAGTTTTTCAATATATTATTTGCAGTCCTTGAGATAAATATTAAAGGTAATATTGCTGAATATTACTTGATAAAATTTTATTTTTATTTTCATAATAATGTAAATATATTTCTTAAATTCACAGATTTATTTTTGTAATATAATGTCAAATATTGAAATTTATTACTATTGACATTTCTGAAAAATATTATTTATCCAGATCCTTGATGAGATCTATTTGGATATGATGATGAACTTGAAAGATACAATCATAGAAGAAAACCATGTGTCCCTGAAGGACCATGCTGTGTATCTCATGATGAAAAATCATCTTACTGTGTGAAATAAATTAAGAGAGTGATATAAGCACCAGAAGATGTAATCCTCTCAAAAGATCATTATAATTTATTACACCTGAAGTTGCAAGATTTTAAGAGTGGTATTGAATATTCTGCACTCTTTAAAATTAGCTCAATATTAAAATTATGCAGTGAAAATGTCACTGATGATGATATATAAAAGAAGACATTATTTTTCATACCTCGAATGTGCTCCTGCAGTAGCAATATCGAGAGTGAGAGCTCAACAAATATTCTGAACTTTTGTTTTGTCTTCCAATGATTGAGCTAAATAATGAGTTTTTGTTATACCAGTTACGTCCTATTAATGATATCGAATTTACACAATTCTCAGAAGTGAACAGAGCATCCTTTCAAAATAATTAAGGGCGTAGACGTGGTAGAAAAACTATAGAAGTGTTGGTCCCAAAAGCGACAACACTAAAGATGATAAAAATATATCGTATCACCAGAAGTGATCAAACTCAGAGAAGGGTAAAGGCCCTTAGAATAATTCTTCATAAAAAGATAAAGATGTTTGTCATAAATGTAATATGACTAAACAGTAGTCACGTACCTGTTGTACGGCCAAGCACTTGATTTACTTATACTAAGTTTTTATATATAAGCTTATTAATATTTCATCATGTTTTGAAATAATGAAATATCGGTACCTGAAGCACGACAAGAAATTACTTGGGATAATAAAACCCTGTTTAAATTTGACATTCTTATAAATAAATGTGAACCAGAAGTTCAGAGGATTATCTATCTGCAAAGTGTTGCGAATCAATTACATGATGTATTTAATGACACTAAAGGTGTTGTAAAATCATATATTACTGCTGTTAATGCTTAAGCAAGAATTGAAGTCCTTGAAGGACGAGTTGTTAAAACAGCAATAAATGAGTCTAAGATACACCTGAAGTGTTGAAGACCTATTGGTGCACAAGAAAAATAAAAATCGGTGCTCATGAAGAGACCGTATTTTCTGTATAAAATATAATCCTCCTGAAGAGGAAACCTCCTGAAAAGGTAACTCCTGAAGAGTGTAACTCCTGAAGAGTATAACTCCTGAAGAGTATAAACCTCCTGAAGAGGAACCTCCTGTAGAGGTGTTTCATGAAATATTTTCCCCTGGAGAGGAACAATGAGATCTCAATACATTTCATGAGTACTGGAAAATTTATGGATAGAAATAAAACTGTTGTCGACAACATATATGATAACACTTGATATTACCAGAAGTAATGAAAAAAGTAAGCAAAAAATCGTCGAAGAATGTCGACGTAGAAATGATTGGCCAAAATGGAAAGCAGTTATTAAAACTGAATTAAACTCGCTAGTGAAACGAGATGCATTTGGACTTGTTGTCCAAACACCAAAGGGTGTAATATTTGTCAGATATAAGTGAGTATTTATACGAAAGCGTAATGCGAAATGAAATTGTGCGGTATAATTTGTCGCACAAGGTTTTCTGTAGAAACCCGAGAGCAATTATGAGGAAACATATTTCCTTCTTATGAATGCAATCACATTCATATTTTTAATCGATTTGGTTATTACAAAAGGATTAGATGTGCAGTTAATGAATGTAGTTCCTGCATATTTATAAGGATCATTAGATCATTACATATATAAAGATTTACGATACTTGAAACATCTAATCCAAGTACATTTAGGAGTATGTACTTTATAAAGTTTCAAAGATTTTTATATGGGTTAAAACAATCTGGACGCATGTGGTATAATTGAATTAACAAGTATCTATTGAAAGAATGATTTAAGAATAATCCTATATGTCCATGTGTTTTATCAAAATTCGGATTTGCCATTATTACAGTTTACGTTGATGATTTACCTTGTTAGATCACAAGGGTTGCTATAAATTCAAGGAATGCATTTGAAAAGGAAAGATCTTATTATTCAATTCATATATGAGTTACAATAATTTGAGACTTCTAGCCTCATCTCTCAAATGCATTTGCTTTTCATAAAGCAACATACCATCCTTATCTAAAGGATTAGGCAATCGAAATGAAGAGGCAAGTAAGGATTTTAAATCCTTATTTTCTTGCTTTAAGTCTGTAATTTTTCTGTCAGACTCTTGAACGAGTCATTGAAGTACAGAAACCTTCACGTTAAGCTCCTCAATCTCACGATTTTTTTATTGTAATCGGTTGGAAAATCTAACAATAGAGAAGGAATATCGGGTGCCGAGAGTCACCAGCTCATAAACAGCTTCACGATCTGACTTATTAGTCAGATCATTTGCTTGCTGCAACATTGCACCTACGGAAGATGCATGATCAACTTGTAATTGAGGTGAAGGATACCTCATATGTTGATCGTGAGAAATAGTAAAAGGAAATTGATGAGCCATTGGAAATTTGTAGAATAAGAATACAAATACAGATGAATTATAGATATGAGAAGAAGATTTGATGCGTACTAAATGAAGCTAAAGACGGTTCTTATAGAAATGGAAATAAGAACAAGACAAACCATCATCTCTTCAAATCTCACTTTACAAGATATGCTGAATACATAATTTCAAAAGCCAGCGAGATTTATTACAGCTATCCCTATTTTCTTATAAACGCTGAATCTCTGCCGTTAGCTGCTGTTGTTGACTTTGTATCTGAGCTCTCTCTCGTTCCAGCTCTTCTACTCGTGTTTTCAGGTCACGAGAATACCAGTCTACAAGTTTCTTCAGCTCCTTGTTATCTTGTTTTAAATCTTTATTTTTTCTATCTTTAGTTGCAAGCGTTTGATGCAACTCAGATATTTGATTTTTAAGATGATCAACCTCATTCGTTCTCGCCAATAGCCTCTGAGACATGGTTGTAAGAGAAGCAGCATATTGAGCACTGAGGGTTCTTGATGCTGCAACAATTTTAAGATCAGATTTACTAGATAGATATATCTCTGCTCCTATCATGGTATTTACAGCCTCAGGAGAAAATATAAGTGGTTGAGGTATAAAAGGTTCGTGGTTTAAATCTGGGATATTATAATTTCTATCACACATAGTCATATAATATCGTTCTGGATGAACAACAACTGAATTTATGAGGAATGCGAGATCTTTTTGCTGGAGTAAACCAATGGTAAAATTGGTTATATTTAAACAACAACCCGAAACCTTCAAATCTCTTCAAGATCTCGTTTGTCCACAATGTCAAGCGGATTTGATTTTTCGTCGAACCGATAATATTAAACCTTAAAGTTTTTACAGCTTTTATCATACATAGATGGTTTCCAATGTTATTTCTGCCGTATATAAACAAGTTCTTCCTAATAACGCCGAATGAGGGAGATAAAATTTTAGATGAAAATATTATCATACTCTCTCTAATGCATTATTTAGTTGGAGATCGTATTTGAATTCTTAACTTGTTATATATACCGAAATCATATTTGCTTATTACTTGAAACACTAACGAATATTATCAGGAGGAGTTTAAGTATTACTGCAGGTATCAGATTTCTATTAAGTTTGTCAACCAGATATTATTTTTCATCTTCAAATCAAAGGAGGATATATCAAAGATACGATCAAGTGATAATCTGGCAGATTTATTCACGAAGGCATCACCAACTGCGACATTCAAGAAAATTGTGCAGAATATTAAAATGTGAAAATTCAAAAATTTATCGTCATGCACTTTCCAGGAAGAGTAAAAGTCCTGAAAACTTGTGTTGATTGTACTCTTTTTCCTTCGCTAAGGTTTTATCCCATTGGGTTTTCCTTTGTAAGGTTTTAATGAGGCAATCTTAAAGCATTTGTAGATACATAAAGAGACTGTACTCTTTTTCCTTCGCCATTGGTTTTTCTTCCCACTGGGTTTTTCCTTGGCAAGGTTTTAACGAGATAGATTCTTTATGGGTGGTCATTCAAGGGGGAGTGTTATGAAGAGTCGGCAGCCGCTCCCCTGTCCCACCACTAAAATTATGTGAATGACCCCACCACTATTATATTAAATTCTGCATAGTGACTTACATAGTAACTTGTATAGTAATTTCAACGCCTATAAATATGAGTTTCAGTTGTAATGAAATTCATAAGAAAATATAGAGAAGGAAGAAAGTTTCAGAGAGTTTCTTTTATATTTCTCTTGCAATAGTAGTAATTTTTTTTTTAATTTTATAACATTATAGAATATTTTGAGAATACTTTAAAAGCCAAATCTAGCATAATCACACCAATACTACAAACCTTGTGGACAATATTTTATTAAAATGGGAGAATTTGTTATGACTCCAATTAAGTTGGGCCGGACTTGATAGGCTTCTTGTTATCTTTTTGTTTTTCTTGAGTTGCTGAGTGTTGCTTGGCGTCTGGGCCTAGTTAATGCGAGTAAGAAGGGCCTATGGCCTTAGTTGTGTGTTGTCGATTTAGGAATTGACTGTCAATATATGTAGAGGGGAGGGGAATCCTTGTGGGGGGTTTGAAATATTTCTGAACTTGATTATTTTCATTTGG
This sequence comes from Platycarya strobilacea, assembly GCA_036898215.1. Classification (NCBI taxonomy): domain Eukaryota; kingdom Viridiplantae; phylum Streptophyta; class Magnoliopsida; order Fagales; family Juglandaceae; genus Platycarya; species Platycarya strobilacea. Next base: position 1,228,025 of record CM072547.1, on the reverse strand, counting down.
GAGGACCCCAAGGCATAGCAAATTTATCATCTCACTTGTTCGTCCATTTTATACTGTTACAGTGTTCTTCTCTTTGCTGTTCTTCTTAATCTTCATACATCCATAGCCATTCTCACAATCTGCAACAACTAACAAGGTATATTAATACAGTTACAAGATAAACTCATATTTGAATGAAGTAGCCAAAATAATAATAATATTATTATTATTATTTTATTACATAATTGTAAACAAGTTGTTATACAATAGTATCAAAATAAAGGAAAAGGCGATAGTGCACAAAATATTATAAAAAGAGGGATGGTTAACCATTGGAACGAAGAGAGATGAGAATTGTGGTTGGAGTTTAAATAGTGAAGTGTAGAACGATTACACACCACACTGTTATGTATAGAGATCTCTTGTTGATAGGCAAAATTATTGCATGAGAGTTTGAACTCTCGTGTAACGGACCAATTAAAAATATATTCGTCGTCAAATTATTCAACCATTTTTTGTTTGCGTTCTTCATCTTCAACAGCAAAATTGACGTTGGAAACATAGTTGATTCATAATCGTTAAACTTTAGCTTTGAATTTGACCTTAACATGAATTTAACATTATTGTTCAATCATTTGTGTTACAACTTACTATACTTGAGGTTGTCTTTGTAAACAATGAATTTTACAATCATTTGTGGCTTTGCTCCTACACTTACCTACACGAAGGGCTTCTCTTACTCTTAGGAGTTCTCTTTCCCTGTTGCTAAGAGTGATTTCTTCCTAGTTCTTTCTAATTTTAAAATTAGAATAAAATTCTTCAAAAATTACAAAAAAAAAAAAATGTCGGATCTTTGTCATTTTTCTTCCAACAAATTCTAATTAGATTAGAGCGAAGTTGGACTTTCAAGATTTATATGCGCGGCCTATATTAAATTCGTTTAGATTTATTCATCAGCGAAGCCCGTACGGCAATCAGGCCCATCCACCGAATCTATGGGAAGTACAACACTAGGCTGCCAGCCATGCATCGTCCAAAAGATGAAAAAATAACAAAAAGTCGACATAAACAGAACGGTCAAATTATGGGCGGGAAAAGAAAGACGACAGAGGCAGTGGTAAGCGGCATATAAAACTTCTCAGTTCTTTACACTCGCTTCCACTTCCCCAGAGGTACTTTACTCCGACAGCGTATGGTTTTTGGCTATGTATATCAGCTTTTCCCCCCGCCTTGTTTTTCGCTTCTTTCTTGTGAATGTTATGAGGTGAAACGTCGCATCCTAGCATTTGCACCAAACCTGCTTGGAGAACATGTGCATGGGATGACTTGCTCGTTGCCCAAAACCAGATACGGAAAGTATTCAGGATCACTGTTTTTCTCGATCGTCAGCATCATTATCTGATTAAGAGGTAAGACTATCAACCAAACCAGCTGTTCATAAATACTTCAAGTTAGGTTCATCAAAACACCGTTTTAAGCTCTTTCTTTAACTGGTTTAAGATACTTATTTAAGCTCGTTCGTTGAGCTAAGTTTAAAGCTTGACCTGTCATACATATTTGGGTTATCGTTGACGAATTCTGTTTCGCTTTGCTGATCAAAAGTTTGAGACCGCTACAACTAGCAACGTAAGTTATTCAAGGGGGATCCGGCTGTTGTAGGAAAAGCCACACCAGATCTGGCCTCGAGATCGCTAAGACAGATTTGTAAGATTATGCTAGGACATGGCACGGGGCTGGTCCGTCAGCCAAAAACAATTGGCAAGTAGTTTGACCGGTATCTTTCTTAGCATTTCTTTACGTGAACGAGTTAGGTATGCACGCATTTATGTATATATAGTCGTTCTACCGTCATGCTCTTATCCTGTTCCCTTGCACCCTCTTCCAACTTGCATTGGTCGTCCAACTCACATTCGAGTGTTATGCAGGAGAAAAAAATTCCTGTTTAGAACACAATATAACAAGTTTTGGTCACGTTTGCTGATTCTAGAAGAATGGCTCAAGATTGAGCAAGACATTAGGTAATTACAAGCTTGTTAATCGCTAATTGATACATGCCCCACCTCATCAAGAGATCATACAACTTTTCTGGAAATTCACTGTTTTCCACAAACCAAGTCAACATTGTTCGATTCTGAGCCACTAAATTCTCTCGTTTTACTCTCTGGAGGTGCCCGATTTGAGGAACTGATATCAGTCATATATCTACTTATCATCTGTCTTACCTTTTGTCGTGGTCAACCTGCTAGCCGGAAGGTGCAGCCTGGCCATTAGAGGACGGGGTGCCCGTGTTTTTTGGTCAAATCCTCTCACACAAACATATCCTGCAACAATTTTCAGCAACTTTTGAGCAAACAGTGTCGTGCTTTGCTGGTGGAAGTTATCATATCAACATAATTTGCTGAACTCGTCCCTTAGAACTAAGTTCAATTGGAACTTTATGCAGTAGGTGTTTCTGTATGCCATCATAAGCTGAGACCAGAGTGTGTGATGTGATGGCGCTTGTCATCAAGCTTACGCTTTACTCATTAGGAAAGCATAGTTCTATATTAGATGCCACACAATCTGCTGCATTGGAATGTAGAGTTTAATACGGATTTACAAGATTGGGAACTTGGTGAAACTTTTGATTTCTATGCTAAATTATATGATATGGAGATGGATTATAATATGGAGGATAAGCTGCTATGGGTGCATGATTCTAACTCTAGATTTTCTGTGAGATCCTATTCAAAGTGTTAAACTGCCATGGTGACATTGATTTTCCTTGGAAATGTATCTGAAAATAAAAATCCCTAATAAAGTAGCATTTTTCTATTGGTTGGTTTCTCTTGAGAAAATTTTAACCACGGATAATTTGAGGAAAATAGGATTTTTTATTATTGATTGGTGCTTCATGTGCACAAAAAATGGTGATCTATTAATCATCTGTTCCTTCATTGTGACGTGGTGATAGCCTTGTAGAATGAGATAGTTAGTAGGGTTGGGCCTTGTCTGGGTTATGCCATTGCATGTGGTGGACTTTTTGGCAAGCTGGAATGGCTCTACGGGTAGTGGAGGCAGTGCAGATTTTTGATGGGTGGTCCCCTTGTGTTTGTTTTGATGTTTACGGTCTAAGATAAATGAGAGGTGTTTTGATGATTGTGAATGCTTTTTGAGAAATTTTAGGGATTTTATCTTTAATTCTCAGTTTTTGGGTGCAAAACCTTGTAAGGAATGAAAATTCTTGTAATGTTTTGCTTTAGTTTTGTCTTTATTTAGCTTGTACCTAGGTATTTTCTTTTGTCACTTCCTGTGTACTTAGCTTTGCCTATTTACTTGAATAAAATTTCTTATTATCTATCAAAAAAAAAAAAGAAAAAAGATGTCTAGCATTTTCTAAAGCTGGGAGGATGAGAATGGCTATGTACCTATATCTTTTCTGATTGACAGCATGACTGGAGTTCCTTTTATCCTTCGCTAAATTCTGAAGTGCTTGAGATCTTACCTTAGACATACGTACATACATATTTATTGGGGGTGGGAATGTCCATCGAACCTATGCTTTTTGACTTGTACTAGTGCAGGCTATTTATGGTCATTGATCAAATGCACACTTTGGTATTATGTACAAGTAAGTTTACCATCATATTCATTCTCATATATCTGCTCAATCTGGTGTGAGTACCATCCGAGCCAAAGATTTCAGTTCAATTGGTAGAATGTAGAGAGGATATGATGGCCTTGGGTTTGTCTCTTTAAAAGATTCTGACTAACTTACAATAATTAAAGTTTATTAAATGAGGTTGATTTAAATTGCATACCTCTCCAAAAGCAGTGTTGAATACCTTCTGTTGACAAACCTAGTAGACGAGGAACATATCTCAAGTTCCATTAGTTGATCAATCATAATTAAATAAAACCCATCTCTTTTATAATCTTTACCTTTAAATATGGTTGGTATGGAGGTTCCAAAGTACACAGTTCTCCTTCGCAGGTTCCATATCCAATCTCTAGGAACATCAATTGGGTTAAGGCTTGAATCATGGTCCGCAAATACCTGCATAAAAAACAGCATTAAACAATGGTACAACCTGAAATGGATATTCATGGTTAAAAATGCAGAAAGAAAGAGTATGATCCAAGTTGGGACACATTTGACCTCATTAACTTGAAAGTAGGTGCCATTGAGTGGAAAGCTCCCCCTCGTTGCTGTTCGACATGGTATCTGTTCATAATTTGTTTTAATTATCAGTTAGCTTATGATTTTCTTTGTTTCTACCACTTACATAATTCATATAATTGCAACTTTTATAGATATCTACGGAGTATTTGGGTTTTCATAGTAATAGTCATATCCTCACCAAAAGCGTCCCTCGGACTGTCTGGGAATTTGCTTCCCGTATACTGTTGCATGAGAAGCATTCTTTGTCCTCACACAATCTGCCATATTCTTGGGAGCTGCACCTTTTTTCAGGTGCTTGGATGGAATTTGCTGTCTCACCTGAGGTAAATTCCATGCATTTGGTGGAAATGGTGAGAAACTGGGGCAAATATGCATTCAGGTTATTGCCTATTGGCTATGCTAATCCTACCATATGGTGTAGATGTAGCATAGCCTTAAGGCATGGAAAAAAGTTTATTATGGCAGGTCTACTTGTTGTCTGCTTACCTGGTGTCCATATAGCAAGAAGGTATGAGCATGGGTCATCGGGTTCTCGTTTATCTAACTGTATTTGAAGTGAAAGCAACTAATAAGAAAATAAGTTGCACATACAAAGTGAATACTATTAATTTTAAGTAGATGTTGGAATAACTAACCCCTTCCAGAAGAGGGTGTGAATCTGGAAGTTCATAGCTGCATCAGGGAGAAAACCAATCAGTATCAATTGCAAGGGTTGTGAAACACTCCATACCATTAATAACAAAGATTGACGAGCTTGGATTTTCTTTGGCATTGGCTCCACTTATCTTAGGTATTTTCATGTAATATTTGTATAAAGGAGGAAACATTGGTATCTCCGACTTACAAGGTTCACAGAACTTTGGTTGTAGTTTTCATGCATTTGTTTTTTTGGTAGGGTAAGCAATTATCTTTCCTCTCACTTACTCATACCAATTGCTCTTGTATAAAATTTGTAATGAATGAGTTTGAAAGATCTCTTGGTTAGTTGGAGATGAGGGAGTGCCAACTTACACGTGGTGCTCCGTTCGCAATCGACTCACATTCTTAAGCTTGGGCATTGGGATTGATGCTGCTTCTGAAGTTAGAGCAACTAGTGCATTTGACACGTCAATTTCTTGTAGTTCCATGCTATTTTGCATATAATTATGTAAGTTCTGAGTGAACTCTTCAATGTTCAGTTTGATTGTGGGAATTTCATCGGGATCCTCGTAGAAAGTGTCCTCAATGTCGTTTTCTGCTTGTGTGCGTTCTGGCTCTGGTGTTGCCGGCTCTTCAATAATTGGTTCACAATTAGTGACTCCAGATTTTCTTTCTGATTGGTTGGCAGCTTGAGGGAAAGGTAGAGCCAGCTGATCAATGATCATATCAGGGTTTTCAGCTGGTCTGTATACAGCTGCTGTCACTATACTTTTCTCCTCTGGCCCTGGCAGGGCAAGCCTTGCACTGCATCCAAAATGGTTAATGATTGATCAATACTTGCTCAGTGTGCAGGTCATGTGATGGGGATGATATAGGTATGCAAAATTGGATTTCTGGTGTTATCTAGTGCATACACTTCAAAGGACTGCCAAGAGAGATATGATTACGTCTATGATGAGGTACATTGTCTTTTTATATACCTAATCCCTGAACTCATTCTTCTATCATCCACCTTCCATTTCTCATTTGATATCTACAATTATTTGTAGCTCTTGAATGATTGTTTGGGCATCAAATTCTTTTATTCTTATGAGATGTTAGGCTGAGCATGTGAAGAGGGTTCTAATCAGTGGCGGATACATGAAAGTGGATTCCCTCTTTATTGTAACTATAAATGTAAATAGTATCAAAGTATGGATGCAAGATAAAGGAACCGATTAAAGCAGACCTTGCAAATGCACTTGCAAAGTGTCTACACTCTCCCCTCATTGGGCATGAATTGCAATTTGGTTTGCTTTTTGTACAGAAGACCTGCATGATTTCAAAGAATATTGTCCAGTTCGCCCTTATCTTTTGATAGGTCATCAAAGGGAACAAATTTACTTCAAGTATAAAATTCATACAACAGACCTTTCCAAATGTAATCATCTGGTAATGAAGTTCATACCTGTTTGCAGAAATTGCAAAGAATCAGTCAATCAGTGGTTACTTTAATCAATATATGAAATTGTTACCATCCCAGCCAGAAATACAAAGACATGCATTTGAAAAGTAGTGAAGTTGAAGAAATCTTTACAATGTCCTTTGGTCCAGCTTGCACAATCGAGGCCAGAGATATTTTTGAATGGATTCTAACACTGGGTACCTATACAATAAATTGAACTTTTCTTTCAATTATAAATAAAGTGAGCTTTTCTTCAAGTGGAAATGTTTTTATTACTATTATGTAGACTGAATTTTACTCACAGTTCTAGGAGATGCAACTGAAGTGACTCAGGAAGTGGCTGAAGTGGCACCCATCCAAGTCTTACAGCTATACGTCCAACATTTGTGTCCACCTGTAAAAGTTAAGGATATTGAGATCCATCCCGTGAATTATGGAGACCCTCCGTTTTTCTCCTCTTTTTTGCTAGTTGGAAATCTATACCGTCATTTGCTTTCATTTTGAACTTACTGGGAAAGCAAGATGGTGAAGTGTCAAAAGCCGCACACACTCCACACTTTTCAACCCCAATCCCCTTATGCTTAGTAGATATTCTCTGCATGCATGAGTAAATCTTGACGTACATATATTGCATACTTCTTTTTCCCAAAAAAAAAAAGGCTGGAGAAGTAGTAAATTATTCGTAATTCACTACATAACATATGACAGCAATGCAAGAACACCATACCGATAATAGTATTTGCTAGTGTTGTTTAGTAGTAGTGTTTTTCCTATTAATGAATTGAAGTGGATTATTTGTGGGCTTACTTTACTTGGTCGGGTGGAACATCTCTCAACCATTCAAGATCAATGCTCCCATGTTCCCTAACCAGACGGTTAAGGAAATCCTGCACAAATTTCTCAGTCAAAGTGATTTGATAATTCTTCTCTGTTGTGAGTACATTGACATGTAAAAACTGTTTCGTATTACCTGGATACGCCCTGCAAGAACATTGTTCATCCCTCGTTCTTTGATGGCGTCGGCAATCTCATGAACGCCTGCGGATCTTACAGCTTCCCAGTCCAGTGAGTCCATTGTGTTTGCAGTTCTCTCTCTTCTCTTTCCATCTGCTTCCACATGTTTTCTAAGACTGTCCCAGTTAAACTCGTCTTTTTTCTCCTTGCTTGCTTTTTTACTCTTTGCTTTTACAGTAGCAGCTTTCATCTCACTCATCTCATTATTGAATAGATTACCACAAGCATTCAGATCCGAAACAGATATCTTCTGTGTACCGTCCAAGGTTTCTTCAGAAAGATTTGGCAAGTCTTCCTGCATTTCAGTGTTTTGCCCCTGAGCTAGTGGTCCAACAATTTTAGGGTCCCCAAGAGCCGGGCTTTGAGATGAAATGATCACGTTTACATCTCCTTCACCATTGTTGCATGATTCACTCGGAGATCTTGGGGCTGTTTCAACATCCATGACCAGCTCAGTTTGAAAATCAGCTTGAGTTGAAGATTCTATTATTTGTGCACTTTTTTCTTTGATACTGTTTTCATCTTTATTATTGGGAACGCCAGAAAATTGTGTTTCTTCTCTGAAGATCTCAGAGTACTGAACTTCCAGTATTCTTGAGGTGGGAGTTGGATACAAATAATAACTACTGGAAGGGTCCATGGATGCTCCTAAGAAGCTTTGAGGATCATTTAATTTCACCTCATTTTGTCTATGGTTTTCATGATTCATACCTTTGAATTGGTAACATTCACTTTTCGAGTTCTCATTGGATGATGCAATTCTACTTCCATTTATTTCATTTAGCATGGTAGATCCAGCCATCTGTCCAAGATCCACAATAGTAGCAGAGCCATCTGAACTGTTGGGCTCAGACCTATTTAACATATGGCCTGCTGCCGAGTTGCTCTCTAGGCATGATCCAAATTTTTCAGCAGTTTGAACAAGTGAAGAGTTTTGAGATGAAAGGACGGAATTTTGAGATGAAACTGGATCCCCTATACTGCCTCCAGGGGAGTCATTGCTGTTGACAACTTTTTCTTCCCAACTTTCAGGGTCATAGAGTGTCATGGAACTCTGGTCACAAACTGTTTTCCATTCTATGCTGTCTTCTGTATCCAGTAAGCACACTTCTGGTTCGCTGACTATGAAGTTCACTCCCTCTTCGTAGCATGCTTCACGGTTGCTATTTGACTTGAGTGGGAAGCGTGCAGCGAGTGACATGAATGCAGAACTGCAAGAGATTGAAGCAATTGGGTAAAGGGATTTGTGATTTGCACTTTCTCTAATTTCTATTTACTTATTTATATTGGGCCAATAGTTTACCTAGAAAGATGGTCAGAGACATTCTGAGTAAGAAAAACTCCAATAACCGAGTCCACAACTGAGCCTTTCCATTGTGAGAAACGTCTATCTCCTGTAGTTACATTTGTGACTTAATATTATGTTCACGCAATAAAATAATGATCTGGCATTGCAATATGAGACTTTCAATGGGTAAAAAGAGAGGAAAGCCTAATATGAGGAGACTGTTATCAAAGTTTCTTAGGCATTGCAACAATCATCTCTTTGGTAAGTACTAGAGACCATTATTCTTGAGTAGGTTCCCTTGGATTTCCTTATAGATGAAGCAGTGTTTCAGTTTTTAGGGATATAGTTCGTGTCAGTTTTGTTATTTCTTTCAAAGTGTAATGAAAAGTATATGGAGGGCCATTCCTTTTCATTGAGGCTTATATGCACTATAGATTAATTTGTATGACATCTAGGTTTGGAACAAAAATTAGTTGTCCTAAATTTAATATCATCATCTGTTTCCCTTGTTCACAGTTACGAAATTATATTGGCGGAAGAAAACTCATCACATATATTGAAGTTGATTTATCATACCTATCAAAAAAGTAGTTGATTTATCAAGACTAAAGATGCTCTACTTTTTGCTATTGAAAATTTTTCCTCTCAAGAGAGCTTGGACACTGATTTTTTTTTTTTTTTGGGGGGGGGGGGGGGGGAGTGTTTCAGTTTACAGTTAACTGCTTGGTAGTAAATCAAAGGTTTTAGGGGCACTCTTGAACTCTTAGGAAAGAAAATTTCTTTAGGAAAAAGGATGCCGGTTGTGGTGTTGCCCAACTGGTGCATGAGGCGTGGTGGGTGGACTGGCTGCTTAGGGACCATGTCTAGGACGATTCTAAAAGATGATAATTATCGTGCAACAGAACTAATAACATGCAACTTGTACATTCTTAAATAGAGATAAGTTCTTAGAAAGAATTTGTGATTAATGTTGAAATATTGGTACCTTGTACAAGATGCATGCGTGCTATAAAAGAGTCAGCACGTCCATGGAATACTCTCCGTTCTTCTTCCCACCATTTTGCCTTTTCTTCATCTGTACCATCAATCCCTTCACTGTTTATGTTCCCCATCAAAAGCGTCCACACTCTATTAGTCTCTTCATCAAGGTCAACTTTAGGCCGTGGATGCCGTTTCTTTATAGGATTAAACCAACCTTCATAGGGTACAACTGTACCATCTCTTGTGTAGAGGACGAGTGCTCCGTGATCTTGGTATTGAATATTGACTGCATTATGCTGTTGTACAAGTTTTCTGCTTCCCCTGTTGATGTTCAGATTTTTAAATTGCTCGACCCTTGCATCAATAGAAATATTCTGCTTCCATGTTACTTCATGAGAAGCACCTGCATCAAGTGACCTGTATAAATTAGACAGAATTGCTTGGCAGACTTCGTGGGTTCCTTAAGAAAGTATAAGTTATTGTGTAATCCAAAGTGAAATGTGTTTTTATAGATGTAGTACCTAATGGATCTGAAGAGGATGGGTGGCAATTATACAAGACAAGCTTGTTGTCCAGTTGCAATTCATTCATACTGGAAGTTGCTGAAATAACCAGAGAGTTTCTCTTCTTGCTTCGCTTCCTTCTTGCCGGTGTTGCACTCATCATTTCAACCAGGTCAATGGATGTATCAGGTTTGTGCAGATTCTCAATTATTTGCCCATCACCATCCCGTAGAGGTTGTTTGGTCAGGTGAGTTATGCACTCTGGAACTTTTGTAAGGGCAGTCGGGTTGCGAACCCGAGTAGGGCGGCCTCTAGACCTTTTTCTTGTTGACCTCTCCGTCTGAATGAAAGCCAGGAAATGCTGAAAATTTTGCTGATTACCTATTCCTTCTTCAACACTGGGGGAAATTGTACCCACTTCAAACTGAGGACAAGAAGCCCAAGTGTTGCCTTTTGTTGAGCTATGGTATACTTCAGCTTCACATTGGAGACATGTTGCCGGCCTTGCAACATCTTTAGCGGCAGTCACACAAGATGATGAACAAGATGTAGCAGAATTCTGACCCTTTTCAGTTCTCTTTTTCTTGTAAATATTTGGAAAATGCATCCAATTCATGATCTGGTATGCGTCTAAAGTGTTAAAGTGAGCCCCGACTAGATTTGGCACGCTGGCATCATCAAATTCGGCAGCATGAGAATAGCTTCTCTTGGATTTCCTAGCTTGTTCTTTCTTGGACATAATCACAATGTGTTCCTGTCCATCATGAGCAAGCAGTTGACATTCCCTTTCTTTATCGCTATCCTTTCGGGATTTGACATTCAACTCTGTCTGCAGGAGACTAGTCTGTGCAGGAAGTGAAGTGCTTGGGGTTTGCCTTTCAGGCAGCGATATGTATTCTTTCAGTATTTGATCCATGGAACAAGTGAGGTCATAGGCAATTCCAGCTTCTCTGCGTTCTGCCATCACTTCAATCCCTTCACTGATCTGTACAGGTGATCTTAATTGAACTCCTTCATTGCAATAGCCTTTGGCCTGTACTTCTGGATCTAAATTAATAGAACATTTGAATGTAGAGCTTTCATCTCGTGGTTGTTCAATGTCAAACTTCAAAGCCCTTCTGCATGACTTTCTGGCAGGCTCAAGTGTCTTCAGATCAGTAGATTCTCCAGTTACTTCTGCTGGAGTTGTAGAGTTCTCACTGAGTCCTTTTCTTCGTACATACTTTCTCTTACCCGTCGTTGCTTTTGGGGTCACTGGCTTTCGAGTTCTTTTTGGTTTTCCTTCTGTGATCACCTTGGGCCGGTGCTTTTTTCGCCTTGGTTTCTCCTGTGGCGTTTTATTTGGGTCAATTAGATGGCTGCCTCCCTTGTCAGGATTGTGATCCTCCTTAATTGGAGTGGAAATGGCAGCAACTGATGAATCTGTGACAGGCTTTAGGAGTTCTTTATTGTGTTGGAACTCATTGGTGCCAACTCTTGCTGTGACAATTTCATTCTCCAGCTTCTCTCTTCCCTCATTTTTTGTTCCATCTGCACATAAATTTTGTTCTTCGGAAATCAGTTTGTTCTGTACTCTCATTTCCTTCTCCGGTGTTATGGGTGCAAACTTCAAAGTCTTATTACATGAATTTGCAGTAGACATTATCTCTGGTGGAAAATTGAGATCATAGTACTGCCTATGGGTATGAACTTCATCTGCAGTGTGGCATAGGTTCATCTTCACATGTTTAATCGGGAAAAAAAGAAGCAAATAGTAACTTGCATTGTTCAGGTATGCACAATATGGTCCTCCCCACTAACGAAATTGTGTGACAGATATGGCGTTCAACAGATACTTCTCCTTAATTTGTCTACCACGTAATCAAAACTTAGATACTGTTTGGATAGTGAGTTGAGTTGAAATGAGATGAAAGTTGAATAAATATTATTAGAATATTATTTTATAGTATTATTTTGATATTTGAAAAAGTTGAATGGTTTATTATATCTTGAATGGAAATTTGAAAAAATTGTAATGATAAGATGAGAGGACTATTCAAACGAGGCTTAAATCTTCCATGAAATCTGCAGGTAATGACACATTTGGGGGATGCATATAATGTGCAATTCGTGGGGATAAACTAATTTTGTTTCTTCTTCAAGTGCCTATTTTAGATAAATTCTGTCATCCGATTTTGCTTTTTACAGGATTTCACATTCGGTGGGGTAAATTCTTAGTGATGTTTCATAACATAATCAATCGGCGATTTGGCAGACGTTTGTCTCAAGTGTTCCCAACTACTCTAGTTTCTCTAATATATTTATTTTCTGCAGTGTGGAAACTATGATCGATATCTCTCCTCCTGGTGATTGTGTGTGAAATGGTTGCCTCTGGCTTGAAAGTGCAGATCCAATACTAAAAGCAAAATTAACTACACACTTACAGTGAGGGTCTTTCGGCATGCAGTTGACATTATTCCACGGGTAAGCTTCACCGTTACACTCATTCTGACAACTTGTACCACGCATTAAAGAGCTGGTTGCCACGTCATCATTTTGCAGGTGTGCCGCAGTACTGGAGGCCGCCGAAGCGGCATCGGCGAGGGCCAAGAGATGGCCGCAAGGTATGTATTTCCATCTGTCCATGTGGAACTCTTCTTCGCGTGTTTCTTCGTTCCAATTGTTTATGCTAGTCCTGTTGAACTCACTGTAGTTGGGTGAATTGCAACATGCAACTAACCTATCTGTTTGAGAGCCTCCTGTAAAACTAGAATATGTCTCTGATCCCAACCAAGTTGCTCTCTCAATCTGATTTCCTTGTCCATCTGTGTAGATCGGTGTGGGTCTCGGTAGATGGGGCTTAACTGGGGTTGTTGGAATCCAAGAACCCTGAACTTGAAATCCATCTTCATCCGGTTTTCTCGCATCCATTCCTTGTCTTCAGAAGTACAAAGCTTGAAACTTTTACTCTTGTTTCTCTCTCCTTCGTCTTCTACCCTTTATAAGCAACAACTTTCTCAGGTTGCTCATCGGAAAAGCCTTCCCATCACTGCTAAATTCTGTGGTGATTTGAAGCTAATTCTTGAGCCCCATTACGTGGGATTTTCCTGCCGGAGATAAAAAAAGAGGACTGTGAGATTAGAAGTCAAAATTATGAAACTGCATAAATAAAAGGACAGGCAGAGAATAACATTCGAGCTAAAACGGCTCATGATGAGTTAAACCTAGGTTCTGGAGTCCTATGAAATCGCATCTAAGCACCTATTCAGATCTCTCGGACGCTCCTGTACGTAGATTGGAATTTGGGCCTATTGGTAAAATCAGAAAAACGAAAAAATAGCAACAGAGTTCATCCTTCTAAAACTTTCTCAGAAGCCAATCTCCATGGCATTCGTATGAATTAAAACGAATAATTTTAAGGCCTCAGAGTTACCGGAGAAATGAGTCGATACCGGAGATCCGTTGGAGTCGCTTGGAGACAACAAGTCTTGAGACTAGGAAATGAAAGCAGACCCAGAGAGCGAGAGGAATTTATATTTCTAGAACTCGTCAAACGGATAACATTCTCTTCCCGGTAAAATTACGAAATATACACGTGCGAATGCGAATATAAAACGTGCGAATTCGAGTTTGAATTAAAATATTTTATTTTTAAAATGATTGGTATATTTTAAGAAGTTTAGAATTCGAAACTTTCTCTTTTAAATATTTAAAAAATATATATATGAATATGGATATAAAAATAAAATATTAATATTAATTACGATAAATTTTTATATAATTTATAATAAAACTATAAAATAATGTATATTATAAAAGTTTAATTTTATATAGAGTTCATTTTAACTTTATTAACATATAATATTATTATATTTAGCTTTACGTACAAAAATCTAAACTCACTTCACATTCGCTATTATATCATTTCGGAAACTCTATTATGGGGGCAAAATTGTCTAATTGCGTCGGCTCAGAATGAATGGCGTGTGCCGTGTGAGGCACCGAGGCAGGACCTAAACACGTGAGCCAACTGATTTGTCACTCTTATTTAAATATAGTTAGGTTTTGTTTGTTTTATAAAGTAAGTTAAATTTATTTCATCTTATTTTATATTTTAATTTATTTTAATCATATATTTTAAATTTTAATTCATCTTAATTATTTATTTTATTATTATTTATAATTCATTTCATCTCATTTTTAAATCTAAACAATCTTTTATTTTTTTTATATTAATTATGAATCTATTTGTTGATTTATTCGAGGTTTTCAATTTTCATAACTTTTGGATGCCCCACATATGACTAAAATATGAATAATATGGAACAGATCCTGGACACGTGTTTCGTTAAATTCATTCCGTACTCGTATCGTGCAGATATTATGTAAAAGATATGAATTTATATTATTAGAATGCACGTCGTATTTATGTTGCAACCATCCTCGTACGGGACTTTAGTATGCTGATTCTTGTAACTTAGTGGGACTATTTTTCTTATTTTTTTATTGAGAAAGAATATGATTATAAAATAATTATATAAAAATAAATAAATTGAAATAGTTTACTATAGAATTTTAAATTATAAAATTAGTTTTATTATAAAATAGATTTAATATATCATATAATATTATAAATTTATTTTTATAAAATCTATCTATGGTTTATAACACTTGTCTTCTTAATTTATACAAATAAATTTAAATTTTATTCAAGAATTAATTTTTTTATATCAATAATAAAAATGTGTTATTTATATTTACTTACACTAAATATGATTTTTTATGCATATTTTTCTCTAATAATTTTTATGTTAGGTTACTGTATTCAAAATTTCCATACTAGATAGAATTTGTCGATAGAGAAATATTACTTATTATATTTATACTATATGCTAATATGTATTTATTATTTTTATCGTTCTATTTACATACATATATTTATATTCCAATATGTGTATTTAAATAAAAGTGACAAATTAATATATTGGGGTGTGGTGTAAAAAATTAGTAAAATTTTTCTTTGTCGATGATACATTGTGATGTTTGCAAGGGATTCTCAATTACTATATATTTTACTTAAATGTTTACGTTTTATATCTTATGGTTTTAAATTCTAGAGGATTAAATTTAGATTCACCTCTAAAGATTCAAATTTTATGTCAATGAGTCATAATCAAAGTTTTGAATTTCGTTCTAGTGATCATTTCGGTTGAGGCATTGGAACGAATTATTTTGGTATCGATCTTTTTCAGTGTGTCGTTTTGAAATTAATTATATATTATAATAAATATTTATATATATAAACTAATAATTAATAGAATAAAGACATATATATGTAAGTGTGTATCATATATATGTGTATATATTAGAAGAATTGAAGATTTATAAAATGATTGTAAGTTGAAAAAATACAAATTTGAATTGAGATACAAAAATAAATAAATAGATAAAATATTAAAAATAATGATATTTAAAAAAAGACGTATTTAAAATTATAAAGTATATAAATATATTTTATATTTTAAAATTAATTAAATACTATCTAAATTTAAAATTTTAAAAAAATATATCATTCAAACATAAAAATTATAAAAATAATCTAAATTGGAATAGGGATCGAAACAGTCGGAATTTAAATCGGAACAACTGGAATTTGATTGAAACGGCGGGAATTTGACCGAAATGATCGAAATTTAGACCGAAACGAAATTAGGAGGTATAGTGTTTCGATTGAAGTATTGAAACGAAATATTCTGATTATTATGATCGAAACGGAATAAAATTCAAAATTATATTCTTTTTACGTCAGCCTGAATTTACTTTTAAATAAAAAGTTGAGATGACGTAATGTCCCGGACCACGCCACTTTTTCCCCCCCCAACGACATTATTGTTTAACAACGTTATTGCTTAAAAGACAACAGTTTCTACAAATTTTGATCTCTAAGTTTTCATATTATTATTTTAAATTTTTAAAAAAAATTAAAATTTTAAAAATATGTATTAAAATTTATATTTTATATAAAAAAAATTAAAAAAATATAATAATAAGATAGTGATGAATTGAATACACTGTTAAATCCAGACTGGGCCTAATTTTACCTCAGAGAAAGTAAAAACGATTGGCATCTATTGCCTGCACCATTTGCGCCATTTCTAGGTAGTATCTTTCTTTCGACCTTCAAATAGAGAGGTTTTACGTTTTAAGTTATCAGAAAGTGACAAATAACTCTCATTCGTTAACCTATTTCGCTTATTTTTAATAAAATAACATTCTTCAATTTTTTATATATTTATTATAATGAGCCGTCTCACACAAAATACCGTAAATAGTTTAGAATAAAAAGTAAGATTATTGTTATTTTTAAAGAGTATCGGAAAGTACGTATAATTTCTTAGGAAGAGAAGAAATAGTATCTCTATTTCTAAAAATTGCTCTTATTTATAGTTGAAAAATACCATATTATAAACAAAACTTGAGGGTTACATATAAAATCTCCAAAAACCCAAACTTAAAGTCATAATTTAAAAAAATATATACAAATCTATGTCTGTAAATTATAATCTTAAAATATCAATAAATTATAATGGTATAAACAGCCAAGGTCAAGAGTATAATTTCATCAAACTCAATTAGAATTGATATTATTGATTTGAGTAAATCTATACTTCAACCCACTATTTCTAACACCACACACTTGGTATGTCATTTTTTTTTTTCACCAGTGGTATTATATAAAACATACATACTGATAATGTTAAATAAAAGAGTAGTATTAGATACATAATAATTTTTTAAACTCCTTTACAATTCAATTTAGTAATAGACAAAAAAATCCTTATTTTATCAATCTTTTGACCAAAACACCCTTAAATCAAGACTCGTGCGTGCTCAAGATTTTTTTTTTTTCTTATTTTCAGTGAGCAATATCATACATATGCATGGTTTTTTTTTTCTTTTTTTGGTGTTTTTCTATTTCAGCTAAATCTCCTAGAGGCCATTATCTTCTTCTGCACAAATACACCCACGCCTATAGGCCATTATCTTCTTCTTTCCTTCAATAGTTAAGGGTTGCCTACACACATCCAATTATATTTGCTTTTTCCTAAGGAATTCAGCCCTTTCACTTTATAATATAAAACAAAATTATAAATAAAGCTCTTTAATGTCAACTCAACGTACCCACCTAAAAAGTTCAATTTTTAACACTTGCCATGGCTGCGATTTCTCCGAGCAAAGAGAACCATTTTTCAACACTTGTCATGGCTGTGGTTTTTTCTATTGCATCTTCGATCTGGGGGGTTGAATCAAAAGAAATGCAGTTGGGGGTTTTGGGTTAAGAGACGATGGCTAGTTAGATTTGAAATGCATAAAGGAGGCGCTTTTTTAGTTGGATGCAGGCTGCAACGCTTTATTAAAATGAGTGAAATACTGTGTTTAATTAATGGAATGCATTGCAATCCATCAGTGTGGACTACAAAATAAAATTATTTTAAATAAAAATAAAAGTAAGCATGATCAAGTACATAACACGTAAAGAGTGGGATGTAAAATTAGTAAACTGGCTCTACCCCAAATTCAAAATAAAATTGACACGTAAGGTGTGGGATGTGAAATTAGTAAACCAATTATTAAGAAGAATTTTCATACAATAACTCTGGACCGCAGCACCTGTGTGCTGCAGTCCATCGGCACACATTCACATTAATTTTTTTTTTAATTTTAAAATAATGTAAGTGTATGTTGTAGTCCTGCAACACAGAGACTGTTACACAACAGTGCTCATTTTTATATTGGTTTATATTCCATAAGAAAAACATTTTAGATGTAGAGAAATTTTATAAAAATAAATTTATAAAACGGGTTTAAATTTGTGTAGTATATTAAATTATAATTTTTTTGTGTAGTATATTAAATTATAAAATTATTTTTATTAGAAAATATATTAAAATATAATATGAAGCTATAATACATCTCATATTTTTATTACTGAAAAGCTTCTATAATTTAGAAATAGACTTTATAAAAATAAATTTATAAAAAAATAATAATAATTTAATATGATTCCTCATATTTATTTTATAAATATAAAATCAAGTTATATTTTTACGACATTTTTATAGATCAACGGCAAAAAAATTTCTGACACATCCGTGACGATCCGTCCAATGCATGGCGCGCTGTCCATATAGGGTCATGCTACAATAAATTTGCAGCAAACTGTTCCAGCGTGCTGTACAGTAAAAAGTTTTTTATTTTATTTTAAAAGATATGAAAAAATATTAATATATTAATAATTACCTTTTTAATTATTAAATAAAAAATTTAAAATACGTAAAATTTCAAAATAAATAGATATATTAGTATTTTTCATTCATATATCAATCCGTCATAATGCTCTCATTAAAGCATTGATATTGATTATATTAAAATTTTTTTAAAAATTTAATGAAAAATACGAGTTTAATGGAAAGTTAATACTTATTGTCGAGAAGGTGTCTTGAACAAGCTGTCTCTTCTGAAAACACAAAGGTGAAAAAAACCCTAGGACGTGTTGCCAGGCTGGAGGATATGAGCAACGCCTCCATATCCTCCTCCCTTCACCCCCACCCCTCCCCTTCTCAATTTCTTTCTCCACCTCCTTTCTTTTATTTCTTTACTTTTTTTGTTTTCTTTCTCCCCCGTCCCCCTTTTCTTCCTTCCTCCAAGTTTTCTCGCTTCCCCCTCCCTCTTATCCCTTCTATTTCTGCTCCCTCCTCCATGGTTGGATTGTTTTCTTTTGTTTTTGTAGGTATTGTAGGCAACTATGGGAGGTTACAATTTTGAGGATAACTAAGGCGAAGCTTTTCATCTTATTTGGTTACACGAGTCTCATAGGGAGGATCTTTAGCCACTGATCATTTTGTTTGTTGGAGTTTTCACCTGGAAAAGACAATGGTTCATCGCACGTACGGGCAGTCGATCTTGCGTGGCTCAGTTTAATGCCACATATGGAGGGGTCTTTGTCAGCCACACGCGGTGGCACTAGATTTAGGGACCTCGGTAGTACACGGATCGGCAAGCCGGGCTCTCCTAGGTGGCGTGTATCTGTCATGCGCTTCCCACCGTCATAGCGCATTGTCTGGCTTATACTGAGTCCTTTTGTTTGTTTTTTGGGATTTGATTTTATTTTTACATTGATTTTTTTTTCTTTTGTGTTTGGCTAGTTTGTTTGTGAAATAAATAGAATGGTATATCTATTTTTGCTTTGCAGTTTCTCCTTTGGAGAATGAGGTTGAATTTCCTCATTTTTCTTTGGAATATGGAGGTGTGATCTCCTCCCCTTTTCAAAGGTGGAGGTTTGATTACTCTTGCACCCTCTCAGTCATACTATACTCAATGTTAGTTGCAAAGAGGTTAAAAGTTAAAATAAAGTCCGTGGTGTACGGGGATATTACATATCAATGTTTAGTTAAACTTGTAATACAAGTTTATCCCGTTTATCAATATCAACTGTAAATTTCGTATTATGAAATGAAACGTGATCCTTCTTTTCAAAAAAAAAAAAAGATAGAAAGTTAATACTTTCATATCCACAATTTAACCTTAAATTCATCATTAAAATCATCAAAATAATAATATTATATATAATTTATGAAATTAACAAACACATTTATAATTTATTTATCTAAAGAATATATGAAAAGACAATAAAAAAATATTTTGATAAGTAAATAGTAATTTTCAAATATAAAGAATGTTATTCAAATACTATAATTCAAAATTTGATTTTATAAATTTTGATAAATTTAATATAAGATTATTTTAAATAAAATTATTAAATTTATATCCGATGAATTTGAATTCATCCAATATAAATGCTTTTATCTTAACTGACACCCTTAACTTTATCACAAGATTGGCTCATTTTCACAAGGTTGGTATTCGATGAATTCAAATGAATTTATATCCCTGAGTTGGTCTGTTCCTATGGATGCCACTTGATAAAATTTGATGCAACAGTTAGCAATACAGGGAGCGCCTTGGCAGCCATTTGTTGGAACGACGAGGGGAATTCATTTTCGCACTCGGCGACTTTATCACAGATTCCAACCCCAACATTGGTGAAGCGACAGCAGCCCTCCTAGCCATAAAGAAGGCTTCGAAAAGGAACATAACCTATTTTATCATTGAAGGAGGCTCTTTGATGACAATTCAAGCCTTAACTTATTAAGAGTATTTTTATTAAATTGATTATTGTTATAATATAATTGTAGTTAATATGACTTAAATTTTAGTTTTTAACCATTTTATTCACATAAGTTTTATATTAGAATGACTAATTTTTTAAATTATAATAATAAAATAATATGACTAACTTTTAATTATAACTATTCATATTTAATTTTTACATTAGTTTGTCCATTTATGAATATATATAATAATAAATAATGAATAGTTATTATTATTTTAACTATTTGCAATTGTGAAATTAATTAATTTTATCACATTTGACTATTTTATCTATTATATATTAATTAATAATCATATTTTAATTAAATTATGAGTTTTAAAAAATAATTAGTAATCATATTATAATTATATTAAATTAGTAATCGATATTTAAAAAATAATAATTTCTACTTATTCCTTATCCAATTAATTTTTTTTTACTAACTTAATAAAAAGAAGAGAGTGTAAAATAAGAAAAAGAAAGAGAAATAATAATAATAATAAAATAAAGATTTGACCAATTTTGAGATTTGCTATATTTGACATTATTTTTTACTTTACTATTCATTTTGATCAAAATATTTATATTGGCCAATTCAATGTAGGATAAAATAAGATTGGTTGTTCAAATCTTATTGAATTTAGTTTTTAGCCAATTCAATGAGAATGCTCTAAGCTTCTAAGCTCCCCCACAATATTGGCTCCTAAACCTAATATAGAAGACATCAAATATTATTTAAGCCTATTGAGTGGACAGTTAGAAAAATTCATCGATTTTAAAATTGATGCACGCATAATCTGGCACAATAGATAATGATAACACAAGCCTACAAGAGCATCTCCTCATCAAACTTCATCCTTCACTTCTGAATGTTTACAGTGGAACGATCCCCTTAGCTTAATGATTTTTGCTTTTGATGTTTATATTTTAGTTTTTATTAATGTTTTGAATAGTGTACTGGTGAGCGTACCAATCAAGATATTAGAATGAAATATTTTAGTATCGATACTATTTTATATATCGTTTCGGAAGAGTCTATACATAAAAAAAATTATATATATAATTACATATATATATTATATTTTAAAATAATAATTAATATATGAATAAATTATATATATGTAAATAATCTAATTTAAATTAAGATAAAAAAAAATAACAAAAAATGAAAAAATAATAATTTAAAATTTAGTATAGGCTAATATGATTAGTATTTAGACCGATACGAAACAGACATAATTTTTATATTAATTATTGTTTCAAAATAGTGTATACCAATCATACCTATCAATATTATACGAAATTCAAAATTTTAACTTTTATATATATTTGTCTGCAGGATCTCCGTATAGTTTTGGGTTTCGGTACGATGTGGTTGGGCGATGTATTGTATTTGGTCTTAATTAATATATTTTTATATTGCGTTAAAAAAAAAAAAAAAAAAAAGACACCCTCTTTTTCACCCTTTATTCGTTAGCTGACCGTACTACTTTGTCGGTCATGGACTCACAGGCCAACACCGCTCCAGACTCCCAAGCCCCAAGCGAATCTGTTCCTTTCTTATTTATTTGTTTTCCTTTGGCGTTCTCTGATTCTCTTGCTTAACTTGACAGTTACCGTAACCCGCGGTTCAATATGTTGTCCGTGACACTTAGTTCACGCTCTGACGCGTGGAATAAGAAATGGCAATTCACATCTTTTGTTGTGATTGTCCCATTGGCCTTTTTGACCACAATGACTGACGTGCCAGCTCTGGAGTCTGCGTGATACTTCCGCCTCTTCTTTTGCTACTTTTTTTTTTTTTTTTTAATTCAATCTATATAGTTGTTTGCCATGAATTTTCATAGAACTTTAACGATGTAAGGTAACTGAAAATGCCGTGCGTTTGGTCCTGCCTGAGCTGAGGGAAGAAAGAAAGAAAAAATTTATGTATATATCTATTTGTCTTTTTAGAGCGAGATGCGCTTGAATCATGAGTAATGAAAAAGGGTGCCGTACGCAAACCTTATCTTCAATCTTATCTGCTTGTATTATTTCCCACGCGCACTGGGGACACTCGTTTTGCATGCGTCAGCAAATACATTTATTTTATTTTATTTTATTTAAGTTTAAGTTTAAGGTTTGAAATCAGATTCAGTTATTACCGTTTCGACGGTTATAACTGTCAAGCACATTTATTAATGAATTATACGCCGACAAAAAATAAAAGAATAATGATAAACTTACTATCTAAGTCTTCTCTACTCCCACCATCATTTCAAATTAATAAATACATCACAAAAAATCTTTAAGAAAAGACTGAAGCCAATAACTTGGGTCCCACTAATTTTTCATAATGTAAAGTCTCTAGAAGCAACTTTGATACAGTTCGATAATTAGATTGTAATATTATGACTTAGAGTCACAATAAAGATAATTATAATGCATTTCATTGGTTCAAGCTGGCTAAAGGAAACTTCAACTACTTTTTTCCAACTATTCTTAGTTAAAAAGGCAAAAACGCATAGAATGATAGTAAACATGAGATGCGACGATTTGTCGGATAACAAAATGTCAAGGGCTATAGAAGTGCAAGAAGGTCACGTGCCACTCTAGAAAAGTAGAGCTTAGTTAGATCTAAAGACTTTGAAATTGCTGGTTCTGAATATGATGTACATGTACATCTCGAAACGGTAGCGCATGAAATAAATCAACGCTTCTTTTTGCTATAGACAGAAAATACAATAAGAATCGTAAAAATGAAAAATACAATAAAATTTGAAAAATGGTAGTTAGAGTAAGAGGGAGGATTCAAAGCTCAACCCCCCTCCCTCTGGGCGGGGAAGATGAGATTTTTGATTTTTAGTTGGGCAAAGAAATTGCCTAGAGAGAATTTTTCGCTCTACTAATGTATTTGAAATGAAATAATTAAATTATTGATTTGATAGTATTTTCAATACCTTTGCCCAAACTCAAGAGAGATAACTTTGTAATACTAACTTTGCAATTTAAGTATAATTTCATATTTGTTAATTATTGTCGATGAGATGATGAAAGTGATGTTAATAAGAAATGATTGACAATTGAACATCAACAATGGAATTGTGGCCAACGATGAGTTGATAATGGACCAAAGCCAATAAATGGCTAAAAACAAACCAAGAGATTGAGTAGATAACGGGTTACATATGGTCTTATTTAACTATAAGACTAAGTGCATGTTTGAGATTGCATTGGAAAATATTAATTTTAGTTTAAGGTTTATAACTTAAAACTTAATATAATATTTCCCACCACAATCTCGAACATGCACTTAATGCTTATTCAAAATTATTTTTAGCTTTTTTAATTAACTAAAGCGCTTTTAATAAATTATCTAAACATGATGTTTTTCTTTAAAAGTGATTTTAACTGCTTAAAAATACTTTTAAAATCTCAAAACGCAATCTCAAACATGCTCTAAAACCAAAAAGTCGGAAACGAGCTAGCGTGAAGCTTCAAATAATGTCACAATAGATCAAAACTCAATTAAAAAGGCTCACATCTAATAAAGATGCTCCAATTACATCAACTTAGGATGAAACATTGTTGAAAGGCGATTAAAAGCTTGTAAGAGGTAAAACTGGTGGAAGAACTTAAAAAATAATCTACAAGATTAAGCTTCATGTTAGCCAACGCCTCTAATATCATGATAAAATATAAAATATAATAAAATTTGAGATAGAGAGAAGATAATGAGGAAGAAAATCTTTGAGAGCTATATTTACTATTCTCAATTGTTAATAAATATAAGACATAAGTCTTATTTATAAAAAAAAATTACATTAATATAAGATAAGATAAATATCTTAATTATTATCAACTCAAAGTGATCATTTGACAATTATGATAATCAAATCAAGAATATCAAATTCTTGATTTGATATTATCTTTAACACCCTCTTTCAAATTTAATTTGAGCATTTTAAAATCTTAAATTTCAAATTTTAGTGTAATCTTTTATATTTATTGATTGTTCATCAATGAGATAAAAAAATGGGAATAATATTGATAAAGTTGATAACTGCACTATGCAATTCACCAATGAACTATCATAAAATCGTCTTTTTCAATGGTTCCCTTCTTAAATTGACCAGAACTTGGACTTCTTACTAAAAACCTTTTTTTTTTTCTTAATATCTTAACTTCATTTTAATGATGAAGAATAAATTGAAAAGTTTATCTCAAAACTATATATCTCATGTGAGAACCTTCCCAAATATTTGGAGTAATGACCAAAATATGCACCATTCATGGATGTAAACTTCAATCTATCTCAAGAATTGTGTGGACGATATTTGTGTTAGTACTCATGACATCTAGTTGTGTTTTGACATAAATGACTTTAATTGTTGTTCAGAAAGATATTCAAATTTGATTTATTTTTCAATCCTTCTTGTAAGGTAATTTTCTTTCCATGGACCAAAGAGATGAGGCCAAATCTGAATAGAGGAAGAAGTTGAGGTCAGAAAGCCCAAACCAATGCAAGTTGAAGGGTCAACCTGACCTGAGAGAAGACGACCTTCCAAGTTCCAAGCAATCGCGAAGTACGATATTACAGAGGATATTACATGACATAACTCCTACAGGATTAGGAGACGATATAAGATATGAGACCTGCATCCTGAATCATCCAATGAGTAACACTAGGCACCCGAGTATCCATTCTATCAAAAATATAGGGATAAATGAGAGTCTTTGATCCATTGGCATGAAAACATCAATAGACTAATACAGAGATTAGTAGGCGCACGTGAGTAAAAAAACACGCTGCATTAATAAAAAAGGCAAAGGAACCACACCTCATTAATAGCATTATAGCTCAAACTACATACCACGTTAATATTGTTGTCGCATGCTACTCTGCATTAAATCTCTAACAAAAGAACAGTGCAAAGGACGATGATCCCAAATCGACATGCACGTTTTGTCCCTCTCCAGACTTTAGATATAAAGAGCAAACTCTCAAATATAAGAAAACTTTGGACGCTTTCACTCTCGACATTTTGTCTTTGCAGCTCTCATAATCTATACTTTCAAAAACTTCTACTAATTTAAGAATCAGATTTAAGCTTTCAAGGTCGACCACCCTCATCTCCTTTCTCTATATCATTTTTACAAGCTCAAGAATTTCAACATGAGAATGAGACTTGAATTAATAGGAGCAGTATGTATTAGCAAAAAAACAAGATCAACATGATATCTGTAATATTAGGAACTAACCTTACATTTTTTTAAGGTAGAAGGGAGGAGCAAAAATATTTTAAAAAATGATAAGTGTTACAAGTATAATTTTTTTACAAAATTAAATTTACCAAATGATATGAATTTATGTAATACAATATATATATTTTACACTAAAAGTAATTTCTCAATTTAACTTTTCGTATCGCAATTTGTATTGCATAAAAGCTTCATAAAAGAACGAACGATAAAAATTTGTATCGCAACGTAATAGTATTAACATTGGCTCTATTAAAAGCTAATACAAATACAAATTTAATGTATTTACTTAAAATATTTATGCGTCAGATTCATCAAATGAAATTATGTGAAGTATTTAGATACAATAACTTCACATTATTTTTTAAATATAAAGATATATTATTCACTCATCAAAATAATTTTTTATTGTCTTTTAATATATTAATTGGATGAATAAATTATAGATGTATTTATTGATTTTATAAATTATAAATTATAATTATTATTTTGATATATTATTTTGATTTATTTTAATATAAATCTAATGTGAGATTATAAACATAAAAATATAAACTTTTTATCAAATTTTAATAGAATCAGTGCGATATTCTAAGTGGTTGATACAGGTTGACGAGGAGCACGCAAGGGTTGGTTGGTTATTTGCTATATAATATATATAATGCGAGAGATTTTACAGATGATAGATGATGTATATACAACATTTTAAATAATAATTTACACAATATGTATATAAAAATATTTTTATATTTATGCATGTATTGTGTAATTATTGTGTATAAAGTAATGTATATATTATTTTTCTTTATAAATATGAAAAAAAATACGTGAACATGTAATGCTGGAATCATTTTTGCTTTGACCTCACGGGAGTAAGGAAAAGTCAAGACCATTATTATGAAAGCTTGACAGGTACAACTACCTACCTCTGAATAGTCACAATTATACGTACCACCAAGAAAACATAAATTATACGTAATAATTGGAATTGGATTCGATGCATTTTCTAAGATAAAAAAGAGAGATCAGAAAAGACATATTCTCTGTTTAAAGGTATTAGAAAAGGGTAGTGATATTATTATTATTATTTTTTTTTTTTATATTAAAATTTTTTATTTGTTTTATCATTTTTTAAAATATTTTTTAAACATCTTTAATCATTAAAAAAATTAAAAAAATATTATTAATAATCACTTCCTTGGTCATTAAATAAAATAAAAAAACAAAAAAAAAATCAAATATAAAATGGATAGTAAATAGATAGTAAATAAATTATAATTCTACTATTTTCCATCAGAAAATAAGAAAAGAGTGAGAGACTTGGGAGAAAAAGAAGAAATGAACAGAAATTGTACTGTATACGATGCATTTACTTACTCACCCCCAAAGATATAATCCCCTGCCACCAGAGACGAAAAGAGTGTGGGAAATTGACACCTGTTCTTCCTTGAGCCATAGTGGGTGACTGCTCGTCCCGGTAATTTTATCTGTTCCTTGGGGGGCAGAACTGAGGAGCCTAACCATTGTCCTTTTAAAAATTCAACAGGTTTGACATGTAATCGAATTTTGGGTTTCTTTATCTTATCATATAAGACTGTTACAAACACAAATAAATTACATACCAATTCATATTGTTAATACATTTCAGATGGCTCATCCTGCACTTATTACTAGTTTTAATGCATCCATAAGTATCATCCCCACTTGCCCTTTGTAATGGGATCACTCAATTGTATAGCTCTCAAAGTCTGCAATTATTTTTCTTTCTTTTTTGCATCTTTCCCATCATAACCCTCTCTCTCTCTCTCTCTCTCTCTCTCTCTCTCTCCGGAGAGCATGCTTCTTTTACTGTACAATGCACCGCTTACTTTTACTGATGTTGTCTCTTTACTTGACTAAAACGCAAAACAATGCAATTGAAAAAGCATCCTCAACTACCAAGTAACAAAACCCAATAAATAATGTTTAGTGTGGCTCGCATTCCAATCAAGTCTGAATCTTTTCTTTCCTTACTTTTTTCATATCAACATAGCGATTAACGTAGCTTTAAGTTTTGATAATGACTAATACCCTTTATCATGTGTTGCCCTGGTCAAGCATGGCTGACCCTTGGATGCATTGATTCACGAGGCAACCACTAGCTCATCTACCGTAATCTTGCACTCAAGGGATAAGCACAATGTAGTGGGTCCCGTTAGATTCTAGAGAGCCCAATGAGTTTTAGCTTGCGTTGAGAATCTTTAAAAATATTTGTGAATAATAAAAATAAATAAATAAATAATATTAATAAAATATTAAATAAAAAATAAAAAATAATAAAAATAAGTAAAAAGTTATAATAAAATAATAAATAATAATAAAAAAATATTTGAAAATGTTTGGAAAACTTCCATTTCCAAACCTGGCCTTAAATCGGCGACGGAACTGCCAGCAGTAGGAACATAAGTGTTCTTAAAACCTTTATGGAACAAAAGTCTACCCAGAAACACACTCTGAAACAGAGCAACAAAAACTTTAAAAATAAAAAAGAAGGAAACAGAGCAACAAAAATGTTATTTATCTAGACTAACTGAAACAAAGAACAACAACATTCAATCAGTTTGGAACCCCACGTTGGTAGCACCCAAGAAGCCGCTCGGTTTGGTCCGATGAAGATAGAGACGAGGACGAAGAAGATTGTGAGAACATGTTCCCACCTGGATGCTATGATTGATAGTAAATTACAGGCCTATTAATCATGAACCCAAGAACATCTCATTTAGTTATCTACTAGAGTCTAGTACACAAAAACCCAAGAAGAAATTCATTTAGCTCGCTATAAGTACACAAAACTTCTTCAACAAAAGATGCATGAAACAGGTTACTTGGTTCCTGGGTGCTAATAGAAGTAAGGCAATATTCTCCATGGAACAAGTCTACAATACTCTGCCCAGACTTCTTTGTACTTCAAGGCACAGCGAGCTTCATCCCTCCTTTCTCTCCAAATTAGCAGAATAAGCAAATAAACGGGATAAAAGTATGGAATTGGGGAGCTGCAGGATGAGAAAATTCTCAAAATGAAAACCGTTTATAAAGGAGAACATGGTGTAAAGGAATCACAACGTACCTTATCCCACACGGTAAACTGAAGGACAGAGCAAGCAACAGATCCCCTAGGTAATTACAGTGCCGTGCAACTCCCCTTATTAAACAAAATAATTGCAGCGTTGGGAAACTTTAAGAGATGAAGCATTTATGAATAATCTCCATTACGCCACTAAGAAACCAATGTGGATTTCTACCAATGTGATCATACAGCAGTCTTACCAGAAACCGGAAGCAAGCAACTTTCCCCCAACGACCTTTGGAGGCTTGCCCCATATAAGTGCTTTAGGATTCTTCTTAAATACATGTTTTTGCTTGTTAGCTCCTCTAAATACGAGATACCTACTCGGTTATAAGGAATGAGGTTTTAGTGATTGATCTAGAAAAGATTTCAAGTTAAAGTTTCCAAGTCACAAGTGTAACGTCGAAAGAAAGCTACCCCATCAGAAAAACAAGGCAATTGGCTATTACAGCCGCTGTTGTAAGCTCTGGCTTGTTGCTTAAAAGCCACCAGCCCTGTAACATAAGAAAAGATGCCTGTGACTTGTTAACTAATTTTTTTTGTAAGTAATAAGAAATTTTTATTGACAAGTAAATAGGTATAGTCAAGTACACAAGAAATATACAAGAGAAAATACCTATATTCAAGCTATGAACTAGAGTGGACTAAAAGCAAATTATGAAGATTATCTCTCCATTCAATACAAGAGTTTTAGCCTAAAACCACAAAGTACTAAAGAAAAACTCCCTAAGTGCTCTCATCGAACATTCTTTATCTTCAAGATACTGTCCACTCCTTTCCAACCATAAGCACCACATCAAACATGAAGGAATCATCTTCCAATTGGCAACAATGCGACGACCTTAAAACCTTGCCAACATGCTAATAGGTCCACCACCTGCTTATATATCACCCAAGCAATACCCGCCCTAGCAAAAATCTCATCCCACAAAGTTTTAGCCACCTTACAATGCAGAAACAGATGATCATCAGATTTGTCATATTTCTTACACATGAAGCACCAATCCACAACAAATAATCCATGACTTCTCAAATATCTGTGGTCAATATTTTCCAAGAGATGCCAACCAACAGAAAAATATAATCTTACTAGGCACTGTAGATCTCCAAATGCTCTTCCAAGGGGATTTATCGACACGATGACAATTTAATGCCTTGTAAAAGAAACTAACTGTAAATCTGGAATTACCATTGTGAATCCACAGCAAGCTGTCCTCCCTTCTTGTAAAAGGACCTCATTCACTAATAAAGTTTGAATGATCTCTATGATTACAACTGCATCTAATGAAGTTGCTATAAAGTGGTTTGGGTGCTTTCAGTGTGCATAGAAGTGACAAAAGTTCATGCTTGTTAGGGACTTGAAATTTACCATTGGTACTCATGCAAAAAGTTGAAGAAAGACGCTTTATTAAAGAGAATGAAAAGACATGAGTTATCAGAAGCATATCAGAAGCACCAATAATTAGCAGAAAAAAATTTCAAATTATAAAAAAAGAACCTGTTTAAACAAGCATCAAATGTTTAAACAAGCATCAAATCCAGTCAATTGAGTATAGTGTTACTGACTTTCAATGTTGTCGTTTTGGTATATTAGGTGAACTGTAGGACTGTTCCCCCTTTTCTAGGAATTTAGTAGTAAAAGCCATGTTCTTGATAAATACATCTAGGCTGAAATTTAGATAATTCGGGGCTGGAGAAGATAAACAATCTTTCATATTATCTAAGCTTTAGTTTAGAGTCACATGCCTGAATGCTGAAAGTGAAAGGGATCCACACTAGATCTCCAAATACCAACATGAAGCCCAACCTTTCAGCAATTATGTCCCATCTATAAAAGACAATTACATACAAGAGGGTTAGATACGTGAAGTGAATGATAGGTAAATGCTGAATCAATATCTTCATAAATTTTAATAGAAACAAAGGCAATAGAAAAAATATGCAACTAAAGGTGCTTAACAAAAGATGATGACCATAGCTAGGGATAATGCAAGAATGGTAAAGTGAATTATAGGCTTCAAATGATGCGTTTTATACAGTTTAGGGCATAAAAGAATAAAATGCTAGACTAGACCAGGAAATTTCCAGATCCTGATTAAATCTCAAATGAATCACTGAGGTTGAATGGATTTGAGGTTGGCCTGAACTTGGCAAGAGCTTCATAACTTGGGCTAAGACCAGACTTCAGCAACATCAAGGGACCTAAACTTTTGGCTGAAAGCAGCTAAAGCATCTGGTGAACATTTTGGAAAATATTAATGAGTTTATAAATGCATGATCCATGTCATCTATGCCCGTGGTTTCTTCCTATACAAGTTGTTCGTGAAGTTCTGTATCGAATAAGCTAATATTGGCTGTAGTCTATACCTACTCACATCATGGCCTGCCAATAGAATAATAAAGTACTGGAATACAAAGTCAAGTTTGGCAATTCCTGATTTCAATTTATCATCTGAGCAAATGAAGACAAATTGTATTGAGAAGAAGATGCCTCCGGAGAAGTATAAGGCCAAAATTTGACACAGGCGAGGTCTACATTATGCAATGATTCTGCAGTAGAGATATGGTACTGCACTTACGTGGAGGTCATGTATTCCTCATAAACAAAGTAGTCAAGGATGTATAACTGCAACAAAGATGTAGACAGAATATTCACTAATAAGATATGATATAGAAATAAAAAGAACTGAATATATCAATAGTAGTACTTAGCATCACCAGATTACCACACAAAACAGCTGGTAGAGGATCATTGATTGGCTCACAGTGGAATCTTGAATGCTTCTCGCTAGAACTGATAGGTTGATAAGTAGCCAGCCCATCATTCCAGCTCTAACAAAGAAAAATCTACAGGAGAATCCCATCATCTCAAAAAAAAAAAAAAAAAGTAAAAAAGAAACTAGGTACATTATAAGATGTAGATTAGATTATTCAAATATATCTGTACTCCTATAGTGTTATGGTTGCCAGTGATGATAATACCAGATAAATTATTCCATCCTACTCATGATGTTGACAACATAATTAAATTGAAATGTTTTTGTGAACTGATGGGAAGCATGAACTAACATGAAAGCAATAAATGAAAAAAGGATCAATCCTTGAGCGCACAGGCAAGACAGAGAACCATTGTAGGTAGAGCATAGAAGTCATTAGAAAACTCAAAATCAGGTATACAACAAGATTCTCATTTTTTAATCATATAAGAATATGGCCAGAAAAATGAAAATTGAATCACATACTTGAGGTCAATGCCCATACACTGAGGATTGAGCTGAATTCCAAACCACCTATTCACCAACATAAAAAATAGCAGTATCAAGATAAGTGCTCAAAACATTTTCTACAAGGAATGCAGCAAACGTGGGCACGTATCATAACCCTACTTTTTTGGGTAAGTACACTTAACCCTTCATTATAAAATAAAATTGGAAGAATATAAATGGGGGTAAAGTTCTCAATTGTTGCTTCTTTTTCTTATTTTTTCAATTTGATTATGTGTCTCAATAGTTGGTGAGATGTAGCTATGAGGACAAAAACAAATGTTCAGTTATTCATTAAGCCATCCAAGAAGCTGGTGGAAGATCACTTGTGAACTCGTTATTTAAAAAAAAAATGGAAAATGCTATATTCTATCTCACATATGGAAAAATAAAAATTGTAAACAGGCCTTACCCATCGGTCTCATGTATATAGTGTATTCTTTTTTAATTCATTAGTATGATTTAGCTCGGGCCAAAACAACCCAGGAGTTATGACATGGTTTACCCACTACAGCTACGGATAGGATAAGAAGGTACACTTGCAAGTTTAGCATGCTTCCATAAACTTAATTGTTCCCATCTTTTGTAATATATAGTCGTTGTTAACTGAGGAAAAAGCAGATACTTTTCACTGCAGGTAAGAAAAAGCTAAAAAGATGGGCCGGAAATAATTCATGTATATTAGTAGCCCAGAATCTATATCCTACAAAAATAGAACTTCCCCAACCCATTTTAAAATTTCTATGAAATGCATAATAACTTGGAATAAGATAAAGTGGTCACAAAAGTACCAGTCATGTATTAAGCTCCCTGTGAGATGAGGTTTCAGGGAAGAGTCCTGATTGCTTGACTTGCAGCCAGCAGCATAGAGTACCAAGGTCACCTAACATTAAAAAAACAAGAACAGAGAGAAAATATTTAAAATGATCAGAAATAGAGAAAATATGCAGCATATGGGCATATGGTATCTTTTTATGAACCACAACTTACAGCCGTAAGTTAGTCTTTGAAAATGAGAAATCGTGTATCAACTGGACTAAGAAATTTGCTCTTAATTTGTATCCATAATATAGAGGAATATCATGTTAAAAGATGAAAAGGTAAAAGAATTAAAAGGCTAGAGGAAGAGTAAAGTGTTGCTGGTACTTTTTCATCACTGTAATCAAATTACATCATGTAAAGCAATAAAAACAGAGGGCTGATCTTGCATTCGTCAGGTAAGAAAATACCACCCCCCAAGCAGAAAAGAATTCCAAAATCCAAATCTTTTAATAAGTTTCTGAAAAAAAGGGTTTCCAAATTACTGTATAGTAACTTCGTCAGAATTTAATGGGGTGCTGGTAACAGGTAACCCCTAATGAATGGCTACTAACAAACTTGTGATTATCCCCTTATTCTTTTGATATTATGCCAAAAGTGATTTCCCACATTGGCATCTTTTGATTTTGAATCAAAGTATATATTTGGCTTCATGAAGTGAATATTATGCAAGTTAATAGTCCGTGTAGATGTAATGGTCCTTTCGTTACAACATTAACAACCGGAAAAAAAAATAAAAAATACTCAACTGTAACTTACAAGAAAACTGAACACTAAAATTGTTGATAGCAGCTCAAGCCCTCTATCTGCTATCACCTGCAAGCATTGTTAAGTATGTCAGAACTTGCAGTAATATAATCCACATTTATGATTAGCGGAATTCGGGAAGAAAACATAAGAAAAAAACTGCAGAAACTGGCAAAACTACTCAGTAGCATGGATCAGTAGGATTTTCTTGCACAAAATTGGTCCAAGTAAATCTAAGCAACCAACATAACCCTAAAAGTTATGGCAGAACAAAAAGATATATGCCTGCTTGACAACCTCGCTGTTACTTGGAAGCGGGATATATATCCTTTGATTTTTCAGGAGGGTTTTGGGCGTCTATGAATTTCCAATTAAGTACCAAACGATATTCTTTTTTCAGCATTATTTTAATTTGCTTTAGATCACTACAGCTACTTATGATATAATGCCACATATTTAGAATTTCATCAAACAATTGGAAGCTTGGAAATTCAGCTGGCATATTCCTAATCCTATTCAAATGCCTAGAGTCCTGAGACGGATGTGAATAGTTGAAGCAATCCTTAAGTGAAAAAGAAAAGAATAAATTAAGTAATCGAAAGCAGTGACCACATACAGTGGGCGATATGTAATTCATCTTTGCACCGATCCCGAGAAGCCCAACCAGCACAAGAAGCGATAACAAACCTTTATCAGGGAAAGAAAAAGAGAGCCAAAAATAAAGCACATAAACAATCGTGTTCGACCTCAAATATTCGAACAAAATAAAATTGTGATAAAATTGAACTAAACGCATTCGTATATAAGCACAGACCGTTGCAGCAATAGTGAAGACGGGTGCCGTCCTGTAAGATCACACCGGAAACAACTTTTCCCGGTAGTATGGTCCCAACCATGGCCAAGTAGGTAAAAAATGTGGCTAAGATCGCAACCTGATGCCAGAAATAAATAAATAAAAATGTTAGATAATCAATGGGTCAGAACTCGATTGGAAGAAACGGTTACTCACTGAGGCCCACGAGGGAATTAGAGCGTGGAGAAGAACTGCCAGATCCATATCCTGTGTTGATTTTCTTCAGAGAGAATAGCAATGCTACGCACTATTTTGCCTACTCAGTGCTGTGCAATAAGAGAGACAGTGAGCTCTGACTCTTGGTAGACCCCAGTCCTCAAATCGCTGTTTGGTTTTGCGAGTTCGTTTATAGTAGCCGCGAAGAGCAGCCTCCGACCTGACGGACGCGATTGAATTGAAAATTTGCGTGAAATTTGCGTAGCACGTGTAGCATAAAGTTAATTTTCTTTATAAAATCAGTTTTTTTTTTAAATAAAATAAAATTCAAATTTAAAACATTTCTAGGAATTTATACTAGTGTTATCCATCTAAGGTGAAATACATTATGTTTGTTATTTCACTCGTGAATTAATTATCCAATGACTAAATTTGATATTTTCTAAGAATTTTCTTTTGCACTTGATGGATCTTTCATGGAATATATTTTACTATATTTCTTTTTATTCATATAAATATACCTATTAATATTAATTATTCAAAAAATAGTATAAAAATTTTAAGAGCTTTGGCTAAAATTATAACAAAATCTTAATGCTACCTTGTTACAATTACGTTGAGTGTGTTATGCAGTGATTTGGAAGGTGGGATCGTGGTTAGTGTAAATGTATTTTGCTCATTACAAAGTTCCATTAGATATCAAATTCTTAAACCTCCGATCAAAACAATGTCCTATCCAAAAATAATAATAAAAGTGAAAACAAAGGAGTGTAGAATTGTACGGACAGCCAAATAATATTGTTGATTCGTGTTTCACAACCTAAGCTATATGGTAATTTCAAATAATCTAATCTGCGAAAAAAGATAGAAAGTGGGGCTTTGAAATCCTACAAGCACTCTAACATTCTAGTTAGAGAGAGAATGAGAGATAATATAAAAGATGAAAAAGTTTAGATATTCATTACCCGTAAACTATAGCGTGTCTTGTTATTTATAAGAGTTGAGATGTCGTGCAAGTTTATATCTAATGATTGAAGTAATAGATGAGAATAACGGTTTGTCAGGTCGTTCATTCTTTTTGTCTTGAGCCATTTATTATTTTTGTAGTTCATAAGTAATTCTTTCGTCATCCTATCTCTACTTAGGCGAAATACTTTTGATCTAGGATGACTTGCGTCACACAATTGAATATCTGGTGTCTTATTCACATTGAATGCGGAATGAGATTTTGCCAGTTATTAAATGCGATATGCCTCATCGAGCAATTTACTATTAAAGTGACGTGAAATGAAATATGCTGTTATTTAATGCATTCTATGTATTTTTATCTTTTGTGATCTCAATTAAGTGAAACATAAGTTAGGCTGGGACGAATAGAAAATCCTCATCTTCTTGTTGATGGGCACTGTCTCACCTTAAGCCTTGTGTTCCTCTCTTAGATATGGGCGAAAATAACACTTATTGAATATCCAAGTTGTCTTGGCCATCACATGAACCTTTGGCGGACGCTAAACTTGACTTTGAATAGGATTGAAATTTGTTATGCTCAAATGATTTTCTCCTCACAAATATCTATATCTTTTTTATTATTCTATACAACAAATATCAAATGGGAGTGAGTTAGAAGTGTTTATTCGAATTTTGAATTCAAATTTTTCTTAAATATTTTAAATAAAAATCTCAAAATTATTAAAAAATAAATAAAATTTTAAAACCAGACCGAGTTTTGAACACCCCTAGAGCGAGCAAGATTGAGGATAATTCCCAGCACAATATTATCGTGGTCTACAAAACACAGAATCAAAGCTCGAATTGACACTCATATATAAATGATATGTACACCGATTTGGGTTCCGTTGATGGGTATCCCTTTATTTTTTAATAATTAAAATTTTTCATTTAATAATATTACAAATTTTATTTTAAAAAATATTAAAACATAAAATAAAAAATAACTAACCAATCCAAATAAAAAAAAAAATTATAAAGTGAAGTCATTCATATACTCACTCTCATATATTACTGTCTATATAAACAGTAACAATGACTCTCATATATTACTGTCTATATAAACAGTAACAATGACACGTGAGAACGAGTATCGTGATTCAGTTAGCACAACTCCAAATCAAAACCAAATAACGTGAGCTACAGTGCTCAGCCCCCCGCCTATATAACCGCACTCCTGGAATTTGAAACAAAAAAATCCATGCCCTTTCTCTAGAGCCTTCTAGACACATAGCCCATACTCTTCTGAGCTGCTCCCTCTCGCTAATGGAGTTTTGGGGTACTCTATCTCTCGTTTTGCTTTTCTGGTTGTGAATTACGGTTTTGTATTCTCATACGTTGCTGCTTATCATTTTTTTTTTTCAAGTCATACGATGCTGCCTTCCGATCCTGGGCTTTATTTTGCCATTGGTCCCTTTGGTTGTTGAGATTACAGGGAAATGGTACGGGAACCCAGGGTTCTAGTGTTTACTAATTCATCGTTTATTTGGTGCTTGAGAAAAAAAACTTATGCTCTCGAATTGGATTGTAGGTAGTGTTTGCGCTTCTTTCGTTTTACCAGACTTTCTCGGAACCAAACAGAGGGTTAGGGTTTATATCTTTTGTCGATGGCTTTGATTTCTTAGAATCTGTAGGGCCTCTTTGTTCGGTGTTTGACTATTTTGGACCTGTAAAGCAATTTTCTCCTGTTTACTTAGCTGGAAATTAAGCGAACTCATTCGTATGGCGGCTCTACACTTTTCTGGCTGATTTTCTTGGGCCTACGTTCTGTTTTTTTCCCGCTATGACCGTATTACTTTCTATTTAAACGTAGT
Source organism: Platycarya strobilacea (assembly GCA_036898215.1). Lineage (NCBI taxonomy): Eukaryota > Viridiplantae > Streptophyta > Magnoliopsida > Fagales > Juglandaceae > Platycarya > Platycarya strobilacea. The sequence goes on along the minus strand of CM072547.1, from coordinate 1,190,816 downwards.
TCGTGTAAAAAAAAAAAAAAGAAGAAGAAGATACTTCAACTGTCTTAAGTGAGCGTATATCATTTTGATTGCCATCTCTCTCTCTCTCTCTCTCTCTCTCTCTCTCTCTCTCTCTCTCTCTCTCTCTTCGTACTAGGTAACTAGTTTTCTTAGAACAGTAGATTAGGAATACATGGCTGAAAGCAATTTTAAAGTCCGTGTATACTTGGGCACTTCGTATTCGAGGATCTGTGTTTGGTTGTCTATTTTTTCTTTATACGTGCCGTATGTGTGACCGTGTAGGTGATGTCGAGTGAGTTGCAATCTGATGTTATCCTGCAAAACTATTTTAAGAGTCGCTTTGGCACCCTTTGCTCTTCATAACCCTCTGCTTCTATAATGTGTGTACCTAAACAAATGTCCAGGTGCGGAGGTCAAAAGTGGAGAGTCCCTTGAAGTGGATCCTGGTCAGGGTGTGGTGTTGCATCTTTCACAGGTTATAACAGAACCTATGATCTTTGATTCTTCAATATCCTTTTTTTTTTTTTTTTGCATTAATGATGTTTGTGGCGTAGTATCTAAAGCAATGCTGCACTGCAGGCTTCTATTGGAGAGGTTAAGAAGGACAAAGCAAATGAAAGAATCTGCTTGTTTGTGAAAGTTGATGATCAAAAGCTTACTCTTGGAACTGTGTCTTCTGAGAAATTACCTCAGATATCTTTAGATCTGGTGTTTGAAAAGAAATTCCAGTTATCCCATAACTGGAAAAAGGGAAGTGTCTACTTCACCGGATACAGAGCTTATGTACCCAAAGAATATCCTGTTACATTCTTTTCTCTTTGAATGTAACCTTCAGTCTATTTATTCTAAAAATCTTTAGCTGGTTTAGCCACTTTGTTTATCTCCCTGCAACCTGTAATCTCCTTGACTGGTGTATGTATTGTCATTACCCATGAGTCTTCGGGTGAGTCACTGCTCTCGTTTTTTATTGTCATTTTAAATTTAACTTCATCCCATGCTCTTTGTTTATATATGCATGCTACTTTCAGAATCTGATATTTATTTTGGTACAGAACCTAATTTGGAGGATGATTTTCGAGTTGATCCCCATCATATTGGTAGGTCATCTGTCTTTTATGCTTTTGTTTTATTTTATTTTTAGACTCATGCACATATAATTAATTTTGATCCTTGTGATGTAGGGAAATCTGAGTTAGAAGTAAAACAAGCTGCAAAGCCTAATGTTACCACAGCCAAGCAGGTGAGGATTGTGGAACCAAATAAAGTTGAAGATACCGATGAAGATGTGGATGAGGACACATCTTCAGATGAGGAATCATCTGATGAGTCTGGTGATGATGAGGTAAGTGAAGCGAAGATAATCTTGTCTAAAAATATAAATATGGGTTTCTCCTTGCTAAATGGCCAATGACTTGGGGAAAGGCAAGTGGTCAGATTATTTATCTTTTATATTCTTGAGACTTCATTTAGAATTGTGGACAGTGGTTCTAGGGTCTTTCTTTGAAGTTTCATTGCTGAGTAGTCAGCAGAATTATGGTTTAAGTTTATGATAGACATATCAAGCCTTCAACCTGAAATAATATATCGATTATTTCTATTAGTGATAAACATTTCCATTTTTTTGTAACTGTCAAAACTGTTGAGATCTTAACCTCTGATGATGGCAAAGAACTACTATTTTTTACTACAATGTCATGACAAAAGTTTGTTTTCCCATGTTATCACTTGTATTATAACTATGTTCCACGCTAAATCCTATCAACCGATAGGTTTTTTTAAGCATTGTTACTTAATAAAAGAGTTTTTGGTTAATCATAGGTTATTGTCATTTATTTGGGCATGATCTATGGATGTTGAAAGTCTTTTTTATTAAGTTAATTTCTAATTAAAAAACATGCCATTTTCCCTTGTCCATGTGTCAATTTTTTCCGTGTGCTCTCATGCCTGTGGAATATAAATTATTCTGTGTAAAAGCATTCTTGATTTGATGCAATGCATACTTATATATTTTGGTTTGCACAAAATCCAACATCTACCGAACAATGTGGACAAAAAGCACGCAAAATATTAAAGTAGTGAAAGTTCTTCAACTTTTGATCATTCACATGCCAATCATTCCAGTTCTTTGCATGGAGTGTATTTTCTACATTGATAGGGCTGTGCTCAGACTCCGACGGCATCGGAGTTCGGAGTTTTCGATTCCTGTCGGAGTCAAAATTAGCTTCCGACTCCGGCTCCGAAATGGAGTCGGAGTTTGACTCCGATTGGAGTTCGGAATTCCAACCTCTGATCGGAATCCCTTACTCTGTTATGGGCGCTATCCTCCTCCTAGCAAATGCGACACTCAACCATTTGAATCAATGGCTCCTCTCACACTTTCTTAAACCATCTTCCCGTAATTGGGACAGTCCACATACAACACCAAGTAATCACTCATATTCTCTCGGTAAAATCTTAATTCACCACAATATCGCCCAAGCCCTTTTGGCGTAGTTTTCAAAATCTGAAACTTTAAAAAGAAAACCCTCGAGAATGTTGCTAATAAAATAAATGCAGAGAAATTGAGGCAGGACCTAGGAACCTTTTGATCCTGCTGGGAAAAGGTAGCTGATTAGAGAAGTCGTTGAGACATAGATAACAGCAGTTGGCGAGAAAGAATAGGATGATCTTCTTCTAGACAACTCGGAAGAGCTGGATGCGCCATTAGATGCGTATTTCAAGCGATGTTGGGGATGAAGTGGAACTGTGGAAGATGAAATTGAGAGAAGAGAGGCTGAAGGGTTAAGGACTTAGGGTTTTCAGTTTTGTGATAAAAGATATATATATATATATATATATACAAGGATAAAATGGCATTGTTTAAAGCTTTTTTTTTTTCCTTTAAAAAACATTGCAAATGGAGAGATGACTGTGCGAGGATTTGAACATGTGCTAAGAAGTTTACAAAATGGGCTTCTAAACCATTAGGTCAGTTGGCCAATTATGTTTTATATACGATATATAATATCTAAGGGCTAAATAGTCGGAGTTTGGAGTCGGAAGTTAGAACCCAAGTTGGTTCCGGTTCCGACTCCGATCGGAGCAGAATCGGAGTTCGAAAGTCGGAAAATTTGCTTATCCCTAATTGATGGTATCTATAATCAGATATGATATTTGGACTACATTGATGATGCCCTTTTATAAAATTGTTGTTTAGGGTCATCTGTTAGATCATATTGGTATCTATAATCAGATATGATATTTGGACTGCATTGATGATGCCCTTTTATGAATTTGTTGTTAGGGTCATCTGTTAGATCGTATTTCCCAAACATAATTGTTGACTGAGATACATATGTATAATGTGTGTATGTGTATACATATATTGTTGACTGAGAAATATAGCTTCTAAACAATGATTAGGAACACTTGCATACATGATATGAATTGTTTCTTCCATGCAATGTAGTTCTCAGTCTCGTTTGTGCAACTCTCAGCTAGGTCATGATTAGTGAAGATTCAGTGCTCTCTAAATGTTGTTTAGTAATTTTTTTTTCAAACTTTTTGATTTCATGCTTTTCATGGTGGTTCGTGGACAAAGCACTGGATTGATGGTTTTGGTTCTCAGGCTAAGGCGAGTAGTGAGGAAGAAAGTAGTGAAAATGATGATGATGGCAGTGATGGTGGTAGTGATGATGACAGTAGCGAAGATGAGGATAAAGAGACTCCAAAGGAGGTAAACACACTTGAACAAATACTCTTATTTTAACACCATCCTTGTCACCGAACAATGTGTATTTGTTGTGCAGTTGAAGGCCAAAGCAAACAAGAAGAGACCCATGGAACCTGCCAAAAAAACCCCTGCTGATAAGAAGGCAAAATTTATCACTCCTGAGAAGATTGGTGAGTTTCTTTTTCACATGACCAATTATTAAGGATGCAACTGATCGGGTCTGTCTTGAGGGGTTTGTTGATTATCTTGAATGTGTACCGCTAGATATCAAATACAAGCAAGATTTATGTTGGTCTAATAGTCCTGATATCCTGATGGATTTGTTTATATGTTCCGAGTTCGTTGTTGCAGAAGACCAGAAATTTAGTGGCCATGTAGCAACTCCTTACCCTTCAAAGCAGACGGTTACAAAACAGCAGGCTCCAAAATCAGGGGGAGCATACCCTTGCAAATCGTGTAACAGGTGATTTTCTGTCCTTCCACTTTGACAGCGCTCATATTTGATGGATTGTAATTATTTGCATATCTGTAGCACAGGTCGTTCAGCTCAGAAATTGGTTTGCAGTCTCATACAAAGGCAAAACACAGTGCTGCGCAGTAATATACTTTTTGAGGACCTTAATCTTTGGGATGTCCTGGGAAAAACTAGTGTTAGTTTTGGTCAAATGTGAAAGGAGGGAGTAGTTCGAAATGTTGTGACGATGTTTTTGGGCAACTTTATTGTCGTAATTGTTAATCTTTTGGTGATGGTTCGCACAATTGTCCGACTGTTATTATTATCACAATTATTATTATTAGTTGCGTCTTTGGTTTTATATTCAGTGGTCTCCGGTTCTATTCAGTTCACTTGGAGGAAAAAGATTAAAAGAAATATGATTTGACTTTCAATAACACACGAGAGAGAACCTGTACTCCAACTGCACAGTGGAAATGGGTAGTAAACTATATTTTCTTAATGGGCCATCTTATTGACAGCAGACACGTCATTTTATATTTCTATGAAACAAAAATGCTTATATGCCAAATAAAGAACACTGGGACAAAACCAGAAAGGTCCGATTGCACTAGTTATTGTATCAACCATGCTGCTGCAGAGCTGTTGTTCCTCGCGTTCCCTAATACAAGAGTACTCGTGTTCCCTCTCCCTATTCCATTGTTCAATTTTGGCCCTCCGTTCAGCACTAATTTCCCTGGCTGGACTACTAACCCCAGGGCTCCTACTCTGCTCCCATCTACGTCGAGGACTGCGGCTTCTAGGCCTCTGGCCCCTATCATGGTAGCGGTAATCCCTATCATCATGTCTTCTACCATATCCACGCGAATGCTCCTCATAACCACGGTAGCTAACTGGACTGCGACTCCTGCTTCGACTGCGGCTATACCTTCTTCTATTTCTCCCAAACATTTTCCTCGTCAATTCCCTATAATCGACATCAACAAAGCACATGCAAGCATATCAACAATCAATAGTTTGCACTGTTATTATTCTGGGGCATTTGTCGGAAAACACACTGTATCATTTAAATTTTTTTTTTGAATGAACTTTAAAAAGAATTAGAAAAAAAAAAGAAAAGAAAAGAAAAAATCAACAACCAATAGGTTTATAGGTTCATAGCCAGATAATTGCAAGTAAAAATAATTAAAACAAAAACTACTCACTTGCTAATCTTTTTCAAAAATGCATGAAGTTGCAATAACCACCTTGTTGACTGGTGGGGCGCCCAAGTGGGCTGTCCTTCTCCCTTTGTTAGTAACGTATGACATTTAATGCCATACGTTACATAGTTTGTAACGTTTGTCTTAAATGCCATACGTTATAAAATAAATATTTTGTAACGTTAGGCTTAAATGCCATACGTTATAAAATAAATATTTTGTAACTGCAATTTTAATTGCAGAGTAATGGCTGGTTTTTAATGCCAGCCATATGTGGGTTGACTATAAATAGTCTCCCACTAGTTTGGTTTTTCTGACCAATCTGAAAAGTGAAAATCTCTCTCTCGTTTGTTCTCTCTTGAAACGGTTTTTAGGCTGTGAATTGTGAAGTGTTACTCTAGTTTTTAACTACGTAGTACACTTCACCACTAAGAGAAAACACTTGGTTTTGTCGTGCTGGAGAAACTTGTGGAGCAATTCTTTAAGCTAAGCCTGAGGTATTTTTCCGTTGCGATTTTTTTTTAACATTGGTATCAGAGCAGTCGTAATTGCTTCCAGTTTTTTTTTTTTTATTTGAGATACATGTAAATGTGATTTTTTTTAATGCTGCACCACCTGAGCATGGTGGTGCAGCGCGCACCGTAGGGTGCTGCGCAGCACCCCTGAAATGGTGCTGCGCACACCACGGTGCCGCATGCACCGCCTGGAGCCCACGGTGCATGGTGCACCGTGGGGCACCCAGCGGTGCTGTGCACACCAGGACGGTGCTGCCAGCACCACCGTGGTGCTGCGCGCACCAGCAAGGTGCTGCGCGCACCACCCAGGTGCTGCAAGCACCTCCCTAGGTGCTGCGGCAGCACCCAGCCTCCTCCGGAGGTTGTTTCCGGTGATGAGACGGCGGTTTCAGGCGATGGGCAGCGGCCTGGGGCGCTGTTTTTCGTTTCTGAAAATTGGGCACTGTTCACGTGAACAGTGCCCTGGCCGAAGGTTGAAGAAGAGAGCAGTCTCTTCGGGCCGGGCTTGGGCCTTGCGGCCCATGTGGTTTTTAAATTCGTTTTTTTTTTGCTGGGTTTTTATACGGCCCAGCCCCTTTTCTTTTATAAAAAAAAAAAGGGATGTTAAGTTCGGCCGTGGGTTTCGAACCCAGGCCGGATGACTAATTCTTTAGTCCACCCACCACTGGACCGTGAGGGTCATGCGGTTATATTGTGTGGTTTTTTTATATATATTTCTTTTAATAATGTTTAAATAAAAAATAAAAAAAATAAAAAAAAAATAAAATGCATGTTTTAATATATGCTTAGATATATTTCCTGTTATAACATGTGATACTTTTATTTAATGCTTTGGATTAAATATGATTACATGTGGATATTTGATGATATTCATTTTATTACATGTGATATTATGTTTAATTTTTGGTTGATTAAATGTGATAACATGTATGTATATAACATGTGTATGTGTTATTATTTTATCATATATAAATGTTAGGCTTGTATGATTATATATTAGCCTTTATTTATTCTAGTGATAAAATAGGAAATTCCCACTAAGTAGTCTTAGTTAGAGTTGTCAGTGTAGATTGATAGGCTGAAAGAATTGCAGTGACCCCAGTAAGAACTGTAAATGCACTGTATAGTGACAACACCATGGTAGCCCCAGTAAGAACTGTAAATGCACTGATGGGATAAGAAAAATGGACTGTAATGGTCTTATATGAACCATCTTTGTAGACTGGCCCAACAGGCTGCTATGGTTGTTGTAGCTGTCTTTGTAGACTGGCCCAACAGGTTACTGCGATTTTAGTAGGATCTGTCTCTACGCGTGACTAGGACTAGGTGACTACTTTAGATAGTGGGAGTATGGTTGAGATTTATGATTAAATCTCCCATATTTTTTTAAATTTGCGCGAGAATTAGGTTAGAAATTTAATAATTGGATATTGTGGCGCAAGAGATGATTCTAAAGCCTAGCGATTTTTCGATCTTGCGACATGTCTAAATTTTTTTTTTCTAGCTTGAATGGACGCGGCAGATTTCTTAGGTGTGTGTGTAATATCCCTCCTTTGCGTTTTGTAGTGAAATGGCATCCAAGAGTATTGTTGCCGGTTTGAACAAAGGGGAGAAATTGGATGGGGAGAACTATGACATATGGCATAACAAGATCCAATATGTCTTAGATGAGCAAGAAGTCGTAGAGGCCTTGTCTCACTCCCTGACTAAGCCCAAGGAAGGGGACTCAGAACAACACAGATTAGATGAATTAGCCTATTCTGAATGGGCTAAGAAAAATCGGTGCGCACGCATAATAATGTTAAGCAGCATGCACAATGATCTAATGTGTGAGTTCGAAACTTATGACACTGCCCAAAACATGTGGGAGGCTTTGAAGTTGAAGTTTGGTGGAACTTCGGCCACTAGGTTACGTGGATTAATCATGAGGTTTGACTCCTATAAGATGCGCTCTGACCATACGATGAAGCAGCATCTTAGGGCTATGTCAACCATGATCCGCGAACTTAAAACGGCAGGAAACGACCTGACTGATGAACAACAAGTCCAAGCAGTGATAAGATCACTACCAAGTTCTTGGGAGAACATGAGCCAGAATCTGACGCATAATGAGAATATAAAAAGTTTTGATGATGTCTCGCGTCACTTAGAATTGGAGGCTGAGCGCCTAGAGGCCGCTAAGCCCAATCATTTGGCCTATGTGGCTAATTCTGGTTCACGCAAGGCTTCAAGGCCTAAGCGTTGGAAATCCAAGAATGGGGTAGCTGCTGGACAAGTTAAGAAGGTGTCAGGAACTTCTCAGCGCAGCAAAAGGGGCAAGCGTGGGAAGAACAAGTCAAAATTAGAGTGTTACAACTGCGGAAAAAAAGGCCACTTCGCTCGTGACTGACTGAGTCGAAGAAGGTATACTTTAACTTCTCTCGTATTGTTTTTGTAACTAGCCATGTGATGGTTGCTCACTCCTATCCTGTGTGGACTGTTAATTCAGGAGCGACCGAGCACATAGCGCGAGATAGAGTTGGATTTGTGGAATATCGCCGGATTCCAGCTGGGAGTCGTGATATCAAGGTGGGGAATGGAGCTAGCGTGAAGGTGCTAGGACTTGGTACCTACAAGCTGGACTTGCTGGGTGGCCGCACTCTTTTCCTCCACAATGTGTTATACGCTCCCGAAATTCGACGAAATTTACTTTCAGTTGTTACTCTATTAAAACTTGGTTTTCGAATTGTTTTTGAAAACAATAATGTTTCCTTTTATATGGGCCATGTGTTTTATGGCAATGCGTTTCTTCAAGACGGTTTTATGATAATGAATTTGGATTATTCAAATATGAATGAATTTATTGCTTTTCTTTCTGCATCTGATAATTTGGATTCATATAAATGGCATGCTACGCTTGGCCATATAGGGCAAGATAGAATGACTCAGTTAGCTAGAGAAAGCCTAATGGGCAATCTCGCTAAGGTCATCTTGCCCACATGTGAACATTGTCTAATGGGAAAAGCTAAGAGAAAACCGTTTGGAAAAGCCAATAGGACATCTTTTCCACTGCAATTAGTCCATTCTGACATCTGTGGTCCAATGTCTATAAAGGCGAGACACGAAGGTGTGTATTTCATCACATTTATAGATGATTTTTCACGTTATGGTCATGTCTACTTAATCTCCCATAAGTCTGAAGCATTGGAGCGTTTTAGGCGATATTTAAGAATGGTTGAGAATCAGTTAGATAAGAGTTTAAAAACTCTGAGAACTGACTGAGGACGAGAATATCTTTCTGAGCAATTTAAAAGACTCTGTGATGAAAAAGGAATCAAAAGACAGTTAACGATGCCGAGTACGCCACAACAAAATGGCGTGACGGAAAGGAGAAATCGAACGCTGCTTGAGATGGTTAGGTCAATGATGGCGCAAGCAAACCTACCAATTTCTTTTTGGGGATGTACTTTTGACTGCTGCCTACATTCTTAACAGAGTACCCTCCAAATCAGTAACTTCCACCCCATATGAACTATGGACCGGCGAGAAACCCAATTTGAGCGGCCATGGGGTTCAACGGGTTTTGTTCATGATCTTTCTCATAAGTATGGGAAATTAGGCCCTAGAGGGAAGAAGTGTATCTTCATAAGGTACTCAGAACACTCTAAAGGGTATGTGTTAATAGGTGAACAAACTGATGGAAGTATGACTGAAATTGAATCACGAGATGTGGACTTCATTGAAAATGAATTTCCAAGTAGAGGTGAGGTTGATAGGAGTTTAGAACTTCATGAGATTATGGAACAAGAAGAAAGTGCTCCAAGGAATTTAGTTGAGAATGAGGAAGAAATTCTTCAAGCTCCTACAAATAAGGAATTAAATCCGAGTGGGAGCACACCACTTGTCAATCAATCACAACAACCTCAGCCGCGTAGAAGCACACGTGAAAGTATTCCCCGTCGTCGTTTTGAGATTGAAGGGGAAGCTTTTATGGTAGCTCCGCATGATGATGATGAGCCTAGGACAATTCATGAGGCTATCTCATCTTCTACTAAAGATGAGTGGATGAAAACTCTTAATGATGAAATTGAGTCTATGAAAACTAACCAGGTTTGGGATCTGGTTGATCTACCGACAGAGCGTAAACCTATTGGGAACAAATGGGTTCTTAAGATCAAATGCAAGTCGGACGGATCAATAGATAGGTACAAAGCTCGCTTAGTGGCGAAAGGATATACCCAACAAGAGGGTATAGACTATGAGGAAACATTTTTACCAGTGGTGAGGTTTGCCTCAATTCGTCTAATTCTAGCTATAGTAGCAAACATGGATTTGGAACTATACCAGATGGATGTTAAGACAGCATTTCTCAATGGAGAACTAGATGAGGAGATCTATATGGATCAACCAACGGGTTTTGTGGTCAAAGGTCAAGAGCGCAAAGTGTGCAAGCTCAAACGATCTATATATGGCCTAAAACAATCATATAGGCAATGGTACCTTAGATTCCATCGAGCCATTCTTTCGAATGGGTTTACGATGATCACATAGGACCATTGTGTCTATGTCAAAAGATCCAAGAAGAGTTTCATTATGTTGTCATTATATGTTGACGACATACTACTAGCTGGAAATGATAAATGGTTGATAGTCACCACAAAAGAGTGGTTATCCTTCAATTTTGAGATGAAGGATATGGGTGAGGCAGAATACATTCTGGGAGTTAAGATCTATAAAGATCGCTCAAAGAGAATATTGTGTTTGTCCCAACAGACTTACATAAAGAAAGTTCTCGAACGCTTCCTAATGAGTGAATGTAAACCCATTGACACCCCTGTCACAAAAAGCGAGAACTTATCTAAAGAGTTATGTCCTAAGACTCAAAGAGAAAAGGAAAAGATGGCCCGTGTCCCTTATGCTAATGCTGTAGGTAGTCTGATGTACGTAATGATGTGTACTCGGCCTGACATATGCTATGCAGTTGGCTTAGTAAGTAGATTCCAATCTAACCCCAGACTGGCTCACTGGAAAGCAGTCAAGAGGATTATGCGATATCTGAAGGGAACTGCAGACTATGTGCTGTGCTATCAAGGTTCAGATTTGCAGCTAAGAGGTTACAGCGATGCCGACTGGGGCAGTGACCTAGATGAGCGTAAATCAACCACTGGGTATGTCTTTCTGCTCAACAATGGCGCCATTACATGGAGCAGCAAGAAACAACCTTGTATAGCTTTATCCACCATGGAGGCAGAATACATAGCTTGTTCTGCAGCAGTTCAAGAAGCTGTTTGGTTACGGAGGTTCCTCAAGCATTTAGACATTGGCACGGATACTTCAGATCCGGTGAAGATATTCTGTGATAGCATGGCAGCTCTCGCATATGCTAAGGACTCAAAATATCATGGAAGAACCAAACACATAGATATCAGATATCACTACATAAGAGATATGGTAGCGCAAAAAGAAGTGGTTCTGAAACATCTTTCTACGAGTCGCATGGTTGCTGATCCCTTAACAAAGCCTATTGCACGAGATGTATATGAGGCTCATGTTAGGAATTTAGGACTACGTAGATTGTAAATGTAATTTGATTTACAAATAACATTGAGATGTAACATTTCCTTTGGGATATTAATACAATATGATTCAGTTCTTGTCTTTATCGTATTGTCTTTTACTAATACACACACATACAAGATATGTCAACAGGCTAAGATTGGCTCACTTACATGAGCAATCGCCTCTAGCGCTTAAGTAGCGAGAAGAGATGAGACATTGTGTCCCTAAGTACTTGTCCAAAGGGATAAGTTAGTTAACACAAAGATATGTCGCCTTAGTGGGAGCTAAGATGAGGTCTTTTGAGAAGACTGTGAATGGATTACCCACCATCCATGTAGCCTGAGATTAGCCAGATGCGAGATTCTCTTTGACGCCTTGGAGGCGTGCAAATAGAGAAACTTGAGTTAGACGCTTAATGAGCGCCTAGACTAAAGATCTGTACGGTGTTGATATAGACATATGCTCTTTGAGAAAGAGAAATCCACCGTAGCATGTGTTTCATACTACATGTGCTTATTCGACCATATGAGTAAGTGAGTAAATGGTTCCCCTCTTTCTCACTGTGTGAGTCTCATTTTTTAGGTGTCCTTTACTTTTGACTATGTCACAAGATAGAGGTTAAAACGTCTGCTATTTTGGCATGCTGTCTATGGCCATGATTGATTCGGTCTAAAGAGGTATTGCTAGGAAAGCGGTTTAACCAAAATTGAATGATATGAGTGCAAAAGGAAGATTTTTTCGATATCGTATCTTCGATAGTGTTTGCTGACGTAAAACTATGACGCTGCATATTGGTAGCAGCTAAGGTTGTGAACACATTGAAATGATTTGGAAAAAGTCAAGTATTGTTCTGAGTTTATTAAACTCAAGAGGGTTCGAAAATACTTGACTTGATGCGATCGAATAAGTCTAGGACATGACCATACACTTCGGGGATGTTACTATGCTGGTCTTCTCTGGGAGAGATTTGGTGTATGTACTCCCATTTTTTTTTTGTGTGCTTGGTGGTCGCACGACCTATTTACTTGTATGAACAAGATTGAGAACATAAGAGAGATGCTGACCTAGGGTCATGCCTACTGTGTGCGAGTGGGAGATGTTGACTGGTGGGGCGCCCAAGTGGGCTGCCCCTCTCCCTTTGTTAGTAACGTATGGCATTTAATGCCATACGTTACATAGTTTGTAACGTTTGGCTTAAATGCCATACGTTACAAAATAAATATTTTGTAACGTTAGGCTTAAATGCCATACGTTACAAAATAAATATTTTGTAACTGCAATTTTAATTGCAGAGTAATGGCTGGTTTTTAATGCCAGCCATATGTGGGTTGAATATAAATAGTCCCCCACTAGTTTGATTTTTCTGACCAATCTGAAAAGTGAAAATCTCTCTCTCGTTTGTTCTCTCTTGAAACGGTTTTTAAGCTGTGGATTGTTAAGTGTTACTCTAGTTTTTAACTATGTAGTACACTTCACCACTAAGAGAAAATGCTTGTTTTTGTCGTGCTGGAGAAACTTGTGGAGCAATTCTTTAAATTAAGCCTGAGGTATTTTTCCGCTGCAAATTTTTTTTTTTAACACACCTCGATCGCATACATCTTCCTCGTATTGCTTACATGTAGCATCACGGAAATCTGTGACTGGCGAGAAGTCAACAATGATGGGGCGCCCTGATACATTTGATGTTCAAAAAGTTAAGAAAACAATGTTTTTTTTTTTTTTAAATATAAGTTCCAACAAAATTTTATTAAATTTGAGAAAACAATGTAACCGTGATGAAATTAATTAACATTAATTTATTTCTCCTTGTAACACTAATATTTATACCACTATGATGATGCAGAAACAAAGGAACCAATATTTCTCCTTGTTAACACCTAGTACCGCTATGATGATGCAGAAACAACGTTACCGTCATGAATCATGATACAAATAAAATTCAAAGCCACTCTTTTTATTATTATAAATTATAATTCTTGAACAAACAACGTTCTTTAATTCCACCAAACAGAAGAGGAATGAAAAAAAAAAAAGAAAAGAAAAGGAAGAGCTTAGGACATTAAAAATAAATAACCTGAGTAAAACCTTCCAGTCAGATGGCGAAGCGCGTTGGCGGCGTCTTCTTCCCATCTAAACTGAACGCACACATTACCCACCTGCTTGCTCAAAACACACGATATAAAGAACAACCAAATATTTTTCTTGAAAAAAGAAACGAGACAGAAAGATCGGGATATCTGAATACCATGTGATCAGCCAAATTGTCGCAGATGTTCAAGCTCTCTAGGGGATCGTACTTGGAGAGCTCGTCGTAGAGGTCCTGATAGAAGTGGTCGAACTGCTCCTGAACGTGGGCCGGATCAAGGTTGGTATTTGAGCTGGGCCTGTGGGCCGGAAGGGGCGATAAGCTTGTCGGGGCGCTGATAGATGTTGGAGAGGCACAGGGTGGGGCTGATGGTGAGCTTTGCGTGGAGCCTGGTGCACCTGTCGCCGTGCCTGCAGGCCCCAATCCTGAAGTAGAACGGGCAGTTCACTCTATCCTTCTCTGTTCCGAATATCGACGCCAAGTGTTCCGCCATCCTCAACCGATCAGATCGATTCTTTTCTTATCAAAGAACCCTATCAAACTGTCAAGTACCTTGGGTGTAATGGTCAATACGTGCTTCTGTAAGGAGATAAACCAGAGTTGAACGTATAGAAAGAAGATGAAAGAAATACTCAAAAGATTAATCTCTTCGAGCCAATTCCTTCCTCCAGAACAGATCATCACAAACTCAGGAGTCAGGTTCAAGATGCCAACTGGCAACTACTTTTTTGTTTTTTTCCTTTCTCATCACATATACCGGCGTCCATAGCAAAATCCGAGAAGTGATAAAACAGCACCCATTGCAGAAACATAAATGACAGAACGTAAATAACAATATCAAAGGTAGAAACGCACCGTTTGGTTTATAAACACCAAACGTTGCGTTTTACATGGTCTTTCCCCAATCTTTTCTTAGGGTTCTTAACGCACAAAAATATGCATGTATCAACTATCAACCTTGTACTCTGGTTTTCTTGCTTTTGTCCAGTTCTTTCATAGCTCAAGGTTTTCATAATGCATTAAAATCAAAGAATATAATTAATAAATTAACATGACGCTTTGTATCGCAGGTTTGCCCGAGAGGTTAAGGGGGCAGACTTAAGATCTGCTGCACATAAGTGCGCGTGGGTTCGAACCCCACAGCCTGCAAAGAAAATTAGAATTGTGAATTTTATTTAACAAGCCTATGTTTGTGCAAACAAAAAAAAAAAAAAAAAACAAGCCTATGTGACACATCTACTTTTCCTTGACATTTCGTCAATCATTTTATATAAAATAAATTATATGGTATAAATTAATACGGTGCGCTTACTTCTCGTCCTCATCAAATTGCAGTGGGGCCAAGACTCGAGAACTTGATGTAATATAGTAGTACATAATTTTTCTCTTAATAAATATATTATATTAGATAATAAATAGAGGAATTCAACTAATTTGAGAAAATCGAAATAAAAAGTTAAAATATTTTTTAGAGAAATAAAAATAAATATAATGTGTGATATAGAGAAATGATGACTTACCAAAAAAAAAACAAAAAACAAAAAACAAGTTGCAGTGGTAGAAATAGAAATAGTGCCAACATTGCCAAAAATAATGGACATCCCACCTTTCATATTATAGGAGTAGGAGATTAAGGTGAGAGTTTAACCTAATATTAAAAATAAAAGGCAGATGATTTGTATAAACATAACATTTTTGGGTAGGTGACACCTATAAATGGGTTTGTTGGAGACCAATAACATCTTGTCATGTATACATTTTTTTAAGAATCGGAACGTGATGCATCTTATTATTTTCTTAAATTGTGCATTTCTTCACATCGTCTTTCTTCTTGCATTTCCTCAAACTGTACGTTTTCTTAAATCATGCATTTCTTCACATTAGTGCCCTCATTTGCTTGGGAAAACCCTAAGAAAAAACACTCCCTCATCTGCTTTCTCTTCCCTATTATCCCATTGTAGAGAATCTAAACCCTACAATCCCATCTCCCAATATCCCAAGAGTGCTAGATCTTCCATGTGAAATCAACACAAATCCTTACTTAAATCTTTACACAAATTTTCATAAATTTTCTACAAATTTAGAGTTAATCCTTGTAAAATTTTTATGATTTCGATTTTGAGTTATGATTTTATCAAATTATTAGATGACATTAAAGAAAATCAATGAGAAATAGGGAATAAGTGATTCGAATTCACCAAGAAAAGCATCCCTTCTCCATCTCCTTCTCTATCTCCTTCTCTACAAAATCAAACCAACAAAGGGGTTTTTTTTTAGAATTCCATTCGTTGTTCCTCCATTTTTGTAACCTATTTCTGACTCCATTCACGTTCGCCTCTCTCATTCACGTTCGTTGTTTCTTTTCCAAAACATTGATTTTCACAACTCATTTCGCACCGCATCAAAAATGGAGGGTGGGATATGAAAAATCTTTTTTCGCACCGCATATCTAATGCACTCAAATATGAAGAAGATAGGCATCACAAATATGGAGAAGAAACGGCCGCCCCCCGGGGGGGGGGGTGTGATGCTTTGTGATTTTGTGTTTTTGGAAGTGCAAATATTTGTTTCGTTTGTGTTCCATGGAGGAGAAAGGCATCACAAACCCTCTACTTTCATTTTGTGATTTCTTGATCGGCCATGACGTTGTAGCGATTTCTTTATAACCAAATAGAACACAAAATGAAAATGAAAATGAAATTTGCTAATTTTTTGATTGATTTTGGGATTTATTTACGGTTAATTCATGTGATCAGAGAGAAGAATTATGGAGGGTTGAATTCAATTCCTTTCCTCTGCTACACACCTCACTCAGCTCTAATGTAAGTCCTCTTTGTGACCATACGTAGCTATAACTATTGGCTTCCATTGTTTGAATTTTATAGGTGACACCTATTTGAAGATTTTCTCTTGCACCAATTTTAAATAGATAAATTTTATATAATTTTTATCAAAAAATAAATCTCACCTCTTAAAAAAATTAATCTTTATTAATAAAATCTTTTTTTTTAAAAAGAAAAATGTCTAAAATATAAACTTGTAACTAATATTACCCCAAACAAAATATAGATATATATATATATGTATGTATATATATATATATAACTAACTCCCATGCGGATCTTCTACTTCCCTTCTATCACTTCAGGATCCAAGAGCTCGAAAGGCCCAAAACAGAAAGTACCCAAAACAGAGTACCTACAAAGATCACACTCCAAATGTCCGGTGACATTCCTCCCTCTCTCTCTCTCTCTCTCTCTCTCTCACCATGGCTGCCTCTCTCTCCGTCTCAAGGCTCCTCTCATCCCCCAGCATCCTCGCCCTCTCCACCAAAACCTCTCTCAGTCTCTTCCACAACGCCAAAACCCTCTCCTCCAAACCGTCTTTCACTTCACTCTCATTCAAACTCCATCACCGCTCAAAACTCCTCAAATTCTCCACCACCACCACGAAACTCACAATATCCGCCACAATCGGAGTCGGCGACAAGCTCCCGGAATCCACGCTCTCCTACCTCGACTCCGACGGTGAGCTCCAGACCACAACCATTTCTGACCTCACCAAGAACAAGAAGGCCATCCTCTTCGCTGTTCCCGGCGCCTTCACCCCCACCTGCTCCCAGAAGCACCTCCCTGGATTCGTCGAGAAGTCCAAGGAGCTCAAGGCCAAAGGTGTAGACACAATCGCCTGTATCTCGGTCAATGACGCCTTCGTCATGAAAGCCTGGAAGGAGAACCTCAAGATCAACGACGAGGTGCTCCTGCTGTCTGATGGGAATGGGAATTTCACCAGGGCTATTGGGTGCGAACTCGATTTGAGCGATAAGCCTATAGGATTGGGTGTGAGGTCCAGAAGGTATGCGCTCTTGGCCGAAGATGGGGTTGTCAAGGTCTTGAATTTGGAGGAGGGCGGTGCGTTTACATTCAGTGGAGCCGAGGATATGCTCAAAGCTCTGTGAACTTGGTCAGCTTGTGACCCTTCCTTCGAATTTCTTCGTTTTTGGAATTTCTTTGTTCGTCGCTAGTTCGCTGGATGGACTTTGTTTTTCTCTTTTGCTGAATAATGAACTATTTTTGTCGATAAAATAATGGAGATGAACTTTATTTTACATATTGTGCGCTCGATGAACTTCGTTTTGCTTTCTTCTCTTTTACCCCCAAAACAAAACTAGGAGACTGTAGGACATGCCATAGTGGAGACTGTAGGACATGCCAAACGTAATATGCTATTTATGTTCTAAACATTAGTGTGATACGTACAAAACTGTGATTTTTTGGATCATATCGGATGCTTGCTTTAAAACCCCAAGTTACATGCAGCGTCAAACCGAGTAAGAATAATATGTCCTGACGATTCAAGAATGAAAAGAAGACGCGGAATCTCTGACTGCATAATCAGCTTTGTGGCTAATGACAATGGCATGTAATCCTCATGGGTGTTAATGATACAGCACTGCAGTTTTGTGAAATTGAACAGAAATCATATAATTATGAAGGGCTTCAAATTCTATACAAAATAGAATACCTGTGGCCTTGTCTCAGGAGAGCAATATTTTCAAGTTTAGAAGCTTATTCACAATACATGGCTCCACCAAATCCTTACAACACTGGAATACGCCATCTTCTTCAGCAACTAACCTAGTTCGGTAGTTCCTTTGTGATGTCGGCCAAGCCCTTCTTGGCATTTCAACGTCGGCAAAGAAAGCAATAAGCCAGTATAATCTCTCTCCCTGTTGATAGACTGTTGTGTTGAGAGTTTAACCACACCATCCCTCTACATTTTGGCAACAGCAGAAAGATCTTCGTTACTGCTCCAATCTTCGGGTAGTTTAACCTTCATTTCGGAGCAGACAATCTGGGCCTCTTGCAACCTCCCCTCCTGGCGAAGGCCAGCAGTGAGCTCGATGCATGTACCGGTAGTAAGGAGGAAACCATTATTGGCCATTTCTCTGTACCAATCATATGCCCCACTGAAATCCTTCTGCTCGCAATGCCCCTTAACAAGTATGTTAAAAGTATCCGCTTTAGGGACCAATCCTTTAGCCTTCATATCATTAACCAGATTCTTCACCCCTGACAACTTTCCCTCTCTAAAATGTCCCAGAATCAAGCTATTATAGGTCATCTTGTCAGCATGAATACCCTGGTCTATCATCTCACGGTGCAAAGCAAAAGCCTTCTGAACATCACCCTGTTTTGCATAACAATGGATAGTCGCATTATATACAAGTAGATCAGGAGCCAGACCCATCTGTAACATTTCGTCTAACAACCTCTCTAAAAGCAACTTATCTTCCTCACATGCACTAAGTAGAATATGATATGTTTTTAAAGTAGGTTTAATGCCCATCTTCTTCATATTATCATACAAGCTGAGCCATTTCTGGGTGTTTTTTGTACTCGAATACCCTGAGATAAGGGAGTTGTATGTGATTACATCCGGATTATAACCGCAACTTGTGATTTGGGGAATCAAATTCTCAGCTTCTGTCGCCCTTCCCTTTTTGCAGAGGCCATTAATGAGCGCATTGTAGGTTACGAGTGTTGCTCCTATCCCATTTTGCATCATCTCATCAAAAAACCTAAAGGCATCTTTCAGTTTCCCAGTTGTACAACTACCATCAATGAGCATATTATAAATGTTTGCGTTTGGTAAAACCCCCCTTTCTACCATATCCCTGAGAATTATTTCAGCTTCGACAAGCTTACCATCCTTGCACAGACAATTTATGAGAGAACCATAGCTGACAACATTTGGTTTTATCCCTTTATTTTCTATTTCTTCAAGAATCTGGAAACACCTATCGAACAAGCACTTCCGCCCATAGCCATCAATAAGGGTGTTAAATGTCTTAACATTTGGGGAAACACCCTTCTCTACCATCTTCTTTACCCACTCCTCCGCCTTATCCATCTCCCCCATTGCACAAAACTTGTCGATCAAAGTATTAAAAGTAATGCAGTTCATCTTCAACCCATGATTTTCCATATCTTCAAGCACCAGAATGGCTCTGTCCACATCACCCTTCCGACAATATCCATGCACAATTGTGTTATACATTACCTCATCTGGAACAAGTCCATTATCCATTAGTTTCTTCAACACCTCCTCTACCTTCTCCATCTTCCCTTCTTTGCACAATCCGTTCAACAAAATGCTAGAAGTATATTTATTAAACTTCGCCCCTTTGCTAATTGCTTCTTCATACAAAGCCAATGAAGCCTCACAATCGTCATGCCTAGAATTCCCATTAAAAAGAATGCTATAGGTATAGTCATCGGGCATAAATCCAAGGGACTTCATTTCTTCCAATACCTTCTTTGCATCATCCATTCTCCGTGCCCGACAAAGCCCACTGAGCAGTGAATTGAATGTTATGTGACTGGGCTCTACATTATCCGCCTTCATCCTGTGTCTCAAACCAAAAGCAGCCTCCAATTCTCCCATCTTACAATATCCATCAATTAGCGTATTATATGTAACCAAACTCGGCACCAAATTCCTCATCAGCATTTCATCAAACAACTTTTCGGCATCCCTCATTCTCCTCTCTCTACACAAACCACCAAGCACTACATTGTAAACAAACACGTTAGGACTAACCCTGCTCTTCTTCATACTATCAAGCAACTCAAAGGCCCTACTCAGATCCCCCAACTTCACCGCCGCAAAAACTACCTTGCCATACATGGACCTATTAGGTCGAATACCCGACCCTACTCCCTCCGAAAACAAATCCAACGTCATCTGAAACTGTTTCGAAGTCACCGATGATTCAAGCAACAGATTGAAAGAAGCCAAAGAAGGAAACGTACCGTCTTTTTTCATTAATCTGTACAACTCCATGGCTTCGGTTGCCATTTTGGACTCTGAGCAAACTGCCAAGAGTATGTCCGAGAAAGAGGTTTTCATGGAGGGCGAAGAGAGAGAAAAGAGAGTAAAAAGATCGGAGGGAGAAGAGAAAGGAACTTTGGAGAGAATGAGGGACTTGATGACCTTCTCGGCGGTATCCTGACGATCCTGTTGGAGAAGGATTCGGAGCTTTCGAACTTGTTCATGGCGCTGTTGGTCTTGAAGGGTGGTAGTAGTAGGGTTCTGATTCGATGTTAGGGTGGTCTCCGTAGTATTTTCAGGGGCAGAGGCCGAGCAGACACACCGAGAGAGAGGGACTGAGATGGGGTATCTGAGTTTGATTTGGGTAGCGACGAGGAACTTGGGAAGAATATGGACCCGCCTTGCCATTGGAGAGGCTTCCGACTTCGAGTCTCGAGTTCGACACTGGTACTGACGTGTTCCGTTCGACCATAAACCCTTGAAAGCCAAGAGTAAGGGGTTAAAGGCCAGCCGTTTAATAAATGGGTTAAGGGGCCTTTTGTATCAAGCCCATGATATTTGTGTGGGCAAGTAAGGAAAAGCAAACCATGGAAATTCATGAAATCTTATTTGTTTTCGAGATGAGAAGAAATAAAATAAAAATAAAAATAAAAAATATTAAAAAAAATATTAATAATATTTTTATTTTAAATATTTATAAATTTTGAATTATTTATATTATTTTATGTAAAAATTTGAAAAAGTTATAATAATAAAATAAAATAAAATGAGATAAAATAAATGAATAATTTTTTTATCTGATGGAATTCCGTTTTTACTAAAAGAAAATTTCCGGGAGGCCCTCATTCTTTCCCGCATGAAAATGGAAATATCAATCAAAATAAATAGAGTAGCGCGCACAATGGGCAGGGCGAAGTATGCGATTGATTTTGTTTTTTTTATAAGAAATGCATTCCCTTCTAAGGGAGGTGTGGTGCCTGTCAGCCCAGTCATAATGATCGGTCTCTCTCTTTTCCATAGAGTGAAGGAATTTAGTGAAGGAGTTGTCTCTATGCCTATAATTTCATTTGTAAGAAAATGTGTTCAATATCTGCCATATTTGAAAGTGAAAACACTAGGCTACCGGTGGTAGTTACACTAAAATGAGAGTTAATAAATTTTAAAAAAATAAAATAAAATTTATGCTACTCTACAAGTTGGCCTGTAAGACATCACTTAAAACAATTATAAAGTAATTTAAATATAAATATAATGTGGAAACCTTTCACCTCAGTAATACGTATGATGTGTTAAAAAAAGAATATAATAATAATAATAATAATAATAAGGTTAATGTCATTGATTGGTAAGGACAGGAAAGTTAGGTGAGGTGTTATTGTGAAATAAAGTTTCCAGCTACTACTTGATTGTACATTTAAATTAAACCAATAACATGGGGCTGGTGCGGTGTAGTTGATCTAATGAATTTTTAGAGCCACACCAGTTTATCTCAAGTCTTTGTTAGTCAGTTCATGATTTTTTCTAGTGATAAATCTGAATGATTCCAAAACATAAAATCGAATGGTTAATAATGTTCTCCAATTGTATAGATTGTGTGAATCTGTCATAACTTGGCTCTCCATTTGTACTTTTTCCTTTGAATCCCTGTTGGGTCTGAAAAATGAATTAGCTATGGTGCTTTTTCCTTTTTTTCTTTTTTCTTTTTTCTTTTTTCTTTTTTCTTTTTTCTTTTTTCCTTCTTCGATTTTGGTCTCTTCTGCATACAATTCAATTATTCACTCTCCTGCATTGGGCTGCCAAATGGTCAGTTATGAGCTACACAGCATAACTAGGCCTGGTTGGTTTTTAGAAATAAAATAAAATAAGAAGGGATAAAAATTTTAAAAAATATATTATTATCAGATTAATTTTATTTTGAGATTTGAAAAAATTATTTTAATATTTAAAAAGTTGTATTGTTTATTTTATTTTATATAAAAATTTGAAAAAATATAATGATAAATTTACGATGAGATAAAATATTTTAAGAAAATAAACAAGATAAAGCTTGTAGCACAGAGAGAGAGAGAGAGAGAGAGAGAGAGAGTAATGAAGTATGACACTTGACAGTGAAGTAAATCCTGTTTCAACTGTTTATTCCCTCTTTAGAGAAATCCAACAAAAATAAAAGGAAAAAAAAAGTTACACAAGCTCCTTTATCTGTATAATGCACATCGGCATAACAACAATTTGTTTTATGGTTACCTTAACTTGCTTTAATATACACAACAAAACTAACTCTTCCCACTCTCTTGACTCAAAATATAATGCTCAACCTAAAAAAAATGACCATACATCTTTGTTCTTTTTACAAGCCCTTCATTATTGCATGATGCTTGTCACTGTGAATCGGACATGATATGTTGCTGAAGCAGAAATTAGGGGAACAAAACAGCAGAAACAACTTCACTGCCATTTCTGGAGACTGGAGAGTTCCTCTTAAGAGTTGGGGACAAAGGTGCCAACGTACCCAAATCCCATGATGAAAAAGGCGATTGCTTGGATGTAAAGGAATATGAAGAAGTGGTTTTTCCCGAAGAAAACATCATAGCAGCCACAAAATAATAGGTAAACTCCAACTCCAAGCTCTAACAAATGGAGTCTGTCAAAGTTTAACCACAGAAATGAGTAAATGTGGATCAGATATCATCTTTAAAATGAAGGGATGACCACATTTCATAGCAAGTCAATTGTAGAATCAATACTGTACTGTACCTTTCTCCAATCCTGAACCTGGGTTTTCTTGGTGCTTTCCCGCTTGCTTTTCCCTTGAGAGCATCTCCTAGTTTCTCGGTCACAATCCATTCATTTACTCGACTGGCCTCTAGTAAACCAATGATGGTAGCCTTTGTTCGGTGTAGGGACATGACATTCTCAAAAAGGATCCAGAAAACCAACAAGTGGAGGGACCTGCAAGATCGCAAATAAGCAAATTTCTTGTAGAAATTGGATGAAGTTGTCACCCAAAAATAAATTAAAGAACTTCAGACGTATAAAGCAGATCAATTGGAATTGGGTCTCCTTCAAAAATGCAAAAATCTCATGCCAAAAATGCATTTTGAAAAGACAAGATAATAGAACTTTAAAAACCAGACCTTGGAGTTCCGACAGCATTGAGAAGAGTGATAATGGAAGGAATATAAACTGCTCCCCACTTTGGAACCACAACTTCAGGCACCACGACAGTTGCAGGTAGTACAATGCAGTAAAATACAAATGTGTTTATATGGGCTATGATCTTCCGAACGAAGAAGAAGCTGTAAATCACATGGATCTTCTTCCACAAAGATACTTTCTGCATTAGACGCGTGGAAATAAAGAGTAAGCCACCAAATTATTTTTCTTTTTCCTTCCTCTTAACTGATATGTTCTAACTTTCTAATCGATGATGGAAGAGGGCTGACCTTGTTCCTTAGGATCTCCATTACCATTTTCCGGAAAAGATTAGCTGGACCACAAGACCATCGATGCTGTTGGAAGCGATAGGCTTTGAAAGTGCTAGGTAATTCATTTTTCACCTATATATAGTAGGATGAGGCTAATAAGAACATGTATAAAACAGGGTGCAAACACAAACATGACTAAACAGGATCGAGCATGCCTGGTTTACCAATCACCCGCCTATGATGAGTAATACTATATACTATACTCACATCTTACTTTTAACTTATTTAGTAGGATGTAGCATATTCATCATCATTGAATGGTAAAGAAGTATATAATAAATAATCATTTAATGATGATAAATATATTACATTTTACTTAATAGGACGAAAATGAGATGATAATATAGTGTTTAGAATTTTTCATATATAAAAATCTTTTATAGTCTATGAATTCCTTGAATCACAAAAACTAATGAAAATAGAATATCTTACTTGCATGCATGGCTCTATTGCTGATAAGACACAATGAAAGATTGGAAGAGCAGTTTTAGGGTTCATTTGGATACAAAGGTAAGATGAGATAATCCCAACTCAACAATCCCACTGCTATTCACAAATAATTTCAACTGAATATCTCATCTCACAATCAAACACTGAAAGACATAGGTAATTAATAATCTAAGTACAAGCATGGATATGACTAATGG
Source organism: Platycarya strobilacea (assembly GCA_036898215.1). NCBI lineage: Eukaryota > Viridiplantae > Streptophyta > Magnoliopsida > Fagales > Juglandaceae > Platycarya > Platycarya strobilacea. The sequence goes on along the minus strand of CM072547.1, from coordinate 1,166,343 downwards.
ATCAATGGTTTTTTATTTTATTTTAAGTACCTTGACACTTCCAAGGTATACAAATTTCCAGCCTTTGAGACTAGCTCTCACTGCCAGATCCATGTCTTCCACCGTGGTCCGGTCCTTCCATCCTCCAGCCTCATTAAGTGCCGCAATTCTCCACACACCAGCCGTACCTGGATCATTTCATTCCCAATATTTTAAGTAACTTAAATTTCAAAAGGCTAAAAAAACACCCATATAATAAAGTAATATTAGGTTCTTGTGATTGTTATTTTCCACAAAACTTAATCCTTGTCACACAGGATGTACATGATATGACGATACTCCCGACTACTGTACTACACATTGATTTCGTACCATTAAAGCCGAAAAAGGCATGAGTGGAGGAGCCCACTTCTTGTTCTACAGTGAAATGGTAATCCAAAGACATCTCTTGCATTCTTGTCATCAAGCACTCATCGGAATTCACTGCAAAACCGCCCGGGAAAAAGCACTGCCACGTCACTAACGTAGTTGGAATAGGATGTACAGTACAATAATGATAAATCCGAAAACATAAATTCAAACTGTCGGTGAGTAGAGCTTGGATAGACAGTGACTAGGGGATGAGGTCCACCATTTAAGACGGCACATGCATCTGCTGGCCGCTGGGGTAGGAGATGAAGAATTAAAGCAATAAGACAGATCTGACCCTTTACATTTTTTTTAAACCGAAGTCTTCTAAGCATGTTTTGTGAGTTCAAACATAGCCTTGTACGATTCGAAAACAATCAAACATTAGTGGACAAGATTTGGGTAGATTCGCCTAAATTATTTGGTACTCTAGGTCTTAAGAGCATAATATAAATTCCTAAATCACGTGACATGTTTTTAAACATGATTTGATTTTAACAAGAAATCGCTTGGTTTTCTTTTTCCGCCAGAACTGATATTTAACCCAATTTCTTTGGGCCACAAAAAAAAAAGAAAATGTATTAACAAGTATCAAATAGATAATCCTGCATAAAACTTTATAAAATAAAAAATCACAATTTAAAAAAAAAAAAGATAAATGAACTATCTTTATTAATAAAATTTATTTTTTTTACAAATTTTATAAAATACTTATGTAAAACTTATTTATTTAAAAGTTTTCCTAGCATTAATTTTTTGAACCAGTAACTGCTTTGGGAGAGTACAGGCTACTCTCTTATCTTTGTCTGCTTTTCTGAGCATCGATGACAGGCTATAGCCTCCGAAATAGGAGAATAGGCTTTAATTATATATTTTTAATTATTTATATAAAATATATATTTTTATAATTTAATTTAATTTTTTTAAATTTTTATATAATAATAATATTAAAAAATAAATTAAATTCATCTCGATAAATCTAAACGATGTCTTATACCACAAAAAGCATCTCAGCCTGCTTTTAATATGATAGCTTCTACATCATTAACATATCATATTACAAATTTTATAAACTAAATCATATATATATATTATTCACTAACTTACTTATAAAAAAGTATTTAATAATCATTTCATAAATTTAGTTGTCTAGACCGAGGGTCGCATCCTAGAAGGACAACATTTTAGAAGGAAATAAAAGACCACACGTATCTTAACCAAGGCATCCCTCGGGGCTCTGAGGATGAGATTCTGACCCACGAGTTGGGACCTACCTCCTTTCCTACCAAATTACCAATCTCTTAATTCCCACACAAAATAGACTCACCGACAGTCCTGTATGCTTTTAGAACTAAAATTATAACAAAATTAAAAGAAAAAAATACATAAATCAGGAATCACAGATTATGTAAACAAAATTAAGGAAATACCAAGTTTTGGGGGATTAAGAGGAAGTACCGAATTTCCAGCGCGTCTGAACGAGAGCAAGTTCAGGGTTGTGGGCGAGTAAAGGTACGGTGCGCCAAAGAAAGTCCGACTCAGGCTGGAAATCAGCGTCAAATATGGCTACGTAATCGCATAGTTTCACGTAGCTGCGTTTCATGCCCTCTTTCAGAGCCCCTGCTTTGTATCCATTTCGGTTGTCTCTAATCTCGTACTTTATGTTTATGCCTTTGCTTGCCCATCTCTGGCATTCTAACTCAACCAAGTCCTACAAATTTTGAAGGACCCGGATAAGTAACTACATAATTGACGTGTTTGGAAAACTGGGTTGTTTGTTTGATCAGAAAAGTTGGATAATTTCATGGAAAATAATTAAACACCTTGATTGTTGGGTCTGTGGAATCATCGAGGACTTGAATGATGATACGATCAGAAGGCCAGGAAAGCCCACATGCAGCTCCGATTGATAGCTGGTATACCTGCATTGAAACGTACCAAGAAAACAAAAAGGCAGAAACTTTTAGAGGAGACAATATAGCTAAGATGTCATGTAAATCTCGAAAAGAACAGATTAATGTGTGCTCAATACAGAGATTGGCTTCATAACGAGAAAGAAAAGGACCTCTCTTTCGTTGTACATTGGGATTTGCACCAGAACCATGGGATAAGCCGAGTTTCCGAGCTCAACGTCGTCTTTCATTGGCTCCCATTTATATCGCTTCTCGGGCTTTCGGCCTAACAGCTTTAGTAGAACAATGACAATGCCCATATAGACCCTTTCAATGAACAGCATCAACGACATGATCAAGCACAGAACGACTGAAACTCTTAACAGAGGGACAATTAATGGCGCTTTGATCTGAGCCCAGATAATTCCCAATTGCATGGAAATGTCATCTCTAGCTCCTTGAAAAGCATCGGGAAGAACTGTTGTCGCCGAAAGCCGATCCATTCAAGCCCTTTCCTTGCTATTCCTTGTCAATAAAAACAGAGCAAAGGCAGGGGAGAAGGTAGTGGGAAGCTAAGAAATGACAGGTATCGGAATGTGGTATAGAGTTTGGCTAGATCTGCATGGCAATTTAAAGAAGCCCCTTTGCGAAAAGAGCACGAATATTTGCTTTTTATCTCTGCGATTTTGCTTCTTAGACAAGCAAAAGAACGGAGACAGAGCTGGAATGTTAGTGACTGTGAACAGAACAAAGAAAAAACCTAGAACAGACCCAGTTTAGATCTCAATCTATCAAGCTTGTAAACACGCACACATTACAGAAACAACCTCCAGAATCTAAAGGCCGTTAGGCAAAATTAATGTTGTCTTTCTATTGGAAAAGGAAACATAAAGAAAAGAAATTCCGAAATATGAAACCCAGTTTCTGCTTCCGTAAACAAAGGATACAGAAGCAGAGCCACCGACTTCAAATGTGGTAGCAGAGAGAGAAGAGAGAGTTCTACAACAATGTAAGCTCTATTTGGTTTGTACATTTCCTCTTCTTTTATAGTAAATGCTTTAGCTCTGCTTGAGGACCCCGACTGTTCCAACCACAAGTTTGCGGCTTATATAAAATAAAATAATAAAACTATCAACAACTATAACAACGAGTACAAAATAATCAACTTCCGGCGACGTCCACCATCCCGGTCATATTATCCCGGCCATGTGGGGCCTGAGTTCTTTTCTTTTTTATTGGGGGAAACCGACGATTAACCTGTTTGTTTGTTAATTTTTAAAATTGACAGTCTATTTCATTTGTTAAACTATTTGAATTGTTCTACTTATAATTCATAACTCACATATTCGAGTAGCAGTCGGTACATCACCATCTTCAACTCAAACTTTTTAAGCTAAAAAAATTCGATTCCAATTTTAATATGGTACATATTTTATAAAAATATATGTTATATTAATAATATATATCTTATATAATTATAACTTATATATTTAATTAAATTTGATAATATACTAGTATGAGTAAATTATTATAAAAAAAAATATAGGCTTATACTATAACATAAATAGACTATATTCGCTAAAAATAATTTAGTATATGAAAATACCATACTTTCACTATTACTACCATGTAACACTAGTGTATAATAACAACTAATGTATAAATAGTAATGTATAGTAATATGTAATACTAATTATATCATCATTAATGTATAATAACATGTAATAGTAATATATGATAACATCATTAGTAATGTATAATAATTAATATATAATAACATGTAATGCTAATGTATAAAAATTAACATACAGAACGGTGCTATAGCACGAGTTGTTCTTGATAAAGAACAATTTTTTTTAATATTCATAGATATTTTCAAAAAATGAAAAAAATTCAAAAGATCATTTCAAAACACTTTATTTAATCACTAAGTGAAAAAAAATCAAAAGAATTGTACGGGGAACAAATCATCGAGTGATTTACTCGAGTGATGTCAACATTTCTATGACATATAATAACATGTAGTATTAATGTATAATAACAATAATATATACAATAATTTTTTTTTCAATTTTTTTTATATTTATTGGAATTTAACAGATATTTAAAAAATTAAAATCTGGAAGACTAAATTTGATTAGTGAGCGTCCAGAATTTTCAAATTAAAATTTCATAAAAGTTAAAAAGAAAAGTCTAAATTTAAATTAGATCCGGGTCTAGTTTTTATAAAATTATAGACATTTAATTTTGGACAAAAATATATAGAGTCTTAATCATTTGTTAATGCTGATATGATTTGTCCTAAAGAGAGAAGAAAAATCGTGTAATCAACATAACTTCAAATTTAGTGATTATTACAGTATTATTATTATTTTTTTTTGTTGAATTTATTTTAAATTAATTAATATTGCTTAGATTATAAAACAAAAAGGGTAAACAAAAAGCAAAAAAGGCAATATGAAAAGGAAAGAAAAAGACAAGACGTAGACGTCGAGCCAAATTTTGTGCAAGGACTTTAATACCCATGGTGTTGTCATTGTTTATGTGACAGTTGAGATGCTTCTCAATTCTCATGTCATTTGCCTTTGTTGAAATTACAGTAGGGTCCTCAGATCTTCTACTGATAGCCGATAGGATTTAAATGCTGAAAGAGTAGTTGATCGAGTCGGGATTTCTTGTTGTTTAAAAACATCTGTAATGTCTTTGACCGACTGTATTTCATCGTCGACGTAAATGTCAAAAACACCCACCCAAATTGCGAGATGTTTTTGAAGTTTATGTTATGAAACTTAAAAAGAAAAATTACTATTACAAAATAGAAATAAGAAATTTTCTCTGAAACTCTTAAAAATTGAATTTTTCTTTCTCTCTCTATATTTTCTTATGAATTTCATTACAACTGAAGTTCATATTTATAGGTTTTGAAATTACTATGTAAGTTACTATACAAGTCACGATGTAGAATTTATAATAATAGTGGTGGAGTCATTCACATAATTTTAGTGGTGGGACAGGGGCGGCTGCCGACTGATTCATTACACTCCCCCTTAAATGACCACCCATAAAGAATCTGCCTCGTTAAAACATTGCTACGTAAAAATTCAATGGGAAGAAAAACCAATGGCGAAGGAAAAAGAGTACAGTCTTCTTATGTATCCACAAGTGCTTTAAGATTGCCTCATTAAAATTTTGCAGAGGAAAATCCAGTGGGACAAAACCTCAGCGAAGGAAAAATAGTACAATCAGCACATTTACTCCCCCTGAAAAGTGCATGACAAAAGATATTTTAGTTTTCGCATTCCAATGTTATGCACAATTTTCTTGAATGTGGAAGTTGGTAACGTCTTTGTGAATAAATCTGCCAGATTATTACTAGATCGTATTTGCTTGACATCAATTTCACCTTTCTCTTGAAGTTCATGAGTATAAAAGAATTTAGATTAAATATGTTTGGTTTTGTCACCTTTGATATATCCTCCTCTGATTTGAGTGATACAAGCAGTATTATCTTCATATAAGATTGTTGGGCTATTATTGATCATGAGAAGTCCACACTTTTCCTGGATATGTTGAATAACTGATCTAAACCAAATACACTATCAACTTGCTTCATGAATAGCAATGATCTCTGAGTGATTTGAAGAGGTAGCAGATAGTGTCTGCTTAACAGATCTCCATGATATGGCAGTATCTCCATAAGTAAATAAATATCCAGTTTGAGATCTACCTCTGTGTGGGTCTGAAAGATAACCTGCATCTAGGGGTGATCCCCGCCCTACCGGGGGCGGGGTCCCCCTATCACCGCCCCCGCCCCCGCCTGGGCAGGGGGTCATCTTTTAAAAATCGCACCCCACCCCCGTGTAGGCGGGGCGGGGTACCCCGTCCTGTAGCGGGGCCAGCGGGGGAGGCTCCTTCCGCCCGCCCCCCGCTACCACCCCCTATTGGGCCTGCCCACATATGAACAGTTTTGGGCCTTTCAGCCCAGATCAAATTTCTAGGTCATTTTTTACCCAGAAAATTATCAAACCTGATTTAATTTCACAATAACAAATATCATTATATTAAATACTAAGTATTTATCATTACTAAACTCTAAAGTGACAAAATCATTTAAAAAAAACATCACTAAAAATCTAAAAGTCAAAAATAGTAAAAGTTAAAGTTTAAAAATAAAGATTACTAGAAGTCTAGACTAGTTACTAAACTATTACAATTTACAAATTTACAATAATACAAATTAATACTACAAAATACAAAATTACAAATTGTGCTATTAAGTATTAGCATTATACAGTTACAAATTTACAATTTACAAGATCATAAGAAATAAGATTGATAACATTGGTCGTTGGACACTAATAATTGGATTTTGGCCTGTAATACAAATTTGGATGGAGACTGTGGAGTTGTTAGGCCTTAATCTTAACCTGCAATAATAAGTTAAAAAATAATTAGAGTACAAATATAAAGTTATAAGTTATAAACATGAAAAAAAAAATTTATTAAAAATACTAAGTTACTAACCAAGATTAAATTGTGTTATTAACTTGGAAGATATGTTGACAATTGACATACAAAATGATACTGTCATAGAAAATGTCAAAACTCATAATCAATAATTACAAAATAATTAGATACTAACATTACAAATATTATAAAATTATAAATGTAAACAACAATTGGTAAAATAAATTGTGTAAAATGCAAACCATGGTGAATTGGTGATGGACAGGGACTGGTAGATGAGGTAGATGAGGTAGGTCATACTGCAGCGGAGGTAGCTGTTGATGGTGTCCCAAGTGTTGGCATCACAGTCGCTACAAGTTACAACAAATAAATGTAAAATCTCTGTAACATTAAATTTAATTAAATAAATATAAAATAGTATAAATATTTATTCAAGTGACAATTTACCAGATCCAGACTGATCAGCAGCCTCGTCCTCGGCCTCAACCGGATCATAATCAAGAACATCTGGAATATGAATTTCAGCACCCGTGATCCAATTCTGTGTACAAATCAGAGACTCAACAGTGATAGGATCTAATGAGCTTCGGAAAGGATCTAATACGCGCCCTCCAGTGCTAAAGGCCGACTATGAGGCTACTGTACTGATCGGGATGGCCAAGATACTGCGAGCAACCTTTGAAAGTACGGGGTATTTGGGGACATTCATCTTCCACCAAGCTAATATATCAAAATCTCGTACAAATGGATGGAGATCCAATGTCAAATATCTGTCTACCTCTGACTAGGCATCTGTGGTGGAACCCATAAAATCCAAGGGGGTCGACTCCATCTTGTCACCTCAGTCCATTTTACGTTTTTTTCCACGTCTAGCATCTGCACCTGATGGAGGGATACTTGTGGCTGTAGGTGCTGCAATACTACCACCTCCCACGATAGTGAACTCATCAAATAATCTAACAAGCGTTTCCTGAGCCCGAGATGCAACAGCCGACGCACAATCCTTGCCAATTGCATCAATCAACCCAAATACCATCCCTTTCACATTAAACCGTGGGTCAAGGACACATGCAACATATAACAAGATATTGGCTTTATCAAACTCTTCCCCCCAACACTTGTCAAATTTTTCCATCATGGTCCTAGACATCTCCCGCAATATGGTGTTACTACCCGCTGCAATATCATCTAATTCTTCTTTCACCTTGGCTATTTGTTGACAAAATTGATGTGCCGTGGGATACAAAGAACCAGATAAAACCTTAGTAACATCGTAAAAAACCCTCAAAAACTCTACAAAAATAGATACAACCTCCCAATCATTAGACAAAGGGTGCCCCAACTTTTCATCAAAATACTTGACATATTGTGTGTCTTCATTACCCAATGTATCAAATGCCAACTTATACTCCTGGGCCGCCTCTAACATCAAAAAGGTTGAGTTCCACCTCGTAGACAAATTAGTGCAAAGACCTTTTTTACATGTTATACCCACAGTAGTTGCAGCAACTTTGAACCTAGCCAATCTAGCAGGAGAAGATCTGACCCATCTCACAGTAGCCCTGACCCGAGCAACCGAGTCACCAAGCTTATCCAAGCCATCACCCACAATCAAATTAAGAATATGTGCTGCACATCGCACATACAAATAATCCCTACCCAAAATTGTTCTAATCACATTATTCATGAGAGTCTTAAGATGTCTCATTGCAACATCGTTAGCCTTGGCATTATCAACCGTGCAAGTACAAACCCGAGTCAACCCCCATTCTCTTATAGCGGCCTCTAAGGCCTTCCCTATCGTCTCACCTTTGTGATCAGTGGTTTGACAAAATTTAAGGATCTTCTTATGCAATGTCCAACCCCCATCAACCCAATGCACAGTCATACATATAAAATTAAGATTATTACAAGAAGTCTAACAATCAGTGGTGAGGCAAACATTCTCCCCCGCCAATAAACCCCTCAACTTCTCTTTTTCTGACCGATAAAGTTTTTTAACATCTCTTGCTACCGTGTGGCGAGAAGGAATATTAAATCTTGGTTCCAAGTACCTAGAATAAGCTTGGAACCCTTTCCCATCAACCACTTGGAAATGCATCTCATCTATAATAATCATGCGAGCTAGGTGTGTCCTAGCCTCGTTAGGATCGTATTTTGTGTACCCCTTTAATGCCAACTCTCCACTACTCCCCTCACCCATTTTTTTAAATCCAACTTCAAGCATGGATTGGGTCTTCTCTACCAAAAATTTTAAAATTGGGGATTTCTTGCACTGTTCCTCCAAGTGCAATTTTATCTGAGAAGTGCCATGTCTCTTGTAGTGGCACCCATAAATTTTGCCACAATAGTTGCATTTGGCTTTTGGATCATTGGGGTCACCACCTTCTATCTTGGTGACATGAGCCCAAATTATGGATGAGGCTTTCTTGCTAGACTGCTTGGGGGCAGGGCAAGTGGTAGTGGTAGGAGTAGGGTCAGGGGTCTCAACCGGAAGGGGAGTACTAGTAGGGTTAAGGGTAGTGGTAGTAGTAGTGGTAGTGGTCGAGATAGGGTTAGGATTAGGGCCGGAGGTACCTAAGGCTCCCCCGGGGAGCTCGCACTAGAGTCTTCTGGACTTTCCATCGTAACAAATATGAAATTATAATAAATGCAACACAAATGGTCATACAAAATATAATAGACTCAAATCTCAAGTCTAGATAATTATTTTCAATATTTTGTAAGTTATAATAATATTTTATTTATTTTTATCTTCATATATCAGTAAGTCTATACACACAATCTTCTATGTGAGACTGTAAATAAAATTTATAATTATTCTTAAGTTGCACTATAATTTACATAATATCTATTATGAATGTATAGGTTTTTGTTTTTGTTTTTATTATTAATTAATCTATCATATAGTCTTATGAGTATTAAATATATTGATACTCACCATATATTTTTATAATATATACACTTATCAAAAAAATATATAAGATATTTTATAATAATATTATAGATGAGGATGCTTTTATAAAATAATGTTCCTTTTATAAAGTGTTTTACAAAAAATATTTTATTTAAAATATTATTGTGAAAATGTAATAAAAAATATTGTGTATAAATTATTTTTTATAAAACGATGCCATTGGACAGCAATAAAAAAATAACAGTTTTTTGTTGCTTTTCTCTCTCAGTAATTTTGGAGTCTTTGGACTAGTTTGGCTTGTTTTACATTTTATTGGACCTATGTTTTGCACTTTTTTTTTTCATGTTATAAAAATGTTAGCTATAGAATATAGATGTTTGCACAATATGGACAGCAAAGCTTCAAACCTTAAAAAATACTAAATTTTTCATTATCTCAACCAAAGATAGCTTCAACACATTCGAAATTACATCCAATCTAAAAAACTATGAAATACATTCAGCCATCCAACCTAACAAAACCAAGGCATCCAGCCATCCACTCAACAAAAAACTATGAAATACTCAACAAAAAACTATGAAATATATTCAAAGGTTGATCGTTTGAGACTTTGAGTACATTCAGATTCATATAACAAAACCAAGGCATCCAGCCATCCACTCTCAATTACATCCAATCTAAAAATAAAAAAACTATGAAATATTATGAAATAAAAGCAGCAAAGCTTCACTGATCACTCCATTCTTCAAAGCTTCAATCCAATCTTCAAATCGAAATGGAATCGGGTGTCTCATAAAAATAATTGTAATGATGTAATCACACAATCAAATAATTGTAATTATAATAAAATAAACTCAAATCAACAATTTAAATTTTAATAAATTAAACACAATCACATAATCCAACACAATCACACTTCATAGTTCAAACACATGCACAATCGGCCTCCACAGCACACGGTTCACAAACACCAAACACCAAATCCATCCTCCATCAACTTCTCCATTTCCATATGTTTTCAAGAATCAAAACGAAAGAAATCTTCAAATTAGGGTTTAGGTGAAACGGAATCACTTATCTTGGTGGAGATTGGAGGAATATCAGAGAGGGAGAAGCTGGAGAAATTCGGGGACGAAGGAGAGGGATTCTTGCCGAGGGTGGCGTGGGATGCGACGGCGGAGTGGGGATGCGACGGCGAAGTGGTTGCAACGGCGTGGACCTGATGGGGCGATTTTAGGCTAGGGTTCGGCGATTTTAGAGAGAGAGTGAGAGGGAGACGACGGAGAGAGAGAGAGAATCAGAGATGTCGATGAGGTCGGGGGCTGGGGGGTTGTAACGAAGCCGTTTTATATAAAACGACGCCGTTTTATATAAAACGGCTTCGTTTTATTTAAGGAAATTAAAAAAAAAAAACCCAGATGACAAAACGACGTCGTTTTAAGTCATCTGGGGGTTTTTTTTTTATATATATAATATATTAAATATTTAATATATACGGGGGCAGGCGGGGTATTACGGGGACGGGGTCATTTGTATACCGCCCCCGCCCCTGCCATCTGGCTAAATACCGGGCGGGTTTCACCCCATTATTGGTCATCGGGCGGAGTGACCCGCCCCCGCTATGCGGGGCGGGGCGGAAGACGGGCGGGGTAGTGGGTGTGGATACCCGCTGCCCACTCTTACCTGCATCTGCATACCCGATCAATTATGGACTTGAACTACGTTGATAAAATAATCTCATATTAATCGTACCATGAAGGTAACGAAGGACATGTTTAATGTCATTCCAATGCCTTCGAGTTGGTGCAGAACTATAACTTGCAAGCAGATTAACTGAGAATGTAATATCTGGTCGAGTGCAATTTGAAAGATATATCAAAACTCCAATTACACTGAGATATGGTACTTCAGGACCAAGAATTTCTTCATTGTCATCATAAGTACGGAATGGATCATTCTTCACATCAAGTGTTCGAACAATCATTGGAGTACTCAGGGGATGAGATTTGTCCATATAAAAATGTTTTAGGACTTTCTCAGTATACATGGACTGATGAATAAAAATTTCATTTGACAAGTGCTCGAGCTGCAGGCCGAGACAAAGTTTTGTTTTGCCAAGATCTTTCATTTCAAATTCATTCTTTAAATATATAGCGGTTTTTGAGATCTCTTCAAGAGTTCCCACAATATTTAAATCATCAATATAAACCGCAATAATGACAAATCCGGTATCTGATTTCTTAATAAAAACACATGGGCATATAAGATTATTCTCAAATCTTTCTTTCAATAGATATTCGCTTAAGCGATTATACCACATGCGTCCGGATTGCTTCAACCCATATAAAGATCTTTGTAGTCTGATTGAGTACATATTTCTAGATGTACTTGTAGATGCTTCAGGCATCTTATATCCTTCAGGGATTTTCATATATATGTCATGGTCTAAGGATCCATATAAATATGTAGTGACCACATCCATCAACCGCATTTCCAATCCTTTTGTAACAACCAAACTAATCAAAAATCTAAATGTGATTGCATCCATAACGGGAGAGTATGTTTCTTCATAATCAATCCCAGGTTTCTGCAGGAAATCTTGTGCAACAAGCCTTGCTTTGTATCGCACAATTTCATTTTTCTCATTACGTTTTCGTACAAATACTCACTTATATCCAACAGGCATCACACCCTTTGGTATTTGGACAACAGGTCCAAATACTTCTCGCTTTGCTAGCGAATTTAATTCAGCTTCAATAGCTGTTTTCCATTTTGACCAATCATTTCTACGTCGACATTCTTCGACGCTTTTTGACTCACTTTCTTCATTACTTCTGGTAATGTCAAGGGCCATTTTATATGAAAATATGTTGTCGACAACAGTTTTATTTCTATCCAGAATTTCTCCAGTTTTCATGAAATGTATTGAGATCTCATTATTTTCAGGTACCTGTTCCTCTTCAGGGGAAAACATTTCATGACACACCTCTTCAGGAGGTCCCTTTTTAGGAGATTTATACTCTTCAAGAGTTTCCTCTTCAGGAGGTTCTGGAATAGAAGATTTGAGCTCTTTAGGAGCACCAATTATATTTGTAGCTTGTATTGTGGGTACGTGTTCTTCAAGGACACCAAATTCATTTTGTATTCTTTCCCTTCTGAGAATTTTGTCTTTTGCACCAATAGGTCTTCCACGCTTCAGGCGTGTTTTAGATTCACTTATTGCTGCTTTGACAATTCGTCCTTCAGGGATTTCAATCCTTGCTGGAGTATTAACAGTAGGAATATAAGATTTTACTACACCTTTAGTGTCAGTAAATACATCCGGTAACTGATTTGAAACATTTTGCAAATGAATAATCTTTTGAACTTCCCGTTTACATTTATTTGTAGGAGGATCAAAATGAGACAGGGTTTTATTATCCCAAGTAATATCTTGTCGTGCTTCAGGCACCGACTTTTCTTTACCCATTAACGGAAAATTTGATTCGTCAAAATGACAATCCTCAAAACGTGCTTTAAACATATTCCCTGTAAGGGGTTTAAGGTATCTAATAATAGATGGAGAATCAAAACCAACATATATCCCAAGTCTACATTGAGGGCTCATTTTTGTACGTTGTGGAGGTGCAATTGAAACTATATAGCACATCCAAAAGTACGAAGATGAGAAATATTTGGTTGTTGACCAAATGCAAGCTGTAATGAAAAATATTTATGATATGCAGATGGTCTAATACGAATTAGAGATGCTGCATAAAGTATAGCATGTCCCCAAGCAGAAACAGGTAGTCTTGATTTCATAAGTAAAGGTCTAGCGATTAGTTGAAGCCTTTTGATCAAAGACTTAGCTAAACCGTTTTATGTGTGTGTATGGGCAACAAGATGTTCAACATCTATTCCTATTGACATGCAATAATCATCAAAAATTTGAGATGAAAATTTACCTACATTATCCAATCGAATGGTCTTAATTGGATACTCAGGAAATTGTGCTCGTAGTTTAATTATCTGAGCAAGAAGTCTAGCAAATGCAACATTTCTAGTGGAAAGAAGACAAACATGTGACCATTGACTAGATGCATCAATTAGAACCATAAAATATCTAAATGGTCCACTTGATGGATGAATAGGCCCACATATATCTCCGTGAATCCTTTGTAAAAATGATAGAAATTCAACAATGACTTTTGAGGGAGATAGTCTAATAAATAACTTACCTTGAGAACATGCAGAACACGTAAATTCATTGGGTAGAAATATCTTTTGATTCTTTAAGAGATGCCCATGCGAATTTTTAATAATTCGTCTCATCATTATAGAACCCAGATGTCCAAGGCGATCATGCAAAGTCATAAATACTTTAGGGTCAATGCACTTCTGGTGCATTACCACATATGATTTAATTGTTATCATTTTTATATAATACAATCCAGAACATAGAGCAGGCAATTTTTCTAATACGAGCTTCTGGCCCGATATTGTTTTAGTAATAAGAAGATGCTCTTTACTGCCTTCATTAGTCGTTTCAATATGGTAATTATTACGACGTATATCTTTGAAACTTAATAAATTTTTTCTAGATTGTGAAGAGAATAAAGCATTATCAATATAAAATTTGGTACCATTAAGCAACACAATATAAGCTCTTCCAGAGCCCTCAATTAAATCTAAATCTGATATGGTATGGACATAGACTTTACTTAGTGTTAGATTTTGAAAATATTTCTTTTTTTTTTTTAGAATTGTGTGAGTTGTAGCACTGTCAGCCAGACATATATTTTTATCATTCAACTCAGAGACAAAAAACTCATCAATGTGATCCATGATTCTACAAAATATACAAAACTTTTATTACTGATAGAAAGAAAATACATTAATTGAGTGGAACACTTCCATCTCCAATTAAGTGTTCAATACTACCTTCAGGATGATTAAAGAAATCAAATACATCAAGATGAGTAATGTCTACATCTATTGAATCTAATAAATCATCTAATGGTTCTACTAAATTTGTTTCATATACTTTATTCTTTCCTTTAATAGAAATTTGATATAAATCAGTTAAATGTCTGGCCGTACGATAGGTACGTGACCAATGTCCAGTCATTCCACATCTATGTCACAACTCTTCACTTTTCTTTGAAAAATTATTCTGAAGATTTTTACCCCTTTCTGAATTGTACCACTTCTGGTGATATGGTATATTATTATCCCTTTTCATGTTGTCATTTCTGGAACCAACATTTCTATAATTTCTCCTATCACGTCCACGCTCCCGATTTCTTTTAAAGGATGCACCATTCACTTCTGGGAATGATGCAAACCTATTACCATTCATTTCAGACAATGATATTGAGCCAGTAGAGCGTGATTGGTGGCTTTCTAATAAGAGCTCATTATTCTGCTCAGCTATTAGAAGACATGATATAAGTTCAGAATATTTCTTGAACTTTCTTTCTTGATACTGCCGCTGCAGGAGCACATTCGAGGCATGAAATGTAGTATAAGTCTTCTCTAACATATCATCATCGGTGATTTTCTCACCGCATAATTTTAATACTGAGCTTATTTTAAAAAGTGTCGAATTATACTCACTAACATTTTTATAATCTTGCAACCTCAGGTGCAACCATTGAGAACGAGCTGTTGGGAGAATGGCAGTCTTCTGGTGTTCATACCTCTCCCTTAAATTGTTCTACAAAATATAGGGATATTTTACTGTGAGATATTAAGTTTTCAATTCTTCATGAAGATGGTGGCGAAGGAAAATCATTACTTTAGCACGTTCCTGCAGGGATGCTTGATTTCTTTCTTTAATAGTTTCTCTCAGGTTCATTGCATCAAGATGAATTTCAGCATCAAGTATCCAGGATAAATAAATTTTCCCAAATATATTAAGAGCAACAAATTCCAATTTTGTAAGATTTGTCATTTTCTACACATATAAATAATGAAATAAATATGTGTATCTCAGAAAATATATTTATAAATTCACACAGATAATCATCAATAAAATATATTAAAGATTTCAAATAATATATTGAAAAACTTACAGAGGAATAAAGCTACTAGCTTCAGAATTGGTAGAACCGTTGTGCTGATAACGTGTTATGAAACTTAAAAAAAAAACTACTATTGTAAAAGAGAAATAAGAAATTCTCTCTGAAACTCTTAAGAACTGAAACTTTCTTTTTCTCTCTATATTTTCTTATGAATTTCATTACAACTGAAACTCCTATTTATAGGCTTTGAAGTTACTATGCAAGTCACTATGCAAGTCACTATATAGAATTTAAAATAATAGTAATGGAGTCATTTACATAATTTTAGTGGTGGGACAGAAACAACTGCCGACTGATTCATTACAGTTTCGTTTATCTTTAAAATTTATTTAGTAGTTAAATAGTTAGTTAATTTTTCCTACAAAAAGATATATACTATTGAAGTACTCAGTGATGGTCTGTTCGTCTTTTCAGATATTCGATTGGCTTTTCCTTCTAATTATTTTAATTTTCGCGTCACCTCAAAGCTAATTTATGCGTTGAGAAAATGATGGTTTGAAAAAACATGCAAATGAAAAGCATGCTCAAGTGCTCATTCCATGTTGGAAGTATTAGTTCCATGAATTTAGGAATCTTGAATCGTTCGCAATAAATAATGTATTCGATCGTGAATAATGAGCAAATATTATACACACCATGTGGATTTCGCCTAGCTAGTAATCATTAAAAAAAAAAAAATTGGCTAGTTGGGGAACGGGAAACTTAGGCCTTGGTTTTTACAAACAATCACATACTATCTAATCTTATATCATCTCATCTATATTATTTTATTAAATTATCATAAAAAATAAAATAAAAAATTCAAAATTTTCAAATCTCAAAATAATTTTTTCAAATTTTAAAATAAAATTAATATTAAAAAAAATTATAACAATGTTTTATTTAATTTTTAACTTTGATTTGAACTTATCTCACAAAATAAATTTACAAAAATAAAGAAATTTCACAAAATTAAATTTACAAGCTAGCGTAATTTGATCTAGTATTTTAGATTGTATAATTATTTTTATCATAAAATAGATCAATCATGTCATATAACTCTATGTCAATTTATAAATTTAATTTTATAAAATTTCTTTGTCAATGTAATATTGTCTTATTTATTTGGGTAAATACAAGGCCAATAGTCCTATTTTCGTAAAAATGTATTAAAGATATTGGCTAGAATATATTGTCCGACAAGAAACCTAGCATTGACTTACTTCTTGAATTTAATTATATATATGGATGGATGGAATACATATATTGCACAATAATATTCAAATATATATATATATATATATATATATATTTAACATAACAGTATGATTTGCATGGTTGATTATATATGTTGAGAGGTGGCTTGAATTACGTTGAAAGTATATCTTATGTATACTCGCTCGACTCTCACTTAACTCCAACTCGAGCGAGACATCATAAAGTTCGCTCGATTGTTGTTCGATTTCCTGTTTAAACGAGAAGTCAGACAGAGAGTTCGTTCGACCCTCGCTCAACATCTAGCTCGAGCGAGATTCTAGGTAAAGATTTTGCTCGACATCCTGCTCGAGCGAGTGTCAATCCTAGATGTTCGCTCGAGACTTGCTCGATATTTCTCTTCAAGCTAATGTTTTATGGATTAGGATTTGCGCCATCTCATGTATGTTCGCTCGAGCAAGACTATTCTCACTCGAGTGAGATGCGGCTTATAAAAGCTGCACGCCATTTCATTTGAACATAGTTAAGATAAAACTCTATTTTAATTATTTTGAGAGAAGTGTAAGTTGTGAGAAAGAAACACCACACGTATTGAGTGTGAGAGAGTAATTTCTTTGCAAGAATTTTAGAATTCATTTCCTATACTCCATCTTTATTGATAGTAAAATTTGAGACCGACCACATAATAGACGTAAATTTATATTAAGTTGAATTACTTATATCTTGGTGTTCTGTGTGTTTATCGTATTTTCTTTTGTACTATTTTATTGTATTACTTATTTTTTAATTGTTTATTAACCGGTCTATTCTTAACAATATACATCTAAAAATCAAAGATAATCTAAAATAATATAACATTTTAGGTTTGTAACAATTAAAAAAAAGTGTGGTTAATATAAAAACAGATAAAGATATTTGAGGGTCTTTGGGACCTCCAAGATCGGGAGTACTATCCAGCTCCCAGCATGTCTCACGTGCACATATATACACATTTCCCAGCACCTGCCACCACCAAATCTAGTTGCCACTCATGACTGCATATGCGCATATGGGCCTTGTTTTGCACGACAAAATATACATCATATTCTAGATCAGTGGGGTTATGTGATAGGAAATTTTTTTTACAATTTCTATCTCTTCTATACATCATATTTTTTTTATTTTTTTTATTTTATTAAATATGTGATATATGAATAAGGAATAAAAAATATTAATTAATTTAAAAAGAATAAATTCAACAAAAAATTAAAAAAAATTAATAGTGTGTAGAAGAAGTTAGGAATTGTGTAAAACTTTCTTATATGAAATATGGTGAGAGATCTGAAGTTATGAAATAATATTTATTACGAGCAATATTAGGATAAGTGCCGAACAAACACTAACTAACATAGCATGATAAATAAAATGCACTGTTTTTATTTCTTTTAGTTTCAGATCCATCTTTTCATTTCTCAATTCATAGAGATTGTGCAGCACACAATAAATACCAAGCATCACAAATTATTAGTTGATATTTATCCCACATTTGCCCCTAACATTTGTTGACTAGTAGAGACAGAGTACTGAAAAAAACTATGGGTTCATGATTAGAATATGATTCATTGTTTGAGAATCTGGATCTATCATTTGAGGCTCAACTTAAACCAAGGGCATGTTTAGGTGTTTAAATTAAAATTTTTATAAAATTTTATAATAATAGTAAAATAATTTAAATAAAATATTGTATTGGATTTATGAAAGTGGGCGGATACAACTTGAAAAAGATGTTTGAATATAAAGTTTATATATATATTATCATTATGGGATTCTAGTAGGGCTGTACAGTCGACCCGACCCGACTCGATAGCACCAGTTTCGACTTGACCCGCTTCCAGATTGTACCGATAGCCGATAGCCCGATACCGACCAATAATGTACACTGCTATTCTTTTATATTTCAAATGCATATTTCTATATAATTAGAAAATCCTAAATCCCTACAATAATACATTCGAGATCTCTCAATAAGAAAAATACTAAAGAAATGCCATTAAAAAAATGAAAAAATAAAGATTCTATGATTCGTAGTAAACTAGAAGAATGAAACTTTTGGATCTATTGACGTCCACAGCTGCTACTGATTTTTTTTCAAATCCTTTTTCTTTGTCTAATCTTTGTTTTTCCAGAAAATAAAAGGTTCTATTGAACTCGAAGCAAAAAAATAGAGGATTCTCTCACGTAATGTTGACGGAGAGAGAGACAATCACGAGATTGAAGAGATCTTACCAAAAAGTTTCTCACCTGAAAGTATTTCTCTTGGTCGGCCTTTCTACTCAGGCGACATCGTTGGGACATTCCTTAGCTCCATCGCTGGGACATTCCTTAGCTCCATCGGTGCCAGCACCTCTAGCCTGAACGAGTATTGGTAATTGACCAATTACCTGTGTCTCCAAGCCCATACAAACGAACCTACTACTACGCTGCTTGTATTATTGCTTTAATTTGAAAATCGAAATGGGGAAAAAACTTTAAAGCGGGTATCGGCTAATACCCGTTACCTATTTAGCCAAAAACGAGTCGAAAAAAGCGGGTCGATATCAATCGGAATAATGGGTCGGGTCGGGTCGGGACTCGGGTTTTTGTGCAACCCTAGATTCTAGCATAAACTTTGCAGGAAACAAGATATTCAGAGTTATTTCTTATTAGGCGTTGAATAATATTACAATTAAAATAAATTTTAATTACTTCAAAACTTTTGCGTACGTACATTAGTATAATATACACAAATTGCCGACGATTCTATTTGCTCCGGCCGGCCGGTCGGTCTCTCTTTCTGCTCCATTTTCATCTCCTTTTTTTTTTCGTCGTTTCTTTTATTTTTCTCTCCTCTATCCTCCTATTTGCTAAACTTTTTCTAAATGTGAGAAGCGCTAGACCTATGTGAAGTCAACCCATGCAGCATAAGCCCACACCTGGCCGAAAGGTCATGATCATCACTGGCTTGGCTTCCCCCCACAAGTCGATCCATTTGTTGAATATCAGCCTCCAGTTAATTATATATAATCCTAGTACGTACCCACCGACGCATGAGCCTCTCATCTTACGTAAAGATATCAAACTCACACCTAGTCTTGAGTAATTTTTTTAAAATTTCTTAAATGAAAATATTAAAATTATAAAATAAAATAAAAAATGGGCCAAAATCCGACTCGATTTGATAAAGCACAACATATAATTTTAAAATAAAATAAAATAAACTCACACCTAATCACACCGCTCCAGTACCTTAATTAGATGGATATACCTTTTTTTCATCGGATTTCTAAAAAGCAAGCTGCATGTATTGATCTCTTTTTTCTATGTCTGGCAGCTATACATAGCCTATTCAAAGTTGAGACTTGAGAGGATGAGAGATTTGGATCGATCTGATCTTTAGCTCTCATATTAATCTCTTGTTCGTTCCAATTTTCCAACAAATTAAATGAGTCACAACCATATTCATACAGATTGCTTCATAATCAATCTCCATGGCGAGCAATTTCTTGAATACGCGTTGGTAAAATAAAAAAAATATGGGACCGAGTATCGACTGGTTGGCTCCAAGAGTGAAATCAAAATTTGATGCTTGGAAAAATAATAGATAAAATTTGTACGCATGGATATAAATAATATATATTTTTTACACATAATTATATATAAATTTAGAGAAAATTTTTAGAACATGTACTATTTAAGAGTAATATTCATTACGCTCATGAGTAATATTTAAGAGAAATTGATTAATTTATCTTTAAACATTACTCATGAGTACAATAGATATTCTAAAATAATAAATACTTTCTAGTATTGCTCATAAATTTATAATCAAGTTTGAGTGAGACTAAGTTAATATAATCTATCAATTTTGACAATCATATAAATTTATAATCAATTCGAAATAACCAACAAGCAAGTGAGTAATTAAAAAATTCACGCAATTCATAGAAGTCCAACATCAATCAAATAAACCAATCAACAATTCACCAAATCTAAGGTCAACACACAAAATTTAAATAAAAACTTTAAAAAATTAAAATATTTGAAAAGATAGATATACAATTATAAGAAAATAATAAATTAAATCCAATAAGCAAGATTACACAATGCTTAGAAAAAAAAAATACAGACGGACAATGCTTTTTTAATAGGCGAGAGTCAATTCACAATAGACAAGACTCACAATATCTCTAACATCTACCATTTTTCAATAACACAGTACACATTGCTTACAAATAGTATAAAATATTCTCATATTCTTAACTATTAAATACCGTCATCATTATTACGGATTAATTTTGTATAAACAAAAAAGGACAGAATTTAATACAATTTTCTAAGCAATATTTAATCCAATTAGATTTTCCCATGCAAGAATTCTTCTAATAAATACTAAAAGTTCAAACATTTTAATAAAGAACATTCAAGAATTTTCTCGAAATATTATAAAAGGTTTATGATTTCAAATTTTCAACCAAATAATTGGAGCACTGAGCAAAAATTGAAGAAGGAGAATAATGAGAAGAAAAAATATTGGAATTTGGAAGGTTAATTTCAGTAAAAATTTATGTCAGTGAAATTAAAAATTAAAATAAAACTAAATGAATATTGAGATTTAGAGGATAATTTGAGTAAAACTTTTGGGAGAGGGGGATTTTTTTTTTTAATAAATCTGAGATGAAAATTCTAATTATATATGTTTATATATTATATAATTTTTTTGAAAAAATGGCCCCCAACCCCCCACAACTGGATCCCCCGGCCCCGGGTTGGGCGCTCCATTTTCTATTTTCATTTTATTTCTCTTTGGTACCTTCTTGAATATTTGTTAAGATCTCCCCGGCCGGACCATTCTTTAATATATATATATATATATAAATGATGTAATTAATGTATGCTAATTGACTTTGATTAACTGATATAAATGATATTTTTGTCATCGATCGAAAAGGCCAACAATAATATTTTTTTGGCTTTAATGCATGAACATGGAAGGAGCCATCGCTTTCGATTCTCACATGTCCCGTTGCGAATCAGTGGCAACAATGAACGAGTGAATTTCGTCGGCAGGTGCTTTTCTTTCTAGTTTTTACATTTTACAATTAAGTAATTATTTTACGTGATTCCGATACAAATACATAAAACACACTGCCCCTATATATGTCTTTACGTATTGATAAAGAAAATTAGAAAAAAAAAAACGACTTAAGCGAGCGTCTGATCATATAGCATAGATAGAAAAAATGAGCAAAATCAAAGCGACTGTACGCTGTTTAAAAATCAAAGCGACTGTACGCTGTTTATAAATTTATGTTTGTATCTATATTTTTCGTGAGACGGGCAGCCATAAATTACATTTTTTTTTTCTCATTTTTCTTTGAATTTGCAAACAGTACGTCAACTTAAAATTTTCGTTAAAGACGGAGTATTGTCGGTGGGTGAACTAAATTAGGCAGACCCTAATTAAGTAAATGAAATGATTTTTCTTTTCGCCTTTTTTGAAAAGAAAGCACTATTGCCACTGATCTAATCTCTCTTTATTTTTATGGGATGTCACTAATCTTTCTTAATCTTCACCTAATATTCGTATGTTAGTCAAATAAGAAAGATATAATACACTCATGGGCATTGCTAATATTGATCATTAGAAGAAATTTAAATCTCAAATAGTAAATCGTTACCAGCTAGCTTTCACACATCGCAGTGAGATCACAATATTCCTCGGCACCATATATAAGCTCTACTTTACACATGACATCAATTAGATGAAGATTTGATTTTGCCCATTTTTCTTTTTGTCTAAATAGATCAATTAAACATTAAGGGTTTTTAAGATTCATTTTTTTTTCCTTATATTTTTAAATTGTATTTTAAAGCCAAAGAGGAATCCAGCTACTATGTCCACTAAATAAAGCATATTCTGGATGGTGGCAGAGCAAGGAGTACTGCTTCTTCGTCACCCGAAGGTGATGTTCCGAATAGTCTTCCGAGAAATTTTTTTTTTTCATTTTTTTTTTATATTTTTAGATTTTCTTGAAAAGAAAAAAGAATTAAAAATATTATTAACAATACTTTCTTTATCATTACGGATGAAATTTTCGGAAGGTTTTTTCGGGACAAACAACATTTCTAGAACAAGAATATATGTCTATTTTCTTTAATTCTATGCACCCACAAAAACTGTCTCATTTTTTATTGTCATTTCCCTAGATTTAAAATGATTATTTTTATGCGCGCGCGCATACATACATATATATATATATATATATATATAACTGTATGTGTACTTCCTGCCTGTATATATATATATAACTGTATGTGTACTTCCTGCCTGCAAGTGGGTCTGATCCTATTCAAAACTTGCCTACATGAGTTCATTGGTTCTAAATTAAATTAGATGTCACTCTTATTAGTATAAGTCTCTCCTATTTTTTATTATTACTAGTGGAGTAGTAATAGTTGGTGGTGATGTTGTAATGAGGTGGAATGCCATCAAGACACCTTGAGACTCATTCTCTGGGAGTAAATTCCGGATATCAGATCTCACCCAAAATCGTGGATCGATATCGGACAATTGATCGAGCCCGCCCTTTGACTAAGAGTAACATCATTCTAGTTTCACAATACTCATACACATACACATATGGGCAAAACAATCATAGTATTTGTTCACCACGTATTTTGTGGCCTGGACTACTCGATGATGATCCAAACAACTAATCCTACCAAACAAGTTGAATGAGGGAAATGGAGTTGGAATCCGAAACCGTTCCGATACCAAGTCAATATGAAAAAAACTATTGGAGAGAATGTATGAAGATGAGAGATTGGAGAACATAACCTTTTCTTCTTAGAGACATGGTACTTTCTGTCTACTCAATCATTATTCAATAGTGGTGTCAGAATGGGTAGGTCTACCTCGCACCACGCTATTGGATAGGGATAGGAGATAGGCATCTAATTCAGATCATGTTAGTCCCCTGATTTCTTGACTTTGTGTGACTGGAAATCTGGAATTTTTGGTCAATATTTAATGCGGCATGCCTCCGTCTGATTCAGCCTTTAATGCGGTATGACGCTTTGGATGATCTAACATACTCGACATTTAATGTGGCGGCCTTTGTCTGATTCAGCATTTAATGTTGTGTGGTGCTCGAGATAATCTAACCTGCTCAGCATTTAATATGTCGCTAGGGGTAATCTATGTTTCTTTATTCCTGAGCCCCCCTTAATTCTCGTGAGTATCTGATTTGTTTCGGGTCTGTTTTTGTTTTTGGCTTAACCCGCTCCATATGGGTAGAGCTTGGATCAATTCTATCTTATTGCGGTGACTTGGGACCATATGGTTCGGTTGAGCCTATCGTGGGCCTCCCCTTACCGTATTCGTTAACCAAAAAATGTGGTATTACGTGGTAGCAATATTTGGATATATATTGCATGTTACTCTTTAGCTTCATCGAACATTAATTAATGAAGATTTGTGGCAGTGAATTATTGTCATGCATGGATTCCCTTTTAGAACTATCTGTACAAATTCCCCTTCAAACACGAGAAGTGAGCAAGCAGCACGCTTGCATACGATGCAGCCAATACTTTTTTCTAATCAACCGACGAAGCTAACACTAATCACAGTCATTATAATTTCTACAATTAGCGAGTTCTTTATGCGCCTGAAAAATGACAAAAAAAAATGTTTATATTTAAGGTAGGTTTCTAAGTTTCTAACATTGGCCAGGACAAAGTGCCAAAGTGGCTTACGATCTGCACTCCTTTTGAGCCGTTTGGAGGCTTCGCTTTGGATACTTTTTGCCAACTTTTTACATTAATGATATTTCACCGTTCCGTATGTCTGCCTAATCATTCATGTTATCATTGTTAACCAGAAGCCCCTCCAAAAACAGATGCTACCTAGAATAATAATAGCATTATCATCTATCTATCACTTTTTTATTATTTTTTTAAAAAATTATTTAATAATTAAGAAAGTAATTATTAATAAAATTATATATTTTTAAAAAAATTTCTTAATAATTAAAAATATTTAAAAAATAATAATAAAAAAGTAAATATACTTAGAATGATATACAAATGGTAAATATGATGCTACCTATGCCAATCATTTCTATCCTTTCTATTTTATTTTCTTAATTAACAATATCGTATTTGTCGTCTCTTTAATATTCCCTTTTGATTATTAATTATGTATTTCAAGGTATTACCACTTGTGGTAATTATGTAATATTTATAGTCAACTATATATTAAATCGTGGCTTTGGTGTCTTGCTCTAACTTGGCAGATAGTCCATCACTTTCAACCAGTCAGCTTTATACCCTTCCAATGTCTTCTATTCTCTATTCTCTACCCACTACTCCATCCAATATTAGTCTTTTCACATATTAAGTAAGTGATTCCAGTTTCTAAGCTTAAAACATACATTTACAGACAGAGAAAACAACTTCACCAAATTACGAGCGTGGAAGTCTCTGATCCTGGCGACTTCTAATTAAGGCTAAGCAGGATTTGTTCTTTCTAATCTTTGGTCCAACATGAATTCTTTTGGAAGCTAATTGAATATCATTTTGGGTGTCACAAACGCACGTAAAATGGTGGTGATTAATTAGGAACTGATCTAAAAATATTGATCAAATTCCTTTTATGTTAAGTAAAAATGTAATGGCAGACTTCTGTTTAGAGTTTTTCATATATATAAAAATGTCATCGTAACTTGACAAGATAATGATGTAGGTAAGCACCATACCAGCTTAGCAATCCATTAATCATTATTAATCTCTTTTTTAAAGCCATGTGCCGTTCTCCTTTTCTGCAGTATAACAAACGATTTCTTGGTCTTCAATTAATAACTAGTTCAAAATGACGGTACAACTGTGAAAGATGCACGACATCTTAATTAAACATGTGATGGCTAGGTTGGTCAGTCGATGCCACTGCCAGCTCTGCGATTAGTTCTTCTAAATGATTCCTTCATTTGATTGATCAAACTATTAATACATATATATATATATATATATGTAACAACCTTAAAGGGGACCCGCTTCGGCCATGATAAGAAAGAATTACGTACCAAAACAGAGGCGGTCAGAAAAAGTTTCCACGGTCAAGAAGTAGTTCTAGTTTAGGTTACCAACTCGATGCTGATTCTAGATCTTAATGTATGTTGATGTACCTTTGCTATAGTTGAGCCAAGTCTTTCGTATTGTCAAGATCAAAGGATAAACCATGTGCTGATTCTTGGTTTTCTAAAGAGTTTTCGTAAGGGAATGTTGTCATTGAGAGATGGTCTGTCGCTGCCCTGCAACAACATAGCACATTGCCTAGCTAGACTAATTAACTATCCCTATCTTAGTCTTGAGAAACTCAAACGAGCTGATGATGACCCAACGTATTGTGCCTGATAGAGTTGGGATGACATTGGTGGATGGATAAGAGTTTCCTCAAACCGAGAAAACTCCCTCGCACCCAATTTAAAATATTATTATAGAAAAAAAAAACACAGAAAAAACTCTGTTTTCTACGAAATTGTATCCAAAGATAGCGAACTTCAGTTTTATACAGAAGTTACTGGTTGGTAGTTTGCAATCGATGGGGGCATCAACTCAAGTGTGATAAGTATACACCAAACCCATTCAATTGATGACCACTTATGATCAGCTTGTGCAATTTTTTTTTTAAATTTATATTATTTACAAGTACGTGACTAAACTCATTTATTACATTAATTTAAAAAGTCAAAATT
Organism: Platycarya strobilacea; assembly: GCA_036898215.1. NCBI lineage: Eukaryota > Viridiplantae > Streptophyta > Magnoliopsida > Fagales > Juglandaceae > Platycarya > Platycarya strobilacea. The sequence goes on along the minus strand of CM072547.1, from coordinate 1,139,654 downwards.
TATTAATATATTAATCAATAAAACTTGTGACTTTTTCCCATATATGTCGGCAGTCAACGACAGAGTTGGTCGTGACAGGAAGCAAGAATTGGCTTGTTAAATATAAAGCCCAACTCCCCAGGACCTCAACTGACGACAAAGTAGGCGCTAGCTCACTTGATTGGGTTGGGCTGAAATCGTAGTTAGTCGAAATTAATCGCTCGGACTTCGGAGTGTGTGATCCTATAAATCAAGGTTAGTTGTTACCTCGCACCACAGAAGAGTATACTTCGTCCCCGTAAAAGGGGGAAAAAATGGTGTTGCTGCTAACCATTCATGAGAGCATCTTCCCTCCCAGTTTATTGGAAGCCTACTGTGAAGAATTGCACAATGGTCTGGTTGTTCCAGTTAAGAACAGAACGGTCAAAAGAACATAATTGCAAATTTGTTGCAAAGTCCAGTTATGCAAACAGATTATGTCAGCAAAAGTACACCAATTTGAGTAATGTTAAATACAGTCATAAGAGTGTACAAGTGCAACAGACTCCTTTGGAAAAATGTAAGGTCTACTATTAAAAAATTAAAGCCCATCAAGAACAGAACAGTCAAATGGAAAGAAAGTAAAGATGCAGAAGAAAATGATCTTGATCTTACAGTCCACTAATATTTTCATGGTTCAAATTGCTCACACAGGAGTTTTGCAGTTCAAGATAAAAATTGCTGCATTCGTAACTAATTCCTAATCCTAGCTTGGCATTTTCAACATTTGATATCTATTTGTTACAGAGTAATTACTCAAATTGATCGGAGTCTTATGACTTCAGCCTCCAAGCCTCCTAGATACACCTGAAATGAAATTAATACACCAAGTGGCAAAACTCAGATATGAAACACAAAAAACATATCAGCAATGAAAGGAAAAAGTAAAGAAAAAACAAATCTACCTACGATTCTATTCCTCGGAATCAGAAGGAGAGACATTGATATCAGGAGATGGCCTCTGATCTGAGGTTGGCTCTGATCTATACCAACCAGCACTATCCGGTGTGACAATTGGGTTTTTCAGTTTATCATCACTCCCGCGGTTATCTGCTTTTGCACTGCTCTGCCCCTGTAACTGTATAGGAGCCAATATGGTCTGGTCATCAGGTTCTGCAAATTGTGAAAGAGGCACCGCAGCTGTCACCATGTCTGGATCAGCGCTTGAGATTGGGGACATCAGGGTTCGTTCTCGATTGTGCTTCCTTTTATGTGTCTTATAACCATTTGGCACGAAGCTTCCAACAACAGCCTGCAAATCAAAAACAACATATATAGTTTTGACTTCATACTATTAAAACTAGTTCAATGTTTTTTTGTCTTTCTGGTATGTGTCAGAAATATGACATCATAACAGCATGATGTAAATTCAGGTCAGCGTGCATGATGAAAACATTTTCCACCATTGACAAAACATGGTTGAGGCTCTATATTTTGCTCATGCACCCTAGTAGGAAGAGGCAGATTGACTGCCATAATTGATGCTGCATATTGCAGAGCACCAGGATCTAGATTTTCAGTTTCTTCATTTATTTTCAAATGAATAAATTTTGATAATCCCGGTATAGTTGCAACCATATTTGGAGGAAATGCTTCCTTCACAAAATAAAGTAATCCCAAATCTACCAAACGGATATTGATACAATATCATGTCTATAATCCTCATATAGTAGTAAGAAAAATGCTCAACAATAAGAAACTTATGCATCCATTAAGCAATTAAAAGAAAGGCCTCACTTGGATGGGGCCAGCAGCCACTAGCAAACCAGCAATGCCACCACCTATTACGCTACCATCAGGACCAGCCAATGAGATGCTCAATCCACCAGTCTGACTTCTTGTACCACCATTATCAGTGACTGTGAATGATCCAGACAAAGACAATATCTCAAAGCGGCCCTACAAGAAAATTTTTTAATCAGTTATATTGGATGTAAAAAATTAATTCTGTGATGCCTATATGTATAAGCAGTATAAAATCATCAGAAAAAGCATAGAGCAACAACCATAAATTATATGGTTTACAGACAGAAAAGGCAGGTCTATTATCCAGGATTATTTTGAAATAAGGCCTATATCAAGTCTTCCACACGGTTTTACTGGACATGGACCTGAACCCTTGCAGTTTTTCAAATTTACAGAACGTGATATTAATCATAATAAGTCCTCTGTGCACACAAAGTTTATTGTTTGTGCACCATGAAATTTACTGTATTCAGACCAACTTTTTTCCTACCACGAAACTTGTCCAAAATTGTTTACTTAAGTCACATTGTGTTCAGAACTCAGAAGGCATGAAAAGTATGAAGGTACACAGATCTAGAAGTATCTTGCCTAAAATAATACATGCCTTGAGTGTGTTTACTTGCAAGTTTTGGGGATTCAGGCAAAAGTCGTCTTAAGCACTATGGAAGGAGCAATAACACCTCACTACCCCCAACCACTCTTACGAGAGAAACACCCTCCTACCTTCTTATTGAAATTATAACCATTAGAAGATTTGACTTTGCTTGCCCAAAAATACAATATGAAAAAGGAGACCTCGAAATCTTTTACGTGACAAAATTCAATGACAATTCAAGAGAGAAATGACAATAATTTGAATGAAAAAAAAAAATACAATTTTGAGAACATGCCTCGTATGTCAAGCTTCCACCAGAAGAACCAGGTTGGCGAATTGTAACATTGGAAACAGATCCATTGGCAGAGAGAATGCAGATTCCTCGAGGTCCCTTTTGAACGAATGAAAGAATTTTTCCAACAATGTCCTGCAAGATGAAGAAGAATCCCAATTAGGCGTAAATGAGACAATCAGGATTGGCGCAAAGACCCTCAAGAATTACCATCATTGTTATTTAGCTATAAAAGAAAAGCAAAACATTGTATATATCATCTTCAACACATGATTACCTCCCCAGTATTAACAGTCACCGCGTGCGGTATGAAGTCCCCTCCTGCCGTGTTCGTAAACAATTCACCTACGCAGATCAACGTTCAGATTTAAAGATATATTTAGCTGACAATATATTAAAGCAACATGCCTATACTGAAGAATTGGTATAACTAGTACATATCTTCATCTATCATGTTTATTTGACAGAAACAAAAACCCTAATTTCTAATTGAATTAATTTCCCAATTTGGTAAATAAGACAATAAAATGAACTGATCCTTAAATTTAGGAATTTCTTGCCTAAAATTTAAAGCTTATAGATGTCTTTATAAAAAATGTAGACAGTCCTAAATATTTAAAAATGAAAGAACCCAAATTTAAAGTTCAAAATGTGAGCTAGAGACACGTATTATACGTCCTTCTAAAATTTTTACATTAAATGTTTAATAAATATTTAAAATTCATTCCATCCATGCGTTAATCAGTCGCACTTTGTACTCAAGTTTGAACAAAAGCTTAAGCAAACCAATTACGTCTTAGAAATTACTAATTAGACAAAAATAGAATTAAAAAAATAAAATAACAAAATCTTCTTGTGGTGGGTAAATCGATCTTTGTTGACCAACATAGAAAAGGTGCAAAGTCCATGCCACCAACCACAAAATTTAAATAAATCTTTCTTTCTTTTCTAACATTTTCTCAGCAACCAAACAGTAACGATACTGGCCTCTCAATCACCTGAAACCCAGCTGTACTTTTCTTGAACTCACCTAAAGAAGCAAGAAGTTGCCAGTTGCCAGAGCCAGAAGGCCTGCCTCGTCCCCTTTTGGAAGAGAACATAGAAGGAGAAGTGGGAGACGAAGGCGAAATAGCAAACCCTTGCGATGGCGATAGCCTCAGGTTCCCGTCTGCGTCGTACTTTCTCGGCCTCCCTCTCTTCTTTTTTTCAAGAAACTCAGCGCTCCCTGGTGTCGCACTAGTTCCTGTAATCGTGGTTGTTGCGGTGTTCAGGGCTGTGGTTATGCCAAGACTCGCGTCTACGGCCAAGTTCCCCACCACCTGAAGTGACGCCACGTTGCTCAACGGAGCGAGGGGTGAGTCGGTGTCCAAGTTGCCGAGGGGCCCAGAAACCGTGCTCTCCTTCTCTTCCATGAATTAAATACGTTTAAACAGGACAGAAAAGCGGGTGTACAGCCAGGAAGGTTTTCTTTTTCGATTCTAGAAGAGGAAGCGAGGAAGACGAGGAAGAAGTAATTTGAACAAAGAGGCTGTATTCAAATGGCGCCAGAAGTAGCGAATGGAAGAAGGGCTGCTACCTGTAGCTTCTTTTTTTCCTTTTTTTTTTTGGTTTTAACTTTGATCGCAGATTTCATAAAAGACTTCCCACCATTAATGGTTGGAAGGCAGGAAAATGACTCGGAAAAAACTGGCCGCTATGGTATTTACCGTATTTTCTACTTTTGTTTTATTTTTTGAACTTTATATTTAATCTAATGGGCAGAATTACCGAAATACCTACCTACGTATATTTTCTTATTTTTTGAGCTGCTCCCATAATTCTAAGCTCCACAAATTCTCGAAAGTGTGCTCCTGAATTTGAGTTTAATAAAACGGAAGAAATAAATAAATATATATACATATATTATAATATTTATTAAGTATTTAATATTATTTAATAGACTTATCAAACAATTATAAATATCGTATAATCCATTTATAGTGTGTTATACGTATTGTCTTAAGCCATTAATATGTATTGAAATTAGTAAGAGAAAATTATTCGTGATCTTTACCCTTTGATAAAATGATTTATTTCTCAAAAAATAAAACTTTTTTAAGTTTTAAGAATCAAGCACCGAAATAATAATCCATAATGAAGGACAATAGTGTAATTTTGAGGGAGCTCCTCTCTTGGGCGTCGTGTATAGCCCGTATAGGAAGGGAAGAGCGGAGTGATTATAAAAGCATGCTTTATGGAAGTCTCCAAAACAGGATTTCAAGTATCAGGATTTCAAGTATCGGGTCAAACTAAAACTTGTAAAAAGCCTTAAGATAATGTTTTCTTTTTTGTATTTTATTCTATTTTTAGCAACAAAATAAAGCTCACATGGCCATAATTTAAGTTGTGGACGGAATCAAACCAATTCATTTTAAATTAATTTTTTTTTAAATTTTTTTTATAATAAAAAAATAAAGTATTTTTTTAAACAGTGGAAAATCTCCCAATTTTTCTTAATTTCTCACTTAAAAAGCAGAGAGGAAAACAACCAAACTTTACATCAACAAATCAACTAATACCAAAACCACAAACAAACTATACAAATCCAAAATAAAGACAAATTAATTCCTGAGAGTTTGAAGCCCAGATTTCTCGATACGAATAATGCCTTTGCCTTTGATGAGCCGTGGTAAGCTTTGGTGTCTTGTCTTCATAACTAAACATTTCTCCGCATCTCACCTTGTCAAGCTGGAAAATCAACGATTTGGTTACCTTTCGCGATATTTGTGAACCATCATAAAAGTAATCCCCTCAAGTGCATACCTTAACTCTTCCCAAAAAATCTCATAGATACTTACCATAAAGTATATATATTTCCTGAAGAAGCCAATCAACTATCACTCTGAAATTACTTTCAATAATCACATTACAACAATTTAATCTTTTGCATAAAAAGATCCAATCTAAAATAGCCATTGGTTCAACCCCATTATTCGTCTTGATGAGACCAAATTGAGTGGAGAAAGCCCCATTCACACTACCAGTCGCATCCCTTATCACTTCTCCTCCCTTAGAACTCCTCGGATTGGCACGACAACTCTCTTCACAATTCAATTTCATCCAATCCGTAGACGATTTCGTCCAAGCAACTAATTTATTTATGCCATCGCACACAATTGGTCGGACAAGCAAGCTGAAACTTCTTCAAAATCTGCAGGTCCTGCGTGGATAAAGATCAAGATGAATTAATCTCTCCAACCAGTGATCAAATCCAATCTCACAGCCCACCACACACGATCGACACTTTCTTGCACCCCTTTCGTTCTTGCCTTACATCTTCTTTTCTAGAGACTCCATGTAATCAAACATGGTATTAAGCCTGTTAGAGTATCTGTGATGGATGCATTTTTTCCACATTGAAACCATGCCAATATCCTTGCCTTCCATAGCATCTGTCGCATACAAGAGACCCCAAAGCAACACCTCTCACCCCCAACTTCCCATACCTTTGTAGCCACTTTGCCAAGTGTTTCTATAAATTTTGGTATGCAGCAATCACAACACAAGGCTAATGAAAACTCTCTCAGTTTTCACCCTCTTATCCACATACTTATACAGTTTAATCTAAAAAATTGAACAAATTTTAACGTAAAAAAGTAAATTCGTCTCAATAAAATCTAAATTTACAAATATCAATATTAGAGACAAATGTCAGAAATAAAGGGCTTGAAAAATGCTAATGGATATGTCAAAATAAATAAAACATACCGTTTTTATTTTTTCAATTTCAGATCCATTTTATTTATCAACTCATAAATATTGTGCAGCATATAGCAGGTATCAATTATTACAAATTACTAGTTAGCGTTTTTCCGTCATTTATCTGTAACGTTTATTCCTAGCATTTTCTATCTATAAATTAAATATTATTATTTACAATTCAACTCAACTTATCTCAATATTTAAATATTAATTTAAATATTTTCGAATTAAACCCAAATCTTTATTTTATTTTTTTGAGAGGATCGAATATTTTGTTTTTGGTGGATGTAGTGTTGTTTTATTTTCAAAGGTGACGTGGTGATCATCGTAACGCTTCTAGGTTTACTAAACCATATACCATTTAATGCTATTTACATCACGTATAAATATTTAATATCACATCTATCTCTCTCAAAATTTAAACGTCCAATCTTTTCGATATTAAGAAGAATATTACAACTGTTGACATTTTTCTTTTTGACAAGTAATTGTTTACATGAATTTGGATTCTTTTTCAAATTTCCTAAACAACACTTTTAATTTCATAATAACATATAAAGAACATTTATATTATCTTTAATATAAGTAATATTATTCCACAGCACGTACGTGTCCGTTCAAATCCTTGATTTTTTTCTGTTCCTTTTTTATTCGCGTGCTTTGAAATATCTTTTAAAAATTTAAAAAGAAGGCATGCAGAAAATCCAAATTCCAACTCTGCAAAAAGCATGTGTCGATAAGACCGTTGACGAGCCCGACTAAACTAAACACGCAATCTTTCTGTAGCGTAATCTAAGGAGTTATTATAACCCATTATTGACCCTGTTCGTCCGTTCGATTGCGCCCTCAGAGCTGATTTAACGGTAATGATCTAAGGCGTGGAATATAGAGATCATTATTCAATTATGAAAAAATCTACAAATTTGTTATAAAATTAAAAAGAAAACTATTACTATTGTAAGAGAAATGTAAAATAAACTCTCTAAAACTTTTTTCATTCTTTATATTTTCTTATGAATTTCATTACAACTGAAACTCATATTTATAGGCGTTGAAGTCACTATACAAGTCACTATGCAAGTCACTATACAGATTTTAAAATAATAGTGGTGGGGTCATTCACATAATTTAGTGGTGGAACAGGGGGCGGCGCCGTTTCGTTCGTTCATTTACAATTCATAACACTCCCCCTTGAATGACCACCCATAAAGAATCTGCCTCGTTAAAACCTTGCCAAGGAAAAACCCAGTGGGAAGAAAAATCAATGGCGAAGGAAAAAGAGTACAGCCTCTTTATGTATCCACAAGTGCTTTAAGATTGCCTCTTTAAAACCTTGCAAAGGAAAACCCAATGGGATAAAACCTTAGCGAAGGAAAAAGAGTACAATCAGCACAAGTCTTCAGGACTTTTACTCCCCCTGGAAAGTGCATGACAATAGTTTTTGAGTCTTCACATTTTAATATTCTGCACAATTTTCTTGAATGTCGCAGTTGGTGATATCTTCGTGAATAAATCTGCCAGGTTATCTCTTGATCGTATATTTGATATATCCTGCTTTGATTTGAGTGATACAAGTAGCATTATCTTCGTATAAAATTGTTGAGTCATTGATCTCAGCCAAATATACTCTTGACTTGTTTCATGAATTGCAATAATCTCTGAGTGATTTAAAGATGAAAAATAATATCTGGTTGACAAACTTAATAGAAATCTGATACCTGCAGTAATACTTAAACTCCCCCTGATAATATGCGTTAGTGTTTCAAGTAATAAGCAAATATGATTTCAGTATATATAACAAGTTAAGAATTCAAACACGATCTCCAACTAAATAATGCATTAGAGAGAGTATGATAATATTTTCATCTAAAATTTTCTCCCCCTCATTCGACGTTATTAGGAAGAACTTGTTTATATACGGCGGAAATAATATTGGAAACCATCTATGTATGATAAAAGCTGTAAAAGCTTTGAGATTTAATAATATCGGTTCGGCGGAAAATCAAATTTGCTTGACATTATGGACAAACGAGATCTTGAAGAGATTTGAAGGTTTCGGGTTGTTGTTTAAATATAACCAATTTTACCATTGGTTTACTCCAGCAAAAAGATTTCACATTCCTCATAAATTTAGTTGTTGTTCATCCAGAACGATATTATGTCTGATAGAAATTCTAATGTCCCAGATTTAAACCATGAACCTTTTATACCTCAACCACTTATATTTTCTCATGAGGCTGTAAACACCATGATAGGAGCATAGATATATATATCTAGTAAATCTGATCCTGAAATTGTTGCAGCATCAAGAACCCTCAGTGCTCAATATGCTGCTTCTCTTACAACCATGTCACAGAGGCAATTGGCGAAAACGAGTGAGGTTGATCATCTTAAAAATCAAATATCTGAGTTGCATCAAACGCTTGCAACTAAAGATAGAAAAAATAAAGATTTAAAACAAGAAAACAAGGAGCTGAAGAAACTTGTAGACTGGTATTCTCGTGACCTGAAAACAAGAGTAGAAGAGCTGGAACGAGAAAGAGCTCAGATACAAAATCAACAACAGCAGCTAACGGCAGAGGTTCAGCGTTTACAAGAAAATAGGGATAGCTGTAATTAATCTCGCTGGCTTTTGAAATTATGCATCCAGCATATCTTGTAAAGTGAGATTTGAAAAAATGATGGTTTGTCTTGTTCTTATTTCCATTTCTATAAGAACCGTCTTTAGTTTCATTTAGTACGCATCAAATATTCTTCTCATATCTATAATTCATCTGTATTTATATTCTTATTTTACAAATTTTCAATGGCTCATCAATTTCCTTTTACTATTTCTCACAATCAACATATGAGGTATCCTTCACCTCAATTACAAATTGATCATGCATCTTCCGCAGGTGTAATATTGCAGCAAGCAAATGATCTGGCTAATAAGTCAGATCGTGAAGCTGTTTATGAGCTGGTGACTCTCGGCACCCGATACTCCTCCTCTATTGTTGGATTTTCCAACCGATTACAATCCAAAAATCGTGAGATTGAGGAGTTTAACAAGAAGGTTTTTGTACTTCAACGACTCGTTCAAAAGTCTGACAAAAAAATTGCAGACTTAAAGCAGGAGAATAAGGATTTAAAATCCTTACTTGCCTCTTCATTTCGACTGCCTAATCCTTTAGATAAGGATGTTATGTTGTTTTATGAAGAGTAAATGCATTTGAGAGATGAGGCTAGAAGTCTCAAATTCTTGTAACTCATCTATGAATTGAATAATAAGATCTTTCCTTTTCAAATGCATTCCTTGAATTTATAGCAACCCTTGTAATCTTTTCAAGAGTTCTAATAAGGTAAATCATCAACGTAAACTGCAATAATGACGAATCCGGATTATGATAAAACACATGAACATATAGGATTATTCTTAAATCCTTCTTTCAATAGATACTCGTTGATTCAATTATACAACATGTGTCCGGATTGCTTTAACCCATATAAAGATCTTTGAAACTTTATAAAATATATACTCCTAAATGTACTTGGATTAGATGCTTCAAGTATCGTAATAATCTAATGATGTTTATAAATATGCAGTGACCACATTCATTAACTGCATATCTAATCCTTTTGTAATAACCAAATCAATTAAAAATATGAATGTGATTGCATTCATACCAAGGAAATATGTTTCCTCATAATTGCTCGGGTTTCTACTGGAAACCTTGTGCGACAAATTATACCGCATAATTTCATTTCGTATTACGCTTTCGTATAAATACCCACTTATATCTGATAAATATTACATCCTTTGGTGTTTGGACAACAGGTCCAAATGCATCTCGCTTCACTAGCGAGTTTAATTCAGTTTTAATAACTGCTTTCCATTTTGGCCAATCATTTCTACGTCGACATTTTTCGACGATTTTTGGCTCACTTTTTTTCATTACTTCTGGTAATATCAAGTGTTATCATATATATTGTCGACAACAGTTTTATTTTTATCCATAAATTTTCCAGTACTCATGAAATGTATTGAGATCTCATTGTTCCTCTTCAGGGGAAAACATTTCATGAAACACTTCTACGGGAGGTTCCTCTTCAGGAGGTTTATACTCTTCAGGAGTTTTCTCTTCAGGAGTTATACTCTTCAGAAGTTATACTCTTCAGGAGTTATACTCTTCAGGAGTTATACTTTTCAGGAGTTACCTTTTCAGGAGGATTATATTTTATACAGAAAATACGGTCTCTTCATGAGCACCGATTTTTATTTTTCTTGTGCACCAATAGGTTTTCAACGCTTCAGGTGTATCTTAGGCTCATTTATTGCTGTTTTAACAACTCGTCCTTCAGGGACTTCAATTCTTGCTTAAACATTAACAGCAGTAATATATGATTTTACAACACCTTTAGTGTCAGTAAATACATCATGTAATTGATTTGCAACACTTTGCAGATAAATAATCCTCTGAACTTCTGGTTCACATTTATTTGTAAGATGATCAAATTTAAACAGGACTTTATTATCCCAAGTAATTTCTTGTCGTGTTTCAGGCACCGATATTTCATTATTTCAAAACATAATGAAATATTAATAAGCTTATATATAAAAACTTAGTATAAATAAATCAAGTGCTTAGTCGTACAACAGGTACGTGACTACTGTTTGGTCATATTACATCTATGACAAACATCTTCATCTTTTTATGAAGAATTATTCTGGGGGCCTTTACCCTTCTCTGAGTTTGATCACTTCTGGTGATACGATATATTTTTATCATCTTTAGTGTTGTCGCTTTTGGGACCAACACTTCTATAATTTTTCTACCACGTCTACGCCCTTAGTTCCCGTTCACTTCTGGGAATTGTGTAAATTCGATATCATTAATAGGACGTAACTGGTGTAACAAAAACTCATTATTTAGCTCAATCACTGGAAGACAAAACAAAAATTCAGAATATTTGTTGAACTTTCACTCTCGATATTGCTACTGCAGGAGCACATTCGAGGTATTAAAAATAATGTCTTCTTTTATATATCATCATCAGTGACATTTTCACTATATAATTTTAATATTGAGCTGATTTTAAAGAGTGCAGAATATTCAATACCACTCTTAAAATCTTGCAACTTCAGGTGCAATAAATCATAATAATCTTTTGAGAGGATTACATCTTCTGGTGTTTATATTACTCTCTTAATTTATTTCACACAGTAAGATGATTTTTCATCATGAGATACACAGCACAGTCCTTCAGGGACACTTGGTTTTTTTCTATGATTGTATCTTTCAAGTTCATCATTATATCTAAATAGATCTCATCAAGGATCCTGGATAAATAACATTTTTCAGAAATGTCAATAATAATAAATCTCAATATTTGATATTATATTACAAAAATAAATCTGTGAATTTAAAAAATATATTCACATTATCATGAGAATAAAAATAAAATTTTATCAAGTAATATTCAGAAATATTACCTTTAATATTTATCTCAAGAACTGCAAATAATATATTGAAAAACTTACTTGAAGTAGAAGACCATTAACTTCAGTATCGGTAGAACCTCGTGCTGATAACGTGTTATAAAACTAAAAAGAAAACTACTACTATTGCAAGAGAAATGTAAAAGAAACTCTCTAAAACTTTTTTCCTTCTTTATATTTTCTTATGAATTTCATTACAACTGAAGCCCATATTTATAGGCGTTGAAGTCACTATACAAGTCACTATGCAAGTCACTATGCAGATTTTAAAATAATAGTGGTGGGGTCATTCACATAATTTAGTGGTGGGACAGGAGGCGGCACCGTTTCGTTCGTTCATTTACAATTTATAACACACATAACCATATACACTATACACCATATGTTTTTAAATTTTTTTTTCTTTTATAAAATATTTAATATATAAATAATGAGTTTAGAATTCAATTAATTTTTAAAAAAATATTAGAAAAAATTTGTAAAAAATAAAAATAAAATAAAAAAATTATATGATATATGGTATGTGGACTTATATATAGTATCCCTCATAATGATTCATTATTATATAAAATATCTTAAATATATTATTTTTGAGTAATATTATTCCTCATTCTCTTATCATTTTATGATGTGGTATTAAATAATTAGAAATTATTTTTTATTTTTTATTTATTGACTTATCATCTAATATCACATCATAAATAATGAAAAAATAATATAAATAAAATAATAAATAAATTTATTCTATCAAATGAGCATAATGAAAGCTCGTGACATATCATTTCCTGTAATATATAAATATATAAATATATATATATATATTAGGTTAGGAGCACCATTGCCTGGTTAGTTAAGTGAAATAACTTTTTTTAATAAAATAATATAAAAGTCTATGTAATACGAGCCTATATTAATAAATTTCAGTCCATCTCCATCTTTGTATTAAGTTTAGAAGTAATTGCTAGGCTATTAATTGTGACTTCCTATTTTAGTACTATTTGGTTAAAACTTTTGTGAAAATTATTTATTATAATTAGAAAGTTGTTGCAATATGAAACTATGTTAACTTAAAATTATAATTTATTAGTAAGAAGCAGCAAAAGAAGTTTAACTATAAAACTATTCAAGAATGAGTAGATGTATTTTTAAATTATTATACGCGACTGAACAGATGTTCTAGAAATGAATGAATAATTTATTCTTACAAATATAAAATAATATAGAAAAGATTGTGGTCATTGTACTATTTAATAGTTAAAATCTGATAACAAGTACATCATCTCATTTAGTATTTATTGAATATCTCTTAAGATTGAACAAAATCAATTTAATATAAGCAAATAATACCAACATTAGAGAATTAGTAATTGTGTAAGGATTAATGGACTTTGTGAGAAACAACTATTGCACAAAACTATGATTACAGAGACTTTATTGCTGAGATTTTTAATTTGCTCCAATGTCTCTCATCTTGTGCTCCATTAAAATCGATTTTCTATAAGTTTAATATTAAACGAATGGAACTTTTGATTTCATTACTGCACCTGCAAAATCTCAAAGATCCTCGCATAAAATTATTCATACTTTAGTTAGCTGTGACTTTTTTTTATAAATGATTCACAGAAATACGCAACTCTAGATGAAGATTGTTGTTTATGCCTCACCTAAGTGACAGGCTTTCACAATAATCTGTGATATTGTGAGAAATTAAAAGATTCTTAAAAAATTATTATAATATTTTACATGAAACTCACTCATACATACCAAATGCAGACTGTAAATACAAATATTTTTAAAGTTATATAAACATAATGATAAAATAAATATAGTAAAATATTACCTCAACATCAAAATTAATTAAGACATGCAATTTAACATAACAATCATATTTGACAATACTATCTCATTGGCCCTTGAATTTTCATTTTGAAAAACTTAAAACATTAGAGCTTATGAATTATTATATATATAATCATTATTATTTTATCTGATAAATACACATCCAATAAGTCTTCAGCTTATGACTTTGCTTTATATTTGTGCTTATAAAGGAAGAAAGTGAATAGACCTCATTATTATAATGATGGAAGATTAATATATTCTAGAACCAATTTTTAACTAATTAAACTTATAAAATAAATGATATCATAAATCACCAGATCATTTGATAACTTATGGGATTTCTCGCATCTAAAATGATTTAAACCCAATTATAGAAAAAAAAAATCCTAAATACACAATATTTATATGCACTATTGGATCACATCCACTTAAAGAATAAATAAAATATGCAAAGGCCTACAAAACTCAAGTCTACAAGAACATAATACGGAAGTCATTAATTCTACTTGTAGTTGCGAGAGAATAGAAACCATACTGAAATTTTTCCAGTTTCGACGAGAGAGGAAGTAAATGAGAGCTCAAAAACATTCCCCCTTCCCTTTCGAGTTCTCTCTCTTCATAAAGACTCAAACACTAAGAAAATAAAAAATTTGAAGTGTTTGAGTTGAAATTCAATTTCGATTTAGAAATCCAAAATAAAAGTTGAATTTTAAGAACTAATCACTATATAAAAATGACAATGAAATTAATAGAAAACAATACTTTTTTTGTTTTTTTTTTTTGTTTTTTAATCTTATCGTGTGTAGTCATGCAACATATTTCAAATCGCTCCATCTGCCAATCATATGAATTAGCTATTTAAAATGGAACATCTTGATGACATCTTGAAGGATTTTGAGCAGAACCTAAGCAATAGAGAGAGAATATCTCTTTCAAAACAAACCCTAATCTTATGCATTTCCAGGGGAAGGGTGGGAGCTTCGGCTCCGCCCTCCCTCTCCTCCTCTCCTCCTCCGCTCCTCCAGCTTCTCCCCCTCCTCATCTGCTTTTCTTTTCTTTTCTGTAGTAATTTTTTTCTTATTTTTGCTTTACTTTTATAGTGGAGGAAGTTTTGACTTGTCGTTTTTTAGTGGCTAGCCACCTCCATGTGCCCCCCAAGGTGGTCCCATTTGCCTTTCAAAATAGTGCATGCCTCTCATGCACTGGGTAGACTTACTCGTGTGTTCTCTACATGTTGCCATTAGGAAAGGCTTGCACCTGCGACACGAAACTCATGGGGGCTCAATGACTTCAAAGGCACAAGGGTCAATTGTCTGGGACATTCTTGAGCGACACGTGTGCTCCACGCGTCTCTTCCGTCATGCTTTTGTTTGTATTTTTTGTTTTTTGTTGCAACATTTTTTTTAGCCGGTGGTTTGTGTGTTTGTATTTTGCTTTATTGCTTGATGTTGGTAGGCAATAATAAGATAGAATATGCTTATTCTTAGATTGTATTTCAATGAGTAAGCACTCCTAAAAGTCGTTTACACTTTCAAAAAAATAAAATAATAATTGCATTGCACATACATTAAATTATATTAATTTATAACTTTATTTTTATATAATTTTTATGTATAATTATTCAGAAATAAATCAAAATAAAAAAATGATCCTTCCAATTTGACCAGATGACAGTGACTTTTTTTTGTTGGTTGAATTTGTAGAAAAAAAATAAATAAATAACAATTTGCTTGCTTGAGATTGAAGGAAGACAGGCAGAGTAGCAGCTGGGTGTGAAGTTTGAACGACGTCAGATTCCACGTGTGGAAACAAGCTACAGCTCCGGGGGGGTTTGGTCGCTCGGCCATTTTATTTGGTTACCAATTCCACCTAACACAGTCTACAGACAGCTTTTCCTACATATTTCCAAAGGCATCTGAAAAATAAAGATAACGAGAAAACAAAAGGGCAAAAACAAAACAAAACAAAAAACTGTTATCGAAAAAATTAAGAATCTCATCCCATGTTTTATTGCCAAAAACTCTAGACTCCTAGTCCTAGAGTATGTTTATTCAAATATTATAGAAAAGCTCTACTCATATTCCTTTTCTCATCGTTTGATTGGTATTAAACGATAAATTCATAAAAAAAATAAAAAAAATAAAAAAATAAAATCTAATTATTTAATATCACATTATTAAATAATAATAAAATAATAAATAACATTACTCAAAACTATATGCCATTCATAAAACAAAACAAAACAAAACAAAATAAATAGATTTTATACTTCCTAAAAATAGCACCCTGCCCTAAAAATAACTAAAGGTGGAAGCTTTGCGCATGCCTATATCATAGTGCCACGATAGGAAATAAAATAAAAGCCAGTTTAGGCAGATGATTGAAAATTACTCAACCATCTTTAAAACTTTGATTATGCAATGAATTCGGCTAGCATTGCATAAAAGCCGAATTCATTGCATAAAGGGAAGAATATATATATATATATATAAATTACATAATGTGTCGATCTTGTATGACCCATTTACTTGTATTACTCTTTAATCAACCTAAAAGCCACTTTTAGTGGAAGTTTTTTATAAGGTGAAGTATAGAGATTCCTGAATTTTTTCTTATTAATGATCGCTTTCAGTTTCAGATATCATTTTCTTTCAATTTATAAGGGGTATAAATGTAAAAGAGAGGAGCATATAGTTAATAAAAGAAATATTTTAATCACAAATAAATTACATAAAAGTAATTTTATAAACTAATGTAATTTTATATAATTTGTCAAATTATAAAATTATAAAATAAATCTAACCAATCGAAGACATGAAATCAGTTTACGAATTTTTTTATTTTATTTTGGTAAATAGAGCAATCTTGAGTTAAAAAAGTGGGGCAATTCTCCGGAGATAATCATGTGTTAGTTAAGGAGTTTCAAGACTACACATTTTTTCAAGGGAATTAAACATTAACAATTGGGTTTTTCGATGAGTGCCTTGATAATATTATAACCACAGCTTGCAGAGTCCCAACAAAAAATATAACCAAACTGTTAAGGAAAATGGTAATCTTTTTATCTTTTTTGAGATACAAGCTACACGAATTTTTTATAATAATAATAAAAAAGAGTATTTATTATTATAACTTAACTTAAGAAATGGGCGAAAGCAAGTATTGGTTGGGGACCACGGGGAGTCGGATAACATTTTTTAAAATCGTCTCTCTTGGATATTTGAATGAATAAGCTGCACGAAAATAAAGCTGCAGAGTTAATAATTAAAGTGATATAGACGGAATCGAAATCCTTCTCTTTTTTTTCTTTTTTTTTTTTGTTTGGTTTCACTGCATGTGGGTTCATTATGCTATATATGCTAATACTCTCACATCGCCATGCTTCACCGACGAAACTCTTACTCTATTTTAAGATCAATCCTTGCCTTTTTGTTTTCTTGCTTTTTTTTTTTTTTTTTTTAATTTTAATTTTTTTTTTCTCTTTTGAGACAGACAGACAGACATACAGACAGACCGACAGACATGAGATAAATGAAACAAAACAAATATCTAATTCTGCGGATTCATTCTGGTAAAAAGTAGTGACAGCAAAGATGGGGGAGTCGGAGAAGAACGTGGCTTTTTAGGAACGATCATTTTCAAAAGTGTGGGAAAGAACCTATCCATTATATCAAGGTTATGAGTGTAATATTATATTTATAGAAAATACAGCAAATGTTAAAAACTGCTCTTTATATCTTAAAAAAGAGAAATATTATAAGAAAGGTCTTACACTACACATCTCATCCTAATCGATATATCGATATGTGATTTGTCATTTTTATCTTTATATTTTAACACACGCATTTAAGCATTATAATAAATAAATAAATATAAAAATCACATCCTGATTAGGTAGATGTGTGCAGTAAAATTTTTCGTTAAAAAAATGAATTTCGTTGACAACACTTCGACTAGTAATGTGGCTAAAGTAAACAATATCATGGGTAACTTATAGCAAAGCAAAGCAAGGCAAACAAACATGCCGTAAACAAACAGTTGTTATCGCTTGGATTTGGTTTTTGCTTGTTGTTGACTTCATTGACGCAATCTGAACTGTCATTCAAGCCCAAATATTATGAACGGGTTGTCAACGTAGCCCGTTCATAATATTTGGGCTGGTTTTTCTAGCCCGTTTTAGAAGAGACCATAGCTTAAAAGACGATGATAGTGGCAACGTCTTTACCATTTTTCTCTCTTTTCAAACTCATCCATTGAATTATTATTTTTCAGGTTAATATTTCATATAAGGAGGTGAGGGAGGGTTGTGCTGATCGTGTAAATCTGGGGAGGGAGGGTTGGGCTTTAGTTTTTATTTTTTGGGCTTTGAATGTCACAGTTACATCATGTCAGCAAGAGGAATTTAAAAAATATCTATCTATATATATAAAGAGTCTATCTAACGGAAAATCTTGTTTTAACGGAAATTATTAATTTTCTGTTAAAGTTAATATTTTTCATCCATTTCTGTTAAAATTAATACTGCATTTAATAAGAAATATTATTTTAAATACAATTCATTAAACCTATGAATCATCGAAACTGTTAAATATTAGATCATTATTATCTTGTATGCAGTGCCACAAAAACATATATCGTATTGGCATTAGGCCTGTCCTTAAAGTTCCTGCCTAGCTATTGTGACTGAGTATTTCCTCCCTACCACACCCAAAACTGGAGACCACGTACTCATGCCGAAAGTGATCAGCGTATTTACGGTCGAGGGTACATTCAAATTTCGTTGCGAATCTGAAGGCTATGAGTCCACGACGTCTGATCCGACAATGGAAGATGCCAATATTGCAGCTCCAAATTAAAGAGTCTCCGAACCGTTGAAGAAGAAGAAGAAGAAGAAGAAGATGACGAATGGGAATTAGAGAGAACTTAGCCAGAAATGAAAGCAGATATTTATACATGCTTTAATTTTGAGTTGCCATATATATATCTTTCTCTATATAAAGAGCCCGTCTAATGGAGAATTGTTGGTTTAACAGAAAATATTGGTTTAAAGGAAAATAAAATTCACAATTGAGGTTCTACTTTACTTCCATTATTCTCTCTTTTATTTCCGTTAAATATCATCCTCATGAAAGTGATTAAATCACGTAGAAGAGAATTGAAGCTAATTTAATTCACATCCGACGTTTCATCTGCTATTTTTGCCTATTAAAAGGCATTTGTTAAATAGCATTCGGATGAAATTGATTAATTCACATAGAGAATTGAAGCCAATTTAATTCACTTCTGACGTTTTAATCATTAAATTCCTGGCTTCAAATCACGCGTGCCATTTGTAATTCATTTCATCTCTCTATTAATAACGTAAAGGGAAACAATTTAAGCACATTAAATTACCGTCGTCCGTTTATAATAAATTAAACATTCTGACCATTCATACAATTTTTGATAAATTGATAACGTAAAATATAATTTAACCCCATCAAATATTCAGATTATTCATACAATTTCTCATGAATTGGTAACTTCAAAGAGAATCTAAGTCCATTAAATGCCGTACTTTCGTTCACAATTGACAAGGAGACTCAATTCAATTAACATACCCATTTACAATCTAATTTGGTTCAGAACACAAGGCGATAACCAAAATACTAAAGTGCAGTCCGTACGCCATTAATCCTATAATTAAAATCTTCATTAAATTGCCAAATAGCCATTAAACAAACATTGACAATTGAATAAAATATCAAACTATATAAGAGATCCCATTGTTTACCGATAGAACATAAGAAGAGAAGAGGAAAAATATAAGAGACTAATATGTAGTATTGTTCTAAATTCCTAATTAGTCTTAGTTTCCACTAACTTGTTCTGTAATTTTTCTTCTTTTTTATTGTATTAGATGTTGTAATTGTTTTCCCTATTTTCTGTTTCCTAATTTATAATGTAATTTATATTTTCTAATTCTCTCTATTTTTGCTTCCGATTGATTTGATCTTCATGTTGTTGGTAGGTAATCAAATTTCCCCGTGTTGAAGGTACTGATGCGTATTAAATTGTTTTATTATTTCTTCAAATCTGTATTTCTTTCTCCTCTATCAGTTCCTTTTTTACTTCATTTGCTGTTTTTAATATGCATTACAAGAAATAAACTAATTTTGTGGAATTCCATTTTCTCTTTTAATTTATTATGTACTAATTTTCTAAACTAATTTTTTTGTGTATATATATTTTTTTGTGGTTCTGTTTTGCATGTCCTTCTATTTTCTTCTATTTAGTTGTTCATCTTCTGTTTCTATGTGTTTTCTTTTCAGGTGTTGGTTGTGTGTATTTGAAGCTTATCAGTTCTTTATTTCAACTTTATAAGTATATGTTTTATCATCAATCTAATCAACGTTCACGTTTTTTTTTTCTTATCAATGAATAGATCTCTTTATTTTTTTTGGGTATGTTCTTCTATGTTCTAATTTCTTCAAATAAAGTTTCCTGTTATAATTTAATTTTTAATTATAAACTATTATAATCTGTTTATTTTGAAAATAGATTAATCACAATATTGACTATTTTTTGTCAATAATTTGTTTTTGAATAATCTATTTATCACAATGTTGATTATTTTTGACAAAAAATTATCAAGTTATTATTTTTTAATTAGTTTAACCTTTTAGATTATTATTTTATTTTCTTAATCTATTTTTTGTGAATAATCAGTTCATATTTAAAAAGTACTTTCATTGCCAATTCATACTATGCTAAGTCTACAACATATTACTAGATCAGCGTGAGGCAATATTTTAGCATTTCCTTTAGGTTTTTGTTGCCTCTCTTTAGATAAGTATTTTCTTAATTTTTGTATCTATGTTTTAATGTAGCTTATCTACGTTTTTTTAGATAAACTAAATTACTAAGGTCACAACCCAACTGCTCAGTAAGTGTACAAAGAATAAGACACCTACTCAAATTTCAACAAAACCCAAAAGTACAAAAAACCAAGCTTGTAAGAAAATAACACAATAATATAACAATATATTTTATTTTATGTAAAATGACACAATAATATAACAATATATATATATATATAAATAAACCATTCATAACAATATTAGTCAATAATTAACTATAGAAATATACGATATATACAATTAACGATAATTATGTTAAATTAATAATATTAGGCAATATATATAATTAATTTATTATATATGTTTGATATTTAATCAAAATATATATGATCAAATAAATTTACATATTTAAAATTAAAATTTTATGTTACAAATTATAATATGTGTTGCCCAGATGACTAACACAAGAGGGGGGGTGAATTGGATTATATTAAAAAATTAATACTTATAAACTAAATATACAATATAAAATATAACCAAAATATAAAGCAGTAGGAAATATAAAGAGTAGGGTAAGAGAAAGCAAACTCAGTATTTTTACGAGGTTCAGCCCCACTGCCTACGTCCTCGCCTCAAGCTACCCCTTGAG
Organism: Platycarya strobilacea; assembly: GCA_036898215.1. NCBI lineage: Eukaryota > Viridiplantae > Streptophyta > Magnoliopsida > Fagales > Juglandaceae > Platycarya > Platycarya strobilacea. The sequence goes on along the minus strand of CM072547.1, from coordinate 1,118,453 downwards.
GATTCCCAAATCCACTATTCAATCTCCTTTAGGTGGAGATAGAAACCTATTACACCTTTGAGCAGCACCGCTCCAAAGAATCCGTGTAAAACACCCTCTACACTTCCAATCACCTCACACTTGGTGATTCAACTATTCCCTGTGTAGAACACCTTCTACACACACAAGGGTTATACGCACCCTCTTACTTCCAATCACCTCACACTTGGTGATTTAACTATTCCCCGTGTAGAACACCTTCTACACACACAAGGGTTATACACACCCTCTTACTGATATAAGAATTGATAGTGGGTAGGCTATCAGAAAACACTCCTCAATGAGTGAAATAAGAACAATACAGCACAAACTATATCTCTCTCAACAAGAACAAGAATTAAGGCTCAAAACTTTAGAAAAGAGAGAATGAGAGCTTTGAAAGAATGATGCAAAATTTAGCAATAGATGTGTAAGCTCTTGTTGTGAATTTTGCAAAACTCAAGTGAGCTATTTATAGGCAAATGATTTTTCAATTTCAAATTTGAAAAGATTCCCATATAAAAAGCATCATCATTTACTTTTCAAAAATTTCAAATCTAATATTTTTACTTTTTGCATGTGACAAAAGGAGCACACTTTACTTTTCAAAAATTTCAAACATAATCTTTTGCTTTTCATACAAGACAAAATGAGCATGATTTATTTTTCAAACCAAATCATCTTCTTTTTGCATATGTCAAAAAAACACACAACCACCCTTTAAGATTTTCAAACAAATCATCTATCTTTTATATTTGTCAAAAAAACACACAACCACCCTTTAAGATTCTCAAACAAAATCATCTACCTTTTGCATTAGTAAAAAAAAAACACACCACCTCCCTTCAAGACTTTCAAACAAAATATGCACATGTCAAATATGATAATCAATCATCTTATAAAATCAAGTTTTTATAAAAAAATATAATTTTCGAAATTATTTTGTTTGATGGTGTTATGCACATGTGAAAAACATAATTTTCAAAACTAAGACATTTAAAAATGTCTTGCATATGTGGAAAAAGTAATTTGATGTTTTATGAGAAAAAAGAGTAATTTGGAACCTTAATCCAATTTCTAATTTTATCAAGAGATGTACAAAAATAATCTATGAGCTTCATTTGTAGACTTGATATCTTTCTTGCTCATGCTTGATTTCTTGATGTGTTTAGCTCCCTTCATGCATAGACAACTTGAGCTTGAGTTTTCAATATTATTTGTTATCATCAAAATTTATACGTAAATACGAGACTTGAAACCTTGGGTTCAACAATCTCCCCCTTTTTGATGATGACAAATACTTAGTAGAAATCTGCGACCTGCAGTAATACTTAAGCTCCCCCTGAAAATATGCGTTAGTATTTCAAGAAAAATATAAACATGATTCTAGCATATATAACAGGGTAGTATAATACTAGTATAAGACTTCTCCCCCTTTTGGCATCATTAAAAAGGAACCGTAATTGGTTTCAATAAGAATTTTTTTTTTTTCGTAATAAGCAATAATCAAATAAAACGGTACGTTAGAGAGTAGAAGTTGGAACCACCCGTGCCCGACAAAACCTGCAAAGGTTGAAGTCGAATTTTATCATCTCGGTGCGGAAGAAGATTTAAATCCGCTTGATGTTATTGACGAATTAGATATTCCAGAGATTTGAAGTTGAATAATTAAAATTATCCGTGTCCGACAAAGACAGCAGAAGCTGCAAGCCTAGCTCTGGCAATGCGGTGCAGAGCCATGCATGTCCGACAAAACCTGCAAATGTTAGAAGTCTAACTCTGACAGTTCGGTGCGGAGCCACGCGTATCTGATAAAACCTACAAAGGTGGCCTAGCTCTAGCAATTCGGTGCAGAGATTTGATCCGCTTGATGTTGCTGAAAAATGAGACATTATCATGATTTGTAAGTTTGTCTTGTTCTTATTTCCGTTTCTATAAGAGCAATTCTTAGCTTTATCTATTTCGCATCAAGCTTTCTTCTCATCTTTGCAATTTTCTTGCATTCTCATTCTACAATTTTTCAATGGCTCGTAGAATTCCCTTCAGTGCTTCTCTTGATCAAGATTTGAGGTATCTTTCACCTCAGTCTCAATCTATTTCTGCATCTGTCGTGGGTGCCATGAAGCAACAAGAGACTGATTTAGCTAATAAATCAGATCATGACGCCATTTACGAGCTTGTGGGTCTCGGAACTCGATATTCATCATCTATCGTTGCATTTTCTGCTCGGTTGCAGTCCAAAACTCGCGAAATTGAGAAGCTTAACGAGACTGTATCTGTACTTCAACGACTTGTTTATGAGTCAAACAAAAAAATAGTAGAATTAAAGTAACAGAATAAGGATTTGAAATCCTTGCTTACCTCTTCATTTCGATTGCCTAATCCTTTAGATAAGGATGACATGATGATTTATGAGGAGCAAATGCATTTGAATGATGAGGCTAAACATCTCAAGTTTCTGTAGGTCATTTAAGATAATGAAATAAAAGTATCTAGCAGATATCCATGGCATGCATCATTCCTATTTCTCTTCTAATCATGCATAGTCTATCTTCTGGTAGGGGTTTTGTGAAAATGTCTGCCAATTGATCATGTGTACTAGTGAATTCTAATACAATATCGCCCTTTTGCACATGATCTCTAAGAAAATGATATCTAATTTCAATATGTTTGGTCCGAGAATGTTGTATTGGATTTTTTGAAAGATTTATAGCACTTGTATTATCACATTTGATTGGAATGTGATTGTACATAAGTTTAAAATCCTCAAGTTGTTGCTTCATGTAAAGAACTTGAGCACAACAACTACCCGCAGCAACATATTCTGCCTCAGCAGTAGATAGTGCAACAGAATTTTGTTTTTTACTAAACCAAGAAACTAGTGCACGACCTAAGAAGTGACATGCTCCACTAGTGTTTTTTCGATCTATTTTACAGCCAGCATAATCTGCATCTGTGTAGCTGATTAGATCGAAATATGTGTGCTTAGGGTACCATAACCCTAAGTTAATTGTACCACTAAGATATCTAAGAATGCGCTTAACTGCAATTAAATGTGATTCTTTTGGAGATGATTGAAAGCGTGCACATAAGCACACACTAAACATAATATCTGGTCTACTGGCTGTCAAATATAATAAGCTACCAATCATACCTCGATATACTTTTGAGTCAACTAGTTTACCGGTTTCATCTTTATCAAGTTTAGTAGATGGACTCATTGGTGTTCCAGTTTCCTTAGCACCTTCCATCCCAAATTTCTTCAGCAATTCCTTAATATATTTCGATTGATTGATGAATGTCCCACTTTTTGCTTGCTTAATTTGCAATCCGAGAAAGAATGTAAGCTCTCCCATCATGCTCATTTCAAATTCTTCCTGCATAGTCTTAGCAAAAACTTGGCACATATTTTCATTAGTAGCACCGAATATTATATCATCAACATAAATCTGAATCAAAAGAATATCATCATTTTCGTATTTAATGAAAAGAGTTGTATCAATTTTTCCTCTTGAAAAGCCTTTTTTAATCAAGAAACCACTAAGTCTCTCGTACCACGCTCTAGGAGCTTGTTTGAGTCCATATAGTGCTTTTGTGAGTTTGAAAACATGATTTAGAGAAATATGATTTTCAAAACCTGGAGGTTGCTCAACATATACCTCTTCATTTATAAAACCGTTTAAGAAAGCACTTTTAACATCCATTTGAAAAAGTTTGAAATCTTTATAACAAGCATATGCAAGTAGCATTCGAATAGTTTCTAATCTTGCGACTGGTGCATATGTCTCATCATAATCGATTCCTTCTTCTTGATTGAAACATTGGGCTACAAGTCGAGCCTTATTTCTAGTAATGACTCCGGACTCATCTTTCTTATTTCTAAAAACCCATTTTGTTCCAATAATAGTATGATTTTTTGGTCTAGGAACAAGTGTCCAAACATCATTTCTTTCAAATTGATTAAGCTCTTCTTGCATAGCTAGAATCCAAGATTCATCAAGAAGTGCTTCATCAATATTTTTAGGTTCAATCTGAGATAGAAAAGCAGTATGATTACAAATATTTCTAAGAGATGATCGAGTACTTACACCTCGTGAAGGTTCCCCCAGAATTTGTTCCACTGGATGATCTTTCACAAATTTCCACTGTTTAGTTGCATCTTGTATTAAATTGTGATGATCTTTCCTGATATCTCCATGTTGGACTTCCTCTATTGTGTTCTCTTTGTTGAGATTGAGACTTTCCGTATTATTTATACCTCCTGTTTCTTCATCAATAGATTTCTTGGAGAGTAGAGAATTAGATTCATCAAATACTACATGCATAGATTCTTGTACAGTCAAAGTCTTTTTATTGAATACTCTATAAGCTTTACTATTAGTAGAATACCCGAGAAAGATACCTTCATCAGATTTTGCATCAAACTTGCCTAAATTATCTCTGTCATTTAAAATAAAACATTTGCATCCAAATACATGAAAGTAACAAATGTTGGGCTTTTTCTCATTCCAAAGCTCATAGGGGGTTTTATCTAATTTAGACCTTAGCATAACTCTATTTATAACATAACATGCAGTACTTGCCGCTTCAGCCCAAAAATAACTAGGCAAGTTGTTCTCATTGAGCATTGTTCTTGCCATCTCTTGAAGAGATCTATTTTTCCTTTCTACTACCCCATTTTGTTGAGGAGTTCGAGGAGCAGAAAAATTATGCACAAAACCATTTTCATCACAAAATGTTTCAATATTTTTATTAACAAATTCTTTTCCCCTATCACTTCGGATACTTGAAATAGTATAACCCTTTTCATTTTGAATTCTCTTGCATAACTTGGTAAAAGCATTATGTGCCTCATCTTTATGAGTAAGAAAGATGACCCAAGTATATCTAGAGAAGTCATCAACAACAACAAATGCATAATATTTTCCTCCTAAACTTGCAACTCTATTTGGTCCAAAAAGATCCATGTGTATCAGTTGCAGTGGTCTAGTAGTAGAAATATGTTTCTTGATTTTAAAAGAAGTTTTTGTTTGTTTACCAAATTGGCATGCATCACAAATTTTGTCTTTAAGAAAATTTACCTTTGGTAAACCTCTCACAAGATCATTTTTTGAAAGTTTGGAAATAAGTTCCATATTGGCATGACCTAGTCTTCTATGCCATAACCAATTAGTTTCATTTTGAGCTGAAAAACAAATCGCATCTTGTGAGGTAATTTCTTCAAAATCAATTGTATAAACATTGTTACTTCTAAAAGCAATAAAACAAATATTACAATCATAATCATTCAATATAATGCACTTATCCATTTTGAAAGTAACTGTAAATCTTTTATCACATAATTGACTTATGCTTAAAAGATTATGTTTTAAACCTTCAACAAGTAGAACATCTTCAATTATAAGAGAAGACTCATTACCAATTTTACCTATTCCCACGATCTTCCCTTTCGAGTTGTCTCCAAATGTCACATGTCCTTCTTCTTTAGATCTAAGATCAAAGAACTTAGTCTTGTCTCCCGTCATGTGTCTTGAACATCCACTATCTAAAAACCATTTATTTTTGTTCGTGGAAGACATCATGCACACCTATAAAAACAATTAAAATGATTTTTCTTGGTACCCAAGTTCTTTGGGTCCTTTATTTATTAATATTAGAATAAATAAAATTTTAGGTACCCATATGGCCCTAATAGTCATTGTATGCTTTCTTCTAATAGGACAAGCAAAATAATTATGACCATTGCTATTACAAAAATTGCAAATAGCATGTGACATATATGAATAACTTGAGTGATTATAATAATATCCTTTTTTAACAAAATTATTTTTATGAAAAGAATTTTGAATATTGGACTTTGATGTAGAAGGATTATCAAAGAAGTTTTTATAAGATTTGTATTTTTGTTTTGGCATGTATCCCAAGCCTGCCTTGTCAAAAATACATCTTTGACTACCAAGAAGTTTTTCAAAATTTCTTTTTCTATTCGTAAATTTTTCAATAATATTTTCTAAATCAGTTTTCTTTTTCTTCAACTCAAAATTTTCATCTTTCAAAACAATATTTTCTTTTCTTAAAATATCAATTTCGTTTGTTAAAGAAGAATTTTTCTTTTTCAAAACAGTATACTTGATACCCAATTTTTCAAATTCCTCATATACCTCTTCTAAAACATTTTGCAATTCTTCATATGAAGGATCTTCAATATTATCAAGATTTGTTACCTCAATGTCATCTTTAGCCATAAGACAAAGATTTGCTGATTCTCCATTGCTTGCTTCACTATCTGAGCTACTTGAATCATCATCCCACGTAGCTTTCATTGCCTTTTTGCCTTTGTTTCGATCTTTCTTTAGCAGAGGACAATCTGGCTTGATATGACTAGGTTTATTGCATTTATAACAAATTAAAATGTCATTTTTACCTGAATCTTTCTTGGAAAACTTATTGAAGGATTTCCTTGGAGGAGTTTTATTTTTCTTTAAGAACCTCTGAATTCTTCTTGTTATCATCGCAACTTCTTCATCTTTGTCGTCATTTTCCTCATCTTCATCACTTTCACTTTCATGTGGAACAGCTTTAAGTGCCAAGCTCTTCTTTGACTTTCCTTCTTCTTCTCCTCTTTTCAATGTGTACTCATGGGTGATAAGTGACCCGATGAGTTCATTCACTTCGAGCTTCTTGAGGTCTCTACCTTCAAGAATCGCCGTCACTTTTGATTCCCAATATTTTGGTAGAGAGTTGAGAATTTTTCTTACTATCTCCACTTTGGAATAAACTTTGCCAAGAGCTATCAAGCTATTTATGATGTTAGTAAAACGAGTGTACATACTAGAAATAGATTCATCATCATTCATCTTAAACATTTCATATTCATGAGTAAGAATATAAATTTTTGATTCCTTGACTTGAGAAGTTCCTTCATAAGTAACTTCCAAGTTATCCCAAATTTCTTTTGCTGTAGCACAAGTCATTACTCTATTAAATTCATTACCATTGAGAGCATTATATAATAAATTCATAGCAGTTAAATTCAAAGTATAAAGTCTATCGTCTTCACGATTAAACTCTTCTTCTTCCTTTTTGACCTTTACTCCATCAACTACTTTTGTTGGAATATAAGGTCCATTTACAATACATTTCCAGATTTCTCGACCTTGAGCCTGAAGAAATATTCTCATTCTAACTTTCCAGAATGAGTAATTGTCTCCACAAAAGAGTGGAGGCCGACTGCTAGATTGACCTTCACCAAATGAAGCTGCAATGTTAGCCATAAGATCTTAACTCAAAAGATAGTTAATCTTATAATAGAGCTTTTGCTCTGATACCACTTGTTGCCCAGATGACTAACACAAGAGGGGGGGTGAATTGGGTTATATTAAAAAATTAATACTTATAAACTAAATATACAATATAAAATATAACCAAAATATAAAGCAGTAGGAAATATAAAGAGTAGGGTAAGAGAAAGCAAACTCAGTATTTTTACAAGGTTCAGCCCCACTGCCTACGTCCTCGCCTCAAGCTACCCCTTGAGAATTCCCAAATCCACTATTCAATCTCCTTTAGGTGGAGATAGAAACCTATTACACCTTTGAGCAGCACCGCTCCAAAGAATCCGTGTAGAACACCCTCTACACTTCCAATCACCTCACACTTGGTGATTCAACTATTCCCTGTGTAGAACATCTTCTACACACACAAGGGTTATACGCACCCTCTTACTTCCAATCACCTCACACTTGGTGATTTAACTATTCCCCGTGTAGAACACCTTCTACACACACAAGGGTTATACACACACTCTTACTGATACAAGAATTGATAGTGGGTAGGCTATCAGAAAACACTCCTCAATGAGTGAAATAAGAACAATACAGCACAAACTATATCTCTCTCAACAAGAACAAGAATTAAGGCTCAAAACTTTAGAAAAGAGAGAATGAGAGCTTTGAAAGAATGATGCAAAATTTAGCAATAGATGTGTAAGCTCTTGTTGTGAATTTTGCAAAACTCAAGTGAGCTATTTATAGGCAAATGATTTTTCAATTTCAAATTTGAAAAGATTCCCATATAAAAAACATCATCATTTACTTTTCAAAAATTTCAAATCTAATATTTTTACTTTTTGCATGTGACAAAAGGAGCACACTTTACTTTTCAAAAATTTCAAACATAATCTTTTGCTTTTCATACAAGACAAAATGAGCATGATTTATTTTTCAAACCAAATCATCTTCTTTTTGCATATGTCAAAAAAACACACAACCACCCTTTAAGATTTTCAAACAAATCATCTATCTTTTATATTTGTCAAAAAAACACACAACCACCCTTTAAGATTCTCAAACAAAATCATCTACTTTTTGCATTAGTAAAAAAAAAACACACCACCTCCCTTCAAGACTTTCAAACAAAATATGCACATGTCAAATATGATAATCAATCATCTTATAAAATCAAGTTTTTATAAAAAAATATAATTTTCGAAATTATTTTGTTTGATGGTGTTATGCACATGTGAAAAACATAATTTTCAAAACTAAGACATTTAAAAATGTCTTGCATATGTGGAAAAAGTAATTTGATGTTTTATGAGAAAAAATAGTAATTTGGAGCCTTAATCCAATTTCTAATTTTATCAAGAGATGTACAAAAATAATCTATGAGCTTCATTTGTAAACTTGATATCTTTCTTGCTCATGCTTGATTTCTTGATGTGTTTAGCTCCCTTCATGCATAGACAACTTGAGCTTGAGTTTTCAATATTATTTGTTATCATCAAAATTTATACGTAAATACGAGACTTGAAACCTTGGGTTCAACAATATGCCATTCTTTTATATAAATAATAAATTATAAAATTTATTTTTTCTTGAGGCTGTGTAAGATGAAGTAAATACTGAATCATCATCTTAAAATCATAAAAATATTATATCTTGAACTAATATTTTTTTAAAACTTTAATCAAAATTATCTCAAACAAGTTTGATAAAATTATAGGTTATATTTACTTATGGGACTGTGTTATTGTTTTTATTAATACTTTTTTTTATAATATATAAAAGCATGTAATTATATATTTATCATCTAATTTATAATGAATAATCGTCATTTTTTTTTATTAAAAATTAAACTAGGCAACGTGCAAAGCACGTTGATCCTACCTAGTATATATATATATATATATATATGTAAAAAGATATTTCTAAATTAATGCCAACTGTTCATAAAATTATAAATAAGAAAAACGTTAAATGTATTTACAAAAAACTTACTTCTCCACGTGTTAATCATTGATACGTTGAAAATTATAAAATTAGAATTTAAAACTAATCAAACAAGTCTTATAAATAAAAGTGTAGCCACATGTAGCACTACTTATTATAAAAGTAAATTTTGAAAAAATTAATGCAAAATTTGAGGAGTATTTTATTTTCTATAATTTTTAGTTTAATATCTAATCTGTAATTAATAATGCTATTTTAGGTATATTTAAAATCTTTAAGTGGTATAGTTTGTTGAATTTTTTTTTTCTTAATTGTAAATAATGAAATCTTTTTCTTAATTGTAAATAATGAAAGTCTATATTATAAGTATATGATTAAATTATTTGAAATTTAGTACTGTACGTAGTTTATAAGTTTAAAATTATCACATTATATATTTATTTTGGAAGTTACAATATACTAAAAATGCATCGAATTATAACTATTAAAATTAACAATAATAATTTTATTTCTATAGTTATAAATTTTGATGAGTTAAGAAATTATAGTTCTTTAATAATTTAAATCTGCATATTTATTAAATGTCTCATAATTATGAGGGAAAAATATTCGTAGTTGATTTACATCAGATCTTACTACATGTCATTTCCCAATTGCAATAAAAGAATGGATACGAACACAACGGGAAATTATTATGCTATAATGGCTGCAAGAGCGTGAATATTTTCGAAGCCACGGTAAATATCTTAGTTCGTAATTTTAAATTAATAATTCACTTAAACATACTAACTATTAATATTAACCAATAACGATCATTTTGTTAATTTTAGTTGTTAATAATATTATATTTACAAAAAATAATTTATTAACTCTATTTAATTAATAGAACAAAATGTACTTTATTTAACACTTTTTTTTTTTATATTTTCATTATTTTATACAGAATCATTTATCATATTTACAAAATATTATAATTAAAGTTAGTTATGATTAAATTAAGAGACGAGATGAGTTTAATTTATTTTTTAATATTATTATTATTATAAAATTTAAAAAAATTAAATAAAAAATTAAAAATTTTTAATGATATTATTATTATTTATTTTTTAACATTATTATTATTTTAAAATTTAAAAAATATAAAAATTTATTTTTTTTAATTGCTCTTACCTATATTTTGCATACCTATATTTTGCATACGGTTCAGTTTGATTTTTAAATTTATATTAATTTATTTCATTTTATTATTATAATTTTTTAAAATTTTTATATAAAAAATAAAAATTAAAAAATTAAGTTTTTTAAAAATTAAAAAAATTAAAAAATAATATTTTATTTATTTTATTTTAATTTAACTCAATAATTAAAGGCAATCTTAAATTTATTAATAAAGTAAAACAGGTGAGGTTGGTGGGCGTTAAATTTGATATATTGGTGGGCGTTAAATTTGATATGTAGACTGTAGACTGAGATCCTCGAGCTTTTGGGAGTAGCTGGCTCACGCACAAACCAAAGCAGGAAAGGGTAACTTTCATTTTCAAACTTACCTTGGAATTCGCAGCGGTACAAATCTACTCAAATATACGTATTATGATAAAGAAAAATTATTGAGTCAACTCACGCTCAACATACTCACTATTCATATAAATAATATTCTGTGAGTATAAAAATATTGAATGTAAATTCATTCTAACATTATTCTTATGATAATTATTATATGAACAAATCATCCAACCAAGACTCTTTCACTCTAGTTGAGCGGAGGACATTTTTTGCATTCCAATTCCAAATACGCGTATCCACTTTCGTATAGTTGGCCATTTGCCTTTCCATTGGCCGAATGCACGAAGCTCCCAATGGCAGGCTGGACCACAGCACAGCCCTCTTTCACCAAACAAACAAACAAACAAACAACAATAAAAATTATAATTAAATGGATACAGATAAGAATTGAAGAGAATCCAGACCACCAAGGCAACTACTTTCAGCAAACCTATCCTCCTCCTCCTCCTTAAATGCCTTTTAATTTTAGCCCTTCCAAAGGTCCAAATTCTGACAATCCCAATGCTTGCTTGATTATAATTATCAAACAAACATGTCATTAAAAATGATATATTTTTAAGACACGTTAAGAAAATCCAAACCATGATCACCAATTCACCAGGACAAGAACACTCGGTTTCATACTGGTTATATTTACGTATTTGGGATGTACTGGGTTGAATTTTTAATTTTAGGATGGACTAAAGATGCTACTAACCCATAACTTCCAAATCATAAGTACAAGGAAAAAGTTTAATTTTTATTAGAAAAAGTTTTGGATTGCCATATACGCCGTTATAATCACAATTTTCAAAAGCATAAACCAAAAATTATCCGATTCTTTTTACCTCGGTTTGACCAATTTTCCAAGTTTCCGTCTTGTCACTTCATTATCCTCTCTAGCCCGTACGATAAATAAACCGTCTTCGTCCGTTTCAGCTCCACTCAATTTCTCACCTGTCATGTGCGTACGTTAAGAATCTGTTCACCCGGTTGCCCCTTTCCTCCTCCGTATTCTTTAGCTCAATGTTGCTTCTGACTGTTGTTAGTAGACGCCTCAGCGTTCTCTGATCTCAACTGTAAGTTACTCTCCGTATCAAATGTCTTTAATTTCACCGGTATTTTGTAATTCTTCATGGGATTTGAAAATGGGAGAGCTTGAGTGAGATTTGGGGTCGTGATTCATTTGGTCTCAGAGAAATTGCAGGGAGAGGGAACGAAATTAGACGAGGTTTTGGCATTTGATATGTATGGGACCTGAGATACTAACTAAAGGGTTTAGCTTGATTTGAGTTAGCTGATGTGCTTCTTTTTTCTTTCCTCTGCTTTCTCGGAAACCAAACGACGGTTAAGTTTGGCATCTGGGGTTCTTTGGGTGCTCATTTTAGTCTCAATTCTATTTCTGTAAAGCGCTTTTTAACCATTTAGTGTTTAGACCAAGGTGTGATTCGGATCTTTGCTGAGATTTTGACCTTCTAATTTGTTATGCGTTTGATTTTGATACAGGAATCGAGGCTTCCATTTGGATTTTTTGAAAGGTTGGGTTCGTCTGTTTGCATTGTAATGGGGGGAGAGAGTGTGACTGAAACGTGGTTTGGTAGTTTGAGGTGGATTTCAAGGAAGGGTGGATCAGACAATGAGAAGGGGGTGCTCGGAGTTTTAGCGTTTGAAGTTGCTAGCTTGATGCTAAATGTGGTTAATTTGTGGCAAAGTTTGGGTGATAAGGAGCTCCATAGGTTGAGGGAAGAGGTTGCGAACTCAATTGGGCTTAAGAAGCTTGTTTCTGATGATGTTGATTACTTGATGGAACTTGCCTTGAACGAGACAGTTGAGAATTTCGTATTTGTGGCAAGGTCTGTGGCCAGGCTTGGGAAGAGGTGCAGAGATCCCATGTATCACCGTTTTGAGCAATTTGTTAATGACCCTATTCAGAATAGATTTCAATGGGCTGGTTGGGAATACAAATGGAAGAAGATGGAGAGAAAAGTGAAGAAGATGGAGAAATTCATTGCCTCAATGACACAAATTTCACAAGAACTGGAAGTACTGGCGGAGCTTGAACAAACTCTTAGGAGAATGCAGAATGCTGAGTTAAATTGGGTAAAGGTGCTTGATTTTCGGCAGAAGGTAATCCGTCAGCGTCAAGGAGTGAGAAATCTGAGAGAGATGTCTCCATGGAATAGAACTTATGATTACATTGTCCGGCTTCTGATGCGTTCCCTTTTTACCATACTAGAGAGGATAAAACTTGTACTTGGAACATATCAAGTGCCTTCTGTAGAGGCAAATGTCGATTCTCAGCTTATGAATATTGAGTGTTTTCCTCGCAGCCATTCCTTCTCTGCTATTACGTACTCTTCCATTTATCCATCTGAGAATAATCTCGGTGGGTTCTATTCAGGTCATATTGAAGGGTCAGTTTTAAAGCCAGGAAATGCTGACAAGAGCGGTAGAAAGGAAAAACAGCGACAGAATCGTCATCGGCCATCAACAATACATGGAAACCACCCGAATTTGGAAACCAATCGGTTTTCTCATGCCGGACCTTTCAAAGGGTGCATGCCTGGTGGAAGCTGTGAATCTCCTGTTGTACTGAGCTGCAAGCCAACTGTTGGTAGTTCTATGAGGTTGAGTAGTGTTCGACTGAAAAATATTGATGAAGACAGTAAAACCAACATGAAATCTTTTCTTCACAGCAAAGGGGTCTATTCTAAATTGTCTTTCTTCAACTCTAAGTGTAGGTCATGGACTGCACCTCCATCTACACTTGGGAGTGCCGCTTTAGCTCTTCATTATGCAAACGTGATTTTATTGATTGAGAGACTAGCTTCGGCACCTCACTTAATGGACCTTGACACAAGAGATGACCTGTACAGCAGGTTACCCTCAACCATTAGAAGTGCTCTGAGGGCTAGGCTAAAATCGTATGTCAAAACCATGACTTCATCTGAGCACAATGCTGCCCTTGCAGCAGAGTGGAGTCTCGCGCTTGGGCAAATATTTGATTGGCTGGTTCCACTTGCCCATAACATGACAAGGTGGCATTCTGAGCGGAATTTTGAGAAGCACAATGGCTTTTCTAGAACAAATGTGCTACTGGTCCAAACACTTCACTTTGCAAATCAAGTGAAAACTGAAGCTGCAATTACCGAGCTTCTTGTAGGTCTGAACTATATATGTAGGACTGGAATAGAACATCAGAGGAAACATATGCAGGAGCCTGCTGGCAGGAGACCTTGTTATGATTATACCTTGATAAGGGATGACAGTGCTTACGATGTTTAATAACTACAGAGATTTCTTGTAGGTGTCATAAAATGTACATGATCAATCTAGAGACATGTCCCGTTCATATGGAATGGGGTAATAGACGACTTTCAGGAGGGTACTTTTTTATTTTTTCATAAAAAGATAGGGGATTTCTTCCATGTTGGGGTCTCATTCTCAGCTTCCCTTTTTAATTTTTGTTGTTTTCTGGTTGTTGGAGCTGGCTTTGCTAATTGAGTTATAGGGCTCTAGAGATTCATTTACTTATTGATAAGGTGGATGAATTTCACTTCCATGTAAAGTATCGTTTGTATTGTAAGTTTGTAACAAGAAGCCCACCGTGGTCTCATGGAATGCATAATAAATTACTCTGCGTAATCTGTGGAATGGTAGGAGTGCTTTCTACTACATGGTTACTCAAAAGTACTGTTTAATTTTATTTCTCTTCGTGGTATCCATCACAATCCTCTCTTTTCCTCACTTCCGTTGCATATATTGAGTGTTGCCTCTCTACACTTTAATTTTGATGTGGCTACACGGCAACGAATATTTACCTTTTAAAATCGTGAATGTCTTTGTTGTACACCTTAATTTTGAATAGTAGGAGAGCTGTCTACTTCATGGTTACTAAAAGCTACTGTTGTGCCTTTTTGTTTTCGCGGTCTCACATCATTTAATTAATTTTGATGTGGCTGCGCAACTTTCATTGCATGACATGCTGTTAGTGGACACAACTTCAGCTTTTGAAGCCAAAGATCAACTCAAAGTGCTGCCTTAAAGTTCTCAGGTCTGATCCTGACCCTTTCCAAATATTGACGTCTACATGAACTATGGTGTTTCTGGAAAAATAGAAAAAAGGATTGAGAAAGAACAACACTTTTTTCACCAAAACCTGCTAATATGGCAGCTCAACATGTATGCCACTGTGTCTATAATCACTGTTTGGTTTAACAATTTCATTAAGCTCTTCGGTAGGATTTCTCACCTACTCTGGAATGAGGTTAAGCTCTGCATGGATCTTTTGTGTTGACTCTAAGATTCAAAGCCATTGTTTGTTATCAGTTCAAACTCCAAAGAACCATATATACCAGAGATTTGTTTATATTGTCATGAGCTCGATCTGCCTTCTTCATTATCTTAATTTCCTTCCTTTAGGAGCTGCCCGACTTGGAGATCACTCAATTTTTTCTGTGTTTTAGAGTATCCGATCAGAGTTGACCTTTTGTTTCATATATATATATTGTTCGCTGAGAAGATGGGAGGAAAAGACGGTAACTGGAAGTTCTTGTTGGATTTTGCTCCTTTGCTAGAGTCCCACATGGGAAAAATAGGAAGAGGGGGCAAGACCCATAGCCTATAAAAGGAGGCTTAACCTCCTTAGTTAATTACACCAGTCAGAAATTTATCTAGTAACTTTTGACTTTAATAAAATTATTCTATTGTCCTTTTTGTATGTAAAAGGAAGAGAGGTGAAAGTTAGAATTTTATTAGTGGGAGAAGTTTTTGTGGGTGTTGTTGGGGTGAGGAAAAAAATTGTGTGATTGTAAGAATTTTTCACATAATAAATTTTCTTCTCTGGGTCTGGTGGTTTTTCTCCCGTTTTGGAGTTTTCTACGTAAATTCTTGTGCTGTATTTATTTCTCTATTTTTTTTGTTATTCTCTCAAAAGTAGTTCTGGTGGGGGGAATTTGGAAACCCAGATTCCCAACAAGTGGTATCAGAGCCACTAGGTTCTTTTTGCAGGGTGGAGCTTTGGTGTGGTAGTGTGAATACGTACGGTCTAAGGAGGTTTTGTATAAGAGATTGTAAATTTTAAATGTGTCCGTTGTGACCCTCCAATCTTTCTTGAGAACTTTGAAGTTCTATTTAGAAAATATCAGTCTTTCTTAGGAACTTACTTAGTGGGTACTATTCATTTCTACGGTAAAATTCATTGAAGTTATGTAAGGAGGTAGAATTTTAAATCCTATTAGATTTGATGTGGAAAAATTTGATGGAAGAATCAATTTTGGCTTGTGGCAAGTGCAAATGAAGGATATCTTGATTCAATCAAGATTACACAATGCGTTGAAAGGTAGACCAGTCCCTAAAGTTAGTAGCGGTCTAAGCACTACTGGTGAAACAAAGAACAAATCTGGAATGAGCGATAAAGATTTGGAGGATTTGGATTTGAGAGCGGCAAGTGCAATTCGTCTGTGTTTAGCCAAGAATGTTCTTACAAATGTGTATGAAATATTCACGGCAAAGGGACTCTGGGAAAAGCTCGAAGAGTTGTATCAGACAAAGGGAATCTCGAATCGAGTGTACCTGAAGGAGCAGTTTCATACACTGTGGATGAGTGAATGTACGACTATTTCAGATCATTTAAATGTTTTCAATGGCATTGTCTCTGAGCTGAAATCTATTGAAGTTAAAATTGATGATGAGGATCGAGCCTTGAGGCTAATTTGGTCTCTTCTATCTTCCTATGAGCATATGAAGCCTATTTTAATACATGGGAATGAGAAAATAATTTTTTCAGAGATTACCAGTAAACTTTTTTCTGAAGAAAGAAGGTTAAGTGGTGGAAGTAATGGTTCACCTGAGAACTAAGTAATGGTGACAGCTAGTGATTGGAAGAGAAAAAACTCCATGAAGAAGAAAGTAGTCTGTGGATGTGTGGACAACCTGGACACGTCAGAAGAAATTGTCCAAGAGGTGGAACAGGTTCGGCAAGAGGCTCCTAGTCAGTAAATGGAGATACTGATAATAAAATTAATATCGTCTCTCTTTACAGAAGATGATGTCTGTTAAAAGGAGACATGTACATCCTTATGGCATATCGTTAATCCCAAAGTTGTCATGATAGATGATGTGTTAATATTAGTTGTTTCACAAATTTGTACACGGGCATTGGTTTGGCATTGATACAAGGTGTGTGGTGGAAATTTATGTCGATGGCTGATGAACTTTTAGGAAAGCCAAACGTGGAAGTTACATTATAATTTTTCAGTATGGTTATTTTCGACATGGGTTGAAGTGAAATGCTTGAAATTGGTTTATTCTGAGTGGTTATGCTTTTATGGTGGAGCATGATAGCGGAAGTTATGAAAATCCTTATTGCGGTGGAGCGTGGTTGTGGGATTAACCAAAGTCGCAAGGTGGAGATTGTTAGATTTTGCTCATTTGCTAGAGTCCCACAAGGAAAAAATAGGAAGAGGGGGCAAGACCCATGGCCTATAAAAGGATGTTTAGCCTCTTTAGTTAATTATGCCAGTCAGAAACTTATCTAGTAACTTTTGACTTTAGTAAAATTTTTCTATTGTCCTTTTTATATATAAAATGAAGAGAGGTGAAAGTTAGAGTTTTACTAGTGGGAGAAGTTTTTGTGGGTGTTGTTGAGGTGAGGAGAAAAATTGTGTGATTGTAACAATTTTTCACATAGTGAATTTTCTTTTTTGGGTATGGTGGTTTTTCTCCTGTTTTGGAGTTTTTCACGTAAATTCTTGTGTTGTATTTATTTCTCTATTTTTCTTGTTATTTTGTCAAAAGTAGATCCTGGTGGGAGAATTTGGAAACCCAGATTCCCAACAATTCTTTGTCGCGAAGAAAACCAAAAGGAGTAGGAAACTGGTGAGATTCAACTTGGTTTTTGCTATCAAATACATGAGATGTAGAGAACACGACACAAACGCACCATGAATATAGATTAACTTATTGAATCTACCGCTTATACATATCATCAACTCAATTACATGATAGTATTTCCCTTATCTAATGTGTTGGTTCTGCATATTTCGAGAGTTTGATTGAGACATGTAAGGGGAGTGTTAAAATATAAATTAAATGATAAAATTTACATATTCCTAAACTTCCATCAAATGACTATATATCATCTTTCAAGAAGTTGAATTCTTAAGAACATGAATATCATCAGTGATCTTCCCAGTCTAGGCGACACATTTCTTAGGCACTACCAGTAATGGTTCATACTTACACATGACAATGCCCAGCTTGTCCCTGGTGTCAATTGTCTCTGGAGTCACATTGCCATCAAATTCCCAATCAAATTTGTGAAGTAATGAGGCCAAAACGAAATTAAGCATTCTATGAGCCAAAGGGACGCCAGCACATATTCTCCTTCCAGCTCCAAATGGGATTAGCTCATAATGTTGCCCCCTGTAATCACAGTCTGTGCCCGAAAACCTCTCGGGCTTGAAAGATAAAAGATCATCCCACACATCTGGATCTCTTCCAATTGCCCAGGCATCCACAAGAACTCTGGTGTTAATGGGAATGTCAAACCCCATAAAATTGGTGTCTTTCATTGCCCTTCGTGGAACCAGGAAGGGAATTGGAGGATGCAGTCGTAGTGTTTCCTTAATTATAGCCTGTAAATATGAGAGACTGTCAATGTCACTCTCTTCAACATCTCGGTTTGGGCCGACTACACTTGCGAGCTCGGCTTTGACCTTTATCATCGACTTGGGGTTGCATAGGAGCTCAGTCAGTGCCCATTCAATAGTGGCGCTTGTTGTTTCTGAACCAGCCAAAAATATTTCCTGCGGAATTATCGTCGTTTAGTAACGACAATAGTTAGTACTGTTTTTATTTATTTTTTTTATAAGAGTAGTGTTATATATACTTATACTCTTATTTATATTTTTATTTATAATTTTTATAATTTTTAATCTATTAATAATTAATATGTGAAGAAATAATTTCTTTTTTATAAATTTTTTAAAAACATTTAGTATTTCCGCAAATTAATGATGATCGAATTCGAGGGTAGGGTTTAATATTAACATTGTCGCTTACCAAGATGAAGATATTTAGGTCCCGGTCAGAAATTTTGGCAGGCTCATCTTTTCCGTTGCCTTCAAACTCAAGCAACACATCCAAGAAGTCCTTCTTGATCTTCTGATCTCCGCCCCCAACCTGCCTATCCTTCACCCGCTCCTTCACATATCTTGATGCAATCTCCAAAGCTTGCCCGAGATCTCTCTCCATGTTCCTCCTCAATCCCTGCGGGTCCAGCCGCTTTAGCCATGGAAAATAGTCCGCCATGTTTGCGTGCCCCGACCACTGCATCAGTTTCATCACCACCGTGAAAAACTCTGACCCCTCCTTCGATTCGGGGTCCCACAAGTCGCGTGAAAGCATGAGGTTTCCGAGCATGTTCAACGTCATTAGAAACACAAACCTTGCAATGTAAATCCCACGTGGAGCTTCATGTTTACGTGTCTCTTCCTCGATCCATTGCATCAATTCGTTCAAGCATTTTCTACGTACAGGCGCCGTTTCATTGATGCGCTTGTTGACAACCATATCCACCGTGACGAGGCGCTTGAGCACCCGCCAATAGGGACCATAAGGAGCCAGCGCTACGGATCCTTGGTTGTAATCGTGGGCGCGCATGGTCTCGGTCACGGTTCTTTCGGCGAAAGAGAGGTCGTGGTTTTTGAAGAACTCGGTGGCCGCTTTGGCAGAGAGGATTGCCATGGTTTTTGTGGCACCCATTTTTAGCCATATAACGTCTCCATACTTGGGTCTTAGCCCCGCGAGGGTGCGGTGTGGCATTGTTCCAAGGTCGAACATGTTGCCGAATATTGGCCATCCCGGTGGCCCTGGAGGAAGCCGCTTGAGGCTTGATTTTCTACGGTGGAGTAGGAGGAGTGGGAACAAGAAAATAAAAAAGCAAACAGCAAAGTTTAAAGGCAATTCCATGAGTTGATCAGTAGAATAAAGATCTTGCTCCTCGGCCCTCTCCCTCGGTTAATCCTTTACTAATTTGCTACTCATTTATAGACTGATCTGTCGGCGCCTTTCTCTTCTCTATTAATGCGTCGGGCGTCCTCAGCGGACGCTCAGGAAATAAATTATATGTATGACTTAGGCTCCGTTTATAAATTATATTTTTATACTTTTTTATATAAAATATATATTTTTATATATTTTTTTTAAATTTTAATATATATTTTTTAAATTCTAGCACATATTTTTTAAATTTTAAAATAATAATAATATTAAAAAATAAATTTAATTTATCTCAATTCATCTTTTACCCAAATTCAACGTGACCTTATTGGTTTGAGTTTTGTATCCAAGTGAAACACGTTTTGTTTTGTTAATTGTGGCTGTCCCCCCATGTGAATCTCTCAAACTTCGATTATAAGTACATGATATAATTTAGCGTTGACCCGAGGGCCAGCTAGATTTAAAAACTTTGCACGGATCATGATCAGATGTAGCGGGCCACTGTCTAGTTAGTAAAACGTCACTTGATTATAATAATTTAATATTTTTGATGATCACGAGGCAACATAAATCACCCACTGAAATTACATTTCAACATACACGTTACATAATTAAATTCATTCGTTTCACTTTGTATATATTGTTACGTAAGTGGTATATATTGGACTATGGATCCCATCATCGGTAATATCTAGTATTGAAACTTTTTAGATATTGCATAATAAAAAAAATTCATCGATCAGAAAATTAATGTACACATAATTTACCATAATGAACAGTGGCATCGCATGTCTATAAGAATATTCCACTTATAAAAATTTCACCCATTTTATTAAGATTTTATATTAGAAAAGATCCACTTTAATAGTTTTCATATTTATATAATAAAAAGCTAGACTCTAACTTTGTATTTTTATTTATTATAAGATTAAAAAAAAAGTGGCATATATATATACACATTCTTCCCAATATCATTTCTTATTTTCAATCTACTTTCATTTAAGGAAAAACTCATCCAGGATAATATCATTCGGGTTCAACAAACTTTTCATCGGATGAAAAAAAGACAGAGAAGAATAAGTCAGGTTACCATCAAGATTGATAAGATAAAAGCTTTTGACTCAATAAAGTAGGCTTTTATTCTCTCTGTTTTCCATCTTATGGATTTCTGTCTCACCTAGATCACTTGGGTCCAAGAATGTATTACAATTGTGTCTTACTCCATTCTTGTTAATAGATCCCTTCAAGGTTTCATCCATCCTTCTCGTAGCTTAGACAAGTGGACCTTCTCTCACCTTTCTTTTTTATTTCGGATACTTAAATCCTTTCCAGACTTCTCTCTCTCAAAGAACAATCTTAGTACCTTAAAGGTATAAAGTTTTCTAAAGACGAATCCCCTATTTCTCACATTCTCTTCATTGATGACCTTTTTTGTTTGGCCAAGCAACCACCCAAAATGCTCATCATTTGAAAGATTGTCTAGCCACTTACAACTCCTAATCGAGACAAAGGGTCAACGAAAGGAAATATTCTCTTCACTTCAGTAAAAATTCCACTCAAGTCTCCATTAATGTTGTTCACCATTTCTTTCCTTTCAAAATATATCTACCTCACATAAAATATCTTGGCATCCCACTCTCCACTCCCACCAAAACAAAGAGATTTCTCTCTGACATTCTAGACAGAATTCAGAACAAAATTTAAGGTTGGAAATCAAAACATCTCTCTCGAGCTGCTTAAACCGCTTTAATCCAATATGTTGCTAGTTCAATACCTGCTTCTATCATGTCCACTATGCTCTTGCCAAAATACACGACTAAGCAGATGGATTCCCTCTTTTGCCGTTTTTGATGGGATCTAGATAACCAAGGTAGTAGGCATTTTTTTCCTAAATCTTAGAAGTCCATATGCATCCCTAAATCCTTAGGCGGGTTGGGTCTAAATAGTATGGGTAAATTCAACCCTGCCCTTATAAGTGAACTTGCTTAGATTTTTATCAATGGACCCACCAATTTTTGGAAAAAAGCTTTGTCCCAATACTATTTGAAAGACTAATCTTTTTGGGAGATTTAACCTAGATCCTCTGACTCCAGAATATGGAAAAGTCTTCTTAAGCAAAGATATTTACTCAAACAAGGCTCCTGTTACCAAATTAACAATGGAGTTTTAACAAAAGTCTAGACTAATTCCTGAATCCTTTCTACTCCTAACTTCCTGCCCACTCCAAAGTCTAATAATTACTATCATGATCCAAGTTTCAAGATTTCTAAACTCACTTTAGAAGAACCTAGAAGGTGGAATATCTTACCACTTAATACTCTTTTTAATGAAGATATTGTGAGGAGTATCATGCAAATTTCTCTTTCTAACCACAATTTCTATAATATTTCGGACTAAGTCAAATGGATACTTCATTCATCCAGCACTTTCTCTGTAAAATCTGTTGATGCTGCTCTGATTAAAAATCAAATCACTGCCTCCTTAGAGCCATCTTTTTGGAAGAAATTTTGGAAATTAAAAATTCAGGACAGGCTCAAACTTCTTCTATGGAAGATTAGTCACAACATCCTCCCCACAAAAGTCCTCATCAACTCATTCATTCAACTAAATGAGGAACATCTCAAGTGTCCTGTGTCTTGAGGAATCAGAACCCATTCATCATTTGTTTCTCAATTATATTTACTTAAAAATTCTGTGGAGACATTCCAAATGACTTTTGATACCTCTCCCTTTGCAAATCAGCCATTTTCTTCATGGGTAAATACCATCATTAATCCCTCTTGTCATCTCAATATTGATGATGATGAGATTCATAGCTTCTAGATCTTTGCTATCCTAACTATGGTTAATTTTTGGTTTCTTAAAAACAACAGAGTGCATAACAAGATAATAGTGGATCCTATGACTTTTGCCAATTTTGTCAAGAAGACCTTTCAACAGCATATCAGAGCATGGACAACTCGGAGTCAAGAAACAAACCCTCTCCAAGATCACTATCCATTGGGATTTTTCTTCACTCGATTTGATGTTGCTATTAGAAATAATGGAAACACCCTTGCCTCTCTCTGCTGGAATGATTTGGGGGAAATCATTTTTGCAAAAACAGACTTCATTGACAACACTAATCCCAACATTGGAGACACAACGATAGCATTGATGGCCATAAAAGAAGCACATAGCCATAAGATGGACCGCATTTTTTTGGAATGAGACTTGAGCATCACAATACAAGTTATCAACAACGCCTTAGAAGCACAAGGCTGGAATATCAATCGCATCATCACAGATATCAAATATTACCTTCACTTATTCAAAGACTGGAAAATAATAAAAATTTATCGATCGTCAAATTAATGATGGCATAATCTTGTGTAATGGGCACCGGTAATGCATGCCTTTGACCACATTCCCTAAATCCAAATCTCTTTTACTCTCTTAAATTTTTATAGTAAAATAGACTCACTTTGTACTTAACTTTTATATCATACTGGTTATTATATCAATATATCTTAACTTATGGGAAAAAAAAAAGA
Organism: Platycarya strobilacea; assembly: GCA_036898215.1. NCBI lineage: Eukaryota > Viridiplantae > Streptophyta > Magnoliopsida > Fagales > Juglandaceae > Platycarya > Platycarya strobilacea. Next base: position 1,095,127 of record CM072547.1, on the reverse strand, counting down.
TACAATGGTAATGCATTACAAAACATCGCAGATTGAATATATTAGATACAGATCAATCGGGGATTCAATGCATATATAAACCTTGAAAGAAGGGTGGCAGGACGTATTGGCCAGTTAGGTCAAATCACCTAATTCGAAGCATCGGGTCGGTTAGATGCTTTCATGCGTGCATGTTTGACCTCATTTTTAACTGCAATTTTTTCATTTCAAGTTTTCTTATTCGTCATTTTTATATATTATATTATATTATATTTTTCTAATTTTCTAATTTTATTCTTCTTATCGATAATATATAGATTATGACTAGAAGAGTTTAATAAATTATCGACAAGAAAAAATAAAAATAAAAAATATAATATATAGTGTCATGTGAGGAAAAATATTAATTACAATAATTATATATATAGTAATATATAGGGATCATCTTATATATATATATGCATTACATTACAAAAAAATTATTTATTTACAATCGGTTAATTTTAACAAAATAATTATTTACAGTCAAAATAAATCATAAATAATCTTTTAATCATCAAGATAATGCTACTATACCCACTTTATTTGACACTTCTTTTTGATATATCATATATTTTGATTTTTTTTAATTAATTTGTTTTTATTTAATGATTAAATAAGTGATTATTAGTATATTGATTTTTTTTTTATATTTTTTAAAATATTTTAAAATGATAAAAAAAATAGAAAAAAGTTATTTTTTTTTTGTTTTCATATTCTTTAATATATTTAAATATTTAAAAATATATATATATAAAATAATATCAATATATTAATAATCACTTCTTTAATCATTAAATAAAAAAATTCAAAAAAATGAAATATAAAAGATATCAAAAAGAATGTATCAAAAAGAATGATCATAGTAACATTATCCTAATCATAAATAATTAATCATAAAAATCTTTTTTATTTTATAATATTAATTGGCAAATTCTTTTAAAAAAGATTCTTTGTGTGTTTTTTCTATTTAATGTGGATTCAGCATGGCATTCAGTACTGTTAAAGCATGTGGGCCATAAAAGGAATTAAATGGCGTTTGTGGTTTGGTCGCCTGGCATGACTACAAGCCAACCCTTGCAATAATTTTAACTTTTAAGGATCATTTCTAGCTACCATGCACCACTTTCTAGTTCTTGGCATGTGGATTCTAGAGGTTAGGCATCCTTCCAATATGATGCTCATGATGGAGTTAGATCGAGCTATATTAATCTATTACATGGTACATCATGAAGGATTAACGGTGTTTTGATATTTAAAAAAAAAAAAAAAGACGTTGTTTTCAATATGCTGTCATAATGTTTTTTAGTGTACATAAAATGACAATAAGACAAAGGCTCCAAGCTTCATGTGACTCATTACATGTTCTCCACGATTATGAAACTCATAATTATTCTGTCTTATTGCATACGACCTAATTTTAAACAGTTACTGATTATTGCGTTGTACGAGGTACTTTTTTTTTTATAACAAAATGATGATTTGCTTGAATGTCTCTTAATTTCTTCAAAATATCTACTTGTTCCTACAAAACCAATGGTTCAAAAAAGCCCTAATGAAATGCGACGGAATATAAATAATTTTAAGTCGTGTTAGGTAAGTTCTGGCACGCAATATCTTTTCATTGGATAATTAAGTTTTAGTTTATTTTGAGAGATAAAATTAAAAATTTTAAATTTTTTTAAAATTTTAAATTATTTTTTAAAATTTTAAAATAAAATAAATATTAAAAATTATATTATAATATATATTTTTTAATTTTAATTTTATTTTATTTCTACTCTAAAAATAAAGAGGGCTCAATTTAAATAAGGTAAAAACGTCTCGTGGATAATAATTAGTTAGTAGAACCCACGAAATCTATTTATTGGGTTCTTAAAAAGATTTGTTAAATTTTAGTTAAAAAAAAGATACTCCTTATAATTTTTCTTTGCATTTTATTCATCTTTAAAAGATTTCCTACTGTAATAAACGAACGTCGGCAGTCGCCTCCTGTCCCACCTTTAAATTTATGTGAATGACCCCACCACTATTATTTTAAATTCCGCGTAGTGACTTGTATAGTAACTTGCATAGTAATTTCAAAGCCTATAAATAGGAGTTTCAGTTGTAATGAAATTCATAAGAAAATATAGAGAGAGAAAGAAAGTTTCAGTTCTTAAGAGTTTTAGATAGAATTTCTTATTTCTCTTTTGCAATAGTAGTTTCCTTTCTTTAAGTTTCATAACACGTTATCAGCACGACGATTCTACCAATTCTGAAGCTAGTGGCCTTATTCCTCTGTAAGTTTTTCAACATATTATTTGAAATCTTTAATATATTTTATTGATGATTATCTGTGTGAATTTATAAATATGAGATACATATATTTATTTCATTATTTATATGTGTAGAAAATGGCAAATCTTACAAAATTGGAATTTGTTACTCTTGATATATTTGGGAAAAATTATTTATCCTGGATACTTGATGCTGAAATACATCTTGATGCAATGAACCTGGGAGAAACTATTAAAGAAGGAAATCAAACATCCCTGCAGGAACGTGCTAAAGTAATGATTTTCTTTCGCCACCATCTTCATGAAGAATTGAAAACTGAATATCTCACAGTAAAAAATTCATATATTTTGTGAAACAATTTAAGGGAGAGGTATGAACACCAGAAGACTGTCATCCTCCCAAGAGCTCGTTCTCAATGGATGCACCTGAGATTGCAAGATTTTAAAAGTATTAGTGAGTATAATTCTGAACTTTTTAAAATAAGTTCAGTATTAAAATTATGCGATGAGAAAATCATCGATGATGATATGCTAGAGAAGACTTTTACTACATTTCATGCCTCGAATGTGCTCCTGCAGCAGCAGTATCGAGAGAGAAAGTTCAAGAAATATTCTGAACTTATATCATGTCTTCTAGTAGCTGAGCAGAATAACGAACTCTTATTAGAAAGTCATCAATCACGCCCTACTGGCTCAATATCATTTCTAGAAATGAATGGTAATAGGTTTGCATCATTCCCAGAAGTGAATGGTGCATCCTTTAGAAGAAATCGGAGGCGTGGACGTGGTAAGAGAAATTATAAAAATGTTGGTCCCAGGAATGACAACATTAAAAGGGATTATAATATACCATATCACCAGAAAGTGGTACAATTCAAAAAGGGGTAAAAATCCTCAGAATAATTTTTCAAAGAAAAGTGAAGAGGTGTGCCATAGATGTGGAATGACTGGACATTGGTCACGTACCTGTCGTACGGCCAGGCACTTAGCTGATTTATATCAAACTTCTATTAAAGGAAAGAATAAAGTGCATGAAACAAATTTAGTAGAACCATCAGATGATTTATTAGATTCAGTAGATGTAGACGTTACTCATTTTGATGTATCTGATTTCTTTAATCATTCTGATGGTAGTATTGAACACTTAATTGGAGATGGAAGTGTTCTACTCAATTAATGTATTTTCTTTCTATCAGTAATAAAAGTTTTGTATATTTTGTAGAATCATAGATCACATTGATGAGCTTTTTATCTCTGAGTTGAATGATAAAGATATATGTCTGGCTGACAGTGCTACAACTCACACAATTCTCAAAGAAAAGAAATATTTTCAAAATCTAACACTAAGTAAAGCTTATGTCCATACCATACCAGGTTCATCGGATTTAATTGAGGGTTCCGGAAGAGCTTATATTGTGTTGCCTAATGGCACCAAATTTTGTATTAATGATGCTCTATTCTCTTCACAATCCAGAAGAAATTTATTGAGTTTCAAAGATATACGTCGTAATGATTACCATATTGAAACGACCAATGAAGGCAGTAAAGAGCATTTTCTTATTACTAAAACAATATCGGGCCAGAAGCTCGTATTAGAAAAACTGCCTGCTCTATGTTCTGGATTGTTTATACAAAAATGAGAACAATTGAATCATATGTGGTAATGCACCAGAAGTGCATTGACCCTAAAGTATTTATGACTTGGCATGATCGCCTTGGACATCCGGGTTCTATAATGATGAGATGAATTATTGAAAATTCGTATGGGCATCCCTTAAAGAATCAAAAGATATTTATACCCAATGAATCTCCGTGCTCTGCATGCTCTTAAGGTAAGTTACTTATTAGACCATCTCCCTCAAAAGTTATTGTTGAATCTCCATCATTTTTACAAAGGATTCACGGAGATATATGTGGGCCTATTCATCCATCAAGTGGACCATTTAGATGTTTTATGGTTCTAATTGATGCATCTAGTCGATGGTCACATGTTTGTCTTCTTTCCACTAGAAATGTTGCATTTGCTAGACTTCTTGCTCAGATAATTAAACTACGAGCACAATTTCCTGAGTATCCGATTAAGACCATTCGATTTGATAATGCAGGTGAATTTTCATCTCAAGTTTTGGATGATTATTGCATGTCAATAGGAATAGATGTTGAACATCCTGTTGTCCATACACACACACAAAACGGTTTAGCTGAATTTTTGATCAAAAGATTTCAACTAATAGCTAGACCTTTACTTATGAAATCAAGACTATCTGTTTCTGTTTGGGGACATGCTATACTTCATGCAGCATCTCTAATTCGCATTAGACCATCTGCATATCATAAATATTCTCCATTACAGCTTGCATTTGGTCAACAACCAAATATTTCTCATCTTCGTACTTTTGGATGTGCTGTATATGTTCCAATTGCACCTCCACAACGTACAAAAATGGGCCCTCAACGTAGACTTGGGATATATGTTGGTTTTGATTCTCCATCCATTATTAGATACCTTGAACCCCTTACAAAGGATATATTTAAAGCACGTTTTGAATATTGTCATTTTGACGAATCAAATTTTCCGTTAATGGGTAAAAAAAAAGTCAGTGCCTGAAACACGATAAGATATTACTTGGGATAATAAGACCCTGTCTCATTTTGATCTTCCTACAAATGAATGTAAACGGGAAGTTTAAAGGATTATTCATTTGCAAAATGTTGCAAATCAGTTACCGGATGTATTTACTGACACTAAAAGTGTAGTAAAATCTTATATTCCTGCTGTTAATACTCCAGCAAGGATTGAAGTCCCTGAAGGACAAATTGTCAAAGCAGCAATAGGTGAATCTAAAACACGCCTGAAGCGTGAAAGACCTATTGGTGCAAAAGATAAAATTCTCAGAAGGAAAAGAATACAAAATGAATTTGGTGTTCCTGAAAAATACGTACCCACAATACAGGCCACAAATTTAATTGGTGCTCCTAAAGAGCTTAAATATTCTATTCCAGAACCTCCTGAAGAGGAAACTCTTGAAGAGTATAAATCTCCTAAAAAGGGACATCCTGAAGAGGTGTGTCATGAAATGTTTTCTCCTGAAGAGGAACAGGTATTTGAAAATAATGAGATCTCAATACATTTCATGAAAACTGGAGAAATTCTGGATAGAAATAAAACTGTTGTCGACAACATATTTTCGTATAAAATGGCCCTTGACATTACCAGAAGTAATGAAAAAAGTGAGCCAAAAAGCGTCAAAGAATGTCGACGTAGAAATGATTGGCCAAAATGGAAAACAGCTATTGAAGCTGAATTAAATTCGCTAGCAAAACGAGAAGTATTTGGACTTGTTGTCCAAACACCAAAGGGTGTGATGCCTGTTAGATATAAGTGAGTATTTGTACGAAAACGTAATGAGAAAAATGAAATTGTGCGATATAAAGCACGACTTGTTGCACAAGATTTCCTGCAGAAACTCGGGATTGATTATGAAGAAACATACTCTCCCGTTATGGATGCAATCACATTTAGATTTTTGATTAGTCTGGTTGTTACAAAAGGATTAGAAATGCGGTTGATGGATGTGGTCACTGCATATTTATACGGATCCTTAGACCATGACATATATATGAAAATCCCTGAAGGATATAAGATGCCTGAAGCATCTACAAGTACATCTAGAAATATGTACTCAATCAGACTACAAAGATTTTTATATGGGTTGAAGCAATCCGAACGCATGTAGTATAATCGCTTAAGCGAATATCTATTGAAAGAAGGATTTGAGAATAATCCTATATGCTCATGTGTTTTTATTAATAAATCAGAATCCGGATTTGTCATTATTGCGGTTTATGTTGATGATTTAAATATTGTGGGAACTCCTGAAAAGATCTCAAAAACCACTATATATTTAAAGAATGAATTTGAAATGAAAGATTTTGGCAAAACAAAACTTTGTCTTGGCCTGCAGCTCGAGCACTTGCCAAATGGAATTTTTATTCATCAGTCCATGTATACTGAGAAAGTCCTAAAACATTTTTATACGGACAAATCTCATCCCCTGAGTACTCCAATGATTGTTCGAACACTTGATATGAAGAAAGATCCATTCCGTCCTTGTGATGACGATGAAAAAATTCTTGGTCCTGAAGTACCATATCTCAGTGCAATTGGAGTTTTGATGTATCTTGCAAATTGCACTTGACCAGATATTACATTCTCAGTTAATCTGCTTGCAAAATATAGTTCTGCACCAACTCGAAGGCATTGGAATGGCATTAAACATGTCCTTCGTTACTTTCATGGTACGGTTGATATGAGATTATTTTATCAACGTGGTTCAAGTCGAGAATTGATTGGGTATGCAGATGCAGGTTATCTTTCAGACCCACACAGAGGTACATCTCAAACTGGATATTTATTTACTTATGGAGATACTGTCATATCATGGAGATCTGTTAAGCAGACACTATCTGCTACTTCTTCAAATCACTTAGAGATCATTGCTATTCATGAAGTAAGTCGAGAGTGTATTTGGTTGAGATCAGTTATTCAACATATCTAAGAAAAATGTGGACTTCTCATGATCAATAATAGCCCAACAATCTTATATGAAGATAATACTGCTTGTATCACTCAAATCAGAGGAGGATATATCAAAGGTGACAGAACCAAACATATTTAACCTAAATTCTTTTATACTCATGAACTTTAAGAGAAAGGTGAAATTAATGTCAAGCAGATACGATCTAGTGATAATCTGGCAGATTTATTCACAAAAGCGTTACCAACTTCCACATTCAAAAAGATTGTGCATAACAATGGAATACAAAAACTCAAAAATCTTTTGTCATGCACTTTTTAGGGGGAGTAAATGTGCTGATTGTACTCTTTTTCCTTCGCTGAGATTTTGTCCCACTGGGTTTTCCTCTGCAAGGTTTTAATGAGGTAATCTTAAAGCACTTGTGGATACATAAGAAGACTGTACTCTTTTTCCTTCGCCATTGGTTTTTCTTCCCACTGGGTTTTTACTTGGTAAGGTTTTAACGAGGCAGATTCCTTATTGGCGGTCATTCAAGGGGGAGTGTAATAAACGAACGTCGGCAGCCGCCCCCTGTCCCACCACTAAAATTATGTGAATGATCCCACCACTATTATTTTAAATTCTGCATAGTGACTTGTATAGTAACTTGCATAGTAATTTCAAAGCCTATAAATAGAGGTTTCAGTTGTAATGAAATTTATAAGAAAATATAGAGAGAGAAAAACAGTTTCAGTTCTTAAGAGTTCTAGAGAGAATTTCTTATTTCTCTTTTGTAATAGTAGTTTCCTTTCATTAAATTTCATAACAACTACATCTTTTTATTTTTTTTTATATTCTATTAAAATAATATTCTTTTATTCTTTGTTTATCACTTTTTCTACTAATTTATTTCAAATCTTTAACTATTTTTAATAAAATATATTTAAAATTTGATATAGGAATTAATAGTAACTCTCCACTATAAAAAATAATTAGTGTTATAAGAATGATATTATAGCTCAATATAGGAATTTCTACTACTTTGCTTTAAGTGTTCAATATAAGAAACTGACAACTCCCTTAATGACGTACAATAATACGAATAATATATAATGAAAAATTATATTTGTAAGTTAGTGTTAATAATACAATATCTGATAAAGGGTAAATTAGAATGACGAAATTTTACTGTTCATCCATAATTGCAACTTTTTATATAGAATGATATTATAATTCAATTTGGTGTTATAGCTTTTTTAAATTCTATGAACAATATATTTCCAAACATTAAAAAGACTTCGGCTTTGGATGGTAAATATGTTATCTTATTTTATATTATTATTATATATTTTTTAAAATTTTTATATGAAATATAATAAAAAAAATCTTCAAACAGATAACACTTACAAATTAGACGTATCAGAAGCCAATAAAAACTCAACACCTAAGATTAATTAAGAAGACGTGAAAAGACATATGTGGGTTGAAAAGTAGGAAAATCTGTCTTTTCTGGTCTCTCTCCCCTCCCCCTCTCTCATGAAAGAGAAATGCTACTCTTACTCGTTAATTATCCCGAATTAAATCCCCGTCTGACGTATTATGCTTACTTGGAAATCACTTTGATTTTCATTTTTTTACAAAAAAAAAAATTACTTTATCTCGTAAGTGCTTTTCATCCCTTGAAAAGACTTTACTAAAGTTCACTTAACTCTCCTTTTCTTTCCGTCTCCAACGTCTGGAATAGTTCTCGTCTCCTCACATGTTTCTAACCAAGGTAGGATCCCAGAAAATTAAGAATGAAAGAAAAACTCGTCAAGCTAATGCAACAACAAAGACCCAAAAAATTCAAAAATGAAAGGAAAAAAACTTGAATTTTCTGGTGATTATATTCAAAGATTATCTGGTGATGGTCGATTTGGTAGGCAGTGTTATGCCATTGATTCTCTCTCTCTCTTGGAGCAAGATGTGATCGATTCAAAAATTAAAGAAAATAAACTTGAATTTTCTGATGATAATATTCAAAGATTATCTGGTGGTGGTCGATTTGGGAGGCCATATTGTGCCAATGATTCTCTCTCTCTACCAGAACAAGATGGGATCAGTTTTCATAAGGGAGAGACGATGAGGATAGAAAACGTTAAAAGTGATCAAGTTTGTGGTAGCAGCGCTGGAAATGGAGCTGCGTGCCGGAATATGAAGCCGGAAATGCTGTAGGTTGGTGCCGGATAATGGACTCAGTGAAGGTGAATGATGACCCTCCTCGAACATTTTTTCTTCTATCTGTTGTTTGGTTTTTTAAAATCACATGTAATTACACGTGTTAATAACACATCAGGCGGGAATGGAAATCGGGAAATACGGTATGTAGTTGTAGAAAGACTCCTCGTGAAATCTGTTGGGATCGACGGAAGCTCACAAATAATATGGAGACCAGAATATAACGTGGTTCGGCCAATTTAGCCTACATCCATACACACAAAGAAGAGAAATTTGTATTAAACAATAAACCAATTATTTACAATGGTTTCTCTCTTCTAATCTCTCTAACGGACCTCACCTCCGACTCTCCTTCTCATTACAATCTTATATGTATTTATAGAAGAAAAAAATAGTGTGAACGTGTAAAAAACGGTGGAACTCCGGCGGCCGACTTTCTTGAATTTTCCGGCGGCGCCTACCTTCCAGTTGCTACTGATGGTGCCGTCTTCCACCTTCTAGAAGCCTCCAGCTTCTTCATTTGCGTGTGTTGATTTCTAACAATCTCCCCCTCAACACCAAATGGAGGATATCCTGACACATTTTAATTCAAGGTACTTAACCTGGCTATGTTTCTACATAGCTCAAGTTTTTCGTATGTGACTACCTTCGTTAGCATGTCCGCTGGATTCTCCTTCGTATGGATCTTTACAAGGTTCAACAGCTGTTGCTCCATTACTTCACGTATCCAGTGAGACCGAATATCGATGTGCTTTGTTCGGGAGTGGTACATCGAGTTTTTACTCAGATCAAGAGCACTTTGACTATCACAATAGATTCTGTACTCTTTTTGACTGACTCCCATTTCTTGGAGGAACCGCTTTAACCACAACATTTCCTTTCCTGCTTCTGCTATAGCAATGTACTCTGCTTCTGTTGTAGATAAAGCCACACATTTCTGCAGTTTGGACTGCCATGATACAGCTCCGCCTGCAAATGTGTAAATATATCCTGATGTAGATTTTCTACCATCAAGATCACCTGCCATATCAGCATCTGTATAGCCATCCAAGACTGGGTTAGCTCCCCCGTAGCACAAGCACAACTTTGATGTACCTTTAAGGTACCTGAGAATCCATTGTACTGCTTTCCAGTGTTCTTTCCCTGGATTTGAAAGAAAATGGCTCACAACTCCAACAGCGTGAGCGATGTCAGGTCTGGTACAAACCATAGCGTATATTAAACTTCCTACTGCTGAGGAGTAAGGTACTGTAGCCATTTCTTGAACCTTTTCTGGTGATGAGGGACATGAGCTTTTGCTCAATTTGAAGTGATTAGCCAGTGGAGTACTGACTGGCTTTGCTTTCTCTATGTTGAACCTTCTTAGTATTTGTTCAACATACTTTTCCTGTGACAGCCATAGCTTCTTTTTCTTCCTGTCACGAGTGATCCTCATGCCCAAAATCTGCTGGGCAGGTCCTAAGTCTTTCATCTCAAAGACTTTGGAGAGATCCTTCTTTAGCTTCCTGATAATGGATGGATTTTTTCCAATAATCAGCATGTCGTGAACATAGAGCAGTAACATCACGAAGTCACCTTCTGATAATCTCCGGATGTAAACGCACTGATCTGCAGCAGTTTTCTTGTAGTCATGACTCATCATGAATGAGTCAAACTTCTTATACCACTGTCTGGGAGCCTGCTTCAAACCGTAAAGGCTCCTTTCTAACTTGCAAACCAAATGTTCCTTTCCAAGAACTTGGAAGCCTTCTGGCTGCTCCATGTAAATTTCCTCATCAAGGTTGTCGTGAAGAAATGCTGTCTTCACATCCATCTGTTCAAGTTCCAAGTCAAGACTTGCCACCAATCCGAGTACCACTCGAATTGAAGTCATCTTCACAACAGGTGAAAATATCTCATCAAAGTCGATTCCTTTCTTCTGCTGGAATCCTTTGACGACCAAGCGAGCTTTGTGCTTCACCTGCTTGCCATCATTTTTCAGCTTGAACACCCATTTGTTTCTCAGTGCTCTCTTATCGTTTGGAAGTTCCATCAGCTCATAAGTCTGATTCTTCTGTAACGAGTTCATCTCATCCTGCATAGCCTGCATCCATTTGTTGCTATCTGGATGAGATATTGCCTCCTGGAAGTTTTCTGGCTCCCCCTGATCTGTAAGAAGAATATAATCTGATTCCAGATATCTTCGTGACGGAATCAACAATCGCCCTCTAGAGGATCTGTCCTGCTGAGGTTGATCACCTGACAACTCTGCAGTTTCTGATGGAAAAGGCAACTGCTCCCCCTGCTCAGTAGTGGTTTCTCCGTTGTCAGTATCCTCTTCTTCTTCTGGGAAAACTTCCTGTCTATCTTCAGTGTTTGAAACAGACTGAAGTGGTAGTGAAGTCGGAGCTGGTTCTGGAGCACTTGGAGTTGTTTGTTCTGATCCAAACATCTGGTCTTCATGGAACACTACGTCCCTACTTCTAATGACCTTCTTCGCTTTTGGATCCCATAATCTGTATCCAAACTCTTCATCTCCATAGCCGATGAAAAAACATGGAGTAGACTTTTCATCAAGTTTCTGTCTTTTCTCCTTGGATACATGTGCAAATGCTTTGCACCCAAATACTCTTAAATGAGAGTATGAAATCTTGCGGCCTGACCACACCATCTCTGGGACTTCAAACTGCAGTGGAACTGACGGTGTTCTGTTGATCAAGTAACAGGCTACTTTTACTGCTTCACCCCAGAATGGCTTAGGTAACTTTGCCATACTCAGCATGCATCTGGTTCGTTCCACAATGGTCCGGTTCATCCGTTCTGCTACACCATTGTGTTGTGGGGTGTAGGGGACACTCTTCTCGTGTCTGATGCCATGTCTGAAGCAATATTCTCTGAATTCTCGAGAAGTATATTCACCTCCATTGTCTGTCCGGAGGCATTTTAGCTTCTTGCCAGTTTCTCTTTCTACCATGGCATGAAAGTTTTTGAATTGCTCAAAAACTTGATCTTTCCTTTTTAGGAAATACACCCACACTTTTCGTGAAGCATCATCAATAAAAGTAACAAAATATTTGTTACCTCCAAGTGATTCAACTTCAAAAGGACCGCAAACATCAGAGTGTACCAAGCTCAATAACTCTGATCTTTTTCTAGCAGATGTCTGGAATGAAACTCTATGCTATTTACCAAATAAACAGTATTCACAAGGATTGAGAGCAATACCTTTGTTTACTGTAATCAATGCTTTCTTTGCAAGCATAAACACCATTTTTTCTCCCATGTGGCCAAGTCTCCGATGCCACAAGTTTGGTGATGTATCATCTTCAACTACATTAAGACTGTTTGCACATATCTTAGCACTTGATTTGTACAAAGTGCCACAGACATGTCCCCGTGCAACGACCATTGCTCCTTTCTTCAATTTCCAAGCATTATTGCTGAAGCTACTCTCGTAACCCTGTTGATCAAGGGTTCTTATAGAAATTAGGTTGAGTCGAAGATCAGGTACGTGCCGAACGTCATTTAGCACCATAGTACAGCCAACACTGGTTTTTATCCTGACATCTCCAATGCCCACGATCTTTGAGAAACTCGAATTTCCCATCTTGACTGTACCGAAGTCTCCTGCCTTGTAAGTACTGAAGAAATCCTTACAAGGAGTGGCATGATAGGATGCTGCTGTATCTATTACCCACTCGGTTTCCTCGCTTGAAACGTGCAAGCAAGATTCTTCACCAGCGGAAAGGAGTACACAATCTCCAGAAAGCGTCACTGCAGCTTCGCCTTCTTCGTGCTTTGACTGATTGCTTGGCTGATTTTGCTCCTTCTGCAGCTTTCGGCATTCTCTTTTAAAGTGGCCTTCAATACCACAAAAAAAACATTTTCCCTTCTTTCGCTGTTTACCGCGACTTTGGGATCTCCCTTTACTTTGACTTCTGTTTCTTTCTCGACTTCTACCTCTACTATTTCTCTGATGCCTTCCTTCTGTTACAAAGGCATCTGTCTCGTCTCCTCCAATCTCCTTTTGTCTAGCCTCTTCATTAAACAATGCGTCTATCACCATTGACATGACGAGCTTTCCATCTGGAGCTGAATTACTAAGTGAGACCACTAGCGTTTCCCAGCTATCTGGTAGGGAACTGAGAAGTAGTAGAGACTGCTCTTCATCTCCGAGCTTAAAATCTACGGATGCAAGTTGATTTACAAGATTCTGAAACTCGTTGGTGTGTGCGGCCACTGAGATGCCGCTTTTGAGTTTCAAGTTGACAAGGCGTCTCATTAGTAATGCCTTGTTTCGAGCAGTTTTTGCTTGGTACATGCTTTCCAGCTTTTTCCATAGCTGATAGGCATCCGTTTCCTGTGCAACATGATGAAAAACACTATGGTCAATCCACTGTCGGATCTGACCAATAGTTTTCTTATTCAACTTATGCCAGTCTTTTTCCGCTACATCATCTGGCTTTACGCTTTTCTCTTCAATTGGATCGAAGGGATCTTTACAATTCAGGAGATCTTCCATTCGAGGTCTCCATAGTGCGTAATTTGTAGATGTTAGCTTGATCATCGCACTTGCTCCCGAGTCCTCCATCAGTTCGGCTTTAATCTTTGATTTGAGTGACCGTTTCTCAACGTTCGGAGTTGAATCTCAACAAACGGAGCTCACCGTTGCGTCCGGAACGGTGGAAAACCTTGGAAACGATTCTTGTCTCGTTCCAAAATGATCAAAATTACGCCGAAAACCTGAAAAATAAGAAAAATGGAATATTCCTTTGTCTGCCGGAATATTTCCTCCGGTCACCGGAATATTCCATCCGGTTACCGGAATATTCTCTCAGTCACCGGAATATTCCTGCACCAGAATATTCTTGCCGGTGACGGAATATTCTTTCCGGTGAAGGAATATTCTTCCGACGACGGAATATACCGACGGAATATTCTTTATCCGTTTGGTTACTGTAGCGGGTCGGAAACCGGGTCAAACCGGTTCGGGTCGGATCACCCGGATTTAACGGGTCGGAGCTTGTCTTCTTCACTGCGCGCGCGTGTGGCGCGTGGGTCCCGTTGCCGGCGCGTGGCCGTCGTCGAGAAGACGCGTGTGGAGCGTGTAGTTTCGTCCGGTGTCCGTTTGAGACGAAATTTTCACCAAAATTTTCGTCTTGACCTGAGGAATCTGATAGTATCCTCCAAACTTGATTTCGATCAAGTTTAAAAATGGGTCTCTCACGAAAATTCACAAATCCAGCCTCCTACCGACTCTGATACCACTTGTTGGGATCGGCGGAAGCTCACAAATAATATGGAGACCAGAATATAACGTGGTTTGGCCAATTTAGCCTACATCCACACACACAAAGAAGAGAAATTTGTATTAAACAATAAACCAATTATTTACAATGGTTTCTCTCTTCTAATCTCTCCAACGGACCTCACCTCCGACTCTCCTTCTCATTACAATCTTATATGTATTTATAGGAGAAAGAAATAGTGTGAACGTGTAAAAAACGGTGGAACTCCAGCGGCCGACTTTCTTGAATTTTCCGGCGGCGCCTACCTTCCAGTTGCTACTGACGGTGCCGTCTTCCACCTTCCAGAAGCCTCCAGCTTCTTCATTTGCGTGTGTTGATTTCTAACAAAATCAATCCCTAAGGCCTAACTAGTAAAGTTGATGGCTTGAGACGATGACATCATCTTTGTCAAATCCGGCCATGGACGTTGTCGATCCCAGCTTGCGTGAAGGGTCTTCGTATATGCAGGAACTGAAATGAGTTTGATCATTTTTTATGCTTTCAAGATTAGGCACACCAAGAATGAGCGAATAACTTCCAAAAAAACCCACATTGCGGGCTCGGTTTAGTGGTTGAAGACTTGAAGTGGTGACTTCGTTTGGGAAGAAGACCCCCCTCCCCTACGTTTCTGTTTGGATTGTTGATCAAGGTTTTTGTTTTGGGTTGCTTTTTTTTTCAGCTCCTCGATACATGTCGGAGTAAATGATTTCGATTGTTATTTCCAGTTTCTTTTGGTTCTTCTTAATTGTTTTTCTTTTGGGTTGTAGTTTCAATTAAGCTTTTATTTGTTGATTTGAGATTTCTTTTTGGTTGAAATATGTGATTTTGTGTGGGTAAAATATGAGATTTGATGCTCTTATTTCCTTCATCTGTTATGCTAATTTGTTTTGAAAGCAATACAAGTGTTAAAGTTTTCCCTTTCTTCTTAGAGTTTCAATGAGAAAGATTGGTCCCAAGACGTGCAAGCAACCATCCCTTAATCCACATAGCTTTCACTCTGCAAATGAAAGGGGATCGATTCGAGGGAGAGTGCTAGAGAGAGAGAGAGAGACAAAGAGTGTGTGCAAGAGAGACGGAAGAACAGAGAGAGAGAGAGAGGGATATCAAGGGTGAGCGTCGAGGTAATGAGGTTAATAAAAGTTGTGATTTTATGCAATTTTCTTACAATTAGTGAACTTCATTACGTGGCAAATAATTATTGGTTTTCAATAAATACTATTGATTGGTGTCTTGTCTAAAGAGGAGCTCATATAATAAATAATTTTTTTAAGTTTTAAAATGATAATAATATTAAAAAATAATATTTTATTTTATTTTTAATTTTATTTTAAACTATATTACCTTATCTTCTTGTAAAGAATTGTAGGTGTTTACAACTTTCATGTATACTAACTAGCCTCATTCACTTTCATAAAAAATTTCATATTATCTTATCTAATTATTATAATTTACATAAAAAAAAATCATTATAACTTTTTAAAATTTTTATATAAAATAAAATAAATAATTCAACTTTTTCAAATCCCAAAATAAAAACAATATTCAAAAATATATATTTTAACAATCTTTTATTCAATTTTTAACTTTTATTTTAATTTATTTTATCTCATCTCATTTACAAAAATAAACTCTTACCCAGATAACTAACACAAGAGGGAGAGTGAATTGGGTTATAAAAAAATTGAACACTTATAAACCAAATACACAATATAAAATATAAATAAAATACGAAGTAACAAGAAATATAAAGAGTAAGGGTAAGCAGAAACAAACTCAGTATTTTAACGAGATTCAACCCCACGGCCTATATCCTTACCTCAAACTACCCATTGAGGATCATAAATTCACTATTCAATCTTCTTCAGGTGGAGATAGAAACCTATTACACTTTTAAGTAACACCGCTACAAAGAATCCGTGTAGAATATCATCTACACTTGCAATCACTTCACACTTGATAATTCAACTATTCCCTATATAAAACACCTTCTACCCGCACAAGGGTTATACGCACCCTCTTACAAATACAAAAGTTGATAATGGGTAAGTTATCAGAATACACTCCTCAATGAGTGATATAAAAACAATACAGCGCAACTTATATCTTTCTCATAATGAACAAGGATTAAGGCACAAAATTTAGATAAGAGAGAATGAGAGCTTTAAAAGAATGATACAAAACTTAACAATTGATGTGTCAACTCTTATTGTGATTTTTGTAAAACTAATTTTTTTTACTTTTCATACATGACAAAATGAGTATGATTTATTTTTCAAATCAAATCATCTTCTTTTTGCATATGTCAAAAAAACACACAACCACCCTTCAAGATTTTCAAACAAAATCATCTATTTTTTGCATTTGTCAAAAAAATATACAACTATCTTTCAAGATTTTCAAACAACACATGCACATATTAAAGATGATAATCAATCATCTTACAAATTTAAATCTTTATGAATATGTAAAAAAAAGAAATTGAAATTAAATATTTTAATTAAGTTATGCAAATGTAAAAAATGCAATTTGATATTTTATGAGAAAATATTAATTTTGAATCTTAATCCAATTTCAAATTTTAAGAGATGTTCAAAATTACTCTATGAGTTTCATTTGTAAACTTGATCTTCTTTTTACTCATACTTGATTTCTTGATGTGCTTAGCTCTCTTCATGAGTAAATAATTTGAACTTGAGTTTTGAATTTATCTGTTATCATCAAAATCTATACGTAGATACGAGACTTGAAATTTTGGGTTCAACAATCTCCCCATTTTTGATAATGATAAATAATTAGTAGAAATTTGCGACTTGCAGTAATACTTAAACTCCCCCTAAAAATATGCGTTCGTTTTTCAAATAAAATATAGACATGATTCTAGCATATATAACAAAGTAGTATAATACTAGTATAAGACTTCTCCCCATTTTGGCATCATTAAAAAGGAATCGCAATTGGTTTCAGTAAGATTTATTCCTGCAATAACTAATAACCAAATAAAATGGTGCGTTAGTAGAAACTATAGAAAGTTGAACAATTGGAACCACTTGTTTCCAACAAAAGCTGTAAAGGCTGAGGCCTAACTTTATCGTCTCAATGCAGAAGAAAACTCAAATTCGTTTGATGTTGTTGAAAAATTAAATATTATCGAGATTTGGTGCAGAAGAAGATTTCTTCCCGCGTCCGTGTCCGACAAAACCTGTAAAGGCTGGAAGCCTAGCTCTAGCAATTTCGTGCAGAAGGAGATTTTGTAGAGAATTGAATAATTAGAATCACCCGTGTCCGACAAAACCTGCAAACGCTGGAAGCCTAACTCTGACAATTCGGTGCGGAAGAAGATTTAAATCCGTTTGACGTTGTTGACAAACAAGATTTCGTAAAGATTTGAAAGTTTTTTTTTATTTCTGTTTAAATGACAATTTTCACCTATTGAATACTTACAAGAAAAATCTTTCATTCCTCATTGATCAAATATCTGTTTATTCAAAACGATAGAATGTCGGAGAAAATTTCTTCTGATGACCTTTCGGATTTGAATCAAGAACCGTCTCAATCAGTCATCTCTCCCATCTCATCTAGCATATCTTGTAAGTTGACTAAGTAAGATTTGAAGAGATGATAGTGTGTCTTATTCTTATTTCCATCTCTATAAAAGTAATCTTTAGTTTTATCTAATTTGCATCAAATCTTATTTTCATTTTTGCAATTCGCTTGCATTCCCATTCTACAAATTTTTAATGGCTCGTCAATTTTCCTTCAGTACTTCTCGTGATCAATCTATTTCTACTTCTATCATAAGTGCCATGAAACAACAAGAGACTGATTTAAATAATAAATCAGATCATGACGCCATTTATGAACTTATGGGTCTCAAGACTCGATACTCATCATCTATTGTTACTTTTTCCATTCGATTGCAGTCCAAAACTCGCCAAATTGATAAGTTTAGCAAGACTGTCTTTGTACTTAAACGATTTGTTTATGAGTCAAATAGAAAAATAGTAGAGTTAAAGTAAGAGAATAAGGATTTAAAATCCTGACTTGCCTTTTCATTTCGACTGCCTAATCTTTTAGATAAGAATAACATGTCGCTCTATGAAGAGTAAATGTAGTTGAAAGATGAGGTTAGAAGTCTCAAGTTTTTGTAAGTCATTTGAGAAAATGGAATAAAAATATTTAACAGATATTCATGATATGCATCATTCCTATTTCTCTTCTAATCATGCATAATCTATCTTCTAGTTGAGGTTTTGTAAAAATGTCCGCCAATTGATCATGTGTGCTTATGAATTATAGTACAATATCACATTTCTCAACACGATCTCTAAGAAAATAATATCTAATTTCAATATGTTTAGTCCTAGAATATTGTATTGGATTTTTTGAAAGATTTATAACACTAGTATTATCACATTTAATAAGAATATAATTGTACATTAGCTTAAAATCTTCAAGCTGTTACTTTATGTAAAGAATTTGAGCACAACAACTACCTGCAGCAACATACTCTGCCTCAGCAGTAGATAATGCAACAGAATTTTACTTTTTACTAAAACATGAAACGAGTACATGACCTAAAAAATGACATGTTCCACTAGTACTTTTTCGATTAACTTTACAACTAGCATAATCTGCATCTGAATAACTAAAAAAATCGAAAAAATTGTGCTTAGAATACCATAACCTGAGGTCAATGATACCGGCAAGATATCTAAAAATACGCTTGACTGCAATCAAATGAGATTGTTTTGGAGATGATTGAAAACGTGGATATAAACATACACTGAACATAATATTAGGTCTACTAGCTGTCAAATATAATAAACTAATAATCATACATCAATATACATTTGAGTCAACTGGCTTACCGCTTTCATCTTAATCAAGTTTGATGATTGGACTCATTGGTGTTCCAATTATTTTTGCATCTTCTATCTCAAATTTTTTGAGTAAATCTTTGATATATTTTGACTGATTAATGAATGTTTCACTTTTTACTTGCTTGATTTGCAATCTGAGAAATAAATTAAGTTCTCCCATCATACTCATTTCAAATTCTTCCTCCATCTCTTAGCAAAATCTTGACACATATTTTCGCTAGTAGTACCAAATATTATATCATCCATATAAATTTGAACTAGAAGAATATCATTCTATTCATATTTAATGAAAAAAGTTATATCAATTTTTTCCTCTTGAAAAATATTTTTCAATTAAGAAACCACTAAGCCTTTCATACAAAGCTTTAGGAGTTTGTTTGAATCTATATAAAGCCTTTGTGAGCTTAAAAACATGATTAGGAGAGATATGATTCTCAAAACCTGGAAGTTGTTCAATATATACCTCTTCATTTATAAAACCATTTAAGAAAGCACTTTTAACATCCATTTGAAAAAGCTGGAAATATTTATAACATGCATATGCAAGTAATATTCGAATAGCTTCTAATCTTGCGATAGGTACATACATCTCATCATAATCAATTCATTCCTCTTGATTGAAACCTTGGGCTACAAGTTTAGCTTTGTTTTTAATGATGATTCCAGACTCATCATTCTTATTTATAAAAACTCATTTTGTTCCAATAACGACATGATCTTTGGGTTTAGGAACAAGTGTCCAAACATTATTTCTTTCAAATTGATTTAACTCTTTTTGCATAGCTAGAATTCACGATTCATCAAGCAGTGCTTCGTCAATATTTTTGGGTTCAATATGAGATAGAAAAGTAGTGTGATTGCAAATATTTTTAAGAGATGATCGAGTACTTACACCTTGTGACCTCGTGAAGGTTCTCTTAGAATTTGTTCCACTAGATGATCTTTCACATGTTTCCATTATTTGGTTGCATCTTGTACTAAGTTTTGATAATCTTTCCTGATATCTTCATGTTGGACTTCTTTCATTGTATTCTTTTTGTTGAGATTGAGACTATTTGTATTATTTGTACCTTCTCTTTTTATGATCTTCCTTTTTGAATTGTCTCCAAATGTCACGCATCCTTCTTCTTTAGAAGTGAGGTCAATGAATTTAGTTTTATTTCTTGTTATGTGTCTTGAGCATCCGTTATCCAAAAACCATTTACTTTTACCTGTAGAAGACTTCATGCATACCTACAAAAGCAATTAAAAAATTTTCGGCACCCAAGTTCTTTGAGTCCTTTATTTATTAGTATTAGAAGAAATAAAATTTTTTGATAACCATATGACCCTAATAGTCATTATATGTTTTTGTCTAATAGGACAAGTATGATAATCATAACCATTTCTATTACAACAATTATAAATAACATATGACATATTTGAAAACTTTGAGTGATTGTAATAATATTGTTTTTTGAAAATTTTATTTTTATGAAAAGAATTTTAAAAATCTAATTTTAATTTAGTTGGTTTATCAAAGAAATTTTTATAGGATTTGAATTTTTCTTTTGGCATGTATCACAAGCCTACCTTATTAAAAAACACATTTTTGACTACCAAGAAATTTTTCAAAATTTCTTTTTCCATTTGTAAAGTTTTTAATAATCTTTTCTAAATCAATCACTTTCTTTTTCAACTCATCATTTGTATCTTTTGAAATTATATTTTCTTTTCTTGAAATATCAATTTCATTTGTTAAAGAAAAATTTTTCTTTTTCAAAGCACTATACTTTATACCCAATTTTTCAAGTTTCTCATATATCTCTTCCAAAACATTTTGCAACTCTTTATAAGAAGGATTTTCAACATTTTCAGAATTTGTTACTTCAAGATCATCTTTAACCATAGGACAAAAATTTGTAGATTCTTCATTACTTGCGTCGCTGTCTGAGCTACTTGAATCATCATCACATATAACTTTCATTACTTTCTTACCTTTGTATCGATCTTTTTTTAGCAGAAGATAATCTGCTTTGATATGTCTAGGCTTTTTACATTTATAACAAATTAATGAATCATTTTTACTTGTATTTTTATTGAAAAAATTTTTAAAAAATTTCCTTGGAGGAGTTTTATTTTTTTTAAGAATCTCTGAAATCTTCTTGTGATTATTACAATTTCTTCATCTTTGTCATCACTTTCCTCATTTTCATCACTTTTACTTTCATGGAAAACAATTTTGAGTGTCAAACTCTTCTTTTTCTTTCTTTCTTCTTCTCCTCTTTTCAATGTATACTCATGAGTAATAAGTGATTTAATGCTCTGATATCAATTGTTACCCAGATGACTAACACAAGAGGATGGTAAATTGGGTTATAAAAAAATTGAACACTTATAAACCAAATACATAATATAAAATATAAATAAAATACGAAGCAGCAAGAAATATAAAGAGTAAGGGTAAGAAGAAGCAAACTCAGTATTTTAACGAGATTCAGTTCCACTGTCTACGTCCTCGCCTCAAGCTACCCCTTGAGAGCTTGATAATCCTAAATTCACTATTCAATCTTCTTCAGGTAGAGATAGAAATTTATTACACTTTTGAGCAACACTGTTACAAAGAATCTGTGTAGAACATCATCTACACTTGCAATCACCTCACACTTGGTAATTCAACTATTCCCTGTATAGAACACCTTCTACACACACAAGGGTTATATGTACCCTCTTACAAATACAAAAACTGATAATGAATAGGTTATCAGAATACACTTCTCAATGAGTGAGATAAAAACAATATAGCGCAACTTATATCTCTCTCATAATGGACAAAACTTAAGACACAAAATTTAGAGAAGAGAGAATGAGAGTTTTAAAAGAATGATGCAAAACTTAACAATTTATGTGTAAGTTCTTGTTGTAATTTTTTCAAAACTCAAGTGAGTTATTTATAGGCAAATGAGTTTTCATATTTAAATTTGAAAATGTTCACATGTCAAATAAGAGCACTATTTACTTTTCAAAAGATTCAAATAAAAACATCTTATTTTTATATATTTCAAAGACAACCTCATTCATTTTTCAAAAAAATCAAACCTTACTTTTCATACATGACAAAATGAATATGATTTATTTTTCAAATCAAATCATTTTCTTTTTGCATATGTCAAAAAAACACATAACCACCCTTCAAGATTTTCAAACAAAATCATCTATCTTTTACATTTGTTAAAAAAATACACAACCATCATTCAAGATTTTCAAACAACACATGCATATGTTAAAGATGATAATCAATCATCTTACAAATTCAAATCTTTATGCATGTATAAAAAAAAATTGAAATTAAATATTTTAATAAAGTTATGCAAATGTAAAAAATGCAATTTCATTCTTTATGAAAAAATATTAATTTTGAACCTTAATCCAATTTCAAATTTTAAGAGATGTACAAAATTACTCTATGAGCTTTATTTGTAAACTTAATCTTCTTTTTACTCATACTTGATTTTTTGATATGCTCTCTCTTCATACGTAGACAACTTGAGTTTGAGTTTTAAATTTATTTGTTATCATCAAAATCTATACGTAAATACGAGACTTGAAATCTTGGATTTAACATAAACGAAGATGAAAACAATTATATAAAAAAAATACTAGAATGCTCCAAAGATTAATTAAGATGCCAACTTTTCAATCTCATTTGAATGTTGAGTTTGAGTTGAAATGAGTTAAATTATTTATAAAAAGTAGTAAATTGAGATGGTAGTGTACATTTTAGATAAGATCCATCTAAAACGAATTTATGTGTTTTGATGGTAAAATGAGTTTAAATATATTTATGGAAAGTTTAAAAAAGTCATAAGTCTCGCATATAAAAAAATGTTGAGTCGAAAAAAATTATACCCTATGTCTAAAGATATTTTCGTTGAGATGAATTTAATAATTTGAACCCAGACAAAATCCCTCTGGCGACCCAAACTTTCCATTTGAACCCAGACAAGATTCGTTGGATTCATCATTCATCTGGAAACTTTTCGATTAATATCTCTCATCCCATTAATTGAAAAAGCTTTGAAGGATTAAAGTTCAAGATAGACTCAAACTTTTTTTTTTCTGGAAAACAGCTCAAGATATCCTCTCGACAAGAACTCGTTTGAGTTCGGTGATCCATCTGAATTAAGAACAACAAAAGTGTCATCTCTATAATTTTGAACCAGAATCTCTTTCCCACCTGTTTCTTCAATGTATATACTCCAGAATCTTTTAAAGACAAACCAGGTAGCCCTTTGATTCCTCACTCTACAATAATTGAGATTTCTCCATCAACAACATCATCAATCCCTTAACTTCCCTTCAAATCCTAAAAGAGGACCGTCATCATTTTCAACTATTTGCCTCTCTAGCCATGAATAATGTATGGTACATTAGAAACAAAAATGTCCATAACCAAAACATTCCCTCCCCGATGGCCCTAGTTGAGTCTATTAACAAAATTTTCAACCAACACATAATAGTTTGGTTTGGCCAAAAAAAACCTTCCAGCATTCCTGAGTTGGTCTGTCCCTGTGGTTACCACTTGATAAAATTCGATGCAGCAATCTACAATACATGGAGCACCTTAGCAGCCATTTGTTGGAGCGACGAGAAGAATCTCATTTTCGCACTAGTTGACTTTATCACAAATACCAACCCCAACATTGGTGAAGCGACAGCAGACCTCCTTAAAGAAAGCCTAAAAAATGAACATAACCCATATTATCATTGAAGGAGACTCTTTGGTGACAATTCAAGTATTGACTTCCTCAGCTCCCCCACAAGATTGGCTCCTGAACTCGATTATAGAAGACATCAAATATTATTTAAGCTTTGTTATTGAGTGGACAACTAGGAAGATTCATCGGTCTTAAAATCAATGCGAACACAATCTAGCATAATGGGCAACGACAACGCAAGCTGACAACAACATTCCCCCATCAAGCTTCCTCCTTTACTTCTAAACTTTCACAGCAGGAAGGATCTCCCTTAACTTAATGATTTTTGCTATTGATATTGATATTTTAGTTTGTATGGATGTATGTCTGCAGGATCTGTGTGTAGTTTAGGTCTCGGTACAATGTGGCTGGACGATGTATTGTATTTGGTCTTATTAATATATTTCCATCTTGCATTAAAAAAAAAAAAAAAATTGAACTTAACTTCCAAACGGAGCCCGTTTAACGCTGCCCACTTGAAAGGTAATTGTATGGCTCAATGGGACCTCTTTCTTGAGCGTCATCTCCCGCATGATAGGTCATGTGCATCTCTCCGGCCCAAGCCCAAACTCAAGTAAATTATAAAGTACTGGATTTCCCACTCTCTTAGCAGTCCAATCTGTTTATTTACAAGGTCTACAGCCACGTATGGGATCCCAACTGGGATTCGACAGCACATTTTTTAATTTTCTTTTATGTATTTTTTAAATATAATTATTTAAAAAAATTACAGTATTATAATAAAATATTTATTAAATTATTGAGTAAAAATAAAAAATAAAATCTTCTCGAAAACCTCAATCCAAAATATACATGTGTGACTTTTGCATTTTTATTACTTATAAATCAGTAAATATATATATATATATACTTTCGTGTTATTAATAGGGTAAAAGTTGATTTGTAAAAAGAACTTTAAAATTTAAAATTTAGATTATATTTAAATTACTGTATCAATAATAAGAAGATAAATTTCCTACTTTCACTTATAAATATAATTTTATAGATTTTTAATAACCAATCATTTAGTTATTCGTAGTTCATTTTTCTCCCTCTCCCTCTCGTTTTCTCTTTCGAATCATAAGATCATTTTTCTTGTTTTCTTGTCGGACAAAAGGGGCTCGGTGCTCCGGCACTAACCTCCTCCTCTTCTTGCTAGCCCTAAAGGCTTTTCCTTTCCTAGTATTTCCTATTTTGCTAGTTTTCTTTTAGTTTTCTTGTGTTTTTCTCCAATAGTGTTGGACGTTGCGATCTATTGCCTTCCGGTGTTCTTCAACCCACATGCGCTACCTTCTCAACTACTACAAGAGGCTGATATACAAGTTCAGGAAAAAGCTTACTACATACACGACCTCAGTCGTGCGAGTGGCTCACACGTAGTCTTTGTAGACTCTGAGGCATTATATTCGACGTTAGATCTGTCAAATCTATCAGTCTGTGCATCTCAATAGGTGGCGTGCATGTGTGCTACATGCGCTGTCACCATCTGTGTTGGTCATCTATCGGCAACTTAGTTACGCTTTCGACTGCTATTTTATGTTTTCGTTTTTCATAAACCGTGACATTGATTGAAGGGTTATGGATCTACTTAAAAATTATTTTTAGACAACAACTATCAGTACTTCTGCCATCTTCATCACTTCTTACGGTGGTTTCACTGCCTTTAGCTGTCGTTTTTATACTCACATTTTGGCGATTATTTTACTTCCATCTTTTGATAAGACGACATTCATTTTTAGGACATGGATATGAATCATTGATTTTAAATAAATTTGTTTTAATTTTTTTATTTTGGAGTGATTGTTGAGAAACTCATACTCTTTTCATGCATGATTGGCTTAATTTAATGTTATTACCTTGTTTAGAAAAAAAAAGAAAAAGATATATATACATATATATATAACGGAAATGATATAATTACAATCCATTTATAATTTTTTTATTTAATTTAATTTTTAATTTTACTTAATGATTAAGAATGTGAATATTAATATTAATAAAATTATATATTTTTTTTAATTTTTTAATGATTATGTATATTAAAAAAATATTTAAATTAAAATAAAAAAATAAAAATAAAAATTGAATTACATTAAAAAATTATAAACCGGTTGTACGTGTATCAGCACTATATATAATTGTTTCCAGAAGTACAAAAAACGCCGAATACGATGGGCCCCGTTGGCGCAGCTTCGCATGTTGGCCCACTGGACTCCCTTCCAAAATAAGGCAAAAACGGGGGGCAGACTCGGAGTCGTCAACAAAGAGGTGTGGGAATTTGGGGGAGTTCGAGTACTGGGAAGAAAATGGCGGCAACGAAAGAGGGGAAGCTGGTGTACAACATTTACAGGGCGCTCAGCTTCGGTGCAGCGCCGGTGCTGAATCTTTACCTACGGTTCCGCAGATTCCGAGGCCACGAACATCCTCACCGCTGGACCGAGCGTCTTGGCCGTCCCTCTCTCCCTCGTCCCCTTGGCCCTCTCCTCTGGTTTCACGCCGTTTCTCTAGGTTCGATTTTCTTTTCCAGTTTCCTCAGCTACATAATGAAGCATCATCATCATCATCATCATTGTAAATATTTAATTTTTAAAAATCCAGGTGAAGGAATGGCCGCGATTCCTATAATCAAACAATGCATAAAGCAAAGACCGGATTTGAATATTTTGATGACAACTACAACAGCGTCTGCATTGTAAGGAAGAATCTTTTACTCTTTAAATGAAAAATAATGAATAGTGTCCTAAAATCGTTGGTCTTATATATTGTGAGTTTATATTTCTTGTTGCAGCGAAGTTATAAATAAACGGCTTCCTAGTGGTGTAATATATCAAGTAATGTACAAACTTTGGTCCGTTTCCCGTCCTCTTTATCTTTAACGGCAAATAGATGTAGCAATTGTTTTGACGTGCTTTAATCCTCCGGTTGAATCAGTTTGCACCACTTGATACCCTGACCGCGGTCAGAGCTTTCGTCGACTATTGGAAACCGAATGCGATCATCCTCATAGAGAGTGAATTATGGCCAAATCTTATCATGACTGCTTCGGAAAATGGTGTAAGTTGTTCTGTAATTTGCGTACATGCATACAACCGTGTACATCAAGTATGTGGAGTATGCTTTTTATGAATCTAACATAATGTTCATGAATTCTCATAGCTTATTTGCATCCATCATATTTTCAGATCGTGCTGGCACTGTTAAATGCTCGTATGTCTGCAAAATCCTTTAAGCATTTTTCAGGGCCCGTGCTTCTTCCACTTATTTCACTGATGCTTTCAAAGTTTTCTTTGATTGTCCCATTGGTATGTATAGTTTGATAACTACTTATATTTTTACGACTGTAATTTGTCCTCCTGATGCTGCTGATGATATTGTTCTACGGCACAGAGCAATATGCAGGCGATCCAATTTCAGCTACTACAAGCCCCTCCTTGTGTCATCAACTTTTCCGGTGACTTGAAATGTGGTATGCCCATCAATTAGGAGCACAAATCCTTTTACTAGTTCTAAATGCAGGCAATTATACGTTGAGGATTGTTGAAGGAGATAGATATACTGTATTCTTACAAGGTTTTACTTGTTTTTTTCCCCATTCAGTGGTTGAAGATTTTGTTTCTGAGGGGGAGCTGAGAAGTATAGAAGATCTGAAGTTAGAGCTTGCCCACAGGCAGGTCTGGATGGCTTCATCCATACATAGGGGTGAAGAAGAAAGTTAGTTCCCACTTATTTTCCTCCAATGTTATACTATACTCTAGATTGTTTTCCTTTTGAGTCAGAAGTCTATGGAAAGATCTTACTCTATAAATGAAATGCAACTGAAAGGAATGATATGCTAGTTTAGTTTGGCTCCAGAAACATTGGCTACATCCTTGCTGTGAAAGTGATTTCATTTTGTCTGGGCAATTTGTGTTATCTGTTTCTTGTCCTGAATTTTTATATTTTTTAGTTCCGTATATGCTTGAATTATAACTGATCGACAAACAATGGTGATGTTGAGTGTTCATCCTATTTGCTTCTTTATTTAGCAATAATATCATATGTGCAACTTATTCGCTCTCTGGGGGCAGAGCCGCAGAATACTAATTTTATAATCCATTTATGGACATTGGTATGCTCTAGCAGTTTCCAGTTTTCTCCTTTACTCTTTTTATCTTTGTTTCAGTTTTCTTGACTTGTCTAACGTGCTCAATTACGATTGTGATGCAGTAATGCTAGGAGTTCATAGAGAGCTCACGAAAATACATCCAGATATGGTCACTATACTTGTACCTCGAGATCCACAACATGGACTAGAGATCACTCAAGTATGATTGTGATGCAGCAGTAATTATCAGTAGGGTTATACTTCAATTCTCTGTCATTTTCCTTGTGCATGTGTGCGCGTTATCTTGCTTCATATTTTGCAACGAAAGTTCCCATAGACCTTTTTGTGATAAATTATGAAGGCATTTGTAAACCGACTACTACTTGAGTTTGAGATGGTAAATAGCTGGGGAAAAAGTAAGCATACATGCGTGATTGTCATTGTAAAAAAGAGGATTATACCCCGAGTTTATTTATAAACCCTCACTTTTGGTGGAGGAAAACCTTTTACAAGATAGATCTTGGGAGTTCCAAAGACATCTTAAAACTGAAGCTCGTGTAAAAGATATGCTAGCTAAAGAAGCTATACTAATTACAAGTAAAAGATAACCAAGTAATTTCATAAAGACATATAACCTGAACAGCAATTTTGCAACTAAATTTGGAGTATGTATATAAGACATTAATTGATGACCCATATGCACCAAAGTTTGATTTTTAGTTTAAAAAATGCCCTTTTAAATTTTAAATTTGTTGTTTTTTTTTTGTTTCAATTTAAAAAATGCTCTTGCCATAAATAGTGCAGGAATTGCGGAAAAAAGGGCAAAATGTAGCATTGAGATCTCAACATGAAAAGCTTGTGGCAGGAACTAATATATATGTGGTGGACACATTAGGTATTTCTTTTACTTAAAAAAATATCTATTTCTTCCCAACAGTAATGCTAAATTGTACAACCTATCATCCTTAATTCCCTTCCAACCTTTCATCATTAATTCCCTTACACTCAAACTTAAAATGAATAGGGCATTCATGAGACACATGCCATGCACTTAGAGAGATAGGTTTACCTTAAATCCTTTGTTACACATAATAGGAGATGCTTGGTAAGGAGGTTCTTATGTAGATACTTTATTTTCTTCACATTTATCATTCTATATTATTCAATAAATTGCACACTTTATGGTACCGATGCCAACTAGTCCATGAGACATACTGCACCCATAAGTGAATGTGAAAGCTTCGCATGCCTTATGCTCATTAGTTTAATTTCGTTGGTGGTTTTTCAATTTTTTTTATATGGGTCCTAGATAGTTTTCTTAACTTTGGTTCATTTCCACTTTTTTCAGTGTGTATGCTTGCTTTTAGGGAGATTTGACCCCCTGGTCACTATATCCTTCTGAACTTGTTTTGCAGGCGAGTTGAGGCACTTGTATGGGATAACACCAATAGCTGTAGTTGGAGGTTCATTCTTACCAGGTTTAGCTGGCCATAACATTTTAGAAGCAGCTGCAGCTGGCTGTGCTGTTTTGACTGGTAAACTTGTTTTCATACCTTATTGGGTTGACATGTCATTGTTTTAATACCATTTTAAAGCTTTTCTCCTTTGGGTTATATCAGGTCGTTATGTTGGCCATTTCTCACAGATGGTACTTGAAATGCAACAGTTAAATTCTTTGTCTGTTATCCAGGTTTGAGGAACCCCTTCTTGATTACATTCTTATCTTTAGAAGACAATGTGTAGAAAAGAATAGTTGAAACTCTTTCTCGAGTCAATTCTCCAAAATCATTATTGATGTTTCCACGTTATGGCATGATATGACAATTGCACCATGACAAATCTGGTATAGATAAAGAAGTATCAGTCGTCTTATCTTTATTCTAGGTCTCTTCTACCCTATATAAAGCTAGTTTATTTGTTAAACCTGAATAGTTCCATGTTCTGTTTGTGGTGATCATGCCCATTCCACCCTTGACAGGTAGATTCCAATTTCCACCTATTGAATTGACTTGATAAGTTCTAGAAGATCATTGATTTTGTAGGGACGAAGCGATTCTCACAGATGGTTCCTTATTTGATTAGTAGTTGAAGAAAATTTAGGAAGGGTTGAAAATTCCTGAATTCTCTACATTGGTGAACTCTTTGAGAAAAGCTTTGAATTAATTCACTTACTTCAAACCAAATGGGCTGAAGGGGATTAAATCCGGCCAAATTTTAAACTGGAATTCTTGGGGCTTCTCTCTGCTGAAACATAATAAAGGATGTCGGTTAGAGGCTCATTCTAGTCAAAAGTCTATAAGATCATATTAGGGACTTCTGAAATAATAGCAAATAAATGTTATGCAAGTTTTTTCATTGAACTTCTCGTCTTTGACTGTGGCCATGCAGGTTTTTGGCAAATTGGAGCTTGTGAATGCGCTCAAGGAGCTATTTGGTGATGCTAAAGTTCTGGAAGCACGTCAAATGGCTGCAAAACAAGCATACCGATCTCTGTCCAGCGGTATTGTTTCCAATGTTTGGAATCTACTGAATTGGCATGTTTTCAAACGGGTTGCTTTGTTAGAAGGTAAATGAAGAGCCGCATGCAACAGAAGTAAATGTGATGGTGAAACTTGTTGCATTCTACAGCAAAGAAATACTTGTTGATGGCGTGCTCTTTAGTGCATCTAAACCCATTATCACTTCTTGGCCAAATCTTTGGCAGCGGTCGCTGTAACTTTCAAGTCGCAGAATGATCTGTACAATCAGTTCTATTTTGGTGGTTTGCTTTCTCATTGATTACATTCGATTTGGGCATCTCTTTCCCGTCGGAGGTGAAAGAGGGATTAAGGGGACATTTTAGTCAAATCTTACCTTGAGTCAAAGTTGCATTTTGTCCTGGATTTGGATGAATAGGAGCATAATTATGCAAAAGGTGCCAAGAACAAAGTATGGCGCTTTTTCAATGCATATATTTCTTCTTCTTCTTCTTCTTCTTTTTTAAAGCAAAATATATACTTTCTTTTACCTTGTCTTACATATTCTTTCTTTATCTGTCCATCTACTTTATCTTTAATCTTTTTTCTCTTTCAAACTTTCTTTTCTCTTATCTCCAAAATTTAAGAAGTTTTATTGCTCCAGTTTTCGCGTTTTGAAAGCTTCACGCTGTGATAATCTTCTCGTGGCAATCACGGTGTTGGGGTCTGTTATGTAATTACCCAAGTTTTTCTTTGAATAGAAAATATTATAGATTCAAGTTATTAAAGAACACGTTACAAAGAGAGCAAGATTGGGACAAGAAAGTAAAACAGTAAGGAAGAAATCAAAGAATATAAAGCAGAAAGTAAGAAATAACACCAGGATTACGTGGTTCGACCCTAGCGGTCTACATCCACGACAGGAACGGCTTTAGTACTTTTATTGATCATCAATCTTTACATAGAAGCCTCATTACAAATCTATACAATTCCTTCCAACTCAAATCAGTGATTAAACTCATTGATTTTCTCACTGAACGAACCTTAGACAAAACCCTAGAAAATCTCTCACAAATCGCCTCTCTCTCAATCTCGGATTTCAGCAGAACAAAAGTGATCGAAATTAGGGCAACAGTTCCCATCTTAAGCATATATATATATATATATATATATATATATACAAGATCAGATGACAACACGTGTCTTAAATCGAGCGGCTAAAGAAGCAGTGGAATCCAACTAGCGGCATCACGAGGTCAGCACATGACTCAGTTTTGCAAGGATCCGAATACATTTGCCATCACAGGGTCACCAAGCCAGCCATTGGATCATTACAAAACAACTGAAGATTAATTAAATGAATGACACAATCGGTAATAATAATTACAAATCTCCACCTTGGCAATCATTTATATATCACCAAGATTATATCAAAGCTCATCATTGGCTGTTCCTGCATCTATCCCTCTATTAGGGATAGTCCCCTGTCGGCTGTCTCCATACACATTAAGTCCAAGCAATGCTTGAACTTAGACCAAGGGAGTGATATGGTCATCATATCAAATGGGTTTTCCTCAGTTGAGACCTTCTCCACACCCACTACCTTTGATTCTACAACATCCCTAATGAAATGAAGCCTTATATCAATATGCTTAGACCTTTCATGGTAAACCTGATTTTTGGCTAAGTGAAATGCACTTTAGTTATCACAGTGTACAGAAATGTTACCATTAAAAATACGTAGCTCATTTGCAATGCCTTTTAACCATATGGCCTCTTTTATGGCTTCGGTCAATGCTATATATTCGGTCTCTGTTGTGGACAGAGCCACAATTGATTGGAGGTGTGACTTCCAACTAACTGCTCCCCCAAAAGCAGTAAACACATATCCAGTTAAGGACTTCCTAGTATCTATGTTCCCAGCAAAATCAGAGTTTACAAAATCAGCTAACTCTCCACCCTTTAGAACATTTTTTCTAAAACAGAGTCCTAAGTCAGTAGCACCAGACAGGTACCTCAGTACCCATTTAATGGCTTACCAGTGGGGTTTTCCAGGGTTTTCCATAAATCTACTAACTACACTTACTGCATAGGTCAGGTCTGATCTAGTACAGACCATTGCATACCTTATACTTCCCACCATACTTACATAGGGAATCTTTTGCATAAAACTGATATCAGAATCAGTTTTAGCAGCCTCATCTATTAAAAGTTTGAAATATTGACCTAAAGGTGTGATTACAGATTTTACATGTTCCATACCAAATCTTTTAAGAACCTTAGAAATGTAATTTTTATGGGATAGATATAAAAGTCTGGAATCTTTGTCCCTTACAATTTCCATTCCTAATATTTTCTTAGCAGGGCCCAAATATTTCATCTCAAACTCATATTTTAACATGCATTTGACTTCATCAATTAGAACAGTATCTTTACAGGCTAACAGCATGTCATCTACATATAATAAGAGATAAACAAAAATACATTTTTCTTCCCTATAATAGACACAACTATCATAACAGCTCCTCTTAAAGTTATTATTGATCATGTGAGTGTCAAACCTCTTATACCACTACCTAGGTGATTGTTTAAAACCATATAAAATTTTCTTTAAGAGACACACATAATTATTATTAATTTCATCAATGAAACCCTCAGGTGGTTGCATATAGATCTCTTCTTCAAGTTCTCCATGAAGAAAGGCAGTCTTAACATCTAACTGTTCTAAATGCAAATTTTCAAAAGCTGTATAGGCTAACAGTAACCTAATTGAACTGTGTTTAACCACATGTGAGAAAATTTCATTAAAATCAATTCCCTCTCTCTGTATGAAGCCCTTGGCTACAAGCCTAGCCTTATACCCGGTCCCTTCTATTCCTGGTATGCTATCCTTTTTTTTGAAGATCCACTTGGATCCCACTAATCTAGTTCCTGGAGGTCTAGGTACCAGAACCCAAGTTTTGTTTTTATTAAGGGATTCCATCTCCTCTTGCATGGCTAATAGCCACTTAGAGGAGTCCTTACTAGCCACTGCCTCCTTACAAGACCTTGGTTCTTGGTAAACTACCTCATTTGCCACTGTCAAGGCAAAAACTGTAAGCTCAGCCTGTCCAAATCTTTGAGGAGGTTTAATAACCCTCCTCTTTCTGTCTTTAGCCAGATTCCAAAAATTGGCTCCACCTTGACTTAGATCCCCTGAGATTTGTTCCTCAGAGTTACTATCTCTCTGTGTTTCTGGTTATGATTGGGTGTTATTATGCTCCACCTCAACTTGTGATTCCTCTAAGGACTAGTCATCATTTTGAATTGATTTATATTCATGTACCAGAGCCATTTGTGACTTATTAAAGGTCACATCTCTGCTCACAATACACTTATACCTTCCAGGTCCATCTACCCAAAACTTGTATCCTTTAACCCCTTCAGGGTAACCTATAAAGATGCACTTTATTACCCTAGGTTCCAATTTATCAGTCTTTGAATGTGCATAGGCAACACATCCAAAAACTCTTAGATAGTCATAATTGAGAAGTTTCCCAGTCCACAACTCCTGTGGGGTTTTGAACCCTATAGCAGAGGAGGGACACCTATTAATTAAGTGTACAGCAGTAGTAGCAGCTTCTGCCCAAAAGGTTTTGGGCAGTCCTGAATTAGAGAGCATACACCTAACTCTTTCTAGGATGGTTCTGTTCATTCTTTCAGTTAAGCCATTCTGTTGGGGGGTTTCCATCACAGTTTTGTGTCTTAGAATTCCTTCCTCTTGACAGAACAGGTTAAACTCATTTGACAGAAATTCTAGGCCATTGTCTGTCCTCAGAATTTTAAGCTTTCTGCCTACTTGGTTTTCAACAAGAGATTTCTACTCTTTGAATCTACCAAAAGTTTCACTCTTGTTTTTTAGGATGTATATCC
This sequence comes from Platycarya strobilacea, assembly GCA_036898215.1. Lineage (NCBI taxonomy): Eukaryota > Viridiplantae > Streptophyta > Magnoliopsida > Fagales > Juglandaceae > Platycarya > Platycarya strobilacea. The sequence goes on along the minus strand of CM072547.1, from coordinate 1,060,761 downwards.
AGACCTTTCTAGAGTAATCATCCACTAATGAGAGGAATTAGCTTCCTCCACTATGTGAGTTTACCCTTGCAGGTCCCGGAGGTCAGAGTGGACATAGTCCAGGGTTTGTTTAGTGTTATGGATTGCAGACTTAAAACTGACCCTCTTTGCCTTTCCATAGATACAATATTCACAGAAGGGCAAATTTCCAAGGTTCTGGTTACTCAGCAATCCCTGTTTCTGTAATTCTACAAGCCCCCTTTGACTTACATGTCCCAGCCTCCTATGCCATAGTATAGATTCATTTTTTATAGAACTCTGTGTAGGGGATACTTCCCCAACAACAGTTTTTCCAAGAAGGGTATACAACCCATTCTTAATAAACCATTTCATTATGACTAAGGAACCTTTAGTGACCCTAAGAACCCCTGCCTCAGATTTGAAGGTGTAGCCTGATTGATCAAGCATATCAAGGGAAATTAAATTTCTCTTTAGCTCAAGTCTAAACCTGACCTCCTCTAACAATCTCTCAATACCATCATGCATCTTGAGTCTGACAGACCCTAAACCCATGATTCTGCAGGACTTATTATTTCCTAAGATTACATGTCCACCAATCAACTCAGAAAATGTCTCAAACCATTCTCTGATAGGACACATATGAAAGGAGCAGCCAGAGTCCATTATCCACTCTGTTCTTGAGTCCACTTCACTCACTGTAAGTACTTCAGCACTCTCATAGCCTTCCAACACCACAGAGGCATCCTCTGCCTCTTTAGACTTGTTACCTAGGTTTGGTTTCCTATCAGGGCAGTCTTTCTTGAAGTGCCCTTTTTTATGACAATGAAAACATTTAAAATGTTTCTCCTTTGATTTTGACCTTGATTTCTTGTTTTCATTCTTGTTTTTCTTTTCTCTCTTTTCTATGCTCCCCCTAACAGACAGACCTTCCCCTTGATCCTGTTTGTTGTCACACCTATTTTGAAGTTCTCTGGTATGAAGTACTGATTGGACTTCATCCAGTGTCAAAGAATCTCTACCATACATCATGGTTTCTTTTAGATTTAGGTATGAAGAGTCCAAGGAACTCATTAGGAGGATAGCTTGATCCTCATCCTCCACGTTAATGTCTATATTGGCCAGGTCAAGTATAATTTTGTTGAACTCATCAAGATGCTGTCCTATTGGTGTACCAGGGGTCATCTTGAGAGTATACAGTTTGGTTTTCTTGTGTATTCTGTTAGTTAGGGATTTTGTCATGTACAGGTTTTCTAGTTTCAGCCAAATACCCGCGGCCGTGTTCTCACTGGCCACCTCTCTCAAGACTTTATCCCCTAGAGAAAGGATTAGGACACTGTGGGCTTTCTGGAGGATGTCTTTATGGACAGCCTCCTTGTCTTCCTCTTTTGAGGAGGAACCCTTTTTCTTTTCTCCAAGGAGGGCATCCTGTAGTCCATGTTGGATTAGGAGTGCCCTCATCTTGATTCTCTATAACCCGAAGTCATTTTCCCCCGTAAATTTTTCTATGTCAAACCTCATGGTCCCCATGAACCTAGGTTCTGATACCACTTGTTATGTAATTACCCGAGTTTCTCTTTGAAAAGAAAATATTACAGATTCAAGTTATTAAAGAACACGTTACAAGCAGAGCAAGATTGTGACAAGAAAGTAAAACAGTAAGCAAGAAATCAAAGAATATAAAGCAGAAAGTAAGAAATAACACCAGGATTACGTGGTTCGACCCTAGCGGTCTACATCCATGGCAGGAACGGCCTCAATACTTTTATTAATCATCAATCTTCACAGAGAAGCCTCATTACAGATCTATACAATTCCTCCAACTCAAATCAGTGATTAAACCCACTGATTTTCTCACTGAACGAACCCTAGACAAAATCCTAGAAAAGCTCTCACAAATCGCCTCTCTCTCAGTCTCAGATTTCAGCAGAACAAAAGTGATTGAAATTAGGGTAACAGTTCCCATCTTAAACATATATATATATATATATATATATACAAGATCAGATGACAACACATGTTTTAAATCGAGCGACTAAAGAAGCAGTGGAATCCAACTAGCGGCATCACGAAGTCAGCACATGACTCAGTTTTACAAAGATCCGAATACATTTGCCATCACAAATGTCACCAAACCAGCCATTGGATCATTACAAAATAACTGAAAATTAATTAAATGAATGATACAATCAGTAATAATAATTACAGGTCCAATGGCCGAGCAAACTTTTTGTGATCTACTTGTTTGTTTTTTAGAACTGCAAGCTTGGGAGCTAAAAAACATTCAATAATGGGGAAGGTAATGTCTTCAACTTTAGGCACGCTATTTGGTAACCGATACGATATTCTAGTTCTCCAAGTGTTCGGCGATCTATTTTCTTTTTCGGTTAGTCAGATAAAATGATATGCAAGTTCATAAAGCTTCAATTTTGGCCTCTGGGATCAGTTTCAAGATGCAAAGTCTCTTCCCACAGTTTTTTTTTTTCAAGTATAAAATTAGATATGCTCGGTCTCTACGTTGGACAAGCCGGACACCCCACAAAAAATGAGATGAATTGGGGTAGTGTGGAAACAGGGACCAACAGGCAAAATGCAGTCAGATTAGCTAAATTTGTAACGTCTTAATAGAAATAGAAAGTTTAAATTATATAATATATATTTTAAAAAGATTAACCAATAATGTAATTAGAATCTCATTAAAATCTTATAAAAAATAAAAAAAAATTCTTTTCAAATAATATAAAATCTTATACACTATTTATCTTATTATTTTTTTTATATGCAGTATTACAAAAAGAAAATGATATTCTTACCATCTATTTACAATTTTTTTACAATTTTTTTTAATTTTTTAATTATTTAATGATTAAAAAAGTGTTTATTAACGAAATTGTATATTTTTAAAATATTTTTTTAATAATTAAATATGTTAAAAAAATAATTAAAAAATGAATACATTAAAAATAATAAATAAAAAAATAATTAGATTGTAAAGATATCACCACGACAAAATTTCCTGAATAGTGAATATACTCTGTCACATGCCAGCGTTCCAAACAGCAAGTGAATGCCAAAGATGAATACGCAGCCTCAGCCTTCTTATTCGGCTTTTATTTGAAACATCTCAAACCTGAAATCCCTGCACTCTCTTTCATTTCCAATGACCAACCACGAGGGAAGGGTAAAACATGACAGAACAGTAGTAGTTAATAACAACAACAATAATAATAATAATAATAAAATAAAAGTTGCGCATGTAGCAGTACACAACTTTTGTCCACTTGCTGCTGACTTAGTGGAGAAAGAGTTGAATGATGGCATCCTGACACAAAATTAGAACGCCAATTCCGCCTTCAATTTCACCCCCTTCCTTTTTAATGGCATGTTTGGTAAGAAATAGGCAAAAGGAATCGTAATGAAACCTAAAAAGGAAATTAAAGCTGAAGCATTTTCTTCGCTTTGTGCGACAGCATTACTATACTCGTGAAGAGGAAGGCTGAGATAACTGGCCTGGCCTTGTACCACCAATGAGCCCACCATGTGGCATTTGAAAATCAATAAAACTCTCACAAAATAAGAGCACTTTGGATTTGGAAGATCTTAATCCTCCAGCTGGAAAAAAAAAAGACAATTATTCCTTCCACTTCCAGGATTTTCACTGCCACTGCGTAGTCAACCTGTGTCAAAGAATCTTAAAAATTAACCTCAAAATTGCTTAGTTTTTCAAGTAGTTTCTTATGAATAGACCATAACGAATAATAAATAAATAGTATCATAACGAAAATAAAACGATAATAAATTATGACAATCACACAAAAAATATCAAAATTTAAGTGGTTCTACTCAATGTGAACCTACATCTACTGTTGTGATCGATCATAATAAATTCGTTATCAACAAAGATGGAGTACAAGAGATCATCACACAATTCTTACAATCCCAAGTCTCAATATATATAATGAATTCTCAAGACTGTTTACAAGAGGATTCTCACTCTCTCTCTCCAATATTTGGCTACCTTCAAAAATGTCAAAAGTCTCTTTATAAAAATATAACATGTGTATATATAGTGAACGGTGCAGAGCCCTAGAAAAGACAAACCCGCTCGAGTGAAGTCAAACGGCGCTCGAACGAACATTAGGGTTTACATCTCTCTCGAGCTAGATGTCAAGCGAAAATTTTTATGCAAATCTCGTTCGAGCTGAACGTCGAGCCAAACTCTCAAGCTGATACTCAATTGAGCTGAAAGTCGAGTGGGTGTCGAGAAAGACTGATTTTAGGTTGGAAATCGTTCAATATGGATGTCAAGCGAGTATCGAACAAAATTTCGAATTGATGTGCTTACTCAGCTGGATTCAAGCCACTCAATATAATTTGTGCTCACCTTGTTTTGAATAAAAGTGCATAGTATTATAATTCTCGTCAAATATTAGATGAATTGAGTTTTGGAAGTTTTGGATCTATACCATCCAATATCGATCGATGTTTGCATGATATTCTCTCCATCATCATTATGGGTTTGGTGCAGTGACTTTGCTTTCTTATGAATTAAAGTAGAGCACTTTTTCCTTCCACCATACGAAAAGGAAGGAAGAGCAGCAGACAAATAAAATTATGTGCGTAACTTTCCTTTTTTTTGTTTCTCCCCGACTTTCTCTTTGTAAGGAGGAATCAAATTGGAAGCAGCACATAGACTTTCATAGACAAACCAAGTTACCAACCAAAGGTTATGTTCGCTGGGCATGTGCCAAAATGTTAAATATAGTGGTCCTGTGGTCCACACTCCACAGCCCAAAGCAAGTGTAATTATACCAGATTCTGAATAAAGGGGAAATGAACCAGTAAAGCCACAGTCATGCATGATTTAAATAAACCTAGAAAGATCCATGAATCATGCTACTCTTTAATCCATAACAATAATTTTGGAGGATACTGATTTGTACCTTTAACATGAATATCTAGAAGATAAAAGCATCCTATATATCAAAGCTACTTGTCATATTCAAGTTCATCTTACAAAATTATCCTCGTATGAATCGATCCCATTTTGTAGTGGTACTAAGTAGTCGATTCTATTATTTATTTATTTTTATCACTGATTGGAGATTCTTATGTTATGAAGGGATAAGTACATGGCAAATATCGAGTCATTTTATCGAGCATAAATGTAGAAATTAGATAATTTTAAATAAAATTATAGATTGAAAGTTGAATAAAGATGGTTAGAATATTATTTTTTAATATTATTATTGTTTAAAAATTTGAAAAGATTGATCAATTGTTTATTATATTTTATATAAAAATTTTAAAAAAATTATAATAATAAAATAAAATAAGATAAAATTATTTCTTAATCCAAAAGAGGCGTTATTAAAAAAAATACTATGTACTAATATTCTTGTGCTAGTCTACTGCTGTCTTATTGCGAATAATGTGACATTAATACTCCTCTTGAATCGATTTGGAGAGATTGAGAAGTAAAATAGTGGAGGCTTAATAATTTTTAATAAAAAGCATGGCATGATGGATGTTCCTTTTAAGTGAGAAATTTAAAAAGCAGCACTTGATTTAAAACCTCTATACTCAACTCGATTCAAGATGAGTGGGGGAGGGAATGCAATCATTCACCCAACCACTCTCCACCCTCATTCCCATGTACAATTGCCACCTTTAATCATATTTAGTTATTTACCTATGTTCCCTCATAAAGTGTTGCTCCCAAAGACATCATAAACACACACAAACAACACTCCCATTCTCATCCTATCCCCCTGTTAATCATTTCAAATCTCTCTCTCTCTCTCTCTCTCATCCTTATCAGACAAAAAACGCACAAAAGTCTCTCTTTTCTCCGTCTAGAAGGAAACCAAGTTTTTAAGTCGTTTGGCCAAGGCATGGCGTGAAGAAAGAGGCTATCTATCACTCTCTCCGGAATTTGAACACTAAAGTCTAAACTATACAAATTTAAAAAATCATCTCCTCTTAGGAGGAGTCCTATACCCACTCTTCCCGCTTAGACCTGAGACCACAAACACGCCAAGATCGATGAATAATCCTTATCTCTTACCTTTGGCCTTCGCCTTAGCCTTCTCCTTCCTCACCCTTTCTCTCTGTGTCCCCAATGATACAGACGCACTCACACGTTTTCGCCTCCAGACCGATGCCCACGGCCTGCTCGAGTCCAACTGGAGTGGCAGTAACGCCTGCGCAGCGTCGTGGCGCGGTGTCCGCTGCTCCTCAAACAACAGACGCGTCGTCGTTCTCTCCCTCCCTTCTCTTAACCTCCGCGGCCCACTTGATTCTCTGGCCTCGCTCGACCAGCTCCGCCTCCTCGACCTCCACAACAATCGCCTCAACGGCACCGTTTCTCCCATTACCAACTGCACCAACCTCAAGCTTATCTACCTCTCCCGCAACGATCTCTCGGGTGAGATCCCGTCCGATATATCCTCCATTAAGCGTCTCCTCCGCCTCGACCTCTCCGACAACAATCTGCGCGGCCCAATTCGCAAAGATTTGTCCCAGTTGACTCGGCTTCTCACGCTTCGGTTGCAGAACAACGCCCTTTCTGGGACGATTCCTGACCTCTCAACCAGTCTTGTAAATCTCAAAGAGCTGAACTTGACGAGCAATGAGTTATACGGACGTTTGCCTGACGGTTTAATGAAGAAATTCGGCGACAAAAGTTTTTCAGGCAACGAAGGGCTATGTGGGTCGAGCCCCTTGCCCGTTTGCTCGTTCACCGGGACTGATCCACCGGCGGTCGGTTCTACTCAGACCGTACCTTCGAACCCGAGCTCGTTGCCACAAGCGCCTGTGACAAGTCAAGGCAAAGGAGGATCAAGGAAAGGGCTAAGCACCGGTGCAATAGTGGCCATTGTGATAGCCAACTGCGTGGCGTTGTTGGTTGTAGTGTCGTTCATCGTAGCGCATTACTGCGCGAGAGACCGGAGCTTCTCGGGTTCGTTAGCGGGGAGCGAGAGTGGGAAGAGGAGGAGGAGGAGTGCGAGTAGTTATAGTGGGAGCGAGAAGAAGGTGTATGCCAACAATGGAGGCGGAGATAGCAGCGATGGGACTAACGCCACGGACAGGAGCAAGCTCGTGTTTTTCGATAGGAAGAAGCAGTTTGAGCTCGAGGATTTGCTCAGGGCGTCAGCAGAGATGCTGGGGAAAGGGAGCTTGGGGACAGTGTATAAGGCAGTACTCGATGACGGGGTCACCATGGCCGTGAAGCGTCTCAAGGACGCGAACCCCTGTGAGAGGAAGGAGTTTGAGCAGTATATGGATGTGATCGGGAAGCTCAAGCACCCAAATATCGTGAGGTTTAGAGCTTATTACTATGCCAAGGAGGAGAAGCTTCTTGTCTATGATTATCTTCCAAATGGGAGCTTGCATTCACTTCTTCATGGTTTGTAATAAATTATATCTGTGCTTCTTAGCACATACGTAATACCTACATTAGGAGCTAAATATTTCAGAAATCTCCAAGAACTGGTGCAATAATAATAGAGTAATCCTACCTATAAATGAATTACATAAAAAAAAATCTCATAAGTCGAATAAGTCGAATGAATTTTATTTATTTCATTAAATTTATTTTATAATAAAAATAATTTTATAACAAATATAATGAGTCACATCAATTTATAAAAATATTTTTATATAACCTGATTATTATCTATAATAACATACCAGAACTTTGACATCTGAGGGTTTATTTATGTTCGAGTTCAATTATGTCATATTGCCTACTCATTATTGTTTTCGTCTGAATGACAAGTTCACATGAGGCTTCAAAAATATCCGATATTATGTTTGGAATAACTTAGTTTTTGCGTTGATGAAATATTCAGGGAATCGAGGTCCGGGGAGAATTCCTTTGGATTGGACGACAAGGATCAGCTTGGTGCTAGGAGCGGCTCGAGGACTAGCAAAGATTCACGAAGAGTACAGCGCCTCGAAAATACCTCATGGGAATGTGAAATCTTCGAATGTGCTCCTTGATAAGAACGGTGTTGCGTGCGTATCTGATTTTGGGCTGTCGTTGCTTCTAAACTCTGTTCATGCCGTTGCAAGATTAGGAGGATACAGGGCCCCGGAACAAGCAGAGACCAAGAGGCTATCTCAAAAGGCTGATGTGTACAGCTTTGGTGTCTTGTTGTTGGAAGTTCTGACAGGGAAAGCTCCATCCCTCTACCCTTCACCAACTCGGCCACGCGTGGATGAGGAGGAACAAGGTGTAGACCTTCCCAAATGGGTTCGATCGGTTGTAAAGGAAGAGTGGACAGCTGAAGTATTTGATCAAGAACTCTTGAGGTATAAGAACATCGAGGAAGAGCTTGTGTCCATGCTCCATGTGGGGTTGGCCTGTGTGGTGCTGCAGCCTGAGAAAAGGCCAACAATGGCGGAAGTGGCGAAGATGATAGAAGACATCAGGGTGGAGCAGTCTCCTCTCGGGGAGGATTATGATGAGTCGCGCAATTCACTCTCACCTTCCCTTGCCACCACTGAAGATGGACTGGCTTTTGATGCTCATGCTCTTTAAAATTGCTTCAGTATTTGCCAAATGTTTCTATCCTCGTCCATATGCTCGTTTAAATTTGCAATGTCTGGCTGTTGCAGACTTCTCTTGTCCGATTTCTTTGTAATATTTGTAAGCTTCTATGTTTTCCAATGTTGCTGTTGGTGTAGAGCTCTAATTGTCCACGATCCATCAGGATAGTTCTATTTTGTTCTCTGTCATGTAACTCTACTTTTTTTTGTTCGTCATCCCCTTCTCTTCTCAAAGAAGGCAATATTTCACTGCTATAGTTGGTATGGCATGCCCACACACTTCAAGAGTGCTGAATTTATTCCTTCTTTTACGTATAAAAAATTGCAGCCTATTCTCACAACAATCGTCTCTCCTCTCTCCCAGTTTAAAATAATGAAAATACAATATTATCAGGCATTATTAATAGTAGTTCAAAAATAGATTTAGAAGGTGTGAATTTCATCATACATGTAACGGTAAAACAATTTCAATCTATAACAGACTCATGACTTTGAACTCTACAACTTGCTCCCAAATAAATCCATTATCAGTGCACTCGTTGTTAATTCATCTCCACCAACTATTCTCCCAACTAATGGCTTCTTTCAAGTCAACATTTACAAATATAAGGATACAAGAAATATAAGCACCTCACTAAGATGCAGATATAGAATAAAGCGAACACTAGAAAGTAGAAACAACGAGAACCGTACTGGGCATTTCTGAACGTTGATCAGTTGTCGTGTACAGTAACGGCAGAAAATCACGGCTCAGAATAACCATCCGAGCCTCCATAAATAGTAGCCGGCAGCTGAATTCAAGTGCCTAGTTAAGTGTTCCAAGGGTCAACTCACTTGAGATTGCATCTTAGGTACATGACCTGGTAATTTATCAGATCAGAGTTCCTTAGATATTAGCTAATCCTTCCAGTTTGATCAATCAGTGTACCAACTTGCTCCCCACATAGCGCTTTGGAGATGTTGCTAGGCTCAAGAAGATTAAAGACCACAACTGGACATGAAAAACATAAATTAATCTGTCTGCAATTCCCTCATACTAAACCCAAAAATGCTTCCCATTTCATTAAGTTACTATTGACAGCTTATCATATCCAGGCTTATGAAACTCGCATACCTTCACAAGAGATATTGACAATCAAATAATATCTAGAATACTTGTGTATCAGTTGATCAATGTTCTATGCTTCAATATGATGCACTGAGATATTGGTTACCAAATGAACTCAAAATATCTGTACCAATATAAAGATGCACCCTACACAGAAACAAGCACAAAGAAATTACACAAACCAGGAATGCCGTTCTCTTCACAGTAGTTCAGTGCCACTGTGTCCATGGACGTGGCACCTCTGGAGGCCAGATCCCTGAAAGATATGTGCTCAAATGTAAAGTTGTTGTCTCGAGAGGTACAATCATACACACCATCAACATTGGTGCCCTTGAGGACTGCCTCTGCATGAACTGAGAGAAAAAAACAGCACATAATTTACAAAAGACCCAAAAGGTATGTGTGCACAATGCACATGCATGGCTGTTGTGTCCTTGTCAAGCTAATCCGTTATAAGTAGACTCAAATCCAACACCTTTTGCTGAGATTAGCTCTGATACCATTTATAATAATCCAGGAAAGCCCAAGTCACATTTAGACTTATTCTTTATATTCCAAAAGCCCTAGCCAATGTTAAAACTGGAGCCCCTTTGGAATCATTATACATCACAAATTTACAAGAACTTCTACCTTCCAAACATCTGATTGACCACCCTCTCATACTGTGTAAGATACTGTAGTACCTTTGTCTATGTATGCGCATGTGCATGTTAGAGGGAGTGAGAGGGACCATGTGCACCAATACAAATAAAAAATATCAATAACTTTGGGTGGGGCAGAGACATACTCTCCGAAGCACGAACAGCCGCAGCTGTGTCGGTGGAAAAGGGTGGATTTCCAAAACCAGCACCAATACCACTAAAAATTACTACTCTGCCTTTTTCCAAATGTCGGATGGCCCGTTGCCTACTGTATGGCTCAGCAACCTCCAGCATTGAAAATGCAGTTTGCACACGTGTCTGAACTCCCATCTTCTCTAACGCTGACTGGAGCAGTACAGAATTCATCACCGTTGCCATCATACTGGAACACATATTACATGTTAGAATAAAACAACTAATATAATTTTATTGTACAAAAGCAAAAAACATAGAACAATGAGATCTACATTTGTTGAGCTAAAAGAGAAGAGACGACAATTTCCTCATATGCAATACAAAATTTACTCTATACCATTTCTTCTTCTATGGGAGACAATATCAAACCTGGCCATGCATATCCTCCCTAGCTTATAGACATTATTTTTTAAAAGTCAAGCAGCTGACATATCATTATCTACCCCTTCCTTAATAGGCAGGAAAAACAAAAAAGGAAAGCCACTTTCATCCATTAGAAGTTAAGAGAGAGAGCATCCTTGAAAATGACAACTACCCCCTCTCTCAAATTCTCGATCACAACGTATCCATATCAACCATCCGACAATAGGCATGTGTTCAACACTCCTTGAAACAACTGCTCAAGTATACATGGTATATGCAAAGACAAATTGACAAGAAAACTCATTAATGTTTTCTTAAATCATCATTTATCCCAAAAATTTAAGCTTACTTAGTTCCTCTTCCTCTTGGTTTATTTAAATTTCATCATGGTATAAAGTGGTGGTCTTGATTTCAAACCCTAAGTCTACCATATCTCTAATTTATCATGTCAAGTTCATGTCATAATAGATGGGTCCATATGTTGTATGGTCTAGCATATGAGGGAGCGTGTTAGAGAATATAATTTGAAGGATTCAATTCATCATCTCCTATCAGCTTAAGGTTTTGTAACAATTGATGATTTAACATGAAAGAGAGCAAAGAATTCAGCTTTACAGTATGGTCTCAGATACAACACGTCATGGGTACAAATCTCTTTTTCCAAATTAGTTTGTAAGATGGATGGCCAATTCTCATCCTGATCCTCAATTCGATTGTTTTCCAATAATTGTAACCCAACTATGTATAAGCCATGTATCTGGGAGGAAATTAAAAGGACTTCCAATTTTTTGCACCCTGATTTGGTCTTGCAACTTTTAATAATATATAATATAAGTTCTAAAGTAGAATTAAAACCTGTTGTCTTGTAATTAGATTTTTGGAAGCTTTACTTTTCCGTGCACCTTCCCCTGGTTAATTCTAGGTTTCTAAGAGCATTCACATCCAGTCCCCTACAATTTTCACCAAATTTTAACCAAAAACTCCACTCCTTAAAAATTTTTCCTAAATTTTAACCATCTTCAAAAAACCTCCTACATTCCATTCCCTATACTTTTCCTCATCTATTAAATAACATTATTCTATTATTTCTTTACTACTTTTTCTACTACTTCATTTCACATCATAATACTATTCTCAATAAGACACAATAAACATATGGATGAACAGTGTTTTAGAGAGGAATAGTGGTCTCCCAAATATGGGAAACCACTGTTCACAATATAAAACTCTCCTCCATTTTGGGGGAGCGGATGTAAGGACTAAAATGGGCTAAAACCCATTTTGGTCCTGAAATAATAGGGTTTAGCCTACTATAGGAGACCGGATGTGAGTGCTCTAAATAGACTAAATAACAATTCAGCCACAGGAAAGTAGTGGCAAACGGGATCACACCAGACGCAGCAAAGTTCATATAATTTTGTAAATATATATTATTAATAATAAGCAAAAAAGATTTTGTTATACAAGTAATGAAATAAGTTGCAAATAAGGTTTCGTAACATATTTTATGACATATTATCATCACTTGACACAAAATTTAAATCTTATAATATATATATATATGAATGTATCCTAAAATCTCACCTTACATTCTTTATCTAAGTGGTAACCATGGTCTATGACTCAAAAGAGAAGACGTTATAATTCAAGAATGCAAAGCCTTAAAAAGCAACAGCATTACCCGATTTGGTATGCAGTACATCGTTCTAAACCCGTAGTGGTGACCCACGTATCTCCACAAAAGAAGTTACGACCTCCAACAACAATTGCCACCTAGGATACCATGAGAAATGAAGATTGTCCCATGCCAAGTACAAAACATAAGCAAACATCCATTTTGCCAAGAGTAATCATGCCAAAATAATACCTCTACACCAAGGCGGCAAGCCATTGCAACTTCTCTGGCAATCAACATTACCACCTGACAATCAAGAAGAAAACGAATTAACTTAGGTTACAACCCAGATAACATGTTAAGGTGAGAACCCTTCACACTAAAAAGGTCAATATTCAAGCTTATTCTATCAAATTTATTAATATATAGTGGGCTCACACCAAACCTTTGGGTCAATATTGTTAGGGCCACTGCCAGCAAGAGCAACACCACTAACTTTGAAGACTACTCTCCGCCATCTAGGGTTTGATATTGATTTTGGTTTGACATTGTTTACCTGACCTACAGAACCGGGCATTGAAATTGTTGATCTGCAAAAGCACAATTATCAGAACATATGATGATGATTAAAATCCAACCATTAACCTCATGATGTCTCGCAATAAAGAAAAGTTCACAGATGGTTTCTTTAACTACTATGAATAATTAGACATGCCTAGTTTAGTTTCATTGAAATTGATTAGGACACAAATGATGAGGACAAAACTCAAAGAATTCCTATCTATAAGTGTCTAAGAAATGCTACCATCCCTGTGATGATGCAAATTAATTATACAACTGCTTGTTGAATAAATTAGCCATCTCCTCGCATATGAAAACAAATCACAGTGTATATCAACAAAATCAACAAAAGTCCAAATGCATAAAGCACAAATGCCATGAAATATACAGTTTGTTGCAAATGAAAAGCACCAATTTAAATCAAACTTACATAATGGTTGCACATACGGACAAAGATTTCAAACAAGTGCATACACAACATTTTTTTGATAAGTTAAAACTTTATTCATCATAAAGAAGTAGGCGTAGCCCATGTACACAAGAAGTATACAAAAATACAAAATAAACACTTAGCTACATTCCAAAGCTAAGAAAGTGAAGACAAGAACTCATTGACTGCCCCACCATTAAGAACAATTGCAACAAACCAACTAAGCAAAGTACTGGTAAAATACTTCCAGATTTCATCTACATTACGTTTCCTATCATTAAAACACATATCATTTCTTTCCAACCAAAGGCACCACATAACACATAAAGGAATCATCTTCCATGCAGCAGCCACTTGGGAGCAAGAAGAAACGCTGGACCAGCTTGCTAATAAATCAACCACTACTTTTGGCATAACCCAAGTCAGACCAACTCGACCAAGCACTCCATCCCACAAGCCTTTTGCCACCTCACGATGTAGGAGAAGGTGGTTCACGGATTCTACTTCTTTCCTGCACATAAAACACTATAATCCATGACAATCATTCCACACTTCCTCAAGTTATCTATAGTCTGAATATTTCCTAAAGCTACCGTCCATACGAAGAAAGCCACCCTAGACGGAACCCGAGCCTTCCATATCCGCTTCCAAGGGAAACAAATATGTTGCTGGTTCAACAACACCTTGTAGTATGATCGAACGGTAAACTTTTTAGAAGCTATAAGACTCCAACACAATTGATCCCTGCTCTAACCTCTAAACTCCATTGAGTACAGAAATCTGAAAAAATCAATCACCTCCTCTACTTCCCAGTCTTGGACAGATTTGGAAAAGCTCACATCCCCCAACACCACTCCATTAGAGTTGCCCATGAAATCTGAAACTAAACCTTGACGGTTGATGGCCAATCTGACAACAACCGGGTAGGCTCTAAACTAGACGATATCTCCACACCAAACATCAAACCAAAATCTGATCTTGGACCCATCACCAACCTTGAAGTTGACATGTTTCGAAAAACAGCCCCAACCCTTTCTAATATGCTTCCATAAACTCACCCCATATGATCCCCAACATTCTTTGGAGCACCAACCTCCCCTTGGGAAATGTTCACAACATTCGTCATTTGGCAGATTTTCTGGGGTGTTAAATTGTCAATCTCCCTTGAAATATTTGGGACTTCCGTTAGGAGCATCTTTCAAAGCTAAGCACATTTGAGATGGGGTGGTTGAGAAGATTGAAAAGAGGTTGACGGCATAGAAAATAATTTATTTATCTAAAGGGAGTAGAATTATGCTCATAAAGAGCACACTCTCTAATATTCCAACCTATTTCCTGTCTTTATTCCCTCTACCATCTAGTGTGGCTAACTGCATCGAAAAGTTGTATAGAGATTTTTTGTGGGGTGGTTTGGGAGAGGCTTCAAAGACCCCCTTAGTGAGCTGGAAAAAGGTGTGTAGCCCGCTTGTTGATGGAGAACTGGGTGTTCATAGCTTGAAAAGTTTTAACAAAGCGCTGTTGGGGAAGTGGCTTTGGAGATTCCCATGGGGAGGATGCATTGTAGAAGGGATGATTGCTAGAAAATATGGAAGTGAATCCAGAAATGGCTTGAAAGCAAAGCAAGACAGCCCTCAATGCTTTTTATTTGCTCCCCAACAGCATCACAAAAATAAGAATATCATCGGCAAAAAGCCAGTGTGAAATTGAAGTGAAACCATTAAGATTGGTACCTACCGAATAACCTGAAATAAATCCTCCTCTCACAACAGCCTCCATCATACAACTCAAGGCCTCCATAACAAAAGAACAAAAGGTCGAGGAGATAATGGGTCCCTCTGCCTCAAGCCTCTTGAACTCTGAAAATACCCACAAGGCTGCCCATTTACTAAAACAAAAAACCTGACAAAAGATATACAATGTCTTATCCAGCCACACCATTTGTCGCCAAATCCACATCTACTTAGTATGTAAAGTGGGAGATTCCAATTAACATGGTTGTATGCTTTTTCCATATCTAATTTGTAAAGGACCCCCAAGATCCCTTCCTGCATACGACTGTCTAAAACCTCGTTGGCAATCAACACAGAATCTGTTATTTGGTGGCCTCTAACGAATGCATTTTGAGGTTTAGAGATGATCTTCCCCATCACTTTGCTCATCCGATTAATTAAGACTTTTGAAATGATCTTATAGATACCGCCCACCAAGCTAATAGGACGAAAATCCTTCAACTCAGAAGCACACACTCTCTTGGGAATCAAGGCAATAAAAGTGGCATTCAATGACTTCTCAAACTTTTGATACTCAAAAAATTCTTGAAAAACAATTTTTTTTTTATAAGTAAAATTTTATTAAGATAGGCGAAAGCCATTTACAAAGGAAAACATGGCCTATTAGGAGACCATGTTAGATACAAGGAAATCGTGAAGGTCCATGCCATTAAAATCCACGGCAATAGACCATGTACAAATAGTTCTATAAAAGAAAACTATTAGCTCCTCATGGGATCTCTCCCTGTCTTCAAAAGTTCTCTCATTACGCTCATACCAAAGACACCACATGATACATATAGGAATCATCTTCCATATGGCTATAATTTGGCGCTCGCCCCTAATCGAATTCCAACACGCCATAGTTGCCACCACAGACTCTGGCATGACCCAGACTAAGTCCAATCTTCTTAAAACTTCGTTCCACAGAATTCTAGCGATTTTGCAATATAGGAGTAGATGATTAACAGACTCACCCCCACTTCGACACAGACAACACCAATTTGCAATGATAACTCCCATTTTTCTCAAGTTATCCGTAGTAAGAATCTTTCCTAGAGCAGTTGTCCACACGAAGAAGGTCGCTTTCTGGGATGCTTTATAGTGCCAAATTTTCCTCCATGAAAATTGTGACTCAGGACCTTGGATGAAGACCTTATAGAAAGAACGGACTATGAAGATTCCTCGCCTTGCAGGGATCCGCCATAAGCCGTCTTGAATCTGGATGTTCGGTCTTTGGGAGTATAGGAGACTATAAAAGTCCACGAAAGAATTTATTTCCCAATCCTGCGCTGCCCTGAAAAACTTTTATCACCTCCTCCCTCACAATCTCCCAACAATCCTGGAAAAAATCCAAAGTAAACCCATCCGGTCCCGAAGTTTTATCTCTTCTCATCCCACAAACCACCCGATGCACCTCATCTTTCTCAAAAGGCTTCTCCAACCAGCTTGTCGAAATATCGTCTATGGTGGCAAAGTCCAAACCATCAAGTTTAGGTCTCCAATCTTTCATCTCGCTAAGGAGGGAACTATAAAATTGTACCGCATGCTCTTGAATCTTAGTGGGTGTAGAGAGAATATCATTATCAGCTTTCAACATTTCAATGGCGTTATTGCATCTATGAGAGTTGGCCATTTTATGGGGGGGGAGGGGGGGGGGGGAAAACTAGTACACTTGTCCCCCTCTTTAAGCCATAAGACTCTTGACTTTTGCCTCCAAGAGATTTCTTCCGTCAAAAATACCCTCTCAATTTCCTTTATAACTTCTTTCTTCCTTGACAAAATAGCTTCGTTGTCACTTTCAGCCTCCAAGGTTTGAAGCTCATCCTAAAGTGATTTTTTTTTTTGTTGGACTACATTCCCAAAGACCTCCTTGTTCCATATCTTCAAATCAGCTTTCAAGGCTTTGAGTTTACTTGTCACCCATGTTCCAAATTTCTTAGAACACATGCCACTAAGTAATCACCAACACAATCTTGTTCTAGCTCAAAGATTCTACTATTCCACATTACCAACACTCCCCCCGACGCACTCGAAGAGGCTAAATAAGTCCAACCTACAAAGTCACCTCTCCACAAGTTGCGAATAACACTCCTATCAATGAATTCCAGTTTGTTTTCTTGTAAATACACTACATCGACTTTCCAACTACTAATGAGAGCTCTAATATGAAGCCGTTTATTAGCATTATTGATCCCTCTTACATTCCACGATAGTATTTTAGGCTTCATTAAAAACAATAACATCCCTTTCCTTAGATCAGCCCCTTCTCGAAGCACCCTCCTTGTAGTCATAATTGATAGAACATTGTAGTCGATTCGGTTCACACTTCTTTCTGATCTTTTGACGCCAAACAGAATAGCGATTATTTTGCAGGCTAGTTTCAACAGATGAATTCACAGGGAAGAACACAAGAAATTCGCCCAAAATATAGAGAATACGTAACTGACAAAAAAACTGAATATTATCAAATGAAAGAATGTTGAAAATCAATCCATAAGCTGGATTGTATAGCTAAAATTCGTCTGTAACCGAATTTTACCAAAAATGACAAAATCCCAAAAATAACGTAAAATTGAAATTCATAATCAAATAAGCAATCTGCAAAAAATCAGAAATAAATCAGATTTAAAATGACTTCCTAACAAACATACAAAATATTACCAAAAATAGTAAAAAATAACTAAAAATGACAATTCGGAAGGGAAAACAGCGGAATTTGAGGTCGAAAAAAAGGCACATAGAGCCATGCTCAATGTGGACAGCATGCGCGTCGAAAAGAGTTTTCCGAATTGGGGTCTTATGAGCAATTCTGACACACATAGGCAAAGTTATGGCCAAAAGACTGAAACGTACCCAAAACTCCCCCAATTAGAAAGAGATCACGATCACTTCCGGCCTTTACGCTGATCTGCCAATTCATGGTACCTCAGCGCCATCAACGTGCAATCAGACAGCTCACTTCCGGCCTTTACGCTGATCTGCCAATTCATGGTACCTCAGCGCCATCAACGTGCAATCAGACAGCTCAGTATCATTTGTCTCGAATTCTCCTACATCATCTTTGAATTCAAAGCAATAGATTGACCAGCTTCCAAGGCCACGAGGAAAGCCATAAATTGATCCTCATATCCCACAAATGATAGGCTAACACACCCTTGAATCTCCTCCATTTTTTTAAATACCCAATCTGGAAAATTTCTAGTCTGGAATTGTGGAGGAATAACCTGTAACGGTGATGGACTACTCATATCCTCCTCCTCGGAATCTACTGCAACTAATCTCCCCTGCTCTTCCACATCAAACAATTCATCACAAGCCTCGACTAGAACACCTGCTTCCAATTCTCATTGTTTGCTCCCCTAAGAATTCAACAAATGCTTCAATAGGCGGCACCCTCTTCCACCCTAGTGTCGAGACCTCTACTGCTATTTGTGTCACATTAGAAGCCACCGCTACAATCTTCGATGCCATAACAGGATCTCTAGAATCTGCCGCTACAATCTTGACTCACACCTTCCCCGTCTTCCCTTGTCACAAAAGATGTTGGAGGTGCATTGTCTGCCACTATCAACCCAGTCCATGCAAATCTCATGGGTTTGCTAGCTTTGAACACGTCATGGGAGGGTAAAATCACTAATCGGCGGTCCGTAACTTCAACTTCCGACGTCGATACAACCGACGAGACATCGACCACCTTCAACAATGTCACCTAAGCCTTCGCGGGCGACAACAGCAAAGACCCACTGCCAGGCCACTAGTCGGAGGCCCACTCAAACATGGGATCCTTTTTCTCCAAACTGAGTGACCCATGGGCTGAAACCCATCACCCGAACCCACTAGTTTTTCTTTACCCTTCACACTCTGGACCTTCTCATTCGGTCTTGAGCCCAAGCAACTGTTGCAGCCCAAGCCCATATCCCAGCCCACCCCCTGAATGCCTTCAACGCATCGTTTCATGCAGGATATATATTTTTGCATGTCATCAACTTGCTTTTGCATGTCAGTCATTGCCTGCAGAAGAGTTTCCTTCTCTGAGCCAACAAGGTGACTGCCAGCAATAGCCTGTGCCGCCTGGTCACGTCCCAGAAAAATTGGTTGTTGCAGTGCTTCCTTGTACGACCGAGATGGCTGAGGTTTTTTATTTTCCATCGCAACTGGTGGTGCCGACACTAGAGGCCGAGCTCTTCCACCAACCTCCTTTAGAGTCTTCACCAGTTGCCACCACCCCCTTCCATTTCTATCTTTTGGAATGAAAAGGGTTTTTCAACGCCCACCCACTTGATTCTCCATCAGTGCCATGAACATCCCTTTAGAGTTAGAACCCCTATGTGCTATAAACCCCCTATCTCCTTCTATGTGCAGAGAAGAAAGCCTTACTCCCCATCTTCAAGCTATCCTCCAAAGTTTTAGTGAACCAATGCCCTAGTTTCTATCGCCATACCGATCCTTTCCACAAACCTCTATCCCTTCTCAATAATATGCATCCACTGACCCTCCCTAATCACCTTGAAGGCCTAGATTCGATAGTAACCACGTTGGAATCCCCCATTGATCTGACCACCAAGCTCAAGAATCACACCCCCATGAACTCCAGTGCAAACTAACCAGGTGAAAAATATATAAAAGCGTTACACAACATATGTAATTATTTTTTTTATAAGTAAAACAATATATGTAATTATAACTACTAATCAGCAAAGGATGACAATCATAACCACTTTGCACCTACACAATCAACATGAAAACTTCTAGTTTTGGGAGCACAAGGAGACCAGCCAGGTACATGTTTCCAGGATCGGCATCCAATAAAACTTTCAGACTCATACACGTAAGATTAGTTGCTGCTAGGTGCTGCTTATATTCAAAAACTTGTCTGCTTTTATAATCAGGGTGAAGAGCTCATCTAATATGTCACATGATTGCAAATAGATACTTATAAAGATTCGTGCTTCTCAAGCTAGGTTTTCCTTCTTATTCTTTTTGTAAAATATCATTTTAAATACAAACTTTGTTTAGAGAAATCATTTCTGTTTCACTTATAAAAAATTAAAAAATAATCATTTCCGTTTCATTTCTCCATTACAGCATACAGTGTGCGTGGACTCCTGATAAAACCAGCTACTGGATTTTTTCTACAATCACGTTTCTCATAAAATCTTGAGTAGGTAAGAGTAATACTGATAATTTGTATATAGAGGGTTCAATATCACCCACCGACCCACTAATCACTAGCTCCATTTTCATCAGTGGCAATACCAACCAGATAAGCAAGCAGAGCGGCTGCTTCGACTCTCAAAAAGTTAGTCCTATCAATTTCAGGGAGATTTCGAATCAAACCAACTACGACAAAATACTAGAAGAAGAGGGGAGAAAACCCCAAAATCATCAAGCATAGAAGCTTTGGAAAGTGCTATCTCAGAACCAGAAACAAATAATAATAAATGTAGAATAGATAACCAAATTGACGAAAGCATTTGTCACCTCTTCGTCTGCCTAGGCGTGCTTGCGGAAGAACCACCGCCTTTATCGTCGTCAGTCAAAGCCTTTACCGGCAGCGAATTGCCAACAATGTGCTCCATTTGCTTGAACCACGGCCAATGGCTCACAGAAAGGCCGCCATTGGTCATTCTCTGGCGCTCCAGCTTGTACCGCTTCTTCAAATTGTCCACTTTGTTCTTGCACTGTTCCACGCTCTTCGTCTGCTTCTCGCACCTCTCGCTCACCGTCGCCGCCACCTCCTCCCAGTCCCTTCCTCTCAGATTCCCGCGGTTCAGCTGCGTAAACTTCTCCGTGTACGCGTCGAGCAGACAAGCGATCGCCGCGTCGCTCCACTCTTCCCTGTCCTTCCGGTAATCTCCGCCTCCGGAACTACCGGCACCGCCGGAGGGCTTTGATTTTTTGTTGTTGTTATAGCCGTAATTCGTAGCTCCGTCGCTAAGCTCCTCACGGTCCTTCCTCTTCTCGCTCCGCAGATCGACAATTCTAAGCCTATTCGGATCGGTTCCATTGTCGTAAGGGTTGGAACAGAAAGCGGCGTCGTTGTAGTCTTCTCCGTCGTCATCTTCTTCTTCTTCTTCGGCGCCGCTGATCTTCTGCGGGCTGGCGGCGGAGGGAGAGATTATCGATTGGGACGGAGGTGGCGGCGCGTGGACAGGATTGGATCTGGTTGCGAAGCGGTGGGGCGCGTAGGTTTGGTGGAGGTGGTGAGAGGCTGAGATTTGGGGATGGTTAGGGTTAGATTGGTGGTGGTCGTCGTCGTCGTCATCGAGGAGAGAAAAGTCGTCACAGGAGGCCATTAGAGGACGTTAAAGTTAGGGTTCGGGAACGACGACGTTAGCGGAGAAGGATGAGAGAATGGGAACGGGGACGAGGCGTCTTAACGGACAGTGAGTTGGTCTAGGAAGGACCGTGACGGTCCCGTTAATTGATTTAGGCGACGCATCGGCGCGTGGCCACGTGGGTGGGACCCGAGTGGGAGCAGTCGTACATCTTTGATTATTGCCTTCCATTGTGATCGCATTTTCAGAGCGTGTTGGGTTGATGTGTGAAAATGGGCTTTTTCTTTATTTATTTCCTTTCGTTGTGGTCGCATTCTCGGGGCGTCGGGGCGTCGGGGCGTCTTAAGTTTTATTTGGGTGTTGAGTAGTGTTAAAAAGAGTTTAAAATATTTATAAATAATAATAAATTAATAAATAATAATAATAATAGATAAAAATAATAATTAATAATAGAGAATATTAGAGAGTGTTAAACAAGTTTTTCATCCAAATTTATCAGGCTATATTTGGTATGTGGACATTTTTCAAGTATTTTTTAAATATATTATTTTTATTTATTATTTTTTACTTATTTTTATTATTATTTATTATTTTTTTATTTCACATTTTATTATTATTTTTTACTTACTTTTTATTATTATTCAGTATATTCACAACTCTTTTCAATAATTTTCAACATTCAAACCTAATCTTAAATTCTTATTATGTATGTTTTCACAGATAAAATAAATTACAAATTAAAAACTAAATACAATATTATTATTATATAATTAGTTTTATTTTAAAATTTAAAAAATTATATATTTTTTGAAATTTAAAAAATTAAATGATTTATTTTATTTTATATAAAATTTAAAAAATTAGTAATAATAAAATGAAAGTATTTGTAAAAATAAATCAGGCCAACTTTGATCTGTTAGGTTGTTTTTTGGAAAAAAGGGCTTTTAGTTTGGGTAACCGCATGGTTTGTAAAAATTTCTAATAATTGTGTAATGATAATGTTACATATAATTGTAGAATACGTAAATATCGCATATCATTTTGTAAAAGAATGAAATCCACTATTAAAAAGTTTGACAATATTACATACAGCTGTGGAATGCGTAAATACCACATAAATATTTTGAAAAAGAGTAAGGTCCGCTATTAAAAAGTTGAGTAATACTATATGTACGCGGCTTCACGTACCTTTTTATGGAATCGATAATGACAATAATGTTACATCAGTCAAAATATTAAAATATAGATATTTAAAAAATATGATGGAAGGAAAAAAAAAAGATAAAATACATGAATAATTTAATTTGAGGCTACGTAAAAATAAAAATATTATTTATACACGACTTGTGTAACTTTTGCGTACACGCATATATAAATATTATTTTTACGTATCTTTCAATTTAACTAGCCCTGTTTTTTTATTTTTGTTTATCTCTCATTATGTTTTTATTTTTTTTAATATATATTTTTAATATTTCGACTTATATGAAATTATTGTTACGTTATTGATTTTGCAAAAGGTACACGAGGTCGTGTACATGTAGCAAATACCATTTTTATACAGCATATAAGTAAAATGTATACAAGTTGGGTACAAATAGCATTTTTGTAAAAGTTAGTTATTTTTTATATGGATCCGTATTTACTCTTTTTTTTTCAAAGCGATTATGAGACGTTAATGCATTCCACGATTATAAATATCATTTCTCTAAAAAATTAATTTTATTTCGTGTGAATTCTATATCTATTATCTTTTTTAAAAATAATTGTACGATATTTGTCTATTTCATAATTATAAATATGATTTCTCATTGTTTAATTGGTGAATAATTGTGTTGTGTATGAATTAATGAATGATTATTTTTGTTCGTATTGATTCTGAATATATTGGCCACAACACATTGTAGGGATAATGAATTAATTTATGCTTACCTAGTTTGATACAATTGGATTCTTCAAATTTGTGTTTTTTGTTTTATTTTATGGAGATTTCTCAAATTTTGTCAATACGTATATCTACCGATATACCGCTACCTCGCAACTCATGTGGCAGTTGTTATGTCAACAGAGTATATCAATATATATATATATATATGAGAAAATAGAGAAAAATCACATGAATCTTAACTCTGTCACACCTCCCTAGCAGCATGTCGTCTTTTTCTTCTTATTTTTCGTGACCAAACAACGCACAATATATTTCACAATGGCCAAACAATACAAATCTATTATAGAACCTGCACAATACAAGAGAGTTGGCAATGGAGGGAGGCTAGACAGCTGAAGATGAAGGGAAGGCCGAGACGATGTCGTTCTGTAACCACGTAGGATGAGATGCCACGATGGAGTTATTTTCTCAGTTTCCTATAGACTTTTTGAATCAACAAACCCAACTAAAACCCCAGTTGTTTAGCAATGCCTCCCCCTCCAAAAAAAAAAAAAAACCTATATTAAATGATCCTTTAAAGAGTTTTAAAAATTCCTATATATGAATTTTTTGCAACAACCAGAATTTAATAAAAACTTTAGCTGCCTAAAAATTAAAAACTAAAAATAAATGTCTCTTTAACAAATAATGTTAAAGGATAAATGTCAAGCTACAAGTGCTACAAGTCGTTTTACAGGTTACTGTATAGAGTAGTCATTTTATTTATGATTCTTTGTATTCTCTATTCATTTTGTTTTTATTCATAGCTAGCACTAGTCTATTGGTTTTGTACGGTTAGTTGGTTAGAGCATTTTTCCTTTATATTTCTTGAGAAATGATACACGCAGTCAGTTTTATGTAAACGCCTGCAGTTTATTAATGTCAGTTGTTGTTTAAAAAAAAAATACAAAACAAAAGGCAAATCTTGAAAGCAATTCAAGCTTGGTATTCATCAGTTTCCCGCTTCAAAAGGCAAAACAACATAGAGAATCACTTGAAACTAGGATCCCGACCCAACAAGTGATATGACAAGTTATTGGCCCCAAAGAGCTTGACTCGCTCCCTCGAGAACTACTGTGACAAGTTCTTCAATGAGAGAGAGCTAGAGTAATCGTTTGCCATTTTGAGGCTTGGAATGTAGTCTTGGAGTATATCAATCATGTCCTTGAACCGTTGTCGAACCGAATACTTTAGTTTAAACCACTACGTTACGTGGTTAACGTCATCGTACGTGGCGTTAGCCACAACGTACGAACCTTCCTTTGCCACCAACAAACTCACTACCATAACACCCACCCTCACACGACCCAGATTTTGTAACCAAAATCCTATATTCGAACCTCGAGGTATTCTCATTCTGAGGTCACGACATTGACCTTGACGGAGTGGTTATCGCTCAAGTTAATAGTTTTTGACACCATTAGTCGTGCTAGGAAATGAGTAAAGTACGAGTTTACCCCACTATGGTATAACCATTTTTCTCTTGTATTTTGATTAGTTGATTGATTGGTCAGTTGTACTGTTGATATTGTAGAGTCCGCTAGGTAGTTGTGTGAAATCGGTTGGCTATATTATGAAGTATTGAACCCAATGTTTCAAATTTCGTATCTCCCTATAAATTTTGATGATAACAAATAAATTCAAGTTTCAATCTCAAGTTGTATATGCATTGGAGCCAAACACATCAAATATGAATAAGAAAGAGAATAAGTCTACAAATAATAAAGTTCATAGAGTAGCTTTTGTACACCTATTGATAAAATTTGAAATTGAATTAAGTCTCAAAGTTAATATTTTCTCATAAAGTATCAAATTACATTTTTTACATGTGCATGACAATATTAAAATATTTCATTTTAAAAATTATAATTTTCACATGTGCATGACATCATTAAAAATTTTAATTTCAAAATTTGGATTTTTTCACATGTGCATGACATCATTAAAAGTTTTAGTTTTGAAATTTGTAATTTTCACATGTGCATGATATCATTAAAAGTTTTAATTTTAAAAATTATAATTTTCACATATGTATAACATAATTAAAAACTTTAATTTCAAAATTTGTATTTTCACATATGCATGACATCATTAAAAATTTAAAATTTGTAAGATAATTGATTGTCATGCTTGACATATGCATGCATTGATTGATTTTTAAAAAAAATGAATGACGTTGTTTTTAACAAGTGCAAAAAGGATATGTTTTAATTTGACTATTTTGAAAATTGAAGGATGTTGTCTTGACAATTGCAAAAAAGATATGCTTTTATTTGAAATTTTTTGAAAAGTGAATAGTACTCTCACTTGACAGGTGAATTTTTTCAAATTTGAAAATAAAAACTCATTTACCTATAAATAGTTCACTTGAGTTTTACAAAATCACAACACAAGCTTACACATCAATTGTTAAAATTTTGCATAATTCATTTAAACCATTCACTTTATTTTTTTCTAAATATTGAGTTTTAATCCTTATTCATTTTGAGAGATATAGATTGTGTTGTATTGTTCTTATTTTACTCATTGAGGAGTGTATTCTGATAATTTACCTACTGCCAGCTCTTATATCAATAAGAGGATGCGTATAACTCATGTGTATATAAATATGTTCTACATATGGAATAATTAAATTACAAAGTGTGAGGTGATTGCAAATGTAGATGGTACTTTATAAAAAAATTTTGTAACGGTATTACTTAAAAGTGTAATAAGTTTTTATCTCTATCTGAAAGAGACTAGATAGTAAATTTGAGAATTATCAAAGGGTAACTTGAGGTGAGGACGTATGTAGTGGGGTTGGACCTCGTTAAAATATTAAGTTTACTTCTTCTTACCCTTATTTTTTATATTTTATGCTGTTTCATATTCTGTTTTTATTTTATATTATATATTTTGGTTATAAGTATTGATTTTTTAATATTAACCAATTCAACCCATTTTATATTAGTCATCTGGGCAATATAAAATGTTGGGTGTAGTTACGTAGTTGACTAACTGTGCTATGAAATAAGATTGTGGAATGTGCTATGTAGTACGGGAGTGCTCTGTGTGCAGATATGGTATTATGGCAGGCATTATAAAGGAAGTACACATGACGTGTACTTTGTATGGTGGAGTGATGCACCATGTGGTGTGCATCATATGGTGACATGGATCAATGTATTTATAGAGGGTATACGTGTTGTGTACTCCATAAGGTAAAGCGATGCATTGTGCAGCGTGTATCTATGCATTGTCCAGTGATGGGTATCACTGTGTAACCGTGTTATATCTCGAAATACACGTGAAACGATGTAATCGTATAGTAGAGAAGTACTGGGAACGTGACAAGCGTATACGAGAAATCATACTCATGTCGAGTAAGGAGTCGATGTATGAGTCGCGTGGCATACTGCCACATGAAGTGGTGAATGAACCCTTATGCATTAAGGACTTTAAGTAATTATTAAGACAAAAGGATTTTTTGGATTCTTTATATAATGAATGTAGTGTACTAAGACACATAAGAATAAAATGCTTAATATGATTATAGTTATGAAAATAATATATGTATTATCTTGTATGTATGTACGTATATTTGAATATTAATTGCATGATCAAAAAACATACTCTGTTATATTAAAAATCATATGAAGTAATCTTTACTAAGTATTCGATTCATTTTAATTTTCTTTCTTTGTGTTTCTTCCCCCACATGAGAGTGTACAGTAGGAAGCAGACAGTCTAAGGGAAGAGCACGACAGTCTAGGCATGTAAGAATGACTTTTTATTTTATAAATCAAATGTCTCTCCGTTGAAGACCTATTTTATTACTAAAATATACTTCATTTTATAAAGTGGAATCTTGCGCCATAAGTATGAACTTAAAGGTTCTAAAACGAACAAAATCAGTCTCATTTTTTAAAACTATTTTGAAAAAAGAAATGTTAGAAAGTACGAGTCTACTTTCTCGAGAGTGGAATAGTTACATTACACTACAAAGAAATATAAAGAAATTTTCACCTCTATTGAATGTGCTCATTTCATACTCTTTCTTGTTTTGTTACAAATAAGTTCTAAATATAGTATAAATATATTCTCACTAGGGTGATTTTTTTTTCTTATACGTGAATTTTATAGTTTCACACAACATTTATTTTCTTATTTTTTTTTTCCTTTCTCCCCTTCTCCATCTAATAACAATTAATGGAGGACGCAAAAACTATAGAAAAATGACTATCTATATAGAATTTTTGCTAGCGATTATACGTTTCTGATTATATTTAATACATATGAACTTTCACTACTATAGACATAAATCATGCATCCATAAGTGATACTACTATTATTATTATTATCTTTTGTATATTGAATATATTTACAGTATTCTAATTAACACAAAATAAGTTCATTCCGCCCATAAATGAATTTGGGGATGAGTAGCGGAAAAGTCAGCAGTCAATGCAGGTTTATTGAAACAAGAAATGCCCGAATATACCAAGAATAAAATGAATGACTTGAAGTTTACGAGAAGTAAAAAGAAGAAAATAAACGTAAAGTCAAAATAAACAAATCCTTTCAACATTATCAAAATAACTTTTTCTTTGAGAAAATTATAAAAATAACCTTAGCTTAGGGCCAACGCATAATACGGGGTGTCAAGACGAAGGCCGGTGGGATTTCTTCCGTGAGATAAAAGAGTGTGCAACTAGAATTTAATTCCAACGTGCTCCACTTCAAAATTATTTATTTAGCTAATTAAAGTGGACACGTTATTCGTTTTCGAATCCATTCGATATGAATTAAGAAATGTATTTTAAAGAAATATTTGTCTATACACAATTTTTATACAAAAATTATATAAAATTATATTTTAATATGATTAAAATAAATATAATGTATTAATGAGTCACATTTAAATTCACCAAAAGATAGGGTTTGTTTGAATATTTAGAACATCTCAATATATTAGTAATAAAATTATT
Source organism: Platycarya strobilacea (assembly GCA_036898215.1). Taxonomy (NCBI): domain Eukaryota; kingdom Viridiplantae; phylum Streptophyta; class Magnoliopsida; order Fagales; family Juglandaceae; genus Platycarya; species Platycarya strobilacea. Next base: position 1,032,354 of record CM072547.1, on the reverse strand, counting down.
AGAGTCAAGATATTTTATTAAATTTTACAAAATGAGTGAAAAAATTGAATAAATTTATTATAAAATTATAAATTTATTTCAATATTATTTTTATTTTAAAATTTAAAAAAGTAGTATTATTTTTTGTGTTTTATCTGAGAGTTTAAATTTTCTAATAATTTGACATAAAAATGAATTTAAAATAAAAAAAATATTTTGTTATTGAATAATTTTTGTGAATGAATACTTGAAAATAAGTTATATTGCCAAACATATGAGCAAAATAGAAAAAAATTCATAGTTAGAATTTTAATTTTATTATAAGAAGAATTTTTAAGTTGTATGTCGGGAGAGGATACAACATAGAAGAAGGAATAAAATTTATATATAACAAAATTAATCACTTATGATTTAAAATTATGGAAAATGTTATTGGTCTAGATTTGTAATTTTTTATTTTAATTTAATTTAATAATCAATTAAGTATTTTTTAATAATATTATAATTTTTAAAAATATTTTGATATATTAAAAAAATCATATAAAAAAATTAAAAAAAAAACCTATCAAAATCTCAAATAGGAACATTGTCCTAAAAGTATGCCATTCTTTACCCAACTTAGAATAGAGGGTATCTATTAAAAATTAAAAATAGAGAGGGAATGGCTACCTGGCCGGACGACCGTACTGCGAACTAGGGAGATGGTACCCCAGAGTGGGAGCTGCCCATAGGGTTGACCACAAAGCAAAAGTTAAGTGAATAGCGATTGATATTCGTGGTGGGGACTGGGGACAAGGTAGAAACAGTGTGGCGGCACTCAACGTTTTTTTTTTATCAAAACTTTATATTTTTATTTAAAAATCATTTGTATTAGATTTATTAAATTAAATTATTTAAATTTTGAGCTATAATACTATCCTATTTTTTTTTCATATTCAAAAGTTTATTATTCACAAACCAAATTATTTATTTAATACATTTTAATCTCTTATATTTCTTTTCCTTCTTTTAATCTTTTAAAAAATATTATTATATTATTATTTTGATAAATATAATAATAAATCTAATATAAAATTGTGAATATAAAAATTTTAAATTAATAAAAAATTTATACTTTTTATTAAATTTTAAAAATAACTTTGATAAAATCAATATAAATGTTATTAAGTGACTAATGTTAAGTATAAGTCTTATATGCACAAATTTTATATACATTTTTTATAATAATATAAATCTCATAAAAAATAAGTTTTCATACTTTTTTTTATAAAAAATTTGTATAAAATTTATATTTATACATTTTAAAAACTTATATATATATCATCGAGAGAAATATCCAAATCCAACAAACATGAACATGCGAATATGCGATGCGTCCCCTTTCTCTTGCGCAACACGAAAGGCCACCAAACCTCTTAACTCGATCCCTAATTAGCAGTTGTTTTTTTTTTTTTTTTTTTTTGTTAGTTTTAAACGACCCGTCAGGCAAGCAGCACGACAAGATGAAAACAATTGATTCCAAACGCATGCATTAACACACGGCCACCAGCACGCGAGGATAGGAAGTACCACCAAACCCACGTTTTCCACTTCCCACATGACTCTAATAAACTAGACTTCCACGTGTTATAAACTCAAAACGGTCTTCCATTTTTTTTGTTTATTTTTTAAGAAAATTTTCTTTTTCCATCTCAAAGAAAACAATTAAAGTTGAATTACAGAAAAATGATAAAAAAAAAAAGAGTGCTGAACTAGTGGGAAACCGAAAAGTAGAAGCATCTGAACATTCGTAGTTACAAAAACCATATTCCAAGTTTTCAAAATAAGAAAATCAACAAAAGTTCCTTCGCCCCCCTTTTCATCTCATTAGCGGACTCTGATCGAACCCCATTCTTGTTTTCTGCCGTTCTCTGCTCTGACCTGAGACCTCTCTCTTTCGCTCTCCTCTATTTTTTATTGTTGGTACTTGTTTCAGAGCCACCCTTACACGAAGATGCATTGTAGTCATCTGCTTCTAGAGGAGCCCATTAGGATGGCTTCCATTCTGGAGCCATCCAAGGCCGTAAGCATCTTGATTCTTTCTTAACTTTGCATTTTTTTATTTTATTCAAATCCATTTTGTTAGTCTGCTCAACGTTGATCTTTAGAATGGGATCTATCTATTTAGTTTTGATGATTTTGTGATTTATGGCTTGTTTACAGAGTTTCTTTCCTGCAATGACTAAGATCGTGGGGACTCTGGGGGCGAAGTCTCGATCCGTGAACATTATTTCGGGCTGCCTCAAGGCTGGAATGTCTGGTATAAGGCTTTTGCTTTTGCGTGCCATATACTTCAACTGCCTCTTTTTTTAGAAGCTTTATTCTGATGGTCTTGGAGTTGGTTTGTGTTTTATTTGGCAGTGGCCCGATTCGACTTCTCGTTGGGTGACCCGGAATATCATCAGGAAACTCTGGAGAATGTGAAGGCCGCTGTGAAGATCACTCAGAAGCTTTGCGCTGTATGTTACGTTATGTTATGCTGTGTTCCTATGGGTTCTGAAATATTAGTTATTTTTAAAAGTTTATTTTCTTACTCTGTTCTGGTGCTGAGATTATGGATCATATTAGTTTACGGGAAAGCGGGATATTGCGTCTTGATCGATCTATTGTAAGAAACGCTTGATAATGCTTTGAGCACAGTGGATTTTTCTTTTTCTCCAATTTCCTGTGTTTTTTTTTGTTGGGTTGCCTTTTTTTATTTCACACCTTAATAAGAAAAAAGAAAAGGGAAAAGGGGACGGAGAGTTTAATGTTCACTCCTTTGGGCCCTGTATATGTATTCAGCCATTGTTTGGTTTGTATTTTGGAAGTATTTTTATTGCTTTTGAAATGAAGATTAATGATGTGCTCAATGCTAATCAATGGATAATTTATTTTGCAAAAAGAGGGAGGGGGAGGGGGAGGGGTTCGTCTTCTTAAGCTGTTTGCTGTCGTGAATTTCATGTTTGCATGAGAAGTCTTAGAAAAGGAATTGAGCAAACTTCCCTGCATGTCAGGTTATGCTGGACACTGTGGGGCCTGAGTTGCAGGTCGTCAATAGAAGTGGGAAACCTATTTTGCTTCAGATGGACGCTTCTGTTGTTCTGACACCAAATCAAGAACTAGAAGCCTCTTCAGACCTATTGCCCATTAATTTTGATGGGCTGGCAAAGGTTTGATAATAATTATCAGCTTATTATCATATAGTTTTGGTGGCCATGGTGAAGTTGTTGCAGAAGCTCCAGCAGAATTGTATCATTATTGTTCTGAATAGCTTGCATTATGTGAATCATGATATATGATGTCCTGTTTACTGTCATCTACTAGATTTTACTTGCTCTTCACTTGTAAAAAATTTTACTTGCTCTTCTTGTAGACCGTTGGGCCTGGGTTTTGGATTCTAGATAATATATGGAGGAAATCTGATCTGCTTACAATGAATAAAATGGTAAATTGTAAATCTAATTGACTGCTGCAGCATGTACAGTGTGATGATAATGAAATAACATATGCCTGTATTTAATAAACCTCTATACGTTCCCAAAATTTTATCCTCTCTTCAGCACACTCGAAACAATGGATTACTTCCATCTTAAATCAGATGAAAGCTGAAATTAGATGGTGTATTCTCTTAGAAGTTACACTCTTTCTTATAAATTCTAGAACAAGAGACTAAGCCTTGGATTTTGTTTTTGCAGGCAGTGAAGAAGGGAGACACCATTTTTGTGGGTCAGTACCTGTTCACTGGAAGTGAAACTACTTCTGTTTGGCTGGAGGTAAGATATAGACAACCAAGAGGGCTCATGCCATTGGATGGATCCTTTTTTCCTCTTGGGATATTAGTTTTCATTTTCTTTTATGAGGAGATCATCTGTAACCAGGATGCATTGAATCGAATAATACATGCCCAATTGATTAGTCATATCTGGAGTTGTGAAGGTTTCTGAAGTGAAAGGGGAAGATGTTGTTTGTGTGGTAAAGAACACTGCAACACTGGCCGGATCATTGTTCACTTTGCATGCCTCTCAAATTCATATTGATCTGCCTACCCTCTCTGATAAAGATAAGGAGGCAAGTCCTTACTCCTGAATGTACACTATTTATTGATCAGTGAATGGGCTGCAGTGCCGCTTTCTCTCTCATTATGTTTTGGTAATTCTATTTAAGTGTATTCGTGATATTTGGTTGCTTATTTCAGGTTATAAGCACCTGGGGAGTTAAAAATAAAATTGACTTCCTCTCACTGTCATTTACCAGGCACGCAGAAGATGTTCGACAGGCAAGTATTTTTCCTCGATGTATTGTCCTTTTACTTTGGCTTTTTTTTAGAATTGATATGTTTCTTTATATTCTAGTTATTGTAGATGCTGCATTGATTTTACTGGACCAAGTCTCTGTGATTTCTTATATTGGGTTCTAATTCCAACAATGTGTCTTTCCACCGTGTACTTGGGATACACCTATTGTTATAATCAATAAAATTCACATGTACTTATGAAAAAAAAGAGCTAGTATAGTTGTTTGATAACTTATCTAACAGGCTTTTAGTTCTGGAATGCAGGCCCGCGAGCTTCTTTCTAAGTTGGGTGACCTAGATCAGACTCAAATTTTTGCAAAGATTGAAAACATTGAGGTGAGTTTGGTCTTAGTATCTAATAAAATTGTCTAGATTCTATAGAAGGCTTTAATTTGATTTCTTTTAGGGGTTAACTCATTTCGATGAGATCCTACAAGAGGCAGATGGTATTATCCTTTCACGTGGGAATTTGGGCATAGATCTCCCTCCTGAAAAGGTTAGTTTCCAAACTTGGATAAAAATAGTCATTTCATGGTGTTATACTTCAATTGTGAAAAGTTAAGGTTTAACATTTATAAATTAGGTAACTACATGGGATATATTATATATAGATGTGCTTCCATTTTAGCTCAAATTGCTTCCATAGATAGATAAGAATTCATATACATATCTTTGCCTCTGTTATATATTTTTATCTATGTGCTAACTTTCCAATTTTTATTGGAAAAAAAAAGTAATTACCTTTTTTTGAAATCTGCGATTTCTGATGTTCTCTTTTAGAATTCAAGCCTTGATTTACAAGCACCAAGATCATGAAAGTTTACCTTATATATAAAACATATCCAGAACTGTGCAACATGCCTTGCATCCTATGATATTTTCCCTTTAACTCCAATATATATCAATGAAACCTTCATGTAAAAGGAAAAATCCAACACTGTGCAACATACTGTGCATCCTTTGATATTTTCTCCTAACTAATATATATAACTGAATAACCTTCGTGCCATCAAAACTAATTATTTGTGTCAGCCCTGTTAACATTTAAATGATGGCAACTCTCATGAAAAATAATGAAATGGGGGTAATTGCCTTTTATGTTGAAATGGTTCCGAGATTGGGTTACTGCTAACATATCTTATGTACCTTGCAGGTGTTTCTATTTCAAAAAGCTGCGCTTTACAAGTGTAACATGGCTGGAAAACCTGCTGTGGTTACTCGTGTAGTGGACAGTATGACTGACAACTTGAGACCAACTCGTGCAGAAGCAACTGATGTTGCCAATGCTGTGCTGGATGGTGTGTCAATATTTTTCTGGTTTTAATACTTGTTAATTTAGAAAACCTTGATGCCCAAGTCACGGATTTCCTTGATGTGGTTATATATAATTTGTGATTGTTGTGTGAAATACTACGATCTGCTCGGTGGATTTAGGTCCATTTTATGGTTCCTCGAGTCTCGTCTTTGTATCTGGTTTCTGTTTGACATTGCTGTAAGTACTGCATGCAAAATGGACTTTCTTGTCTAACACATTTTTTAATGGGTGCAGGAAGTGATGCGATTCTTCTGGGTGCTGAGACTCTACGTGGGTTGTACCCTGTTGAGACTATTTCTATCGTTGGTAAAATTTGTGCTGAGGTATATCTTTTCTTGAGTCATATTTTTGTTGATTGACTAATTTATTTTTTATTGTGGGGTTTAAACTTATGAAAGTTGAATCTTGAAGAATATTGAACTCATCATGTCTTTCAGTGAGTTGAGTCCTGAACTTGGGCATTGGAAAGTTTGGGTTTTGCAGATACATGCTCTATTGTGAATGCTAGTAGTTTTCTTTTGCTGGAAGGGTGTTGTAGTTGTTCTATGTATTGTTCATTTACATTTACTGAATTCGGATATCAACATCATGAGCTGAAGCACAAGGATTGGAAGCTAATAACTAGCAGTATGGTGGGTCTTGTTCAGTAACTGAAACAGTGAGATCCTGATAGAATGATAGGATCTGGACTGAAGCAAATTGTTAATTGGCTTGTGTGTAACCTGTTGACACCCTGTTCATGAATATGATGTATATCCATGCCTTGACTGTTATTTTTAGGGTACTTTTACATATCGATATTCTTAATGCATTGGCTTGTAGTTGTGACTTATTGGCAGGTGGTGACTACTACGTCTACCATGCATTCCCAATCATTGCTTGGATTTATTTTTCCTACAGTAATGGCTTATTTTAAACTAATGGTGTTCCACAATATCTTCTAAATTGCTATGAGAAGAAAGTATTTGTTGTTTTAATAATTGTTGGACAATACTAATCCAGCCTTTGCAGCATGTCAAGTATTCAGAGTAAATAGTTATCTATTATTAGTGCTTCAAGAATTGATAACATGTGTAATAATCCTGGATTTAGGACCATGCACATTGTACGAGGTTTTTCATTATTTGTTTTTTCCCTCTGAAATAATCTTGTAGGCAGAGAAGGTTTTCAATCAAGACCTTTATTTTAAGAAGACTGTTAAATATGTTGGAGAGCCAATGACCCACTTGGAATCGATTGCTTCCTCAGCGGTATGCACTTTTAAATGTTGTTTTTTTTATTAATATATTTTGTTGTTAGTTATATTTGGGATTACAGTTCTTGTTGAAATTATTACACCATCAAATTGGATTTCTCATAGACCAATATTCACTTGTCAAGGTACGAGCTGCCATTAAGGTGAAGGCATCTGCCATTATTTGTTTCACTTCTTCAGGAAGGGCTGCAAGGTACTATCTTGGTGGATAGCTTAATGTAAATGTGCATGTAATGGGTATATTCAAATATAAAATGTTTCTATTTGTCTTTCCGATTTATGAGTGTGCAAGCTTCAATTTCTATTTTCTGAAGAAAAAAAAAAAGGAAATGGGGTTGGGGATGTACATCCACAATATCAATCACATCAGATACTCATCTGCAGCCATTCATTTTGACTCTTTCTAAATAAAACCATGGACAGATTGCTTGCTAAGTATAGGCCAACAATGCCAGTTATATCTGTTGTCATTCCCCGGCTTAAGACAAATCAGCTGAAATGGAGCTTTAGTGGAGCCTTTGAGGTATTCTCTTGACTTTTTGAATTAAATCTTTTGTTTTATTCTAAGAAAATTTTGACGACGAAAACCCTTCTAGTAACTGCATTCTTCTTGTTCAAATAGTTTGTTGAGGTTTGGAAGGACAAGCTTTGCTGGTTATCCTTCAGTTTTTTTTTCCTTAATTTTTTTAAATATATGGTTGTTATAATGCTCAACATCTTAATATAAGCCATACAAGTTGCCATTTCAATCACCATATAGGAGAAGAAACGATTGATTAAAATTTAAGTCTTAACGCAGGTTTTGATGCTTATGGTATCTTCCCCTTGTGTTGTTGGTTTGAAGCTCAGGTTGTTATCCTCTTGTTTTCTTGTTCAGGACCAACTGTCTAGTTCGTATCCCATGTCGGAAAGCCTTTATCCCTTTAAAGTAATATTCCTTTTATGAATCTTGTCGAGTAGTCATTATGGATTATTACAATGGTTTACTATCAATATTACCTAAATTTACTGTATAATTTCGATGTTATCATCAATGGTTTTGACTTAATTCTATATCTCTAACTAAGTTTCAGAAACATGTTTCCTTTTCTGGGGCTTTTATAATTTGTTTTTTTATTTAATTTTCTGAATTTATGGAAATTCTGTAGTCATTTACTTTGTACCTCCCCATTTACATCCAAGCTAATGAATCCATCTGTTTGCTTCATGGATAGGCAAGGCAATCACTTGTAGTCAGAGGCCTCTTCCCCATGCTTGCGGATCCCAGTCATGCCGTAAGTTCTTATTTTACCTATTGTAACTTGGTTAAGGCTCTTGATGAAATTATCGTGGAAAAAAGAAAGAAAGAATGAAAGTAAATATTTTTTGTTTAACAAGTACGAAAAGTAAATTCTGTTGCCCTGCCCAAGGATTTGGCGTTTTCCTATGTACCGATTATGAGTTCTGTGTTCATCCTAATCTTTCTGATCACTTCAATCTGCATTATGCGATGTTTCTTTGTTATTCATCAATTGTGTTTTTATGAAATCTGTATCTTCTATATTACAGGCGGAGTCTACAAGTGCTACAAATGAGTCGGTTCTAAAGGTTGCCCTCGACCATGGAAAGGCAGCAGGAGTGATCAAACCACACGATCGAGTTGTTGTGTGCCAGAAAGTTGGGGATGCATCTGTGGTCAAGATTATTGAGCTTGAGGATTAATATAAACTGTTCTCATCGTCAGTCTTGAGGTATTGCTTATGGTCTTTTGAAACGTGGGAACTGTAGCTGTCACCCATATGGTTCTACATCTCAGGTCACGAGGACCAGCCTGCTTGTGACTTGATATATATTGAGAACGTAGACTCTCGGGTAATTATTTTTTGTTTATCCAAGGTTAGTCATGGGGGAATATGTCCATGATGTTCAATTTCACTTCAGTGTTAATCCAGTAATGTCTGTTGCTTGCAATGATTAATGCTGTTTTTCTAACGTGTTCGATCATCCAAGTAATACGAGCGCAGGTCGGCATCTTTTTCAAGTGGAGGTAGCTCATTATTGGTCCATATTGTGATGAAATAATAAGTGCTATTGTATTCAAATCGTTATTTGGTGCATGTTGTAGTCTTGTAGACGCTCCTTGTTCTTTATTAAATGGTTGTTTTTTGATATTCTGAAGACAATGGGACTCTCGTGGCTAGCTAGCTGTAGGGACAGCAATGACTGGGGTTATCGATAAAGATGAACAAATTGTCTTTTCTTTTTGACCTTTTTGAACTTTCCCCTCTTGCTTATCCCATGTACATACAAATGTACCCCTAGCTGAGAAGAAAAAATTAAATTGAAAAACACACTCAATTGATCGCTTTCATTTTATTATTATTATTTTCTTAAATATTCACATAAAATATAATATATAATTCATTTTTTTTAATTTAAAACAATAATAAGATTTAAAAAAAATATTTTGTTTAAATTTTAACTTTCATCTAAAATCATATCTCAATATCTATCTCACTACACGCATTCCACGCTTTAGAGCTCTTAAAGAAATTAGGTTTTCTTTTGCGAAAAATGATTATCATCTATCAATACTTAGATCGGTTTGTAAAACGAAGAGTAGTGCTAAAGTTACACTCTGAACACTCACTCTTACATGTTTCTTTTCTTTACTGTTATCCTAAAATGAATGACCCCAAAACATTAGTTGATTTGGTGGGAAAAGAAGCTGGCATTTTCAGGAGTACAACTCACTGTACAAGTAAATTAAGAGCTAAAATGAGAGGAGATCTTTCCTTCTCTCTTTATTTCTTTGTTTTTTTTAGTGGGGTGCTTCATCTATCGACACTGAAATAAAGGATGACATATATAATTGGAACGAGGAGCTGAGAGCCACTACCAAAATTAACAACAAAATTTGAGCCTAAGTAAAGACGAAAGAAAAAGAAAGACACCTTTAATTTAACCTCCTTCCCTAAACCGACAGAGTCAATTGTCCTATATCCGTCTATACAGTTTTATTTTCATCCACTAATAGAGGAAGGATCACCCCGCTTGTCAGTCGAAGAATTTTGTAGCTGTTGCTGCTGTTGGTGGTGAAGATTAAACAGCTCCATCTCTTTCTGGCGTAGAAGCAGGGACATTCTCTCATTCTCCAGCCTTCTCTTCTCGTTCTCAAGCTTAGCTCTCTCCATTTCCCTCTCCTTCTTGCTGCTAAACTTGACCCACTTCAACCGCTGTTTCTCTAGCTCAAAAGCTTGGCCTCGATAGCTCACTTGCTGCTCCTCCAATTGTATCAAACGGCTCCTCATCCACTGCTTTTTTTCCCACGGGCTCTTCCCCAAATCTTGCAGCACGCTCACCACCTCACAGTTCAATTGCTGCGCTAACTGCTGCGAGGTCGACGTAAAAAACAGTCCCTCCTTCCTTGCTCTTTTCCTCGAGAACTTTTCATCATTGTCGTCCTCGTCTTGATCATGTCCATGCCCGCTAGGACCCCTCGAACCGCTTTCAACTCCATCTTCGTCCTCGTACTCATCAGAATCATCATCCTCCTCATCATCATCTTCCTCCTCTTCACCATTTCGTCCTTTCACCAATTTCGAACCCTCAGCACACATGCCTGCATTCTCCGCTGAGTGAAAGCACCGCTGCTGTTCCGCCTGCTGCTGCTGCGCCTGCTGAGTATGAGATGGCTCGGCAGCCATCTCTGGGGATTGACTTGCTCCTCCGCCAGCCCCACCGCCGGCACTCCCATGACCGCAGCTATTGTGATATGCACACATTTCTCTGAAGAACAAGTGCTTAGAATTCAGCAATTTGCGAACTTCTTCTTTCATCTTAGGTGACAACTCCATTGTCTCCAGCAAACTCTGATTCTCCACGACCTTGCAAGCCGTACCCTTCCCAAGAATATCATTCACTCTCTTATACCTCTTGTTCAAGTCATTGAACTTGTCCTCGCATTGCTGCGGAGACACGTAGAAACCTTTCTCCATCATAACGCGGGAGACCGATTTCCACTTCCCTTTCTTCTGTAACAAGCCTGCGGATTTCTTCTTGTTGCCCGTTGGATCGGCCCCTTCAGACATGGATTCGTCGCCCATGTAATAGACTGCCATTATCAGCAGCCTTACCATGGTGTCCGTCCACTTCATTCTCTGCCAAGGTGACATCTTTCTCTTGGCATCCGCAGAGTTGTCGTCGTCCTCATCACTGAGAGATATGGCGGCTTGCTTGGGTTTGGGAGAATATACTGGATATTTCACGGATTGCTGAGATTGTGGTGGGTTGTGATCGGTTTCATGATGGGGATAGGAAACCATCTGGCCGAGATGGTGGCCGTGTCGGAGGTGATGGGGGTTTGCAGGAGGAGACTTTTGTTGTTGAAGAGGCAATTCTAGACCTAACATTATTCCAGAACCAATGTTAGGAAACATCCCACCACCTAAACCATTTGGTTCCATCAAAAACTAAAATTGGTCACAAAGGCCAAGTCCAAAATATTTGTTCATCACCTACGTACTCATGTATTTGACATTCAAGGAAGCAGTAAAGGAAACATACCCCGTCCGTCAGGAAAGAGAGATTGGAATCAGTTTCGCGTCCCAAGACACCAAATCTGAGCCGGCCAAATAGATAGTACTGCTCCTTCTCGTACCTTTGGTAAATATAGACACAAGAAGATCGTATACACATGAACGGGGGGAGAGAGAGAGAGAGAGAGAGAGAGAGAGAGAGAGAGAGAGAGAGAGACCGTGGATGTGCATTAGATTGAATGATGGGATAGATAAGGACGGACTATATATACAGAGAGCGGGGCAGCCGGTTTTAGAATGGGAGGTTTTGTTTGGGCTGACAGAAAACTGCCCATGGTTTTGCTTCTTCCTGCTTTGGACGGAAACCCACAGGATTCCTGAAACCATAAGTGGGGGCGGAGCATTTTAAAGAATGAATGAATAACAACGTAATAATTACTATACCTAAAAAGAGTCTTTACTCTTCAGATTCTTGGTAACAAGGATTACCACGTTGGTCAAGGTATTCTGAAATCAACTACTTTACCGGTCAATATGTTTTGATTTTATATATTTAAAGATTGATTTTTTATTTTAAATAATATGAAGTTAGGTTTGACATTTTTTTTAATTGTGTTTTCTTGGGGCGCCATCAAAAACGTCGATTCCCTTGGCTACAACTCCTTGAACCAAGACACGTGTTCAATTTCCGTCGATTCAAAGTGGTATACTAATGGACTTAATAATAATTGAGAAGTGCGGAGCAAAGTTTTGAATACCGGACGCCGTACCGGTCAAGGCACTAGTACGAAATATTTCGATATTGGTATCGTTTCGTATACCGTTTCAGGATAATATTTCGGTATTGATATCGTTTCGATACCGGTACCGTTTCGGAATAGTTTACACCTGAATAAATTATATATATACAAGCATTATTTGTATTCCAAAATAATAAAAAAATAAGTCATAAAATCAATACTTCTCAATATAAGTCTTAAGTTTTAAATTATAACAAATATCATATAAAAAAAATTACAACAAATATAAAACTGAATAAGTTCTTAATCCAACTATGAAAATAAAATCAGTCATCCTCATCAAAAAGATAATAAGGATCAAAATTCGACATATTAATCAAAATATTTTCATCAATGTCAACACCATCATCAACATTAACATCAACATCAACACTAATGTTTTCATCATCTTTATCATTTAGTATGGCTAAAGGTTCCTCAATACTAGCCCAATCCAAATCTTCGCCATCAAGAAGATCAGATTCTTCACCTACCCATTCTTCCATCAAGTCAATATTTTCAAGATTGATTGGATCTAAAGCATCTCTTCCCTTTTTTATGCTCCTGTCAAAATAAAATCAGACATAAGTGAAAATATTACATATTTTTCAATTTATGAAAAACATTAGTATTAAAAAAATTTACCTTTCTCGCAGCTTCAAATTATAACGAACAAATACTAAATCGTTTAAACGTTTATGCACTAATTTATCTCTCTTCTTCGAATGAATAAAATCAAATGTGCTCCAATTTCTCTCACATCCAGTTGCACTACAACATTGACTTAATACTCGAACAACAAACCTTTGAAGCGTTGGAACCTCGCAACCAAATTGACTCCACCAAGCAACTATAATAATAATGCAATTATTAATTATTAATTAAATGTAAATAAAAATAAAATAAAATATAAAGTACAAAGTCACACTATTTAACAAATGATATTGATAAATGATAATACCTGGATTAATCTTATCACGCTGGCGGATTGCTAAAGAATGTCCAAACTCACCCACTGCATTCTTATACAAGTCAAGTTCTGCAATGATCTTGTCTTGATTATCGGGATCAAGTTCCATCTTCATAATACAACTATTAAAATCTCTTATAACATCATTTTTATTTTTAAAACAAGGGCTATAGTAAATTCCCGGATTAAGAAGACAACCCGCCGCATGTAATGGACTGTTAAGTTGCTTATCCCATCTAGAATCAATGATCTTAGTGAATGGACTGAATACACTGACTTTGTTATTGCATCTTGCTTTTATATTCTCTTTGGCTCTTTCCATTGCATCATACAAGTATACCATCGCAGGCTTTTCATCCCCATCAACAAGTCGTAGAACACGCACCAAAGGCTCACTAACTTTCACAATAAATTGACATTGAGTCCAAAACTCTCTATCTTCTAGAACAATCTCAGCTATCTCCTTCCCTATATTGCTCCTAGAATGACTTGAAGCAATCCATTTATCACAAGTAAACATTTTCCTGAGTTGTTTCTTATACAAGAGCAAGCATTGGATACTTAAAAAATTTGTTGCAAATCTTGTAACTGCAGGACGACATAAATCATGACCATTAGTGAAGTCTTTTCTCATCAATTCCAAAACCCAACCATGGTTATAGATGAACTTTGTTATTTTTTTTGCCTTTTTTATAGTATCATCAATAAGGAGAAAATATCTTGGATCAAAAAAATTCTCTAACATTAAATCTATGCAATGAGCTGCACAAGGGGACCAATAGAAAGAACCATACTTCTGTTGTAATCTTTTTCCCGCAGTTTTATAACTTGCATCATTGTCCGTTATGAACTGCACAAGATTCTCAGATCCGATTTCTTGAACAACCTCATCAAAAACATTAAACAATGTATCAGCATCTTTTCTAAAGCCTGATGTATCAACAGACTTCAAGAACATTGTTCCCTTCGGGCAATAAACTAAAAAGTTGATTATTGATTGTTGCTTCTGATTTGTCCAACCATCTGCCATTAGTAAACAACTGGTCTCATTCCAAACTTTCTTAATTTGTTGCAAATAATCTTGAACATCATTCACAGTCATTTGTAACAAACTTCCTCTTAACTCATATAAGGAAGGACCCTTAAATCCTGGCCCAATGGCGGTCATGGCATCTATAGCTGGTTGATAATATTTGGATTGAGCTGCATTAAAAGGCAGATTAGCATCATACCACCAGCGTGCTACAGCCATCTTTGCTTTTACAATCATATCATTCGAACACATAGAGCTCTGAATTGAAGGTTGGGCCCCAGGAGTTGTTCTTGGAGCAAAAAATTTATTCACTCTCCTCACCGATTTTCCAGTTCCAGTTCCAGTTCCAGATTCTTTTGACTTCCCCTTACCCTTTGAAAGCTGAGACTGTCCCTCCATACTATCATCAATATCGTCAGATGTTAAATCTATATTGCCTCCAATTTCTGAGCTAATTTTTCTTTTCTTCTCTTTACTTTTTTTCATTTCATTAAGTAGCTCCTTCATTTGCCATTTTACATCTTCAGAAACCTTTTTACATGCTTCAACATTTCCTGGAATCCCAGCTAGATGATGCTTCAACCGAGTTATCCCACCACCTCTAATTACTTTATTACAATATAAACATTCGGTATTATTTCTCGCTCCTGGCACTACACGTGCATGGGCCCATGCTGGATCTTCTGATCTTACAGGAGCAAGTGTTGAAGATATACCACCAGCACCAGTTGATTGACAACTAGACATTGTTAACTATACAAGAAGTCAAAAAAAGTTTGAACTAAAAAGTCAAAAGAAGTTTGAACTAAGAACTAGCTTAAGAAACTTAAAAAGATGAACAACAACCTTCAACATTTGAACCAAAATTGTGCTTGCTAGTTGCTACTCATGAGAGCTAATCAATGTGCCAAAATAGAAAATCTTTCTATAGCAAGCCATGTCATGTAGTTAGAATTATTTCAAAAATATTATTGCAGCCATAGAATGTACAAGCTAGTCCCCACAATTTTTGAAAAAATAAATAAATACTTGACCCATCCGAACAATTAATTTGCAGGATCTATAGTATACTCACGTCACAATAATTGGCACGTGAGATTCAAATAAGCTACTCTTAACAATAATTGCAAATTATTGTTACCATCAAAAAGATTTGTAACATAACTATTATATGGAAATGAATGAATTATATGATTAAAAACAAAATTAATAATTGCAAATTACTAGTTTAAGAAACAAAAACAAATTCATTATACAAAAGAAATTCGTCTACACAGAGTCTAAACATTAAACAATCAACAGATTCAACACTATTTTTTTCAAAGAGATTTGAAAATCAAGCCCAAAACAAGGGGAGGGGTGCGCTGCGAACTGCGAAATGCAGAGAACAAAACAGGGGAAGGAAGCTGGAAGATTCGGCATTTGAATAAATAATTTCATACTAAAATACCAATCATAATTTATAAATATTCAACAAAGTCACAACCTACATAATATATAATTACATTTTAATATGGTTTATACCTAGACGTGTTCCCTACGATGGAGAATCAGAAGAGTTGGGAGGCACGGGCCGGGCGAGTCACGGAAGAACTGACGGAGACGACGGAAGCTACGGCGACCTACGACGATGCCGACGAGACTAACGGAGCGAGCTATTGGACGCCGGAGGGTGCGATTTGGAGGTTTGGGCGAAATCGAATTGGGGCTGTCTGGGACTCTGGAAGTGATAATAACGAAAGCTAGGTTATTTTAGGTGATATCGTATGTCCAAACGACCGAAACAGATAAATTGCAAAAATGCCATCCAAATAATCGGCAGAAAGTGTACCGGGCGAAATTCATGTTCCGGCCGAAAAATCAAATACCGGCCGGTACAGTACGATACCGGCCGAAACACCCGATATTTTAGGCGGTACGAAATATATATTATATCTGTACCGGTTTAGTTGCCGGTACGGTACATACCGGCCGTACCGGCCGGTACGGTACAGTACCAAAAACTTTGGTGCTGAGTATTTTATAAAAATAAACTTATGAATTTTACATAATTTAATATATCACATTAATTTATATCAATTTATAAATTTATTTTTAATAAAACTTAGGATTTTCTTAGGGATTGGTCTAAACCAATTCCCGTGCAAAAAGCAGCTTACTGCTTCCAGTGGCGCTCCACCCCATCGAGATTGTTAGACTCCGACGAACTTATCCCTTTAACGATCAGCTCCAACGACCTCCAGTATACCTCACGAAAGTTTAAACTCGAAATGAGTCTGGTAGTGGGCGGTGTCGTCTAGTGTCGTCCACCGCTCACCAGAGGCGGCGAACTGCAATTAAGGCTGAATACTCTTTAAAATTTATCTATATATTTTTATTGTGTTTTTTATTATATTTTTTATTATATTTTTTTTATTTTTTTATCATATTTTTTATTATATGTTTTTTTTTATTTTAATATATTTTTCATCATATCGTTAGACTACTTTTATACGTTGAGGAAAATCGAATCGGTCCGCAGCAACTCTCTAAAACTTATTGCGGATAAAGCATTTATCGTAATAATGATGGAAGAGTTGTCATCCTTAACCGTTTGGAAGTTGGATAGGCTATCGTAAACTTGAACATTGTATACCTTTTATAACCTAGAAAATTCAAGTTAGTTTGAAGGACAATCTACATACACCGTTGGGTGTGCACCGTTTTTTTTTTTCTTTTAAACTTAAGGATTGAGAAAATATTATTTAATAATATTATAATTTTTTTCTTTTTTTTTTAATATTTAAGAATGTTAAAAAAATAATAGAAAAAATAAATAAATAAACAAGAAAATAAAAATATACTAACGGTGCAAAAAAAGTGGGTGCTACAATGGTGGCGATAACATCACTCTAGTTTAAATTGTGAGTTAGGATGAGATGAGTTCAAATAAAAATTATAAATTAAATAAAATATTATTAGAATATTATTTTATGATGTTATATTTTAAGATTTAAGAATATTGAATTATTTATTAAATTTTACGTGAGAATTTATAAAAATTATAATGATAAAATGAGATAGATTGATAGTTCCTTTTAATCCAAACAGTGCAATATTAGAAATGATGTATTTACCTTTAATCTTCTTTGATTAAGAAGAATTATATTCCTAAGGTGGTATGAAGCACACTATATATTAATGTGACATGATTTAATTTTTAAATTCTTTTTAAGGGTGGGTAAAAATGTATAATACTGTATATGAAGTATTACATGAAGGTATATCAATTTGTAAATTTATTTTTAAAAGTTATTAAAATCACAATCCTTTGTTCCCGCTCAATATTCCTAAATGAATTCTTTATTTACTTAATGATTAAATAAGTATTTTTAATGATATTATGATATTTTCTGAGAAATAAATATGTTGAACCCAAGGTTTCAAGTTTCGTGTAAATCTACAAATGGATTTTGATGATAACAAATGAATTCAAAGAATAAAGGAGTCTCAAACTCAAGTTGTCCACACAATAGAATCAAGCACATCAAGGAAGCAAGCATGAGCAAGAAGAGAACAAGTTCACATTAAAATCATAGAGTAATTTTGTAAATCTCTTAAAAATTCGAAATTAGAATTAAGGCTCAAAATTAATATTTTATCATAAAGCATTAAAATACATTTTCCACATATGCATGAATATTTTGAAAATTAAATTTGAAAATTTTGAAAGATGATTGATTGTCATCTTTCACATGTGCATGACATGATTAAAGGTTTGAATTTTGAAAATATTAAGATGATTGATTGTCATCTTTCACATGTGCATATTTTATTTGAGTATTTTCAAAAGTGGTAGATGCTTTTCTTGACTTATGCAAAAGGTAGATGTCTTTATTTGAAAATTTTGAAAAGTAAAATGTGCTCCTTTTGTCATATGCAAAAAGTAAAAAATTATGTTTGAAATTTTTGAAAAGTAAAGTGTGCTCCTTTTGTCACATGCAAAAAGTAAAAATATTAGATTTGAAATTTTTGAAAAGTGAATGATGATGTTTTTGACATGAGAATCTTTTCAAATTTGAAATTGAAAACTCATTTGCTTATAAATAGCTCACTTGAATTTTACAAAATTCACAACAAGAGCTTACACATCTATTGCTAAGTTTTGCATCATTTCTTCAAAGCTCACATTCTCTCTTTTCTAAAGTTTTGAGCCTTAATTCTTGTTCTTGTTGAGAGAGATATAGATTGCGCTGTATTGTTTCTATCTCACTCATTGAGGAGTGTACTTTGATAGTCTACCTACTATCAACTCTTGTATTTGTAAAAGGGTGTGTATAACCCTTGTATGTGTAAAAGGTGTTCTACACGGGGATTAGTTAAATCACCAAGTGTGAGGTGATTGGAAGTGTAGAAGGTGTTCTACACGGGAAATAGTTAAATCACCAAGTGTAAAGTGATTGGAAGTGTAGAGGGTGTTCTACACGGATTCTTTGGAGCGGTGCTGCTCAAAGGTGTAATAGGTTTCTATCTCCACCTAAAGGAGATTGAATAGTGGATTTGGGAATTCTCAAGAGGTAGCTTGAGGCGAGAACGTAGGTAGTGGGGCCGAACCTCGTTAACATACTGAGTTTGCTTCTCTCTTACTCTTACTATTTATATTTATTGTTGTTTCATATTTTGTTTATATTTTATATTATATATTTGATTTATAATTGTTATTTTCTTAAATATAACTCAATTCACCCTCCTCTTGTGTTAGTCATCTAGGCAACAATTGGTATTAGAGCTAGAGCTCTATTATAAGATTAACTATCTTTTGAGTTAAGATTTTATGGCTAACATTGCAGCTTCATTTGGTGAAGGTCAATCTAGCAATCGGCCTCCACTCTTTTGCGGAGACAATTACTCATTCTGGAAAGTTAGAATGAGAATATTCCTTCAGGCTCAAGGTCGAGAAATCTGGAAATGCATTGTAAATGGACCTTATATTCCAACAAAAGTGGTTGATAGAGTAAATGTCAAAAAGGAAGAATAAGAGTTTAATCGTGAAGACGATAGACTTTATACTTTGAATTTAACTGCTATGAATTTATTATATAATGCTCTCAATGGTAATGAATTTAATAGAGTAATGACTTGTGCTACAGCAAAGGAAATTTGGGATAACTTGGAAGTTACTTATGAAGGAACTTCTCAAGTCAAGGAATCAAAAATTTATATTCTTACTCATGAATATGAAATGTTTAAGATGAATGATGATGAATCTATTTCTAGTATGCACACTCTTTTTACTAACATCATAAACAGCTTGACAGCTCTTGGCAAAGTTTATTCCAAAGTGGAGATAGTAAGAAAAATTCTCAACTCTCTACAAAAACGTTGGAAGTCAAAAGTGACAGCGATTCTTGAAGCTAGAGACCTCAAGAAGCTCGAAGTGAATGAACTCATTGGATCACTTATCACCCATGAGTACACATTGAAAAGAGGAGAAAAAGAAGGAAATTCAAAGAAGAGTTTGGCACTTAAAACTGTTCCACATGAAAGTGAAAGTGATGAAGATGAGGAAAATAACGACAAAGATGAAGAAGTTGCGATGATAATAAGAAGAATTCAGAGGTTCTTAAAGAAAAATAAAACTCCTCCAAGGAAATCTTTCAATAAGTTTTCCAAGAAAGATTCAGGCAAAGAAGCAATGAAAGTTACGTGGAATGATGATTCAAGTAGCTCAGATAGTGAAGCAAGCAATGGAGAATCAGCAAATCTTTGTCTTATGGCTAAAGATGACATTGAGGTAACAAATTTTGATAATATTGAAGATTCTTCATATGAAGAATTACAAAATGTTTTAGAAGAAGTATATGAGGAATTTGAAAAATTGGGTATCAAGTATACTGTTTTGAAAAAGAAAAATTCTTCTTTAACAAACGAAATTGATATTTTAAGAAATGAAAATATTGTTTTGAAAAATGAAAATTTTGAGTTGAAGAAAAAGAAAACTGATTTAGAAAATATTATTAAAAATTTTACGAATGGAAAAAGAAATTTTGAAAAACTTCTTGGTAGTCAAAGATGTGTTTTTGATAAGGCAGGCTTGGGATATATGCCAAAACAAAAATACAAACCTTATAAAAACTTCTTTGATAATCCTTCTACATCAAAGTCCAATATTCAGAATTCTTTTCATAAAAATAATTTTGTTAGAAAAGGATACTATTATAATCACTCAAGTCCTTCATATATGTCACATGCTATTTGCAATTTTTGTAATAGAAATGGTCATAATTATCTTGCTTGTCCTATTAGAAGAAAACATACAATGACTATTAGGGCCATATGGGTACCTAAATATCTTATTTCTTCTAATACTAATTAATAAAGGACCCAAAGAACTTGGGTACCAGGAATTGTTTTTAATTGCTTTTGTAGGTATGCATGAAGTATTCTACAGGTAAAAATAAATGATTTTTAGATAACGGATGCTCAAGATACGTGACAGAAGACAAAACTAAATTCATTGACTTCACTTCTAAAGAAAAATGATGTGTAATATTTGGAGACAATTCAAAAGGGAAGATCATAGAAATAGAAGGAAAGATCATCAAGACTTAGTACAAGATGCAACCAAATAGTGGAAACATGTGAAAGATCATCCAGCGGAATAAATTCTAGGAGAACCTTCACGAGGTGTAAGTACTCGATCATCTCTTAGAAATATTTGCAATCATACTGCTTTTCTATCTCAGATTGAATCTAAAAATATTGATGAAGCACTTCTTGATGAATCTTAGATTCTAGCTATGTAAGAAGAGTTTAATCAATTTGAAAGAAATGATGTTTGAACACTTGTTCCTAAACCCAAAAATCATATTATTATTGGAACAAAATGGGTTTTTAGAAACAAGAAACATGAGTCCGGAGTCATTACTAGAAATAAGGCTCGACTAGTGGTCCAAGGTTTCAATCAAGAAGAATGAATCAATTATGATGAGACATATGCACCAGTCGCAAGATTAGAAGCTATTCGAATGCTACTTACATATGCTTGTTATAAAAATTTCAAACTTTTTCAAATGGATGTTAAAATTGCTTTTTTAAACGGTTTTATAAATGAAGAAGTATATGCTGAGCAACCTCCAGGTTTTGAAAATCGTATTTCTCTAAATCATGTTTTCAAACTCACAAAAGTACTATTTGGACTCAAACAAGCTCCTAAAGTGCGGTACGAGAGATTCAGTAGTTTCTTAATTGAAAAAGGCTTTTTAAGAGGAAAAATTGATACAACTCTTTTCATTATATACGAAAATGATGATATTCTTTTGATTCAAATTTATGTTGATGATATAATATTCGGTGCTACTAATGAAAATATGTGCCAAGTTTTTGCTAAGACTATGCAGGAAGAATTTGAAATGAGCATGATGGGAGAGCTTATATTCTTTCTCGGATTGCAAATTAAGCAAGCAAAAAGTGGGATATTCATCAATCAATCAAAATATATTAAAAAATTGCTGAAGAAGTTTGGGATGGAATGTGCTAAGGAAACTGGAACACCAATGACCCATCCACTAAACTTGATAAAGATGAATCCGGTAAACTAGTTGATTCGAAGGTATATCGAGGTATGATTGGTAGCTTATTATATTTGACAGCCGGTAGACCAGATATTATGTTTAGTGTATGTTTATGTGCACGTTTTCAATCATTTCCAAAATAATCTCATTTGATTGCAGTCAAGCGGATTTTTAGATATTTTGCCAATACCATTGACTTAGAGTTATGGTATCCTAAACACACTTCTTTCGATCTTATTAGTTATTCATGTACCGATTATACTGGTTGCAAAGATGATCGAAAAAGTTTTAGTAGAACATGTCATTTCTTAGGTCATGCACTTGTTTCATGATTTAGTAAAAAGAAAATTCTGTTGCATTATCTATTACTGAGGCAGAGTATGTTGCTGTAGGCAGTTGTTGTCCTCAAGTTCTTTACATGAAGCAACAACTTGAGGATTTTAAACTTATGTACAAGCACATTCCAATCAAATGTGATAAATATAAGTGCTATAAATTTTTCGAAGAATCCAATACGACATTCTCAGACCAAACATATTGAAATTAGATATCATTTTCTTAGAGATCATGTGCAGAAGAGCGATATTTTATTAGAATTCACTAGTACACATGATCAATTAGCAGAAATTTTCACAAAACCCCTACCAGAAGATAAACTATGCATGATTAGAAGATAAATAGGAATTATGCATGCCATGAATATCTGCTTGATACTTTTATTCCATTATCTCAAATGACCTACAGAAACTTGAGACGTTTAGCCTCATCATTCAAATGCATTTGCTTCTCATAAATCATCATGCCATCCTTGTCTAAAGGATTAGGCAATCGAAATGCAGAGGCGAGTAAGGACTTTAAATCCTTATTCTGTTGTTTTAAGTCTACTATTTTTTTGTTAAACTCTTGAACAAGTCGTTGAAGAATATCGATCTTCTCATTAAGCTTCTCTATCTCGCGGGTTTTGGACTGCAACCGAGCGGAAAAAGCAACAATGGAAGATGAGTATCGAGTCCCGAGACCCACAAGCTCGTAAATGGCATCATGATCTGATTTATTAGCCAAATCAGTGTTTTGCTGCTTCATGGCACTAACGACAGATGCAGAAATAGATTGATCACGAGAAGCACTGAAGGAGAATTGATGAGTCATTAAGATTTTGTAAAGTGAGAATGAAGATGAACTACAATAATGAAAAGAAGATTTGATGCGGATTAGATAAAACCAACTATTGCTTTTATAAAGATGGAAATAAGTAGAAGACAAACTGTCATCTCTTCAAATCTTACTTAGTCAAGATTACAAGATATGCCGGATGCATATTGTCAAAAGTTACCGAACTAAGCTAGCGAGATTAATTATAATTGTCCCTGTTTCTCTCGTGAAACGCTGCCATTATCTGCTGATGTTGACTCTGTGCTTGAACTCTTACTCGTTCCGATTCCTCTATTTGAAGTTTCAAAACACGAGCTAATTCCGTCAAATCTTTATTTTCTTACTTTAACCTCTTATTCTTTCTGCCTTTATTTGCAAGCTTTTGATGCAGAACAGATATTTGATTGTTAAGTCGATCAACTTCATTTGTCCTCGCTAGTAATCTCTGAGATATGGTCGTAACAGAGGCAGCATATTGAGCACTGAGAGTTCTTGATGCTGCAACAACCTCAGAATCAGTTCTATTTGAAAAATGCATTTCTGCTTCTATCATGGTGTTGACAACCTCATGAGATAAAATGATTGGTTGAGACGGTTCCTGATTCAAATCCGGAAGATTATCAGAAGAAATTTTTTTCGTCATTCTATCGTTATGAAAAAACAGAATTTAGGTCAAGAAGCGATGTTTTTTTTGGAATCCGATAGGTGAAAATGATTTTTTTTTTATAGAAACTCAGAGCCTTCAAACCCGTTTGTCAACAACATCAGGCGATTGATTTAAATCTGCTTTCGCACCGACTGCTAGAGTTAGGCCTCCAACCTTTACAGGTTTTGTCAGATACGCGTGGCTCTGCACCGAATTGCCAGAGTTAGACTTTCAACATTTGCAGGTTTTGTCGGACATACATGGCTCCGCACCGCATTGCCAGAGCTAGGCCTGCAGCTTTTGTTATTTTTTTCGGACACGAATAATTTTAATTATTCAACTTCAAATCTCTGGAACATCTAATTCGTCAATAACATCGAGCGAATTTAAATCTTCTTCCGCACCGAGATGATAAAATTTGGTTTCAACCTTTGCAGGTTTTGTCGGGTACGGATGATTTCAATTATTCAGCTCTTTACAAAATCTCCTTCCGCACCGAATTACCGAAACTAGGCCTCCAGCCTTTGCAGGTTTTGTCGAACACGTGTGGCTACACACCGAATTCTCTACAGTCTCTACTAATGCAGCGTTTTATTTATCTATTGGTTATTGTAGGAATATATCTTATTGAACTAATTATGATTCCTTTTTAATGATGCCAAAAGGGTGAGAAGTTTTAGACTAGAACATTAACATTATTTAAATTTCTAAACTTGTTATATATACTTGGAATTATATTTATATTTTTACTTGAAAAACTAACGCACATTCTTAGGGGGAGCTTAAGTATTAATACAGGCTTCAGGTTCTATCAAGTATTTGTCATCATCAAAAAGGGAGAGATTGTTGAACCCAAGGTTTCAAGTTTCGTGTAAATCTACAAATGGATTTTGATGATAACAAATGAATTCAAAGAATAAAGGAGTCTCAAACTCAAGTTGTCCACACAATAGAATCAAGCACATCAAGGAAGCAAGCATGAGCAAGAAGAGAACAAGTTCACATTAAAATCATAGAGTAATTTTGTAAATCTCTTAAAAATTCGAAATTAGAATTAAGGTTCAAAATTAATATTTTATCATAAAGCATTAAAATACATTTTCCACATATGCATGAATATTTTGAAAATTAAATTTGAAAATTTTGAAAGATGATTGATTGTCATCTTTCACATGTGCATGACATGATTAAAGGTTTGAATTTTGAAAATATTAAGATGATTGATTGTCATCTTTCACATGTGCATATTTTATTTGAGTATTTTCAAAAGTGGTAGATGCTTTTCTTGATTTATGCAAAAGGTAGATGTCTTTATTTGAAAATTTTGAAAAGTAAAATGTGCTCATTTTGTCATATGTAAAAAGTAAAAAATTATGTTTGAAATTTTTGAAAAGTAAAGTGTGCTCCTTTTGTCACATGCAAAAAGTAAAAATATTAGATTTGAAATTTTTGAAAAGTGAATGATGATATTTTTGACATGGGAATCTTTTTAAATTTGAAATTGAAAACTCATTTGCCTATAAATAGCTCACTTGAATTTTACAAAATTCACAATAAGAGCTTACACATCTATTGCTAAGTTTTGCATCATTTCTTCAAAACTCTCATTCTCTCTTTTCTAAAGTTTTGAGCCTTAATTCTTGTTCTTGTTGAGAGAGATATAGATTGCGCTGTATTGTTTCTATCTCACTCATTGAGGAGTGTACTTTGATAGTCTACCTACTATTAACTCTTGTATTTGTAAAAGGGTGTGTATAACCCTTGTATGTGTAAAATGTGTTCTACACGGGGATTAGTTAAATCACCAAGTGTGAGGTGATTGGAAGTGTAGAAGGTGTTCTACACGGGAAATAGTTAAATCACCAAGTGTAAGGTGATTGGAAGTGTAGAGGATGTTCTACACAGATTCTTTGGAGCGGTGCTGCTCAAAGGTGTAATAGGTTTCTATCTCCACCTAAAGGAAATTGAATAGTGGATTTGGGAATTCTCAAGAGGTAGCTTGAGGCGAGGACGTAGGCAGTGGGGCCGAACCTCGTTAACATACTGAGTTTGCTTCTCTCTTACTCTTACTATTTATATTTATTGTTGTTTCATATTTTGTTTATATTTTATATTATATATTTGATTTATAATTGTTATTTTCTTAAATACAATTCAATTCACCCCCTCTTGTGTTAGTCATCTGGGCAACAAAATAAAACAAATTAAAACAAATATATGAAATGAAACAAATAAAACAAATACAAAGTGCGGGATTCCAATGTTGTGAGTGTATAACTACCCTTTATTTTTATGTAACTCCTTCGTGGTTAATATATATATATATATATATTAGGATGGAACAACGTGTAAAATACGTTTTTCTAATTTATTGTCGTAGTTATCTTTAAGAAATAATATAATTTTTATAAATAAATAAATTTGGATCAATAATATAATGCATAGAGGAAATAAAATATAAGTCCTAACAAATATTTGACGGATAATAAAAGAAAAATATCTTAACAATGAAAGAATTATATAAAAATAAATCATAAACTGTGTGAAGTGATGAAATATAATTATTTAATAATTATTATAATTTTATTTATAGATTATTATTATTTGAATTTAATGTTTCACAATAAATTTAAATTGATAAATAAATAATATTTTATTCAAATAATTATATTTACAAATGTAGTTGACAAATAGATTCAAACTTAATTATTTTACATTATAATATAATGAAGAAAAAAATTTAAATCATACATATTTATATATAATATAAATTATAAAATTATAAATTATAATTTGCATGTTATATAATTTATTACAAATAAAATATTAGTAATTTATAATTTTCAAATGATATAAATTATATAATTTGTACTGTTTAATGTACAAAACACACTGTTTAGAATCGTATATAAACCTTGACAATGAATCTAGTCATGAGCTTCACTTTACTAAATTTGTAACAACTAATTCATGAAATTAAGATCGACTCATCTGAAAATAAGTTTTGTACTTTCGTTAATTTGTATTGTTATTTTTTTCAAAAGAACCCTAGATATTAATACAAACTTTTGTAATTTTGTTTTTCATCAAAAGAAAACAAATCTTATATATATATAGTTCCATTATAGAAACAAATATGATTCAATTTCAAATCGAGAATATAAAAATTTTAAAATGTTTGAGTTGAGATTTAATTTCAATTTAGAAGTCTAAAGAGGATGATTTCTGAAAAGTTTGAATTATAATAGTATTGATAATGACTATGCGGTAAAACATTTAAATTAAAGAATATAATTATTAGTTTCAAATCGATAATTAACATCACTTTAAAAATAAAAAGTAATATTAATAATAATAATATTAATGAGAAAAAATATTTACAGCAATATAGTTTATGATTCTCAACAGATTTATTTATAGCAATGCATATGATTCAAGTTCTTATAAGTCCTTTAAGCTTAAGTTAAGATGTAATATGATTTTTTTTTCACTTTATGGAAACATATAAGAATGATATTAATGCATATGATTCTCCACATATTTATTTTAGTCATACCATGATTCTTAGTGTACAAATAATCTTGTATGACTAAAATTTAGGGATATGACTAATTAAGAATTAAATAGACTAAATTGTAGATATGACTAAAATGTAGAGAATAGTAACTTATATTATATGCATGAGACAAATATGTTAAATTTCTATGTTAAGTGTATGTTAAATTTAATAAAAAAAAATAAGAAAAGTTAACAGAAATGAAAATATCTATTAAATGATCATTAGATAGCCATTTATTTTATTTATTATTATTGCTCATATCCTCCTACTTCTTTTGATGCAATTTGTATTTTGTTTTTCTTTCATCTATTACTATGACTTTATGATCATTTATTGTGGTAGATTAAAACATTAGTTTTTCATAAAATCTTTAGAATATTGCAAAAACTCAGGAGAATATGGTAAATGATTTTTAATAAAAACTCTCCTTCAACAGTTTTTAATCATACATATTGATTTTAGATTAATATATGATATTTTAAATTTTGAAATGATATTTTAAATATAATAAGTGGCTGTTAAATTTAACAGTCACTTAATAAAAAAATAAAAAAATTTATTAAGTAACCGTTAAATAGTCACTTATTATAATAGAATAGATATATATTATGTGGATGGTAAACTAAGCCTTGCTTCAATATATAAACGGTTTTATCTTATTTGATTATTATAATTTTTTAAAATTTTCATATAGAATATGATAAAAAATTTATATTTTTAAATCTCAAAATATAATAATATTAAAAATTAATATTATAATAATATTTTATTTAACTTTTAATTTTTCTTTCTAAATTTTTTTTATCTCTATCTAAATAGGGTTATACGAAGAAATAAAGAATAAAGAAAATGTTTTAATTATAAATTTTTTTATTTTATTTATAAAAGTAAATTAATAAATTAATATAATTTGACGTGATATAAAATATTATAAAATTATTTTTATTATAAAATAAGTATAATTAATTCTATAAAATCACATTAATTTATATAATTTTATTCATAAAATTTCTTTATACCTGTAAAGTTTTCAAAGAACATACATGAACGCAAACCAGAAAGGTCGAATCATGATGCGGTGTCCCATTCAAAAATCTATACGAGGGACGGGGGGAAAAGGGGAGTTGACTTGGTGGAGTACTAGCACACAAGTTTGGTTGTTTGGTTGGGGGTTATGATTTAATAATCATCCCACCGAAGAGCTTTTATAAAGAGATTTTTGAGGGGGAAAGATTCTTTGATGGGACCCCACAACACACATCGAAGATGACAAAACTGAAACTGATTTGGGCTCCACCCTCAATCTTCTAGGGCCTCCTCGATTTGAGTCGAAAAGGTATTTTCAACCACTTCTTCCTTTTTAGCCGAACTGATCCATTAACGCCAAGATCCATGAACTATTTGAGCTGAACTGATTGCATGTTAATTATATGTGGGGTAAAAAGCCCAATAGAGGAGCATGCTTCATCAGAAACTGCAACTATATCCACGGGTAAAAAGCCCAATATCTTTTATAAATCTAAAGTTTTAACTTTTCATTGTTGCAAAAATAATACTAGATATAATTTTATTTAAAATAAGAAATGATACTTATAGCCAATGAGTATGCAGTACTTAGACATCTTAAAACTATAAATATCATCTTTCTCTCATGAATAAAATTGAAGTCAGAAATAACACTTCATCTTGGCCAAAATTATGTATTCATTTTCTGCAAAACAACACCACATTAACTACAGCAATATTGCCTTGCACAAATAATTCAAATTATCTTGTTAATTTAATTTATCATTGTTTAGTGATATCTTAACACGTTGACTTTCGACTTAATATTTATTTCTTTTGATAAAAAATTATAATAATTAATATTCTATTTAGAATTGCAAGAATAATGGCTTTATAAATAATCGTATAAATTAAAAAAAAAAACCTTCATTGAAGATGACAATGTAGAACAAAATTTTAAAGAATACTCGCTCGGATTTGGAGACGAGTTCGAGTTGAGCTCGTCTCAACTCATCTCAAACTTACTATTACGCTAGTTTAAATTCTTATACAAAAAACAATACTCTGTTTCCTAATTTGCAAAAAACAGAGTTGCTATTTTTATTTTATGCGTATATTTATAAATATGATAAATCTTTTAGGAAATCCATTCATGCTAATTAATTTCTTTCTCAGCGGTCTGATTACTTGATAGGTAAGGTTTGAAATGATTTTTGGTATCTAGTAGATAATGGTTTTATTTCCAACATGTTTGTTTCCTACTATTACGATACCAAAACAGAACAATTCAACTATATTTTCCCCTTGGCACCAAAGTTCAGGCAGAATTGTATGTTTCAGCCTTTTAGGATGTCAAATCAATATTGTCACCTATGGTATTCTAGATGAATGAGTGGCCAGCTTTATAATTCTATTGACCTTTCAACTTTAGGATATGTTACCTCCCATTAGATGTTGATGTCAATTAGCAATTACAATATAATATGACTATTGACAATACTGAGAAATGGATAGAACACAAATCTGAAATCTTTGCTGCTCTTGGTATTCTATTCTCAAGTTAGAACTTTTCTACCAAATAAGAACAATGATACATACCCAGGTAATTGTGCACAATAATAATAAAAAAAAAATAGTAAGTAGTGGGTACTGTACATGTACATTGAATCCGGGGTTGTTGGGAACAACAATTCAAGATGAATTAACAAAGTCGAGAGAAAGGATGTGTATTGAATATCAATCAAATACAGCTGAGGAAATACATTGAAAAGAAAGATGAAGCGATGTATAAATATACACGGGATTGGGTGCTCCATAGTGAATTAAAGACCATAATTTGGTAGTATTATCTTTGACTAAATTAATAGTGAATTAAAGACCATAATTTTTTTTTATGGTGAATTAAAGTCTGCCCCAATCCAACCAATTATTTCATGCACAAGCCTATTCCTAGTTTGATCTCGATGCCAATGCCTAAATTCAACAGTACCCTAATAAAGTCATGGCAAGACAGCGTCGACAGACTAATACCTTAAATTTTAATGGGAATGAGAAGTTCTTAACTAGAATTACCGCAATTATCATATGAGTTCTTAAGCCTTGCGAGTTCTTCGTGCTGGTGGGTGATTGCTAGTTCTTCAGTTGGGTGGGTTTAGGTGGCTTAGTGCTTCATTTTACTCAATTCTGTTTCGCTCAAGTAAGTTCTTCGTGTGTAGGGGTGATTGCTAGTTATTCGTTTGGGTGGGTTTGGGTGGGTGAGTTCCTTAATTTTTTAGTTGGGTTTCTGATCTAAATAAAACGCAACATTTCATTATTTACGCTGTGTTTTATTTAGGGCCGGATTACAGACCACGTTGCAATAAGCATTAAACATTTAATATTGTATTTATAATTGAAAGAATAATGGCTTTATAAATAAATCGTATAAATTAAAAAAAAGACCTTCGTTGAAGATAACAATGTAGAACAAAATTTTAAAAATATCCGTTTAAATTTGGAGACGAGTTGAGCTCGTCTCAACTCATCTCAAACTTACTATTATACTTATTTAAATTCTTATATAAAATATAAATTTTAATATAATTTTTTCAAATTTCAATTTAATTTATTTAAATATCAAAATAGTAATAATAATATTATAATTAATTTTCAAAACTTATCTCAACTTATCTATTTTATTCCAACTTTAAATCTAAATAAAAATAATTTAGAGAGGTAGAAGCGGACCAAATGGTGAAAGGAATCAGGTGTCGTAGGGCACACCGCAAAAGATTGTAGTCATCCAATAATAAACAAGGAAAGCACAAATAACCCCTCTTTTATTTTATATTATTTTTTACATGATTTTTTTAATTTAAAAAAAAACATATTAAAAAAAAGTATAAATTAAAATTTTAAAATAGGAACAAATAGCATTTTGCTCCTACATTAACGCCAGGTGGAACTTTTTTTGGCATCCGGACCTACCTCCAAGACACGCTCCCTCATTCCTGGACCGAACCTTCCCAGTTCACGCTTTCGGTACCACAAAATCTTCACGGAAAATATGAGGGAAAATCTACACTAGCCAACTCCTCACTCTCGCACTCGAATCTTCCTCTTGATTGTATGTTGGGACTAACTGGCAAACTGCGATACCATGACCTGAACGAAGGCGTATTCGTAAGCTCGAAAGCGACTAGGTGCGAAGATGGGAGCGACTCTTTCGGGTTTGGTGGAGGGGAAGAACGGGTTGGGCACGAGTCTGGGATTAGGGGACATACCAGAGGGCTGCGTGGCGGGCGTGTTACTGTACCTGACCTCGCGGGAGATTTGTAACCTTGCTAGGCTGAACATGGCATTTCGCGACGCGGCGTCCTCTGACCCGGTCTGGGAAAAGAAGCTGCCCCCTAATTACTAGGATTTGCTCGACATATTGCCCCTTGAGAGGTATCACTATCAGAACTTGTCCAAGAAGGACATCTTCGCTCTGCTCTCTACCCCCGTGCCCTGCGATCATGGCAATAAGGTATGTGAAGAGACAGACGCTCAAATTAGCTTTGGACAGATAGGATTCTCTCTTTTTTTAATTTTTTTTTAAAAAAGAATGGAATTTGAGGGCTTTTATAGGAAGTGTGGCTAGATCGGGTGACATGAGGAGTCTGCATGGCAATATTAGCAAGAGGCTTGGCGATGACTGGAATCGAGGACCCGAGATACTGGAAATGGGTTCCTACCGAAGAATCTAGGTTAGAAATTCATTGATAAGCATTCCAATTTCACTTAGCCCAGTTTGGAACCATCTCAACTCATCATCATCTCTATTTTATTATTATATTTTTTTAATTTTTAATATAAAACACAAATTTCTATACCCATTTTTTAAATTTCAATACATTTTTTTAAAATTCTAATTCAATTTTTTTAAATTTTAAAACAATAATAATATTAAAAAATCAATTAAACTTATCTCAACTCATCCCATCTCCAAATTCAAACCGACCTTAATATCACATTTTATGCAGTGTTTATAACACCAATGTTTTTTCTAGAAGTAATAAAATTTTATTATCAAATGCATTAAGCGAAAACCATGTACACAGAAGTATACAAAAAATACATTTACTTACATTCTAAGATAAGGAAATGAAAACAAAAATTCATGCACATTCCCTTCATTAAGAACAATAGCTGAAAGCCATTGAAGTAAGGAAAACATAATTTTTTTTTTCTAGATTTACTCTGTAGTACGCTTCCTATTATTAAAACAATGCTCATTCATTTCCATCCAAATACACCACATAATGCACAAAGAATCATCATCCACTCAGCTACCACTTGAGAACAACTATGAAGCCGATTCCAACACGCAAGTAGATCTACTGCTGTTTTAGGCATTACACAAACTAGCCCTGCTCTACTGAACACGCCATCTCATAACGCCTTAGCCATCTCACAATGTAGGAGTAAGTGGTCCACCGATTCACCGATTCATCATATTTTTTACACATGAAGCACCTCTCCATAACAATCATGCCACGGTTTCTCAAATTATCAATTGTCTGAAGGTTCCCAAGTGATGTTGTCCAAATAAAAAAAGATGCTACCAACTTATCAAAAAAAAAAAAAAAAGATGCTACCTTTGATGACACATGAGCCCTTCAAATACTCTTCTAAGGAAATGAAAAGTGATGCTGAATAGTCAACATCTTATAGTATGATCTAATAGAACTTTTTACACGTTGTATGCTTCCATGACATTTGATCCCTTTCATTTCCTCCAATATCCAATGTTGTTGTTATAGTATGATATAACAACAATGTTGTTTTGAAAATAATTTGCTCTTCATTTATATCCAATACACGGTGGTTTGGGTACTTTTTCTTAAGTAATACATGGTTGTATGTTTTTTCCCTCTAAAAAAGACTGCAAGTTTCTCTGTGCGTGGTGAACTTGCAATGAATTAGGGTTTACTTCGCTTTGCATGGCATGCTCAGTAATTTAGGCTTATCGACTGTGCATAATATATTTTTGTTATTTACTAGATAATTGTTCTTATCAACTAGGCCTATAGAAGCCCAATATCGTGTAGCCTTTTAATTTTCCTTAACAATTATAATAAACTACTTAAGGGGGGAGTTTGATGTCAAGATCCTAAGTAAGAGAGGAAAACGTGGAGGGGAAAAACCACTGAATCCGCAATCCAGGAGTCCTTGTTTAGCCTTAAATGGAATAGTTCCTTTATTGTAAACGCTGCGTTTTATATAGCAATGTCTGTTTGGTTTATTGGTTCGTTAACTTGTTATTTCTCACTCTATAAGGGTAGGTTGTTTCTCACATGAGCTGTATTAAAGGAAGAAGGGAAAATGTAAAGGGCAGTTTACTTATAAAAAATATGTAAAGGACAATTTGTTATGTACGGATTTTAGGTCATTGTGGGGATTTGGAGTGCCTTGAATAGTCCAGAAAATCCAATACAATTCCTTCCATTTATCCATTTCTTCTTTCTAATTTCTTCTATTCTTCTTCACCTGCTTTTGGGATCATAACATTTGGATCTTAGATGTTATTGGGTCATGTATGAGTGCTCTATTCAAGCGTCTTGAATGCCAATGTCTTTCAGAACTTTTTTATGATAAGTAAAAATTTATTAAACAAAGGGCAAAAGCCAGTTACAAGGTTACAAGGTTCCAAGGCCTATAAACTAGGCACATTGGTTACAAAGAAATCATGTAGATCCATGCCACTAAAGTCTACGGCAATAGACCAAGTACAAAGAGTCCTGTAAAATAAAACTTTCAGCTTCTCTTGGGATCTCTCATTTTCTTTGAATGTTCACTCGTTCCGCTCCTGTCAAAGACACCACATAATGCAGATATGAATTATCTTCCATACCATTGTGATATGTCGATTGCCTCGTATGGACGTCCAGCAAGTCATAGTTTCCACTACAGTCTCAAGCATAATCCACGCTAAATCCAGTTGACAAAAGATCTCATTCCAGATAGCTCTGGTAGTCTTGTAATGTAAGAGGAGATGATTTACCTACTCACCCCCACTATGGCACATGCAACACCAATATATAACAATAACTCTCTTTTTTGTCAGATTATTAGTAGTGAGAATCTTTCCTAAAAAAGCTGTCAAAATAAAGAAGGCCGCTTTTTGAGGTGCTATATGACACCAAAATGTCTTTCAGAACTTAGGAGAAGTATAGTCATGTTTATCTTCATGACGTGTTGTGAGCAATTGGAT
Source organism: Platycarya strobilacea (assembly GCA_036898215.1). Classification (NCBI taxonomy): domain Eukaryota; kingdom Viridiplantae; phylum Streptophyta; class Magnoliopsida; order Fagales; family Juglandaceae; genus Platycarya; species Platycarya strobilacea. Next base: position 998,041 of record CM072547.1, on the reverse strand, counting down.
TGTTATGTTAAGAGGTTGAGAATTGACTACTGTGAGGGATAAACTAATACTTCTAGGGGTGGGCTCCGACTCCAACGGAGTCGGATTCCTTAACTTCTAGCTCTAACTCCAATAACCATCAGAGTCCACCCCCTACTCGCACTTTCCCAGCATCCAAACGAAGATTAAGAAAGTTCTATGCTACTAAAAACAAAATTCCTAAACCGTAAACACAATTGTCGACACATGGCAGGCACATAGACGATGATGTCGGAGGATCATATTGGCTGTCAACAATGTCCTTTCCATGGAAGGTATGACACCATGGTTCCTAGGCACAGACTGGTATACATGTGACAACAGCAAAATAAAGTTAGTTGAGAGAGAAAAAAGATGCAGAGAAGTAGAGAGAGAAAGCAGAGTGGCCTCAGAGAAATAGAAATGCATAGGTTTAGCTGTTAAAGAGGTGAATATATACGAGTAAAATGATGTTATTATAATACTTTTAAGATTGAACTCTGAACTTTGATTCCAACCCCAACAATTTTTGGAGTTTGGACCGACTTCGACTCCGAACTCTGACTCCAATAGATTTGGAGCGGGCATCAAACCGAGTCGGAGCTGCGTAGTTTTTGCCTAGCCCTATTAATAGAATTTCTAAGAAATTTGTCACATGCTTGAGTAAAAAAATTATTTTCTTGGCAGGTAAACGAAAAATTTATTAATATTAACAAAAGGGATGGCCCAAGTACATGCGATGTTTATACGAGAAAGAACCTAAGTAAGAAATTGAACCATATATAAGGAAATCATGGAAGCTTAGATAGTTAAAATCTATAGGTGTTGTCCACAAAGTATTGAAGAAGGGACTTTTTAAGTTTGTCCATAGTCCATTTACAATTTTCAAAATTTTGATTATTCCTTCCCCTCCATTCTGTTAATGTGATGCTTTCTTAACATACTGTTAAATGGATGATAAAACCTGCCAATTATTTCTTGCTTCGTAATTGTTATAAGCCTATTAAAAGTGAAAGACACCGATGAAATTTGTCAACTCTCTCAACGACTCTGGACCTAGTTGTTCCTTAAACATGACAAAATAAATATCCGTTGGCAATTCCCATTTTAAAAATACTAAACTGTTTTCTGCAAACCATGCTCCTTTTTTGGATCTCTTCGATCTGTTGGCATGCACATATAATACTATTAACTAGTTTTTTTTTTTTTTTTTTATCATGTTGTTGTGGTAACATGCCTCTGTTCTGCTTGTGCTTCTCTAATGGTTTTCCAAAGTATCCTTTTCATAGCCCTAATTCTTATATTATTTTAATTATTGTTTTTCCAAAGTACGTGTATAACAGAAATATATATTTGAATGAATTTCAGAGTTGAGAAGAATGATATTCTGCGTTCGAACTTAAATTGGTCCTGAGTAAGTCCTAACAGATCTGAGTAATGATCTTTATGAACCCATTTTTGCAATCTGGATTTCCAACTTTTGCACTCAGTCGTCATCTAAAATATCGAACCAATATTCTCTCTTTCTTTAAGATCATTTCACAGTCCTGGTCCAGTTATTGCATTTGCTTTGGAGAGTTTTGCATCATTTGGATCTGCCATAGTGATTTTCGTAGATGATTCTCTGTCCTTAAATTCATTTCTAAAGTCTGACCGTGTACTTTAGTGTCTCTTCATGACTCTACTGTTCCTTTATCATTTGCTCAACAATTATGTATTTCTTTCTTTTTTGATATAATCCTGATTTTTCTGTTTTTGGGATTGCCTCTGTAGATAACTAAAATAACTGTTTGAATGATTTGATTAGAATCAATTTCTCACTTGCTCATAATTGATAGAGTAAGTTCCTTTATTTTCTCTGTATCCTTGGAAACTGTGATTGAACCTGCTGAGAATGTCAGAACTTTACCTACATTATGGATCATAATATGCTCTTACACTTTGATGGTGCACCTCTTCGTTTGCAGGTTCCATGTTGTGGTCTATTTGCAGCAAATGTGGTGGTTTGAAGTAGATGGGGAGGTCGAGTGTCCCCTTCCAGCTGATAGCTATACTCTGTCATTCAGTGCGATTTGAGTTGTACACTTCGGATGGCCAGCGGGCAATCATAAGTGGGGGTGCTAAATAGATTACAAGGTCGGTGAGTTTACTTTTAGTGATTCGGAACCTGCAACTAAAGTCAGATTTTCCATGAATCAGATAGATTGCACGCATTCTAAAGGTGGGCTCTGTGTGTAGATTCTGTATTCATTATACCGAGTGATTTGGAAAGGCAAAGAAGAAGAGGGGTTTTGAAGTAGCCATACACTCAACAATGAAATGTTTACTGATGACAGGAGTAGTTCTAACTTGTGTTTGCCATTTTTGCCTGCTCTATATACCTTTGTCCTTTGCATATGCTTTGGCTTTTTTCCTTGCTTGTGCCGAGCTTTTCATAAACACTATAACTAAGTTGTGTTGCAACTGAGGTTCATATCATCCATCACTACCATTTTACCATTTATTAATCCAATTTTTCTTTGAAATCACGAAACTTGGATAGGATCACTATAAATCTCTCTCTCTCTCTCTCTCTCTCTCTCTCTCTCATAATTGGTTTATTTATGTATTTATTAAATAGTAGCAACTAGGGATGAATGCTTATAACCATCATGAGTATTGCTTACTGAACTCAGTTTAGGTTGGATAGAAACTTGGTTGCACCCTTTGCTCGGTTGTGAGGCCAGTGGTAGGGTGTGAACACTGGACCACTTGGAATTGGTATAATTAGCTACTTAAGAACCCAACTTTGTTGTCAAAATTGTTATTTCTATACTAGCGTTCCTGGTGTACAGCGTGTCTCAATTTCTTGTGGGAGTTGGTAACAAGCCAGTTGTATGCGGACTGACAAAAGTAATTTTACTAAGCAGCTATTTATAATCGGCTTTAAATATGATATATCAATGGAACGTTGGGGTTTCCTCTGCGTGTGCCTGCTTTAAAATCAATTCAAAAGTTACTGTAGATTGTGAAATTATTTTTTATTATAAAATAAAAAATATTATTTGTAATCTTTAAATGAGAAATATTGCATGTACAGATTTATTAATATATTTTATTAAATAGAAATTATTGTAATTTGAGAATGATATTATTATAATTTTAAAAATAAAATTATGATCTAAACTTGCATGAATTTAAAGATTGTACGTAGCATTATTCTCTATGCACAATTCGCGGTTCACCAGCATCCTGAATACTTACACTTACATTAGAAGAAAAGCACCCCGGCAGATTTTGATCAGTTAGGCTGATTGGAGTACCTTGATGTTCTACAAATTAATTAACTACCTCGTTTTCAGAGGATTAATAAGGAATTATTTTTCCTCTAAAAACCTGTAAAAGCAAGCAGCAGCATGCAATGAAGCGCTCTGTTCATGACAAAAGTGTCTTACTAGGTTTTCAGAAATCGATTAAGGTTGACTACTTGATAGAAGAAACAGGTAAGAAAGCAGTGATTGAGCTTTCTCTTTCAGGGATTTTGTTGAATTCACCCATGTGTTAATTTAGTTTTGGAATTTGGGGCCTATGTCAACTAGGGAGGCTCTTCTTTTCTGCATTTAATCCAATCATTTATGACCTGCACGTTATTACAACATTGTGGCCTACATATTAGAACCGGAGGTCTCTGGTAGAACTTTGTATTCCAATATTGCTTCCCATTATTAAATGAATATTTATGTAGATACCGACCTAGATATTGGTCCAGATCCGGCGCCGCCTGCGTACAGTGACCGCCTTGATCTTTTGCAGCCATCTTTCATGATCTAATTCTATTAGCTAGGGCTGTTGGGTACTGTCTTAAATTCCATTTCCACTTGAAATATATATATATATATATATATGTTCATGCTTTTAGAAGGTTCGATTCAAAAAACTAGTTTTTCCGATGGACCACTGATTTTAGAAAAATTAATCTCTAACCTAAAGTTTTCATCAGGATAGGCAGCCGCGCGCGCGTTGCCAACTTTATAATTTTCAACCTTAGCTGGTTAAGAATTAATGTTCGCTCACCTAATCAGGACCATGCATGGTAGTACTACTAGTTAAAATTTTCAGCATCCTAGAGCTTATCATGATCTTCTAGGGTCTGAAAGCTTTAGCAGTATCAGCTAGTACTTTCTCTCCTCTTCTCGTCTGATCTGTCACTGAAATATTCAGTGATTAGCATCTTAGCAGCTTGCTCAAGTGTTGTTGCATGTGTAACATGAGTGATCTCATGACTTGTACTGCATCGAAGAAACCTCAAATCAAACACACGTAGAGTTTTGTTACATACAATCACATCTTATATTTTTTGAGTACTCTACCGATGTAATTGGTCAAAGCAAATATTTTATATTTTAAAAAAGTAATGCAATCAATTAAATTAGTGGACTACGCAAAAAAAAAAAAAGTATATACACAAAAAAAAGTATATACACAAAAGTGAATATACTAAGGGAATGATAACTCAGTGAAACTAGCAATTAATTGCCTTATAAAATAGATAATTAAAGCAACATATATATATATATATATATATGCATGCATGTACAGTATGAAGCCAGACAGGGACAAAATTAGGATTGAAGCTAATTAGTTTTTTTTTTTTTTGGGCAAAAACTTAGGGTCATATATGTGTCAGACCTTTGTTTGTGAGATCGGAAATTATTCCAATCAATTACAGGCGTTATGGCGATCGAAGCTAATTAGTTGGGTCTGGTAGGATTGTTTGTATTGAAAACTGACTGATCAATAGCCCATAGAAAAAAACTATTTTCTCGAATTTTTGGAGTCCCAGATTCGTTACTGTGCACGTACTCAGGTTGTTTTAAGGAGTTAGCTTTGTTTCCACTTTCCAGATTCAGACACGGTTTCTCTCAAAAGTTAGCGCCCATGCACGAGATCAATTAATTAGTTATATATAAACGCTAACAAAACAGATCACAAAGACTCTACATTTTGTTTTGCTTCAATGATCTGCAAATTCAAGTAGCTATGTTTGGCTAATGGCCTTCTTCCCCGTTAAGTTGGCAGAAGTCGTATATAGTTCATGATCAACTGGCAAGTCAATGCTTTCGAAACTTTTAGCAGTATAGTAGAACATTGCACGGTGGCTTTGAAACAGCAATGTTACTGTTAGGTGGTCCAAGCTGTCAGCTGTGTGTGTATCTGAGAGTGATCAGTTTAACATATATATATATATATATACGTATATATATAGGTGGTCCAGTTTGAGCTCATTTTATCATGTCTTGATCCCAAGAATGCTTGAACGTACCTTTCCTGGACTCAGACTCTAATTGCCATGTCGGGGGCCGGCCGGCATTAATCTCCAACACCAGTCAGTTCTGCTTCAAGGACTTCGTCACTTTTCAACTTATACAGTAAATGACACATGAGTACTCGCTATTCCACAACCCAAAAAAGAAGAAGAAGAGGCAATTAAAATATTAGAAATGGAAAATTTTTAGCCTTCATCTGACAAAATTATTATTATTATTATTTTATCATCTTTGATAATGTGTAGGCTATTATACAATCTTCAAGTTAAATTAACCCATGTAAATAAGTAGCAATTTATATAAGCGTCCGCATGCGCGCACTACTCTTCCTTAGAATTAGTACTTGATCCTGATCTTGTGCTTCTGAGTTTTTTTTTTTTTTTAATTATGAGGTCACGTAGTTATCATGAAATCATACATATATCAGAGTACTTCAACTCAAGAAACATTACATTTCAAAGGAGACCTTTGTCTCATCAATCTCTTTCACCTATTTGGGCGCTACGCCTTCTTTACCGTTAAATTATTCACGTTATGTTTGGGAAAGATACCTATTAATCTCAACACTAGCATACGGACTTTCTGACCACCTATATATCTGACTCGCTCCTAACAGCTCACCCTCTCATCATTCAATTGCAATTCGAAGATATATAGAGGGCGCGCAAGAGTGATAGATAGTCATAGCTAGGGGGGGGCTCAGCTTTCTTCAATGCTACGCTGCCAAGTTTTTATTAAGGTGGGCAGAGAGAAACACGACTAGTAGGATGAGCCCCAGTTAAGTTCCTTTTCCCTTCTCTTCTCTTCTCTTCTCTTCTCTTCTCTTCCTTTCTCTCTCTTTTACCGCTACTGATCATTGCATGATGCCACCCTCTTATTACTCCCCACTCTCTTCCTATGTTGTTTTTTGACACCTAGCCTCCATATTATATATTTCTACATATTTGTACATGTATTCATGAGAGAGAGAGAGAGAGAGAGAGAGAGAGAGAGAGAGAGAGAGAGAGAGAGAGAGAGAGAGAGAGAGAAATAGGGAGTTGTCGGTTGGATACGTAAATGGAAGAGTGTGGGAGATCAAAGGTCTCCGTCTGGTCCCAATAGTCCTGCTCCTATGGAACTGACATATGCCTTCCCTTTCTCACGCCTTGTGCTGACTTCTTTCGCTCTCTATAAAAATTAGACACAAAACTTTGTTGCTCCCCAAAAGTGAAGTAGGAAGAAGAACCAGCTCACAGTTTCTCTCTCCCTCCTCCTTTCTCTCTCTACACATTGATACTTTTTTGGCAACCTAAAGGAGGAAGAATAGAAACTTACAACACCCAGCATCACGCCTCAATCCCTTACTCAGTTTCATCCCTTCTCTTTGTGGTCCTGCCAATTAAACTACAAGGTCCATATTGCATAGAAACTTTGGGTCGATCTAGTGAGGAAGAGTTGCAGAAAAGTGGAGCTGCCGAATATGGATTGGAATGGGAGTTTGGTTAGACCTTTTGTTACCCGACCAGAATCTTCTTTAAGCTTCCTCTACAACTATAACTACGACCATTTTCCAGGTAAACTACTCGGTTTCTCACACTGACTATTTTCTCAATTATCGTCTTGTATTCCTTTGACTTTTCCATGCTTCGAATTAAATCTGATCAACGAGTCGATGCACTCCCTTTTTCTTTATTGACTATGTTCGATCTAGCTTCTTGATCACTAGTACTATGAATACTAGCTAGCGTCGTTGGAACTATATTTTTCTGCTTTAATTACCTTCAAGTTTTGAGTTGCTCGATAAATGTTCATCTACTCATCTTTTCTTCTTCTTGATCTTCAAATAATTTGAAGCCACTCTTATATGCTTCATTGGAGAAGTCACAAGTATTGATGGACATGTGAGGCTAAAGATGGGGGATTAAAACAGTACTATTGAAATCTATTGACGGTTTGAAAGAGCAAGTAAAAATGGGAAAGAAAGAAGCGTCATTTCAAGCTTAATTCCTTGCACGTACACACCACTTAATTAATCTGTTTTTTTTTTTTTTTAATTTTTTATGTAGGAATGGAGGTGAAGCATCCATCAATGGTGGACTCAGCTCATGGGATGGTGCCGACAATGGAGAAGAACAGCAACTATGGCAGCAGCTGCCAGGAGAAGAAGAAGAGATTAACGAGCGATCAGCTAGATTCACTGGAAAGGAGCTTTCAGGAAGAGATAAAACTGGACCCTGATAGGAAAATGAAACTGTCCAAGGAGCTAGGGCTGCAGCCTCGCCAAATCGCTGTTTGGTTCCAAAATAGGCGCGCTAGGTGGAAGGCTAAGCAGCTTGAGCATCTATACGATGCACTTAAGCAGGACTATGATGTCATATCTAGGGATAAGCAGAAGCTTCAAGAGGAGGTATGTTTGATATTTTGAACATATAAATATAGTGCAAATTAAGCTAGCTCTCGTTTTCTGATCATGATCTTCTCCATGCAAGAAGTATATTCAGTCTGCATAAAGAATATATATTATTCAACGGTACCATTCGTCTCTTTTCTTTTACCATGCATCTAGGGGCTGTGGGTGAATATTTTTCAACATGATTTCGATAATTTCTTTTTTTGATCGTTAATAAGTTTATTGACTAGCTTGGCCAGGCTGCATGTAGAGTTAGACGACAACATTAGTTCTCTTCAATCCGTGTTGGAGACAGGATGATCTGATCTAATCATACATATATGCATTGTTGGCATCTATATGAATGAATATATTCAATTAATTAAAATTATAATGCTAGACTTTATAATTTAATCCCTGCAACTCTTATATCCCATGGGGCCAAGTCTCAAATTTTCTTAAATTGGAGAAATATATTATTAGATTTTGAGTGTCAATTATTATATGTAAACTATATGTTAGAAAATTATCATTTAACGATCCATTAATTCTTTGTAACATTGTAATGAAAAGATTAAAATTACTGTGATTTAAACAATCCATAAGTACTAATTTCAGCTTTCGAAATTATTAAAAAAGAGACAAATTAAATGAAAGCTGGAGTTACATATAGTTCTAATTTTGTCATGTTGACATGCACATGCTAATTAGCTGGAAAAAAAAATATGTACACACGACCATGACAATATCCTTGTCCGTGTCCCACTCTTTAAAGAGTTTGTCACTGTTCCGATATGCTTTAGCTTGCTTTGTTAAATATTTTAACAGCTCTTACATGCTTTTTATCAACAAAGCGGCCGCCGGCCTCCTTTCTATTGAATAAAAGACAATAAAACAAAGAAGATTATAATTAAATATTGTGTCAATTTATGGATCAATCGGCCAATAAAAGAATAGAGTTGGGTGGTTGTAATGTAGGTTATGAAATTGAAAGCTATGCTGAGATCAGAGCAAGCAGGAGGAGGGAGGAAGCAAGCTGGCTCGACGGGCTACACAGAAATCTCTGGAGAAGAGACGGTGGAGAGCACATCTATCGCCATTAATGGCTCTAGCAAGACAAGATCAGTAGGAGGAGGAGGAGGAGGAGGATCAGGGATCCAGCATCATCAGATTAATGCAGACTGCAATTATCTCTTCAATGTGGAGGATCAGTATAACCCATTATCTCCTCCTTATTGGCCGGGTGGCCTCCCTTCCTATCCCTCCTAACTAGCTATTTGGCTGTTTGGTTATTAGTTGTTCATATTCAGCTAATTAGAGCGTGTTCTTTAGCTTAATTAGTAGGACCCAGTCATCATGCATGAATGAGACCCACTTGAAGATCAATTGCTATACGTATCGATGATCAGCACAATACTGAAAAAGACGCTAGCTGTCGTGATCTCCAGGAATTTCATTAACCTACCTAGCTATTTACTTGCATAATCATGCCTCTAATTGTTTTTCTTTCCTTAAAACTTGATGATGATCATGTTGACTTTATTGAGCTTTTCTTTCCTCTTTTTATTTTTATTAAGAAGGAAGTAAACACCTTTAATTAGTACTTAATCTTTATACTTCTTAATTAATATCATGGTGTGGTTTCAACAGTACTATGTCTGGATTCCAAGTAATTGTGAGACACATTAAAACATGATTGAGGCGATCAGACATGAAACATCTTCCTAACTTGGGGTTGGCCCTATCTCCATTATACACAACTACTGTTGCTAATTCTCCAACAAATGCATGCTTATAAAATTAAATAAAAAACTATTTCTGATATATTTTTATAGCGCCGTTTCATGAAAACGAATTCAAGCTAGCTCAAAATCGAATCACTTCATTTATTCGGTTGAGAGAGAGAGAGAGAGAGTGGGCCGTTCTAGCTCAAAATGGAGTCCTTTGCTCCGATGCAGAAACCCAAAAAGGCGGTAAGTCCTGGCCCAATATTTGTCAAGTTCTAGCCCACCACTAAGCCCAGCCTTGTTGCTAGCCCATGTTATAGATGGGCTCGCTTCTTCGTTGACACCTCGACATACAGTATGAAGCGGCCCGTTTCACATCGGCTTCTTATTTAGGACACTGCCATAATTGTCTAATTTGTCTCTTTTTTCCCCTTATTATTATTTTTTTAAAAGAAATTAGAAAAGGTTACGTTTTGGATGTGACCAACGTTTGTCGGCACAATTAGATATAATTAATATCTGTTTAGAGATATTCTCAAAGGACAATTTTATACGTGTTGGTAGCATTCATCCATCTACTTGATTGATTGTTCAAAGCCGCCAACAGCCTTCCTTGGCAAGCACCGATGTTACCGTTTTATGACTATTATTGAAGTAAACAAATTTAAGTATACGTAATATGGAGGTGAAGAACCTAAGAGTTGTCTTCCTTGCAACATTTTCAAATGGAATAGTATATTCATGCGGTCGAGACAAAGTTATATATTTGTCACTTTAATCATAAACAAAAAAACATATATTAATTGAATTGCCTCTCACAATAAACCATTGGATTGTTGGTTTAATTAAACTAAAAGAAAAAAATGGCCACCACCATCTAATTCTTCTTTAATTATATAAAATATGGTTTTCAACTTGAAGAATTCCATGGTGTGGTTCAAATCAATGTCACTCCAATTCAAGCTTTTTAAAAAGTAATAATGTTATGTACAAATTTTAAATATAAAAGTCTTATACAATTTTTTTTATTATTTTGTAAAAAAACATATCCTACCAAAAATAAATTTTTATTTTTTTAAAGATTATATCTATTTTTTATGAAGATTTGTACCAAATTAGTCTGTTTAATATATATACAAATCATTTATCTTAAAAGATAATCGTCAACTATTAGTTTATGACTGTGGTCGATAACATACATCCCTTTTATTAATGTCTAAATTCGCACAACAAATCAAAAAAAGGATGAAATTATAGTAATTCCCAACTCATGTTTTTTCAGATGTCAATATATCGTTCTTTGCATTCATCTATAAAATAAATAATAAATAAAAAGAGATATATGAATTTAGGTAATTCGACATAAAATCATATATCCACAAATTGCAAGGGCAAAAGCTATTACATGTAATGATTTTTTTTAGTAGTTTGAATTTCTTTTTTATCAAGAGTTTGAGTTTATTCTTTTTTATTAGAAATCTAAATTTATCTTCTATCCGGAGTATGTATCTATCTTTTAGTAGGAGTCAATTACTACCAACATTTATAAGTTTAAAAATACGGCTAAAGTTCGAAGAAAAAAAATCAAGGCATCCAAAAACGGGGCAGTTCCTTGCATTATTATTATTATTATTATTATTATTATTATTATTATTATTTTTGAGCATCTTTTGTTTCTGATAAAAAAAAATAAAAAATTGGTAAAAATTTTTTGAGCAAAAGAAGAGAAAGCTGCATTATTTGGTTTATGATGATGAGGACGACACCTTACTGATTCTCGAGGAAAGCTCACGATCATTTGCGGCGAAGACAAAACTACGAAAACTAGGAGAAATTCATTCATCATTGTCCCTCTTCACGGTATTCTAGACTTGAACCGTCACACCCAAAAACCCAAAATCTCAAGGCTAAAACCCTAGATATCTGTTGGAAGACGCCAAATCTTGGAGGGGGATCAGGGGGAGTGAATGGAGATTGAGGAGAACAAAAGGCAACCGTGTCGTTCTTCGGAGGATGGAACCGAGAGCGGCGACTACACGTCGGAGGACGAAGGGACGGAAGACTACCGGAGGGGAGGGTATCACGCTGTCCGAATCGGCGACGCCTTCAAGAATGGCCGCTACGTCGTCCAGAGCAAGCTTGGCTGGGGTCACTTCTCAACCGTTTGGCTCGCTTGGGACACCCATTTCTCTGTAATTTTCTCTCTCTCTCTCTCTCTCTCTCTCTCTCTCTCTCTCTCTCTCTCTCTTTCTCTGTACTTTGTGGTGGATTTTCTCGATTGATTGAATGTAGCTTTTGAATGAAAAGCCTTTGATTTTACTGTTGAATGTGACTGGATGTGAATTTATGAAGTAGGGATTGAACGTCTTTGAGATTTTGTGTTTAATTGATCATATTCGTTTCCGGGTTATGCTATATTTGGTTGCCTAGAGAAAGGCTAATACAACGTGCAGTTTTTTGTTTTCAAATTAGCAACTGAATGGATGGTTAATAACTTAATCAAATGCTTTAGTCGTCTTCTTCTTCTTCTTCTACTTCTTCTACTTCTTCTTCTATTTATTTATTTATTATCTGCTGCTTTTATATTAATCTGCAATCTGGGCAGCGATACGTAGCTCTGAAAGTGCAAAAGAGTGCGCAGCATTATACTGAGGCCGCGATGGATGAGATAACCATCCTGAAACAGATTGCTGAGGGCGACCCGGATGATAAAAAATGTGTAGTGAAGCTTTTGGATAATTTCAAGCATTCGGGTCCTAATGGGCAGCATGTTTGTATGGTTTTTGAATACTTGGGGGATAATCTTTTGACTGTTATCAAGTATAGTAATTACCGGGGTATGCCCATTCATAGGGTGAAGGATATCTGTTTTCATATTTTGGTGGGGTTGGATTACTTGCATAGTCAGCTTTCTATCATACACACTGATTTGAAACCAGAAAACATATTGCTAATGGCAATGATAGACCCTGCTAAGGATCCGAGAAAGTCAGGTGCTCCTCTAATTCTTCCGAATAGCAAGGATAAGGCTGCAATGGAATGTGGTGCTGTGAAAGAAAACAAGACCTTGAACGGGGATTTGACTAGGAACCAGAAGAAAAAGATTCGAAGAAAGGCAAAGCGAGCAGCACAGGGCTGTGTGGAGAAGGAAGTTTCAGTCGAAGCTGAGGCAGATCTAGAATCATCCGGTGCTGTAGTCTCTTCTCCTAATGTGAAGTTAAATGTGCATTCTGTAGAAGACCAGCCTGCTAGTTCTGTCAATACAGATAGATTATCAGATGCTGATGGAACAAACGGCACTGGGCAAGGGAATCACAATGCCAAGCGAGGAAGCCGCTCCAATAGGCAGAAGTTGTTGGCATCAGTTGACCTCAAGTGCAAGTTGGTTGATTTTGGGAATGCATGTTGGACATACAAACAGTTCACGAATGACATTCAGACAAGACAGTATAGGTGTCCAGAGGTGATCCTCGGATCTAAATATTCTACTTCAGCCGATCTCTGGTCATTTGCTTGCATCTGTTTTGAGCTTGCAACTGGTGATGTACTCTTTGATCCCCATTCTGGCGACAACTTTGATAGAGATGAGGTATGAATGTTATTAATCTCTTATTTGCTTACTGCACCATCTATTATATTCACAGATCCCTGCTTTATTCACTCTTTCTCTCTTAATGGAAATCCATGTAATTTGAGTTTTTTAAGACAATAAATCCAGTCATATAATTTATGCATTAGTTTCATTTCTGCAAACAATCGCATTCCTCTATTTCAGGTAGTAATTCACAGTTAATAATTAATGTCTAGGAAATCGGTTATGCAATTTACACAGTGTTCTAATGGTTGCTTTACTTATCATTGTACTTTTAGACACCATCACACTAACCCATAAGGTTCTAGCATTACATCTATGCTTCGTTCTGGGATTGAGTTCCTCAACAAATAAAACTTAATTCATATCTTGCTTTATAAAAGATTATTGAAACGTCTATATTCTTAAGGGAATAAAAAAACATGGGAAAAAAAATAAATTTCTGCTAATATTTTCAACTGTAACATTTATCTCATGTACTAGGATTCATATGCTTCTTGAGAGTCCATTATAGTCACACTTGTAACTTTAATACATTGTTGTATGCTTTGTTTGGTTGAGGAAGGAAAGGGAGAGGGAAGGGAAGATAGGAGAAATGGAGAGATTTCCCTTTTCTCCAAGCCCACCATTTGGTTCCTCCCTTATTGGGAGGAGATGAAGGGGGAGAGAGAGAGAGAGAGAGAGAGAGAGAGAGAGCATCTTGATATATGTGTATATATGTTTCTCTCTCTCTGGAAGTTGCAAATATTTAACCTCAGGGTGCACCTTTGTGATCGAAAGTCGGGTTTGGGATGAGTCTTAGAGATATAGACATCTTGAGTCCAATCCCGCATGAGGAGCTTCCCTGGATTGATGCATGGTTTTGGCAGGTAAGGTCATGTATTTGAGATTTATTCCCCAGGGGTGGGTTTAAAAGAGCCCCACCTTGGTGAGGCTCTACGTGCTAAATACCCCAACGAATCTCTACATGACTAATATCTATTCTATTGAGCATATTTGTAGATGGTAAAATGGCATAACTGTCAGTTACTTGTCATGTGATAAGCAGACGTGTCATCATAGATGCTGCTCACATAACCTAAAAGCCATTTGAGCTGTATGTTGCATTATTTGTCTTGACTGGAGTCGATTGAATGATGAAAGAGCAGTTTATTTCCATTGTAATTTCTACTTTATTGAAGGGAAAAAGAAGCAGTTTCTGGCAAGGGTCCTTTTTATTTATTTATTTTTAATAAGAAGATATTTTATTGATATAATGATAGGTATAGCTCAAGTACACAGGAATTATACATGTGATTACATCAATTTAGGAACTAGAAACTGTTACAAGGAAATCATGGAAGCTGAGACCATTTAAATCTATAGCAATGGCCCACATAAATAAGTCTTCCAGAAAAAAACTCTTAAAACTCGTCCAAGGAGCTTTCATGATCCTCAAAACAGACATTTCTTTCGCTCCAAATGCAACAAAAAATACAAATGGGAACCATCTTCACACAGCTGCAATTTGTGGTGTCCGTGTGATCCCTCTCCAACTTGCTAGTAGTTCAACCACCCTCCCCAGCATTACCCATGCCAATCCCACTCTGCTGAAGAAGTAAATTCCATATGGCCCAAGCAAACTCACAATTTAGGAGTAAATGATCTACTGTTTCACCACTATTTCTGCACATAGAGCACCAGGCACTGATTATTAGCCCATGTTTTCTTAGATTATCAATGGTCACAATCTTCCCTAAGGCTGCTATCCAAACAAAGACTGCAGCCTTAGCAGGTGCTTTTAGAAGCATGTTATTATTCCCTTGGTTCTATATTAATCTGATTCGTTGCAAATATGCTTGTTTGTATGTATGGATTGCTTTTAAATAGTTTCCATTTCTTTGGATTGGGACTTTCACATAATTTAAAACTGTTTCTCTGTATTTATGTGCTGTAGTTTCGAAAGTGAATGAAATTTTGTATGTGCTTTGTATATTTCGTTTTATATGTACTTTTTTGCTACAATGCTTCCCTCATTCTATTCATATACAAACTTTAATGTGTGTGAGTTTGTTCTGTCATCATGCTATACCAATGATGACTGTCTTCTATGAGTGGCTCATTGGCTATTCTTCTTCCAGTCTGTTGTTTCTTTGAAGGAATTTTTTATCTTGCTCGCATTATGAATTAGTAAAAAAAAAAAAAAAAAAAATTAGTTTTTGATGATCTTCACTTGACATAGTTGCATTTCCCTTGAGGTTAGCTGCATAAAATGATGTTTTGTTTGGCCTGTTTATTTTATAACATCAGTTTTGAGTTTCCTTAAGGGGGATCGACTACAGCTGTTTTGCTATTATGAGTGTTGTCTCTATATATGAAATGGAAAGCAATAACCTTTGGGTCATTATTGCAGTCTTTCTACTGTGCTTCTAGGTTTGATGTAAGTGGTGAATATGTACTTTTCAAGCATACTAAGTGTAGGTTTTTCAATGCTTTATGGGTTAAGCATGTCTGCATAAGTCATATGTAGTACTTGTTTTCTTAACTTTCAGCACATTTGACCATATATATTTTCTTGGAAAAAAATTTCTTTTAGGATCACTTGGCATTAATGATGGAACTTCTTGGAATGATGCCACGCAAGGTGAGAAAATTACCTTTCACACCATTAAAGAAGTCTTGTGAGACACTTGCCTAATTTCCAAAATCCCTTCATTTTTCTCAGATTGCCTTAGGTGGCCGCTATTCGCGGGATTTCTTCAATAGATATGGTGATCTGAGGCACATCCGTCGTTTGCGTTTCTGGCCCCTGAGCAAGGTTCTCATCGAGAAGTATGATTTTAGTGAGCAAGATGCGAATGACATGAGTGACTTTCTGGTTCCAATCCTTGACTTTGTCCCTGAGAAGCGGCCCACTGCAGGTGAATGCCTTCTTCATCCATGGATCAATGCAGGACCTCGTCTTTTGGAGCCATCTATGCCTTCTACTCAAAACCAAGTAGCGGAAAGTATCATTTCCGAGAAAAAGAAGAGGGAGAAGGATGAGAGGGTGGCAATGGAGGTTGGAATGGAGAATATTGCCATAAATTCAGAGTCCAAACCAGTCAAAGATTTTCCATCTAACGATAAACCTTCCAAGGGCGCCAGTAGTAGTTCATCTAGGTAGGGCCATGGCAAATGTTTCTTAAATGATCCTGCCTTGTCGTCTCTTACGCAAGTTTTGTTTGATATCTGCTGGCAATCTAATGAGGTTTTGGCTTAAATATTTGTTTCGTGAATGGGCATCGGGTGGAGAGCATTTGGTTTGAATGTGTCTTAAGGAGCTTGAGCCAAGCAAATAGCTTGAACAAGATTGATGCTCCAATTCTGTGAAAAACACATTTATTGGACTGTGAACACCTTTGCATCTGTCGGGACATTTGTGGCATCCCTCACGACTAACTTGTTCATGAACATTGTTTAGTTGAATATCATTTAAGTTCTATTCATGTACTGTATCCAAACTCTTGATATGAAACTATTGATATATTCCTCAAAACCTATAGATTCTTCTGAGCCTATATATTAATTATTAAGCATTATTTGTTCTGATCTCTTTGGACGTATTTTTTTATTATTATTATTTGTCTCAGATTCAGAATGGAGCAAAATTTGCATGTTACCTAGAATCTCTACATGACGATATGAGCTCTTCAAGTTATATGAGGTGTCCATAGGTTTGTGTTCTTGGGGACTAACGTACTTTACAGATCTGTAGTAAGGTCTTTCCCTTTGCATTCTGCTGATGGAGTTTTGCTGGAACCTCCTAGTGGAAATGTCATACTGACTTATGCACTACTACTTTACAGTTTACAGTCCTATCTCGGCTCTCCAAACTAGCCCAAACCTATTTTATCTGTTTTGATTGATGCTGAATTTGGAATGATCCTCCTCATTTATCTCATACTTCATTTGTGCCAGCAAATTGAAGGTATGTTTAATAGAATGTCACACTAGAATCTACATATTTTGAAACGACGTCGTCTTCATATGTCTTGGATTACCGACGAAGATGCTCTACCATCATTCAATGCGGGCTTGACCGTTCAATAGAGTAGATATGTTTCAAGTGACTGATTAGAAATTTTATGCATGCATGCTATGTCCAACACGGTAGCATGGTCTTCTTCAGCAATCAAATCTTTTACAATTTAGTTCTCTTGTCATCTTTCAAAACCTAAAACTTCCTATCAGTCATCCATTTTCGGTTTTCATTGATATGATATCCCATACAAGAAGAATGGTTGTTGAAGACATCTAATGGCCAGGGTTAGCCTAATATGGAACCATATTCAAACCACGACAAAATTATAATACAACTCAAAATATATAGATTAATGCATATATGTATGTATGGATGTACATCGAGGTTCATGGATCAGAATCTTCTACATCAAATAGGGATGGGGATGATCTGTGCTAGCTAGCTAGCCCCATGTGGGCTTGGGACTGGGGACCTCTTTGTCGTGCAACACCTTCTGATTCGATGGGGGAAAATTAACTAGAAGACAAAGACAAAACATCGCAAACGACAACTAAACAGGGTAACTTATGGACCCAAACCACGTCATATTTGTGTTTTAATATATTCGAGTGTCCTGCCAAATTGTCCACTGTCATGGGTCATCCAATTGTGCACAATAAAAAGTTTTTATTTTTTATTTTTATCGTTCGATAATTATGATGAGTATATAAAATAATTATAAAAATTTAAAAAATAATAATATAAAAATTTACATAATTTAATAACGTGCCTACATTTATAAAAACTAGTAACGATAATTTTACTATCATCTAAAATAAAATTACATCATATATATATATATATATACTAATTCTATGTGTAGTGATGTATTTAAAAAAATTTACAAATCAACATATCAGTAGTACAACTAACCGGCCACAACCACATCGAAAATAATTTCGAAGCAATATTGCAAGCTAGGATCGAGTAAATAGTGTCGGGTTGGAATAATTAATCAAAGCCTGCAAGCTGAACATAACAGATATCACTTGGAACAAATATAAATATATCCTTAAAAAGACAAACCTTCATGAGTTTTATTGACCAGTTTGATTAAAGAATCAAATACATCATTTTTAAACAAATATAATAGAAGAGGTACATTGCATGGGTAGCGGTCAAGTTAGCCAGTGGCTAACCTTGAACACACCCTCCCTGATCGAATACACAATCGACTCAAAGCAGACTTTTATTTCTTCATAATAATTTTGAAGTTTTTTCTTTTATTTATTTGAGGGAGATGAGAGAATTGGTCAACTAGGTATTGGCCAAGACTCGCCAATAATATTGCTTGATTATAGAAAATAACATCCTTCCTTAGAATTAACTTCGAGTACCAGTCGTACTTGCTAGTGATCCACTGATCATGATGATCGATCACTGACTGCTGCAGAACCCTAAAAATCCCATGAACTCGTGATTGCGTATCATCTCGATGCTGGTCTCAATACCAATCACCCCTGGGGAATTTTTCCACAATATATATATTCATAAAAAGAGCTTAGTACTGTTAGCTAGCCAAAATTATAAAGCGGAAATATATCAATTATGTACCATTTTAAATCAAATATATAATAAGTTAAAAGGAAAATTACCCATTGTGAGAGCACTAACAAAGATGACACCGGAGAGAATGAATACAATAATTGATGCTCTTCCTAAAAATGTGGTCAGTTTTCTTACTAAGAACTGTCCCCAGAATCCAGCCAAAATAGAGACCGATGTGAGGTATAATGCTGCAAACATTTTATGCCGTCAATATTAAATATATTTATAATGTATCCAAATGAAATGCTAATATATTATGGTATGCTAATGTTGAAACTGCTACAGAATTCTGGCTGTATATATGTTGATGGATGGATTAATGTAAATCAAAGGTACTGGGGATATTAGTAATTTAGTACTGGAAGACGTACCATAAGGTATAGGGAACCTGTTGAGAAGGTAGAACTCCACCACGGATAAGGATGACGAGAATGTCATGACAAATGTTGATGTCGCACTTGCAACCTATGAATCAAAATAGTAATTATAAAAAAATTATTTTTGTTAAACAGTACTCTTGCAATATTCAAATCTAAGATAATAACATACTCTAATTAGCTGGTAATAATTAAGATATTATAAACCGAATAGTCTAAAATAAGGATGATAAGTGTGTACCTGGGGAATGACACCAATCTCAAGGAGAAGCGGGCCCAGAATGAATCCGCCACCAGAACCGAGTAGGCCCCCGACAATGCCTCCCAAGATTCCACAAAGTGAACAGAAGGCAATGTGCGTAGCAGTCCATCCGATGGAAGCCTCGCAAATTGATTCGGTGTTACCTGCTCTCACCCTCTTCTCGTGTTCGATATAAAGCTTCACGGATTCATATCCAAACACTACAAGTGCTATGGGAAACTGAACCAGATGCCACCAAAAACTGGTGAATGCCGACCCCACACGTACTTATGTACAACATAATAAGTCAAAAAAAATAATAATAAAGCACTACCATTATTAATGAAGTCGGTGACAATCATTATTTATGTGCAGAATTACCTGTAGGCAAAAGAGGACCCAATACCACGCACTGCAAGCCTCCACATGATTCTGCAACATAAATTTAAGAACATCAAGACATGAGAGAGAGAGAGACCGAGAGAGAGAGAAGTACTGCGGTACTACTTGCCTTGATGATTTGCAAGACAAGGAAAAGAACCCATACAAGTAGTAGCACCAAAGTTCGTTTCCACCTGAGGTTGAAACATACTATTTGCTGAAAGATTTACAGCATTTCATTAGTTAATCTCACCATGGACAAGGGAAAAGTACTTCAACAACTAGAAACTACTAAACTTTTGCTGACCATTTGAGTTTTCTCTTCTCTGGGTACCAATGGCTCATACTCGGTATCAATCAGAACTGCAAAGGATAAAATATAATAGGAGACGGTAAATTAATTCACTGCAATCCATTTCTAAGAATTTAGTAAACATTAATATAAGAATTTAAGCTTGGGAATATGCTGTCAGCTTACGTTCACCACAAGAATCAACCACGTAAGTTTTAGCTTGTCTATTGGTCATTTCTTTCTGCAAAATTTCCCCAAAACAATAATTACTAGTTCAAAATGCGCTATTTTCATACAAAAGGTTGTGGACTGTGTTATTAATTAGTATTTCACCAAACAGATATAGAACTTGACCTTCAAGACAGTCTCTTCCTTCCACATCTGGACTCCCTTGAAGAAAGACCTTGATGAGGTCCCTGCTCATTTTTTTTTAGAGAAGAAACTTTGTCATCAGCAGGGACACATTAAAAAAAAAAATATTTATCTATATTTTTCTACAAAAGGTGAATGGAGCAGTAAAATAAAAAAAGGAAATTGTATGATGAGTTTTAACAGACCCAAGAAGAGAATAATGATGAGGACAGTAATGAGCCAGTAGGGGAAGACAACGCTAAGCGCAACACCGACAGTGATGCCGAGCATAAGCATGGGCTGGAAGAGAAGAGCCAGATCGTAGTCTATGATCGGCACTTCCTTCGTTGGATGACTCACTCCTAGATTGTACCACACCGATGATGCTGATGCCCCCATTATCATACCTGCAGCAACCATTCCCACATGCAAGGAGCCTCATCAACTACAAACAAATCCCCAAATTCCCGGTATGCTTAATTGCAATACCAAAATGTATAACGATAAAAAGAAAACAACCACTGGTCACCGATTGCAAAAAAAAAAAAAAAAAAAATGGCACATGATTTTTTAGCAAATTTAGATGATCGGTCTTTTTCTTTTTCTTTTTCTTTCCAGAAAGCAAAGAAAAACAATCGTTTCTAGGAATAGGAATCGGTGAGAAAAGTGAAAAAGTAGACGGACCAAGCACAGAACTTTTAAAATAACCAAATAATAAGATGCAAAAGGAAATCCATCAAATAGATCCTGAAATCAAATAGTCGATCCAAATTCAATAGAAGTAATACGCTGACTTTTGAGTCCCGCCTTTTCCTTCACCCTAGCTTCAGCCACCTTTTTAGCTGCTAACTGTGACTTAATTAACGCATTAAACCCTAATATAATTCTATGTTAAGACCTTTTTGAGGCCGTTTAGAAAATTGCTACTTAGAGATCAGTAATCCGCTAAAATACCAAGAGGAAAATGAATTTGACAGAAATCAAAAGGAGGAGAGAGTATGAGAGCAGACGTGAAATGGATGGATAAATGATAATTACATTTAGAAAGCGCAGCAGCAGACTTGGTATCAAACCCAACAATCAAAGTAAGCATAGGAACAAAAATGCCTCCCCCTCCCACACCACCCACGGTTCCACAAGCCGATCCCAGAAATCCTATTACTGTCGCCAACACAAGTCTCCAACTGAACTCTAATTTCTGCTTCCAAACACGAAATTAAGCCCAGTAAGCGATTAAATATCAATATAATAAAATTACAAACGCCCACATACAGTTATATATACGTGCAAAAGCATATACTTCGCTGTATATATGGAAATCGAGGGGGAAGAGAGTAATATTATATAGACATACCGGCCAAACAGTTTTGGTAATGGATCCATATGCGGAGTGCGAAAGAGCGGAGCTTGAAGATGACAAACCGTTTTGGTTTGAGTTTTGGGAATTGGCCGGATGGCTGACGAATAGGACGGAGACAACAGCCACAGAGAAACCTATGAGGAGAAATAGTACGAATCCACTCGTTGCCATTGGCGGGCGCTGCCCCTAGTAACTGTCACAATTCTCTTTTTTCCTGAAATAACCAACGACGTTATTTTTCTGCTTTCACCGAGAGTTATGCATATGAATATCATGAAGTACTACTGCTATATAAATCTGACCAGAGAGAGACCCAGGAGTCGGCGTTTGTAGACCTTACATACTAAGTAAGAAGTTGGGGGTCGAAAGGGATCAAAATAAATAAGTGGCACAAGAAGACAGAGCCAGACCGACCGGAGTGTTCAAATTTAATACAATGACTATCTCTGACAATGCTGCATCATCGATACATCATTAGTAGAGATCAAAGAAATGAACTTTTGAACAAGTCATGTACTATATAATTACCATCTTAGAACACTTTTAATGGAGTAGATAAAATAGAGTTTTATGTAAAATAGATAAAAAAATCTCAAAATCATATTTTAATAGAGCATATAATATTGTAAATAGACTAGGCAAAATGAATTTGTTATAATATTAATTTGTTCTTCAACCCGTTATATATAGTGTATTACTGTTCACAAAAGTAAACATATTTTAATAATGTTTTGTGTCTTAGTCACTCGTCATTGTCATTTTCATCCTGTCGATCATCACAGATCAGTTCAAAATTGCCATTCACGAGTTCAACTCACTTCATTGCAGAGCTTCCAAAATCGTAATCGAAATTGCAGAGCTTCAAAAATCGCAATCGCAATGGTCCGAAATCTCACTCCATCCTGATACCAAGGTTTGGGTAGACGGGTAAGAGGAAGTAGAAATACCAAAAATTGAAACTTTAAATGAATATTTAAATAAATAAAAAAGAAAAAGATATAAATATTTGAAATATATAAAGACAAAATATATTAACTGATGGATGATAAAATATAAAAATGAGTAGATAAAAAAAAAAGAGTTTTTGATAATGTATTTAAAAAAAAAAAAACCATTAAGAGTGCTCTTAGCTTTGTATAAATTTAGATATAACATAAGAAAGAAATTATACTCATTATTTTTATATGTCACGTATTATACATACTTTTTTCAATTTTTAATTTCTTAATTAAATATGTAATGTAGATATTGAAGCCTATGAAAATGGCATATTTTTGTACTTGTGTTTTATCAGTCTGAATTGTCATTAATCCCTTTGAGTTTATCATCTTTACTAGATAGTGGGTAAACAACACTTGTTAAGAAAGAAAAAACGTAAGACTCGCAACATTTTTATATTTGAAGCTACTGCCATGTGATTATCGTTTGTTTTTTGGTGGACAGTTTTAATCAAAGTGACATGTATTCATGTGGGCTGGTTTTAAGTTCAGAAATGGCATGTATAGTGGGTTGGTTTTAGGTACCAAAATGGTGTATATTGTGGTTGGTTTGTGTATAATTATGTTGACCAAAATGACATGTATTACTTATCTATGGTTATGTTATAACTAGTACTGTTAGTTGTTATTAGTGGGGTTGTTTCTCTCATTTATGTGCTGGTTTGGATTGTCCATACTTGCTTGAATTGGTGCAGTTAGTGGTGCTAGGGTGTTTGTTAGTTTAAAAATGGTAGATGTGCTTGTACGTTGGGTATAAGAAGAAGGATTAGCAATATATATTTGTTGGATTTAAGAATTATAGATATCATGATTATTGAATGATTAGGTTGGTAAAAATAAGATAATTGGAAAAAAAAATATTGATTAACATATGATCCATATAATTGCAAAATATGAAAAAAATAAATTAAAAAAATATTATTATTATTTTAGCTAATAGATAAGTAATTTAATTATATGAGGTTATATCTTTAATGACATAGACAAAAGATCAAATATTTAATTTTAACTAAATTTTGTGTTTATCCTTGTGATGATCTATGCCATTAGGTCCATTACGTACCAATGCTCTTAGTCAAGGAGTACTTGAGAATCTTCTTCTCTCATTGATGAAATTGACAACACAAATGCGACAATGTAGTACAGCCACATTTTTTTTTTTTTTTATATACATAAGTGCATTAACATAGTTCAAAACAAATTAAGCATCGCATGTTTTTTTTTTTAATCATATTAATGTATATATAGTGATCACTGTAATGTAGATAAAACCCAAGTACGTACGATCGACGTGGCCATAGCTTTCATGGGCGCCGGTGCAAGGTCGCTGTATGGTCCTCGACTCCTCGGTAATCTGTGGTGACCCATATATGCACTACACACCTAAAACAAAAAACAAACAAAAAAATATTTTTAATATTTATGATTACGATCGATCTCTATCATCTACACTTTTTCTAATTCGTTTTTTCAAATTTATAACTTTTTTTTTATTGAAAAGTCAGGATCAAGTAACAACTCCTATTCTAATTTTATTAATAAAAAAAATCATCACTTATGACAGAAAAATATCATAATAACATCATTACACTTGAGATATTACAAAATAAAAAAACAAATCCAAACCCAAGTGTCAAAAAAGAGAAAAAGACCAACAATAAATCCAAGATTGTTTAGCCAGTTGAGAAAGCCTTTGTTCCTCTCTATCTTGCCAATCTGAAAGCTCCAATTGAGAAACAACTAAATCCATCTCGACATCCTTAGAATGAGAATTTTGTAAGCTTTCCTCGAGATCCCTTATTCTCTCCTCCAACTCTGCAATATGAGATTCCGTTTAACCAAAAACTTGTTTATTTCATGTGCGCAAGGCCACTTTCAGTCTTTTGAACTTCAACACTAAATTATCGAGTTTAGAGCCCCTTCCTTCATGACCCTGCCAAGCTTGAGAAACACAATGTAAAAGTTGATTATGAGAAACCCACATATGTTGGAATTTGAAAGAAGGAAACCTATATGGCTGCAATCTATCTTTCAATAAAATCTGTATAGGAGCATGATCTGAAGTAGTCCTATTAAGATAATTCATATGAGTTTCTGGAAAGAAATCCAAGGTTGCGACATTCAAAAAGGTACGATCTAAATGAGCCCAACTTTTGGCCACCCCTACATGATCATTACACCATGATAGAGCTTGACCAGAGAAACACATTTCTACAAAGACCACAAGCATCCACCCAATCATTAAAATCGTTCATAGCTTTGGCCAATCTAGGCTTTCCCCTTCTCCTCTTATGTCTTGTCTGATGATGTTAAAATCTTCCAACACAATCCAAGGAAGACTTTGGGGGTTTAAATCTTGCAATGAATTCCATAATCTTTTTTTATCCATGTAGTAACATTTTGCATAAATAAAAGAGACAAGAATTTGTTTCCGATCATGAGTAAAGCTGATCGAAATAGATTGTTCATTCATACTAGCCAAAGATAACTCCAAATCCTTAGATCAAAACATCCATAATTTACCTCCATCTAAATCATCTAAGATACAATGATCAAACTTTAATAAATCACACCAAAACATAAGTCTGGCCTAGTTCAACATAGGTTCAGCAATAACCAAAATCATAAGGGTCAATTTAGACACAAGTTTTTTCAATCTACGAGATGAGGTGCCAAGGCCCCTCAAGTTCCAATAAAGGATTGATAACATTATAAATTCAGACGAGAGGGTTTGCTTTTGACCCTTACAGATTCCCTTAATTGAACATTTTTCCTCTTCAAATTAGGACCTTTCTGAATATTAGAATATGAGAGCACTGATTTAACCTTCGCCATATGCTCAATCCCACCTTCTAATTTAGTTTCCGAGCAGGTGTACAAATCCACAGGATCATTACTACAATTCAAAACCATCACACTCCTCAACACCCAGTTCTCGAGCAATCAGTTCAGCCATAGTGCCCTGATCTTGATCAAATTCATTGATCGGAAATTTTACCTCAACAAAATCACTAAGTTTATCTTCCACATTATGTAACACATCACCTGATACTACAGGAACTGGAACATTCTCCACAAAATTTCCTGTTGAACCCAAGGTTTCAAATCTCGTATTTACGTATAAATTTTGATGATAACAAATAATATTGAAAACTCAAGCTCAAGTTGTCTATGCATGAAGGGAGCTAAACATATCAAGAAATCAAGCATGAGCAAGAAAGATATCAAGTCTACAAATGAAGCTCATAGATTATTTTTGTACATCTCTTGATAAAATTAGAAATTGGATTAAGGCTCCAAATTACTCTTTTTTCTCATAAAACATCAAATTACTTTTTCCACATATGCAAGACATTTTTAAATGTCTTAGTTTTGAAAATTATGTTTTTCACATGTGCATAACACCATCAAACAAAATAATTTCGAAAATTATATTTTTTTTAAAAACTTGATTTTATAAGATGATTGATTATCATAGTTGACATGTGCATATTTTGTTTGAAAGTCTTGAAGGGAGGTGGTGTGTTTTTTTTTGACTAATGCAAAAGGTAGATGATTTTGTTTGAGAATCTTAAAGGGTGGTTGTGTGTTTTTTTGACAAATATAAAAGATAGATGATTTGTTTGAAAATCTTAAAGGGTGGTTGTGTGTTTTTTTGACATATGCAAAAAGAAGATGATTTGGTTTGAAAAATAAATCATGCTCATTTTGTCTTGTATGAAAAGCAAAAGATTATGTTTGATTTCTTTGAAAAATGAATGGAGTTGTTTTTGACAAATGCAAAAATGAAATGTTTTTATTTGAATTTTTTGAAAAGTGAATAGTGCTCTTATTTGACATGGGAATCTTTTCAAATTTGAAATTGAAGACTCATTTACCTATAAATAGCTCACTTGAGTTTTGCAAAAATCATAACAAGAGCTTACACATCTATTGCTAAATTTTGCATCATTCTTTCAAAGCTCTCATTCTCTCTTTTCTAAAGTTTTGAGCCTTAATTCTTGTTCTTGTTGAGAGAGATATAGTTTGTGCTGTATTGTTCTTATTTCACTCATTGAGGAGTGTTTTCTGATAGCCTACCCACTATCAATTCTTGTATCAGTAAGAGGGTGTGTATAACCCTTGTGTGTGTAGAAGGTGTTCTACACGGGGAATAGTTAAATCACCAAGTGTGAGGTGATTGGAAGTAAGAGGGTGTGTATAACCCTTGTGTGTGTAGAAGGTGTTCTACACAGGGAATAGTTGAATCACCAAGTGTGAGGTGATTGGAAGTGTAGAGGGTGTTCTACACGGAATCTTTGGAGCGGTGCTGCTCAAAGGTGTAATAGGTTTCTATCTCCACCTAAAGGAGATTGAATAGTGGATTTGGGAATCCTCAAGGGGTAGCTTGAGGCGAGGACGTAGGCAGTGGGGCTGAACCTCGTAAAAATACTGAGTTTACTTTCTCTTACCCTACTCTTTATATTTCCTACTGCTTTATATTTTGGTTATATTTTATATTGTATATTTAGTTTATAAGTATTAATTTTTTAATATAACCCAATTCACCCTCCCTCTTGTGTTAGTCATCTGGGCAACATTTTCTTTAGTCACCTTCAGAGAATTAGGAACCACCAGCTGAGTGTCCTCCACCATCAAATGAGCCGCCTTCTCAATCAGATCAGGTATATCATTAGACACACTACTAGGATTAGCCATCTTAGAGATGATATTAAGCTCCCTAGAAGGAACATTATTCTTCCTAGCAGAATCTACAAAAACAATCCTTGAAATCGAAGCAGCCCCATTAACATCAGAAATAATTACCGGACCACCATTATCCAAATTCACCATTAAGCTTTAAAGATGAGCCCTGCACAATTTCCTTCCCAGGAAAGACTTGACCAGTATCATTCACGAGCAACAAACTATCTTTCTCCTTAATATTCTCACTCACAGTCTCCCCTTCTTCAAAATCATTCCCCAAATTTAAAATAATATCATTTCTCTGCAACTCAATGTTTTTTTTACCAACATCTGCATTTTTCTTGACCCACTTCATCCCCTCTTTGCCACGATTTGATTTTCCCCCATCAAATTTTCCCTTAGTCAATTCTTTCTTGTAGGTAAATTTATTATGTCCTTGCATATTACAAGACACACAAAATGCAGGTAAGTTTTCATATTCCACAGGTTGAAATCTGCTACTTGGCTGCCATGGAGCACCGATCCAAATTCCTTGCAAGGGATCCACCACAGCATCCATCTCCACACATACTCTAGCCCCGTTAGTCCGTGTGGCGCATCTTGTACTATTGTCCCTACGAATGAATGTGCCAATCGGTGTAAGCAGGTTTTTGAGATACGCCGCTTGGCAGTAATTATGGGGTAGCCCCGGGAGGAACACCCAAATAGGTACACGTGAGGGTTCCATTTCTTCAGTAAATTATGTACTCTAATGAAAAATACGATACGGTACCCCTTTTATATCCCAGGCCTCTCTGGAATAAGCCTTGAGAAAATCAACTTCTCTTGCAAACCGTAGAAAGACATGTCGCGACTTCCTCATGCTTGAAATCACAGGTTGAGATTCCAAGCCCCATCTACTTCTCACGAACGCATGAATAACATCAAGATTTGGCCTTTGGCGCAAGAATTTCATCACTAAAGAGAACATAAAAGGTTGGGCAGATTTCTGAATTTCTTCGAGAGAGAACATCACACACATCTTGTCGTCAATCATTTTTGGAGCCTTAAGTGGAATGTCAACTTGAGGAAGGAGCTGGGGGACTTGCGAGACCATGTTCGCAAAGGACAATGGCCGCAAAGAAGGTGTCGGGTTGCCCAAGAGGGCTCCGACAATAACCATAGTAAACCCTAGCAAAATTGCCTCACAATCGCCCCAGGGATAAAAAAGTCTCTAAAAAATCCTCAAAGTTTGATTGCCTCAACATGTTATAACTTCGAAATCATAATTTTTTTTTGAAACTGTAACTTAATTGAGTATATACACGTGCGAACTTATATTTTTATCTGGAAAATGTTTATTAAATTGATATTTGAGTGATTGTTTGATTGATTTTCTTTTAGCTTTTAATTAGTGATTAAGAAAATGAATATTATTTAATATATGTATTTTATATATATATATTTTAAAAATATATAAAATATCATAATAATAATAATAAAAAAAAAAGCTGCATCGTCTGAATTCGGTTGGGACTACCGACCCCAAAAGCAATGTCCTTTTTTAAAATTTTCTTCCTTGGTTTTTTTTTTTCTGAAGTTTTCTCCTTTAGTTATTAGAGCTTGATTGTGGACGTGAAACGTACTGCTTACGTGTATGAAAGATATTTTTTTTCCTATGTTTTGTATATTTTTAAGATATTTATAAAAATATATTACTTTTTAAATATTTACAGAAAAATATATATATATTTGAAAAGGAGTAGTGCTATTTCATCCGAGATTTATCTCTCGATATATTTATATGAAGTGCATTTTTGTTTTTCATTCATTTTTTCAAAATTTTAAATATTTTTTAAAACAAAAATCACAATATTATTAAAATTATTTCTTTAATATTAAGTAAAAATATCTTTAAAAATATATTTTTATAAAAATATATTAAAAGATATTAAGAAGATTTAACATTTATCTTTTAAAAAAATGTAAAATTTTTCTTAAAAAAAAAAACAGTAGCACTAGTGTCAGCATGGCAAACCTGCACATGCACAATTGAATTACGTTTGGATGCATAAAACAAGCACCAACTGTCCAGACATCAGGACGACGGGACCAGCTAATAATTATTCATCATCGGTCTCAAACTTCACGAGACAATCAAATATTTATGGCCCTCCATTTTTGGAGTCAATTCACATATCGATGTGACAAGTTGACAACCTATATAACATGGAGCGAGCTGACTAGGCAACGCACATCATTTTAAAATGCAATTATACAGAAAACAACAACTCGAACGTCTCGGTCAAATTGCTAATCATCCATGAAAAGATGCAAGCACTGGTAAAGCAATAGACTCGCTTAAAAAATGTCATTTTTTTATCTCATATTTTTATCTAAATATTAATTCATAAATAAGCTACTTATACACATTAAAATGAATAAATCATTGAGTTGTATTGGACAGCATCAACTATTTCAAAATATTTAGAAGAGTCTACTCACATAAATAATATTTTTATTATTCATATATATTATTCATGTGAATCGACTGTTCCGAATATTTTAAAACAATAGATGCCTGTCCAAATTTATTCTAAACAATTCAAGTTATTATATCATTAAATTTTATAACAACTAGACCTAAGGGCATTGCTATCAAGGAAAAGAAAATTCATATTTTGAAATGGATGCGTCCCCCCATAGAATTTTGCTAGACTTAATGATAACATGAGGAGAAATGATAAATTCATAACATATTTTATAACATTTTACATAACATATGTTATAAAATAAAGGTATTTTTATAAAATTTATAAAATAATTATAAAACAGTTTAAAAAAATATTTTTATTTTATAATATATATTATGTAAATATTATAAAATATATTATATGTATATCACTTTTCTTTCTTTGCACAAATGAAGTTGAAATTGATTCTAAACTTGTGGTAATTGGTGGGAAAATGGCGGCCAAGTCCCTTGGAGCTGGAGCAGTCAGACCGCGTACTGGATTAATGAAGCAATATTGAAGGCTTGCTTGGTGGGACACTAGTGGTAAAGAGGCGTTCGTTGGAGATATAAAAATAGTCTTCCAAAAGACATTCTGGGAGCCATTCGAATGGATCAAATTGGTTTACTGGTAATTCGTCTTGTATAGTGTCTTTTACACAGGTTTATTTAGCTTTAGCGGTTTCATTAACGTTTTTGATTTATATGCTTATTTAAATGTCATGTACGTTGTTTAGTCGGTTTTATATTTTATTTTGATGCCTAGTGTGAAGGAGGTAAATGCAGTCAAAAGTCCCAACAAATATTTATTGTATTAGGGAACAAGAAGAAAGGTGATCGAACTAAAATAAAGGTTAGTAGATGTGCAATAATTAAATGGATTGTTGGAATTAAGTAAAGGAAAGAAAGTTCATTGACACGCAATAAAATATTCGAGTCACACAGACCATGGCTCATGTATAAAAAGGCTCGACCAGATGACATAAAATGATCTTCTTCAACCTAGGTTTCAACTTCTTCTTCTTGGAACTTCTCCTCCCTCAATGGACATATTTTCATAGACAGATTTTCACGTCGGCCGTGCCAGAATCTCATCGGGAGTCCTAAACAACTTTTAACAAAGTTCAACTCGCATCAATTGGTCGGGAATGTTTATTTTTCTCATCCCGACTTGTTAACCGATTTTAATGATATTAACACCTAGATTTGGATTTTATAATCATGTGTAATCTCCAGCTGTCTGGATGCAATTACAATATTCCTCCATATTCCTGTGTCATAGTAAACGGTTATCAATTTTAAAAAAAAAATTAGAATATCATCCTAAAAGAAAAGATCAATAAACTACTGAGAATTAAGAATGTGTTCTTCGGCTGCAATTCTCACCATGTATTGAGGGCGGCTGAGAAGAACCCACAATCAATATTCCCATGGGCTTATCGGTGAATGAAATTGCAGTATAGGGCTTTGATAATTGATACAATAACGTCGACCCAAGACTCGAAGGTGAGCAATAGTAGCGGTTGTCGATTGTCATCCCTTCTAGAAAGCCCACGTGAGTCTCTCTGTGCTTAATCAGTGAGACGAGATCAGGACGTTAACGAAATTCATTGAACACCTCGCACCCTCTAGAATGGTTCGGCCGCATATCGAGCAGCCTAGCCTTTTGCATTGGACCAATTGCTCCAACTTTAATCCTACAAACCTACTATATATCAAGCTAAAAGCCATCATTTGCAACAACTTAAAACTCACAATGCACATTTATCTTACATATATAGGTCCCCAGTGACTATGAATTCACATTGCACAAAGTGGTAGATTAATGAATTAAAAATACACAATATTTCTTCATGTTATTTACCATTCAAGCAAACTGATGATCCATAAACAACTAGTCACAACACATCGACATCGTTTCGGATCCGAACATTGAGTCTTCTAAGCCAGACAGAATGAAGGATCATGTGGAAGACATCAAATCGCCTGGGTGGATAATGAACCTCAAAATGCCTCCTCACCTGTACCACTCTCCTTTGCATTCTTATATGTTGCCTTGGGGAAATCCCCATCAGAATCTTCTTCAAGTTTGGAACATCCTTAACCGGAACCTCAACAGAGAAGGACTTCCAATTCAAAACATCACTAAATGGTGGAACATAGTGGTCTGAAATCAGAACAGGAACACAACCTGCGTATATGGCCTCCACAACTCTTGGGCTTGCAACTTCGTACCCACTTGGGCAGATACAATACTTGCTCTTTCTCATCATCTCATAATAGGATATGCCTTTTGGAAGGTACCTATGCACTCTTATATCTTCATCTTTGTTCTCCCAATGCTCTAAAAGAACCGGTCTAATCGGGCCGTGGAGACCTCCAGCAAAGAAAGCCAGGATCGGCCTACGAGATGGGGATGGCCCGCCGATAAATCCTTGTATTGAACCGGTTTGGAGATTGATTTCTGGGAATGACACGTCCTTAGTCGGGTTGAATCCCTCAGATGTATTAGCATTACAAAGAACTCTGATCGAGTTTTGTTGGAGGTGAGGAGTGGAACGTGAAGTTTCTGGCCCCTGAACCAAAGAACAAACCGTCTGAATTAAGAACTATATATCAACTTTTACTTGAACAGAAAGCATATTAGAAGCTGCGTTACGAACATACCCAATCATGGCAAGAAAGCATAAAATGATCAGTGGCTAGGCTTCGATTCCAAAAGGGGTACTTTTCTGCAACGAGATTGACATAATCCGTAACAGTCTGTTTAATGGGACTAAAATCATGAGAGTCACGCACATAGACATATCGGACCAGCATTGTCACGCTGAAGGGAAGGAAGAAAACGTGAGCTTTGTCAGGATCTCTGGTTCTGAACTGCTTATTCATCTCAATCCCATGGATGAAATAGCCTTCGGTGGAGTATATGCTCTTGCATGGACCATTATGAAACAATGGGGGTTGCCCTTCTTCGTACACAAAGATCTTGAATTGCTTTTCCATTTCCAGATAACTCCTGTGGGGATTGAAGAGGCGTTACTGCCGTTGGGAGCAAAACTATATATGATGCTGCTATGTACAAGCTCTTATAACTTCGAGGTCTAGTCACAATAAAAATAATATCACAAACTGAGATTTGTCAAACTGTAAAATTATTTTTATGATAAAGCAGTTATGAATGAATCATATAAATCTCTTTGTCTAATGGTGATTGAAACAGCGCAAAAGGTGGAACACAGTCTGTTTTTCACCGGGATTGCCACAATGTAACATGTCTAATTTAGTAAAAACCTTAATTACATGGCCGGTACCTGTGAAAGACATTGGCCCTCCTGTAAATCGGACCGTCCGGGGCGTAATCAGGATCTGGAGTTTGGTTTCCATGTTTAGCTTCCTTGATTGCAGCTCGAGCTCTTCCAAGGCCAGCTTCAAGTCTATCCAACTTGGTGTAATCTCTTGATCTGGCTTTCATCATTGGGACATGAGATTCGTTCATTGGAGGAACATTAATGCTAGTGATCATGTGTCCACTAATGGAAACATTGCGCGTGTCTTCCTTAATACCATTCTGTTGAACTAATTACTGGTTAATTAAACTCACTAAGAAATTAATAAAATGAAATGAAAGCTATTCAAATTATGATAACTCCTTCCTTTAAAAAAAAACCCCAAAAAATGTACAGGGCTCTAAGATGAAGGGCTAGATCCGTAAAAAAAAAAAAAAAAAAAAAACTCTATATTTACTATTTTAATTAAATCAATATGCTTCATCATACAAGAACAAGGATTATATGAAACACCGGGGGTACATGGTGCCTTTAATTCGTAGTAATTAAATTTAAAGATATTTAATTAAGTTCCAGTTAATAAAAATTGAAACAGAACAATACTTTTCCAGAAAGAAAAAAAATTCTAAAGGACACAAACTTTAAGCAAAGTATTAGACATGCAATCAACTCAAGACAACGTGCTACTTTTGTCTTACATTCTTATTCCTTCAAACAGTACCATCCCTGGATAAGCTTTTTGGCCAAAAAAAAAAAAAAAAGTATAAAATCACTATGCACTCGGTAACTCAGATTATAACATATAGGTTCTTCTTTCAATAAAAAATAAAGCTTTGCACCGGCGGCTATTACATTAAGAAATTAAAAAAAAAGAGGTTTGAATTTGGAAATTATGCTGCTTAATTGGTATATAATCCTAAAAAATATGGCAAACAAAGCTGCAGGCAGAAAAGCAAGAGTTCTTACAGGTTGTACGTGTATAGATTCTATAGCGTGTGGAGGAGTAGACGACCGATTTAGCATTGAATCATCGGAGATAGCTTCTTCCATACTGTGAGCTTCTACCACCACCACCTGTGATGGAAAATCCAAACGTTTTTTGATATCTTTTTCTGATGAAACAGGGGAAGAAGGAGGAGTAGGAGTAGGAGATCCCCATGGCCAGGGGTAGTTTGACAAAACAACCCAATTGGAGGTTAATGGACCCAATACAGAAAAAAACCCAGATAATACTATCAAAGGCACTACCATAAGCATCAACAGTTTTACATGAGATGATGATGATGAACAACAAAACCCACACCACTTTTTGCTACCACCTCCCATATCTACTACTTCGATTCCGGCCGGCCGGCCGGCCCCTATCAATATTCGAGAGTTCTAGTGCCGGAACTAATTCTTGATCATGGAATATTTCTACTTCTATAAAAGATGCTTGGCACAGAAAATCTACTTTTATATTAATATGATCTACACCCTTTTTCCTTCTTACTAAAGATGTAGGAGACTGGAGTTGGGGCTTAGGACGGTGAACATTTGGTAATAAATGGTTGCACCCTCACGCCAAGCGTCGTCTTGTTTTGGCCTCTATCCCGAGTTCCTCATGCAATCTTTTGTTTTTCCTATTCTACCCTTCTCACAGATCGTTCCTTTGAGTTTTGACCATACGAGAGTTCTATAAAATTTAATAAAATACACAAAATTATAAAAATAATTTTATAAATTGATTCAGTTTGATATAATTTTTATATATACAATTATTTTTATTATAAAGTAGATCTAATTAATAAATGAGATAAAAATATATTAATTTATCATATTATTTTTATATAATTCATTTATAAAAAGTTATAGTACTTAACTGATATAGCTAGATGTCGATAGACTATCATATTATTTTTATTATAAAATAAATTTTATATATGACATGAAACTATATCAATTTATAAATATTAAAATATATATATATATTACTTTTCAATCTGTTAAAAACAAATTTCATAAAAATAAAATTATAAATTAACTTAATTTCATATATATTAAATCTACTTTACAATAAATAAAATTTATAATTTAAATTATGTAAATTTATGAAAAATTACTCTTCTTATAGTCCATATTTATGGACGGCATTACAAATTTAATTGAAATATTTCAATTTCATGAGTAAATAAAATGATTTTTTTAAATTTTTAGAGTTTTTAATTTGTAAATAAAGATATTTTAGTCAATTATAGAATTTAGGATTTGTCTATAATTGAAATTATTTTGTTTGTCTATTACTTAAATTGTAAAAGATATAATAAAAATAAACATTTGCTTATTTATGTATATCCTTTTATGAAATCATTTCTCGTTAGTTAAAATTCCTTTAAATGCAATGCTATTTGCCCATTTGCTAGCGTGGAGACTTGGAAAAAAGAAGAAAGTACGCTAGCCGTGAAGAATCCCGACATTTTCCACCAACTCGCCTATAGTATTATAATTTATAAGGTAATGGTAGGTACAATCGTGAAATTATAAATAATTTATAATTATTTTAAAAAAATATTAATTTTTTTACAAAAATCTCATATATATTTATTTTTTTTTAAAATAATTATATATTATTTACAATTCTATAACTATATCTATTATTTTTCTCAGTCTAAAGGCCGGCGCATTATGCAACCTAATTCCGTCTTTACTTTCATACGATAAAGTTCCCCTTCTAATTCATTGTGCTTTTGTTTTTATTTTTTGCGGCGGCAACTTGCTTTAGTTAGCGTACGTTACTAATTAAATTTTCACGTACGGAACAAATTGACATCGTCTTATCCACGGCGAGCCACATGAGCTATGCTAATTACACTACAGCTCCGAGATAAGCCATAAAACCATCAGCATTGGATTCATAAGTATTTTAATTTGATATTTAAATAGTAATCTTTTAAATTTCTTTTTTCAAAATTTTTTTTTAATTTTTATCAAATATGACAAATTATTTTTATAAATTAAATATAAAATTATTTTAAGTATTACTTTTTTTTATCAAACTTATATTTTTTATTAAATTTTAAAAGAAAATTTTGATAATTCTTATAATAATGCTCTAAAGACAACTACCCGCAAAGCCCCAAAAGAAAGGGTGTACTCGTCTTTACGCATCATCTGTTGGCCTCTCGTGCATGCCACCTCTCATTTAGTTCACCAACGAGTGACATAAGTTTAGCCGCACTTCCCGTATTTTCCTCTTCTTCGTATAAATAGATCGGCGTTCGTCGTTTCCTTTCCCCTCCATAATTTATGTATAATATTATTAAATAAAAAACTATGATATTTTCCGTCATTTCCAACTGTCGTTGTAGGGGAATGCAATATAAAAAACGTTAGTAATATCAGATCATCATATCCCATATTTAGCCATGTTTAGATCAACATTTTAACGGAGGGACTTGCTTTTTTTTTTAAAGAATTTGTGTGGACTTTATGTATTTGAGATTTGTATAAATCACTATTTAAATATATATATATATAGAATAAAAATATATACAAATTTTTTATTGACATTATATATAAAATAAAAGGTGTATCCCAATATCCCATGCATGCACGTATAATATTATGTATATTATACGTATAATATTATGCCTAAAATTGTAACATAAAATACTATTATATATATGAGTATTTTAGAACAAAAAAATGCTATTAATTAATCGATTTAAAGTCCCACTCTACACATCGTAACATGACCAATCCGTCCGATTTGTCATGTCACAATCTAGCTACTATATGTGGTGGAGATTTGAAATACATCATCTCCCTTTCATCTCAAAACAGAGGAAATCCATCCTCCTCCTTCGCATCTTCGAGCCAGCTACCTCCCACTACATCTTTGAGCTCGAGAAACCCCCATCTCCCCCTCCCCCTCCAAAATTTCAAATTGAAATGATTTCCAAATCTATTTATTGATACATCAAATGCATTATCAATGTGAGAAATTACCAGATTCATTATCATAAAAATATATTAATGTTCAGATTTTTTTTTTTAAGTAGTGTATTTATAACCGGCTTGTAATTAGCATGAAATTATTTCAACTTGTTGGCAACCAATCCTATAATCGGATGTGAAGGATGGCCTTCATGCTAATAGGTAACTTGATTTAAAAAAAAAAAAAAATGATGAGCAAGCCTTTGACAAAGCAAAATCAGAGTAAAGGTTCTGAGATGAAATAACACATAACAGAAAAATCTTTTCCTGATGTACTGGCGCTGTATAATTATTTCAAAGTTCCCTTCTAGCTAAATCTTCGAGTGTCAAATTTAGAGTATAAATAGAACATTTCTTTACTTCCTCACCGCAAGCAGCCAAGTAATCTTTAATGCTTTCTGGTTCTCCGAACCATCCAAGACAATCGGCAATCAAGTGTAGATTATTGTAGAGTTTGGGGCTGTACCAAATCGTGCCTAGGGAGAGAGATTGGGGGCTGAAATGTCGGGAAGGGGGAGCCGAATGTGATATTTTGATTTTTACTGTAGCAATTTAAAAAAGAAAAAAGAAAAAAGCCACATGGACACGTGTGTGGAGTAGAATATTGTAGCCGCTACAGTGCAGCTGAAGTATAGTACTGCTCTTTTAAAACCGGTTCATATAAATGTTGAAGAACAGAGTCCAATCAAACCCCGCAACTAAATGTTGATGCATGAATTTTTTTAACTTTATTATAAGCAAAAATTTAGAAAACCCAAGTCACAAAAAATGGTTTAAGTTTGATGGGCATTATAAAATATTTAAATTACAAGAGGCTCATTAAACCCATCCGATACCACGTACGCACAGCTCATGTGTTTTTTACTTTATGATAAGCAAATGGAAAAATATATCATCCAACCGGCGATGACTCATGGTAAAAATCATTGATATATATGTATATATTGTTGAGAAAAAATTTGGGATATTCAACTCTAAATTTTATATTTCTAAGAAGAAATTCACTCAAAATTGAAGACACA